>OZ014494.1:36982630-39477047 GCA_963966045.1 Xestobium rufovillosum | reverse complement strand
TTTAGTTTTGACAATATAGTAAAGTCTTAAGTGAGGTCTTAAGCCTAACGTTACAGCAACTATTTAAAATTTGTTTTCAGTTTTCAAATTGGTATGAAGTCGAATTATCGTGAAGGATGTAACTTGGGTGGTATGCGAGAAATTTTGAGTACCTACTATAATATGCTATCCATCAAGCTGTGGTAATAACTTCTGGTGTGAAGGAATCCTACAAGGGCCACCTACTTAAAATATAAATGCCTGGGGAGGTTTAGATCTAATACATGTGCATGATTGTAATGTAAAATATAACAATCACGTGATATAGCAGAATCCGTCGAAAAAAATGAAATCGCTGCTTATTTGACAGTCATTACTATCGCAAGAACACAAAGACGACAAGATAGCTCCATCGAACACAATGTGCCACCAATACACTGTGTTAGTGAGACTGCAGGTCCGTCAGCCGCTAAAATAAAATTACGGGAACGCGAATACGAATACAAAATATTTTTCAAATAACTCAGCGCTGCAGCCTAACGGCATTCGCTTAACTGGCAGGGAAGATTGTGTCAAATGAACATTGTGTTATTTGGGGTTCAAAATGATTACAGAAAACTACAGACTACACTGACGAGTCCCATAAGGAAGAAATCACAAATCAGTGGTCTCCAGTTTTCTGTAATCATTTTGAACGCAGCATATTTACGAGTAATATAACCTAATAAAACGAAGCTTGTTCGTTAAAGTAATGTACGTAGAGATACGCTATGAATGTTTCAATACCAGCTAGCTGGAGTAACATTTTGTGAAATCTCGTGGTAGAATAAAGTCTGGATTCGTTCTATAATTCAATGCCTGGCGAGGTATTTGCTCTAGGAGTAGTTGTTCGAACGGCCCAGTTCTACTCATTTCATCCAAACAATTCGTACAGTAATTGGCGCTTGCTCGATGATCGATGTATGTTAGCATATAAGCAAGTTATAGTTGCGTATATAAAATAAATGCAGAAAGTACTGCACTGATGAGTCCCACAAGGGCTAAACCAGTGATCTGCAGTTTTCTGAAATCATTTTTAACACAACATACTCGTATTTAATATAAAAAATATTTTTGTTTAAAATTTTTCACTTAAAAATGTAAAACCGTTCTATTCATGGCAAAAGAATTGAAGCAAACAAATTCGAACCTCTTAAATTATCATGATAATAGATTATAATATATAATGTGATGTAAAATCTATAACCGATATGCGCACCTTTACGACCAAGTATAATGTAACGGCACGTAGTCCAAATGAATATGTACGAGTTTTTTTTGTTTGGACTGGATTCTTTCCTAACGGACAACCGCACCGGAATTGCACAATTAGGATTAGAGAGAAAAAATAAGAATGGCGTTGCCAAATTCTGGAGGTCAACTTAATTATGGGAATTATAATTTATTGACTATTTGATACATAATAAGCAGCTTGTGCAATTTATTGTAGCAGAAATTAGGTGGAATATCTGGAATATCAAACAGTATTTGCCAAGAACGGTGATGAATTTTTTCAAGGATACGCTAACAACGTTAAAAATAGTGCGTCGTTTTCAGTAAATATTAATATCGCGGTTTATTTTTTTAAATAAACTGCAGTGCAAGTAATGACAATGACAACAACTGAAAATTGTATCATTCATGATTATTTTTTTCATCGTCAAATTGACCAATAGAAACATTGCATTTGGGTCTAGAAGCGTGTATTATTTCGGTTATTTTTTGACGTTTCTATTTTCCAATAAATGAACAGTATTTTTGATCACGCGTTTAATTCCGACCAATTAAATCATTATTATAGTGAGAATTTTTTACCTAACTTGTCCCAGCGGGAATTTTTTTTAGTATTTTGTTTTTGTTGATAAAACGACTTGTTTTCTGGTATTGACATAATATGTCATATGATTTAATCGCAAATTGTGACACTGAAAGAATAATATTGAAGAGTTGTTTCACATTTGAACGTCAAAAAATAACCTTTCGAATACCACACGACAGTAAGAATAACTTGGAAAATAATTCTCCACATTTTACTCAAACTTGTCGCCATTCGGCAATAGCCACTGGAGCCCTACGGGCTCTCGTGTCTATTGCCTGGCGACAAGTTTTCGAAAATCTGTCGAATTATTTTCAAGTTATTCTCACTCTCTTGTGATATTACGTACGGTAATTTTTTTCGATAATTTTGCTTGTTGATAAGTTGCCATAGTTTCGAATTTGTAGGTGCATTTATAATGTATAATCTAGTTACTTTAGTACCTGCCAAACGTCAAATATTCCAAACACATTTCTTTGTATGTGAATTAATTGAAATAAAATTTCGTTTTGAACTGCCTTGCTTCGATTCAAAAAATAATCTTGACAAAAATACAATTCGTGGTCTGGAATTTTTAGGTAATTTTACTCAAGCTCTTGCTTTTACTAGCCACTCGTGCAAATTTGACAGAAGATCACTCGCGCAAGCGCTCGTGATCTTTTAACTGTCAAGTTTACACTCGTGGCTACCAAGCAACGCAACAGCTTTCGTAAAATTTCCGACAATTAATTGAAATAAAATTTCGTTTTGAACTACCTTGCTTCGATACAAAAAATAATCTTGTCAAATACAATTCGTGGTCTGGAATTTTTAGGTAATTTTACTCAAGCTGTTGCTTTTACTAGCCACTCGTGTAAATTTGACAGAAGATCACTCGCGCACTTTTAACTGTCAAATTTACACTCGTGGCTACCAAGCAACGCAACAGCTTTCATAAAATTTCCGACAATTCCAGACCACTTATTGTATTACTACAGAATAGATACCTAAGAATTATAAGTACTCTAAGCATTAAAACGAATAACTTGCATATTAATCGGCATTATTTGTGCAGCTGAATTTTAATAGCTCTGATGTTGGCCGTGTGTTGAAATGCCTTCTTCATAAACCATTATAAAAGAAGCCTTATGACCTGACCTGACCCTCCACCTTACAGAAGTAAACGTGCCAAATTTTAATGCGAGAATATCAAGTCTAATGCTCATTTTATTCTAAATGATGCACATTTTAATCATTTCCACTTGGAATCAAAACCACCAATTGGGAAAATTTTAAGTTTAGATAATTTTGAATGTAAATGGTTAGGTATAAAAGTGTATGCCAAGCAATGAAATTTGGAATTCAATTTGTGATGAAAGTCAATGTAAATTCTACTTTAAAGTACGTCCATCAGCACTCAGCACCCACACCATTAGGCTAAAGTTACGTTGCTTGCGTCTTCCTCCTCGCCCCCTCTACACTGTCGCCCGCTTAGCTGAATTGAGAAAAGTAAAATTTACAGCGATATCTACTATGGAAAGAAGCACCTTCGGGAATTAAGTTTAATTCCAGGAGCCACCCAAAATAATGAAAATTGTAAAACCTACTTTCACATTGTAAAACCTACTTTCACACTTAAAGGTGCGAATCCACCGGCAAACATATCGCGGCAAGTTCATACGCGGTTACAAGCCCTGCTCACGGTCTACTCGCGTACAATTCTCAAACAGTTCGCGAGCAGTTGCTCGTTGACGTCTACAGAAAAACCCGAACACTTCGACCGTCTACAACAAACTGATATCTGGCGAACATATCTTGTGAAGTTACAGACAGCCGACGAGAATTTTGATGAGTTCGACGTGAACAAGATAAACGACGCCAATGTAAGCGAGCTGCTCGCGATCTTAAGAGGATATGCGCAGTGTGTTAAAAGTTAAAAATCTAAGACTTGTTACCATTACATCCGACGACCTTGAAATTGAGGAAAGTTTAAATATCAAAAAGTCGATTGTCAGAGTCAGATTTCTGGTTTTTGTTTAAGATTTATGTGACCCATAAAATCGGGGAATTCAAAGTTCGGTTACTGTCAATGTGTTAAGCTCTGTTATTTTCTTTTACACGTACATACTCGCAATGAAATAAAAATGACGTATTACTTAATGTAATCAAGTTTGCGAAAATCTCCTTAATAAACATTTTTGCACCCAGACTGTTGGAGGATCGCGAGGTGTTCTCGAACTCCGGTGGATACGCACCTTTATTAACCAACATTATCACGGGTAGATAAAAAATGTACCCATAAAAAGTCGCTCATTTTTATATTTATAAGAATGGGCATAAAAAATGTTGATAAGAAATAATATACGAGATGGAATACGGATGGAATATTCTACCCGTTTTATGTACCCAATGGGAAAATTTCTAAGTAAAAGTATAAAATTGTTTTTCTACGCCTATTTAATTATATGGCAATTTTCTTTGTGAAATATCGTACCTATAATTCACTGTAGTGTATTATGGATTCATAATTCACTGTATTCGGCCAATCACAAATATAAATTCAATAATCACTGTTTCGCTGATCCAATGATATTTTATATCGACCGGGATCAACTCTTGCTGCAGCTGACAATCGACTCGGGTGACAGCCAAGGTAATCTGTATCGCCATATTACTTGTTTACGTTTTCCAACGTATGCACTTCGTTCGAGTAGGTACCGATTCATCCGTGCAAACTAACAATTCAACCACTAAAACTGCCAGAATTTATCAATGGAAGGGACAACTCCAAATTTATATATGTATTACTAACAGCACAAATTTCAATACATATTATCTTAGTAAGTACCTAGTTCATTCAATGAAAAATAAAAATTAATGTATTATAACAGTGTTCCATTTAAGTTATCACATTTGAGTCTAATTTATTTCTTTAATAGGTGTAGAAAAAGCATAGTATTATATTCGCGATTATGACCATTATTCACTCAGATGATTTGCGCCACTAGCCTTCGGCTCGTGGGCTCAAACATCATCTTCGTGAATAATGGCTGTCATAATCGCTCATATAATAATATACTATATAACTCACTATGAGTGCATAGTGCTTGCCATCTTACACTCTTAAATATACACTGAGTGTGTCAATAAGCCGAAGCTACATATCTCACTAAATATTGTACCTTTAACGTGCTTACCCGAACACTGACGTCATACTGTACAAAAGATAGACCATGATTATTATTATTATTATTATCATTATTATTATTACTACAAACGACATAAGATATGCTAATAGCTGACATAAACCCTATTATTACTAGATTATGTTCGAATTTTCTTAGAAACATATCAAAATTTCATTTATTCATTGTTAAGAGAAAACCAATATTTTGGTATGTAGAGGGTGTGAAAATAGAACTAAAATTGAAATACCTAAAAATAGGAAATTAGAAGATAGAGGAGGACGCGGATTTATGCTATTTAGGAAGTAAAATAACACGAGTTGGTAGGAGCACTAAAGATTATAAAACGAAGAATAGCGCAGGGTCGAGTTGCGTTTAACAAAATGAAACAACGGTTATGCTCGGGAACGGTTAATGTAGATACTCGGAAGAGACTCTTAAAGTCGTATGTAAGGAGTACGGAATTATACGGGTGCGAAACTTGGGCAATAGGAGAAGCGGATCGAAAAAGAGTAGAAGTGTTTGAAATGTGGTGCTACAGACGCATGATGAAGATACCGTGAATAGATAAGGTTAGCAATAGGGAAGTATTAGAAAGAGTTGGGAAAAAGCGAATGGTATGGAAGACAATAATGAATAGGAGAGATAGGATGGTAGGACACCTTCTGAGACACGAAGGAATAGTTCGCGACAGAGTCAGAGATCGAAATAAAAAGAGGTAGGGGTAGGCCTAGATTAGACTACTGCTCTCAAATAGTTAGGGATGTAGGATGTTCTACTTTTAGGGAAATACGTAGGTTAGCTCAGGATAGAAAAAGATGGAGGTACGCGTCTAACCAGTCTTCGGACTGAGAACCTTATGATAATGATGTTAAGAGATAAAATCCGAATACCGTTCAAATTGTATTAGGGACGTTTTCACCTGCCTATTGCTAATCTAACCTATTCCAACTAACGGCGCAGTAGGAAACAAAGCCTAGCTTACCCATAATAACTGTAAAAATGTCGTATGCCTGCAGGCGATATTTAATCAGCAGATGCTTCTACCAAAATTGCTAAAACTACATCTTCCACCTGCAGGGTCTACTAAATATTAATTATAGCTGGTTCCTGCAATGTTTACAGCTGGTTGGCCTGCGAACAACACCTTTGGTCATCCTAGCATATGCGCTCTAAATGTAAATATGGGCAATCTATCTCCTGATCTATTTACGAGTTCCTGGAACATTTAAATTTTTAATGTAATGTACATGACGTGTTCTACCTGCTATGAATGCGAACCTGAATGATATGCAAAACTGCGTCGTCCCGATGTACCCAACAAAAACTTCCGAATTGTGTCAAGGTCAACCACTATTCCGCTTAAAAACTACTTCTCGGAAACAAATAAAAGTATAATTTTTTGCTAGTTTGATAATTACCTAATAATTGGAGTAGGCATTTGCGGAAATTTTCTCGTCAGATCAAATTTGACTTCAAATTATCCTATGGTGCAACTACCGCAAAGATTTTTTATTGAAAATATGTTCCTATGTAAGTACTAGAGGTGCACCGAGTACCCGGTATTACTCGGTACCCGGCCCTACCCGACCGATTTGGCGGGTACCCGGTACCCGGCTAAATTTTGGACTACCCGGGCCGAGTAGTGCACTTGGTATCGTCCCTTTCGCAAACCCTGCAATAATCCCACACTTTGCTTTAACTAATTTTTGTAGTAGAAATTCACCCCCTACGGCAAACATGTGTGAATTCTGAATTGTTACTGCATACTGTAACAGTGCAGTGACGTTCAGAAATTTGTTCTAGCGAATGCGCACGCGCAACTACCCGGCGGCCGGGTACCCGGTACCCGGTTTTTTTAAAAATCACTACTCGGTGCACATCTATTAAGTACTTATTTTATCAGAAGAAGTGAGCAAAAGCAGATGTATTACGGAAATTTTTCAGATTGGCTTTACCTTATAGACGGCAAATACCAAAGGAATTTAAAAATATATTCGTGTAGACAGAATACTTTAACTGTGGGAATCATTCCACTCCTAAGCATGTCGAAACTTTCCATATATTGATCCAGATAATGATGCTGCACTGTTGCTAAGCGCATTTTCTTCCCCTCTTTTTAAATCCACTTTCAGGAGTACAAGAAATTACATTCCTCTGGGGACGGCAGAACCGATCAAATTGCTGCAGATACGTCAGGTAAACAATTGACAATGACATTCTCAGATCGTCTGGAAGCATGTACAATTTAAAATTTTTTGTGCTTCCTCTACTAGACACGGAAAGCTTTAGAAAATAGAAAAAAATGTACATACCGTTGTTTAGGAAAGTTTTTTAACATTGAAAATGTTTTTAGTATCCTAGTATAGGGTATGATATTCACCGAAAAGATTTTGTTGCATATGCCACATACGTCACGCACCCGAGCGTACACGCGAATCGATATCAAAGCGTATATCACTCAGACCCTTTAAGTCCATTTTCGCTCACTGCCATAAGAATTTATATGTGTAGCAAGCGACTTCGTGCCTTAGTAGTTAATATTTTCATTTCAGGTTTTCACATTTTAACCAAAAATGCGCTTCAGTATTATAACAATGTTAATACTACGAAAGTCGTGATCACGTCACGTTTTAAAATCACCGATATAGAAAAATCACAGTAACAATTCACAATGTGTTTAAAAATCCACGTTATCGTTCATCACTATTAAAGTCAAGCGCGCCTGGCCGCTACGCATCCTCTATCCATGGTCCAGACTGACCAAGGTGGTCTAACAAGAGACACTAAAAGGCATACTTGACGTTTCGACACCCCTCCTGGTGTCTTCTTCAGACGGTGATCTGAAACTGAATCCTTGTCCTTCTGCTCAGTTACGGGCGATGAACCGTCGACTGCTTTTTCACGTAAAGGTGTTATTTCGATACCTCGGTTGCTGTTGATGTTCCTCGGCTCCTTCTGGATTTTTATCGTCTCCTTCTACAGTCTAAACTAACCGTGCCTCCTTTCTCATACTCTTGATATCCTCGAACTTCATATCATCATGATCCGGCTCGAGTCTATGTTCTGCTATGGTCAACTTATCCCAGTGGTGACGTTTGGTATAGTTGCCTTATGCAGATATGTCATCATGCCTATCCAGAATGTTGTCAAAGCTGTTCCGAGAACAAACAAAATACTCGAGTACTGAGTACAAATACTCTACACAAAATGTAATCGAGTACTAAGCACAAGTACAAAATAAAAGTACTTAAGTACTTATACAAGTACAGAGTACATATTCACTAATGGATGGCAATAAGGGATTGGAGTACCTAGTTGTAGAATTAATAATAAAACACCAAACGTTTTATAGTTCAATAATTTTATTAGCTTGTGGACAATCAAACAAATCACGAAAAGGTTGTAGGTACTTAGTAGACATGCCGCTTAAAAAACATCTAAGTTTCAATTAGTAGGCGTTTTATTATTATGAATGCAGTATTCTGCGTATTAATTAATTTTTAATTATTTTTTGTATTTAATTGAATACCTACCGACATGTTTTCTAATTATCCATCGATTACATATTCTTCTAAAAATACGTATTCCTCGCTCTCAGTAAAATGAGTGAACTGCGGATTGCTGGTTGCAGTTGCAGGTTGGTTGTCAGCGCAATATAGAGCATTGTGTCGGTGGTTAGGGAACAAGCTAGGGGACGAACTAATCAATACCACTGTGTTTTCCGTATGCGTCACCCTAATCCGAATGCCTAAGAGGCACACTGACTCATCGGCAGGAAGTTGTCGTGTGCTTGTGTTGTGAATTTCTGCGAATTTTTCTTACCTAGACCTATATAAGTTTCGCAAGAAATTATAATGGATTAGTCTGATGAATTTGCATATTGTAAGGCAAGGGTAAAGCAGTCATTTGTAATTCACATTTCTGAGTTTTGTTCAATTTTATGCGCGACTGTAACTTCTATTACACCACAAATGGACAACGTGATTCATAAAGAATGTAAAATATTTAGGAAGATGATGGAAGAGGTCAAAATAAGAAGAAAAGAAGATCATATATGTCTTCGAAAAAAAATCTTCGAAACTACGAGAGCCATTGAATTTAACTTTGATGAAAATTATCCTTTGGGGACCTCTATTGTTCTGAGAAAATGTTTTTTACTGCCAAATGGCATTGAAAGTAGTTTTACATCGATGGATTGTTCATAAAAATTGCAGGTTTCACATAATGCTGTTTTGCTCTGAAAAAATCGAGCACAACTATTGCTTCCATATTAAACGCAGAATCCAAAGATTTCAACCGTGCCTGCCAAAACCAGTGGCGAAACATCGTTTAAGCCAAGGGAGGGAGTTTTCCACCTTGTAGCAGCGCCACTAGTCGCAGAGAGAAAGCAAAAATGTTAAGGATAATAAAGGGTGTTAAGCATAAATGCTGCCAGTGAATCTAGCGGTCAAAAGGGGTCGACTGAATCTATCAAAAGTTGCACTTCTGCGGAGTTTGGTTCAATCGACCTATTTTTGATTTATGCTACTTCGTTCATAAACACCCTGTAGACGTCTACAAGGGACATTCGCTCTCGAAACTTTCGGATTCGGAGATACTAAAAATAATTACCTAGTTTTCTATATCTTAGTCGGGAGTAATTTTAAGATATCCCTACCTGTAATGATGTTCATAAAAAGTTTTTGAACTTTACTCCTTAAGAATCGATTTTCAGTTACAGCCCGAGGTACGGAAATTTTTGAATAGTAAAATCAAGCGTTACATTTAGCGTTACGATACGTTACCTGTAACATTGAAATTATGTACGTATCTATGGATACGACTGTTTATGTCTGACTGCATAGAGCAAGGAAATAGTGAAAATAGAGTGGCATAGAGTAGATATGACAGTTGGTGTTGTAAAGTCAACTTTTGAAGTGTTTGTTCGTTCCTAAATTTGTTGAATCGTTTGATTTAATATGGATAAACCTAATATTAAATACTCCAAATATTGCTTAGTGCCGAAATGTGAATCAACGCCTATTCGAACACCAGGAAAAGTATTTATTTCATTGCCAGTGGGATCGACGTTTAGCAGATTGTCACTTAATTACTGAATTTATAAACAATTAATATTTTGATGTAGTTGACATTTGGGTATAAAACTGACATTCGCGTGTACCCTATTATTAAGTGATTGAAGTTAAAATAATCGTTCGTAAGGAGTAAACTCCAGTCGTGCGTCGGAGCTGACACATCCAAGTTTTTTTTTCTTATTCTGAGTACCTCTATTAGTTATTGCTCAAATTTTTTACACATGCTTTAAATCACACTGTATAATTGTTAGGTAATTGGAAAAATGTTTTTGGTAAAAAACTAAACTATGATTTTTCTCTATAACAACAGCAAGCAGGTGAACCACCATCAGGAAAAACAAAATGTCTCCAGTCCGCTAAAAAGTAATGGCTAGAGTAGAGGAAACCTATTTTGTTTAAATAATCTCGAAGTATCATGTCGAAAATCAGACAGTCAATTTCTTGTTGAAAAACCCTGTTACGGGCATTCTGTATTCCCTTGTTTTATAGGTTGAACTTTCATAGGGTGAGCATAATAGTACAGTGTATCTCATGCAGTCTGTGTCCCAGAGTTTCATATATGAAATTTCATATATGAAACGGTGCCGCCTCTCCGCATTTACTCGCAAAACGCAATCTCGCATAGAGGTAGTGTTGTCACTCCTTTCACAAACATTGCCATTTCATTTTCCTTTTCAACCTAACTTCAACATTTCCTCACGCATCAGATGGTTTATTTCCTTGGTTGGTCACCTTAAATGAATATTCAACAACATATATGTCCTTATGACTCAAGCAAGCTTTATCCGTTCGTGTATCTAATTCTTCAACTTTTAGAGTTTTAGCTACAAACAAATTGTTTAATAATTTTACCTTTATCAATGGATATGGTTAACACAGCCTTACTTGGAATATCAGGGCCAATCGCCACCACATGGAGAAATTTACTTAGCCTCCTGGAAAACCTTGCTCAGTTTCTCTTTACAATCTTTGTAGATATATACTTGGGCCGCCCAACAGACGGAGTGATCACCCTGCAATCATGAGCTCTAGACGGGACCACTATCAATTTAGGACGACAGAATCGAAGTGATGCGCTTTCTTTAGACCCAACGAAGTCGCATCACTCCAATTCGGTCGTCATAAATTAATATTGGCCCCGCTAGAGCACGTTCTTGCAGGGTGATCACTCCGTCTGTTGGGCGGCCCAAGTATAGTTACTTATTGACTGACGAATTGACTGGCTTCAATCAGTTTAACAGTTTTTATCCACATGGGTGATTATTTGGTGATTATCTTGATTGTCAGAGGCCTCCATAATTATTAATTTAGCAAGTGTAGGTAATACAGTTTATACACACAGTAGATGGATCAAGAACTTTGACGTAAATTCGCTATGAATTCTTAATACACGCCAAAAGACAGTGACACGGTAATTAAACTCGACACGTGTTTCGCTGACAACGTCAGCATCTTCAGGAGTTGAAGTTTAATCTTCAACTACTGAAGATGCTGTCACTGTCACTGTCTTTTGGCGTGTGGGGTTAACTTATTAAGAATCTTCAGGAGTTGAAGATTAATCTTCAACTCCTGAAGATGCTGACGTTGTCGGCGAAAACGTGTCGCGTTTAATTACTGTGTCACTGTCTTTTGGCGTTTGGGGTTAACTTACTAAGAATTTATAGTGAATACAGTTTATCAAGTATACTTTTGTGGAATTGTCTAGCTTTAGCAGTTTTAGCTACTAATATATATCCATTATAATTAGGTATCTTTTGTTATACCTTAAAATTTAAATTAAATAACTATGTATCATCAGTAGACCTTTCGAGACGCCGTTTTAAGACCCATTTAGATTTTGTGCACTTCCTTAAAACAGGTAATGCTGGTTTTCATATTTTGCTGCTTCGTTATATTCCTATTCAGAAAGCTGCTTTTGCACATATATTTTGCATTTCAATTTATGCAGATGTCATTCCATTTCATATTTCTTAATTCCAACGGGTTATTATTCACAAAAGGTGCATTTGTGTGCAGCGAAATACGAGTACGTTATCTAGAAATTATTAACTTTACAATGGCATCTGCAAGTTTTGTAATTCACTAATTTAACATATTACGCTCTATAGAGAAGCATATGCCGTGCACGAATAACTCCTTATTTACGTTTCCGACGAACGAAATGAAACTTTTATTAAATTAGCAGAATCCGTAAACAGAATGGTGAAATTAATCTTCATTCCGCTGCAAATTTAACAAGAATGTTTCCGAAATAAACTGCAGCCGACAGGAGATAGCCGTGAGTTTCGGATTCGGTTCGCAATGTTTTGCTAGATGCGGGTTAAAGAACTTAAATATTTAAATGAGTGAACTTATTTCGAAAACCTCAATTATTTCACTCACAGATTATTCTATATTTATTTCAATGGTTATGCATAAAGCAGAACATTAATACAAGCGTAAATTTCTTTTAAGCAGGGTGGTTCGTTATGACTAGTTAAGTTAACCTCTGTTAATACAATTAAGTAACTTTTTAAGGGGTCAAGAATATCATTCGTTGGAAAGTGATTTTAATTATTACCGAAACATTCAATAGATTAAGTAATTAAGCATTGAAACGAATAATTTGCGTATTAATCGGCATTTGTGCATCAAAATTTTAATAACTCTCACGTGGACCGTGGTAAATCATTATAAAAGAAGCCTTATGACCTGACCTCCACAAGACAGAAGTTAATATACCAAATTTTAATACGAGAATATCAAATCTAATGCTCATTTTATTCCAAGTAATGCACATTTGAATAATCGAGGGATTAATCACTCTGTGCAATTGTGGGACAAAGCGATGTGCAATACTTCGCAATTTTATGAAATGTTTTGAAATACCTACTTGTAAAATACCTATGAAATGCTTTGAAATATATGCAATAGCATGCAATACCCGTGAAATACTTTTAAACACTTGTGAAATGCTCTACAATACCTGTAAAACACTTGAAGAATGCTTGCAATTCTTGTGAAATACTTGTGAAATGCGTTGCAATGCCTGGGAAATTACTTTTGAAGTGCCTTGCAATGCCTTAGAAATACTTATGAAATGGTAGGTGGCTCTGCCCAGCAACTTATGCATTTATTACGTTGTAACGTGTCTAAAGGAGGAAACACACTTTTATCACGCCACGTCACATCATGTGAGCTCACATTATAACAAAATTTACGTTTAGAATCACACTAATATCACGCCACGTACCGCCTGCTTTATGTTTTCCCGTTCCTGTCGATTTTATAACTTGCCAATTTCCCATTTTAATAATTTGGTTATGTACCTACAAAATGGAGTGTTGTAGTAGTAGTAGTTCTTATTCATAATGGGAGCACGAGCTTGTTGTTGCTGCAACTTTTTGATTACAAATCAAAAAAGATTAAATCATTTAAAGTGGGTGCACAAAATAAATCAAGAACGAACAAATTTTTGAGAATTTCACCGTCTTGTACAAGGACCTGGAAAATCATCCGGATCGATTCCATTATGTATGAATAAGGACGAATTTGAATTTCTCCATGATTTGATTAAGGACAGTGTTTACACACACTTTAGTACACGCTCTCGGCAAGAATTTGCTCTGTAGTTCAATGCCTGTCGGGGTATTTACCCGAGGAGTAGTTGTTTGAATAAGTTCGGGCCGACTATTTTCGTTTTTATTCCTCGACATTGGAAATAAGTCAAAGAGTTGGCGGCTCTCGCTTATCGATGTGGCCCGCTCGTGCTTATATGTTCAGATACATAGCTGCGCCGTACGGAGGCAACATTGTATAATGCGTCGTGTAGACGTACATGTTCAATTAAAAGTTCTTCCATTATAACAGTAATAACCTTCAACCTTCAATTTGTTACATATTACATACCCCAAATTCATCTAGCACCTATAAAATCAGCTGATAAACAGTGTTTTGCGCAATCGTAGATTGCATGTGTGAGTTCACGTGAGGTAAAAATGTGTGAATTTCCACACTTTGATGACTTGAGCTCATGGCAGTGAAATGTAACCGGCGTGAGCTCGCGTGACATGATACCAGTGTGTTTCCTACGCATTAAGAAATGTAACATATCTAATCACACTCCTTGTGACTCATGTGAGCTCACGTGATCCCACATGACGTGACGTGACGTGATACAAGTATGTTTCCCGCTTAAGCTTCAATAGACGGCCAACGCTTCGATCACGCGAGTATGTCTGTCCACTCTTAGCATTCAGCAATCCATAATTAAGTTGCTTCCAGTATCCAGTTCACTGGCGTGTTACATAAAAAACATTTTGGCATTTCCCACCCCATTGAATGCGTTGCCACTGGTCGGTATACTTTTTCAGGAAGGTGCCATAATTTATATTGTATTGAAATGTTCCTCTAATGTTTATACAGAATATATGTAGGTACTCGAGAAAATCGGAGCAGGGCAGCAGTCCAAAAAATCAGGGCAATTATCTTGCAGCCTAAACAAATTGTGTTATCAGGCAACTTATACACAGGGTTGGGAGCGTGTCACAATTTTTGAGACCCGTGTTACGCACTCATGTAAAGTACGGCACGTAGGTACACATACATCAATAGGAAGCGTGAGCAGTCATTATCGCGCCCCTTTCGGAACACGATTGTTTGATAAGGAATATGAAAAACCAAGAAAGAAATACCTACGAATTAGCCTTTACCATAATATTTTTTAATTAGTTACCGTTTTCTTATTTCTTATATAGCAAATTCACACGAAAAAAAATATGTAGAAATTTATTTTGTACGAATTTAATCTTAAATCGCCCATTAAGTCAAACTAGTATATCTGTTGACCAATAGGAAGCCCAGAAAAACATTCGTACGTTATAAATTCGTAAACGAAATTTCGTCCATGCAAATTTGTTTTTATTCCTGCTCCTCGTGTATAAATAAACACACGAGAGCTTTTCTCCAGACTTTTCTATACTAGACTGTGGAGAATTTTCAAGTGCTGAAAAGAATGTTATTTAATCACGAAACAAATTATAATATCTCAGTTCTCAGATATTCATGTTTCACTCCAGAGAGCTTCCAACAATTTCGCCCATTATGTGCAATATTAATGAAATGCTATGGAATGCTTGTGAAATTGTAGGAAATACCAGTGAAATGCTATGCAATACTTGTGCAATACTTCTAAGGCCCGGATTAAGTCGTGACACCGGCTTCGTGGCTATGATACCGGCTTTCTGATTGGCTGTATCATAGCAACGAAGCCGATGTCAGATTTAATCCGGTGTTGGTTTCTTTGAAAAACCGGGCCTTAGTATTTCAAGTGTAGAACACCTTATCACGGAGTGATTAACCCCTCGTAAATAATTGTTCCCTCAAGTAATTCATTTATAGTTCAATATAATTATACGTAATATTATGGAATCTCAATGAGACTTATGTCTCACTCTAGAGAATTTCCATAAATTTTGCCCATTTAATCCAAAATGTTTTCTGCCAAAACTTGCATCATGTCAAATTTTTCAAAATAATCAATTTTCCCAAAAAAATTCATGGAAAATAATCATATCTTTTTCTTCTATAATCCGTTATACAGTTTCTATTTGTATGATTTGTTCCGATATTTTCCTACTCGATCCAACATTTTAACACTGAAAATTTTGATTTATGTATTTATTATTTAACAGTTTTACTGCGTTAACGTTTAATTAATTTAATGATATAGAAGAGAAAACATTCTTAAAGTTACAACTGTACTATTTGCACACACTGGTTTCGCCAATAAATTTTTGTCCACACTTTCTACCATTTTATCTCCGCTTACAAGCAGTTCTCGCGGGAACAATCCGAGCGCAAATTGGTCGTGTTTCCTCCCTAATATTCTCTTAAATTTATCCGGCACATTTTTGCACAAATGTGACAAATTGCTGTGAAAGTGAACGTAAATCCGACACTAACTTTGTTTCGCACATATTTCTGACTTAATTTAAAAGGGTCCCTAGTTCAGACAACCTATATGCCACTTGTCAGGGCGGAATCACCCGACAAAGTGTTGGTACGTCACCCTACGCGATTTTCCGTAATTGTTCTTTTGAAGCAAATCACGCTTCTCTTGTATATGTGAAGGAAAATTCGATATTATGCTGATGGAAGGCAAGATGATATTAAATGAAAATGCACAGGGCGTTTATTAAATAGAGAATCGCGCAATTTTCTGAATTTACGCTGCCAATAAAGGCACGGGTCCTCTTATAATGATGTCACAGGTTGTGATAACGCAACACTAGCTATACCCTGTTAAGATCTGGCAGGGTTCAAAATTATTCGATAAGTAATATCACTGCACATTTCATACTAAAAGTTAAAAGACGTCTTCAGTTACGCTTAAGCTATTGACGACAAAATATTTACAAGTAGTTCGCACTTGCAGAACTAACTTCTTGCTGGTGGTATAAGTTCATATTGTAGTAAGTAGTAACCACGGATTTAGAAGAATTTCAGCTATTTACGTGTGTAATTAAAGCGTACTGTAAATACCGTGAAGCGGCGGAAACGGAATTTTAGTTTTTTATTCGGTTATAATGGTTTTATAGGAAAACAATAAATACTTCTCGTGACTAAGTTTGTAACAGTATGACTCTATAGGGACTGTTACTAGATGCGACAAAAAATTAATAATCTTTCATTAGTTGAAAACAAATAGAATTCAAAATGAATACAGAAAACTGCAGACCACTGGTTTCGTCTTTGTGAGACTCGTCAGTGCAGCGCTTTCAGCATTCATTTTATTCGCAACTAACTTGCTTATATACCTACTCTGACCTGCGTCGATCAGATATGAACAGGTGCCAATTACTTTATTAATTGTTTATTAAATATCTCGAAGTACAAAAATCTGGATTTGTTCTATAATTCAATGCCTGGCGGAGAATTCTTCTCGAAGAGTAGTTGTTTGAACGATTCAGTAGGGCTCATTACTTAAAATGTGTTAAGTATATTGAATACAAGCTATACTTGGGCCGCCGAACAGACGGAGTGATCAGCCTGCAATTCGGGAGATAAGTGGCACGTCACAAACGTCAGATTTTCATTCCAAACAAAACAAAGCCACGTGCTTTCTGACGTTTTAACCTAACCTCTGAAATATAATTATAATTACATATAGTTGTTTTCAAGTTTTTACGCGTAAGCCCAACAAACAAATTGAAAATATACTGTTTTCACTGCAAATCGTCTATAATTATATTGCAAAAACTAGTTTAAGACGTTGTAAATAATATCGATAAACGTCAAATGGCACGTGCTTTTGTTTTGTTTGGAATGAAAATCTGACGTATGACGGAGGCACTTAGGTCCCGAATAACGTGTTCTAGCGGGGCCAATAGTAATTTATGACGACCGAATTGGAGTGATACGACTTCGTTGGGTCTAAAGAAAGCGCATCACTGCCGTTCGGTTGTCCTAAATTGATAGTGGTCCCGCCTAGAGCACGTTCTTGCAGGGTGATCACTCCGTCTGTTGGGCGGCCCAAGTATAGTACAGTTACTTGGAATATTAAAATTAAGAAATCTTGCTACTTTGTGACGTGCACAAATGGCGCACGCCACAAATGAGGATCCGGCCGCGACTGAGCTCTAAGCCGAAGATGGGAGTGGGCAATTAAACAGTAAAGGGCACCAAGAAGTTGATGCCTGATCCTCTTGAAGATAAGACAAAACCCAGCAGCCACAACTCCTAAAAGCTGCTGGAAAGTAACAGGGCAAACACAAAAAAAATAAAACAAATTGTCAAACAGTAATGCCAGCATATAATATTGGAAAAAATATGAATGTAATGAAAATACAATATATAAAAAAAAACAGTGGCAAATCAAATCCGCTTATACAAGAGTATGAAATAATTGAATAACAACAAAAATTACCGGAAATCTAGGCACCCGGTACTAGCGTTGCGCCAAGAAAAGGAAAACCAAAATAGGCGCAGATGACGCGGTAAATACACTACACGTTAGGAGCTCCGTACGCGCAGCGCACCGACGGGTCAATCGCACGCACTCTACCTACAAACGCAATTAGACGCAAACGACAGTATCGACTGTCGCTAAATCCCGTTACAAAAATATAATATGTATACTATAAGTCAAAGTTGAATCTCAGTATGGCACCAAAACTAAGCAAAATTTGTCAAAGTTCGCAAATCAAACAACTATAATTTATTATCTAAATGACATGAAACTAATTGACAAAAGAACAAACTATTAGGTACTGGCAAAATGATAACTACTTATAAGAGACAATTAATATGTCAAAAAAACAAACAGGTGACCACAACAAGCCGTGGCCAGGCATCTACATTAAAACCAACCGAATGGACTGGCGACGTTCAAACACGAAAAGTACAATACAAGATGGTCACAAAATGCTGTGCCAGGCGCTACACAAAAACCATCCGTTGGACGCGGTGATCCAGACGGACAGGCGACGCAATAATCAAAATGATATTTCTGACCTTACAGATGAATCAATGAGATGCAGGACAGGGGTCAGCTACTATCGAAAATCTCTCTAGGTGGTGTTTAGGTTCCTGCAGCTCAGCATCAGGTGGTCGGCGTTTTAACTTAACGGGGAAGTGCAACAAATGCAAAATTTGCACCCAAAAAAAACCCTAAAATGCCGAACAGATAAATGAGAAAAAGAAGGGAAAGTAAAGAAGATGAAATTACAATTTTATAAAGCATTAAACAAATGAAAGAGACAATAGAAAAGAAGAAAAGAAAATTTGCTTACCACGTGGGGTTTTTTTACAACAAATCCGGCTAACTTCTGCGAGAATCAAATATCCCAATCAAGGGTAGACTTCTAACAAAACCAATAACGCTTCTAACGGAAAATCTATACTGAACAGTGCTCGAAGAAAAATCCCAAAAATGGCAATGCAAAACTCAGCAACTAATAATCTTCGAAACACCTATTCACACTCAAAGCCAGCATGGAAGTGAAAATTTTAAAGCGGAAATTGCAAATTTTTGAAAAAACGCGCAATGAAGAAAGCAACAGGATCTCGAATTTCCAAAATACCCCAGACTCTCAAATCTACCTGAGGCGTCGCAAGATGTGGGGAAATGGATAGAAGAAGGAAGGAAAACAAGACAAAGAAGACGAGAGAAACTGTGCGAATACAAAAGAAATGAAGAAACTAATGAGAAAGCCCTTAAAGCAACCTCACGAGTAGAAAGAAAGAAAATAAGAGACATAAAACATTAAAAGATTAGATAGGAGTACAAAATAAATGACTACACCACTGTCTACACAACCGATTAGAACTAACTTCACATTACACATTTCAATGTTGAATCTAACCTCCAAAATCTGATAGCACGGAGCACGGCCGTAAACAAACAAAAGGAATCGTGGCACTCAAACTAATATACACAAAATACTGAGAATCAGGCCAGAACTCAAGAGACGGTAAAAATCGAACATGAGCAAAATTAATAACTGACCAACTGATTTTCTACGATGGAACCAAAGTACGAGAATGAAGGCACAAAATCGACAAGATCGCAACTCCTACAGGTAAGTGAGATAAACCTACTTCAAACTAACAAACTAATAAGGATCATGCATATCTAGATTGAATGTACACAACAATAGATTCATTCTTAACGGCAGAAATAATGATCGGAAGCAAGAACGGGGGACAGACATGAAAACCTACGAAAATGCGAGCGAATGGGTTTTAAAATATAATCAAATTTAAGTTAGAAACAAGCTGTGAGTACTAATATTACAATAAAGAGTATAAGTATATTTTCTTCTTCTAATTTTAGAGTGACATTTTCGTTGTAAGTTTCACTACAAAATTGAAACGCAGTAACTTGGGAATTTATAGAACCATAAGACGACCTTAAAATTGCAAATGGGTTTAAATAGTGTAGTATGATGTCGAGGATGTACTTATGCAAATTTCTACACTTTTAATCCTTACAGCAAACAGCTATCAGAGACGGATCAGCATAACTCAGCTTGTGCCAGAGAAGCGGTTGGGTATTGAGAGAGGTAGATATTCCAAATAAAGAAAATTCGGCAACTGCGAAGCTCATCCAACATGCATTTAAATTTTAAGTATGAGCGTTTGAGGCAGCATTAAAAGAGATAAATAAATTTGAATTCAATCTACTCTGCCTGAATGCGCGCACGGAAAATTACAAATCGTTAGGAAATAATCTGCAACAAGATCCAAAGGCCAGGGCGCAATACGGGCGAATGAATAGAGATCGTAGCTGAATAAAATTAGCAGGCAAGTGGATGAAGAAGCGGGAAGGGGGATCTTTACAAAGAAATCAGAAGTTATACAGTTACATTTAACTGATGATTCTTAATGCTCTTTTCAGCGGATAGCGTTCCAAATCTGTCAGTTAAATTTTAAATTAACCACTCGAAAGACCTCTCTAATTTTCAGTTTAATGCGTGAAGTGAACGGATTCGCATAAATATTGATTTTGAATTAGGCATCTCCTATTCTACTAACTCAACATCACCATCTCGGGACTAAAATTATTGGAGGATTGCGAAATCTTCATGAATATTTCAGGAGGTACATTTGATTTATTTTTACTGATGAATTTCTACACTTTTATACGTGGTTGATTACAGGAAAAGTTTCAACATTTAAATGGCGATTAAAGTAAAGATATACTGAGAATTAAAATTTAAAAACATTGGTAAGTAATGTCAACTTCCAGTATCACATACAACATGTTAGAACTCAGTGGCGGCTCGTCACATGACGCAGGTGAAGCGTTGCTTCACCTAAAATTTCCGGAATAACTTTTCTTTTCTCTAATATTATTTTTAATTTTTTTCGTCAAATATTATTTTGATCTTAAAATTAATTCCGTTTATATTATTAGAATTATAAAATATCACCTTTAGAATTAGTCCTTTTAGCTTATGTTCATCCGACGTCCTATAATTTCTCTCCGCGCTCTGCGCTCATGTGAAACAGCAACTCCCCAAGTTCTACGCGTTGACGGCACCGTGCACGCGTCCAGCATATAGAGTATTGTTTGCTTCCTAATAATCGTGTGTAATCGTGGTTGCCATGGTAACCTAGCTAGGAGCCTTGTCTATCTTATGTATATAAACAAGGCTAGGAGACATTGGTATTCTAGCATATGTGACGCGATACCCTCAGTTTCTGCATGTCACGTGGTATACGTTTTGATGTTGGAAACTTGTATCTTGGAAATCATGCGCTGCGCACTGCGATGCGTTTTGTGATCTCGTATGTGTTTACTCACGGTGGAAGAAAGATTTTTTAAGTTGTGAAAAACATGTGCCAGTTTTAGGTGGTAACAAAAATAAAAACAAAGTGTACAATCGAAATTTTAAAAAGGGGTGGTACTCCGAATTCGAGTAGTTGTGTGGCAGTTACTATTTGAATAAGTTTTTTTGTATGCCGTGTTTAATTTATTATTAGTGTTAAGTCAGGTGTGTCGAATAAGAGCGGTTTTAATGATAAACATGAAGGATCTTCTGAGCACATATACGTGCATTTGGTTTCTCAAAGTTGAAGAATAATGTAAGTATTAGTGAGGATGCCTTCTTAAAAGAAAATTATAGGCCGTATAGGCGTATATTAAACATTTCAATGAAAATGAGTTTTATGCAGCTGCAAGTTATTGAATTCTTCCAGTTTTTTACTTGGGTAAACAAGATCTATCCGAGGATCTATCATTTCGCGGAAGTTTCCAAGATGTGTTTTGAATTAATCGCGGAAACTGTAAAGAACTGTTAGAATTCTATGTAAGTATCGATAAGCCGCATCAGACATTCAAGAGCAAGAGCACTATAAAAAATCACGCCCGTGTTTACTACCAATTCTATTCAAAATGAAATACATAATTGACTGCATTTCGCAATATAGGTACCTATCGACGAGCATATCGAAAGGGAAATAAAAGAATATATTTTTTTTCTGTTCATGTGAATGATTCCACAGATATTGTCCAAAAATCTTAGAGTAGCATTGTAATTAGGTGTGTTAATCCCTCGGTTAATCCCGACGGACAGTTGGTGGAAAGATTTTTTAGGATTTTATGATGTCGTTTCCAACAGGATTGCCGAAACATTGTTTAACCTTGTATCAAGGTGCCTCGAAAAATTTGGCTATAAAACAAAACTTATTGGACAATGTTTTCATGGTGCAAGCATGACGTCAGGGCAATTACATGGTCTTCAAGCGAAAATAAAAGAAGCTGGGCCACAAGCAGTTTTTGTTGACTCATTCAATTTTGCAAAGAAACGTCTTTAGGGCAATAAAGTATTTTTACCGCAGTGGGGCGGTAAAATACTATTTAGATTTAGATCCTCTTTTCACGGTTCTCTATATTAGTCTCTGTGATTACAGACCGATTGTGGGTAAAAAAGTATTATTACTAACAATGTAATTTTATTTTATCTCGCCCTTTGGGCAAGGCAGTGTAAAACGCAACTTTTATGTGTCGCGAGGATTGAAACACTTCTTTTGTTGATGGTCGCAAGGGGTGGGTGTGGAGCTGCGAAGCTGCTTCACCCATTCCCCAAGTCACGAGCCGCCACTGTTAGAACTGCTAAAATGTGTCATAATTGTCTGGACGTTACGATTATTTATTTAATTATTTATAAATTCGGGGCGCAAATTAATCTCAATCGCATTGACAAGCGGGTAGAAAGCGCGGGCAATGTAACTTTCACTACTTTTCACTACGTTGCGTTGGCGGGAAACTTGAACCACCCACGCATATTGTTAGTGCTTCATCCGACTCCGTTAGCAAGGCTGGTTGCCACAGTGGTCCAGTATTAGAATCAAGCCGGAACATCCGTTATTATGAATTTACAAAATTTACCATAAATGATTGTTACAAAAATAGTAGATATACGAACTGATATAGTAACTGATCCGGTGCCGGGCTTCGGTGTTACTTTTTTGGAACAACCGGGCCCAAGGCTTTAATTAACAGAGGTATGTAGTAGGGTAAATCCGGGAAAGATGCCGGTATGGGTGAGATGCCGATTGTTCTTATCTAAACTTTAAAAAATTAAATGGAGTTAGCTACTACATCAGTCGTTCAGATACATGTACTCTGTGTTGTGGTTTGTGTTTGTGCCCTGAAAATACTGTTTTCGGTAAGATACAAACTAACAATTAATTTAATGTACCTACGCTAAAATTTTCGTAGACTATCACTACATTAATTATAATTTTTAATTAAGTGATCAAAATTTGCGAATAAATGTGATGTTGCGTTGAAATGCGGTTTGTAAGGTTATTTTTAGACGAAGTCCCGTTAGTTTAAACTACAGTGATACTAAGTTGTAACGTTCGGAATCTCTCCCTTAAGTTTGGGAGAGATGCCGATTTTAAAGGGGGTGAGATGCCAACAACGTCTTATGTGTTTTTGCACAAATGCCAACGTTTTATAAAAGAAAAAGTAACTCGCGCGGTCCTGGTCAGAGGGCGATGAAGAAATTGAGACACTGGATAAACTACTTAGAAAAATCGCCCCTCTTCCCTCAAGTACCCAATAATGCGAAACGTAGAAAAGTAAACACTGGTGAATTACTAACAGCTGCAAGTAACTTCGAAAAACGTAGGGTAATGGAAGAAAAGAAAAAATGAAAACTAGAAAAGCAAAATGCTGTCGCACCAAAACCTGTAGGGTCTGTTTTAAACAAAGGAATTAATATTAAAAAGTTGAAAGGCAAAAAGGGAGAACTTGTAGGGAAATATATGAAGCGCAAACACAGTAGCTCCTCAAGTTCTTCTGCAGATGATCCTTCAATTCATGACAACAGTTCGGACATTAATTTTGAAGAATTTGTTGAAACAAATTGCAAGAGTACAATACCACGAAAAAGAAAGAAGACTGGATACAGTGCGTACAATGCAGTTGCTGGTTGCACAAAGGGTGCACAAAATATGTTATTATATTATGTCAACCATGCGGAAAATTTTTAGTTTTACAAAAATTAAGGCATTGGCATCTTTCCCAGTGGTAGTTGGCATCTCTTCCATATAATGTGGGAGAGATGCCAAATGAAGAGCAGTTTTTGTTAAATTAAAAAGAATGTTTAATTTTGCAGTAAGAAATTTAAAATCTTGTTATGATATTGCTAAATGAATATATTTTATGTTTTGTATATCGAATAAACTATTATTTTTATCAACGAAAATTTTTATTTGATTAATTTAAAAAAACGGCATCTTCCAGATTTACCCTAACTATTTATTCGTAACCCTGTAATATCTGTCAGTAATTAAGCAGTTTGATTGCTGTAGAATCAACCAACACACCCTACTCCACTTTGAAAGTTCAACACTTAGGCCTCTTTTGTTGGCAGTCTGGTACAAAGTTCTATACAAAAAATGTAATACCTATACAAAGAATAAACATAAGTCTAACCTCAATTCAAAATTCAATAAATGGCATTTAATAAGAACTACGAGTATGTAGGCAATTCAAATATTGTTACCCCCAACATGTAAGTTTCAGGCCGCGTTATATTGTTTGAAAGTGCTTATTATAAATTTTTTGGTCTATATAGTAAGATTTTATTGCAAATTAGTAATAGTTCGGAACTAAAAATGTATGGAGCGACCAAACATTGAACTTTTGGTGACTACAACGGCGATAGTAGAGTGGGTAGAGCAGGTTATCGTTTTGAACTACGATTTCTTCCATTTGCAAAACCCTGCTTAACGCGGAGGAAAATCGCGTGTCGATGACCACGTGAGGACTTGTTCCACGTTGCGTGGATGAAAATGTGTAAGAGACAAGATTCGAAATGGACAAGTGTCTTAAAAAACGTTTTCTAGGTTACGTATTATTTATACAGAAAAAATACGCAACTGTCTTTTACATCCTTTTTCTTTAAAAATTTAATTGATTTTCTCCCCTATATATCAAAAGCCTACATAATTGAAGTATGTTGGTTAACATTCGCGTATTTCAAGCAAGAACCAGGCACGTTTTCGTTATTCAGCCTAACAATTTTGTGAGGGGTATCACTGGGAACAGACATTTGTAATTTTCTATCTTTGAAATACCCTCCATAGTTGGTATTCTACTGTTTACTTTCGAATATTCTGCGCGACGTTCAAGGCCTGACAGTGACACTCATCCGGAAAACTAAGAACAGCTGATTGTCAGTGTACTTCTACGCACGCGCACTAACGAAATGAGTGAAGAGGTCTATCATTTGTTATAAGTCGCATAAACTTTCTTTGGTGTATGTTATTGCTACAAGAGGTGTTGACCATTTTTACGAAATGGACAAATTTGAGAACCGAACGGTTATCATATCTCTCTGCAAGAAAGGTTCGTCCTCGGGTTCGTCATCCCAAGAAATTCATACATGGATATGGTACAAGTACTGGGTGAATCTGCACCTTCATATCAGGTGATGAAGAACTGGACCAGGGATTTTAAACTAAAATCCCGAACAGGCGGAGTTTGTGGCAAGTGTCTACGCTTGACGAAATAATATCTTAAATTACCACTTAATTGACAGGAACCACCGAAAAGAGCAACTTTTTTATTGAAGAAAGAAGTTGTAAAAACAGCAAAAAGACATAAGCTACGAGAATCGATCGCACAGAGGCAAAACAGATAAGTAGAAATCCGCTACGGTACCGACCCAACCACCAGAGTCGCTACAAATCTTAACCGTTCGGGATTTTAAATTTTTCGTTTATGCGATCCGTCGTACAAGATTATATCCACGTCCTATGTTATTCTGTGGTAATACGCTCGTCTAGTACCTTTTTTGCTCGACCTAGCAATCTTCTAGCTTCAAGTCTGTTACAAAAGATATTGAGCGACTGGCAATACTCACACACGAGCTCTTTAAGAAACTTACCAAATCTGATTGTGTCAAACGACACTTAAACGCAAAACCTTCTATACCTATTGGGCAAATGCAAGAAATTTACAATTGCGACGCTGGTTTCGAATATATTACTTTATCCAAGAATTCTCTTGGTGATGAAATATCAAAATTGAAACCCATCTCTTTGCCTCTTGCTCTGTAAAAACACGGATATGGGTGAATATATCCAGTGGGGCAAATTATAGGTGAAACAAAGAAACAATTCCCAACTGTTCTCTGCAGCACAGAATAATTATTCGCATTCCATGTTTGTAAATTTTGATTATTACTGCACACGTTGACACTTATTGAGAGCTTGAAGAATTAATTCGAACGTGCAATTTGCATATTTCGTATGCTTTTCCAGTTTCTTGATAGTTTTGAACTTAATGGTTTAAGAAAGTCCTTAGACTGCAATATAAATTCATGGTGCATTGGAATCAAATAGAAATGTTTACCAAACAACGTAACTTGTACTTTATCTTCAAATAATGAATAAAATATTCTCCTCCCAGCAGAATGTCTTATCGACTGCAGTTTGCAGTAAGAAAAGGACCGTGAACAACAAAGACTCGCTGGAGCCGAATGAGTTTTACTTTACACGATAATGCATTTGTATTTCTGCAAATAAATTTTACATTTCACGGTTTTCTGCACAGCATCTTTCACTTCTGGAGATGCTACGGTATACTTTTATCTGTTTTAAGGGTGCATGTTGTACATAACTGCTTCTCATTTGGAAAAACACAAGACAGTGATAGCTCGATTTATGTGCTCGGTTATGGACATTTTATTTTCTCCAGATTTTAGAAAAGTACAAAATAAATGAACCAAAATTAAACACTCTAAATTTTATTTTATTGTAAAATCCAGAATAAAATATTTTTCGTCAAAGAGACCTGTTACCTGTTGGTCACGTGACAATTACTTAGCAAACGTCAGAATATCAGGTTACGACCAACAGCAGCATAGCTACTTAACTGAATAATGCGACCTAGTATCGTGAATTATTCACCTGCAGGCGCACCCATACGAGAATAACAAATACATAATGAACTATTCTAATTTTCGTGTTGCCCAATCCGTTGCTATAAATATATACAGTCAATGACCGCTCTTACTCAACAACGTTGCCAGAACAGGATGGGAAACCCGAAACTCTTTTATTTCTGTCTTTGTTTTCCTCGTTTATTTTTGCAGTGCTAAAATATTTTGTCTACATACAATAACTGGCCTACTTAATTTCTGTACTGAACTTTGATAAAATCTTCAAGCAAATCAACAGGGCAAATAATCTGGAAAGTAATCGAAATGCAAGTATGTATTTTAAAAACGTGTGCAGGGGTTGATCACCTTGGGGCATATATTCGAGCAAAATGAAACTTTGAAACTACATGTTTTAGACTCGCAAAGACGAAGGTTATATTTCTGGACCACCATTTGAATATTTTGTTCTTAATGTGCTTTTGCTAACAAATAAAACTCACATGTGCATGATGCCCATAATTGCAAACAATTAATCAGATACGGTTTAATTAATAGGCCACGATTCATAAGCAAAATTGACATTTTAAACAGTGAGGCTAAATTCATTGGCGAGCGCAGACTAGAAAAATGGAAAATTTTGAATTATATTCAAATAGCTAGCAATTTTTACAGCTCATTAAATTTGGCATTTCTTTTTTAATTTCTGTTGTTAACGCCCATACCTGC
Organism: Xestobium rufovillosum; assembly: GCA_963966045.1. Classification (NCBI taxonomy): domain Eukaryota; kingdom Metazoa; phylum Arthropoda; class Insecta; order Coleoptera; family Ptinidae; genus Xestobium; species Xestobium rufovillosum. The sequence continues at coordinate 39,449,362 of OZ014494.1, read as the reverse complement.
CAGTGCGTCTGAACTTTATCAACGTTCCATTTTTTCAGGTACATTGAACTACATTAAATGTCAATCCGAGTACTAATTATAACAGGCACTAATATTGTATAACCGCAAATAAGTTTTAAACAAACTGGGGGAATTTTGACCGTGCTGCGGATTCTACTTCTAGCGCGTGTGTCAAAATGATTGTGGCAAATATTTACTAATCACTGTAAGTTATTGCTTAAATCACTATGTTGGCACTGTTTGGCATTTTGGATAAATATTCTATTAACTAGTAGGTAGTTCAGTGAATTTCTGAACAAAGCCTACTTTTAGTAGTATTTGTAGAAAAGTTATTAAGTTACTTCCGAACAGGAATTTTGATTGTTATTATGTTTAGTAGTTTGTCATAAATTGAGTAGCTTTTCACAAACATGGAAATCGCAGACCGTGAAGATGGTAGATTTAAAAAAAATGTTGTTTATCTAGGAAACTGTTTTGTCCACGACTATCTTATAACGTATGTCCCAAAAGTTTTGAGAAAAAATATTAAAAGTCATATTTTATTTTGGTTTAAATTTGTAATAAATTCAACTACAAGTAATTATTTCTACATCTATGTTTTATAAAACTTTAAGTTTAAACTACGGATAATGGTCCATGTTCCTCAACGATGCACAATTTAACACGAACTTGCGCCATTAGCCTTTGGGCGGCAACAGTGTCGATTTGTCGAATTTTCTGGTAGATCTGGTGACATAATTGTTCAACTTTTTGGGTTTCTCAGCCATTATCGTAAAGTTTTCCAGTTAGTAGACCCCAAAAATCTTCTATAGTCCTCGTCTGAGGCACGTTTAGGCGGTTGTCTACGTTCGGTACAAAATTGATGTTATTGGCAGTTAACCAGTCTGTCGTTTGTTTTGCATGTGACACAAAGCCGGATCTGGTCAAAAGATAATTTCGTCATTTGGGTGATTCGCAGTTATAAACTGACGAAGTTCTGTTAAATATTGCCGTTTACAGATGTCGGCATTAATGACTTCACCACGAATAGTTTCGATGTCTCGTTGGGAGACACCAGCCTCGAAAATGGTATACCATACTAAAATCGTTTCAGTAAATTTGACTTTTCCTTTTGGTCTAACTTCATCCGGACTGCCCTGTATGTTATCCGTATAGAAGCCGTCGTTGCCCTTCATCTCGGAATTGGATAAAGTGAAATAATTTTCATCATCAATGAACACGACCTCATGCACGGCATCATCTCGGATTTATTTTTTGAGTTGGGTAGCGTTGTATTTTGGAGCCTTTCTTCTTTCTCTGTATTTTAAATGATTTCGGGAGATGGCTCTGCGTACTGTCATGCGAGATAATTTATGCACGATGTCTCCACTCTGTGTTTAACCAATTCAACAAGAGTTTTCGTTCATTAGCTAAACTTAATATTTTAGGTCTTCTGCTTTTTGGCAGGTTCACACAAGGTACTCCCTCCTCACAGTTTTTGATTGTTCGATAAGTCGTGACCAATGAAATATTTTGATCCCTGTACAATCTTACAATTTCGCGCTTGGGTAGCCGTCCAAATAGCCTAGAAATATTTTTGCGAATGTCAAGCTTGTAAGCCATTGTAACCACAAGATTGTTGAAAAATGACATTTAATTGCAAACTGTGATTAATTATGAAGTTTTGTTTCCAACGTCAACCAGGTTGAAAGCATTTTTTGTTTGATAAGCTCCAGCGTATTTTTTCTCAAAACTTATGGGACATACGTTAATATACTCGTTATACTTGTGTTTCTTCAATCATAATTAGATACATAAATCACTGCAGTAGTAGTAGGGTTATGTAGGTTCAGCGGCCACCTCCGCCGCATTTAATGAGGGCGTCATTAGCGGTTTCATTAGCGTTTTTTAATTAATTGGTCCGCGCTCGCGATTTTTTAATTAGGCATGTATTACGGAGTCGCGAGACCGTAATTCATGCATATAATTAGTTAGTTGTCGCCATTTGTTATTAATAATAATGTTTATGATGAGATTTTTATGAATATCTTGTACGGCGCCTCCGCCATTTGTGGCTATGTGTAAATTTTCCCCGGCTAGAGTGGGTTAACTATACCTACTTGTTGGTAATTGTTATTAATAATAAATATTTTAATTATGTACTGCTGTCCATGATGGCTACGAGTCTTTATTTAGTAGAGTAGCCCAGAGTGAGGATGCCCCATCTTATATTTAATAAAACGACACAATTGAATGAAAAATATTATCTTTTTATTTCCTATAAAATATAAATCTAAATAGCTCATATGCATGCATAAATTATAATAATAACATTAAATCGTTAATATTCTTGCTTTATTTACCTACTTATAAGCTACTACTTATTAAAACTTACTAAAAATTATCTTATTTTATTCAAATAATGGTATTATGATGGGGTGCGCCTGTTGATTTCACTACAATCCATCCGTTCAATAAATTACGCAGCTTCTTCTTTTTTCAACGTGTAGCGGACAACCCCTTATGCACGCTGCCATCCAATGCATTGTAACTTATGAGGGTATCGTGCAAAATCAGAGCGTATACTTTCGTGTTCGCGGGGAAGTGGACTGCACGTGTCTCAAATTCAAGTTTAATGTCAACTGTTGAAGACTTTATTATATCCGACTGATGAGAGCAATCAATGACGAACAATGGATTATTTATATAGGCTCCAACCCCCATCCACGGCTCGCTCATGTCCTTACCGTAATAACTAGTTTGAAAATTTTCGTATGCGTAATAGGCGGGTGCGCAAAGTTTCTTATTAAAGTTTAAATTCCAGCGTTCATATGGGTAAACATCGGAGTTGAGATACAAACGGATATCGCTGACATTTGCATGGGTAAATTCTGTAGCACTTTCAGCCCTATTATCAGAATTGTAGTTATCCTGAAAACCGATGATAATGTAGCGAGGCTTCTCTAAACTGGAGGTCGTCTTTATGGCCCAAACATCGGAAGAGGTTTGTCGTAAAGCTGGTAATTCATATAGATCCCACATGCGATAAGCGATTCTGACATGTGCACTTTCAGAACTCTTATTAATGCGTGAGAGCAGTCTCAATTTCTGTCGATCCTCAGGAACGATATGGCGTATTTTCCATTCAATTTTATTGATTTCAATGGTTCCATTCACCTCCCCCACATAGCTGTTTTGAAAGGTGCAACATATAATGAGAATCAGCTCATGCTTTACGTTTATGATTCCCTTCTTGTAATCCTCGGCAAACCCCATGAGATACTTGAGAGGGAGTTTGCCGCTGAATACCTTGCTCGTCGAATCGAAGATATCTTGAACTCCGGCCTCCAGGCCCCACCCGGACGTCAGCAATGACCGCGATTGGCTCTGGCCGTGTGAAACCAAATGCTTCATGGTCGAAGTAACTCCGGGTTTTCGCACCAGCGCGACTTGCTCGCCGCCCATCTCATAGCGAATTTCGTCGAAGAGAAAGGCCAGTGCATTATTGGACAGGTGACAGGGTTTGGTGGCGTCGGAAGATGTAAATTTCCCCTCGATGTAAATGTAACTGCTTGCGATGTCTAGAATGAGGTCTTGGAAATGGATTGGTATGCGTACTTCATCGGAGTTCTTGTAAGATGGAGAGCCGTATGGTTTGTACGTATGCTCATGCAAACTTACAAGAGAGCTATCAAAGATAGGTTCGTTGAAAACCTCCAATACTTCGCTGGTCGTCATTGCAGTTTATTTTATTGCTTCAACCGCAGTCCCAGCGATTTAAGAAATAATTTATCTTTCAATGATAAGCGATATCGATCACCTTTCACGCGAGCGTTTAACTCTTGAATGGCATCACTCCCTCCTTCACCTCCATACTTATTACATCTCCCCCACTTCGGTTTTGAACGGTGGTGCTGCTGATGGTCATGATGAAAATGACGTAACTGTCCGTTGTAGAGGAAACCCATTAATGTAACTTTTTCAGTTCAATTTTTACGATAATCTTTTCTCCACGGAAATCTATCAGTTCACCATTATCATCCAAGATACTCAGAGTAACGTTGTCAATAAACTGTCGACCTTCTGGCCGAACGCTCATATAAATTATGTTTAGAGGTTCTTTGGACAATTTATATCCCGGTTCAACGTCGATGTCAAACTCGAATAATGTATGCGACTCCACTCCATTCAAATATGAGCCCGAAATAATATTGCAGTCTATACGGATTATTCGTACCTTCATTATGTTAACGGGTAGTGTGGATTCATGATTTACGTTAGCGGCCAACAGCTTCTCTTCAAATCCCAACAAATTCCCTATTGAATGTATGTGGGTGAAATCCATCTCGTGCTTCGACCACAGCTCGCACTTCAGGGTATTGTTATTTGCACGCAGGGAAAATACTTTCTCGGATTCTTCAGGGTTCGCGATGACACCTTTGACCCTCGTAGTTTGATTAATCCCCATAATTTGACGAATTGTCCTCTCGAGTTCTCCAATTTCATAGCAGCCCGGAGGAATTTTCAAGATTTCCACATCAGTATTGCCGCGCCTGAAGGCAAACACATTATTTGTCTCATCTACGTTAAATATAGAATTGTAGCTATAAAATCCGAGCAATCCCAGACCATATCGGCCGTTCGCGTCTAATTCAATCGGCGGATAAAAATCGGCACTTAGTACACTTGAATGTCCTGATAAAGTAAACGTTCGCGACATGACTGATGAGGTCAGTCGTAAAATCACCAACTTATTGCGCTTTCCCACAGCAGCTGAGGAATATCTTCGACGTTGCCGAGCGTTGTCCGACTGCGTCTTCCGCGGCGGCAGCAGCAGTCATATTTACGGAAACATCTGCTTCATTGTCGCAATCCAGCTGTACATTGCTCATGTTGCAATAGCAGCAGAAAATCTTTCTGGGTGGCGGGCCATCGTTTACATCTAAGCAGCAATCATCATCATTCTCGTTGTCACTTACAGCCTCCGAGCCATTGTGTTCATAACAATATTGATATTTTAATATATCAATGTCGTTTCTAAGACGATCTGGAAGTTTCTCCCACACAAGAGCAATCTCATTAGGCGCACAAGCAATCATAACTTCTTTTGGCATATCCGCGAGCTGGCCTCTGCTCATCTTCATCAAACTTCTCAAACGAGAAAATGCAAGTAGGGAATGGGCCATTCTCTTGATATCTTCACGGTACATTATCACACCTTATTCTAGAAACTGTATTAATATCGTCGACCAGGAACTTTAAGCACAGATGACCGCACCAAACTGTGTCGAAATCCTGTTCTCGTTCATAGTTATAGTATATGGTTACGTCATTCGGCATTCCCCCCTGCGCATAATGAATAAATTCTTTAGGTGGGGGTAAATTTCCAAAACTATCATAATATTCAACGCCGCCATTATGTATTTTATACGCAACCCAGTGCGTCCCGTTCCCCTCCCAATTATCCAAATTAACTATGCCCCTCTCACAGCATTTCACCCCCGAGGAAGGTAAAGTATCTCTCATAAACACACCTCGGAAATGTGGTATTTTCAGCTCTTTTGCAAAACGCCTCAAATCGATGTCAGTCAGCGCCCTCCGAGGCAGCGTAATTAGTTTTTTGAACTGTAGGGTTTAAGGAAGAGTCCGAAGCCGGATCTATACGGCTTCAAATATAGCCCGCCTCCTCTCTTCCCCAACGCAATCGCCTCCATTGTTTTATTATGTCTGCTGGCCTCTGCCAATTTCCTTTTTCCCTCTTTCGCATCGTTTACAACCTTGGCAATTGCAGAGGACCCTCCAGCTAAAGTGCCGAGCGCGGACAAACCGGCGAAAATGGGTATGAGTGGCAAGATACCGCCAATCTTTGGAACTGGGATTATACGTGGTACCCGCAACTTGCGGCCTCTGCCCTTTTTTAGCGCAGCTTTCGCAGCATTAAACGCTATACCAGCTGCCGACAGCACATCATTTTTTCGCACGGCAGTGCGACCGACACCCTCCTTCAAAGCCCTCCTTGCCGATCCAACAATGTCTCTTCCAAATGATACCTTTTCAACCTTTCCCGCATTCTTCTTTTTTCTGTTGTACGTTGATGATGACACCACCTTTACAGCTCCACCCTTTCCTCCTCCTCCGGATGTCGAGTTGCGAAGTCCCATGCCGAAACGCCTTTTACCCTTCATGATACCGGTAACAAGCCAGGCAGATAATTTTTCACCAAGAGCAGCGTCTTTAGATTTTACTCGCTCCCATGCACGCTGCTCCAGTTCATAATCGGCCTGATGCCTCAATTTCAAGTTATCCGCACTTTTTGAATATGCAATGTCGTGGTTCTTGCAGGCGACGTCTAAGGGATTAATTCCGGCGTCACCCCTGGCCAATCTTTTTTGTAGTTTTGTGCCGGGTCCGCAGTACTGATAGCCCCCAGGCAGATGTAATTCAAATGGAAGTTTGTTAATTAGAGAATTAACAATACCACCTCCAGCAACGTGAGAGCGCCTTCGAGATGTACGTCCATTAGGCTCGACAATCAACATTTAAATAAACGAATTGCCCTGTTTTTAATTTATATAGTATCCAGCGCTTGCACAATGCGTATCGTAGAGCAGAACCAAAAGTTGGGCGTGGAAAATTTAGATGCAAATGTTGGAGAGGGTATCGATAGTCGATGTCGAAGACATGGCCCACTTCTGCCGTTCAGCATCAGAGCACTTATTGTGGGACCATCTAATTGTGGGAAGACAAATGTCATGATTTCACTGATCACGCATCCTCAAGGTTTACGATTCGCTAACGTCTACATATACTCCAAATCCTTATTTCAACCTAAGTATCAGTATTTAAAAAATATATTGACACCCATTAAAGGAATGGGCTTTTTTATGTACGACAACAACGCGGACATAATGCAGCCAAACGAGGCGAGAGAGAATTCAATTTTTATTTTCGACGATCTTTTTTGTCAATCCGCCTCCATAATACAATCATATTTCAGTATGGGACGACATAAGAATGTAGATTCTTTCTACCTCGGTCAAACGTATTCAAAGTTGCCGAAGCAGCTGATACGTGATAATGCCAATTTGATTGTATTATTCAAACAAGATGATACAAACCTTCGTCATATATTCTCCGATCATGTTGCACCTGATGTAAGTTTCTCCCAATTTCAAGAAATGTGCTCCGAATGCTGGAGGGGGAAATTTGGATTTTTAACCATCGACAAGGACAGTGAAATAAATAATGGGAGGTACAGAAAGGGTTTCGATAATTTCATAATCATGGAATGACGGGTGAAAAGAAAAAAAAAATATAAGAACAGTGTAATTCGTATTGTCAGTTTATTTAAGTGATAATTGGCGTAGAGTGAACATATCAAATATTCTGAACGTCAGGGAGGAGGAGGAAAGTGCACCAGCAGAATGAGTGGCAGTAAAAATATGGATGAAGTTATACAAATGAAGCGGAGATTGGTGGAGGCCACCGATGCTGTAAGGAAAAAGTTCAATATGTTAAAGTCGAAAGATGTTAAATCCAGAGAGGTGCTCGAGAAATTTTATGAGCCAATAACGAAACCATTGAAATCGATTTCTAAAATGAGTATCAAAACCCCACCGCCAACAAATCCAGAATCACTCACTCGAAGCAGGCCTTCTTCTTCAAATATTCCCATACGGCAGACCAGTAGTAGTATTCCAACAGCAGCTACTTCCATCCCCGATGGCGATGGCTCGCTTGAAGGCAGTGCTGCTGCTGCAGCCATGTCTTACTCCCCATCCGTTCTTGCAATGACACCCGCTTCATCTCCGGCGAGTTCTACGATGGCGAAAGAGGGGGCAGAGGATGTGATTGATTTAGAGGAGATTATTGAAGAAATTCAAACTGGAAAACCTAATTATGATAAGATATTTGGAGTTCGTGTGGATCCACAGGTCGGAAAACTGGTTATGGGTAATGCAACAGTGACAATATCGGGCCATAACATCTCGTTTTGGAGACACAGCAGAAAACTAAAGACCTATAAAGCCACTCCGGAATTATGCGATTTAATATTTTTTAAGCGGCCTGCTGCGTTAGAACGCACTGTCAGCGAGCGAGAGAAGGGGAATTATGCTGAAATCTTAAAGTTGACCAATGTGGTTTATAAGGGCCATAACCCCATCTTAGGTGTAAGAGGAAGCAAGTCCTTAAAGTATCGCCAAATTATAGAACCATTGATTGGAATTAAGAAGGGAGGTGGTCAAGCTTCTTCTTCTTCTTCACGGCTCCGACCGTCAGTAGTGAAATTCGTTTTACCTGCTAAGAAAACCTTTTCAAGCGGTACGGTTATGGATTATGTTTACTGGAATAAACCAAAAGAGTTGATCGATCGATTACGAGTGCTGTCAGCCTTAAAGCTAGCCGGGCATACAGGGCATGATAATGAAATAATGTCATTAGTTGAGGAACTGCGGGAGGAAGGATACATTTATTAAGTTCTAAATATAAATAGCTGTATATTTACGCATTCATGGCCAGTGCGTAATGGTCATGAGCAGTAGACACATCATTGATAAATTCGGACGTCGGGGGAAAATATCCAGAGAGGGGTTGCGTGGTCCTCCAGGTCTCGGATTTACTCTAACCCCGGGCGGTGACTATGATATCAATAATAGACGTTTAAAGAATGTTAATAAACCTATACAGTTGAATGATGCGGCTACGCGAGGCTATGTTGATGAGAAGATTAAGGGTGCCGATGAGATAATATCAGCATCACGACAAGCAGCACGTCTGGAGTGCTCCGAATTACAGCAGCAGAGTAGAAGATACGTGGACGATATGGTCAATGATTTGCGTGGTCCCGTGGTTTTCAGCTACCAGGGTATAAAACAGCCGAAGACTAACTCCAAATGGTATCATATTAATAAGCAAAATCATGTGAAGGCTTTTATATCTTTTAAAGTACTCGAGTGCCAATTAAATGTTAAAACCAACATTTTCGTTAACAGTAAATCGATAGGGGCGGCGGATTTTGTAGGAAGAACGCTACAAAAAGGTGATACGATTCAATTTGAAATGGCTCAGCCAGCGGGACCGCCACTGACCTGCACAATCATCGGGGAATATAAACCGTGGAAAGTGGAGACGACGGGCGAACAACAGTCATCTGAAACAGATATTTCAAAATCCCTCCACCATCTTAGTGCATTTGCGAATTAACCCTTGCATAGTATGGATGGGGGTGAGAAGAGATTGTTAGTGAATGAGTTGTATAAACCAGCTCGTCGCAATTTCCGTCGACGAAGAACAATTATTAAAGGCTACGGCGATCTATGGCAGATCGATTTAGCAGAAATGCAGCCGTATGCCTCGGAAAATAAAGGAAATCGCTATATATTGGTTGCAATAGACTGCTATTCTAAATACGTATGGACGCGACCAGTGAAGCAGAAGACTGGTGCTGAGGTGAGCAAAATGATGAAAAGTATTCTTCATGATGCTAGTTACGCACCGAAGAATCTACAGAGCGATAGAGGTAGCGAATTCTATAACCGACATTTCAACTCTTTAATGGAGCAGAATCGAATCAAACATTACTCGACATATAGTTCGAAGAAGGCGGCGATTGTGGAGCGAGTGATCAGAACACTTAAGACCCGGATTTATAAGGAATTTGCAGTAAGGGGCAAGCATAAGTGGTTAGATATTCTACCCGACATAACGAATGGATATAACAATGCCATGCATCGTACTACGGGAATGAAACCAGCTGACGTTTCTCCTAAAACTCTTCTAAAAGTCTACGATCACCCGAAAATTGTACCGCCAAAAAGCAAATATCGTGTTGGAGACATTGTTCGAATTAGTAAATATAAAAGTGTTTTCGAGAAGGGTTACACTGCCGGATGGACCACTGAATTGTTCAAAGTAGCGAAAATTAATATAACAAACCCCGTTACATACGAGCTCAGAGACATGAATGACCAGTCGATCAGGGGATGCTTCTACGAGCCGGAACTGCAAAAGACTCGGCATCCAGATACGTACTTAGTGGAGAAAATACTTCGACATAACAGAAACAATGGCAAAATTTATGTTAAATGGCTCGGATTTACGAATCAGCATAATTCATGGATCAATAAGTCTGATATTGTCTAATTATGTTATACTTACCTCATAATAATTTATATCATATAAACTTACCTTGTATTTGGGAATAAAGTTCTTACAGATTTCAAAATTTTCCTTTTGTTTTATATATTATCTAAGTTAAGAAGCTATGGAAATAAAACTGCAAGGTTTCACATTTTTCGTATTTATTCCTATTATTATTTTACAGCAACATACAGATTGATAAAATAAGATTACAATTTTGAATATTCTTTCATTCCCTGCTCACATTATCGTTAATTTTATAATGCCCCCAGGCTAAAGTTCTGATTCCATCAGACATAATAAACCTTTTGTCATCGAAAGGTGATAGAGCAATTTTATTTATTTGCTGCGTATATATAATGTGCTTTATGGATTTGAAGATGTTTTGCCTGCAAAGCTGGATTTTCTTATTCAGAAGACAGTCCAAATAAGCTTGATGCTTCAAACGTTTAGTCACACAGCTCTTAACACCTTTGGCCCTTTTTAACACGCGGTTACCCACTACATAATCATAGAGCTTAGCTCTAAGCCCCACGAATTCAGATATTGTCTCACCCTTTGTCTCATCCTTCATTAAACCTAAAACGGCTTTATTCACCAGTGGTATTCCATACGGGTTATCCGGAGAGTAGTTACTTGTATCAAACTTATGAATATTAAGTTTGATATCGTTGTAGATATTTGGCGTTTGGATTTTGTAAATTAGTGAGTCCGTATCCGTATAGAGTAATGCAGCCTTTTCACCATATTTTCTCTTGATAAAATCATAATGGAAGTCGTACATCGTCGTTTTGGAAATATCTAGTACACTGAAACCCACAAATATAGGTTTGTTATATTCAACTTTTACGGGCTTCAATTGGATGGCCACAAAGTTTTCGTTAAACACAGACACACTATGAAAATTTGGTTTTGCAATTAGACATTCGGCACCCCTCTTCTGCTTGTTATTTTTCCAAATATTAACTAATTTAACGTTGACTCGTTTCTCGACTGCCTCCATGCATTTTCCAAAAATTGCATTATTCATTAGTTTATAGAAACTTTTAAAAAATTCGTTGGAGGCTTGTTGCCGCTTTTCGGTGTTGAGGTCGATATAAGGCTTTAACCAGGCTGACTGGTTAAATTCTAAAATTCGGTGAATTTTAGTTACTATCAAACCATGTTGTATTACTTGATACAAATTTCTATAATGGATAATATAGCTTTGTTTATCGAATAAATTGGGTATTAATTTCTTCTGCCGGCTGGTTCCATTGGGTGGGATGATATTTTCTGGACAAAATGGTAACTCATTATGCGCGTCGTGGAGATGTTTCGGATATGTCAAGTCAACTTCTAGAAAAAATCCTTTTGCACTAGTCTCACTGCAGCAATTTGAGTTTATGTTGAATTCAACGATTTCCTCCCTGGTTAGCCAACGAAAGCCGGAATGTGGTAAATATTGGGATAGGGATAATCCATAAAGATTATTAGCATCTAAATAAATTAAGTAGCTGGTATCTTGATCCGGCTGATATTTATAGTTGTTAGAAGAGGTGATTGGAATGTGTTCATTATTTGCCACTGCTCTTCGTTCAACACACACCGAAACGCCTCCTCTGATTGATTTTCGAACGAAATGCAACATATCTATATCCGTTAGTAGCTCTATACGAACTTTTGTAAATTTCAACATTGCGGAGAATGATAAACCAGGGCAAGTGAAAAAATTCGCCGCTTCCAAATTGTACGTTTCCATACAAAGCGTTCGGAAAGATTCGAATACATCGGTCAAAAGCAGTACATCAGTCTTCAAGTACAATTCAGAATAATCCCTTAGATTGGCACAATTAAAAGTTTTCCAAACGTTCTGCGCGTGTTCATACGATGCATCATCTATTCCCGTTTCAGTCAGATCATTATAAAATCTCTCTTTTGATGGAAGTTCTTTCGTCATTTCCAGAATTTCATAGGATTCGACAAAACTGTAAGGGAAGACGCCTTTCTTCATTACCAACTGAAAGTGAAGAGGATTGCTGAAGAACCTACGGGTCTCAACAAACTGATCTTCTTGCAGATTATTTGCGAGTGACTCCAAGCTGCTGGCCATGAAACGGTAGGAGTCTAAAAATCTGAGATCGATACTGGGATGCCTTATCCGATTACCACCCTCCGAAATATTATTTTGGTGCGATTGTTGAAATTCACTCATCTTTATTCTAGCCGAAAACGAGATGTACTTTTCTTTAGTTTGAGGTATAACGTGAATTTCCTCCACTGCAGCGGCCAGTTCTTGAATAAAGAGATGGGTGTCATAGTTGCTTAAATTATGGAAAAATACCGGCACATGTCTGGATGTTCTATATTTCAAATTACACTTCCCATGGGCTGCTCCTCTGTATTCTCCTATATAAATGAAAAAGTGTAAATTGCAATAATGTACCCAATTTTATTAACTCATACCTGTAAAGTGATTGTGATCTGCACATTTAACTTCAGACTTGCTAATATCCATGCCATCGCCATGACTGCTACCGGTAAATTTTTCCCCGCAAATAAAACAATTCGTCGCTTCATCATGCATACGCTTCTGGTTATATGTTAATGGCTTCATGGGTTTAGAGTTTACAAAATAGTCTCTGTATATACGCTTCACGTCTTCAATCAACCATTTTATAAAAATGGTGGCACAGTCTTTTCCAGTGTATTGTCTGAGAACTGATAATGTTTCATCATAATCACATTTTATAAAATAACAGAAATTAAGTGGGATGTGCATCGTTGTGTTTACTGTATATTTTACTTCAGGATTTGCCTGACATCCATATATGGGTCTAAGGATGGATTCAAAATCAGCATACACAACGAAAGGAACTTTAACCGAGTGCTGATATTCCTTGAAGTATAGAAATCTATTTTCGGGGTCGGGTAATACAGTACATACTTTACTGCAATCTCCTCGACTGAGATGCCCTCTCCACTTTGCCTCATCATGGAAAAATATTAAGCATCCATCACATATGTAAATACGTCGTTCATGTTTAGTTAGCTGACTTCTAACCAATCGAGACAAATTTTTTATCCAGCAGTAGTGTCCATCAGGCCCACCACCCTCTCGTTCTATATACAGCAAATTAACGTGAGTCTGTCGGCGTTCAGTGCAGTGATAGATCGGTCCTATTATATTGCAATTATCGCCCTTTCCGCTATTATCACGTTCTAATCCAAATACATTAATACTCAGTCCAGAGTTTTGCCGTTCAAACTTTGATATATCCTTAATTTGAATAGGAAATTGCATTCCATCGAAATTAAGATTCTCGAAATATTTTAAATAATGATTGCATCGATGTGGTGATATTTCAACCTGGTATAAAGCCGAAAGAATGGCGAATCCAAAGCATCGCATGTCTAAATTCTGCACATTAATTACGGATCGGGTATCTCGAATCTTCGGCGGTAGTGGTATATATGACGAAGCTCGCAATGGATTAAATAACGCAATATTAATCTCCATATATAGAATGCCGGCGAGTGCCCAACCGGAGTCCTTCTCCTAATTAAGTGGGATGTAACATAACATTAGAATATTACAGTAAAAGAATTGTTTCAAACTTACATGAAATTCTTCGCTTTTGCGTTTCAGAATCCCCACCAATTCCATGTACAGCTCATTTAAATCAGTAGATACCGTGACTACCATATATTTCGTATTAAAGGATTTTATATCAGAGACATTGTGCCCGGACATCATTTCTTCCTCATCGCAATTATCAAGTTTCGAGGTTAGTATATAATCTGCAAATAGCTCGAAATTGACTTTCAAGGCACTTTGAAATTCAGAATTTTGTAAAGATTCCGTGATCAGCCGTAAAGCCTTGCTTCTATTAATTTCGAAAAAGTTATTTATATCTACAGTGTGCGAATCATCTGCGATGAACAATTTATATGAAGCTATTCGGCCTTTAAACGCAACTCGAATTAAGTTAACCCCCGGCTCTAAGCCCACTGTGCAATTTTGTTTATGTATTATACTGCGGATGTGCGACGCGTATTTATGTTTCTCAACATCCACATTACAGTGCTCACATCTTACAAAAACAGGATTTTTCATTTGTTTAGGGGTTTTTTCTCTAACACAGGTCGAAGTCGATGCCATTGACTCGTTCGCATCATCATGTTTCACTTTCACGCGCTTGCTATTCAATTCTCGTTGCTGATGTCGTTGCTGTTGTAGGGAAATAGCATTTGATTCGGGATGAACTTGATTCATATGCCGTTGTACATTTTCTTTGTATAGAGATGACATTGGACAGTAAAAACACTTGTGGATGGTTACACAATCTTCAGCAGTAGAGTGTTTCAAGCGTCTGTGCTTTGTCAGACTGTCCTTTCGACTGAAAGTGACCCCACAGAGATCACATTTAAAAACATTTCTGGGAGGATCGCAACTCATCTCAATATTGAGAAGATATTTCGTTGGAATTTAGTGGTGGTGGAGGAGGGAGGAATGCGGGGAACTGCAGTTGTTGCGGGAAGTGCATGAATGAAAATAGTATGTAACTGAATTTTTTCTTAACATTCAAATGTGAGCACCTTAAAATAGATAATATGAGAGAAAGAAATATATTTTCATAAATTAAACCAGGCCTTGTTTCGCTAAGTTTATTAGCGTGAGGGTGAGTTCAGATGGGACTTGACAAGTTGTGGTTCAATAAATACACTTTTTGTTATGTTTGAATAATAATTTCCAGAGCAGGTATGTGAGTTTTAGACAGGTCTCGACAAGTTATCGTAGAATTTATATACTTTTGGATATGGTGAACAGGTGATGTTAACTCATGCAGCTGCTAACCGGTTTGAATAAGTCAAAAACAAAAAGGTAGGTCGGAGAGCGGGGTAGGGGGTATATTTAAGGTTCCAGGGCAGGTGTGTGAGTTTAGACAGGTCTCAACAAGTTATCGTAGAATTTATATACCTTTGGATATGGTGAACAGGTGATGTTAACTCATGCAGCTGCTAATCGGTTTGAAAAAAGTTAAAAAACAAAAAATATTGGTTGTAGAGCGGGGATAGGGCGTATATTTAAGGGTAATATTTAAGGAGAGCTAAAAATATCAGCAATCACTTGTACGCCGGTGATATACGTGAGTAGGTGCGATTTGAATAGTGTTGTGAAACATGGAAGCTGCTAAATGTGATAGGGTACATATTTCAAACAGTTCATATTATGGATGCGGAATAGATGATTATCCGAAGGGTATGAGGCGATCTCTTGAAGTAAGTTCTTGCGAAAGTGGTACATCGGACTCACCTGCAATTAAAACTAGGCGGTGTATTTTTGAAAATAAATTGACAGATTTAGAACAAGGTGGAGGTTCGTTAGTCTGCAAAGAAGCGAGTCAAATGGAGAGTAATGTGACAGCTGGTGGAAATTCTATAAAACAAATAGAGATGGAAGCAGTCGCGGATGAAGAAGTTCAACTATCACCTAGTACTTGGAGGAACTTCGATGTTATGGTACAGGAGGCTGAGCATAGATATAATGAAACGTTTAACTTAATAGCAGAGAAAACGCTACCTATTGACTTAGAAAATGAGACATTTGTAAATATGGGCATTAATCCGTTAACTATGGAATCCATGCTTAGAATAAAAAGAAAGAAAGCTTGCAGTGTACATGGGGTGTTATCTTTCACACTCACACAGCTCCAAGAATTATTTGAAAAAAAACATCAAATATTGAGTGTGGACGCTGAAATATCCTCCGCTACTGTGGAATGGTCAATAAATATCCTCAGTTTGGAGAATTATAATGTATTTCTACTACCGAAGAGAAATATTATTTTGTTCAATCCATGTGACGAAATACGGCCCAATAAAGCTTGCATGGATGAAACCTGCTCTTTTACAAAGGATACTTTGAAACGAATTTTCGATTTAGAAAATTATTTTATCAAGTATTTGCGCGTGGGTGATATCGTACGAAAGAGTTACATGAGTTTGGACAGATTCACTACTGAGTGTTCACGATTTTTAACGGATCGAGAATTAATGTGTGAGGAGAAAACAATAATTCATTGCATTAAAGACAAATTTAAGGATGATTTTGCTCTGTATGAAATGTATTTAAAATTCCCCAAAACAATAATGCAGGACATAAAGGAGAAAATAAATTCGGCGATGTTATATTCTGACTGATAAAATGTTTTAGTTGCATGACTATGGAAAATGTAAAAATATTAATCAATAAACTATTTGACAATTAATTGCAGCATTTTATTCAAAACAGATAACTTTCTAAAAAATAAATTAATGTAAACTGCCTACTTATATAAGCTGTCTTATTAAAAAATGTTATATTTTTCTAGCACTGTCCTATTGACAACCCTAAATAAAATTAATGGAGATGAATAATAAATATAGAAAAAATGTTAATACCTTTGATTATTTGAGAACCATATACTATAACTATGAACGAGAACAGGATTTCGACACAGTTTGGTGCGGTCATCTGTGCTTAAAGTTCCTGGTCGACGATATTAATACAGTTTCTAGAATAAGGTGTGATAATGTACCGTGAAGATATCAAGAGAATGGCCCATTCCCTACTTGCATTTTCTCGTTTGAGAAGTTTGATGAAGATGAGCAGAGGCCAGCTCGCGGATATGCCAAAAGAAGTTATGATTGCTTGTGCGCCTAATGAGATTGCTCTTGTGTGGGAGAAACTTCCAGATCGTCTTAGAAACGACATTGATATATTAAAATATCAATATTGTTATGAACACAATGGCTCGGAGGCTGTAAGTGACAACGAGAATGATGATGATTGCTGCTTAGATGTAAACGATGGCCCGCCACCCAGAAAGATTTTCTGCTGCTATTGCAACATGAGCAATGTACAGCTGGATTGCGACAATGAAGCAGATGTTTCCGTAAATATGACTGCTGCTGCCGCCGCGGAAGACGCAGTCGGACAACGCTCGGCAACGTCGAAGATATTCCTCAGCTGCTGTGGGAAAGCGCAATAAGTTGGTGATTTTACGATTGACCTCATCAGTCATGTCGCGAACGTTTACTTTATCAGGACATTCAAGTGTACTAAGTGCCGATTTTTATCCGCCGATTGAATTAGACGCGAACGGCCGATATGGTCTGGGATTGCTCGGATTTTATAGCTACAATTCTATATTTAACGTAGATGAGACAAATAATGTGTTTGCCTTCAGGCGCGGCAATACTGATGTGGAAATCTTGAAAATTCCTCCGGGCTGCTATGAAATTGGAGAACTCGAGAGGACAATTCGTCAAATTATGGGGATTAATCAAACTACGAGGGTCAAAGGTGTCATCGCGAACCCTGAAGAATCCGAGAAAGTATTTTCCCTGCGTGCAAAAAACAATACCCTGAAGTGCGAGCTGTGGTCGAAGCACGAGATGGATTTCACCCACATACATTCAATAGGGAATTTGTTGGGATTTGAAGAGAAGCTGTTGGCCGCTAACGTAAATCATGAATCCACACTACCCGTTAACATAATGAAGGTACGAATAATCCGTATAGACTGCAATATTATTTCGGGCTCATATTTGAATGGAGTGGAGTCGCATACATTATTCGAGTTTGACATCGACGTTGAACCGGGATATAAATTGTCCAAAGAACCTCTAAACATAATTTATATGAGCGTTCGGCCAGAAGGTCGACAGTTTATTGACAACGTTACTCTGAGTATCTTGGATGATAATGGTGAACTGATAGATTTCCGTGGAGAAAAGATTATCGTAAAAATTGAACTGAAAAAGTTACATTAATGGGTTTCCTCTACAACGGACAGTTACGTCATTTTCATCATGACCATCAGCAGCACCACCGTTCAAAACCGAAGTGGGGGAGATGTAATAAGTATGGAGGTGAAGGAGGGAGTGATGCCATTCAAGAGTTAAACGCTCGCGTGAAAGGTGATCGATATCGCTTATCATTGAAAGATAAATTATTTCTTAAATCGCTGGGACTGCGGTTGAAGCAATAAAATAAACTGCAATGACGACCAGCGAAGTATTGGAGGTTTTCAACGAACCTATCTTTGATAGCTCTCTTGTAAGTTTGCATGAGCATACGTACAAACCATACGGCTCTCCATCTTACAAGAACTCCGATGAAGTACGCATACCAATCCATTTCCAAGACCTCATTCTAGACATCGCAAGCAGTTACATTTACATCGAGGGGAAATTTACATCTTCCGACGCCACCAAACCCTGTCACCTGTCCAATAATGCACTGGCCTTTCTCTTCGACGAAATTCGCTATGAGATGGGCGGCGAGCAAGTCGCGCTGGTGCGAAAACCCGGAGTTACTTCGACCATGAAGCATTTGGTTTCACACGGCCAGAGCCAATCGCGGTCATTGCTGACGTCCGGGTGGGGCCTGGAGGCCGGAGTTCAAGATATCTTCGATTCGACGAGCAAGGTATTCAGCGGCAAACTCCCTCTCAAGTATCTCATGGGGTTTGCCGAGGATTACAAGAAGGGAATCATAAACGTAAAGCATGAGCTGATTCTCATTATATGTCGCACCTTTCAAAACAGCTATGTGGGGGAGGTGAATGGAACCATTGAAATCAATAAAATTGAATGGAAAATACGCCATATCGTTCCTGAGGATCGACAGAAATTGAGACTGCTCTCACGCATTAATAAGAGTTCTGAAAGTGCACATGTCAGAATCGCTTATCGCATGTGGGATCTATATGAATTACCGGCTTTACGACAAACCTCTTCCGATGTTTGGGCCATAAAGACGACCTCCAGTTTAGAGAAGCCTCGCTACTTTATCATCGGTTTTCAGGATAACTACAATTCTGATAATAGGGCTGAAAGTGCTACAGAATTTACCCATGCAAATGTCAGCGATATCCGTTTGTATCTCAACTCCGATGTTTACCCATATGAACGCTGGAATTTAAACTTTAATAAGAAACTTTGCGCACCCGCCTATTACGCATACGAAAATTTTCAAACTAGTTATTACGGTAAGGACATGAGCGAGCCGTGGATGGGGGTTGGAGCCTATATAAATAATCCATTGTTCGTCATTGATTGCTCTCATCAGTCGGATATAATAAAGTCTTCAACAGTTGACATTAAACTTGAATTTGAGACACGTGCAGTCCACTTCCCCGCGAACACGAAAGTATACGCTCTGATTTTGCACGATACCCTCATAAGTTACAATGCATTGGATGGCAGCGTGCATAAGGGGTTGTCCGCTACACGTTGAAAAAAGAAGAAGCTGCGTAATTTATTGAACGGATGGATTGTAGTGAAATCAACAGGCGCACCCCATCATAATACCATTATTTGAATAAAATAAGATAATTTTTAGTAAGTTTTAATAAGTAGTAGCTTATAAGTAGGTAAATAAAGCAAGAATATTAACGATTTAATGTTATTATTATAATTTATGCATGCATATGAGCTATTTAGATTTATATTTTATAGGAAATAAAAAGATAATATTTTTCATTCAATTGTGTCGTTTTATTAAATATAAGATGGGGCATCCTCACTCTGGGCTACTCTACTAAATAAAGACTCGTAGCCATCATGGACAGCAGTACATAATTAAAATATTTATTATTAATAACAATTACCAACAAGTAGGTATAGTTAACCCACTCTAGCCGGGGAAAATTTACACATAGCCACAAATGGCGGAGGCGCCGTACAAGATATTCATAAAAATCTCATAATAAACATTATTATTAATAACAAATGGCGACAACTAACTAATTATATGCATGAATTACGGTCTCGCGACTCCGTAATACATGCCTAATTAAAAAATCGCGAGCGCGGACCAATTAATTAAAAAACGCTAATGAAACCGCTAATGACGCCCTCATTAAATGCGGCGGAGGTGGCCGCTGAACCTACATAACCCTACTACTTGCAGTGATTAATGAATATTATTCACTACACCAATAGGAACATCGCTTTGACCCTTTTTTACATTTATTTAGTAGGCCGCGATCGCGATGTGTCGGTTCAAATTGAAACGTCAAATCAGCATGGTTTGCTTTTAATTTGAAATGCATATTCTAAAAAAGAAGATATAATGAGTAGTGAGAGTGAAAACGAGGTTTCTTTAACAGCACCAGCAATAAAAGAAGCTGCAGAACTTGCCTCATTAGATTCATTGCCCAAAAAACCAGGAAAATTATACCTGAGAGCGTATGTATGAATCTTTCTTACACTGGAGAAGGGAAATGAAGGTAAATTCTTTCTGGGAATCTGTTTTGATAGTCGTGGACAAAGTATAGTATACAACTCGTTATAATGATGCTATTATTACCTCGGATGATTACAAAACTCGCTCGTTTCACTTGCTCGTGTTGTAAACTTCATCCTCGGTAATAATAGCATTCATTATAAACTCGTGTATAATATACTATTTTTCAATCGGAGCACAAAATAGTTCACTCTCTGTAATAATACATATTTAAAATGTTCTTTCACTTTGTAAGAGTACTTATGTCGCCGCACTCTTCCCTACTCTGTCACTCTGATGTGTTAATGCGTAGCTACCAATTAACAGACTTTTTCTACACCTATTTAATTATAAGACAACTATTAGCATTTTCTTTGTAAAATATCGTACCTATAATTCACTGTAGTGAATTATGGTTTCAACTTCGTTCGAGTAGGTACCGTGCAAACTAACAATTCCACCACTAAAACTGCGAGAATTTAACAATAGAAGAGACAACTCCAAATTTATATATGTATTACTAACTGCACAAATTTCAATATACAGGCTGTCTGAAATTCGGTGTACAACATGGGGATCTCTGTTATCTTAACAGCTAGACCCTAGGTTTCAATTCGGCAAAGTTGTCAAATATTATGCTCACTAATGTCCTCAAAAGAAAATATTGATGTTCTTAATCGTTCTCGTGAAAACTGAAAAAAATGAAAAATTGCGTTTTCGTTTTTCGGCTATAACTTTTTTGTTTGACCTTGTATCTTCATTCTGTAAAACCTTTTTTATTTTTTATTCTCTATTTGATAGCATTGTCACTCATTGGCTACGTCGATTCATTTTTGTTTTTTTAAAAGCCAACTTCATTTTTTCTTATGGGCGTCATATCTGAGTGGCAGGTAAGCTAATCCGCGTCATTTTCCTGAATACAACGATGTGCTTCATGTTGACTTTTTTCATATTTTTACAGTTTTTATACATTTTTGACGATTTTTATTTCTGCGTTCTAGTTATCTAAGACAAACTCAGAAATAATGTGAGTTACCATGGAAACAAAGTCACCTAACGTCAAGTTACTAATAATTTTCGCTTGCAAGTTTTTTCGATTTGTGTCGTACTTATTTCTTTACATTTTCCCCGCCTTGAATTTGTTTGCGTTTGATTCATTTTCATTTTTTGTGCTCCTAGGTTCCTGATGCTGTTATGGCTTCTTCTTTTACGTTTTTGAATTTTTTGTATTACCTGAAAATGTTCCCTAACAAAGAGAAACGAGATATGATTGAACTCTATTGTTCGTTGGGACAGAATGAGCAATTAGATTTCAATAATTTGCTATTAGGTTACTTTGTTTCCATGGTAACTCACATTATTTCTGATTTTGTTTTAGATAATTAGAACGCAGAAATAAAAATCGGAAAAATTTATAGAAACTGTAAAAATATGAAGAAAGTCAACATGTAGCACATCGTTGTATTCAGGAAAATAACGCGGAATAGCTCACCTGTCACTCAGATATGGCGCCCATAAGAAAGAAAAACTGAAGTTGGCTTTTAAAAAACAAAATGAATCGCGTAGCCAATGAGTGACAATGCTATCAAATACAGAATAAAAAGTGCTAATGTAAAAGTTTTTACAGAATGAAGATACAAGGTGAAACAAAAAAGTTATAGTCAAAAAACGAAAACGCAATTTTTCAGTTTTTTTCAGTTTTCACGAGAACGATTCAGAATATCTCGATTTTCTTTTGAGGACATTAGTCAGCATAATATTTGGCAACTTTGCCGAATTTAAACATAGGGTCTAGCTGTTAAGATAACAGAGATAACAGAGATGTTGCACACCGAATTTAAGACAGCCTGTATATTCCTAGTAAGTAGTTCATTTATTGAAAAATAAAGATTAATGTATTATAATAGTGTTCTATTAAAGTTATCAAATTTGAGTCTAATTTATTTGTTTAATAGGTGTAGAAAAAGTATAGTATTATATTCACGATTACGACCATTATTCACTCAGATGATTTGAGCCACCCGCCTTCGGCTCGTGGGCTCAAACATCATCTTCGTGAATAATGGCTGTCATAATCGCTCATATAATAATATACTATTATTTTGATTATTTTGTTCGTAATATTGAAAAATTTAAGACATGTTTGTTTCAAATTTAAATTTAAATGGTTTTAATGTCATTGTAGAAAAACCTTTTGAAACAATCCTTCTTCAAAAGACCGTAGCTCCCCTCTCTGGATGGGAAATCGGGTATATGGAAAGAGGCATTTTTTCATATTTTTATTTAAAGAATCTGCCCTTACATTTCCGTGGTGGGATTCTGAGATAGCCTGTTAAACTTCAGTTTTTTAAATGGAACACCTGTATATGAGTGAGTGCATTTTTGAATTCCTGTGTTGTAAAATGACGAAGCTGACTGTAACCCTTGTGCGTTTGGGATATTTCCGCATTTGCGTTCGCGTGTTAAATAAGTATTCATACGGCACCTGCGCCGTTTTAGAATAACTGCATTCCTGCTGTGGCATTCTCTAACATTTGCGACGCGAGACAGTCCCACTCTAAATGAAGCTTTCTCAGACTGCAACACAATCTTTTTGGTGTATATCATACCCTATACTAGGATCCTAATAACATTTTCAATGTTTAAATATGTTTTTGTCTAAATCGTAGAAAATTGTGAGGCATAGGCATCGTTTTGTAAATAATGTAGAGAAATTTTGAAAGTTAAATAATATACATTGAAAATGAATATAGCATTGATATTTTTATAGGATAAAAGCAACACCTAGGAGAAGCAGCAATAAGGAGCCAGTAATATTGTACAGACATTAACACTCGCATTAACAATATTACCGAATTAGAGAATTTCAAAATAACATACTATAATTTTATTATTTTGTGTAATTTAAATTTGAGAAAGTGAAAACGAGAGCCTCGGTAGACCGAGACTCTGGCATCTTTTGGTCTCGCATAAGTCTCGTGTCTCGTTTTTATTAGTCTCGGCCTCGTAGCCGGGACCGAGACGAGGCCGAGATCAGCCCCGGTATCGTCAGAAGCACTATCTGTAACAAGGCTGAATGTGTCAAAATTTGATAAGTGTATTCGTGGATATAATAAACACCCTTATTAAGGCCGCGATTTAGATGCCTCCAGGATAAAATACATAGGTCTATTGTATATAATGCATTTTCGAAAATACTGAACGGATTTCATTTCTATTTTCGTGGAATTGTAGTTAGAAATTCACTCTCGGACAAGACCATGAAATTGAACTGATTTATTAAAAAACTCAAACTAAAATATGCTATGTGAGTTAACCATATTAATGCACAATAAAATTGCGAATGTTTTAAAATCCAATTCCTGCACATTGCTCTTCATATTGTTTGTATTGCCCGTAGCATATACACTAGTAGGAAGAGAGCGAGTAGGTCGCCGATTAACTCGGTGGGTTGGAGCGCGGGTTAGGATTGCGGCGACCCGGGTTCGATTCCCGGTCGGCGGCATTTTTACGGCGTTTACATTTGCATTTTCCCGACTCTCTATAACCAGCTGTTACCGGTCGACTAGTCACAGTGTAAAAATATATTCGAAATCTAAAAAGTGTATCGGACGAAATGCAAAGAATTTTTATTTTTATTTTTAAAATTAAAACCCAACACATTATAAAACAATTCTGATAGGTATAATTCGAAGTGATTTCTAAAAGTGCTCCAAAATATACATAAGCTGTAAGTTGATGCAAAGTATTAAAGAGGCTATTGTGTGAAATTATGTCTGACAGAAAAAATAACTATTTACGCATACAAAAAGCTGTTTACTCATGGAGAGACGAGTCGATTGACGAAAACATACGCTTCTTTCAACCGGATATAAAAGCCATATGACGACAGCAAAGCAAAAGGGACGACGAGAGACGCAAATGATAACAAATTCGCAAGAGTAGCTCTACTTATGATGTGCTTATGATGACGGGCGTAGCTAGACTATATTAGATACTGTTTGCTGTCTTGCAGAAAATGAAAAAACTAGGTGTAAGATCTGCTATCTTATTAAAATATGTACTTTCATTTCATTTCTTGGAAAATGTGTCTTTGAAATACAAGAAACTCGCAATGCGATATACGGTTTATCAAGCTTGATGAATTTGCGTATTATTACTATACCTAAGCCTTTAACAAAAACTACCTATACTGGGTGATTCAGAACGGGCGTGCCAAATAAAAATGGGTACTAGAGGAACTCTAAATAAGACGAAAAGTTTATATGAACATTTATGTTCTAAAGTGACTGCTAACAAAGATACAGGGTGTAAAAGTTTTAATATTTTTTAAATATTGTAATGTAATAATTGAAGTGTTTTCTCGTTCTTCTTATTAGTTTTGTTAGTGTTATTCTTAATAAACTATTTTTTTTCAATTTTCACTTTCCTTGCATATCGGTGAAACCATTATTGCATTATGGAAAATTTCAGTGCATGTGCACGATTTCACAAAAAAAAATTTGAAGATACCAATTTTTTCCCAAATTGAACGTTGATTTCAAAAATACATTAATAATCACCTGCATTCGCCAGTGGAGTAACATTGGATTGGGGAAGTAAATAAACGGCCTACCCCGTAGCAACGCTACTGATGGGGCTAGCAGAGCAAATTCTTTTAGAAAATTAGAACTTGGCAAATGAAAACGACACCTTAAATTTCAGCTCAATCTAGTTACGAAGATACTTAATAAAAAAAGATTTTAAAAATATTAAAACTTTTACACCCTGTCGTTGTTAGTAGTTCATGTACTAAGTTTTTCATCAATACATAATTATCTTTAATTATCGGTGTAAAATGAATGTTATTATTATTATTTGTGGTCGTTAAGCAAATGTCATTTTTGTGCAACCGTACGCGAAGTCAGTAGGTACTTCACGTTCGCTTCACAGTTCGCGAGATACACTTTCGCGGCCGCTACCCTTAGTAATGACCGCGAAATACTAACTTCGCATACGGCTGGACAAAAAATATTTGATTTCCATAGTCACTCTGAGACATTAAAGCCACTAGGCTTCTTTTCCAATTAAATTTAACTGTCATAGCAATAACATTTTTCTCTGTATGTAACGAGGTATGTAATTACATAATTTTCACGGTTGCACAAAAAATGGCCAAGAAATTTTTAGCGACCTCGAGATTATCTTGCCTCGGCCGCAAGCGGCTTCGGCGATAATTTTTCGCCGTACGCTAAAAAGGAATTTCGCGGCCTTGATACACAAATAACTATTATTGTCTTATATGGTAATTTTTTGTCATTTTTGCCTTAGAGTATAATCTAGCAATAGTAAAAGGAGGCAATGATTCTAACGGGCATTAAAACTTAACAATTAAACATGCAAATGTGAATACCTCATCGTAAAACTATATCTCCCACTATATAAATGCTGAGTGAGACTTACGTGAACGAGCCACAAATTATTTCATGGGTATTTGTTTTGCCAATGATTATTTCTTGACGTTTTATAGAACCAATGAAATATATAATATTTTTCGATTTGGCCAATCATTATAGTGACTATTTTGTGACGTCACCCAAATGACGAACGCCACAAAAGAGGATTCCGCCGCA
The DNA here is from genome assembly GCA_963966045.1 of Xestobium rufovillosum. Lineage (NCBI taxonomy): Eukaryota > Metazoa > Arthropoda > Insecta > Coleoptera > Ptinidae > Xestobium > Xestobium rufovillosum. The sequence goes on along the minus strand of OZ014494.1, from coordinate 39,423,376 downwards.
GCTAAGCTCGAAGCCGAAGATGGGGGTGGGCAAAACTGAAAAAGGGCGCCAAGGAGTTGTTGGCTGATCCTCCAATGAACACGCAAACCCAGCGGTCACAGCTCCTAAAAACCGCTGGTACGCAATAGGGCAAATGAATAGAAAAAAAAATAAAACAAATATAGTTCAATAATAAAGCCAGCATATAATAATGAAAAATAAATATAGCCCAGAATGAATATACAATATAAAAAAATAGTGGTATAAATCAAAATAGCTATTAATATAAAGAAAAATAATGTAAGACAATAAAACTGCGGGAAATTTAGACGCCCGGTACTCACGTTGCGCCAAAAAAAGAAAAACCAAAATAGGCGCCGATGACACGGTAAATACCCTACACGGTTGGAGCTCCGCACGCGCAGCGCACCGACGGGTCAATCGCACGCACTCTACTCAAACGCAAATAGACGCAAACGGCAGTATCGACCGTTGCTAAACCCCGTTACAAAAAATATATCTAAGTACTATAATACTATAGTTGAATACTCAAAAAAACTAAACAAAATTTATCAATTTCTTCTAATCAAACAACCGTTATCTAAATAATTATAAGGAAAATTGACAACTACCAATCACTGGCAAAATAATCAAACTAATTGACAAATAATTAGCAAAACTATTGGGTATACTGGCAAAATGATTAAACTATGTATGAAAGAAAAAACTACCGGAATTATTTATACCAAAATGACAAATTCAATTTAACAAATTATGTCAAAGAACAAACAGATGACCACAACAAGCCGTGGCCAGGCATCTACATTAAAACTAGCCGAACGGGATGATTCCTGAACGGACTAGCGGCGCGCAAACACGAAAAATACAAATACAAAGTGGTCACAAAAAGCTGTGACGGGCGCTACACAAAAACCAGCCGTTGGACGCGATGTTCCAGACGGACAGGCGACGAAATAATCAAAATTGATATCTGACCTTCCAGATGATAAAATGCAGGTCAGCTGCTACAGAAAATCACTTTCTTGTAGCTCAGCACCAGGTGATCGGCGCTTCTCTTAACGTGGTGAAAGTGCAACAAAAATCGAAATTTTGCACCCAAGGAAAAAATTGCTCCCAGAAAAAAGAACCCTAAAATGCCGAAAAGACAAATTAGAATAGAAAATAAGAAAAAGGAAAGGAACCAACACCGATGACTGAAGATTGAAATAAAAGATGAAAAATAAGACACTCACCACGAGGGTTTTTTTTCTCCAACAAAATCGACTGGACTCCAAATGCGAGTTAAAATCCCAAAAGGCTTAGACGACGATTCCTAAACTTGCACAATACAACCAAATCGACGTCTTCAAACGGTCGGGACCCAAGAAAATCCCAGAAACTGGCAAGAAAATCTATTTCCCAAAACTTGGCGTCACCAACCACTCACAAGAAGAATACAGCCGGAAGTGCCGTTTCAGAAAGCAAATCGGAATTTCCAAAAAACCGCCGACTATAATACAAGATGGCCCCATCCGAAACTACAAATGTACCCAGAAGTACCCTAGATTTCCAAATCTTCCAGAGGCGTCACCGGTAATGGAATAGGTAACTAAAGAAAAGACAGCTTAAAAGGACTTGCAAACCCAAGGAAAAGAAGATAGAAATAAGAAAAGTCATAAAGAGGTCTCAAGAGACAGAAGAATAGATAAGACAATGCATAAAGAACTGAAAGATGAGACAGGGAAAATGAAAATGAGAGGCGCGCCACTGAGCATCTAAGTGGGAAAATGTCCTACACAAGTTGGCAGAACCGAAAGTAACTAAATTAACCTTAAAAATCTGACAACAGACTAACAACAAAGTGGAGGCTATTAAATGAATAACTATACGGCCAAATCGTGGAAAGTGAACGACATTCCTCCTCAAGGTAGGCTCAGCAAATTATAAATACGAAAGATGAACAATTCCAAGGCTGAAAATGACAGAAAAATGAACAGAAACATGAACAGAAAGCTACAAAGTACAGAGGCAATAAGGGGACTCAAAAATAACAGGTAAGTGAGACAAAATTCATAAGACTAGCGAACCTAACAAGAAATAATATTTTTAAGACAGTTCTACCCTCAAACAAATCGATAGAAACTCAACAAGACAATGAACGGAGGCATGATCGGAGAACAGATGCAAGAACCGAGAACAGGGGCAATCAAAGCAATAATAGACTAAATATAAGTGAGAGACCTAAAATAGGAATACAAGTACGGTAATCAGAGCACGATGTAAGTACTAGTCTATAATAAAATGTTAAAAAAATACAATTGTTGTTTTAATGCCAAATTAAAACGTAACAATTTCACTAATCGAATTTGAAACCAATCAAAGCTCGCCATTTCTGAATGCATTAATGTATTTCAGAGGAAAAGTATCTTCTAAAATTTTATCGGAGGGGGGGGGGGGGTACTAAGCCAATGGACTATTAGGATTCAGCAAGTTTTACGGCGAAAAAAATCAAGTTGCTACTTTGCAAATCAATTCATATGTCATTGTTAATAAGAAATCATTTGCATTTTTTGACTTAGGTAATAAGTTTATATTTGAGTTTTGTGGTCTCTTTCGTGCAATTATTCGAATTTAGATTGTACCTGGCAAAATTTGTCTATTGTGTACTCGAGGTGCCCAACTTTGCTCGTGACATTGTTGAAAAATTACTCGTCTGACGTCTCGCAATTTTTATGCAATGTCACTCGTAAAATTGCTTGGAAATCTCTCATTACAGTCGAAAAATTTTGCCGGAAAAACCTAAGCCCTTATCATATTATATAATGACTATTCCACTCATTACCTGCTAAAAATTTTATCGGGGGCGGGGGTACTCGGCCAATGGACTGTTAGAATTCAGCAAGGTGCACGGTTTTACAGCGAAAAGATTTTAAAGTTCCGTTGGTTACCTGCTAGGCAACTCAATTCTCGCATAGAAGAAAAGTTTGCTTTATTCTCAAAATGATTTTATTTGAAATTCTTATAATTTCGGGTTGTCCCAAACTTGCAGGATAGTGTTGAGATCAGGCTGGTGATGTTATAAGGGTAGGTGGGTAACATCCTCCTTCCTAAACAAAATTGGTCATAATGTAAAAATTTGGAATTATGGCGTCGACGGTATCCTCGGAGTATACATAGCAACCATACTGCAACAAACGTTCTTCCACCAAAACACATTCCATCCTTTCCATGGCGTTCCATGATGCCAAGACCTCCAAAACGTGGACAATTTGGTAGGGTCTTGTGCGTTTCTGGCCACCTCTTTTAGAACCGACAAAAGATGGGCTTGTCCGAAAAAGGAATAGAAAGCAGTTCCTCCTCACTGTTCACGCGTGAACTTGCCCAGGCCAAACTTTGCTGCATGTGGTCCGAAGTCAGTAACTCATTTAAGTATATGACGGGGCCCTAATAGTCTCCTGGTGGTTCTGGTGTGCCAGTGACGTCGTGGATACGATGGGACAGGTATTTTATGCGGCATGGCATCGACTTCAATATCGACCCAAAGTAGAAAAAACTAGCCTTTGTTTCTAAGATCACAAAAGCATTTACAAAAAAGTTTAATTATAACGAAAGAAAATATTTTTTTTCGTCATTTAACGATATCCAACCTCGCTGCATTTTTAGCTACAGTAAATTTGCGGTGCTCAATACAAGTATTCAGGCTCGTTGCACACTATGTATAAATAATTTGTATACTGTTAATAGGCTTCGTTCATTACCACTACTTCTTTTTATGGATAGAGGAGTTAGGAGTAATGTCACTACGCAGCAATAAAACTTAAGATACTGTTAGTTTGGCCTGTATATGCAATAACCTATTTTCCAGAAACTAATAACATCAACATTATGAGTTTGTTTCGCTCAAATGACACTGTATGCAAAACCTGCTATACTTAACTGCACATTCTGTCGTCTTTATTACCACCTATAATACCTACACTAGATGGAATCCAATATTGCCGCTCAATTTACTAACCTACCTTCGCAGCTTTACGGTTAATATCTATTTTCTACATATTTTCTTAATTTACGCTCCCGAAGTCGCCATCAATTTATTAGTAAAACACAAAGTTTCAGTAGATCTAGTGTTCCAACGTCACTTTACTACCTTTTAGGAATTCATTCCAATTATGTAATTAATTTTGCTTTTCATGCATGAGTAGAAAATATATTCAAAGGGATTTGCGAGCACAGAAATTAAAGTTTTAGGAGTGCTCTCCATTTTCATTTTCGTGTCGTAAAAGACTTAATGAAAAAGTTAATTTCTGTCGTAAGTGGATGAAATTTTAGGAATTTATGCAATTAAGTCTGAAGCTCCGAATCTTACAGATTAGGAAGTTCGAATCAACTTCATTAGGTAGGTACATTCTTAAATTTGTTCGTCAAAACTTTCCTCGATTTTTGTTATTTAATCCACATTATTTGTATGCATAAAATATCAAATCTTTTTAGGTCCTAATTTATTCAAACTATCGTTAATTAAACTGTACTCCAGATTAATTACCTTAGTTTTAACTATGTTTGTTAAAAACTTTGCTCAGCTAGAACATTCTAAACTTTTAAAGCTTTCAGCACATAATTTTGTGCAAATTAGCACCAGGGGTAAATAACTGACACTAACGTCTACTATTAGGGTTGCTGAGGTAGGATGCATAATTTTAAACAACCATAATCGTATAGTACCAAAGTTTGTTAATATTGAAAACACTTGTTAACTTAAACGAAGTAAAACTTTGGTAGTTTAGACTAAGAAGTCTGGGGTGGTTGATTTTACCTAAACAAATTATTTTGAATAAATTAAATTCTATATTCTACAGAGGAGTGGTAATTGTTATAAATTATTTACCACTGGCCTGTATTTAATTTTCCACGATTCCAGGATTTCAGGATTCCTATTTATGATTTTCAAGCTTTTCATTCGAAACAATTTCTTCTGAAGATCGAATGTAATATTCTGAAAATGCATAAAAGACAGTGACTTTTTATACAGCGTTTTACTTTGATTAGCAACGCCACTTTAACTTTTATATTTTTGAGCGGATTTTCCAAAAAAATTTCGGAATATAGAGAATGTGAAACTCAACCTGTGGGAGATTCAACCAAGCTTAAATCCAAAACCCAGCCTACTGCGATAAGAACTTAGTCCAAAATTGAAGAACATGGGTTAGACAATTTTCATCGAATAGGTAAATGCGGGTAAATGACTACGAGAGTGACTACGTATTCAGGGATAGGTATTACAAATGTCTATATTAGAAGCTTGGTGCAAATCAATAGCTTCTGAAATCAAACAGGATACTTAACCATAAAAATGTGTAGGTTAACTTAAATGAAACATTGACTAAAATGTACCTAGTTTATCAATCCTTTGCAACATTTTGCCGTTCAGTTTGTTGATAACAGCCCATTGTTAACTTTTGGAATTAAGAAAATAATAATAGTTCTCGTGCTTCAGTATACGGCCATGACTACCTTATTTTTTTTAATACAGACACATAAAATACATAAGTATAAAATATTGCAAATGGGTACCTACATGGTCTACGCGCACGAATATCTTTACTATACTTTTTTACCAAAACACCCTCCAAAACGCATTTTTTTCTTGGCAAAAATGGACAAATTGGTATAAATTTATTTGATAACAACTGTGAATGAACAAAAATTTCAAACATAAATATATTATACTTATGTATTTTAATGAATCGTACCCCACCCTCTCACCTAACTGCCTCCTCAGCACTGATTTTGTTTGGCAGGCTTGCACGACCTGCAGCTCTGTCTAGCAAGACTTGAAAAGTACGAAATGTATGGGCACCTGTATGAGGAAATCTATTTTTAAAACGTTCCGTTATGTTATCCCTAGCCACATCTACACTTACCTACTTTTTAATCCTGTCAGTCGAACAACAGCGTGCAAGTCCAAAATGAACGTGTGGTGCGCAATAGCGGTATTTGGGCAATTTTTTTGCGGGGCCAACGATCACCTGGACATCGAACTTGGATATGCTTCAACTACTGTCTTTCATCCCCCAATTACAAGATAATGGGAACATAATTTTCCAACAAGACGGTTCTCCGCATCGGTTTATTGCAGAACGCGAATTAAACAATGCATTTCCGGAACGATGGTGTGGTTGTGGGGACGCTTTTTCTTGGTCTCCAAATTCGACAGATCTTGCGTCACCCGATTTTTAAAAGGGGATTATGTAAAAAATATTGTTTACGTGCAACATTCAACTGACGCAGATGATTTGCGAAGAAAAATAACCCTTGTAGTTCAGTCACCACTCAAGAAATGCTGGAAAATACGTGACAATCAATTTCTGCAAGGTATGAATTATGTCGCATTAAAAGGTCGTCATGTAGAAATTGTGCAGGGAAGAAAACTCCCATATTATGCTAACTATATTGTGGTTAAAAAAATACTTCCCAATAAATTATAGCGTTGAAGTTGTAGAAGATGATTTTACATTGAAATTGTTTTTAGTATCCTAGTATGGGGATCATATTCACCGAAAAGATTCTGTTGCATTTGTCACATACGTCACGTATGAGAGACGAACGCTGCGCTTATTATACATCGGCGCAGATGTTTTATGTATCATTATTTAACACGCTAGCGCGTATGCGGAAATATCCCAAACGCACAAAGGTTGCAGTCTGCTTCGTAATTTTCAATGTCTTCCCCGGTTGCATCTTTGCGAAGGCTGTAAATTTTTTGTTATTTCAAGCGGATCAGCCTGTATATGTTAAATGAACTTTATTTTTTCAGACAGATAAACTGTAAGAACGTCAATATGAAACTAACAGAAAAGTTGAAACCCAAAAGCAAATTAATTTTAAACTAGAACCACAAGTATTTTCCACGATTGACGTTTCATTCCTTAACCTTTAATGTACATATGTTAAACTAACTACTAAGGATATGCATCTCCCGTCATGACAGAGCCCTTGAATACAGTTTGCAGTAGCATTTCTATGAGTACTTGAAAAGCAAATCCAGAGATAAATAAATACTCCAGAGTCTCTCAGCTCGTTCATTAAAATGCACGCCCCTTCTAAGCCTACTTTATGTTTAAACCCTTCCTTTCATGCAAGTCGTTCGGTGCTTTACTGCCGGTATTTAATACTAACGACACTATTACGTAATTTTTCATAGAGCGCATGCAAACAGTCTCATTTTCCTCCCAATTCATCAAGAAGTTTTGCATTTAACTTCCGATTTTTCGGCGAACAAATGCGTAGCTTGTAATTAAAGCAATAGAAGGATCCGTAACATTAGCATACGAAGTAAGATCGCCGTCTCGATTGCTATAAGACGTGATGAAACATTTTTATGTGTTATTTGAAGCTGTTAATGAGATGACCTCTGAGCTCTCTCTAAATTAACGGTGCCTGGCAGAAACAGTTTATGGCACCGCTTGACGGTTTATGACACCCGCCACGGGAACATTTATGGAGACAAAAGTTTCCGTAGTAGTTCATAGTTTTCTCCATCTTTAAAGGCACCTTTTCCGTTAGCTATAAATTATTACTGCAGTAACGAAGAATTGTAGCAAAGTAATAGGTATTGGAATTTAAATCAAAAGGTATCAGTGAGGTTATAAGCCACCTTGGTTTTTTTATTACCGTTCTAAAAATAGGAAATCTATTCGATGGTAGGTAAAAGGTAAAATTAAAATTAGGAATTTTTGAGGTCTTAGAAAGTCGTGTAAGATTATAGCGATTTACAGAAACTAGAATATTAGAAAATATTTTCTAGTTGAAGTTTTGAATATTTGTTAAGAAGTATTCTGCAAAATTAAAAGGCAAAATTAACTCGGCTCATCCTAATTGAAATGCAAACAGTTTCAGTAGGTCATAATTAGATATACGTATAAATATACGAAGAAACAAAGAAATGTAGTTCAGCATATGTGCAAAAAGTTAACGAGCATGAAGCACTCTTATTTTGTAAAGCAATACAGGACGTATACTCCTAAACTAATTAAAACCTCTGGAGATAGAGCAGCATCTTCATGTCTGCAGTTGTATACTAGACTAACAAAAAATTGTTAATAAAGTCGAGTAAGTTTTAACATGAGGATAGAGATATTTACTACATCTTTGTAAAAGCAGGAACAACACAATGAACTATGAAAATAGGAAATTACATTCTTTTATTGGTTTAATCAACAATTTTCGGTCAGCCAATCAAAGACCCTTATTTTCAAAATTCGAACTACTGAAAAAATATCGAAGTGAAAAGAAATGTGAGGTGTCAGGTAGAGTAGTATTAACATTGGAAGAGGCCGGCAATAAAAATGCGCAGTAGACAGATTTTAAGATTTGGTTAGATTAAAAGCGATAATCGCTTGACGTTCTTCAGTGGCGTGCAAACGAATCTCACGATCAAATCGACTTGTAAAAACGCCAGGCAGCTATATTGTCAGCTACACAACAAGTGGTATTATAATTATCATCGAGTGGAAGCGTACTAATTTATTTATTACAATAAATTACATTCGAATACATGTTTTGAATGTGAAATAAGCAGTTCTGGTGTACAACAACAATAACTGCCACGTGCCACCAGACATCAGGTGGCGTCTTCTGGTTAGCTGGATTTGCGAATACATACTACTTAAAACTATATACTTGTTAATTCTTCATGTTGGTTTAGACGCCTAAATTTCTTATTACGAGCATTTGTTTTCAACACCAAAATTTGCGATATTTTTCACATTAAGCCCCAGATTTCGGGTAGAGGTATTGGCTAGATATTGAAAATACGTCGAGTTAAGCTATTCTTATGAAATATTTATCATTTAGTTGGGGTGAATCTCCATAGTCTACATGCTGCGCCTTAATTTGAGCTACTCGACCAAAATGTAGAAGATGTGAAATCAAATTACACCTCGATTCGTAAAATGACAAAAAATACGTGTATGATTTATAAGCTCGCTTTCAAATAAAGATACTCGCTTGCGTCCTACGCCATGTTTACGAGTACTTTGGTTGAAGTAGCATTCGCACAGAAATAAAAAAACCGGACGGTGCAATGAAGAGTCAACGACACTGAGTTAGTGAAAAATGTAAACAGATTATTTTATTATACTCTTTATTTTTAGAACATTACGATCATATTCATAATAATATTTGTGACATAACTAGCCAGAGGCGTTTTATTTCGTTTTTAACTATTTTGGCAAGAGATCATAAAACTTGCCATTGATAATAAATTATGTAACAAATAACATTATATAATAAATATAACAAAAACTGAAACAGAGGCAACCGTTTAGTACCACTTGGAGATCAAAAAAAAATTTTGGAACAACTGCAGCTAGATGCACTCAAACAATTAGGGCAATTAAAAATAAAGTATAATTAACAAACAGGATTTCAAGTTTTGCGTAAGACATGTTCATACTGGCCCCAAACTGTCGAAAAATCGATATTATAAGAAGATAAAAGATCTTGCAACCCAACAAAATCAAATGTTCATATTTTGTCCAGTAAAATATCGTGCTATTGGGATATAATTGGGATATAATCTTCGTCTATAATGTGTTATCTGTAATTTTATTCCACCACGAGTAATTTGAAATCGCTGATGTAATTCATGTATCCTAGCAGACCTTAGGTGACATATTGGCTATACTAGAACACACAATTTTGAGTTTTTCATAGTCCGCCGTTGCTGTTGGAGGGCACACATTTTCCTCCGTAATGCAATGAAACTGTTTTACAATTATTGGCTCATTACTAAAAAGTCTCTAAATTGAATGAAAGTGACTCTAAATTTGACAAAAGAAAAAAACATTTAGTTGCCAAGTGCCATTATCAACAATTAAAAAAGTGCGTTAGGTACAAAATGAAAATGGTATTAAATAGTGAATAATTTTGTCTTAGATCCGAATAGGCGGGAAATATTATTATGTCCCCGGATTGGGTTACAAAGACGATAAAAATGAATTATATTTAATTTATCAAAAAATCAAATCCAAATAGAAAAGTACCTATCATCTTCGTTAAGCCACCCACTTTTTGTTTCTTTTTAAAATTTGAACAGAACCAATTTCTAAAAAAATTGTTTGTCTAATTTCCGTACCGACATGAAAAAAATTATCTTGCATTTTTTTGAAAATTTTGTAATTACTGAACGGTAGCATTCCTCACCAGTGCTTACCTTAATATTACTGAATTAAATAAATTTTTACTGTAGTGTCAACATCAATGAAACCTGTCGAAACATATATAAAAAATGCATAAAATAATATTTCCTGGGGCAGTTGATAAAAAAATATACATGGTGGGGCAGCTCGCTGTATTCGGTGGATGGTGGCTCAGGTATTAAAGATGGAGGAAAGTGTTTCAGACAAATAAAGTTGTTGGCATTTAAGTGGTCTATCACGTAAAAATATTTTTGAGTATACAGGGAGTTTCGTTCAGCCTAGAAGCAACAAAACTTTCTTATTTCAAATGGAACACCCTGTATCTGAATACATTTTTGAATTTCTTGTTGAATTTAAAGCACACCTTGTTAACCATACAGTGGGTTTAACTCCCATAATTTCGGCGTTTTTGACGTTAAATATCGTAATTTTTCAAATTTTATCGATTATAACTTGGAAACCTCGTTGGAAACTGTACGAGATATTAAAAAATGGCTTACCCTAGTTTTTAATTCTCTGTCTAACGAGGCTATAAAATACTGCTTCCCGATTGGTCAATTTTTGGTCATTTTTTGACCAATCCCGAAGCAGTATTTTCTGACCCCTTTAGACAGAGAATTAAAAACTAGGGTAGGAACATGTAGGTCATTTCTTAATATCTCGTACAGGTTCCAAGTTATCTTTATATATACAGGATGAGTTTTTTTTTTAATTTTCACTACATGGATCTTGAAAACCATCAGAGATAGATGGTAGGTTAAATGAGGAAAGAATTGCAGTTCTCTGAGCTTAATAAATAAGCAAATTCAAATTTTCGAAAATTTGCATAGTCTGCTAGATAAAATGGAAAAATCAAATTTTGCGAGATTTAAAAATATTTTCTAGCCGGTTTGTAACACAAAATATGAAAAAATGCCAAAGGAAAAAGTTTTACAGAATTAGACTTAGTACTATCTGAAATAATCAAAAGTTGTATTATATCAGTCGTGTTCGAGAAATAATGCAAACTTGTTTTTTTAAATGGAAACCATATGCGACTATGGCACCACTAAATAGGATATTTTTTGCTGATTTCGGCGATATATCACATTCCATGTTTATTTTAAAAAATGAAGGAGTTACAAGCATTTTTCAATTTTAAATTAATGAAATATGCAAGTAGTTATCCATGGAAAACAAAAAAAAATAAATAAAATAAGTAGGTGTACCTACAAGTGAATCACGGTGGTGTAGTAAACCTTTAACTTGCAGTTACCGATTGTTTTTTATCTTCACGCATTTTATACCCTAAATCCGATTTTTTTTTTCAAATAAGTATGGGCAATGTTATATCGCGGAAATCAGCAAAAAATATCCTATTTAGTGGTGCCATAGTCTCATATGGTTTCCATTTAAGAAAACATAAATTTGCATTATTTCTCGAACACGACTGGTATAATACAACTTTTGATTATTTGAGATAGTACTAATTCTAATTCTGGACAACTTTTTCCTTTGGCATTTTTTCATATTTTGTGTTACAAGCCGGGTAGAAAATATTTTTAAATCTCGCAAAATTTGATTTTTCCATTTTATCTAGCAGACTATGCAAATTTTCGAAAATTTGAATTTGCTTGTTTATTAAGCTCAGGGAACTGCACTTCTTTCCTCATTTAACCTACCTTCTATCTCTGCTGGTTTCCAAGATCCCTGTAGTGAAAAAAAACTCATCCTGTATAATTCTTCTGTACGTGTGTTGTCACTGAACTCCTCCTAAACGGCTTGACCTATTTTGATGAAATTTTTTATGGGTTTGAGTGGGTACCTGGATGGTTTACATTCACAATTGGACCCGGTAGGTGGCGCTGCAATCGGGTTCAAAGGCATTTTTTTAAAAACGGCTGGACCGATTTTGATGAAATTTTTTGTGTGTGTTTGAGTGAGTCCCTGGATGGTTTACATTCACAATTTATTGGACCCGGTAGGTGGCGCTAATAGACAAGCCAACGTTCGGGCAGGGCAACGTCTGTTGGGTCGGCTAGTAATTGATACAATTTGAAAAATGACGATATTTAACTTCAAATAACGCCGAAATTATGGGAATTAAACCCAATGTATGGTTAACAAGGTGTCCCTTAAATTCATTCACCAAATACAGCGAGCCGCCCCACCCTGTATATTCGATGGGAGTTTAAGACAAGCAGGGCTTTTTATGACGTGTTTTTTTATGAGAAATTAAAAATATTTTTTCCTTCTTGCAATCCCATCCGGGTACATACTGTTTAAAAGTAAATTGCACGAACTTTATTTATTTGAATGCTTCGTTTGTTTAGAAAAAACTACTTAGTATATTCTGCATTAATAACAACAAAAATAAAATAATCTCCGAAACTCTCATAGAAATATGATAAGCAGGTAACTATATTTCATAAATGACGGCATAAATGGCGGCATATCTTCGAAAGAAAATTGTGACAGCAAATTCTTCACAATATTTTTGAAGTGAAACTTCTTATCGCTCGGTAGGCGTAAAATCGTTCAACAATGAAACGAAAATGCGACACCAAAAAGCGTGGGGATAGAATGAGTGGATGGGCGCACGCTGGACCGCGATTATCACGAAAACGAGTAAGGTCAGCGAACACAGCGAGTTGGAGCTCTAATAACTGCCTCAGATGGGATTTAAAAGTTTCACTTCTACCGCGCGAAGTTTCACGCGTGTTTTTTAAAGTGAAACTTCTTATTTCGCGGTAGGCGTAAAATCGTTCAACAATGAAATAAAAATGCCGCACCAAAAGCGTGGGGATAGTGTGAGTGGTGGGGTGCCCGCTGGGCCACGATTCTAACAAAAACGAGTGGGGTAGCTCTAATAATTACAGCCTCACATGGGATTTTAAAGTTTTACTTCTACAGCGCGAAGTTTCATTCTTTTTTAAATATTCACGTTTTTATGCTTGGGATCGTAAAAATTATTGGTAAATAAATATAGCGTGTATTTCAAACTAACCGATAGATAACAAATTAACATGGGAAATTGAAATTGGTTAAATAGTCCATTATTACGTAGGAATTTAAATTGTTTTATAAGAACTCTTTATAAACTTTTGGGCAATCCTTCTACAACTTAAGTATATTGCTACATATTACTGAAAAGCAAATGTTTAACTATGTTCAATTTCCCATGTTAAGTTGCCAGTGAAAGAGTGGTATATCCATCTACCTCTACATCTTCTTCTCTTTCAAAATTCCTGTTTTTTTATTATGAGGTATTATGAAAAGCTGCTATTTTAACATAAAAAACAAGAAAATGTAAATTGTACTAGAAATTTAAAGGAAGTGGTGGAGATATTATTTACAGGTAGTTGAGCTAACGCTATAGTGCTAGTGCTTCTAACAGCAGGAAAAAAGGAATAGATCTTAGCTCCCATCGGTGTCAGCCACTGTGGAGATAAGAGATCTTTTGAGGTGAACCTCTGAAGCTGATGACATTTTTCCCCTTTTCCTCCCGTTCCGCTTTTTCAGAATGCTGACACATTTCCCTAAAGTTATCAATTTATATTTAAATTAGTTAACAAAACAAATAATGGGGGTTTTCCAGTTCCAGTGGCACACGCTGTATCAACAAACGATTTCTGTATAAATGAGAATCACTTCTCTGAAATTAATAGCTCCAAAATCCTGACGATACAATCCGTCTGTGTTATGTTCGAGCTCTTCTAATTACACGTGCTGATTTGCATATTATCGCGGTCTCGGGTGAAATGAACAAATGACAGTGTTTACTCTCTAGAGCTTAAGGGCTCATCCTAACTCGAAATGTCACCTTAAAAGTAGATGTTCCCGTTGATGCCGGATTAGCAGTGTTCCTGAAAACGTAAGGAATTCAAACTGTTAAGCCAAGCAATAATAACTGGGTGTTTGTATTTACCAAAGATTGCCATTTTGGAACAAAATAGTTTTTTCTGGCATTTTTTGTTGTTTTATTTTGGAAACTGCTAGTGCTAAGTAACTGTAGGCCGGTCTAGAGTCTAGACGGATCTCTTAATGTTTGTAAGGAGTCCGTCTACCACACGATACCTCATTACTCGTTCAAGTACAATGAAAAACAAATATTAATCCAAGGTTCCCGTCAGCGACTGACTGTTGTATCGGACAAGAAATCCGCTGGACCCGAACGCGTGGAACCGTGCGGGGTACCAGCACATTCTACTACAAAACACATTATATTATACTATAGTTCCCAAGCTACCGACCAGCAGCTCGTATAACAGCATGTCCCATGGCACTAGTTTGCTGTGGCGATTTCGTTTTACGCGTTTTTGTACAAAAATCTGCCAAGCGAAGCGATACGAAACGAAGCGAGCGAAGTGTTATCTGTGCCAGTAGTTGGCATTTATAATCTTCTTATTCTCTTGAAGAACACGTATTTAAATTTACTGAAAACACTGCCGCGTTTTAAAAACCACAAATCAAAGCAAACGTATGCATTTTGCTGATACGCAGTATATTTAGTAAGATTCTTGAGCTATCTACGTTAGTGCGTATTAAATGGGCGTGTCTTGTGGTGGTATTACTGTTGAGTATGTTTAGCAAAACCGCGACACCCAGAGTCGTTCCTCGGGCACTGACGATTCTTTTCATTGTGTGGATTTCGCATCATTGTTTAAACAAGCGAGTAATCTGTCCGCCTTTCGTCTATTTATTTGCTGATGACGCCCTTCTCTCTGTAAATCTGGAACTGAAATTGGTGATTTAATTGAGAGAATGAACATATATATTAATTTGCTTTTGCCGTGGCTAACTAACAGTAATCCACAATTATTGAACACTTGTAAAACGAAAGCTATAATAATTAATACACAGGCCAGAAAAGGGAATATAAAATTTGACAATAATTTCCACGTTGGAACAGCTGGAAGTTAAATGGGTATATGAAATGAAATATTTAGGTATAGAGATACATGACCTTTTGAATTTCAATACGCGAATAAACTGTGCAAAAAGATAATAAAAAAATTGGTTTCCTAAGGAGAATGTCAAGTTCATTTCACTGTATAGTAGAATTGTCATTTTCAGTACTATAATTAAACCGCAATTATTGTATTATTGCAGCACAATTAATTACAGAGTTGATGTGTATGTAAAATGTCAATGTGCTTTTTTATGCTGATGTTTCCATGTTGCATTTTAACATTGAAAATGTTTTTAGTATCCTAGTAATGGGGATCATATTTACCAAAAAGAGTATGTTGCATTTGTCACATACGTCACGCACCCGAGCGTACACGCGAATCAACCCTTTAAGTCCATTTTCACTCACTGCGATAAGAATTTATATGTGTAGCAAGCGACTTCGTGCCTTAAGACTGGCTGTGCCAAATTGGTCCATCCTTGCTTTCGGCCATATGTTTTAACATGTGGAGCAAGCGACTTCGTGCCTTAGTAGTTAAATTTTAATTTCAGGATTTCACATTTTAACCAAAAATGCTTTTCAGTATTATAATTCAATATTAAGGCTGCGGTATTCGAATACCCGAGAAGCGTTCTCCTCGCTTCTGAGACGGTGTTTATACAGGCAGTCTAACTCAAAAACTGTATTACTTATAGACATGAATTCTGGTTTAAAGGAAATATGAGGGTTGGTAGAATAGGCTTATAACTATTTTGTTACACTGTTGTTAAAATAAACGAAGTGGAAAACTGGCAACTTTTAACGGAAACTTAGCATTATTCACACACAAATTGTACATTCGGATTTTAGTTAACCGCCGAATAAAATATGTGAGCATACTCGCCGCTGTTTTACCTTTATTTTAAGACTATATTTGCCTAATTTCGTTATTTCAATTTTCTGCTGGATTAACTACTGCACCAAGCTGTTGCTAAAGCTATGTCTATTTCTGTCTTACACATGTACTAGGTACTGATCTCTTGTCCTATCTTTGCGTACCCCATCCTGAATACTACAAAAGTGGTGATCACGTCACGTTTTAAAATCACTGATATAAAAAAATCGCAGTAATAATTCACAATGTGTTTGAAAAATCACGATATCGTTCATCACTATTAAAATCGAGCGTCTGGCCGCTACGCGTTAGACCGCTCAGTCTGAGTATGCTTTTCAGAGTGGGGCCGTCTAGTGTCGCAAATGTGAGAGAATGCAGTTATTATAAATCGGCGCAGGTCTTGTATGAATAATCATTTAACACGCTATCGCGTATGCGGATATATTTCAAACGCACAAGGGTTACAGTCTGCTTTGTCATTTTCAATGTCTCCCCCGGTTGCATCTTTGCGAAGGTTGTAATTTTTTTATTTCTTTTTGTACAACCTTAATGTATTATATTTGTATTTTTGTGAATTCTATTTAATTGTGTAGCAACTGTTGCTAAAATTAATAAACCACTACTATTTTAAATTGAGAGGATGTCGGTAGGCTAAAGCAAAGCCTCAGTTGTCGCAATAAGGTATTAATAAATCGATGACCTTTTTTGATATAAGAATGTACCTATCGTACATTTATCAATCAAAATATTCGTACAGACGAACATTTTCAAATTGAAAGCGATCCAACTAGAAGGTCCTGTAAGCAGACACTTTATTTTATATTAAGCTTAGAGTAAGAATAAGAATTTAATTTTGTCTTTATACCACAACTACAGTTTAGGATATCATTCATTATATGATTTTGCTGTGGTTATTATAATGCAGACTTCAACTTATTTGTTTAAACTGGGCCTTTTAGCAACTGTCATGCTCTCTGAAATAATGAGTCGACGTAAATTAATTCATCTTTCTTTCGCTACTTAAATAGGTCCGCTCTAGCCAAGGATACGTGCAGTGCTGATAGCTCAGTTGGTTAGAGCAGCCGCAAGGCAAGTGCTTGAAGACCTGGGTTCGACTCCCCGTCGGCCCTTATTTACATTTTTCGCTAGCGTGTCCTCCAGTTGTAGCTAAAATTCGACTGCAGTGTCCAGTTTAAAACCATTTTCCAATGAATGTATAGTTTCTAAATTAATGCATTTTAACTTTCAAAACGTTCCGTAACTACTTCATATATGTATTCTTTGTATTACCCCTTTTACGAATTAATTTATAAGGTAATTTCCAGTTAATCTCCAGTTATTCTTTCTGCCTGAATATTAGCAAAAGCGTTCTTTTACATGCTGTAGTGTAATAAATAGTACTGCAGGTCTACAGGTGTTGGACGGCGCATACATACGAGTATGCATGAAGATGATAATTCTCCCCGGTTCGGGCAGATGTCTCTGCTTATGTTGGGGCCGTAATAGGGATATTAAAATCTTAATTAGAATTCAATAGCCTCTAAATTCCTGGAGGCTGGAGCTTCCAGTTTGGTATACCTATATTTTAGGATTATACATTCCGCTAAATATAAAAGTTTACATGCCAAGCAGTTTTTTCGTTTCGTGAGCTTGCTTGAAATAACAATATTACGAGAAGTTTTGAGTAAACTTTTTATTCGGGATGTTATTTTAGATTCTTGAAATTCTCGACAGAACTTATAGCGAACACTTAAAAGTTTGCAAAACGGGAAGCCTTAAATTTAAAATAAAGTATAAGTTCGCCGAAGGCTTAATAACACGAGTACGTACAATACTTTCAGTAACTTTTAAGAAATCGTTCTAATTTTCTTTTTTGTTTTCAGGTAATTCCCATGTCATATAAGGCCGGAATCAGATTCAGTAAGTTATAATATTAATAGCTACAACAAATCGTGCAAGATTTGTTACGTTCCATAATTTCGAAAGGTATCAGCTGTTAAAATATTTCAGAGTTTCGTTCGGAGCTATTAATTTTTTCTTTAATATTTTCTTGCTAAACGGTAAAAAATGGTTCACTACCTACTCGTATCGAGGTTTTGGCCGCATCGTGTCAGTAGTAGGTCTGCGCGATATTGAAAATTTGATATCGAATATCGATATCAAAAAGATATCGATATATATCGATATATCGAAATATCGATATATTTCGATATATCGAAATATCGATATATCGATATATGCATATATCGAAATATCGATATATCGAAATATCGATATATCGAAATATCGATATATCGAAATATCGATATATCGAAATATCGATATATCGAAATATCGATATATCGAAATATCGATATATCAAAATATCGATATATCGAAATATCGACATATCGTTATATCGACATATCGGCATATCGAAATATCGATAGTTTGATAGATAGTTATACAGTGCGTGTCCAAAATAGTGTGCAACAGGAGGAAAACTCTTATATTGATTTCTTAGAAAACTGTCCAACGTAAAAGTTGGTGCTTGTTACTAAACGTAAGACGAATAATATCAAAAATTAGGCAGAGTTGCTAGGTTCCCACACGACCGCATGCATTATGGAAGAAGCTATTCAGCTATTCATTTCTGTTTTAGAATATGTATTTACCCCTACCCAGTAGGGAGACCCAATATGTCCGCCACTGCCTCTATCAATCAGAAAGAAATATTCCGTGCTCATTATGAAACGTCTTACTCCTGCCTGTAATTGTCACACTTTCCATTTTGATGTAAGTAGTCCATTAATTCTTCTCCAAAATAAGACAAATTTTAGGGTGGGAGTAATTTCTTGTCACCTGAAGGCTTGGCTGCATGTTGAAGGATAATAAGACAAAGCGAAAACTCCAGGTCACAAACAATATTGAATTCAGTGGCGTGATTAGAATTTGGGGCCTCCCCACCCCGCCAGCTATACTTGAAAGGAGGCCCCTTAGTTTGAAAAATGGCTAAGTACGATTTTTTATTGTAGTCATATAACCAAAAATAAGACCAAACATTGTTTCGTTCTGAATGACCAGGGTAACCAAAGACAACTGGTTTCGTCCTTTTTAGGACTCGTCAGTACGGTACAGCTCTATATATTAAGAACGAAACATACTTATATACCGACTTCATTAATTATTTATGAGATTCTAATGATACTGGATAGTTCCAACAATGTTCGGGCAAGTTCGAGTACCATACCAGGTGGCTGTCCTGTACATTTACATCAAAATAATGTTTGATCTGATCTATTTATTCTAAGCAAACCTTGTTCGCTATTCGTATGTACTATTATCAGCAAAAGTGGTGTTAGGTCCAGTTTGCGATGTGAATCGTTTGTGCCGGACGTTGTTATGTTTTTGTCAGCCCCGCTCCCCATAGACGATGTGATTTTTCGTTATCCGATCTCGATACTTTGATGAATGCCCTTTGTTTACTAGTGCAAGGCTAACACATTTGTTGTCATTCAAATAAAATTGTTTAGATCCGCCTTCAAAACTTTAACTGGCGGACAGTTGCTAAGGTTTTTTTTACCTCAGAACGTAATTGGTTATGGCATTTTAAGCGGAATTGAACCGTAAAGTGGAAGACCACTTTTGCTGTTAATAGTACATAGAGACACAATGAACTTATACTGAACAACAACGCTTCTAATCTAAAGAATTATTCAGCTATTCTTCAAGTATGCTTCAAGTTAGGGCACAGTTAAAGGATTGAAATTGTATCCTACATGCGGCATAAAATTAATGTAATTTCAGTCACTTTCACATTGCAACTATGTTTTAGGTTTTACTGTTGCAAACTTTACTTGGAAAAACTCGACGTAGGCTCAACGGTTTCCGGTACCAGAAGTTATTAAAATCATTGTAAAACGTCGACACCGCGCTAAATCGATATATCGATATATCGAAATATCGAAATATCGACATATCGATATATCGAAATATCGATATATCTAAATATCGATATATCTAAATATCGATATATCGAAATATCGATATATCGATATATCGACATGAAAATATCGATATATCGAAATATCGATATTTCGATATATCGACATTCCGGTATCGTTATTCGATATATCGATATATCGATATCAATATCGATATATCGAAAAAAGTCGCAGGCCTAGTCAGTAGTCTGGATATGCCGCGTGTGTAGGCTTGCTCATTTTTAAACGAAACGTTTATTCGTTCTTAATTGGATAAAAGGAGCAAAGCTACGTAAATTAGATATACTTCAGTTGTTTATTTAAGATCAATTGCTTATTGATTTTGGTTGTGGAAGTAATCTAACCACTTTGTGGGATTAGTTACGCTGGTTACCAGACGACTGTAACGAATTCCGTTTTTGTCATTTTGGGCCCTCCTCAGAGGTAAACTATTCAATTTATTAATTATTTTATCGAACTATGAATCATATTTAATCTTTTAGGGTTTTACTTCTGGGCAGAAGTAACATTAACGCTAATCATATGTCCGTTTTCTTTCTCGCCAGTGTCCCCTAGAATTTGTGATTTGGGAAATTTAGTTGAAGAATATTATATTTGCGGTATTCGATCGCCGCCTGCTACTTCTTTGAAGGCCAACAAAAACTCAGATAAGCTGCTTGTTTATTATTGTATTTTATTTTTACTTTCAATTCACATTTATATTTTCCAATCGTAGTCTTAACTAGTTTTTTTTGTATTGATCGGTAATTTCAGAATTTCATTAAGTAAAAGTTTTTTTTAATAGCTACCAAATATTACTATACACTGTGTGATAATTTACTCTTTGTAAACCTTGGGGTAAAGCGCTGTACACCGTGGTATATAGGTACCCACCTACCTATCTCTTTTGGTAAGCTATTCCGGCGACCTTTTTTTTTGCCTTCAGCATAATATTTTGTTCTTACCAATTTAAAACGTACTGTGACACTTGCGATAATCGATATATTTATATTAAGCACTCCTTTAGACCTTACTTCACTTTGCACTCATTTGATTCAATTTGTAATTATCTCTACTTGTATTTTGTTTATTAAAGCGTCTGGCTCCGTTCATGCTCTGGAATTATGCGCTGTTTTATTATATGACAACTGATACCGTTCGTAATTTGGGTACTCCAGCGTTAGAGTATTGTAACCCCTGTATAATTGCGTGGCGCCTAGGGTACATTTATTTTTTTCTGTTTGTGGACCGTCACACCAGCTCCGTTGGGTCCAGCCGGGTTGGGGGTTGCCTTTTCCATTGTGTGGGGGTGTCGGGCTTTTGTAAAGATTTTGAGCGTCGCAGATTGTAAACCGCATTGGGTTTTAATTATCATAAAACTGGAAAATCTTGTTATATTGTCGAGTACGCGAGAATAAGTTAACAGACAGCTACAAATACGTTACGCAGGACAAGCCATCACAATAGGAGCTCACATGAATTCCGATTGTCCGAGTCCCTCCGAACACAGAGTATCTTGCTCGCCAAAGCGTAAAAATTATTAGGCAACCCGCGTATGCTGTATGTGTTTGTAGGTCAAACAAATGTGTTGGTAGTCACGTAGACGTGTAGCGTTGGCGTTGTTTACAAACGAAAAAGATAGAGATTTGTATCTAATTTTACATGTTTGCTGCTCGTTACGTTTTTGTTGACTCGACTATACATGCAAATTTTATTATTAAAACCTATACCTACATAGTCTATTTATGCTCACATTACCTACCTGACAGCGTTGGAAAAATCATGAAATGATTGTAAATAGCCTGTTTCATAGAAGCAATTAATTAATACAGTTGCATTTACAGCTTGAAGAGAAACATCGTAAAACTGGGATTTATTAGCTGTTAGTCTATAAATTGCTGCCACCTATCGCCCAAAAGTGTGATTAGGATTTTGCAAAATATAGTCAGAAACTATTATGATTGGTTTTTATTACAGCTGCAAACTTTTCAGACGAAACCTCTACAGCTTGGAATTTTCAAGGTTTTTTCTTTAGCGGCAACCGAATAAATCTGGGAGGATTAGTCGGCGGTCCTATCTTTAAATTATTATTTTCTATTTAGAAATAAGAGGATAAACTGAAGTGTCACCGCCATCTGCATTGCAATGGCCACACTACTACTACTACTGTCAAACGTCCAGTTTACTGTGCATCTCTCCCAAATATGCACAAGATAGAGAGATTGCAATTTAATTTTCATTCCAACACTCCGGTTCAACCAAGTAACGTATCAAGACGTTCTTGGTCGAAAATGAATAACGAATAATTAACTTGGACAACCCTACTTTCTAATTACGATAAATATGTGTACAAATACAAAGGTGTCGGGTTTATGACGGATTTTTCAATAATTTGAGGGAGATTTATGTAAGACCAACGAAAAATACTATAAAAGTAGTGCGAGTCTGAGTTGATCTTTTATTGATAATTTTTTTTTACTTAACGCCCTATTTACTTTAATTTCAGAATGGTGTTGGAATAAAAATGTGTCTACATGACCCGTTTTTAGTGCTCACATGCCGCACCCTTAACACATGAAATATACGGTTTACTATGGAAAAATGTATGCTTGTCAAAATCAGTTTTGACATTAAAGATGAGAATAAAATAACATTTTACCTTCTCCTTACCGTTTTTCTCCTCGCTAATCTTTGGCACAATAAATTCACTTTCGCGTCGCTCTTCCTGACATACTTTACCTTTGCTCTCGCTTTTTCTTTACCCTTTCTCAACACAAGGATCGACATTTTGGATTTTTGCACTTTTATCATCATTTTCCTGCTCACTTAAATCCTCTGTACCGTTTGCAACTAACTGTATTACACTCACGTTCTTAATTAACTTGTTCTTTCTTTCATTAACCCTTACCGCGCTCGAAATTTCTTCTATTGCCACATTTAAAACACCTCGGCACGTCATGTTGTCTCCCGTCGTTTTCTTCACAATTATTCATTTCCCTCTCAATTCCATTGCTTTTGATAACAACGTCCAAAAGCCCTTATTCGTCTTAATGCGGCACGAACCTGAAAACCTCTCCATCGTATTCCTTTTAAAAATAACTCCTCTTCAAAACTCAAGTTGAAGGCCCGACACGGTGTCATTTTAGCGTAAAAGTAGTCTTCGGCAGATTCGTTTACCCTTTGCCTCCTCGCCAACATCTCCGCAAGCCTTTCCTAAAAATTTATTTTGTCTCCAAATTTTCTTCTAGGCTTCGACTCAAAATCCTCCCACGTACCGATTTCTCTACTTCCGAAGTTATATCACAGCAAAACACTTCGTGCCAGATCTTCTATCGCCATATCTCCAGTAAAATCATCTAGTCTCAAAACTGCATTCATGCCACTGTTTTGAGACTACTGAGCCAGTGAGCAGCAACCTCAAAACCTTCCTTACCGTCTTCAACCTTCCTGTCCAAAACTCCGTTTTTCCACAAATTGAGCTGTGAAGTACGTAGCAACTTCCACCCCATCCACGAACACGTTTTCGCTCGCCATCCCTGACACCGAAAATCACCAACTGTGACGAATTTTTCACACCCAATTCGAAACGGTCACAAACACCATAACATAGCTATCCTAAGTTATTACTCTGCCTTCAGAATTTCACTCGTGCTTGCACTCCAACACGACGCCTCAACTTCCGAATGATGACTAATGAGCACCAAATTTTGCAAAAATTCATGGCCGGGGGCGTCACTCACGGGAAATTTGGGGTGCCAAATATTACCATTGGATCTCAACTGGATCGCCACATACTGCCACTAGACAACCACTGGACAGCCACATACTGCCACTAGATAACCACCGGATCGCCAATATTGCCACTATACCACCACATATCGCAACTGGATCGCCACATATTACCACTAGACAACCACTGAACAGCCACATACTGCCACTACATAGCCACCGGATGGCTAATATTGCCACCGGACCACCACGTATTTCTACATATTACCGCAGGATAACCACCAGTATCACCACTTATCGCCATAATATCACTTCATAACTTTAAAAAAAACAGGAGAGTGGAACGTTGAATAATCCTATAGGGACTTTCAGATACTTACCTCATCAGCTATCTTTATTAAATGACAAACGAACTGGAATAAGTGAGCAAAAGCGCATGCGTGGGTTTGGAATGACGCCGAAGGTTCACGAACTAGTTCGACGCTATTGGAAATCACAATGTACTGCCACTTTACAGCCACAGATATTACTACTGAATCTCCACATATCACCACTATATAACCACATACAGCAACAATACAACCCGCATTGCCACTGTACAACCACATATCGCCACTAGATTACCTCATACAACCACTGACAACCACTAGATCGCCAATGTTGTGGGACAAAATATTGCCACTTGAGTTACTCTCCGTGCATGGCTTAAACCTACCCTCTATAAGCGAGGTACCGCAATGGTAGCCCTCGAATTTGAATCACCATGTATAGGCCAGACTGGAAGATTATTTCGTGCAAAAATTCAAAAAAGCAATAAATTTCATATCGGCAAATAAAGCACTTAGTGAACACTGTACCCCTGAAGATTGCCTTATAAGTCAAAAAATTATTATTACTATTACATTTATAGTCATTCTAAATTCATAATATTGATAATACCAGAATAATATCTGCACGAAACAAACGTGTAGCATACAAGTGTCAACCGAATTCCTTTAACTTCGTCGTCCTACGTATTAACCACGACATCTTCCGTACCGTTCGCGGTGGCACGTTTTCTCAGTTTTGTTGATAGCATTCGCCTTTTCCTGACTAGGGAGTGTCCTCACTTCACAAAAATAGTAGTCAATGCTGTGAAAAGAAAAACACCCTTTATTAGCGTTTAGAACAAAAAAAAAACAATTGCGAGAGTCAATAAAAAGTGAAATATAATTTTCGAGATAATTTTCTTGTGAAATCGCACGAATGTAGGAGAAAATAAATTATTATCCCACGTAAAATTTCCAACAATGGGTAATTGCCACATGATACTTTTCCTGAGAATCAGCATACAGTAAGTAGGTACGTCATGGACCAATAAGACATTTTTATTTTCAATTATTATTATTGTAGGAATTTGTTGCCGAGTTTCCGAAATTGCCATTTTTAAATGTTAATTTTGTTTAGGTTCAACTTTTGCTACTTCACGCAGTTGAGAATCTGGCGTATGTAGTTTTTTTTTTATTTTGGTACTAACTTCATTAGCGAAACAGGAATCGATTTCTTATTAGCCGTTTTATTAATAACTAAACAAAGCTGTATCATAACGAATACCTACTTAGAAATTGTCTGAAAATAAATAACTTGCACAATCAATACAGAAATATGAAATTCCAAAAAGTTAAATTCGACGTTACGTCTACATTAATTTGTTGAATATTTTTTGGTTCGTTGATTATATCAAACTAACTTTGGTGAATAATTCTGTAGCTCAGTTCAGCTCGAGGTTCAGCTGGAAGTGGTAGCTATTATACATTATACTCGAACTTGAGACATTGTGTAGGAAGTATATTTTTGTCGGTCCAAATTGGATAATTCGATTAGGATGAAACGTCACAATTCCATTAGCATATTCGGTTAACAACCGCCAAGTTCAATACGCTTCAACATGTACAAGTTAATTAAGATACTGTAATCGTGTATTGATTAACTCGAACATCATCTTCTTATTAATGCTGCGTTTCAGACTCATCACTCTTGGTTTGTAGAAGGTGGCTAACCATAATAGGTATAATAGGGAATGCCTGTTTCAGTGCAGCATAAAATTAAATTTAATAACGCATATTATTTAAGTCAATGGCAATAATCATTGTTACACTGTGAACTACTTTCATATATGAGGCTACAATAATTTAACACGAGTATGTATTAGATTGTCAAGTACTACTGTCCAAGTTAAATTTTGTAGTGAATTTTATAGTCATTTGGTTACAGGTACCTATACAAAATTTAAAAATAATATAAATGTAGCGGTAAAAATCTTGACGTCCGAAAATTACGATGTTATTCTTGTTGCATCAATCCGTGGACAGACGGTATACCGTGTACCTACATAACTTTCTGGTATTTCAGTTTAAGTAAGTACAATATAAAGAAATTCCAGAAAATTCCTTTCGTTCCTGATCTGCTAGTAGGTATCTCTGTTTATGATTTTATGAAGTGAAATATAAAGTATGAAAGAAAATGCGTT
The DNA here is from genome assembly GCA_963966045.1 of Xestobium rufovillosum. Classification (NCBI taxonomy): domain Eukaryota; kingdom Metazoa; phylum Arthropoda; class Insecta; order Coleoptera; family Ptinidae; genus Xestobium; species Xestobium rufovillosum. The sequence goes on along the minus strand of OZ014494.1, from coordinate 39,397,233 downwards.
CTATTTACAGAGTGGTAGATACTTGGCCTCTTATAACTAGTAGGATTGCTCTTGAGCTTAGAATTCTACAAAAAACATTCATTGTCTGCTTTACATCAATTGGGAGTGATGTGGTAAAAACAAACTTCTTTTTCCACTCAGTGCCCGTGTTTATTCAAAAACAGTGCATCGGACGCAAAGAACATCATCTTCTCCGCTGAGAATTCCGGAATAATAAAATGATACTAATGCAGCTGCAATGTCGGTTCATGTAAACGATTTTCTCGTTGGTTGAAATTGAAATCGTAGGAAGCTTCTATTTGGGTAATAGAGGTTTAAATGACATACAAACTTCAATTTTCTACTTTCGTTTAAATAATCAACGAGTCTCCTGCAACGGAGTTTCTACTTCAGTCTCATTTTATTTTATTTAGAATGCAATTTTAGAAATTGTTCGCCGTAACATTTATAGAAATGGGTGCAACAGCTGGTGTCTTTAAAACGATTTTATTCAACTAATGAAATTAATATATTAATTGAGTTGCTTGCAAGAAAGGTCAACCGAAATTTTTCTAGCTTACCCTCGAGCGTGCCTTCCAAAATAATTACCTACACATTGTGGTGTCGTCGATTCATACTCATCAGTACATTGTAGTTAATATTTTCTTGTTTTACTTTTGGGTAGAAGTTCATGATGAAACAAATAATTACTCGGCGAACTACCAATATACAGGGTGGCCCGAAATTAGCGTGCAATATTTTACCAGCGTGTTCTGTGGCCAAAAATAAGACAAAAAGCTCCTATAAGCGTACACCGAAATATGCTTCGCAAAGGAGCTATAGCTTTTTAAAAGAGAAGACCTGAAGACGTTTCCTTCTAAATATCTCCGAAACAAGTCCAGGTAAAATTATGAAATTTTATGGAATGTGTAAGTACCAAATGCTGAATCTTTTGCTGTAAATATAATTTTTAAAATTTAACAGGGGCGTCTCAAATCTGGGGGTGGTGGAGGTAAGATTTATCCCAACTTTTTTTACAACATGCCGTTTTCAATTTTTCCATAAAAATTTGAAACTTCAGAGTTTTTTGCAAAAAAAATGTGCTCTTGTCTCGTTTTGGTAGGAGGCACCGTTATCGAGCACAATCGATTTAAAAATTTCGCTGCATGCCTCAAATGTCTCAAATCTGGGGGCGGTGGAGGTAAGATTTAGCCCAACTTTTTCAGAACATGTTGTTTTCAATTTTTCCGGAAGTTTTTCCATAAAAATTTGCAACTTCAGAGTTTTTTTGCAAAAAAAATGTGTTTCTATCTCGTTTAAGTATACAAATGAAGTTTTCCACTTCCTGTAGGAATTTTTTGGGCATGCAGCGAAATTTTGAAACCGATTGTGCTCGATAACGGTGCCTCCTATCAAAACGAGACAAGAGCACATTTTTTTTGCAAAAAACTCTGAAGTTTCAAATTTTTATGGAAAAATTGAAAACGACATGTTGTAAAAAAAGTTGGGGTAAATCTTACCTCCACCACCCCCAGATTTGAGACGCCCCTGTTAAATTTTAAAAATTATGTTTACAGCAAAAGATTTAGAATTTGGTACTTACACATTCCATAAAATTTCATAATTTTAACTGGACTTGTTTCGGAGATATTTAGAAGGAAACGTCTTCAGTCCTTCTCTTTTAAAAAGCTCTAGCTCCTTTGCGAAGCATATTTCGGTGTACGCTTATAGGAGCTTTTTGTCTTATTTTTGACTACAGAACACGCTGGTAAAATATTGCACGCTAATTTCGGGCCACCCTGTATAACGTTTTATTTAAATATTTTACCGGTTTCAGGATTCACAAAGATCCCATCATCAGAAATGTACGAAAAATTGTAAACAAATTATTATGACAGTTGACAAGGAAACTAAAATTGACAAAACAATACAAAGAATAATGATATCCATGAAAAAAGATAACTAGATAACTGAATTTCAGTATTTACCTACGGGGTATAAGAAAAACACAAAGGAAAATCGAATACCTCGTAGCTTGAAGGGAAAAAACAATGAATTTAAAGAAAACCATATTGGAAAAAACAATAAATTCAATTGAAAAAACCTTCAAGTGAAATATCAGAACAGAAAAAACTAAATAAACAAAATATCCATGGAATCTTGAAAACTGCCAACTGCTAATCTTGTAATAAACTCTGTGGTCAAGTCTATAGCTGCCCATACACGTAGAGGTTGATCCGCCAGTTTGGACCGCAACGGATAAGTCCGTCAGTTTTATACGCCACGGATCAAACCGTTGTCGCCCACTAACACATTTCAGAAGCCCGCCGATCTAGCTTGCGCGGTTGATCTGTCACATTCAAAACCGCTTGTTAGTGGGTGCAAACGGCAGTTAAATCCGCGCTCGAAAACAAAACCGTGGAATTTCGCTTTGGCAAAAGTTTTGCACTTGAAAAGGACGGTTGGGTGGTTGTCAGGTGAACATAAATGTTTAGTACTACAAAGAAACGTGCCGTTTTCTGTGCAATCGTTGCGATGCAGATAATGACAGGAAACAGTCTGACGAAGCAACGATCTAAATGGATAAAAAGCTATTTGCTTAAGAGGAGGTTATACCGCTCGATTTTAGGCGAAAAACAGCCTTTCTAATCTAAAAGATTACTACGCCATTCTTGAAGTTAGAAATGTGAAAATTTTCTAGTGCATAGTTAAAAGGTTGGAATTGAATCCTACATGAGCCTTTTTTCAATTTTCTCACTGTGAAATCAAGAAAAAAATATATAAAATGCACAAAATTAACGCAATTTCAGTCATATTTACGTTCCACTGCATGCTACTGCTGCAAATTTATGAGAAAAAACTCGATGTAGGCAACATGCTCGAAGTTTTGCGATGCCAGCAAGCTTTTTAAAATTAAAATCGGTTAAGAATTGTATTTTGTAAACCCTTGCAAAGAGCCGGCAACGCAAGAAATACATGGGCCTCTTACGGACAAACTCGACAAATGGCTCGCGGTATAACTACCTCTTAAGAAAATACAATCGAGTCATATTCCCCTATTGAAACATTGAAAGCGTTCAGAGAAAATGATCCTTTCGATTTTCGTAATTATTTGAGAATGGACATTAACACACACGACTATTTACTAAATTTAGTAAGAGGCGCTCTTCTAAAACAAGCTACAATAATGAGAGAAAGCAATTACTCCGGAAGAACGTTTAATGACTACTTTGCGTCTTCTAGCGTCAGGAAGATCATATGAGGATTTAACATATTCGGTGGGAATTTCTGCACAGGCACTGGGATATATCATTCCAGAAACATGTGCCGTAATATGCCGAAAACGAACAACTGTCCATAAAACTGTCTGTTAGTGGCCTACTGCAGTTTTAACTGGCATTGTGGACACGCAGACAAATCTGTGCCGGATGGATGTGGCACGACGGTTTCCCATTAACGCAAAGTTATATCCGCACGTTTGAACCGCAGCGTTTCAAACCGGCCGATTAATCTCTACGTGTATGGGTAGCTTATGTGTTCTGTCTTGACAACTGCCAACTGCTAGTATTGTAATAAACTAAAAAAGAGAGAAATAAGTCAAAAACGGCATAATGGCAAAAAAGAAATAAGTCGAGGATTAAGATGGACAGACTGTTGTTGAATGGTTAATTCAAGAATCAATCCTAATAATACCAATAATACAAGTAATATTGATGACGATAATGATGATGAAAACGATGATAATAATGTCAATAATAAAACAAAAAGAAGAAAAAGAATCCCATATTGTCAAATAACCTCGAAGGTCCATGGTTTATATGGGCTAGCAAAAAAACTGTAATTGATGATTGAACTAATGTCATAATGGCAATAAGAGAACCTGTCCCACCGAGACATGAGAATCATTTTGATCAAAAGACATTTACAAAAGTTTAAATAAACTAGATTGTATTAAATCTACTTGGTCAAAGTAAGTTACAATTTTATCATTTTTATGTTTATAAATTTCTATAGACTCTAATATATCTAACTGATAACTTTTTACAAAATTAAACAATAATTTAGTATTTTCTAAAGGAGGGAATCGATGATTGTTATCAAAGAAATGATTAGCAAAACTTGAATGGTCGTTTTTTAAACGAAACGATCTTAAATGTTCATTATATCTAATACGTATAGATCTGCCAGTTTGTCCTATATAAATGCTGTTACAGTCTAAGCAATTTAGTTGAAAAACACCTGTGTGGTCAAGTTTATGTGTTCTGTCTTTACTGTTAAATAAAATATGTGATAATATATTTGAAGGTTTAAATGTGACCTGATGTTGTTTTTTCTTAAAATACTGGCAATCTTTTCAGAAATATTTCCAAAATAAGTAATTCTGCAAAATTTGGTAACTTTATCATTACATAATTTAGGATATATGTTGTTACAAGCAATTTTAAATTTTTTATTGTTAATGATTCTATTGATGATTTCAATTTTAAACCCGTTATTTATAGCAATTGTTCTAATTACATTTAGTTCTTTATTCAATTTATCCAAAGATAGTGGTACTGTAAAGGCCCTGTGTATCATAGAATTGTAAGCAGAAATTTTTTGACAAAATGGGTGAAATGAATTTGATGAAAGAGTAGTATCTGTATACGTTGGCTTCCTAAAATTATCGAAAGTTATTTTATTATATTCATTTATTAAAGTTAAATCTAAGAAATTAATTTTGTGTTCAGTTTATATTTCTTTTGTAAATTTTATATGAAAATAGAACTAAAATGGAAATACAAATTGGAAATGAGAAGATAGAGGAGGTCGCGGATTTCTGCTACTTAGGAAGTAAAATAACTCAAGACGGTAGGAGCACTAAAGATATAAAACAAAGAATGGCGCAGGGCCGAGTTGCGTTTAACAAAAAGAAACAACGGTTATGCTCGAGAACGGTTAATATAGAGACTAGGAAGAGACTCTTAACGTCGTATGTATGGAGTACGGCATTATACGGGTGCGAAACTTGGACAATAGGAGAAGCGGATAGAAAAAGAGTAGAAGCGTTTGAAATGTGGTGCTACAGACGCATGATGAAGATACCGTGGATAGATAAGGTTAGCAATAGGGAAGTATTAGAAAGAGTTGGGGAAAAGCGAAAGGTATGGAAAACAATAAAGAGTAGGAGAGATAGGATGGTAGGACACCTTCTAAGACACGAAGGAATAGTTCGTGACATACTAGAGTCAGAGATAGGAATAAAAAGAGGTAGGGGTAGGCCTAGATTAGACTACTGCTCTCAAATAGTTAGGGATGTAGGATGTTCTACTTTTAGGGAAATGCGTAGGTTAGCTCAGGATAGAAAAGAATGGAGGTACGCGTCCAACCAGTCTTCGGACTGAGAACCTTATGATGATGATGATGAAATTTTATTTTTGGGTGAATACTGTTCAAAAAAATTTGAAAATTGTCTAATAAATTGTCTTGTTGTTCTTTTAAAGCAAGCAATTATATCATCTATGTACATATCTATACCAAAATAGAATATGTTGTTTGCCTAATTCTGAATTCATAATTTTTTCTTCAATATCTGACATGAAAATATCTGCTAATAAAGGACTAATTGGAGAACCCATAGCAAGACCTAAATTTTGAGTATAATATTTATTATTAAACTGGAGATAATTTTGTTCAATACATAGTTGGAAAGCAGTAATAATATCATTTTTTATAACAATACTAGCGGCCCGCTCCGGCTTCGCACGGGTATAAAATATATAGCCTATGTCACTCACTGAAAAAATGATTAAAATCGATCCAGTAGTTTTGATTTGGATAAGGATTAATGCTGTATTGGTTAAAATCGCTTAGAAAATTAGCCATTATTTGTCGTAAAAAGTAAATGACAAAAAAATGTTATTGTGGGATATCCATAAGAGATAGACATATACCATCGCGGAGTTTTCTGTAGACCTTTTCAATGTGTACAATACTTAGTACATTATTTTGATAAATCTCGTAGGGTTCAGCCTGCGTTTGCAATGTAAGCGGAAAAAATGTAATTATTTACGACATCACATTAGAAACCTCAAAAATAAAAGTATTTCTCCACTATTTAATGGATGTTATTATACATATAAACCTTCCTCTTCAATGACTCTATCTATTAAAAAAAACCGCATCAAAATCCGTTGCGTAGTTTTAAAGATTTAAGCATACATATAGGGATATCGGGACAGAGAAAGCGACTTTGTTTTATACGATGTAGTGATTAGTATGAGTTTTATCTAAAATATTTTCAATTAATTTCAAGCATTCCTTAGGAGGAATATTAGGGAACATTCGAACATATTTGTAACATCAAAAGAAACCAAAAAAGACCCTGTAGGAATATTTTTCGTACATTTCTGATGATGGGATCTTTGTGAATCCTGAAACCGGTAAAATATTTAAATAAAACGTTATATATTGGTAGTTCGCGGAGTAATTATTTGTTTCATCATCAGTACAATATATATAGTAAAATCGGAAAGAATTATTGACGTAACCATTACGACTGCGGCGCTTTAGTCATTTTGGTTTGTTGCGCTAGATATCAGATCGCTATAGCGACGAGAAAATGGAAAGGACGATTTAGGAGTAACTTTTTCGATTGGGTATTTTTATCTGGTTTTAAATTGATAAAATTAAAGTTAAATTGACGGACGTTTCTATTAAAATTTTTATGGTTTTTTGTTTAATTAGATCAAAGTTATTCTATCATCGTGGTTTTCCATATGACCTTCTTACTAGAGAGATAAATTTCCACACTTCGAGAAAAAATAAATTGAAATCTACTCAACTGGTGTATGTTTGGTTGCATAACCAAGCACATTGGGTTGCCTAGTTCGTTTCGTTAAATAGATACCCAAAAGCGAATAAAGGGTTAGGTTCTTAGACACTGATGACTTCACTTGAAGGTTTTCTCCTAATAAAGATAAATGGGTTTTCCCAAAATTGTACTTAGAAAGTTGCGTTCATTGGAATGTAGACTAATATAAACAAAAGTAGGTTCAGAAGGGAGACTCCAGACGGCAGGGTAGAACGACGCGGGGAAAGGGAGTTAGGCAAGGGATACAGGGTGCTTAGCACTTGAGAGAGGTAGTCGCGTCTTTCAGATAGTTTCCACCAATAAAATAATTATAGATTCATTTTAATATAAATGTACGTTAAAAGTGATTATATCAGGTATGTCTGAATACAATTTTATTATTTTGTATATTAATGTAACTGCTTATTATAATACAAAGTGTACCTACTTAAAACGTCATGAATTCTAAACTGACCAAATGGTCGCACTTATTACTAACTTCAAGTCTCTTAGCTCAACAAATGCATAATTATAAATTATTCTATTATACGTATTTAAAAATAATCATGTACCTATCGTGTTTATTATGTGATATTCGAGAAAAGGCCCACTGGGGTACGTTTAGTAGGCGGGTAAGGTGGGTCAGCCTCGTTAGCGACCCATCTAAGAATTACCACCACTACAATAAACATCGTACTGGTTAAATCCAACCATATATCTCTGCTTCATTATAAAGGCGATAGCCGTTAAGGCTGGGATACTCGAATACCCAAGAAGCGTTCTCCTCGCTTCTGAGACGGTGTTAATACAGACAGTCCAGCTCAAAAACTGTATTACTTATAGACATGAATTATGGTTTAAAAGAAATATGAGGGTTGGTAGAATACGCTTATAACTATTTTATTTGCCATATTTCCATTGTTGTTAAAATAAACGAAGTTGAAAACTGGCAAATTTTAACGGAAAACTTAGCATTATTCACACACAAATTGTACATTCGGATTGTATATAACAGCCAAATAAAATATATGAGCATATTCACCGATCTTTTAGCTTTATTTTAAGACTATATTTCCCTAATTACGTTGTTTCAATTTTCTGCTGGACTGACTGTACCAAGCGGTTGCTAAAGCTATGTCTATTTCTGTCTTACACATGTACTGCCGATCTCCTGTCCTTTCGTTGCGTATCCCACCCTTAAGGAGAACGCCAATAAACGCAAAAAGAAACAAAACTTTAATGACAGCTGTTTGATTGTTGCCAGTAATAAATTATAATAAATACAATTTGCATCTCCATAGAGAATACTAAACACTTTGTATTTATGATTATTGCAGATGGTAACCAATCTGATTTTGTACCAAAATGATTAATGATAATTTAATAATGCTTCCAACGATATGAATAAATCTTGATGTCTCAATTTTATTTGTGTCTGGCTTGTGATTCTTTCTTATCACAGTAATGGGGTCTGTAATGGCATAGGTAATACACAACGTAGGTAACAGACGATTACGTGACCACTTCGACAGGTATTTAGGTAAATTTTAATTAGGTTAATTAGTCAGCGCTGAGCAGGTAGATAGACAGGTGAGCAGAAAGCTGCAAGGGTGGGATAGGGTCTGTTACAAAATAAATGTTAATAAAAATTGTTAACTTTAGAGACATGGATGGACATCATATAAAAAAATGTGGCAAATTTTATAAACTATCCGGCAAGAAAATATGGCTTATACGATTTGAAGAAATTGAGTTCGATGCATTTTTGTACTGACTGAAAGTTGATTATTTATAAAAGCCTACCCCGTATGAAAATCCTTTGGTGTCAGTGAAAAATAAGAAGCTTTCGTGCATTATCTAAGTCTACGGAGAATTTTAATTGCTATTGATAAGCAATTTGTAAACTATTTCATTTAATTTGAAGGAGGATTATGACCAAATATTTTATAAACTAATTAATAACTCGAAAACATGAAGATTATCATTGGGGTTATTCCCAAATTTGTTTCAATTTAGACGTAGAATTAGACAATTTAGTGTGTACCATTTGAAATAACAGAGTTAGCAACAAGTTTCAGGAGCATTGGAAACTCTGCACTACTGAAAATATGCATATCTATTGAAAAGTTCTCGTTCATTTAGAGTTGCAACCGAATTTTCAGGAATATACTCTTTGGGTTTCCAAACACGTTTAATACACCACTCACCATCTATACAATTCTCGTGTACATTATTATAATACAAATTAACTATGCCTGTTATAATATTAGAAAACAGGACATATCAAAGGTTTTCAGCTCAGCCACCGACCGATAAAATTTAAAAAGCTTGAAAACATTGCCATTGGGTACATTCATTTTCTACCAAGTTGTTGCTAAATCATTCATGAGATGGCATGGTATCTTTTAGATCGTTTTACACAGCGTCGTCTGGATCAAAAGTACACCGTCCTTACCCAACTGTAGGACCGGATATTTACGGACTTAAAAATTCTATAATGTAAATCTCCGAGATAATTGCATTTAAAGCAGTGTAACGAATACATAAGCAGTTCCTTTGTAAGTAAAGCGGAACCTATTAACTGACGGTGATTCGGGTTATTTGCAGAAAATTTTAAATCGCCCAATTATGACAGACAATGGGAACACAATGACGTCTTCAACAAAGAAAAGAAACCAGTCTTCTGTATTTTTTGTTTTTCCTTTGTATAACAGTCATGGTCGTAATTTGTCCGCGATTTTCTTTTGGAGGTGACTAGCATAATTTCTATTTGATTAATGACAACTCGTAAACCTTTTGAACTATTTGCCGATGTTTCCGTTGCACCACAAATCGATTTTTTTTGTTTACAAAGTACATTAATAATACATGTTGTAACTGATATATCAATAAAATAACTGCGGTGGTGTGCTCAATTGCTACAAATTAAAAGTCTGTAGAGAGACATCTTGCTTCATCCGTACTGCTTTTGGGAGAATCAAAACTTCGCATAGTTTACACTGTCTGTTTCTTCTTTTATCAGACGCACATTATTGTTGAAGTTGATCTCTCCTCTTCTTGTTTTCGAGGAAGGAACTTTGTGATTGATCTGGTGATTGGTTAAAGTTATAACTTTCTGGTTAGCCGTTTCGCTCTGTTGTTCGTTGTCAGACAGACGCATAAATGCATTACTCCAGTGCGGTTTGTCCGCTTCTCGAAAACAAAGAGCGACCGCTTGGGTGCACATTCCTCTGACGCTACGCGCTGTGTTGTGTTGTGTTGTGACGCAACGCGATCCCTTCTTTCCAGATTTTCGTTGCATCGCGACACAACACATCAGAGCGTCAGAGAAGTGTGCACGGGTCATTTCGCTTAAAAAATATGGATGAAGCTGTCTTAATTGAAAAAGTTACAAATTACGAATGTTTATTCAACGTGAATTCGAAGAATTGCCGCAATGAATGTATGCAGCAAGAGACGTGGGAGGAGATAGGCAGGGAAATGAATTCTACAGGTAAAACAACAGAATTTTTACTTCACTTGTACTTACATACAGTGTGGAAAAAAGTATAGAAACAGTTCTATAAAAAGTTCCCGGTTAATCGGGGACGAAAACGTTCGGTGTGTACACACTGGAGCTTTTGAGAAATGGGGTAGCACCAGTTTATCAAACGTTGCGTCACAACACGACAGAAACATGTGCACACGGCGAGTCACAACACAACACAACACAACACGACACGACACAACACAACACATCAGAGAAATGTGTTCCCAGCTTTAGAGTAATAGTTTCGCCACACACAATGCGGCGGCGACACTGACAATATTTAATATTTAGGCCGAACTGTTATTCTAATTGTGCGCAACTTTATTAAAATAGATCAGTTACAGAGTCAGTTACATTCCTTAGGCTCGCCAAGTTAACGTGGTCAGACTAGGTACACATCCCTGCATGAATGACTTAAACTCGATGCGCCATCACAGTCGTGATAGTATACTGTATGTTTCACATCACAAGATGTGTGTCCGTAGAAGTATGTAATCGCAATAGTAAAAAAGCCACTTATGTGAGGCTTGGGGCCAGTGGCGTACGATCGACGTCGCCGGAAACTGTTAAAAGCACAATGTCGCGAGCGAGAGTAATTTTAATGAGTACAGTTGCCTAGCAGCACTTTTGCAACCGCAAAACTTGTTTGTGCATGCGTATGTGATGCAACATTCTGCTTTTCTGTGAAACGTGTTTACCTATAATATCATAACATGAAGATTTTCTCTTCGTACTATACCTATATATGCATTTTTATAACTCTTGCGAGGAGATGATTCTCCTAGAGACATCTAGAGACTATCTAGAGACAAGTCCTGAACGACGGTGTTTACTAAACGGTGGCAAAACAACAGGAAATCTCATCTGCTCTCTACTGATGCATGGATAAAGATTCCAATGTGCCCTCGGCGTACACGAAAGCAGTAATAAGCCCCGCTATGGCTAATTATAATGAAGAAAAGAAGTGTTTTGTTTGTTCGCACACAGCAACCGCATATCATGATGTCGCTCTTTGTTGGAGCTCATCAGTACTGTGCAGCTGTATGCGAACAATCCAAAACAGTATCTAGTCTATACAGGGTGATTCGTTAGCCTCTTTACAAACTTTGGCAAAGGGAAGTAGATGCAATTTCATGAGAAAAATGTCCCATTAACATAGGTCCGATTTCTTTTTGTTCAGAAGTTATAGTGTTTTAAAGTTTTTTTATTTGTGTCATGTTAGACAACATAATAATGTGGTATGAGCAGGATGGGGTTCCGCCTCACCGAGGAAAGCAAGTAGTAATCGAATGGCTAAATACTTATTTCCCAAGTAAGTGGATCGGTAATGTAGGGTCGATACCATGGCCACCCAGATCACCCGATTTTATCCGTGTGATTTTTATTTATGGGGTCATTTGAAGCAATTTGTCTGTCAAGTGGAAATAAATAATCGTGTTCATTTAATACAGAGGATAATATGAATTTACCACAAGTGCAAGAAAGTTTGGTTCGTCGTTGCGAGTTATGTATTCAGGCAGAGGGACTTGCTTTTGATTTAAACATTTATTATAATTTTGTAATTTGCTCTCTTTAACATTTAAACAAATATTTTCTAGTATTAAATTAAAGCTACTAAATTTTTTGTCTTTATAAATTTTAAAACGCTACAACTTCGGAACAAAAGGAAATCGGACCTATGTTTATAGGACATTTTTCTCATGAAATTACATCTTCGTTCCTTTGCCAAAGTTTGTAAAGAGGCTAACCAATCGCCCTGTATAAAGGCGAGTGAGCCACATCAGTAAGGGAGCGGTAACTCCAAAGAGTTGGCTCTCACTCACTGATAGTCCCCTCTAAGACATTACTATTCAATGTCGGAAGAAAATTATAACAGTCGATCCGAACTTGCTTCAACAACTACTCCCCGGGCAAATACCCCGACAGGAATTGAATTACAGTGTATTTCCCTTAAACTCACGTGATTTCTTTTCTGCACTCGGCGCTCGTATGAAATTTGTCACTTTCCATGCTCATTACGGAATATCTATTTCATAGTGTGCATACTTCACACTACAGTAGGCTCCCGGCTCCCACCACTCGAGCGCTGCGTTATCTCAGCATACGTCATATGACCTCGACACTTTCGTGTCGGTGGCCTTAGACAAAAATCGTAACTCTCGCCCCATATACATTTCCAATGTCAAAATGTGCTTTGTTCTCAATTTCAGATTTTTGTGCGACACCGTTTTTTATTTTTGTGCGTAAATAAATAGATATTGTGTCACTGCTTTTAATGTATCTGCCAACATAAATCCTTCCAGACATTTTGAAGGGAATGTATTTATTATAAAATTAATATTAATTGACTAGAAAAGTGCATTCCCGAACATATTTTTTGTTTTCTGAGTAGACGTGAAATTGTGTCTCAACTACAAGCCGCTTCCCTCGTGCTCGTTCAATAAAATGTGTTAAATACAGTCTGGCTGACGGTGTAAGTTGAAAATGAGAAACTGTTGCAAAGTACAGTAAGCGTATGTGAGGCGCGAGACGTACAAGATATGTCAGAGTACTCTGAAAGCCGAAAATTCTCTCAAGTTTGATATAAAATCACATTTCAATATTATCTTCCCATATCGTCTCCGTTCAAAAGAGGAAGAGGTTTAAAATATGGAGTTATTTATTTTCTAAATTGGGCGTTAAGGAATTTTGATTCTTGTAGAGACGGTTTGGAAGCACTATCTAGACACGGTCTAGTACACATAATGAAGTGCCGCCGCCGCCGCCTCCGCCGTTGAATCTCCTGCCACCCGATTGTCTTATCTGGCAGTACATTGTTCCAATGTATATACCTGAAAAGCGGCGTTTCCAATGAAAGGATCGTAATACGCGTCTGCACATCTCTGAAACAATGCCGAGAAATTCATTATTGTTCAATACAGCTTCACTGAAAATGTAAATTAGGTATTATAATGAACTTGCATACCTATTTACATTTCCGGAAAAATATTGTTCGCTGCTTTTTATGATAGAATATTTTCGGATAGCCATTCTCTGCTAATCCTAGAAATTAGGTTGAACTTTTGTTTAAATATATGTATATTAGGGATACGTCAAGTTTCTCATAATTGATAATAAATTAGCATATTTTGAGTATAAAGAATATCTATGAATACAAACAAATATCTATTTAGAAATATCAGTAGGTATCGTCCAGCCCCCCCGGAGTAAATAAAACCCTTCATTTTTAAGTAGGTACTCTCTCAAGTGAAGGTTCTCCACCCTTCAGGCATATTTATCCATGTCGGGAATAAAGTACCCACTTGTGATTATTAGAAAAAAATCACAGACCTCGCATCTTACGCAAGTATCATAGGCGTATTGAAAATACCGACACAACTGCTCGGTTTCTAAGATGTCCAACAAAAGTGATCTGTGCCGTTTCAAGTTGGTATAATATTATTGATACAATAAAATAAAAGAAATGATTTGTGACAAGCACAAGGCACATAGTCAAACTGATGCAATACCTAACAAAATATTAACGCATCCGTTTTGTACTGTTTGGACTTTTATTGCAACGCGATATCCCTCTTAAACGGTACTCGCGCTCGCCGTACCTTAGTTTACATCTGGCTAGGCTAGCGCTCTCCTTCCAATATTATTATTAGCGGCCTCGACTGCGCGCGTCGCCGACAGAATCTGTCGTGTGTCCATCATTTTTCGTAAGATGAGTCCCATATACACGCGCCCAGAAGTATTTTCAATACTAAAAATATTCCTGTCTGAAGTGCTTGTACTAAGTGCTAAAACAGCCTCTACCTATCTTGTATGAAACAGAACAAGTACTTATTCTGTCATTTATATTTATGCATTTATGTTTGAAAAGTAAAACTGCTACCGCTGGTGTTCGTCAATTAAGAGAACGTTGACCACCGACATCCATCAAAAGCTGCAAACAAATGCTGTTAATGAAACACACCAGACTATTATATTATTATATACAAACCCGAAATTACGAACCGCAGTATATTTTTATTCTATCCACAAACAACAAAGCAGTCGCTCTGCACGAGGCCAATTTTTACCGAATTCGTCGGAAAATATGAGAACCATAGGTAGACAGTTAGAACCGTTCGCTGGCCGCGGTAAATAATTGATGAATTCACGGCTGCATCATGTTTGTATTGTAGCCGGTGAATTATGGAAGAAAAGAGTAGATATACGAATATTGAACAGAGAAAGAGAGGGGCGAACTTCTGTCTGCCGTCTGTCTGTCTGAGCCGATCAGGTATAAAGTCAAGATGGTAATTAGTGTAATATCTAGTCAGAAAATGCTTTTGTCAGTTTGAAGTGCTTTCAGATGTTCGTTATCAAAGTTGTAATTTTGAAGTTTTAACATTCACTTAACCGCAGAACATTTCTAACGGTATTTTCCCTCGGTTTTTCCTATATTGCGGAAAATAAAAAGAAAATAATGTTCGAACAATCAAACAAGATAATATACCGCATGATCGATTTTGTTCGAATGCAAAGTGCGTGGGTCCGTGCAAAGAGTTTTATGTCAAAGTAAATTCGTCGCACCATCCCATTGGCGAGGCTAACTTAACCACGTTAGAATCTGTTCCATCAGAGAACGGAAAATTTCGTTATCAAAACAGATCAAAGTAAATGACGTTACAAATAAGGTGCAGTACCAGTGGCGAACGATTGAGATCGCCATAGGCTTCGGCAGCAACAATGAGGGCTTTTGATTGGGACGGAAAACTGTATTGGAACGTTACCTCTATAGCAAATAAATGGCGGAACACATTAAAAATTGCAACTTGTTCTACGAATATTATCACATAATAATTACAGACTGATACTGATGAATGTTGTGCGAGATAAAACGTAAACAAATTGGGTTCGTACCTTATTTGCGGATACTGTTTATTATTAAATGTCTTAAAATGTCTTCAGTGTATTTACCATTGAAGACTTGTTATTTAAAGCGGTTTCATAAAATGCAGTCGGCGCGGCGCAATAAAATTATGTAATTCTGCAAAAGAAAGATTGAAACTCTTTATCTTGTAACATGTTTTTATAATTAATGGTTCTGCAAGCCAACCGGCTCTTATGTAAAAAGAACTGGTTTCTTATCTTTGTCCGTTTTAAAATACCTCTTATAGCATAACGATCATCCCACAACAGCTTTTGAAATTGTCCGGACTTGTTTATTACTGGATAAATAGAAATTGAAGTTCTAGTGCTTAGTGGTAACGCACGGACGGAAAACAAGACTGTTCAAACCTAGTGTTACATCTTCCTAAGGTTGTCAGTCCGAAGACTCGTTGGACGCGTACCTCCATCCTTTCCTATCCTGAGCTAACCTACGCATTTCCATAAAAGTAGAACATCCTACATCCCTAACTTTTTGAGGGAAGTAGTCTAATCTAGGCCTACCACTACCTCTTTTTATTCCTATCTCTGACTCTAGTATGTCGCGAACTATTCCTTCGTGTCTTAGAAGGTGTCCTACCGAGGGGTTCATCACAGAGGAGATTCTGTGTTCCATCGAAAGGAGATCTGTGGAGATTCTAAGGAGATATGAGGAAATACGGGGAGATCCAAGGAAATTTGAGGAGATTCGAGGAAATCGAGGAGATCTGAGGAAATTCGAGGAGATTTTTTAAATCTTCGGCAAACATCGTTTGCGTCCGTTACTTATTGCGCATTATTTTTATTACGAATCTAGATTTTCTCAGTTAGCGTCGCGTAAAATCTATTGCGTGGCATACTATACCGTGTGTCCCGGGAATTCTGAAGCATCCTGTTTAACATGGGAAATTTGAAAATTGCGATTTCTATGTCCCCAAAGTGTTTTAAGGATATGTCGAGTATCAAGACACATACAATGTGCACCAGAGAACGTTTTTGTGCAATAATTTTCAAAGTTTAACAAAAAATGTAAAAAATATTTCCAAAAATATATCGCGTGGGAATCAACTAGGTTTAAATGGTTTAGTGAGTTTATTGGCTGCACCGCCGGCATACGGGCGTTCGAATCCAACGGCAGTTAAATTGTTTTTTACTTGTATTGTTATTTTGAATGAACTGCGATTGATTTCTATCAGTAAAGATGCATAATTAAACGCTTTATAATTTTTAATTAAACTGGAAATAGATTTATTAGAAAATTATTCGCATTATTAAAGACTGTAACATTGGAACTAGAAAATTAGTTATTTATTTACTTAAAAGTTTTAAAACTTTGTTCATTTTAATTTGCAACATTAACTGCATTTAGTTGTCGGCATTGATAACAGCTACTTGGCAATCATCGTGCCAGAAATCAACCCTCGAATAAATTAATATTTATGGTGGTCCTGACAGTGTTACAGCCTTTAATAATGGAATATGTTACGATTTAATTTGGTATTAAAACAACAATTGTATTTTTTCAACATTTTATTATAGACTAGTACTTACATCGTGCTCTGATTACCGTACTTGTATTCCTATTTTAGGTCTCTCACTTATTTTTAGTCTATTATTGCTTTGCTTGCCCCTGTTCTCGGTTCTTGCATCTGTTCTCCGATCATGCCTCCGTTCATTGTCTTGATGAGTTTCTATCGATTTGTTTGAGGGTAGAACTGTCTTAAAATTATTATTTCTTGTTAGGTTCGCTAGTCTTATGGATTTTGTCTCACTTACCTGCTATTTTTGAGTCCCCTTATTGCCTCTGTACTTTGTAGCTCTCTGTTCATGTTTCTGTCATTTTCAGTCTTGGAATTGTTCATCTTTCGTATTTATAATTTGCTGAGCCTACCTTGGGGAGGAATGTCGTTCCCTTTTCACGATTTGGTCGTATAATTATTCATTTAATAGCCTCCAACTTGTTAGTCTGTTGTCAGATTGTTGAGGTTAATTTGGTTACTTTCGGTTCTGCCAACTTGTGCAGAACATTTTCCCATTTAGATGCTCAGTGGCGCGCCTTCTCATTTTCATTTTCCCTGTCTCATCTTTCGGTTCTTTATGCATTGTCTTATCTATTCTTCTGTCTCTTGAGACCTCTTTATGACTTTTCTTATTGCTATCTTCTTTTCCTTTGGGTTTGCAAGTCATTTTAAGCTTTCTTTCCTTTAGTTACCTATTTCATTGCCGGTGACGCCTCTGGAAGATTTGGAAATCTAGGGTGCTTCTGGGTACATTTGTAGTTTCGGATGGGGCCACCTTGTATTTTAGTCGGCGGTTTTTTTGGAAATTCCGATTTGCTTTCTGAAACGGCACTTCCGGCTGTATTCTTCTTGTGAGTGGTTGGTGACGCCAAGTTTAGGAAAATAGATTTTCTTGCCAGTTTCTGGGATTTTCTTGGGTCCCGACCGTTTGAAGACGTCGATTTGGTTGTATTGTGCAAGTTTAGGAATCGTCGTCTAAGACTTTTGGGATTTTAACTCACATTTGGAGTCCAGTCGGTTTTGTTGGAGAAAAAACCCCTCGTGGTGAGTGTCTTATTTTTCATCTTTTATTTCAATCTTCAGTCATCGGTGTTGGTTCCTTTCCTTTTTCTTATTTTCTATTCTAATTTGTCTTTTCGGCATTTTAGGGTTTTTTTTCTGGGAGCAATTTTTCCGTGGGTGCAAATTTCGATTTTGCTGCACTTTTCCCCACGTTACGAGAAGCGCCGATCACCTGGTGCTGAGCTACACGGAAGTGATTTGCTGTAGCAGCTGACCTGCATTTTATCTTCTGGAAGGTCAGATATCTATTTTGATTATTTCGTCGCCTGTCCGTCTGGAACATCGCGTCCAACGGCTGGTTTTTGTGTAGCGCCCGTCACAGCTTTTTGTGACAACTTTGTATTTGTACTTTTCGTGTTTGCGCGCCGCTAGTCCGTTCAGGAATCGTCCCGTTCGGCTAGTTTTAATGTAGATGCCTGGCCACGGCTTGTTGTGGTCATCTGTTTGTTTTTGACATAATTTTGTCACGTTATTTTGTTAAATTTAATTTGTCATTTTGGTATAAATAATTCCGGTAGTTTTTTTTCCATACATAGTTTAATCATTTTGCCAGTGTTAAGTTAGATAAGAGTTGTTTGCTTTGATAAATTTTGATTAGTTTTTTTTGCCGTTTATTCAATTTTCAATTCAATTTTATACTTAGATATATTTTTTTGTAACGGGATTTAGAAACGGTCGATACTGCCGTTTGCGTCTATTTGCGTTTGGGTAGAGTGCGTGCGATTGACCCGTCGGTGCGCTGCGCGTGCGGAGCTCCAACCGTGTAGGGTATTTACCGTGTCATCGGCGCCTATTTTGGTTTTTCTTTTTTGGCGCAACGTGAGTACCGGGCGTCTAAATTTCCCGCAGTTTTGTTGTACTATTTTTTTTTCATATTAATAGCTATTTTGATTTATACCACTATTTTTTTTTATTGTATATTCATTCTGGGCTATATTTATTTTTCATTATTATATGCTGGCTTTATTATTGAACTATATTTGTTTTATTATTTTTTGCCCTATTGTGTACCAGCGGTTTTTAGGAGCTGTGACCGCTGTGTTTGCGTGTTCATTGGAGGATCAGCCAACAACTCCTTGGCGCCCTTTTTCAGTTTTGCCCACCCCCATCTTCGGCTCGAGCTTAGCTGCGGCGGAATCCTCCCTTGTGGCGTTCGCCATTTGGGTGACGTCACAAATAATTTTCTAATAAATCTATTTCCAGTTTAATTAAAAATTATAAAGCGTTTAATTATGCATCTTTACTGATAAAATCAATCGCCATTCATTCAAAATAACAATATAAGTAAAAAAAGGATTAACCGCAGTTGCATTCGAACCTCTGTATGCCGGATGCAATGTCAGCGGTACTGTGATTAAACTCACTAAACCATTTCGACGTGGCTGCCGTACTACGGGGTAGGCCGTTTATTTATTTCTCCAATCCAATGTTACGCCACTGGCGAATGCAGGTGATATTAATGTATTTGAAATCTACGTTCAATTTGAGAAGAAATTGGTATCTTCAAAATTTTTCGTAAAATGCTTGGTTTTTGAATGAAATAGCTTTTTGTGAAATCGTGCATCATCATCATAAGGTTCTCAGTCCGAAGACTGGTTGGACGCGTACCTCCATTCTTTTCTATCCTGAGCTAACCTACGCATTTCCCTAAAAGTAGAACATCCTACATCCCTAACTATTTGAGAGCAGTAGTCTAATCTAGGCCTACCCCTACCTCTTTTTATTCCTATCTCTGACTCTAGTATGTCACGAACTATTCCTTCGTGTCTTAGAAGGTGTCCTACCATCCTATCTCTCCTACTCTTTATTGTTTTCCATACCTTTCGCTTTTCCCCAACTCTTTCTAATACTTCCCTATTGCTAACCTTATCTATCCACGGTATCTTCATCATGCGTCTGTAGCACCACATTTCAAACGCTTCTACTCTTTTTCTATCCGCTTCTCCTATTGTCCAAGTTTCGCACCCGTATAATGCCGTACTCCATACATACGACGTTAAGAGTCTCTTCCTAGTCTCTATATTAACCGTTCTCGAGCATAACAGTTGTTTCTTTTTGTTAAACGCAACTCGGCCCTGCGCCATTCTTTGTTTTATATCTTTAGTGCTCCTACCGTCTTGAGTTATTTTACTTCCTAAGTAGCAGAAATCCGCGACCTCCTCTATCTTCTCATTTCCAATTTGTATTTCCATTTTAGTTCTATTTTCACATCCCCTACATACCAAAATGTTAGTTTTCTTTTTATTGATTTTCATGCCGAAGCCCTGTGTCAAAACTGCTTCCATTTCATTCAGAGCCGCTCCTAATTCTTCTTTGCTAGATGCTAACACTGCTATATCATCCGCAAATCTGAGCATGTTAATAGTTTGGCCCTGTACATTGATCCCTGAGGCTGTTCTTTCCTTAACAATATTAATCGCATCTTCGATATATAAGTTGAAAACTAGAGGTGACAATGCACATCCCTGTCTCACTCCCTTCCGGATATCTACTTCCCTTTGTTCCTGCTCACATTCTATAACTGCCTTTTGCTCTTTGTAGAGATTATGTATCGTGCATATGCACTGAATTTTCCATAATGCAATAATGGCTTCACCCGAGGCTTCACCGATATGCAAGGACAGTGAAAATTGAAAAAAATAGTTTATTAGGAATAACACTAACAAAACTAACAAGAACGAGAAAACACATCAATATTAAAAAAAATATTAAAACTTTTACATCCTGTATCTTTGTTAGTAGTCACTTTAGAACTTAATTATGTTCATATAAACTTTTCGTCTTATTTGGAGTTCCTCTAGCACCCATTTTAATTTGGCACGCCCGTTCTGATTCATCCTGTATAAAAAAGTTCCGCAAAATTTTTATCTGTTACCCGGGCATAAGAAAACATTATTTGCATTTTGTGAAAAACTGAAAACTGCAGAACTTTCACAAAACTCGAAAACTTCTAGAAAGACTCAAAATATTCCATCTAATGACCAATGACCAATCCATTTTGAATAAATCTGCATCGTCTTCATCTAACAATTTACTACATGATCCCTTAGATTTACATGAAGAAACTAAGCAACTAAAGAAGAACATCATAAAAAAACTTATGCAAATTATCAATGATTTAAATGAGCCCAGGAAAGCTATAATGCTCAAAAAAATGCAGTACTTACAAGTTGAATGCAAATTGGACAGAAGTGACGAAATGTACGGTTTAGTGTCCTGCATTTCTTGTGAATCGAAAATAAAGATTTTCAAAGAAAGTAGGAAAATAGGGTAGGTATGCGGGTTTGTGCCATATTAAAATATTCTAATTTGCACCCGGTAACCCTTACAAAAAAAAATTGAAAATGAAATTCATGTTTGATAATATCTTGAGAGAACAGCTGAAGATCCACCGATATACAACGAGCTTCCAGAAGATTTATAGAAATCCGAGGAGATTTGGGGAAATCCGAAGATATTCTGGGGAGATCCGAGGCGATTCTTGGAGATCCGAGGAGATTCTTGGAGATTCAAGGAGATCCAGAGAGATCCAAGGAGATTTTGGAGAAAAGGAGATAAATTGTCCCTAATATTGGGCAGTGACGAACCCCTCGTGTCCTACCATCCTATATCTCTCCTATTCTTTATTGTCTTCCATATCTAAATTTAATTCCTATAATTAATTTTGTTTAATTAATATGTAGAGAAATATTAATTTGCTGTTTCGTTCCACATTAGCAGTGTATAACATAGTGTAAGAAATCATACTTAAGTAAATATACGAAACAATTATTGGAAAATGTTTTTGCCCAATACTTAGTAAAGAAACTTGGATGTTCATGAAATCGTCGGAAATTCAGGCATTTCATTCTAATTTAATATAAGTACCGTATGGGTCAATAATTTCTGAAAGTGCCAATTCTTGATTTTTAGTTATATCAGTTCAGTCAGGGTTCAGTGCAAAATAAGTAAAATTAGGAAAAATAACACTGCACTATCTATCTGTCTTTTGTTATTTGAACACTTCCTAAAGGCATATTATTGTTTGTATTATTTATTGTATTATGTTATTATATTATTTAATTTATTATATTATTTAATGTCTATAGCTTTTTTTCTTGATTGGCCGACGTCCCTTGAACGCTATATGTCAAATATAATAGTTTGTAAACTGATAAAATGTATGAAATTCAAAGATTTAGCTCTTAGTTTTTGTAGTTCCATTAAAAGCTTCTGCCAAAAATAGTTTCAAATATCACTCAAAAGTTCGGAAAATTATTTTCAATTTATTCTCACTCTCATGATATTACTATCGATAATTATAATTCAATCACACAGAACCTTATAGTAAAGCAGGATAGGTAATTCTGCATAAGCATAAATGCGATTTATTTTATTGGAAAATGCAGTGCTTCATTAATCGAAAACTAATTAAATTGACAACGCCCAAAACACAACGCTCTCCTGAGAAATTCCGCGCAGCAAATAACAGATGAACAACCTTGTCCTGAGAGCACTAGTAACTTCAGAAACTAATTATACCTTGATTGATACACAGAAGCAATGGGGTGAGATCTCTGAACTTTCTCTGGATGTTTCCGTTGAGTTGCCACTCGTAGGGTATTGGGTGCCAGTATGTGGTACGTAAATTTGCTAAATGAACAGGAAGTCGCGTTCGAAGATCACTATATAACAAACTCGAAGTAATCGGTGGGTGAACATACGATTTAACTAATAAGAAGCTTGTGTCTGCTCGCCGTGCAACTGCAACCGGAAATCTGTCTTAGACCAAATTAATGAAAGTCAAGAAACTTAAAAGTGAAGTGAAAATGTAAATTGTAAATTGTAAAAAGTCCTGCATGTCCTTAATCCAAAATACCACCCATCGTACTCGGCAAAGCTTCTGCAGTATACGAGGGAGGGGTGAAAATTTCAAATTGCTCCAAGAGTAAAGTAGCCTTATTTCTCATTTTAGGAAAGAATTTTATTAGGAAAAGTTGTTTTTATTTAAAAGTTACTTACGAATATGAAATTTCAGTTCCTTGGGATGGAAAAACTACATATTTTAATCGTTTTTCAGGTGCACGATTTGGCGAAATTATGCATTGCTCAAGTACGTTTCTTATTGGCTTCTTTGCAGAAAAAACATATTTGTATCTTAAATTAAGGTACGTACTTAGTACGCAAATGATAGAGGCCGCTGTTCTTTCTTCATGGCTACTAAACAGATTTTGTAATTTTCTGGAGATTGAATTAGGTATCTATCCATGCTGATAAATTATTGCATGAAATATTGCAGTTTTAAGGGTTTTTGGAAAATTGTGTAGTGTAGAGGATAGATAAAGGTGTTGTGTATATCAGGGGTACAACTGTATTCAATTTTTATAATATCCCATAAAATAAAATAAGGTGTGCACCAAAAAAATCTTACTTTTGATTTAATTTTTGGACAGGCCCTATCATTTGCGTACGTACCTTAATTTAAGGTACAACTATACTTTTTTCTGTAAAGAAGCCCATAAGAAACGTGCTTGGGCAATGAATAATTTCGCCAAACTTGTCATAGGGGAGGTGCACCTGAAAAACGGTTAAAATAATTTTTTCATTCCAAGTAACTGAAATTTCGTATTCGTAAGTAACTTTTAAATAGAAACAACTTTTCCTAATAAAAATATTTTCTAAAATGTGAAATAAGACTACTTTACTCTTGGAGCGATTTGAAATTTTCTCCCCTCCCTCGTATACTACAAAAGTTTTACCGAGTACGTTGGGTGGTATTTTGGTTTAAGGACATGCAGGACCTTTTTACAATAAAGTTAATTTATTAAATTGAAAGATAAAAAAATTTCCCATATGGTGCGGACTTTCTGCCGGTCACTGTATGTAGTTACCGGAGAATTTAATAAAAAAGGACCAGTAAAACCTACAAACGGTTTCCCTCAGATTTTCGAGAAATGCAAGTAGAAATTTTTAGAAAAGAAGATAATTTACCAAAAGAAAATTAAATTGTCGAAATAAAATAGTAACCTCAAAATGTCGAGAAAAGTGGTTTTTGGCTTGACGTCTGTGCGGGGTGTGTATGTGTATGTGTGCGCCCGGATTTTTGGCTTAGAGTAGACCGGGGTTAGTTGTCGCAGGGGTAAGTTGTCGTATTCGCATTATCTCTAAACGTAAAACAATTTTCTGCACAAAATCAATGCATAGTGCTTTTCTATAGTGGCCTTCTTAACCATTTGTAAGTTTCTGTAGAATTTGCAGAGATGGCAGTTCCATAAGTTAAGAAACGTCAAGTTCGCCACGAAAAGTAAATTTACGCGGCGGAAAGTTTTGTGTGATTGTACCAGGTTAACTAATGTGGAACTTTTCTTCAACAATTTGGTTACTGTTATAGGCCGTTATCACTTCCGTCCAAATGACATATATAACATGGACTAGACGGGTATTACAACGGTGCAGCGGCCGGATCGAGTGATTGCAAGAAAAGGCTTTAAACAAATAGGGTTATTGGTTTCAGCGGAAAGAGGCACGTTAGTAACCATGGTTATTGCCGTTTCTGCTGGTGGAAATAGCGTGCCACCATTTTTCATCTTTCCACATTTTTCATCTTTCCACGTTTTTCATCTTTCTAAGAGACGGTCCTCAAGGCAGTGTGGGTAACGCAAATCATTCAGGGTGGATGAAAGAAGAAAACTTTATAAATTTTCTGAAACATTTCGTCAACAACGTGAAATGTAGCAAAGACAGACCCGTTCTACTGTTGTTGGACAACCACGGATCCCACCTTTCGGTTCCAAGATTAGATTTTGCCAAAGACTGTGGGGTGGTAATGTTATCATTCCCTCCTCACTGCTCCCACAAACTCCTGCCGCTGGACCGGAGTGTGTTTGGCCCTTTGAAAAAATTTGTAAATTCTGCGTGCGCTTCATGGATGAAAAATCACCCTGGGTCAACCATATCAATTTACGATATTCCTGGAATTGTCGCAAATTCGTTTCCGCATGGAATTACGCCTATCAACATTATGGCAGGATTTCGAGTGAGTGGGATTCACCCATTCAATAGAGACATTTTTACTCAGGCAGATTTCCTACCAAGCTATGTCACACATCGTCCACCACCATCAGCAGAAAATTGCGACCAATTGCCTCCTGAAGAACCAGCTTCATTTTCTCCTTCGCATCAACGAACAACAGCAGTCACTGCTTCTACTTCAACAACTGTTGTGGCTTCACCTTCATCACATCAACAAGCAATAGACGTCATTGCTACTCCCTCATCATCTAGTGTGCCCGTATCCGTAGTGTCGCCAGAAGACATTCGTCCCTTTCCAAAAGCTGGGGAAAGAAAAGCCACAAAATGTAGCAGAAGAAAGAGAAAGTCTGCAATTCTGACGGATACCCCCGTCAAAGACGAAATAGCAGCTTCAAAGTTGTCCGAGACAAAACAGATTAAGCGGAAAGTGTTTTCAAGGGACCAAAGAAAAACGAAACGGCTGGAAGAAAAAGAACTAACAAGAGGAATCATCTGATGAAGAAGAAAGGGAAGCGTTTTGCATTGTGTGCCATGGCCGCTACAGTTCGTCGATCGGAGAATGGGTGCAATGCACCAGGTGCAAATTTTGGGCGCATGACAGTTGCACGGATGGCAATCCATTTTACGTGTGTCCGAATTGTGATTCCGATGATGATGATGATCAGTAATATATTTGATGATTAATAAGTATTAATAATTATAGTTTCTGAAATGATCGCAATCATTTTATTTGTGACAACTTACCCCATGCAGTACGACAACATGCCCCGCGGTGGGGCATGTTGTCTCATTTGTCCAAGTATGACAAAAGCAAATCCTACTTCAAAACACTTGATGTTTTACTACATTTGCTTAGTTAATATCGTTCTAGTCGCATGAAGGCAGAATACCAGTATACTGCTTTCCACGTAATATGAAAAACTGACTGAAACAAAAATTCTAAAACAAATTTTGCGACAACTAGCCCCGGTCTCCCCTACGATAACCCGTAAAAATCAACCGATTTGATATGATAAAAAAGTTTGAATAAGAAATGTTGCCTGTTTCATGACCAAAAATGTTTGTTACTACGAATTTTACCCTGACTCACTTGTTTTTAAAGTTATTAATCATTAATCATTTAATCTATGGAACAAGGAAGTCATGTATGTTTTTCTATACCGACTTTTTTAGGGTGTTTAATGTCGTGTGAGACCTAGTTGTGAATTACGCCAATTCCGTAAACATTATTTTTTACCGAGACATTAACCGTCGCGATCATAACCCATTGCTATCGCTGACTAAAGAAAGTGCGAGTAATGAGACTTTACTCTCTTCTTAGTTTGATTTTAATCCAATAAAATAGGTCCATATGATAAACCCAAGTGACGTATTTAGGCATCGAGATCCTACTCCAAGAAAACAAGAAACGAATCACAGGACAATGAACAGTAAACTGAAAACTGCCCAAGGAAGTTTATGACCAGAAACATAATGAGGATACGATTTAAGGTATAAAATGACAAACTTCAGTTTAAATTGAGAAGGAAAAAGAAATTTAAAAATCTGAGATAAATAAGCACGTAGTATGCGGGTTGTGCCACTTTACTTTTTCCTGGACAGATGTAATTCGAAATTCGTTAAAGCCAAGAAAAGATTTCCGTCATTTACAGTCGTTTATTTATTCCGAATTAATCAATTAAGCGGAACAAAAAGAGGTGAAAATTGCTCAACAGCCGGCGTCTAAAAATCATGAATTTAATAACGCGAAAAAATTAATGATACGTCAGCAGTTTTTAGTAATGTGTTAATTAAATGGGTGCAAGTGGGGGAGCACTACAAAATCGTTTTGTTTCTGATAAAAGAGTTGGAATTAGTAAGCAACGGAGGGAGCCATCTGGCCGTGATTCGTCATTTTTTAATTTAAGCAGCGGCGAAGGCCAAGCTAATTTTTCAGGAGCTGGAGTGGGATGCGCAGTCCTGTGAGAGTTCAGGATGCACATTACGAGAGAGAAGTCTGGTGCAGACATCTGAATGCCCAGACAAACGAGGTAATCATTGCCACCTTGGCGGATACTCTACACATAATAGATTGCTATATATCGTCACCCGAAGTCCAATAAATAATTTTAACGGCCGCCAGGCTCCCTTTTATAAAACGTTTTTAACTGACAAAGAAAACATCGCGCGGTTTCTCCTGTAAACAAGTTGCTATATTCTCTTACAAAAGTAATTATTAGAAGGACAGTATTATGTCGGTAACTCAAGAATTCGTTGTTATTTAACGTATAGATTTAAAATTCGGACCAAATACATTGTTGACATTGTTTGACTTCAAATCATCCCAAATTCACTTCCGGTTGAACCGAAAGTTAAATTCGTAATTTTATTTTAAATAGTGTAATTTATACAAATATTTTAATGCCATTCGATTAGAACTCGCTTTCTAGTATATGGCGTTGAAATTACGCATTTTCTTACAAAGCAAGTTGACCATGAAAACAATTGGAAACAAATTCTTCCTCCAGTTATTCATGATGAGTTTCTTTATTACTTTCAGTCAATATCTCTTAAAGACGTATGTATGGAGCACGGCATTATACGGGTGCGAAACTTGAACAATAGGATAAACGGATTTATTGTAAATAAACATAATAATGATGCAGATAATGTACTAAAAGCTAAAAAATAATTAGGTAGGTACCAGGTACCATTCATCAACCCACTCTCCTCATGAATCTCGAGCATTGATCAGACTAAAATAAAATCGTGGGGCGAGTCGAATTTCTATTATCTACAGTCAACCGCTCATATCATTATAGGTATGTTTTGGATGCATCTTCTCAATAGACAACATCGCAGAACGATCATTCACATATTTACTCAGATTACGCTACGCCCCACGATTTTATTTTAGCCTGATCAATGCTCTAGATTGATGAGGAGAGTGGTGTGATGACTGGTACCTGGTACCTACCTAATTATTTTTTAGCTTTTAGTACATTATCTGCATCATTATTATGTTTCTTTACAATAAAACCGTTTAACTTAAAAATGTTTTTTTACTTATTTTATTTTCATGTTTTTGGTTTTTGTTTGTTTTTGTTTTATTATTATTTTTCTAAAGTGTACTGTATGCTACTTGTCAAGCCCTTTCATTTGATACCCATATTGAGGGGATTGAAAAAAAATTAATCCGCCATTTTGTGGTGGCGGCCATCTTGGATTTTTTCATGGTGTACTGTATTCTACTAGTTAATCCCTTTCATTTGATACCCATATTGAGGGGATTGAAAAAAAAGTAATCCGCCATTTTGTGCTGGCGGCCA
Source organism: Xestobium rufovillosum (assembly GCA_963966045.1). NCBI lineage: Eukaryota > Metazoa > Arthropoda > Insecta > Coleoptera > Ptinidae > Xestobium > Xestobium rufovillosum. The sequence goes on along the minus strand of OZ014494.1, from coordinate 39,369,093 downwards.
TCTTGGATTTTGAATTTCTCATGGTGTACTGTATTCTACTAGTTAAGCCCTTTCATTTGATACCCATATTGAGGGGATTGAAAAAAGAGTTAACCGACATTTTGTGGTGGCGGCCATCTTGGATTTTTGTCATGGTGTACTGTATTCTATTAGTTAAAGCCCTTTCATTTGATACCCATATTGAGGGGGTTGGAAAAAATATCTAATCCGCTATTTTGGGGCGGCGGCCATCTTGGATTTACAATGATTCTGAATATACATAATTGTATTGTCATCATAACTAAAGGTGTGTACCAAATTTCAGATTAATCGGTCAACAGGAAGGGGGTAAAATTTCAATTGCTAGATTTGACCCACACAAACAAACAAACGCACAAGGCAAGCTAAATAAAACCGTTTAATAAAACCGTTTAATAAAACCGTTTAAAAATAATAAAACGGGAGAACGGTAGACCATCTAATAAAACGGTAGATCTACCGTAAAAACGGGAGATCTGGCAGCACTGATCGTGTCGGATTTTCCTTTCTCTTCCCCCACTCCGAAAAACTTTACATAGCCAGCTGGCCGAACCGATTCACACCCAATGCGCCTAAAGAAGTTTCACTTCAAAAAATTAATGTAACTTCGTGTTGAACCGGATGGGGCTACCGGAATAGTTTTCACACCAAAAATTTAGTAAGTACAGCTTGGCAAATACAGCTTAGCGGGTGAATTATTCAGGTACCTACGTAGACAAAGAAGCGAGAGCACTAGACGCCAAGGTGGTTCTGTCCACTGCGCACTGTAGGGCGGTCCTTATTTTCATAACTTCACCCGCTAAGCTGTATTTGCCCTTAACAACCATGCAACAGACCCAAACTTCAAATCTATATTACATAAATAGCAAGAAAATGGGGAACTGTTGCAATAATTTCCTGGGCATCCACTATAATAAAATAATTTGTGTCGATTTAACCAAGTAATAAAAAAGTAAATCTAAATTAACGTACTTCAAAAGGCATTCATAACCGAAGCATGTTTTTTTCATCACAATTGAACAAACACTTAAATTACGTAAATCTATTTTAAAGATTAAAACTACCAAATTGTAATTCCAAACAAACGGCCAACGCGATTATACAATCTTTTACAAAAATTAGGATGCCTTGACCGTAACCGCTCTGATTCAAGGTGACTTAAAATTAGCGAATTGCGTAATATTTTTAAGATGCCGGCAACAACACAAATATGTCAGCAGCGAAAACAAGATAATAAAACCCGCACATTTTTATTTTGTGAAACGAAATTATATTTAACCGCGTTAAAAATAATAAAATTGGAAATAAGGCAATTGCGAGTATTGAAATTCACAATATTTTTGGGATAAATTTATGGTACCTACATCCAAATGCCAAAAATTAAATATTTTGCAAAGGTCCAAATAAAACCTCTCCAGACACGTGCCCCTGTACCACCATATTCTTATTAGCTATCAGGATTGCACAGACAGCAAAAGAAAATTTTACCGTCCTGTTGTGTAGAGTTGTCCACTCGCGAACTATTCCGCTGCGTAACTTAATATTCAGCTAGCCCAATGAACTCTGACCTCTGCTAGAACGCAGCCGAAGAAGCGGGTGGATCATTGAAGAACAATATTCCAAGTAGTTTTATAATTAGGATGACTAAATCAGAGATTTAAATGGGCGCCACCTAATACAGTCGAATAGAGCACTTTTATAATAATTAGGATGACTAAATCAGAGATTTAAATGGGCGCCACCTAATACAGTCGAATAGAGCACTTACTGCAAATGTGCTTCGTCCAAGGAGATCTTATAAGTATCTTGTATCTTGATATGACAGAAAACAAGAACAACTTTATTTATTTAAAGGTTAATCTTCTGTTAAATAATACCGATGCCCGATCGGATAAACAAGTAGGTACCTACTATAAAATCTGTTGTCAAAAGTCAGTAGACAGAAACGTAAGCCTTAAGATACTTTGTCCATGACTATCTTACAACATACTCTTTATGTATACTTGTGTTTCTTCAATCATAATTAGATACATTAATCACTGCAGTGATTAATGAATATTATTCACTACACCAATAGGAACATCGCTTTGACCCTTTTTTGCATTTATTTAGTAGGCCGCGATCGCGATGTGTCAGTTCAAATTGAAACGTCAAATCAGCATGGTTTGCTTTTAATTTGAAATGCATATTCTAAAAAAGAAGATATAATGAGTAGTGAGAGTGAAAACGAGGTTTCTTTAACAGCACCAGCAATAAAAGAAGCTGCAGAACTTGCCTAATTAGATTCATTGCCCAAAAAACCAAGAAAATTATACCTGAGGGCGTATGTATGAATCTTTCTTACACTGGAAAAGGGAAATGAAGGTAAATTCTTTCTGGGAATCTGTTTTGATAGTCGTGGACAAAGTATAGTATACAACTCGTTATAATGATGCTATTATTACCTCGGATGATTACAAAACTCGCTCGTGTTGTAAACTTCATCCTCGGTAATAATAGCATTCATTATAAACTCGTGTATAATATACTATTATCTAATATATAAAAATCTCGTGTCACAGTGTTTGTGGTCGCACTCCTCCGAAACGGCTCGACCAATTTTTATGAATTCTTTTTGTACATTTGGTAGGTATGAGAATAGGTCGTAAAGTATTTTTCACCCTCCTACCCCCACCCCCCATTTTTTAATCGCAATTTTAGTATTTTTGTATGAACAATATCCAAATAATTGAAATTATTTTGTACATTTGGTAGGTATGAGAATAGGTCGTAAAATATTTTTCACCCTCCTACCCCCACCCCCCATTTTTTAATCGCGATTTTAGTATTTTTGTATGAGCAATATCCAAATAATTGACATTTTTTGTACATTTGGTAGGTATGAGAATAGGTCGTAAAGTATTTTTCACCCTCCTACCCCCACCCACCATTTTTTATTCGCGATTTTAGTATTTTTGTATGAACAATCTGTATATATAAAAAATCGGGTTCTAGGAATTTTTTTGAACGGCTGGACCGATTTTGATAAAAAATTTTGTGTGTGTTGGAGTGGATCCCTGGATCCGGTAGGTTGCGTTGCAATCGGGTTCCAGGAGTTTTTTTGAACGGCTGGACCGATTTTTATGAATTTTTTTGTGTTTGTTGGAGTGGGTACCTGGATGGTTTACATTCACAATTGGACCCGGTAGGTGGCGCTGCAATCGGGTGTTACTGAACTCCTCCTAATCGGCTGGACCGATTTTGATTAAATTTTTTGTGTGTGTTGGAGTGGGTCCCTGGATGGTTTACATTCACAGTTGGACCTGGTAGGTGGCGCTGCAATCGGATTCTAGGATTTTTTTTTTTAACAACGGCTGGACCGATTTTGATGATTTTTTTTGTGTGTGTTTTAGTGGGTCCCTGGATGGTTTACATTCACAATTAGCCCCGGTAGGTGGCGCTGCAATCAGTTTCTAGGATTTTTTTTTACGAAAATTTTTTTAATGTCGGGCAGGACATCGTCTGCCGGGCCCGCTATAGAAGAACATTAAAATTCAGCAATAAAATACAATCAATAAACCTTTGCTTCCTAGAACTCTCTTAGAATTTGATTGCTTAGAATTGAGTTCTAATAAGAATTCTAAGAAACCTACGGGTTATTGATTTTATTTTATTAATCTCGACGAGTGGTGTTAACCTCGGTGTTAACTTATAAAATGCTAATTGCAGAGGTCCATTCAAAAATTCTTATCTCTCTTACTGTCAATCCAAGAGGCAAAAGGTTTTTTTTTGATCGCCAGCCCAAAGTTTGAGGTGTCTTTTAGTGTGCCCTTTGTTGAGGAATTATCTTGTTTGACACTACAAAAAAACTTTGAAAATGTCGACGACAAAACTTCAAAAACTCAATTTTTCAAATGGCACGTACCTATTTTTATATCGTCATCCGATAGAAAATTAAATTTTAAGGGCACTTTTATTGCCGTTTCTTCTTATGTCTATTTACTTTTTTTGAAATTTCTTTATCACAAATATTGTTTTTCGAGCGGCTAGTTGGCCATGAACGTAAAACAATAGCGGCTACTGTCACAACTTTTTTTAGTTGTCAAATTAATAGTTTTGTTGTATGTACGGCTGTTACAAGTAACTCGAACTATCGAAATGAATCACTACCCTAACGGTGTCATTTTTGATGTATTTTCTATTTACGGAAGCTGTGGTAAAATAGTGGAGAGTTACCTCCAATGAATAGAATGAAATTTTCATGCCTTCGCCAGGAGTTCATTCTTACTGGAAGAATAAATCCGCCCAGAAACAGGATTAAAGTGGTAACCGGCCAATGGATTATCCTAAACGGATTGCCTTTTGCGAAAAACTGTTGGTCAACATACAAGAGGATGAATATATTCTGAAACGGATTATCTGCACGGACGACACCAAATTTTCTCGAAGAAGAGTATTTGATTGAAGAAATCTTCATTTTTGCGCCGCCGAAAATCCTCATTTGGTCATAGAAGTGAAAATCAAATCGCTTTCAATCAACTTTTTTTGTTTATTGTTGGACAATCGCCTGAAATGGTACATGTATCAAGAAAATTTAAATGGGGACCGTTATTTGCAAATTATTAGCAATTTTATTGAAAATTTTCTAGACAATTTGCCTTTGGGAGAAATGATTAATACGTGCTATCAAATGGGCGGCGCACCAGCATATTCTACAGTAGCCGTAGATCGGAAACTCGGAGATTTATTTGAAAATAGATGCGGTCGGGAAATAGAGGTCCGTGACTTTGGCCGCCCCGTGTACGGACGAAAAATAAGTTTGAACGAGAAATCGTGTACCTATTAGTGTAAAGTTCCTCTCGAAAGGGTCATCCCATATCCCAAAATTGGAGAGATTCCTTGCTCTCCCGGAGTGTGAGGCGGATTTATCTATATTTATCACATGACACTTTCAGCTTCGTGTTTTGGAAACACCAAGGTTTTAAAGAAAAAGAGAAGGTTCTCTGAACCAACTCTGCCCTGCATGTATCACTTGTGAGCTGCCCACGACGAGGCAGAACGGGAAAATTTATTGTTCTACATGTTCAGCTTCGAATAATGTCGTGTATTCCCGCGACCGAGACGTCATTCTGATGCTTCTTGTTCACCATTTCAAGAGAATGAAATGTACCAAAATGTGGATGTGTGGCATTTTCAAAAATAGGAAATGCATTTATGGGGTGTGCAGCAGGTTATCTGTGGGAAAACAACAAAGTGTGCTTGCTATTGACGGCGATGCCATCTTCTATGCGGCAGAGACACTCTCCAGAAATTTGTATATACATATGTATATGTAAAACTAACATATTATCGGTTAGTCTTCATGAAATATAAACAGATGGATGTAATTGGAAAGAATTGGGGAAAATGTGATACCTCGTGATGAAGTAACTTCGCTTGAATTTAATATCATGAAATGTTCGTTTGTAACATGACATCCAGTTTGTATAAATATTCAAACAATGGTATCACAGCCGCGAATGAGCCTATCATAATTCGAATAAATAAGAAAATATGCCTGTAGTCTAGTTTAAGCATCGAATTCATTATCAATACCAGACATTTAATGCCTACTTATTTTTAGATGCAAGAACAACAGAAAACAAAAATAAACGGCAAATAAAAATAAAGAAGTTGTGAGAATTAGGGTTTACTGGAAATTATGCAATTCGCAATGGTTGATGAGTTATATAACGTTCTGAAAATAACAGGTTTTGTTTAAGGTGCTCTAAACTCTGCAAGACAAATTGCGTAATTACCACGAAAAAGGAATACCCCTATTTACATTCAAACCACTGGTAGACAGTTTCAGGGAGCACACAAGAAAGGCTCATTTCGAACCAAAATAAATACCTATTTCGTTGTAGGTATGTACCTATTTACTTTAAATTTGATGAGAATTAGAAGTATACCTAACTCTCGTACACTCGTCCATTTTTTTGTTTGCTCCATTAAGGATTATTTTGAAACTGTGGTAAAAACAACTCTGGGTAATAATTATGCCTCGTGTTGCTTTAACCCTCCATTATACTGACATTAACCCTACAAAGTAGACAAGGCTGACGTAACGTTGACAAATTATGATGCCACATATTAATTAATCACTACTTCCGTCTGGGTTAGTAGTGAGTGAAATGTATAAAAAGACACATTCTGTCACATTCTTCCTGATTTACTTAGACTATAGTGGAAATATAAAGCTCTGAGGAAAGAAAGCCATCATTTATGTACGCTGACAAAAAATCCTTTCCACCATTAATGTTTTTCTAGATATCAATGTATAATGTACTAGAATGGGAACGTCTTTCAAATACCTTCCTTCGTTCATAGATTACTCTTTTCGTTGCCATCGAAAAATAGAATTAAAATAATGCCCAGTTGTTCGAAAATAATAACGCTGATTTGTCTTTGACCTTGAGCTCGCTGTTGTTATATTAGCGATTCGTTGGCTCCTTATCAACAAATTAATACAAAGATCACAGTAGACCGATGTCATTTTTCTAATAGCTTTCTTTATGTAACAAACTCGGAAAAGATTAAGAATAGTTTATTATAACAAAAGAACTTATATGGTAGATAAAAGATAATACAATAAAATCAAAATACGTCCGCTTACAAACACTTCTAATGCAAGAATGCCCTCATATTCATAGACTTTCAATAAGATAAACAAACGCATAAACTAATCAACACCAGCATCTCCTCAGGTTTATTATTGTTAGGGTATGGCCCTGCATCAGTAAACATCAATAGACATATATAGTTGTTGTTACAGTTGTTACATTTATAAAAATTATATTAATGCAGGATATTTTTTTCTGTTAGTACGTTCTGCCATTCTTCTGAAAATGCTAAATCAGACAAACGTAATTCCCGAGGTAACTCCCGAAGGACCTCACGGTTGACTGAAACTTCGGAAATATTTGCAGTAGGTACATCAGACACAGTATATCAATATGTATGGTGACATTGTGTATCGAGTTGAATGCTGCAGCATTCGTCTCCTCATTGATTAAATCTATAATCCTGGACGCCCTGCTTTGTCTGGAGTCGAATTTTGGCCAGACGCCATTTCCGCCACAAGTAATTCATCGGGAGACTGCGGTTTCGTGTAATTTCTTCCGAGAATTAAAACTGGATTTGTAAGTTCAAGATAATATACTTTACGCATGATCTGCAAATTACGTTACAGCTATGTAGGATCCAACTAGTTTTGTTAATTAAGTGTAATGGAATTATTTCCATCCCAATTTACGGATTTCTCGAATTTCATTCTATGTCGCATAAATACGTAGACATTAGAGAAAGTAAGCTTCTCATTTTAGTAAAATGATTTTACTAAGGAACACCAAACTCGATGCCACATGCAGAAATCATTAATAGCGAACAGTTTGATAATTATTCTGCTCCATAGTGATATTTCCTCGGATATTTCCATCCCTTAGATCTTAGATAATATTCATTATTTTGAAATGAGTGAGAATAAAACAATATGTAGAAGAAGCTGCTACTACATTAAAAAACCCAAAATATTATACAGGGATTGCATAGTTCAGTTAGAAAATTTTCTATTTTTTTCAAACGGCACCACAGGTATAATTTTTCTATCACAAATAGGAAATTCGAAGATAGAGGAAGTCACGAATTTCTGCTATTTAGGAAGTCAAATAACTCGCGATGGTAGGAGCTCTAGAGATATAAAACAAAGAATAGCGCAGGGCCGAGTTGTGTTTAATAAAAAGAAACTACTGTTATGCTCGGAAACGATTAATGTAGAAACTCGGAAGAGACTCTTAAAGACGTATGTATAGAGCACGGCACTGTACGGGTGCGAAAGTTTAACAATAGGAGAAGCGGATCGAAAAAGAGTAGAAGCGTTTGAAATATGGTGCTACAGACGCATGATGAAGATACCGTGGATAGATAAGGTTAGCAATAGGGAGGACAATAAAGAATAGGAGAGATAGGATGGTAGGATGGTAGGACACCTTCTAAGGCACGAAGGAATAGTTCGAGACATACTAGAGTCGGAGATAGGTGTAAAAAGGGGTAGGAGTAGGCCCAGATTAGACTACGGCTCTCGTATAGTTGGGGATGTAGGAGGTTCTACTTTTATAAAATGCTTAGGTTAGCCCAAGATAGGAAAGGATGGAGGTACGTGGCCAACCAGTCTTCTGTCTGAGAACTTCATTCAAATTTTAATGTCTAATTCGCAAACAAAAATATTAAATTTTCGTTTTATAACCGCATATTTTACAAAATGCTGCGCGAATATTTACGGGGATATTTATTTAGAAATAATTTAAAGTTTTCAAAATCAAAACTACCCTCAAATATCTAAACTAACTATAATTAGTAAGGAAAACGTTTGCGCATTATATAGTGTGCCATGATTTTCTCTGTTAAAAAATTAAAATGACTTACCAACTTTAAAATCCATTTTTATCATTCGCAAATTAGTATTAGATACATATATATTTTGATGCTAATTTGAAAATGTGATTCTACAATGTAAAAATGTTAATTTTTTGTACAAGAATTTTGGGCATTAGATAATTGAAGTTGATTATCTCAAAAACTATTAAGTTTAGGGCTACAAAAGTTCGTACAAAATAGAGAGAGAATCTATAATAGAGAACAGCTGTAATATAAAAATTATGTGGTTCCATTTAAAAAAGTAAAATCAAGAGTAAAATTATGGGGGTTTGAAACATTTTAATTTGGCTATGTAACTCTCATACCCTGTATAACATTTTTGCCCCTTTATTATTGGAATAGTTACTATGAGGTGTTACTTTTGCTTCATGAAAATATAAATCCTACAGTTTTGTTTAATCCAAAGCTATCTAATTTTTAAAATTCCTCTACATCTGTCAGAATCTTCATAAAGATGCCGGTAACATCAAAAATATTCATTTTAGGCAAAACGTATCTAATAGGGTAAACTCAAGTAAGGAAGCAAAAATGCAAACGAATTAGGGTGTTCCTTTTACTAAAACAAAGTTAGGTAAGTACTGTGCAGAAGAAATGGGACAGCATGTACATGTGAAAATAATATTGTGTAACGGAGCGGAACAAAAGAAGTACGCTTAGGTGGCGCACCCTGAATAGTGACCGGGGTAGTGACATTTGAAATACCCAAGTGAGCATCGATTGCTAGGGCAGAGAAAATCTTATTTTTGCGTGGTAAACCGTCTAGGTTAGATATATGTATATCAGTATAAGTACCCTGGTATATTTTGGTTATTTTTTATAGTACCTAATTGTGCACTAATTTTTCCGTCCATAATCTAAGTAAAGAATAATTATATGTATTTTTTCAGATTAACTAATGCGCCACGGAATTTGCGTTCAAATTGAAATTCAGTAACATAATTGTTTATTATTTTACTCGAAACGATTTATATTCAGAATTCGGTTCACCGAACTTCATAATATGTAAACAGCAATATTGCAGGATTCATTTTTAGGGCATTTCCCCCGTAACGTAACTGAATATGAAGTTTTACACATCACGTAGAATATTAATTTTGCATTAACACTATTGGTAGTTTTGCGACTCCATTTTCCCTAACACATATAAGGCTAATGCATTTGAGGGGCCTTGTCGAATCTAGTCTGTCTCTCTCGTGCACATTGATTGTCCCAGGAAACTAGGTGTTTGTTTCTCAAAGATTACACAAACAACTTCAAAAGTTTCTATCTGAAATTTTGTACACCTAACCTTCTTGTTTTGCAATTTCAAAAATAAGCTCCTCCTTCCCAATAGGAAAAATGTTAATTTTTATGTAAGCAAAAAAGCGTTTCTATTTATTTTCTTATATGGGCTAATTATAATAAATTTTCCTACCACCCCCTAAGGGTGCGGCATGTTACACATGATTAAGTAGGCGAGAAAGTTAAGAATTCCGTCCGCCCGTATGTTAGGGCTGTGCATTATAATAACGCACGGACAGCATAGGAGCAGTTAATTGGGTACGTAATGTTGCAGGTTTGAAATTTTTATATTTGCCACAATAATTTGACATTGTTACTTTCTTGGCACTTAGGAGGTTGTAGGAAAAATAGTGTGCATAACTCGATGGAAAGTGTATTTCTTGCACTCGTGTGAAATTTGTCACTTTCCATACTTGTTATGCAATGACATGCATCATTACCATGCACAAAGAAATCGAGCTACACCTATAACCTTGTTTAGGCCCATAAATTATCAATAGTTTAGCTGTTCGCCGCTACACAACAGTTTCGGATCGACTATCGGGCGCAGCCGTACATCTACAGCCTTCTCTTTCTTGACTGACTGCGGATATACGTCCTCGGTCCAGTGCAGTAGGATGGCACCAGCACGTGCCGTTACTATGACAAGGGGAATAGAAACTGTATTTTTTTACCAACCATAGTAAGGAAATAAAAGTTTTGCAGCAAGAATTTGCAATCATTTTAGAAAAATACAAAGTTTTCGCTTGTGGAGCATTTTTTTGAAATATGCTCCCCGCGTACCTTGAAATTTCACGAGCCAACAGTGAATATAACTTTTAACGTAGGTATCTACCGAATAAACTTGAAAGTTTGCACACTAAGTTTCACGCAAGTTAAAAAAAATACGTATTTACAATGATATAAATATATCCATATATTTCAAGAAAAATTCACCTTTCAATAAGTATGGCAAAGAAAACAGAACTTATCTAACGTAACATTTTCAATGTTTATTTGCATTCGCTGTTATCTAAACTTATTTAAGGTTAATGTTTTATCAATGCAAAGGCTTGATTTAGCAGCTTTATCAGTGACGAGCCGTACACAAAGTATAATAAATTGAGGACTTAAAAGTTAAAATAAAAACAATGTCGTTGTTGCAGTTTATCTGAATATTATTGTATTATTTAATTCAAAATATTGAGTTTATCGTTAATTAACCCGAGATAAAGTGTTTTCTGTAAGAAATATAAATAAAAATAAGTAGTATAAATATAAGATAATTATGACATGTAAAAACTTCACCATTAAAAATGAATTGGGTATTATCGGCTTTTCTTCGCTTCTTTATATAACTGCCTCAATTATGCTTGCTTGGTGTTGGTGTCTAGTCATTTCAGGTAAAACTGCGTCAAATCCGTCGTACGCGAATACGTACTTCAGGCACTGTTTTTGTAGGTTGCGTTCACAACTTTTTCCTCCAATTGTGTCGCAAAGGCTATAAGTGAGATACTTGCGTTTAGGCTTCTTGGTACGCGTCTTAAAAAGTGATTTCACCTAGACGGGTAAAGTTACGAAGATCTTGAGCCGGTAAGGTAGGGAGCAATGTTACGAATAATCAGAATTTGACATTTATCAGTTTGGAGTTTGTTATTTATTGTTGTGTATTTGCGAGTTATTTCGTGTGTCATTTGTATATTGTTTACAGAAAATGTAGCAAAATGATTGACAATGACAATCGTAGTTAAATTTATGGCTTAAATCAATAATTCGCATTGATCCTTACTATCAGACACTCTTAAATATATTTTATTGAGGTTTGTGTTATACCTACTACTGTGCTTAAAACTAAGCACCATTTCAAACCCATTGTTACAACAAAAGTCACGAACAGCTGCTCTAAGCTGTCTAACTACGACCGCCATGTTTCTTTACATTTGCAAGGTATGCAAGCACAAACAAAGAAACAAAGGTTGTACTTTCCGGCTTTTATCGACGCTCCTCGGCATCGCCCAGCTGACGTCTAAACTTTAATGCTGATTTAGATTACAACGAGTCCTTCTTAGACGTCACTTATACAACGATGTCCTCGGTACGGGCCCTTAAATATACACCTGTATCCCTCTGTCTCACATATTGGGACACGCCGTATATCTAAGGGGATGGACGGTCTCTTATGAACACGTCTCTCGTCGTATCTACGGTCTGGTCGGTTGGAAGATTTATTCGTTGATAACCCTTAAGCTCTTAGTCGCAGAAGGGTTGGGCTCATTACTTATTGCTAAACGATGATTGAATAAAAATACATAAACAAAATATAACTTGACTCTATTCGTTTTAACTATTTACATTTGATAAAATTGAAGTGAAATTATAATACCGAATATGCACAAAATGCGAGATATATTTACAGTGAAATAAACAGAAATAAAAACCGGTTCTCGCGGTGTACTCTGATAATGCGGTCGGCTCGACGTGCGATCCAATACTGAATTATTTCTACGGCCTCGGAGTCTACGTGGGAGCACCAAAAAGTACAGAATCCTAGACGGGCTTCGGTGCGAGATTCTCGTCGCAGCACCAGGCTACTATATCTCTGGGGAAATACCCCTAGTCTATACGCTGCCAGTAAATAATAATTAGTCCGCCCTCGGCATGTCACCAGCGCAGCGGCCGCCGATTAGCCGGGTGCGATCGTTTTCCGCCGGTATGTCGCATCAGTTACAGGCACAAGTGCCACACGAGGTTGCCAAAACGATCCCACCTTCACCAGCAGACACCCCTAATTCACGAGTTTGGACACTTCACTACTCACTGGTCTCGGATAAGCTAGGCCAGCCAAGTTATGACTGGGTGATGTTTAATTGTTGATATCGTAGTGATAACAACCATTAAGCGCCAGGCAACTATTCAAAATTATCTTACTCAAATATTTACAGGTCGGTTACTTTCAGTTTATCACACGGCGTCGTCAGAACGGTTTATCATGTACTAGTATTTCGGATGTCGGCGGCCGGCGGCCGGCATCATCTCGGATGCTGGGAGCACTGGTCCCAGGCTGATGGCCGGACCTCCAAGTACTGCCTTCTGGAGCATCTACTTTTATAAGCTGGGAGGGGGCTTCGGCGGCGGTTGATTTAGAGTTTTCCTACGTCAGATTAGAGTCGTGTGCAGAAATTCATCTCGCATTCTTGATATTTCGGAAAGGTGGGCGTCAAGATCTTCTACGTCAGTTTAGGGCCGCGTACAGAGATTCGTTCTGGAATTAGAATTCTCTCGCGTGACGTCGCGTCGGTCGCATCTGGGACTTGCTCGTCTTTTTCATCGGTGCATGTGTAGACGGACGGACTTAATTAGTATTTCCTTCTCTGTTAATTTGCCGGTTGCGGTTTCGTCGAACAATTACGGAATGCCACCCTAAGTTCATTAGAGCTTTTAGGCATTATTACGGTGCATTGTTACAAAATACATAGAGAAAAACACTGGTTAAATATTTTACGAGAATCCTTTTTAAAAATTTTGTAACGACTCCATTGTAAATACAAAGTAAGTATGTACCTAATTATGAAAGATAATATAACCCATGCGTTGTGAAGAGTGTAGCATATATGTGCAAGTATGTAGGTAGTTTACATCGGACGCGTCAAAACAGTTTCGAATTTTGGATCGTAAGATTAAGAGTTAATCAAATGCCTTGAGTTTTGGGCAACAGCAAGAATAAAATAAAGTGTGGACGACAGTAAAAGGCTTGACAATTTGAACAAATTAAAACAATGGGGGAATAAACTAACAAGGATTAATAATTCAAAGCAAATCGTGTAGGTCTCTCTTGTTTATCGCTTGTCCAGCTAAAAGACAAGTCGTGCTGTAATAGAAAACAGCCAGATAAAGCATAAACATACAAATAATTTTCTTATTTTTATTGTATCTGTGGCGCTCGATAATTTTAAAGCCGATCGCCCCTTCGAAGTGGTACCGTAGAATAAATTTTCCAGTCGTGGAAGTTCTTCTCGGAAATTCAGATTTATAACCCCGCTGACCATTCAGTCGCATTCCAGGCGACTTACGGAAAATACCGGATTTCGATAAATAGTGTAAGCTTCTTAGTGTGCTGGGGGAGTAAGGAAATACGATGAAAATAATTTTATTTGTTTTTTTGGAATAGAGTCCGAGCTGTGTAATATGCATGCTTTATATCTACCCTCGTATCTACCTAAATTAACCTAGTCTGTTTCCAATTAACTTAGGTTGCGAATTAATTTTGGAGATTTAAAATAGTTAAATATTTGCACAGCAACCCACAATCCACAGACCGGTTTCGTCCTGTTGGGACTCTTCAGTATGGCGTATCAAACTAGACTGTTTTGTATGAACATTTTTATGAACTTTTGAGTATTGCCTGTACTCAAAAGTGACAGACGTTTGGAAAATTCGGTTTGACGTATTAAATTTAAACAATTACTGTCCATTTAATTCAGCAGCGCCCTGAGCTTACTCGCGAAGGAATCGTTTAGAACACCAAGCGACTATGATACGTGAATTTTTGTACGTTTAAGCCCAGGGCTCTAACGAAACGTTTGACATTTAAACGTTGAACCCATATTTCCAAAAGTAAGATTAAATTTTCCGCAAGAGTGTCCAGTGTACGTATAATGTTTGTTGAAGGTGCATTTTCAAATTAGAAATTTTTAAAATGTCGGTGCATAGGTATGAGAAAATTACCAGTTTTAATATAGTTTTGTCAATAACCCTTTGATGGTGAGAGTTTGATCATTGATGGTCATGGATAGTTGAAAACGCATTTTCTATCCTAGAGTATGAAATATAACTCACCCAAAAATGTTATATAACAAAAATAATTTCGAATTTCTGTTACATTACGTTTCTGTTTCAAAGCAGGAATTTTTGTTGTATAAAAACAAAAGTTCTGATTTAATAAAGCTCCATCAACTGCACAGATGTTTATATGGAACAAAGCCGCCGAGATTTCACTAGCCATATTTGTACAAGATATAAATTAAGCACTGTTAGCTCTAATTGCGTACTGTTTCAGAATCGCCATCGCATATAAAGTCGTTTTCTATATGGAAAAATGCATTTGATTTGCTAACAAGACTTCCGCAATTGGACTTGCAGGATTGCATTGCGATTGGTTATTTTAACTCGGCTTCGTATAAAGAGTGTTATTGCTGTCTAAGGTGTGACAAAGTAATTTCTTTGTGAAAACAAGTTTGCCAAAACTTCATTGAGTTTGGCTAGCTCTGAAGTTTATTGATAATTGTGTGCGAGAGCAGTATGTTGACATAAAAAGAAGCCAATGAATCTTTTATTTTATTATTAGTTTCCTCAGGTACGTGTTTCTTTGGGCTGAGTCGTTACCACCGAGAAGAAGGCCTGAGCGCTCTGGCAAAAACAGCATGTGACGTCAGCATAAGTAGTTCGACAAGCCCTGATTAGTGACGCTTCAGCCCTGCCGTTAGGCGTTACAGTTGCATGATACTTGCATATTTGGTGGTTGTATTCAACTGTATTTACACCTGATTATTTACACATTGTATTGTGAAAGTGATAGTGACAAAATACTATTTAGTTAAATGCGATCGGCATCACCTTCGTGGCTCAGTGGTCAATGCGTCCTCAACGAAAGTGCAAGTCTGGGGGTTCGCGTCTCGCCGCGGTGGATTTGTTTTGTTCTGGTGATTCAGCTTTTTTCTTATTAGCAAAAATCGGTTAGGTCAAAAGGTCAAAAGATAGGGCATCGCCATCAACGCCAGAGCCAGTTTCACTCATTTGACTTTTATTGTTGATATATAAGTCTCCCTTGTTTACAAGTCCCTCGCCCCTTGCTGTAGAAGGAATGTTATTATGCTGCCGGGGTAACTACAAAAATGCCCTAAAAGTGAATGTTTCTGGTTTCCCTGCGGACGTTGACCTGCGTAACAAGTGGCTTGGGAGACGGTTACAGTAAGTTTGAAATTTCCAAAGTTTAAACCGGGAGCTGTACCTAGTGTGTTTCCTAATTATTTTCCGCGTAATTTGTTCACAAATAATGTTCACTGTCGTTCAAGAATGGAGGAAAAATTAGAAAAAGTTGAGCAGAACAATTTCGCGCGTGCCATAGAACAGAGTAAAGCTTAATTTGAAGCATATCAAAGGTCTACAACTTATGCTACGTTTGAAATTTTTTTGCCGTTTTGAATTCTCATTCGCCCACAAATTAGTATAAAGTTATAGGTGAAGAAAAAGTAACGTTCTTTAAATTAGTACATTCTCCAGGGCCTATGATTAGTTACTCATTTGTAATAAATTGTTCATTACAAGTACAAACGTTTTGTTACGAACAAGAAATTCCGTTTTCATTCGACAACATCAGTATCCCATTTACAACTACTAATACCTACCTACTAATGAAACCACAATTTTATTATCTGAAACTGACAAATGTACTAAATTTACCCATGTTGTTCTCGGTGGTAACGGCTGAGCCCCGATCTGAGTCGACCCACAGAGGAAAAGTCGTCAGGATGCGGTAGAATTGAACCCGCGCCAGCTAATTTTGTAGTTTAGCGCTCTACCACTAGACCAGAATGCCTACTTTTTCATAACCATTTATCGACATTAATCAAGGAAGATATCTTCCATAAATTAATACAAATTACAAATTCTGGAAGAATGCAGTGCAGATTAAATCCTTCATTTGGAGGCTCCTGTGTTACATAATATTAAATAATGAAATAAATGATACGAACTTTTGCCCCGCAAGCGACGCCCCTGGTTATGATTCACTCTGTTTGACGGCGAGTCGCAGTATTTTATTACGGCGCTGACCTTGATGTCCGTTTATGAGTCGAAAATTCGAAGACTAGAAGATTCTTTTTCTGGAACAATGTTCGAAGTTCGATAACCATTATAAAATTGGGAAGCAAGAAGTTTGAGAGTCAGTCGGAAGTTTTAGTTCGAAGCGGATGTCAAAGCGATAATAAGAACCGGGCGATTAATTTATAGACAGCCTTTGATAGTTCCGTGCGAGTATAAGTCTTACAATACTCGTTTGGTGTCGGTACGGTACGCGAGTGAGCGAATTCTGTGGTAGTGTTTTTATGTGTAACGGGGCGTCTTCGTACGCGATTAACCGTTGGTTATAAGAGTGTCTTAGAGAAGTTTGAACGGTTGATTTGTTTACTGTGGATTGTTTAGGTTCGGTAATTAACTGTTTAATTGTTCGCTTGAAATTATTTAATTATAATTGCTTGTTGTTGTTTGTGTGCTGCTTGTGTATTTCGCTGTTATTGTTCATTTTGTTAATTCCTTGTTCTCAAATCACTTTTGTTAATTTTTGTAAATATTTGAAATAAATTGTGTAAAAACGAAATACGTTACAATAATTTAATTAAATACACCAAAAGTATATGCAATGTATTCTCCCGTGTTCACAACAAACCCACTTTTAGCAAAATCCCTTATAAATATGTAAAATATATTTCTCTTACTTGTTTACGTAAAATATGTTACTAGATATTTTAATATTGTGAAGAAAGTTACTTAGGAAAATTATTTTAGAATTTGAGGTTCCGTTATAGTCTTTAAATAGAACTGAAAAATCTTCTGACTTAAATTTTGAATTTTTTCCTACGGTATCATAATTTTTAAATCCATTGTGTTGAAGTTCGGTATGTTTACAAAAACTATATACTTATTAGGACAAATATTCATAATCTTATCCACTGAATCTTCAAATGCGAAGTAGTAAACATCAAACGAATTACCAACACGCCTGAATGCACAAGCAGATATGATTATTCCAGTACTGGCGTGCAACTGCACCAAAAACAGATGTGGAGTAAAAAATATCGCGTAACGAAGAGAAAAAATGGGTTACCGCAGTTCGGATGCGGTTATGTCTTTAGACCAGGTCGCTAAAAATGGCAAAGAATTGGCGATATATTCAACGAGGTTGATGACCCTCATATGTATGTCGATGCAGTGACAGTCGGCTCTTGCCACAGGCAAGTCTTGCACTCCTTATAAGCCCACCTAAAGTGCATTAACAGTCGTGGTGTATCTCATCAGCATAATAATGGAAATTATATTATTGAAAGAATAATCAATTAACTCGGTGACTTGATTCGCACTAATGCAAAATGAAATGAGTTCAACCAGATTAGATAGATAAAAGTATCGCGTGTACTTGACTTTCTGTTTATACAAATTTTCAAGCCGCAAACTTTACTACTAAAATAATGACAGTGATTGTTAAGTAAGTAACAGTTAAACAATGCTAAGTTTTTCTTTGCCCTCTTTTACTGTTTATTTTACAGACTCTTACGGTACATAGGTACATAACCAATAATACTGCAGCTGCACAAACAAGATGATATATGTAATGTATTCATAATAAAGTATACTGAGTATAGCAGCATTTAGATATGTAAGTACAGGGTGTTTTATTTAAATTTCTCCCCCCTTATCTTCGTTATTCTTGTACTTACGAAAGTAAGTTAAATACAAAAGTTTTAGTTCTCAAGTTTTCAATTTTATCGTTAGGAAAACAAATAAAAATTAAATTTACCTAGTTTCAGACATGACTTGGATTTTTACATTTTTACAAGTTCTTAATTCTCTTCTGCTCTGTAATTCTGCCTGATTCTTCCTCACCATATGAAATTTCTTGTGTGGGGATACTCTGATATTTCAGATAACTATAAAAATCGTTACTTATACTAATTTTTATTTGAGTGGTTTTTGTAACTAGAAAAAAAGTAGGTACTCTTGCATGTTAGTTTCATGCTGTAAAGTTTCACATCTCACAGTAGCTACATAAATAAAAAAAATCATCCCTGTTTGAAGAAATCAATGAACCCAAATGTAACATAACCCAAGAATTTGTCTTGAAGCCCGTGTTGTTCGACATCTGTAATATGTGGGCAATATAAAATACATTGCTTGATAGTACAAAACATATTGCACTGAATTCATTTTGGGTAGTATCTCGGATGGTACGGAACTGTAAATCTTAAATTAACGCGATCGGAATCTCCCGTACCAACACTGTTTTATAATACGGTACCTCCCTTGGTCGGTCATTTCTGGAACAGCAAAGGAAGTGCGCAAACCGGTGTTTAGACACAAGCCACACTTCGCTGAAATATTTTTAATTATGCCCGTTAAAATATCAGCTGATAAGTTTAATAGTACAGGTAGAAGAAGAAGAACGAAAATATTAATTCGTTTACGGTTTACCATTTTTGGGTACCTAATAAACGCACGTAAAAACCGCCACTAGGTACATTGTCTATATTCCAAATCTACATAGTGTAATTGTGTAATGATTCGTTGGAAAGTAATATAACTAATATGTGTATGTAGTTTATGTTTTCTTGGGTTAGGTACCTACTTCTTGGTAGTAATATTCATGTTGAATTAATAAAATACTTCGCATAGGAATAATTTATGATGAGTATTGACCGGTTTCAAGATTAATAAAAATCTCATCATCAGAATATAGTTTACATAATGTAAAATTGTAAATAAATTAATATGACTCTAAGGTAACAGTTGACAAGGAAACTGAAAATTGACAACACAATACGAATAATTAAAATAGTAAATAGGTATTCAGTAAAAAACTAAAAATAGAAGGAAATTCGAATACCTCGTAGCTTGAAGAAAAAACCAATGAATTTAAAGAAAACCATTTGGGAAAATACCATTGAATTCAATAAATTGTGAAAAAACCTCTAAGTGAAATATCAGTGTACAGAAAAATAACTAAATAAGACAAAACATCCATGGAATCTTGACAGCTACTGTTAACATCATGGTAATCTTGTAATAAACTAGACACAAGAGAGAAATTAGTCAATTAATGTCATAATGGCAATAAAGAGAGGTTAGAACATCAGAAAAAAGTATATAAGAGAAACTTTAGTAAATGTTTCTCTTATACAAGTGTTCCAGGAGGAACGGTACATACTTCAGTATGTTATGGTACCGTTCATATAATCAGTAGAGCCCGGATTCTAGGCCAAATGCCTTCTTGTCAATTTTTCAGGCTAAACTCTCAAACCAAGTTATAAATCTAACTCGCGAAAAACCGAGACGACTGACACCTATTTGTTCCGGTCTAAACGCCTATTTTGGTAAAAAATCCGATTTTCTGCTTATTTCGTGATTTTTTAGAGCCTAAAATAGGCCAATTGCATAATTTAGCAGTGTAACTGTTCTGGCTGTCAAAAAATGTTTTTCTTTAAGTTGGCAGTAAAGTTTCGAATTGGCAAACCTGGTTAACTGTAAGTAGGTAACTGTCAATGTTAGAGCGCTATAGTCAGTGTTAGGTCGATCCTTCGATGACGGAAAAGTATGGATACACAACGCCCGATCTTTGTCATGCACATGAGTGTTACTAAAATTTCAGCAGATTTGGTGCCAAACAAAGTGGTGAAACCAGGTTACTGTTTGGAATTCGTGCAATTTAACTCAAAATAACTAAAGCAACGTTTGTAATAATGCAATTAGTCATATCATTTTAAGAATTTTCGTTCAATTCTCTGCGTAAAGAGACTAAGAAGTTTAGGTTATACCCCTTTTTTTGGTGCCAAATGGTAACACGAACATCGGCTTTGTTATTCCTCTTCTTCTTCCCTCCTCTAAGGTTCGTTCAGTGGCCACCTCGAGTTATTTTTTGTATCCCAGTTTCTCAATGCGCATGCGTTAACCAACAGCTGATTGTAACAACGTTGAAGGGAACTCTCAATACATTGACTGAAAAGTGAAAAACATTCTAGTCTTGTAGTCTTACTGTTAATAGTAGTAGCGTAAATGCTCCATACTTCTAGTTCTAACAGTACCTACTGATGCTAATTTACTGTGTTGTTTCGTTCTTTGAGTGCTTTTTTTAGACTTTTAACTTTGTTTATTTGTACTTTTTTTAGAATTTTATCGTTATTTTGTTTTTTACTGAATTCTATCGTTCTATTGCGTTTGTGAATTTTGAAAGCTGAATAAAGGATTTTGCCTAAACTGTATATGTTGCCATTTATACGGCCTAAATTGGCCTTTTTACTGCCTAAATTTAGCTCCTATTTTCATACTTTTTAGGACCTAAAATCCGGGCTCTAATGATCAGGTGTCCAATTCCCAGTGGCTACTGAGATACTGCAATTTTAATGCAGAGCGCATTACAGAGCAATTATCCAGTACGCTGCTGTAAAACAGTTGTCATTTGACATTTCGCATTATTAGGATCGGTCATGGTGGCCGCATCAATTGATGAGGCCAGCTAGGTCTCTAGACTTAACTCCATTGGACTGTGGATTAAGGGGAGGGATGAAAAATGATGTTTATAGAGAAAAATAGGCACACGTAATAAATTAATCGCCCGTATTATGGCCAGCAACTGCAAAGTTTGGCGGTGGGATTTTTGAGCCATTGCTCTAAAATCTATACTTTATTTTGTGTATCAAAAGTTAGTTGCCGGAATTAATGAAGTGGGTATTAAATTCGTTTATGCAGTAATTCAGCTGGCTGTAGCTCAGTAACCATTTAGAGAATTGGACGCTTTTTCATATTATATGAACTTTTTTGTTCAAAATGAGCGATACTATAACATACTCTTGTTTCTAGTTTATTACAAGATTACCTTGATGTTAACAGTTGTTAAGATTCCATGGATGTTTTGTTTTATTTAGTTACTTTTCTGTATTTTATTAATTCGACTTTAATATTAAGTTTTAACTTGCGTGGCATTGTTCAGCACTATATAAGAACCGGAAATACCGACAGAAAAACTACAGCTTCCACTTTCATCTTCGTTTTGAAGTACACACTAAAATGATTCTCGAGATAAAAAACTAACATATTTCTGGACGTATTCCGTTGCTATGGTGTATATTCATCTTGAAATTTATATCCCCTCGCCGTACATGGGGCCATAATATTTATTGTCTCATCGGCAGACGGGGTGTGCTTCTTATTTTAACTCCTCGTTTCTTGTTACGCAAAAAGCCGAAAATCCTAAAGAAAACAATATGACTGCAAGAGCGCAGCCAAACAGCCTCCGGAAAACCAGCGGCAGCTGTTTTTATGCTTTCTGCCTTTGTAACTTTTAATGTTCAACTCCAGCGTGATGAATGTGTACATAAAATAAAAATATCCTCGTTTTTCATTAATATGTATGTTTTCAGTCGCCACACACGCGGCAGGTTATGTTTGCGGCAGAATAGAGGCGAGAAACACACCTCGCTGAAAGGATAGTTTGCAACCCACTTGGCGTGCATGTACATTATTTGTTTCGCTTCAAGGCAAAAATTCATATGCATAGCAAAGCTTAGGGTGAGGCAGAATTTTTCGTTTCTTTCATATTCTCAAATATTTTAATGCTTCCATCAATTCAATTTATCATCAGTGTTCAGAACAGAGCTTAATTGTTTAATTCTGCAATTCTCTTCGTATCTAAAAGCAATAAATTAATTAAACATTTTTTTCGTGTAAAGCCTTGTCCACTCTGACGCAGACATATTTAGAGTTGCAACTGTACGATTTATGTTCTTTTTATAATCGGCCCATTATCAACTTCTGCATCGCCCAGTTAAATTGTAATTTATTGTAAAGGTCAGTAACATTAAGTGATTAGACAAAGTGGGTGTTTTTATTGCCCTACTACATCACAGTTCTGTAAGAAATACTGAACAATAAAGCATTGTATTTGTTACTTTAATAACTATAATTAAAACTGGCGAAACAAAAATGTGACTCTACGTTATGAGCCAGAAAGTTTATTGCCTAAGAAAGAACGTTGATCTCTCCCAATATTGTCAAGTAGCGTTATTCGTATCGAGTTTTTCTTTTTTAGTTTTACTCTTTAATTTAAAAGAATGCTAGTCTTTTAAACACGAAACAAATTAATTTAATTCGGTTGACATTTTTTAAAGGAAAGTCTGTGAAATAATAAAGGTAAGTAGGGGGAAGATGCCAAACCAGCAATGATTCAAGATAAAGCCACTAGCTATCGTCAAAATGCCGTTTACAAGTTTATTGTGAGTAAAGCTGGGAACACATTTCTCTGATGTGTTGTGTTGTGTCGTGTCGTGTTGTGTTGTGACTCGCCGTGTGCACATGTTTCTGTCGTGTTGTGACGCAACGTTTGATAAACCGGTGCTACCCCATTTCTCAAAAGCTCCAGTGTGTACACACCGAGCGTTTTCGTCCCCGATTAACCGGGAACTTTTTTATAGAACTGTTTCTATACTTTTTTCCACACTCTATGTAAGTACAAGTGAAGTAAAAATGCTGTTGCTTTACCTGTAGAATTCATTTCCCTGCCTATCTTCTCCCACACGCCTCTTGCCGCATACACTCATTGCGGTAATTCTTCGAATTCACGTTGAATAAACATTCGTAATTTCTAACTTTTTCAATTAAGACAGCTTCATCCATATTTTTTAAGCGAAATGACCCGTGCACACTTCTCTGACGCTCTGATGTGTTGTGTCGCGATGCAACGAAAATCTGGAAAGAAGGGATCGCGTTGCGTCACAACACAACACAACACAGGGCATAGCGTCAGAGGAATGTGCACGCGCCCCGTTTAATTATATGCGATTTATGCTGTATGATCCATGCAACGTTGCGTCACAACACAACACAACACGTCAGAGAAATGTGTCCCTAGCTTAAGTCGGCAAAGATAGTTTCTAATCAGTTTTGACACATCTCAGAAAATTAATGTCGCATGTAAATTTTGCAAGCTCCATAAAGTTTTTCTTGGATCGTGGTAACATAGTAATAATCAAGGAACAGCAGCGATATCAACAGCGGCGTATTGCTAGCTGACAAAGAAGTACTTTTCTTTGTTTATTTTACGGAGCAAAATTTGATTTACTTAACGGGTTTGGCATCTTCCCCAACACATTGGGGTTAGTTGCATAATTTGTGTTGGGGTAAGATGCCGTTAATATAAATAATTGTGCTAAATATTCATTTCATTATAGTGAAAAATGCCTCGAACCTACGTGAGAAAGACAAATAGAGGGCAGTGGACAGAGTGAGGACGATCTTCGATCTGCTGCATTAGCGTTAAGGGATGAAACTAGAAGTGTCAATTCCGTTGCAAAAGAATTTGGAATTCCTTTGCAAACTCTTCTAAGACGAGTTGGCAAGAATCGCTTGGATAAAGGCAGTTTAGGCCCCTATGGATGCCTTGAAAAAAATGAATATAAATGAACTGGGCGAGTTACATTCAGAAGTTGGGACAAGTTGGCTTTGCTCCATCATCTAAGGATATTAGGCATCTAGTAGTCCAAGAGCCGGTAATATTAACGGGTATATGATCGTTCCTACAGACCTTTTCCACATAAAGCGAAAGCTTACAGTCACCTCAAAACCGAATGGATAGGTTGCCTCGATTTCCATGGCCGTAAAGTTGTTTTATAAAAAAAAGTTTTTCATAATTTTTTAAACAAAAAAAAATGATAAGCTCTACAAAAAAGAAGTGCACTGCCGTGTAGAGGATGGTCATCATGAGAAATTGGTATAGGGTTGCCACCCTACTCGTGGACGCAAACCCTCGGTGGCCGTATCGGCAGTATCGGTAGTATCGGCAATGGTTGCGATAGTCCACAAATCATAGAAACATATTCCACGTAAATTTTGCGCTATTTTTCTTTCAAATAGTTACGTAAATAATAAAACGAAAAACTGGCTAACGATAATAAAAATGCATTAAGTATAATAAGTTCTAATTAGTGGTACTGGACCGTTCGAACAACTACTCCTCGGGCAAATACCCCGCCAGGCATTGAATTATAGAACTAACGGGGGAGAGCACCGTACTGATGAGTCCCAGAAGGACGAAACCAGTTGGTCTGCGGTTTTCCATACACATTCAAAACATGCAATATTTGAATATAATAAGTTCATTTGCGATTTATAGAGTACGTGACTTTCTGCAGACCCACATATTAAGTAGACTCACTTGTACTCACTTGTTTTCGTTTTTATTATTCTGGGAATAATTTGCCTCACGTTCTCATACGCAAGCAAACAAACTCCCTGCTAATCACACATATTATGTTCATAGCTTTCACTGACCGGAAATGAAAAATGTATTATTGAGCTTAGCGGATATAAAAGTACCTACAGATGCATTATTAATTTGATTACATGATATATGTTTACTTTAACAGACCCCCATGCAGTGGGAGGGAATTAAAAATAATTAAAGAAAATTTATTTATTTATGTCACGTTTTGTTATGTCTGATTATGTTTGTATACATCATCTTATAAAAATAGCAGCTTATTAACTAAATATCTAAAGCTAACCCCTTGTTTGTGCTGGCTACAGTGGGTACAATCTACTGTGATGCAACTATTACTGTTTTTTTTTGCTATAAATACAAATAGCTTGTTTGTATCTCTTAATGATAAGCATGTCAAGAAAAATTGGTTTATTAGGAAAGTGCAGTGTAGATAGATTAGCATAGTATGTAGTGATACCTATACAGTGTGGCACAGATCAAATCCGAATATAGTGATTTAACATTGGAATTCTGTTTTCTTGCAATTCCTGCTCCCCATTTTAAGATAACATCAAACCAGTGATACCCTTGGATAGATAATTTTTTCTGCGTGATATGGTATTGAAAAAATGTAGTTTTGTTGGATTTTAGCTATTAATTTTATATAAAATGTCCAATATTACTTTCCGAAAAAATAACAATTGCCATGACTTCGACAATTTAGTTATTTATCTGCCAAGGGTATTAAGTAGATGTTTATGCCCTGAGGGCGACGATCTCACAAACCCGAGGGCCTCTGGTCTGAAGGTTCTAAGTCGTCCGAGGGCATAAACATCTACTAATTACCGCGGTGTATGCAAACTTTTATGTCATAGTAGTTCAAAATGAATTGGTTGACAGCGAGGGGTGAATCGCGACCAAGAATTTTGTGTACACCTATTTCCATTTTGGTTGTTACTTCCAAATAATTCCAAATACTTCCAAATAATTCCACGTACTTCCAAATAATTCCACATACTTCCAAATAATTCCATACATGTACTTCCGAATAATTCCATCTACTTCCAAATAATTCCACGTACTTCCAAATAATTCCATTCACTTCCAGATAATCCCATTTATTTCCAGATAATTCCGTGTACTTCTCAATAATTCCATGTACTTCCAAATAATTCCGTGTACTTCCAAGTACTTCCAATAGGCTGAATACCTACTTCCAGTCGCGATTCACCCGTCGGTGTATTTTTAGTAAGGCAATTCTTTTATAATTTGAAACACCTGTTTTATTTTCAGCATTTTGAATACAAGTTCCTATAAACCTTAATAGCGATTTTAAATGCAATATTCACTTCTTGAAGTAACTTTTCCGAATTTTAATTTTTGAACAAAACGTTTTCGACTATTTTGTACAAAAACAGGTACAAGAAGTTTCTTAAATTATATTTACCCTTAGGTTGCACAATAACAAGAATAATTGCAGTAATTGCACTTGTCTGTCACCACGAAATACTGCCTAGCGAGTGCTTAACAATTTTTGACATCTTAGCAACTGGAAAAACGTTGTATCAATCGCACGGAGTTTAGATTTTATCGATAGCGTAAGCAATGCCAACTTATTGTCAACTTATTAGTTTTTTTTTGTTCCTTATTCGTAACTGGACAATATTACTAACTTAGTTAATATGTAGCTACCTATACGATTGCCAACAAGAATATCGACCGGAATTAATTTTACATCATCTTATATTTTATAAGTTTGGAAATTGGAATATGATTTTCTTTAAAGTCGAGGGTGGAATTTCGCGAGCGGTAAGAAATTTCTTTATTCGGATTATTCGATTTTTCAAGAGGCCGAGTACTTTTTTAATCATGTGGCATTTCTAGGGGATTTCTCTTTCGAAATATTCCCGCGATTTATGATATTGTCGAGAAGTTCTGCTCGCAGTTTAACGACTGTAAAGACCCGCAGACAATTTTAAGAAATATCTTTTCATTTATTAACGTTCTTCCAGCATATTTTCAAGGAAAGGCAGTTATTCCTGTCGAATTTGCATGTCGTTGCTATTAAATGTTTCTACATCAAAAGTTTCCAGTCGCACCTCATTACTCAGATTCGTTCTTTTGCTTTATGGTCAGCGTTTTACGTGTGGGTAATATAATAAGGTTTGTCGTAGTTTATAACGAGGCTGCGCTGGAGTTACTAACTTTCTAGGGGCGTTGATCAAACACTGAATCTGGCCCTTGAGGAATGAAGGAGTCCCTTGTGACTTGCCGCAAGCGAATTCGGGATAAATTATGTAAAATGCAGTTTCTGTTTTCGTTACTCAAAGTACACTTATCAAAGAATATTGACGTCTTAGAAAATGTTTCCGTATAACACTAGGGTTACTTTCATTTACAAGTTCATGGTCCATATTATTATTACGTTTTTAATATACAACTGTTGGTAATGCGTGAAGGTACTATACGCCCATTTTGTTTACGGAAATCTTTACATTACCTTGTGATAAAAGTTTATCAAGTATTTTCTAATTTTAAAAATATCATCCACCAGGTACGAATCAACCGTACCCGTCTGATTTTGTTTTATTTATTATTTCTAAGTTTTTTATTGTCTGGGGCGCGAGTTGTCTTCTTTGAAAGTAAACAGACCAAGGGCTGAATCAACCTTTGAGGTTTTCATGTATATTTGAACACGAAAGCAAACATATTCCTCCTTGAAACGTATCAGCTACAGACAGAGGAGCTTATCGTAGATTGTCGAATAAACAAAAAAGTCTACACTTCACAGTGTGTGTATGTACTATGTATGAGGATAAACTTTCAGATTGTTTAATAGATAAATTCTTTGGTGGGAAATATTTTCTGCCCTTTCATACAGCTTTGTGGTATCTCAAATTTATAATTAGTATATTATGCACGAGTTTAAAATGAATGCTATTATTACCGAGGATGAAGTTTACAACACGAGCGAGTGAAACGAGCGAGTTTTGTAAGCATCATTATAACGAGTTGTATACTATACTTTTTCCACGACTATCAAAACAGATTCCCAGAAAGAATTTACCTTCATTTCCCTTCTCCAGTGTAAGAAAGATTCATATATACGCTCTCAGGTATAATTTTCTTGGTTTTTTGGGCAATGAATCTAATGAGGCAAGTTCTGCAGCTTCTTTTATTGCTGGTGCTGTTAAAGAAACCTCGTTTCCACTCTCACTACTCATTATATCTTCTTTTTTAGAATATGCATTTCAAATTAAAAGCAAACCATGCCGATTTGACGTTTCAATTTGAACTGACACATCGCGATCGCGGCCTACTAAATAAATGTAAAAAAGGGTCAAAGCGATGTTCCTATTGGTGTAGTGAATAATATTCATTAATCACTACAGTGATTAATGTATCTAATTATGATTGAATAAACACAAGTATAAAGAGTATATTATAAGATAGTCGTGGACAAAGATATTTCTAACATTATATGTACCCATTTTATACAGTCTTATGACATTTAGAGGTGCTTAATTTAGCTTCGACATGTTGGATTGCACAATGTAAGAATCAGAGAGCAATGTGGCAAGCACAGCCATCTATTATTCCCCTAAGTTTTACCGCAGGTACCTACTCCTATCCTAAGCGCATTTCCATGGATGTAATTTACTGTTCCCACGACCCCCTAGGAAAACGGCACGTTGCATACAGCATAGTATAAGGCCGGAAACTTTACAATTGCGTTGCCCGTGCGCTAAACTCGCAACTGTTCTGTAATATTTGAAAATCGCACAGGTTCATTCCAATTTTGTAGGCAGCTTTGAGATTTTGACGTTTATAAATATCCTGTCGGGTCTCTTTTAAATCTAATAATTTGTTTATCAGAAAAATCTCTTAAAAGATTCGGCAGTTGAACATTTTAATGGCTACTCCGTGGAAGACCTAAATATTCTAGGTACGAAGTACGAACAAGTTATTTATGAATCGGCGGGCAAGAGAACAAATCAACGTGTCATTCATGAGTCGGTCCGAATTATTAGAATAAATATTATGCTCATAGTAAGTTAGTAGGCTACTTGGAAATTTTGACATCTATTAACATAGACAACAAATCTTTAAATATAAAGTTACTGTTTTATGAATAAATTTGTCTTCTTAAGGGGTCGTGGGAAAAATAGTGTTCATAACTCGATGGAAAGTGTATTTCCTATAAACTCACGTGATTTCTGCACTCGTGCATAAAATTTAACGCTCGTATGAAATTTGTCACTTTACATGCTCGTTACGTAATATACTATTATGCTCTACTTTAGTGCCCAGTGTGAAGTTGGGAACTGAAAGTCTGGCAGTATTTTAACTTGCTTACTCCTTTTCGATCTATACCTGATGTTTAAACTTTTTTGACGTTAACTGGTTTCGTTAATTCTGATGTTAATTCAAATACTTTCGTTCAATCCTGCCATAGAAACATGTTGTTTCACCCTTAGATACTATGCGAGAAAGCATTACTTTTGTTCACTCACTTCGTTTCTTTGGCAACGGGCGGGCGATAGCAGTGAGCGAAAGTACTTTCGTTCACTTTTATTACTTTTACCCAGTCCGTTTCTCAATAAAATTACAAAAATATTCGAAATTAATAATTTAAATTGACGTCAATTATAAACTAGCTCAATTGTTGTCAAAAAATTTTATTTTATTTTATTTTTTAATAAATTTGGGTATACATTCAAAATTAATTAAATATTTATTTAATATTAAGTAGATACTGTCAACATTTCTATTAGGTAATATAAAAATTTTTACAGAGTTAAAGCCAATACTTTTGAAAAATATAGCACTATGAAACTTACTTGCTATGTAAGTAATATCTACTTTTTCGAAAACAAATAAAATTGTCAACAGCAATTTGACGAGTACTTTTTATTTTGCCGGATAAATTTCAGTTTTGAACGAAATTTTGTTGCTAGGCAATTTGACGAATAAAACTGACAGCCAGTAAGAGCGCGAAGGCGAAACCTGAGCGCTCTTGGCTGTCAGTTTTAAAGTCAAAACAGAAATTTATCCAGGCAAAATAAAAAGTTCAAGTCAAATTCGGCTAGATAATTTAATGAATATGAGATTACGCATATGGGAGATTCTATTTTTAAACATTTTACAATTAAAAATACGAAAAGGTAAATAAAAAAATTATCGCTGTAATAGTTAGGGCTAACTTTTCTCGCTGTCATTCTGACAAAAACGTCGCGGCGTACGAGATTTTATACATATGAATTAAATTATCTTCAACATAGAATATGTGGACCACAAAGAAGATGGCTCGTAATTTTCTACCAATCCATTAAAATAGGCTAAGATCACTTCCTCCGTTATAAGATGAACTTTCTTTGTATGCATCAAATCGCGGAATTTTGTCAGCTCGTTCATATACCTTCCTTTAGACTTCTGAGGCAATTGTATGCAGCGGCATCAGCTTCTTTTAATACCCTCCGGTAAAATTAAATCGTATTAAATCTTATTTTAGGTACAAATTTAGCTGAAACGTACAAAAATTGACTTCTTCTAGCTTCTTTATTATTTATAGTAACGGTAACCATAACATTGATGAAACACGCTCTCTATGTTATTATGTATACCTGCCCAATCTCAAATTCATTAAATTATCTAGCCGAATTCGACTCGAACTTTTTATTTTGCCTGGATAAATTTCTGTTTTGCAAACTCAATTTTGTTGCTAGACGGCAATTCGACTCATAAAACTGACAGCCAAGAGCGCTCAGGCTTCGCCTTGGCGCTCTTATGCCCCCCCCCCTAGACGGTCAATATAATTGCGCAATAAATATTGCGCAATATTATTGATCGTGTATGGTCTATATTGAACAAAATATTGATGCTTGTGTAAAGTTTGAGTAAGTTTAAAATAACTTGTGCAATATTCAATATTGTGCAAACTTATTGTGACGTCTAGGGTATGTATTGCGCAGTATTGGCTCATTTCTAGTAAAGATAGATACGCCACAGCAGGTTCCGCAATCACCTGTTGCTCAGAAAACAGCCCACGAATTATTAGCGGAATTTATACAGTTGTATAGGGAGTTTGCAGCACTTTGGCAAGTGAAAAGTTCAGTATATAGTGATAGAGGGAAATTTTGAAAATCCCTGGGTTCACTGGTCTTCAACTCACGCACCAAATTTTCATGTGTGTATTGTTCTCTCTTTCTATACCACTCCTTAGACCATCTTCGCTTTTTTTCCTCACATGCATAACTTAAAACAATGGCTAAACAAGCCCTATTCTTCGACATTCTGGACGAGAACGCACCCTTGAAAATAACTATCCAGACTGCTACTTGCGTAGTAAACTTGCGTGGTGTAGGGCAAAACCTGTTGTTCAATAAATATTGCGCAATTAATATTGCGCAATATATTGCGCAATTATATTGATCGTCTAGGAGGGGCATTACTGGCTGTCAGTTTTATTCGTCAAATTGCCTAGCAACAAAATTTCGTTCAAAACAGAAATTTATCCGGCAAAATAAAAAGTACTCGTCAAATTCGGCTAGATAATTTAATGAATATGAGATTACGCATATGGGAGACTCTATTTTTAAACATTTTACAATCAAAAATTCGAAATTTACGACGTCGCCATAGCAGCAAAAGGTAAATAAAAAAATTATAGTTAGTTAGTTAGGGCTAACTTTTCTCGCTGTCATTCTGACAAAAACGTCGCGGCGTACGAGATTTTATACATATGAATTAAATTATCAGACCATTTTTAATTATTAATTTTGAATATTTTTGAAATAATATTTAGTTCAGTGGCAGGATTGAACAAAACGTTATACAGCACTCGTGGAGAAACCGTTTCGCTCGCTTATTTGCCTTTGCACACTCGCCTGGCGACTCGTGTGCAAATCTGGCAAATTGCGTGAGCGAAATTTTCAGTTTCTCCACTTGTACTGTAATATACTATAAATTATTATTTCTTATTATGGAATAAATAAATTATACTTTATTATATTTTAAGTTTAGAACCTTTCTATACTTAAAATTCAAATGGTTGTTTTTGGGGTTGTTTTAATATGATCTAAAAAGTTAATTAGAATTTAAATATAGGATTGGAAGTATGCAATGTAAAAGTAAAATTAAAGCTTTGTGTTATAGTAATCCCTTATATTCTTTGAAGTATGCAATTATGGTTCTGAAATCGTGGTTACTTACCATAAATACCTAACCGAGTAATGTGTAGTGCAGAGTGCCACGCATTGATTTTGTGATTTAAAGCTAAATTTAATGAACAGCGACCAATATAGTCATAGTAGACAGAAAAGACATATTATGCTAATTGAAAACAATGTACATGTCAAAATGAAAAATCGCATAACATTGCGTGTGAGTAACATGAGTAACATGAGTAACATGAGTAACAATCGAAAAAATTACTTTAATTTGCTACGGTTTAACAAAAGCTACAGGATTATCCCTTCATTTTCCTCGCCTTGTAGTTACCTCATCAAAATAATGCTCTTATCTCGGCAACACAAAATATAATTATTTCTTTCTGAAAAGTCTCAGGGCAACTGTAGCGTAAAATTGTGTATTACACAAAATCTTTCGGTCAAAATTAAGCATAAAATTGTTTTCAGTCTCTCTACCGTGATCAGTGGTTCAAAGAGAGACGGAGAGTGAAAGAAGCAGCAGATTTGTAAAATAGGAAGAAGATTCTACGAGGTGTCGCCTCTGAATGCTTGGATTATGGATAAGCTGCTTAGAATAAGTCCTACCAACACTCGCCCTGTTACAGTTTGTAGTTATTTTTCGCACAGTACCCGGCTGGCACAAATAAATATCTAATGCAGTTTTTCAGATACTGAAATTTCAGATGATTTTATTTCAATATATGACCTAGGCAAACAAAAAGTTTCATAATTGTTCAATTGCAGGGGTGTTGGAACTTGGGCAGCTTATGTAAGATTATAAGAAAGGTTTTGAAGTTGATTTCAAAAGTAGTTCAAAAATTATGTATTAGGAAGCATTTCTGAAATAAATTTTAAGAAAATGCGGTCATAAGGATAGCATTTTTTACGTATTTGTTTATTCGTAAATTCTTTCAGAAGAAAGCAAAACGAGCATGAAATGGATTGGATGTATTCTATAAAGATTCTAACCGGAACAAGACCGTTTGGAAATGAACATACTACATTGATCTGAACCACATTTGTGGGGTGGTAGTATAAGGGGCAAGTATAAAAGAATTGGCTGCCTATTCTTACAAATCGACTTACTCCGAACCCAAATTAGTTTGGCAGGGCGTTTACGCAAAGTGCCTGTCTATTTGCGAGCATAAATTCAATTACCTGCAGAGAAGCCATTTCCTATTATACGCTATTGTATCTTCGGTTGTGTATTTGCCCGGTACATAATTGAATTGTTTACGGAGAAACGACTCTTTGATATTCTCTTCTACCTAGTTCCATTTTTATATATGTTACCGAGCCGAACGAGGGACATTGCCGTTTTCCATATCCGGTATAATTAACTTCATGAAGAATTATAAGAGGAGGGGGAACAAAAGCTTTGCAATTTGCAGGATAGGGCGATTAAATGCTGCGTAGTATTTGATTATGAAACAAAGGAGAGACTGGATTCACGCTGATGCGCGTCTTATTGTTCGGATTATAAAGTAAAAATTGTTAACTGAATGTACGGCTTAAGTTTAAGCTGCTTCAATACTCCGCCTCGGGTTAGACACGCTATTATTAAATTGCGTGAATTAGGCACGCCTCGGTCGGATAGAAACAAGCCAATGCCAAAATTTATTGATGCCCTACAGAAAGAGTATTTAATCGTACAAACAATAAATGCCTCACGTTCTGCTTAAGTAATTGAACTAATACCTACCTAGCCCTAGTAGCACTTCTATATTGATTGACAAAATGAAATATTGTCTGCAAACATCGTAAACCGCAACTTTATTAAAAAAAGACCAAACACTCGTACATATTTTATGTATAGAATCACTATTGAAAAATTTCAATGGCGGAAATTTTTTTCACAATATACAAGGTGTTTCTAAATTGAGTACCATAAATTTAGGAGTTTGTAGAGAAAGTTAAAATAACACTAAAACCTTTATATAGTTTTGTACGAAAACGCTTCCTTTCCAAAATACAGGGTGTTATAATGTCTACTGGCGTATCAGTTATTTAGCTATATCTGTAACTAAAACAGCCTGAGAAATCTAAATTTTTGTGGGCAAGTGCCTCTCAAAAATACAGGTAATCCAGCAATATTTTAAGTGTAATACGACAATTCAGTGGAGTAGGAAAAGGGGTCGTGCAATACCTTTTTGTTAATAAAAAGTTTGTGGTTAGGTTTTTTGGAAATATCGTTTTATTTTTAGTTTCTCTAATCAAAATACTATAAAAAAAGATTCTCTTTTTAAATATCTCTAAAGTCGTTTGTTTTTGAAATATTTGTGGTTTTATGTAGCAGTGCTCATGAGAACTGGGGTATCTACCTACTTATGGTTGATTTGCGAAAAAAAAATCGCATATGATTGCTACATGTTTTTGTAGGTACCTTCGTAATTTATACTGCAACCACTTCTAGATGATTTTGTTATCAAGTTTTACGTAACTAATGATAATACAGCAAAATAAAGACAATAGTTTTAATAGCATTGCCACATAAAATCGTGCATATCTCGAAAACGAAAGACTAGAGATATTTAAAAAGAGTATCTTTTTTGCAGTATTTTGATTAGAGAATCTAAAAATAAAACTATATTTTCGAAAAACCTAACCTCAAACTTTTTATTAACAAAAAGGTATTACACAACCCCTTTTCCTGCGCCACTGATTTATCGTATTACACTTAAAATATTGCTGGATTATCTGTAGTTTTGAGTAGCACTTGCCCACAAAAATTTAGATTCCTCGGGCTGCTTTAGTTACAGATGTAGCTAAATAACGGATACGCCAGTCAGCATTATAATACCCTGTATTTTGGAAGGGAAGCGTTTTTGTACAAAACGATATTTTGTTTTAGTGTTATTTTAACTTTCTCTACAAACTCCTAAATTTATGGTCCTGAATTTAGAAACACCTTGTATAACGACATTATTTGTGTATTGTGAAGCACTACTGTTACTACAGTAGTGCATAACTATATAGGGTGTTGAAAAGAAGTTTTAATATTTAGAGGGCATGTAATACGATCAAAAGCAAGTTTAAAAATTTTAATAAATATGGGGCCGGAGACCAACCGTTTTCGAGATATGAGCGATTTTCTTTTTCGATAGCTTAAACAAGTTAATTTGAATATGTTTCGATATTTCAATATGTTTCAATATTTAGCACTACATAACAATTATCAAAGAAGATGTTCGAAATGTCCTCCTTCAACATCGACACAGGATCTACATCTTCTTAGAAGGGATCTGCGTACCCTTTCAAAAAAAAACGGTTTTATTCGACTTGTTTGACAACTTTATTCAATTCGCATTTTACGCTTGCTGTTAGGGAGCACCTGGACGAAACATAGGGCGAGGGGGTCTCATTCTATGCGACCCCCTAGATCTCCCGACTTAACGCCTTTGGATTTTTGCATTTGGGTACTTAGAAAGTTTAGTATATGCAACACCAGTAAATAACCTTGCCGAGTTGCAGCTGCGAATTGAACAAAGTTGTCAAATAATTCGAACAAAAGTTTTTTTTGAAAGAGTACGTAGATCCTTTCTAAGAAGATGTAGATCCTGTGTCGATGTTGGGGAGGACATTTCGAACGTCTTTGATAATTGTTATGTAGTGCTGAATATTGAAAAATAAACAAAATAATCAAATTAACTCGTTGAAGCTATCGAAAAAGAAAATCGCTCATATCTTGAAAACGGTTAGTCTGCGTATCCATATTTATTTAGAATTTTTAACTTGCTTTTGACCGTATTACATGCCTTCTAAATATTGAACCTTTTTTTCAACACCCTGTATAACTGGCTCCATAGCGAATACGCATATTGTTACGAAAACTTTGTCTTAAATCATTATCATAATAGCCAGCCCTCAAATATTCCATCTTTAAACGTACGCTTCCCCAAGTCTCTTCCAGAGCTCTCGACTGGCTGCCGTCCCAATACACTGCCCACCTTCCTGGTGTTGGATGTCGTTCTTCCACCTGATTCTGGGTCTATCACGTGTTCGTTTCCCCAGTCTGAACCTCCATTCCGTGTTTTTTCTGCCCCACCTGCAATCCGTTCTTCGCGTCAGGGGACCTGCCCATTGCCACTTTAGCCTCGCTACACGTTCCGCCACTCGAACGTACTGGCGAGCTCCAAGAAGAGTGAAAACATGATTATGCGGTTGCTGTGTGTGAACAAATTACATCGTTTCTATTCTTCCTTTGTTTACCTTGCTATAGCAGGGCTTCTCTTATGTGCGCGCTAGGAGTAGTTGTTTGAGCAAGTTCGGGACAATTATTTTCGATAAATATATTTCATGCGGTTACCATAACCGCTTAACCGCTTCATTTAATAGATATGGTAAACTACACAAACACATTTAATCGGAGGAAATTCGAGCAAAGACTACCAAATTTACTTATTAAAAAACTAAAAAGACGTTTACTCAGCTAAAATTGGTCAGATGTAATGAGTGGTACTGGACCGTTCGAACAACTACTCCTCGAGCAAATTGTTTACTGAAACGATACGAAAGATGTTTTGCCCGTTAGGTGTCGCTGAAACATGAAATTCGCGCTGTTCTAAAGTAAAGTACATGGAAGGACAAATTATATTAAATCAAATTATTTTTCGACCAAAAGTTGCGAAACTGTTGTAGTCTGCAATTACTTACGTTTAAACAGAATTCAAAGGTAATAACGAATCTTGTCCTGATATTTCCAAGACCGAAGATATATTTGTGGATATGGAAAGATGTAGAACTGAAAAATATTTAAGAATTCCTATAAATTAACTACACGAACGGATGAGACATTTCCCAAAGCATATCTTCCATCGTGGATGGTTCCTGCAAACCTAGGCAGATTAGAAGATCTTGTCAGTTTTAGAGCTTCTCTCACTGACAGTTCTCGAACTTTTTCCATCATCATCATAAGGTTCTCAGTCCGAGGACTGGTTGGACGCGTACCTCCATTCTTTTCTATCCTGAGCTGACCTACGCATTTCCCTAAAAGTAGAACATCCTACATCCCTAACTATTTGAGAGCAGTAGTCTAATCTAGGCCTACCCCTACCTCTTTTTATTCCTATCTCTGACTCTAGTATGTCGCGAACTATTCCTTCGTGTCTTAGAAGGTGTCCTACCATCCTATCTCTTTTTCCAACGCATCTAAATTTCCTCATATATGTATATAATTTGCATCTGGGCACATGAGTTCTTAATAGGTTGGAACGAGGGTTGGATGCTTACTACATACTTGTCTTCCAGCTCCGGCAAGGAGTTTAACAAAATTTTTCTTCAGATGTCAACTGAGCGTTTCCCAGAATTTGTTTTGCTTGGCCATGGTTTTTTGCAGAGAACTCTTCTTGGACCTACATTGTGTCCACCTAATAAGAAATTAAGGCGCACAAAGTCTTCTACTAATGAGTATGTATTGGAAAATCTGTTTATATTTATTTTTTAATATTATTGCAGGTCTAGTATGCTATAAATATGGCCTGAAGTTATAAGGAAAGTAAATATCTAAATTCAAGGAAATATGTTATCGATATTTCTTTGAATGGTCGTGCCTAATCCGGCACGTATATCTGCAATTTTTAAAGGGCGATACGACCGGACATAAGCGTCATAACTGTAAAATTCACGATCGACTCAAATCCATACATCACGGTATCAGAACACCGAATACAAACAAGTCGTCAGAAAAGGTCGCTGTCCACCCTGAAGGGCGCGATCTCATTTTAATCCCGAGATTGATGCTTTCTAAGTCCAGCTTAGGCTAGGCCAACTTTTTGCTTTGAAACCGTCGTGATAAATATCTATCCTTTTATATATGGGAACTTGAATTCTGATCCTATTTATGATGTAGAAAATGTTCTTGTCCTGTTGGAAAACGAAAGAGTTAGGATAATTCCAATACCTATGTAATTTACTATTGTGTCTATGTAATGTATACATAAACGGAAATAGTAAATCTAGTAAATGACTGTTGCTAAAAAGCTCCACGAGTAGCCAATTTTGTAATCTCGTGAAGGTGCGTAATCTTTACGATTATAGCCTGGACGCCTCCCGACTGGAAATTACAATTACATTTGGAAAACAACACAGACCGATAAATACATTATAGTTTCTTTAACTACCTTATCAGCATCACAGAACACGCGAACATCCTTCCAAATTTAGCATCAAACTTCCAATTTCTTCGAAAAGTGTTCCACAAGGAATTTATAGCGTGCTTTCACGGTGGCACCAACATCTACGTTTATTATAGCTAATAACGAACTGCAAACTTCAGATTGAATGTCTAAAAAGTAGTCTATTAAAGTCAGTTTTATTAGGATCACGCAAAGTTTACGTATATTGTAAGGCATTTTCTTAACTGATAATTCGATTTAGACTGTCAAATCAGAATTAACTTTTGCATAATTTCTACCTTTAAATTTAATTTAAAGTTTTTAAACTCCGACGAAACATTTATGAATTTAAAAAACCGGGGGAACATAATGTGCTGGCATGGGGGGGTATGGTATGGTCAGTTACGAACACACACCAAGCTTTGTGAACAAGGCCAGGCAATGGTATGTTGATTTCATATTATTGTACGAGAGTTACAAAGAAAGCACAAAAGACGGCCTCCTTCAAAAAGGAATACCTAGTAATATACAGCAATTGTCAGACGTGATGGCGAGAGACAGAGATGCGCAGTTGAGTAATCCACACTATTCACCCACTACGCTCTCGACCGGGATTGGTTTTCGGTAGACGCACGCAACTGTCAGTGGCGCACGATTAACCTCATAATAAATTCATCTGCAGTCGAGGGAACCTCGCGCCACTGCCTGAATCAGTTATAAACTAGGGCGGGGCCTGACCTGCGCGGGCTCTCGCCATCACGTTTGAAGATTGCTGTACGATAGATAAACACGTTGAAATGCTCAGAATAGAAGACAACTGAGAAAATGAAGACTGCGAGAAATTCAAGTACCTACCAACTTGGGCTTTATGGTAAAGAAAAGTATAAGTTCAAAAAATTAATAACGAATAATATTCGAGCCTTGTATCAAGCAACTGAATTTAGTGAAATGGGATAATAAACATATAACAAGAAATACGGAATAACGGCGATGGAAAAGTTGGAAGGGGCAAAATAACTGATTAAAGGATTAGAGAAAAAAAGGAAGTTAGGGACCATAGCGAATAAAAAAGATTACGGCATAGAGCGATGGATCCCAGAATGAGGCTCCGTGTGGGAAGAAGAAAGAGCGGCCCACCGAGAAGATGGTGGAGAAGCGAGTTGGGTAGAAGTAACATAATACACTAGCGAGCAATTTTTTAGGAATAAATTAATTTTTGGTCGGGCTCCAAATTATACTTGTATGCTTGAAATGCTTGTTTTTTCACAGTAAATTCTCCTAGAATCATCGTTGTTTCTCAAGTTTACATTTTAGAAGATACCGGTCTCAACCTCTCAACCTAGGTAGAATTCTAGGAACGCATAAATCAAGTGTGGGAACCTTTCTGGTGGAGAAAAGAACAATTTGCCAGTGATTTGCGTATCAGCACTTGACAGTTAATATTGTTGATAAACTGTACATACATTTTTAACATTGAACATGTTATTAGAATCCTAGTATACTAGTATGGGTATCATATTCACCGAGAAGATTGTGTTGCATTTGCCACATACGTCACGCGTGACGCTTGAGAGCCGAGCAATAGCGGTTAAAGTCGAGCGCTAGGCGGCACGCTAGACCGAAGACGCTCAGTCTGAGTAAGCTTCATTCAGAGTGGGACCGTGTGAGAATGCCACAACAGGAATGCAGTTATTCTAAAACGGCGCAGGTGTTGTATGAATACTTATCGCGTATGCGGAAATATCCCAAACGCACAAGGGTTACAGTCTGCTTCGTCATTTTTAGTGTCTTTTTTTTATTTGACATCTTTGCGAAGGCTGTGAATTTTATTTTTAATAAATAAATACTACGCCTGAGGTAGCTGTTGCCTTACTTCAGTCAGTGTTAAGGGCATAGGCAATTACATGCGGACCGAGTTAGTTCGAAGGGTATACCAAAGATATCAAGAAACTGGTAGTTTTCACCGATAACAAGAATGTGGTACTCGCTCCATCGCATCAACTGTTTTGAGAAATCGACGAGTCACTGCGATTCAGGCACATCAGCAACTTTGTCACGCCCGGTATGTTGATGCTAGTGCGTGGACAGTAAGACGAAGACTACAGTAAAGAAATTTGAAAACTTTTAGAGCTGCTATTGGCCCGAAGCTCAGCGTAGTTCATCGTCGATCGCGACAACAGTTTGCTCGGGAACACCTCGAATAGACGATGAACTAGTGGAGGACCTTTATCTTTCAGGCGAGTACCGAGTCTGTCTTTCTGAAGGTGATAATAAAGGTTGAGTGTACGGAAGACCCGGAGAGCGGTATGCGCAGTGCTGCTTTGCGAACCGGCGATGATTTCTGTTTGGTCTGAGATGCAAAATCTTTAAAAAGAAAAACGGAATTTGCCTTCCTCGATAGGCAGGAAGCACGTCGTAATAGAATAGATCTGACTTCTGGAGGAGGAGGAGGAGGAGGAGATTCTGGCAGATCATCCCTTACCCAGGATTTATTGGTGAAGGCTTGGTTTTTCTACAGGATAATACGAGACCATACACTGCAGCAACTGTGCAGCAGAAGTGGTAATTTCGGTTAAGGTGTGGTCAGTGTGCAGCCCTGACTTGAACCCTACAGAGCATTTATTGGACCGACTTAGGAGAAGAACTCGGACCAGAATTCCTGCTACTACTACCAACCAAGAAGTTTGTGGTAAAAAAGGAGTGGGGCAGTATCCAGCAAGGTTCTAGAGTAAAATCAATTGAATCGATAAACAATAGAATGAGAATCGTAATTCCAGCACGAGAGGGCAATACTCGTAACTAAATTATAGATTTTTTTTCGAATTTCATTGCATAATTTATCGAGTATCCATTTTATTTTATAAAATGATGCCTTTTTGACAACATGTTTCTAGCCCTATCCATTAGTTGATCCAAATACAAGAGATCTTGGTATGTCTAGCTAGATTTTAAAGATAAATGAATAACCTCTTCGACCATATACAACGTGTCCAAGATAAGGAGGGCCAGTATGGGGATATTGGAAATGACAAGAGATACGGATTTGGTTAAATGGGAAAAAGTTGCGTAACTAAAGGATCAATAAAATGGCGCCTAGAAATCCTTGATGTAATTTTCCGTTTTTGAGTAATTTTGAAAAAACTGAATTTATGGATTTTTAACTATATTTTTTTCTGACTTTAATATTAAAATTAGAGCGAAACTGACAAAACTTCTTCGTAGCAACTTTTGATGAAATTAAAGATTTCATTGCCAATTTTTTTATTCTACGTTTCGTCTTCGGGCAACCATCATCAACTTAATTTTTGTAAATACGGTCCTGATTTTCTGATGTCAAATTTTATGAGCCCTTCTTATTCTGAATTCAACAATGTACCACACATTATGGTTTAATTACGTTTCGACCCGTTTTTGACCATCATCAAGAAATTTTTAGGATACGGACCTGCATTTCTCTTAATTTTCTAAAAGTTATGAGAAATACAGTTAGTTGGGCTTTCTTCTGATATCATAAACGAACAAGATTTTCCAAAACTGCAAGATGCGCTATGCTTAGAGTAGGGTAGGTGCTTATCGCTAGTATCATCTAACAGATTCGTAAAACTCTTGTGGTGCACTTAAAAATTGACCAACTTATACTGTATGTACATATTTTTTACAAAACTATGAGACATACAGGTCCGTATCTTAAAAATTCTTTGTTGATGGCCAAAAAAGGGTCGAAACGTAATTAAACCATAATGTGTGGTACATTGTTGAATTCAGAATAAAAAGGGCTCATAAAATTTGACATCAGAAAATCAGGACCGTATTTGAAAAAATGAAGTTGATGATGATGGTTGCTCGAAGACGAAACGTAGAATAAAAAAATTGGCAATGAAATCTTTAATTTCATCAAAAGTTGCTACGAAGAAGTTTCCTCAGTTTCGCTCTAACTTTAATATTAAAGCCAGAAAAAAATATAGTTTAAAATCCATAAATTCAGTTTTTTCAAAACAACTCAAAAACAGAAAATCTTATCAAGGATTTCTAGGCGCCATTTTGTTGCTCCTTTAATTACACAACTTTTTTCCCATTTAACCAAATCCGCATCTCTTGTCATTTCCAATATCCCCATACTGGCCCTCCTTATCTTGGACACGTTGTTATACTTATCAATTCGACTCTTAGTTATTGAAAAAAATGAATTTAGAGTGGAAAGTGTGAGGGGGTCGATGATTTCATTGCTGGCTAGTGTGGAAAGAAGATGTTTTGACAAGAACTGTGAAGACAAGGCATCCACTTAAGGATATAGTCGATAGAAAGAAGACATCTGATGTAGAAATTCAAATAAAGCATTATTTTTGTTCCTCTTCAATTTTAAGAGTATTCTAGCGTTAGATTCGAAAGCTTTTAATATGTAGATCATTTGCTTACTTTGGCTTCCAAGGGAAGACCACAACCGATCAGGGGGACGCTGCGCTGTCTTCCCCCGGAAGCCACGGTAACCATTACGTCGAGGGTAACAGACGCCTACACCATCGTTTCTGTACATCATATGCTAATTTGAACTTTGAAATTGCACCTTGGTATATTATTCTTTTCTTAATGTAATCAACAATTAATTACATGGGATGATTCTACTTGCCTGCCCGCAATCTTTAGCGAATGTTATAACACAATACAACCGATTTCAGACATCACCTGGGTCTTACATCTCCATCAATAAAACTGAACAATCTCTTTCAAATAGAAAGACGGTTTGAGACTTGAAGGCGACGAATGCATTACGCCATTTCTACTTAAACGTCACGTTAATTTAGCACTCATCTTTGTTGACCTCAAAATTGCGTTACCGGAAATGCATTTTAGTCCGGAAACGTGTAATTTAGGGTTGAGTAATATAATTCAGCCTATACTATATGCATAAATGCATAATACAAAATACAAGTTCAGTAACCGCGTTGTCTTTTGAAATCATCAATTCGTACAGCTAATGTGATAAAAATGTGACATTGAACGCAACAACAGATACGTTGATAAGCATAAAATATTGTATGTGTCGAGAACTATATTAACCTAGGACAACGACTGCGGACTGCCTCTAACTAATAACGAACACAAGGACATCTAATTTTAAATGCAGTAGTGCGCCTGCCGACTTTCACACATCGCAATCGTTATTGAGTTGGTGCAGTCTGCTTTTGTAGTAAACGCCATAATTGTCGTTAATCAGTAGTATGCAAGCTGTAAATGAAATTATCTAAAGTAAGGTGTTATTAAGCTATAAACTGCAACAGATCTGCCATACACAGCACCTGCTTACTGATTTTTAGGTTGATAATTACGTAAATAAGTAGGCACCATTAACTTAATCGAATTTAATGTTTGAAGCAGTCTTATCATACAGAAAATATTTACTGATGGTTTAACTGAGAATGCCATTTTTTACAACTCCAGTGACGTGTAATAAAATTTTTTTCACTTTTTCATTCTAACCTTTTTTAATATCTTCCTTAGTTTTCTCGATTTATCCTTGTTATTAATTTATATTTTATTTGTGTTTCACAAACCCAGGATGTGTCTTGGCTACGTGAACAGATTTCCTTCATTGCATCATTGCTGATGGTTCATCATTTTCCTGGGCCATATTTTTTGTTTTCCATAGTTCGTAGGTCGACTTTGATGTCGTGCCGCTTCACTCTCGGTTTACCCAGATGCATCTAATTTACTTGAAATAATATAAGAAACCTGCATTCTTGCGTTGTTAAGATTGCTGTAGAGGTTTGAGGAAAATCGAATTTTTGTGGTTCATGTAAACCTGTTGTATCAAAATATTATAAATTTCAGCTAACAACTGTACGGGTTGGTGCCGTAATCACCGCTTTTTTCGTCGCCTGACTCTGCTTTGCTTTTTTGGATACAGTTACGTATACATAGACTAAATATTACCTAATCTTGAAATGAGTGTATTTGTTGCGATGTAGACCTACCGTATTTATTTATCGTATTATCTTTAAATTGTACTGAGTTCATACTAAAATAGTGTGTGGAACTTTATGGTTAGTTTATCTCAGAAGTGGGACGATCCATTGTGCAAGAAACGAAGTAAAGATGTAAATGAAACTGTCAACACGACGGTGTCTCGTAGTCGTCGTGATGTGCCGGGTATCCCAGAGCAAAAACGGTTTTGAATTGATGTGCGAGAAATGATATGCGGCCCGAGGTAATTTAGTGGTCAGAACGCCCGCCCGGAAA
Organism: Xestobium rufovillosum; assembly: GCA_963966045.1. NCBI lineage: Eukaryota > Metazoa > Arthropoda > Insecta > Coleoptera > Ptinidae > Xestobium > Xestobium rufovillosum. Next base: position 39,324,802 of record OZ014494.1, on the reverse strand, counting down.
TTGGAAGACCTAGGTTCGAGTCCCAGTTGCGTGCCATCACATTTTTCGTTGCAATAATTTTGTGGTCAATAATAAAATTTAAGACGCAAAATATGATCATGAATGAAAATACAAACTAATTTTAGTCTTTATTAAAGTTTAAACTTCGTAGACACTTATTGCTGTTATACTTTTTATACCGTTATGTTAATGTAGATAAATGCGCAGAAATGCATTTTTCTAACTTAAAATGTAGTAGGTACATACCTATGTACTCTTAAAATTTATCAAGAATTTAACTCGGTTTTAATATTTGGAATCATATTTCAACTTAATCGGGCTTCTCTTTCTCCTGGAGGGACTAAAGTGGATTGTGGTTGCTGCAGCTTCTCTCAGTAAAGGCAATCTACGGCAGGCATCTCATATGAACATAATGCCTTCAGACTACTAACGGACACGCTAATCCTCCATAAAAGCAAAAAAGAAACAGAGAAACTTCCGAGAAAACCCAGAGAGTAATAGTAATGAAAGTATATTGCTAAAGCTCTCTAGCATTAATATTTTAATAACTAAGAAACTCGAGAAATTCATATACCCTACCTGCTGAGTAAGGTTTCGTCTAGAAAGACAACTTGAAAATTACCTACGACATTTTCTACTTACATTTAATGAGTTTCTCTATAGGTACTCTTCAATGTAAAATTAGTGAATTTACGAAGAGAACTATTTTCTCGATAGGAAATTCTATTTTATGAGAAATTATTATTTAACTTCTTTAATTCAGCTTGTGTGAGAAAATAATTACTTACTTCCCAATGCAAATGCTTTTATTCTTGACCAAGGTGATGTAATGTCATGTAATATAAAATGTCGATGGAATTCGTATTCGCACCTTGCACTGAATCCTGAAAATCATGGTCGTTAAAAAAAGGCGAATCATTAAACGAAAATATATCAACCGGAAAGAAATCTGGCATTTATGAGAAAACAGGGCTGATTCACAAATGGAGTTCGCGCTTTAAAAAAAGAAATTCCAAGTTTAAAGCCAGACTTTTAAGCTGTTTAAGGTAATTTCAGGGAAAATAACTTCTCGCGACTGCCGAATAGTTCAGGTATATTGAAATTCGCCCATTTTAAACCTGACGCCCATAAACCATCCCTTATAAACAAGGGTGAGTTAGGTCGTTACAAGACCGTTTTTATCCGCAACCGGCAACATAAACTTTGCTGATAACTACTGCCTTTTACTTGGTTTTACACGTTTAATTTAGAAATGTTTTATTCGCGCCATAAAGTTACGTACACCAATAAAGCGCAGTTTGTCACAGAAAAATATTGCCGTCGTAATAAAAGTTATAATAAAACGACGGCTGATGTGTAGCATTAAAAACTCTGATATGGGCGCTCGAAATAATACGTCCGGTACGCGACTGAAATATGTTAAACTGTGATCTGATTCTCAGAACTTTCGTTTTATAGTATGTTAATTTCAACCCAAAATAATAATTTGCACCAGCTTGTTGATATTTCATGGTGCATATTAGACTTCTGAATGATGTTATCCAGATCTACTACCCTAATGCCACTAATGATCACTCCTTAAAATGTTCGTAGTTTCTGTTCTACATTGCATCTCCAGATTTTGAACTCTAATCCTAAACTGATGTCCAGAAATCTTCTTTCTATTTCCCGCTGTGTACGTTGTAATCTAAATGCGCTTCTCTTAGTGAGTGCCACTAGCAAAACATAATTATGTAGAAGATCACCGAGGCGCATATTTTGAAACACAGGACGCTAGAAGCATGGGGTTTATTTATATTCCAATGCAGATATATCCAACGTTTTATCGTGCTGTTATTCCCTTGCTTCCATTACTAATCGCGGATTTTCTTTAAAAAGTGCCTTTCCTGACGGGACACCGGACACAACATATAGAATGCAAAATTCTGTAAATTACAATAAACTTTAGAAGAAAAAAAAGGGGGATCCGCTTGAATTCGAACAAATATTCCTTGCGCATTTTGGCACTGAGCTACGCTTGTTGCTTGCTTCGAACGAAGTTCAACAGTCTATTAAAGCGCGTGAAAATGGAAGTACCTAGACCAGTCAGCTCAGTATTTAGCCCCATCATGCTCCTAGCGTCCGTGTTTCAAATTATGCCACCGGGGCGACCACGGAAGAGATGAAAGGGCACGCTGGAATGAACAGGCTACAAGCCTACGAAGAAGAAGTAGAAAATTACCGAAAGATCAATGTAGTTCAAGATATATGAAAACACACCATACCTTCAACTGACGGTCAGTCGGTTGATCAAAAATGTTTCTATGGGATTGCATCCGAACTGGATTTACAATCCTCTGCAAAATCTGTTAGTGGTTTTGCCACATTATTTTATATTATACAGGATGACTACCCTACACAGAATGAAATTTTTCCCAATAATTTTAAATGCATTACACATTGTTTGACCATTTGATAGCCGATTTACTAAGCGTTTGAACTACGTATCGTGCCAGGTCTGCGACTGGTAGTTTCAAAGGAAGCTAAGGTGTAACGTGTAAATCAGTAAAACTTAACATTTAGCTGTCTACTATTTATAAATACGTAAATTTACAATAAACAATTAAGAGACCGACACACCAATTTACTATGAATCGGTGGGTTCAGGGGTACGGTGAAGCAATTACAGCTTGAAAAATACTTCACGTAGTAGTGTGCAATGAATAACAATGAGTAACAATGTCTGCGGACCTACAGCGTACGGCAAAAATTATTATTATTTGGAACTAGTCGGCCAAACTAATGGTGAGAACGAACTTGTTACGCTCACTCCCTATTTCGGGATTGGCTGACCAGAGCGACGTTGACCAGTAGCACGAGCTACGACGAAAAAATCCGAATGCAACGGTACTGTTGTTTACTCATAACTTTTTTGTTTTTCTTTCGAAATTGAAAATTTTATGTCTTCTTACAACCTTACAAGCCAGAAGTTCAATATACTACTGCCGTTAACCAGATTCTGAGATTTTCTTTTTAGGACAGTTTTATTAGGTTCTATAGAAAGCAGTTTTTCGCCACTTGTAACATGCGACTTCGTTTATTGTTTTCATGTTTCAAATTTCAAAACAGCAATAGTAGATTTTTTGTATTTTAAGAACTGTTTACAGACAAAAACAATTTAATATTTTGAAATATTTACAAACAGGCAAACATCTACCGCGCTCCCAAAATGCCTATGTGTCGGGTTCTTAAGTAACCAAACAAGCAGTAAGCAACTGACAATAAAAATGAATTAGCAAACACTAAACAATCCAATAATACACCATCTAATAGTTCACTCACCTCCAAATTAAATTTTCTAAATAACAGTCAATATCTTAACGAATCGCCCTAGTATAAACTATTTTCGGGCAACAAGTTTCTTCACGCGTCGTAAAAATAGCACTCCTATCGCATGTAACATAGAACACGTTACTTGCATACATCGCTCTCTTTTCAATCAAAATAATTGACTGTCTATCTATCACAGCCATTTACATGCCTTTTATACCCTTCATCGTCTGGACCCCGAACTTTTCTGTGCAATCTAATTTATTGTAAACAAGGCCATTAAAAATACCTATCGGCTCGTTTAAAAACATTGAAGTAAACAACTACCATAAACGCCGAATTGGGGTTAATCTCTTAACAATATCTATATTATTACATCAGGAGTGCCACGGGAAAGCTCTGTAAATTGGAGGTTACATCATCATAATCATTATTAGGTATTCACTCCTAGTTGGAGACCTCTTTGAAGACCCATCTCAATCCTCCCCTAACCTGAGCTAACATAAATATTCCCCCGAGGGTAGAGCTTCCTACATCCCCAACTATTTGCAAACAGTACTCTAATCTGGGCGTGTCTCCACCTCTACTTCTGTTTATTCCTATTTCCGCCTCTAGTACCTACGTCCATTTCTATCAAAAATCTTTTGTATCAACAGGTATCTTTCCCTTCAATTTCTTATTCTTCATTGTCTTCCATATATATTTCGCTCTTCCTTCCCTAATTGTTAAAATTGCCGACCGTATTAATTCGCGGTATCTTCATTAAACATCTGTAGCGTCTTTCTCAAAAATTTCCAAATATATGGGTGTTCCATTCAAAGTGTTTTGTGAATTTTCAATTTTACTTATGTAAGTTGATCGCATCTATCTAGGTTCTAGGCCAATAAAGAAATCTTAACTAGCTTTGGTCAGCAGGGGCACAAAATTGAGTTCACATTGGCACATGTCGTATTGGAAATTTTTATTAAATTTTATGAGAATGCTGGCATTTATATTTAAAATAATATCAGTTTGGTTGGTAAACACTGTATGTGTGAGATTCCTTATGGATTACCCACGTTTGCTTGATGAACTTCATATTTTCAATTGGTAATAATTGGATGAGATATCAAACGAATTATACACTGGCGAGCATAAAATTAGGGTCACTTCAAAAATTCAACTTTTCTGGTTATTTATTGTATCTTTTATTGTAAATGGATTTCGTTGCATACATATCTCTAAACAGGAATGTTTTAAAAAGAAAACGTTTCATTTTCTAACGTTTTTATTGAAAATTCGTAAAGAAGCAAATTTTAACAAAATTGTCTTAAAATGTGTAGTGAGAAAGATGTTGGAATAAAATAAGGAACTGTTGAAATTTTGACCTTTAATAATGAGTTTCCCCCCCCCCCCGTGCATTTATGACAGCCTGGAGGCGATGTGGCATGCTCTCAATTAAATTACGGATCAAATTTTGGGGGATGTTATTCCACTCCTGTATTAGGAGCTCCCTAAGATCCTGTGCGTTGGTGGGAGACGGCGTATGACTTCGTACACGTTGTCCTACCTCATCCCACACATGCTCTATGGGGTTGGAGTCGGGACTCCGTGCTGGCCAATCAAATCGCGTAATTTGAACCTCATCCAAATAACCGCTGGCAATCCTTGCCACGTGGGGTCGAGCGTTATCATGCATAAAAGTTGCATTTTCTCCCAGAACCGTCATAAAAGGCATGACATGATTTTCTACAACGTCCGTTACTTACCTATGCGCAGTTAGGGATCCATTGCCGATAAACACTAATTCGGTACGTGCGTCTGAAGAAATTCCTCCCCACACCATAACTGAGCCTCCACCAAATGGAAGTCGCTCATCAATACAAGCCTGGGCATATCTTTCTCTGGGTCTTCGCCATACCCGCCGACGTCCATCCGACCCATTTAAACAGAAACGGGACTCGTCTGAGAATAATACCCTCCCCCAATCGTCATTTGTCCATCCCAAGTGATCTCGAGCAAAGTTCAGTCTTGCAATTCTATGGCGACGGAGAAGTGGAGGACCCGTAGCCATTCTCCGACAAGATAATCCAACAGAACGAAGTCGCCTCCTAGCTGTCCATTCGCTAATGTTAACATTTCTGACTTCTTGGAGGAGATTTCGAAGCGAAACTGCCGTAGCGGTCCGATTTCGCAAAGCCATGGACACAAGAAAACGGTCATCCCTTGGCGTGGTGGTTCCTTTCCGCCCTGATCCTGGTCTTCTCGTCAGCCTACCAGTTTCCTGAAATCGTTGGGATACCTGCTGAACTGTAGAAAGACTTCCACCAACCGTTCTTGCCGTTACACATTGCCCTCGACCATCTTGCAACAGCGCTATAATTCTGGCCGCCGTGACAGGATTTAAAGCCATTATAAGGAAATAAACAAAGACTACACTTTTCGACCGTCAAGTTATACACAGGAAAGTTAGTGAATAAATGAAGGAAATTGAAAAATAGACGCCGAGAAATAAGCTTCCAAGTAGCGCACCTGCAAGCATTTCCTAGAAATCGGAAATATTGAATCTTTGTTGTGCAAAAGAAACCACAAAAAGCTTATAACAGTTCTCAGAAATGCAAGTGTTCTAGCCTTCAAGAATTAATTAAATTTAATATTTTGAATTTTTAGAAAAATTGGCAATTTTCAAAGTGACCCTAATTTTATGCTCGCCAGTGTATATTCTTGAATATTGGTGGGTAACGTTGTGTGTTTAAGCGGATACATGGCAAGTAAAATTAAAATTGCAATAGCCGAATGCATTCATTTAAAAATACCATGTAATCTTTTAAATTAAAATCCTGATATTTAGGTTCCGTGTATACTGAACACGCGGCTCCTTTTGATGTGCCATCTATTAACACACGCCCATACTGACATTTTAATCGAAATCGTTCACCCGTCAAAATATATACGCTCTCATTGCGTGTCCACGCAAGCGTTATTTCATTTCGCGATATTAAACTTTTGCTGGTTTTTATTAGTTTGTAAAAAGAAAAGAGAAGGTATTTGAACAGGCTCCCGGGTAGACTATTTTAAACAATAGACCTGTACCTTCTCGGGCGATTACCGAAGATAAATAATGAGCAGAGGAAATGAAAAAGCAGGCGCTTCTATCGCTTTCGTTTGTTTTTCAGAGCGAAGTCGGATTCGACCCACCCAGTGACTAAAATTTGCAAAAAATATTATTTCCTGCGGAACGAAATAAGTACACATTTTGCAAAGGAATGTTTGAACTTGCAGCTGAAAAATATCTCCAGGCGCTTCCACCATTTTCATTAGTTTTCTCTCTTACAAACCCTAGCATCACATTATATTGGGAAAATATGCGCAATATAATGTTTTAAGTTTCCAATATTTGGTATCCTAAAATTTTAGATTAATTTCCACAAATGTTAGTACAATGTCGGCCCTTACGAACGGTTCGAATAAACTGACACAATTAAATGTGTAAAAATTAAGGCTAGGTAATTTTTTTTTACAAAAAGTTAACTTGAGGTGGTAAGAGCACTAAAGATATAAAATAAAGAATAGGGCAGGGCCTAGTTGCGTTTATAACAAAAAGAAACAACTTATGTTCGGTAACGGTTAATGTAGAAACTCGGAAGAGACTCTTAAAGACGTATGTAAGGAGTACGCCATTGTACGGGTGCGAAACTTAGGCAATAGATGTCTAGCGGAGTATTTGCCCTATAGGAGCAGTTTCTGTCCAGAACCTCTTATTGCTCCCAGATAATTATTGAAGTAATTAATGGTCTTTTGCTGATATCTGACCCGAATATGTCACTTCACTATACAGGGTTGCCAGAAAATGCCCAATAAGCTTCAGAACAATTCCTTAATAATGCAGAAGTTTTGTGTGATTCTTTGTTGAGCCTCACAAGATGCTTAAAAGAAGTGTAGATTTGGCAACACCGATTTAAACAAGTTGTAGAGACGCTTTAGGGGTCGATTCTGTAACTAATCGTTTACGGACGACAATATTTACATAACGACATTGTTTGAACGACTATCTGAACGACTTTTTTGAGAGGTACATTCTGTATCCAAGTCGCTATGATATCGATCTTGAACACCACAACGACAAAATTTGACAAATCACATACGTCGTTGATTAATTTGTGGTTAGCAGTTTCCTACATCTTTGCATTTCGACAGCTTATTGTTTACCTGCTAAGCCCATTATTAATACAACTTCTGATATTACGGTTAGTTGCATTAGGTCCAAGAGATAGAAAATCGGCTCGAACTTGCTCAAATAACTACTCCCCGGACAAGTACCCCGACAGGGATTGAACTACAGAATAAATCTTTGACGAGAGTGTGTTTGCACATCATCTGCGGCGTACTAATGAGATCCAACGGGAGTGAAATCATGATCTGCACAAACAAACCAAATAGTTTCCATTCTTCTTTTATGTCCAAGAGGTCATCAAAAAACCACTGGATAGCAGTACGAAATTTATTTAAGTGAATTGCAAAACCAATATATCATTCAGAAAAAAAATAATTTGATGGAAGTGATCCTGACATTATTGTTGAAAATTTTGCTTTCCTGAGTCGCAATTAATTGACAATAAACCATGCATGTTCATGATTTGATAAATTCATTTCGTACGTGCCACAATAATGGGGAAGATAAGTGGCGCGTCACAAACGTCAGATTTTCATTCCAAACAAAACAAAGCCACGTGCTTTTTGACGTTTTAACCTAACCTCTGAAATATAATGATAGTTGTTTTCAAGTTTTTACACGTAAGCCCAACACATAAATTGAAAATAAACTGTTTTCACTGCAAAACGTCTATAATTATATTGCAAAAACTAGTTTTAAGACGTTGTAAATAATATCTATAAATGTCAAATGGCACGTGCTTTTGTTTTGTTTGGAATGAAAATCTGACGTATGACGAAGGCACTTATGTCCCCTATTGTGTTATCGAAACAACTACCTGCCTACCAAAAAGTAGAATTATCGTTTACATACGACAGCGAATATGGCGTCGCTGGATAACGACAAATTGTTTTTATTTTGTTTTTATTTTTCAAGCTGATATCCATTCGTTTCAAGACAGCAGCAGTCTTTGAGGAAGAGAGTTCAAGACGCATTGCACATGTTGGGGGTAGTTAATTGAACTGCATCGTTAATCCGCGTATACTTTTTCCTTTAAAAAGCCTCAAGCGAAGAAATCGAAACGATTAATATCTGGAGACCTTGCTGGCCATGATATTGGTCCATTACGCCCAATCCATCTATTCGGAAAATGTTCATCTGACCACTCTACTGAAATTCGGGCATTATGAGCAACTGCACCATCATGCTTCTAAAACATGTTAGACCTGAGATTTAACGGAACATTGTCCACTACGTCCTCTAGGACATTTACGTATTCAATAAATTGCATTTTTGGTCGATTGGGGAGAACGAAGGTTTAAAATCCCTAGCCATACATTTAGTGAAAACCTTTGATGTCCAAGTTCTCTAAATACATTTGGATTTTCGTCTGCCCAAACATAAAAGTCATGGCTATTAAATACTCCATCTCTTGTGAACGTGGATTCGTTCGTTCATAGAACGGCTCTTCTTGAATTCGGTTTAAATTGCATTACAAAACATCATTCATTTCCATACAGTGGTTGCACTTTTGTTACATGAATTGGCTGAATAAAAGATTTTCTTTTAGCACTAAATAAACTGTTGTCTTACTTGGAATTCCCGTGCTATCTTCATGAACAAACATCATCCAGAATTTGCTCCTCTTCTAATTGAATGGTACGACGATGTCTAGGTCTACCTCTGTTACGGTAACTAGAGGAAAATGGGCCACATTCGCGAACTCGCTGATCAAATTTTCGGAATGTGTTGACAGATGGCTGCTGTCGATTTGGATACCGTGCTTCGTATTCTACTTTCGCATGTTCGCATTCTCAAAATTCGAACACCATGTACATTTATCGGCATATCCGTTAAATTTATACATCATACAGTGTTAGGAACGGTACAATAACGAACCAACAAAGATGGACCGCACAAACCGAAAAGATGAATGCAGACTTATTTAAACTAAATCTGGCATATTGCAAAATTTTACAAATGATATTTCAAACAAAGAATTTTTTACCCAAGGTTGCCATAATGTACTTTCAGTTATAAGAATGCTGTTCAAGTGTTAGAAATGTAAAGTAGGTATTGGGTATTCGGTTAGTTACGGGGTTAGTTACATCAACGCAATTTTACACAATTTTACTTGAGTATAAATAGCAAAGATTTTCAATTAAAGGTTTTAAAAATTTCGCTTGACGGTCACATGTGGCTTATAAAGACACACAACATTTCTGCATCAGGATTATTGACTCAGAATTAATTAAAGAATCGTTTTACCTGAAGCTTGTGTGCAATTTACCGACCACCCTGTATAGAGAGTTATGCTGCATGATTCAAGTGTATATTGCGATAGAACGCACTTCGGGTCGATTTCACGGGTCTCGCTCTCCGACCATAAATACAAAGATACCCAAAGTAAATTATCCATGTTCTCTTTTGATTAAAGCGAGATGTGGCCTAAATTTATTTATATTTGTTACTGTCCGTTACGTGTCTCTGGCCTGACTCTGTAACTTTTTCTTCCGCTTCTCGGCATTTGTTTCTTAGACAGTTTCCTATAAGAAAAGATTTGCTATATTTCTTGTTGATTGAAACACAACAGAGTGTTTGACATCGATGAAACTTTGCTCTTAATGTTTTGATGTCAGTTTCCTGTCCTTTTCGCCCGTCTGAGTTTATTAGAAAAATGCATTATGTACAAAAACGGAGACTTCCGTTCTTATATTTCATGCTTCTATGAGAATTGCACTAATGCAAACCGACGCTTACTATAGTGGTCTCAGTTTTGTATTTACTGTAACGTATGTGTAGGTGCGCCTCTTGTACATGCTGCCACTACGACAGTAGCGTGAAAAAATAAACATGTTATGTTTTGGTAAAGTTAGAAAATTGGGCTCGCATGTGCCTAATCCACGCGGTAAGCCTGTTTTCCTGTGGAGACAGTAACATGCAAGCTAGTGAAACATTGTTTGTTGTTGGATGCATTTTTTTTTATTTTTTAATAAATTACAGCCACAATTTTGTACAGCTAGAATCATACAGTGGACCCAATTTGCTATCGATAACAATGAGACATCCAAAAAGTAAATGCGGAAATAACTCCGACATGTTGAGCTCATTTTGTAAAAAATTAATCCGTGATTTGTATGGTTCCCGTTACATTCTCCCTATTTTTCTCCGACTCCAGTTATTAAATAAATCAAAAGAAACAGATTGACGCGCTTAATAATAAATCATCATCGAGCTGTCAAATTCGGGCACTCCCAGAATTCTTACATTGCGAATAACGATCGTGACTTTTCCTATTTGACATTAACTGGAAATAACATGATTAAAGGACTTGATATTTGCTGAGGACGTCGGAATTTTGTGTTATTAATATATCTCGCAATTAATCTCGATCTCGTTCGTTCCGGCAGAGTTCGCGCGCTTCAAGGATTTCCGATTCTGTATTTCTATATCCGGGACTGCTACCCTCTCTTATTAAAGGGAAAATTGTTCTTAGAGTGGAACGATATAACCGCAGGGGACAAAATCGTGCCTTAAATTAAATTTATTCTTACCTTCATGTTATTTAAACTTCAATTTATGAACAGATATACACGCAAGTTAGATGTTAAACTGACTCTAAACTGCACATTTTTCACATAACTTACAGATAAAGGTAATATTTATAATTTCAAATATATCGTAACGTAACAAAAGCAGATGGATGGGACTCGGATAGTATTTGCGGCACCCACGTTACGCGATGTACCAACACTACTTATTCTACGCCCGGTACTATTCGCCCCACAGGAAAATCTCGAAGAAAATCACAGAAGCAGAAGCTCAGCGTATAAAGATTAAAGAAGTATATCCAGCAAGGGATCCTCAGTATTTGGTCGTCCGACCATCAACCGGAACCAGTACTTCCAATGTTAAAACGATGCTGTCCGTCCGTACTTGACTTGGCTTGGCTTGGCTTGGCTTGGTTTGGCTTGGCTTGGCTTGGCTTGGCTTGGCTTGGCTTGGCTTGGCTTGGCTTGGCTTGGCTTGGCTGGCTTGACTTGACTTGATACGACTCGACTTGTGTTGACCGACCGAAGCCCGTACTACCGCTGTAAATATACATATATTCCTGTAACCTGGGCAGACGGACTTCGAACCGCCTTGAGTAAACTTCTTCGTTCCGGCCTACGATCTTCTGATATATCCTCACTGCCGTTTTCACGTGACGATTATTGTTATAGCCACATAATTACGTTTCCAACGGTCGGTGACTAGTCCTCACCCTATTTCATTCGGTGGTCTTTGGTATATACCAGTTACTTATCTGTAACGAGACGGGATTGCACACTGATGCGGCTACGTAGTTCCCATACATAACCCTACAGGAGGACATCTTGATGGTAGTAACCTCTAGAAAACCAAACACCTTTATCAACTCAGAGCGTACGCCGGACGATCAACGGTGTAACAGGCTGTTAGAATCAAGGAAGAAGTTCACTCGCTGCAGATTACCGTCCGGTCACGGCGAGCTAAACACTCAATTAACTAGAAACAGAAAACCTAATATAGAATCGAGAATATCGGGATCCCGCAATTAATTTACGTGTAAATATTTTGTACATATCGTTTACCAAACCTGATTTGTAAATAGCAAAATTAATAGAGATTATGAATGCGATCCCTTCTTGATATTTGGCTCCCGAGCCGACACAGAATCCTGCCCTTCTTCAACTAAGAGTTAAGGGTATTATCGACGAATATGTGTCCTACCGACCATATCTAGAGGCAACTAAACAAACCGGTAGTTAATAAGCTAGCTATCTGGTAGGTACTAGGTGCAGAGAAACAACATATTATTTTTTAACTTGTTTGCGCCAGTGGTTATCGATAAGCCTGAATTTTTCTTTTATAAAATGATAATATTTTAGAAGATATGTACTACTATTATGTACTCAGCACCTCTTTTTTAGTAGTTGGCGTAAACATTTCCACAGCGATTTGCTCTTACTTGGTATCTAAAATTTATTGCCGGCTTCTTTCAAAAATTGAGCACGTTTCGACCTTAAGTTTCTGAAGGAAAACATCTCCAATAAAAATGAAGAGCTTGACATTTTTCTTCAGATATCGAGAATCAATGTATAGGTTCAGACATTCCTATAAAAATAAAACTGAGATACGCGCTCTCCTGTTCCTTATTTATGATTCTCGCGGCGGGAATATTAAATATTTCCTCATCGAAATGCGACTTTATTGTGTGCAGTCTTATTTTCAAATCTGACTGGCGATGGATTTATCTGGTCTCAAGTAATAATTCGGTTTTACATCACGCCTGAACAGCAGATATTTTGCGTCTCGCATTTTGATGGGGATTTGCATAATCTGCCAGTAATTTTTAAAATGTGTTATTTTAGAAGGTATGATAGAAGCGTGCGTTTGTAGGTAAACGAACCCGTTTATCTTCAACTGCAACTGTTGAATTGTCGTCGATGAGGTCGTCGAGTTGTATTATAGAAAAATACTGGCGTCCCAGATGCCTGCAGGAGTATAATTGAGTGGCATGAGTCGATTGCAGCTTCAGACGGGCTAATCGATTTAGGATCGTGGATTGCCAATTACCTGCCCTGTCATTTGGAACACTACAACATCCGCCCACTCCCTTTTTGATGACTGTCCGTTCAGACAACATACGCATACTGTCTCTCAACTCGCTTTCTAATAATCGAAGTGTGTCTATCATTAATCAAAAAAATATACGCTCATTCAGTTGTAGTTGTACTCACAGTGTATGTAATTGATAAGTAATTAATTTCACGATGCTGAAAGATATAGATTTTGATTTTGGTACAGTAAAATAAAAATGTATATATCTTATGCAATTTAGTCCATAAAAGTAAATCTTGTTGAATTGTTTTAACAGCCTGAGTTGGTAAATCTAATGTACAATTTCTAAACTTAAATTCAGTGTTGGTATGATTTAAATCACAATGTTATATTTCTTTCTTCTAAACTTTCTCCTATTGCATTATCCCATGTCTTTCTCTGCCTTCCTCTCTGTCTCTCGGCAACTGCCACACTCTCTTCACCAATCTACTGTCCGTCGTTCATTCTCACTAATAATTGTTACCTTTTAATCTTTCCCATTATTGGTTCTACTTCAAATTTCTTCCCCCTGCACTTTGTTTCGACTTCTTGCACTTTACTTTTCATTGCTTTTGCCGTCATCCAGCCTTCACTTATGTATATCAGAATTAGACAAGTGATCGATTTACACACATTAGTTTTTGATTTTCCAAAATTGCCTACTTGATACAATCTAACTGCTGATTCCATTCTGTCATTTATGAGGGCATTACTCGAAGCCGAACGATAGTACAAGCCAGAATGTAGCGCGTGGAGCACTGCTGTGACGTCACAGCCGTGGACGGATCGCTTAATCGGGAAGCAAAGTGCTCTAATTCGATAACATCTTACTACTCAAACACGCACAAAAAAATGAAGCTGATTCTTATGTAAAATGACCTGCCGGATTCGAATTTTGGGGTCGCGAAAATATCGGGAATTGCGAAAATGCCGAAAAATCGAATTTTCCTAAACTTTCCTAAATCAATTTTCGACCATTTTTAATACTTTTCTTGTTGTATTTCAGCAACGAAAAGAGTAAGAGATCTGTTTTTTTCATGGAATATACACTGAAGTGTGCTGATCATCACAGAGTACTCCCGTTGCCTCTACAATTTTCCAATTTTATGAAAAAAAAATGTTTTCTTGCTAGACCATAAATTTGTGTAATGTATTTTTCACGTACTGGATAAGTAATCTTATTTTTCGGAATTAGCATATGCATATGCGAGACCAAATACGAACAAAGGCTCGAAATTATTTTTGGTGAAGAAACGAAACATTAATGTTGTTACTTAAAAAAGTTACAGCGGGTTAATAAACACATATAAATTGTGCGCGCTACCGCACTGAGCCGTGTAGGCGTACAAACAAATTACATTTCCCCTCACTTAACCATATAACCATTATACATTGCACAATTCATGCAATATTTTATTAAATAATTATTCATATGTTACCTACCTCCAATGAAATGTGAGTTAATGAAGCAAAAGAAAAGAAAATTAAAAAAATTGCCTAGTAAGTAGTTCTCCCATTTATCTTCTTCCATCAGTAATCATTTTGTTAGCGGGTGTATTTTATTTCGTTAAGACTTGTTTCCGACAATGTTTTCTACTATATTTTTTAGTTTTGTTCTTCATGCGGAATGCGGCTCATTTAATATTATTAAATACATATTGAGTTTAAGTTCTGCAGGTTTTTAATGTTAAACGTTTGTTCAAAATAGGAAAATATGGTATTATTCCGTTCAGGTATCTTTAATTAGATGTTCTCTTACTAAAAATTTCAAAAGTCCAGTTGTTGTTATTGAATATTTTGGTAAACTAGCATTATTTCCACGCCACGAACACCGGCCGTTCGTACCAAGCTGGCCACGATTAATACGTCACGGCCGCTACGTTCCGGCTTGAATTATCGTTCGGCTTCGCATTACTACTGCACCTTGTTTTATTTTGAACTCCCAAATACTTATACATCCCCATGTGTTTGTTCCAAGTGGATTCCATTGACTTCAACCCTTACCCCGGCCCCTACCCTTACCAAGTTCCATTATTCTCGTCTCTTGAATGTTGACGTACATACCTTCCATACCTTTACGTAGAATTGTATTTCCTTCTCACTTCTTGCACACACCACCAGATCGTCCGCAAATGCATATTCGGCAATTCTCACTGTTTCCATGCTTCTGTATCCTACATGCAACTGTTTCATACTTGACTTAAATCTTTCATGGCATCATCCATAATCATGACAAATATTGAGTTCTCCATCTTGTCCCAATCTTTCATTTACTCCTTACACTGTTCATTTCTTCGGCGTAAACGATGTCAGATGTTGCTCCAGGAATGACAGACAGGCTTTCTAGTTTTGTTTGTACCTTTTCTTCACTAGTTGTTTTAGTGTTAATACTTACTTATTTTCTTTAGTGTTCCTTTTTCTTTAGTATTCCTTCTAGTACTTGTAGAATCACACTTAAACATCGTAATTTCTCTGTAGTTGTTACAATCACTTCTACCTCCCTTTCTGTATACCGAGCATTATTTTTCCCACCTCCCAGTCCTTGACTAGTACAAATGTTATTATTACCTGCAGCAGCTGTATCATTAATTGCTATGATTGCCATGTAAGCTATACCGCACATTTCAGCCATATAGATAAGTGCAAATTGAATATTAAATTTTACTGATCTGACTATTTTGTTTCATTTATTAAATTGAACCAAATCTATGAAGTACAGACAGTTTATGCTTCCTATGATTGGTTAGTGACACTATATCTATATTAGGTTATAAATCAAACCGAACTACGCTTCCCCCTCGACTTCCCTCAAGGCTCTACTTGCAACGCAAAGTACCGTATCCACCTTCTCCTCTACCGCTATTATGTAAAGGGTTTGAGTATGTTTACCAGTGTCTTTATTGCGTCCGGTTTTACGCTCCTATTAAGCTTCGAACGGATATTACGCGTTTCTCGAAGTTACTTCTTGCGCAACAATCAAAGCTGTCAAACGCAAGCTAGAGTATTTATTTGTTATTGAATTTTCTAAATCTTTGCAGACGGAAGATGAAGGCAACCACGGAAACGACGACACCCGCTGTTTCATCCTGTCTACGCTCGCATCTCAAGGACGATCCCGGGTGCAATGCGTGCTTTGTGGGGAACAATTGCTGGTATTCGATAGATATCCGCTCGTTGATGGCACGTTCTTTTTGAGTCCACGTCAGCACGCAAAAAGTTGCATAGAGGTAAATAATGATTCAATAATAAATTGTTTGGTATTAAGTTTCTGAAGTTTTTCATTATAAAATTTCAATTTCAATTCGTAACTTAAATAGAATAAAATTAAATTGTAATCACAACTACTGCATGTTTATAACATACAAAGTCTTCTGAAGATGGAATCAGCAATCCATGTACACTCTTCTAATTTCTATTGGCTGGAGACAGACTCCACCCATCGCCACACTTCAACTTACTGGTACGTTCTTTGGGAATGTTGCCATGCTGGACGTTGGCAGCGATGCGAGTTCGCAGTAACGCGTTGGCATACAATTGTTATTTGGTAGACTTCAGGCCATCGCTTGTCTTGCATTTCTCCCATGTTTCCTAAGATATAGCAGATGTGGCTTTGGTTACAAAAACATGAATCCTTTTAATTACGAATTTATTACAAAAACAATCGTCACATTAATACTTCTAATGTTGGTTAAAGCCTGACTTAAAACTAAAGCAACTAACTTAAACTGTAACGACATAGTGTCACAACATCCCCTTCTTTTCTCTTTTCTCTTTTTTTGAATCTTAAAATATTGTAACTCGTAATCTTTCAGTCTCTAACTGCGGTAATTTCTTTTCCCCAGCACTTAACAGCTATTCTGACAATTCTTTACATTAGCAGCTCTGTTATTTTTAGACTCTACAGTATCATCTATATCTATGCTATCATTAAATTCTGTTCCAAATTCAGACTTGCGCAGATGTTCTCTATTTCTGCATACAATTCTAACATTTCCACAATGAAAAATCTTAGTTCATTCGCTTTCCCAATAATTTGTCCGTTCCGCCACTCTTTACTCCTCTTTGTATCTGTTAATTTTACATTATCTCCTATATCTAGTTCTTCGGCTTTCTTGAGATATTGTCGTAGTACTCTTTATACAATTTTTGTTTGGATGAAAGCTTTCTGTCTCGCTTTCTAACCTCTGCTTCATTTAAAACAGGAGGTTTCATTAAATTATTAGTCATTATTAGTCATCGGTAGTTTACTTTTGATTCGTCTGTTAAATAATAACTGTGAAGGTGACTTGTTTAAATTAGGTAATGGTGTGCTACGGTATTCGAGTAAAGCAATTTGAATATCATCTGCATACTTCTTTAACGTGTTCTTAGCAATCTTTACTGAGCTTTATGCTTGTCCATTTGGTTCACTATAGGTATAATGAGGACCTGATGTGACAATTTCGAAATCCCAATATTTAGCAAATTTTATACATTTGTTAGAATGAAAAGGCATATTATCTGTCAAGACAAAGCTCGGTATGCCTTGGGTTGCAAAAACACTATTAAAGTACAGTAATTACGTCCATTGCGTTTTGTTCCTTATCGGCAGTAATTCTATCCACTTTGAATAATACTACACAATGCAAATGAAAGATTTTCCTCCTTAATCTAGTATATCGGCACCAATTTTTTGAAACGGATATTTTGGTATGTAATTCATGAGGTAAAAGTTGGGCTTTGGTGTTTGCTCTTTGATATCTTTCACATAATGCACATTTGTTGATAAATTCATCAATGTTTTTATTCATATTAGGCCAATACATGATTTTTCTTGCCCGTAATTTGGTTTTGGTTCTTCCAAAATGTCCTTCATGCAATTGTTTTAGCATTTCAGTCCTTAATTTTTTTGAACGATGTATTACACGATCTTCATCGAAATCTAAACCTTCGGACACATGTATTCCTTTTCTGATCACCCAGTAACTTTTAACATTATTTGACACTTTCTTTTTACAATTTAGCCACCCTTCATTATAAATAGTATTTGAAAAAAATATTTCATTTCTGTATCTTCTAAAATTTATTTTCTAAATTCGGCTACATTAGACCTTAAATAGTTTGTCATTCCCAAAATGCATTACAGTTGCTTTTTATTGTTTGGTATCGACAGTTCTTTTAGCCTTTATCTTATTTTCATCAGCTCTCATTCCGTTTTGCTTAAATTGCATTTTTACTTGGTTGAATTTTATATTTCTTTGTAATGCCCACTGAACCACTTTATTTAGAATTACATCATGTTCACTAGGAGTGTCGGCAGCTATGATTAAGTCATCAAAATCAATTGTGACACCCCGAACATCTCCAATTTTTTTTCGTTTATTTTTTGGAAAAATTCAGGTGCTAAAATCAGCCCGCATGCTAATCTATTGAATTTGTAAGTCCCAAATGGACTACAAAATGAACACAATTTACTTGACTGCTCATCCATCTCAACCTGGTAAAACCCATCTTTAAGGCTGCGAAATATCAGCTGTTAGTCTATAAAGTGCTGCCACCTATCGCCCAAAAGTGTGATTAGGATTTAGTCACAATCTATTATAAATGGTTTTTATCACAGCAGCAAACTCTTCAGATGGAACCTCTACAGCTTGAAATTTTCAAGGTTTTTGCTTTAGCGGCAACCGAATAAATCTGGGAGGATTAGTCGACGGTCTTATCTTTAAATTATTATTTTCTATTTAGAAATATGTGAAGAAACTGAAGCGCCACCGCCATCTGCATTGCAGTGGCCACACTACTTCTACTGTCAAACGTCCAGTTTACTGTGCATCTCCGCCTTATACCTATGCAGAAAATGGAGAGATTGCAATAAAATCTTCATTCCAACACGCCGGTTGAACGAAGCAACGTATCAAGACGTTTTTGGTCGAAAATGAATAAGGAATAATTAACTTAGACAACCCTACTTTCTAATTACGATAAATATATGTACAAATAGTAAAAAAGATGTCGAGTTTATGACGGTTTTATGACGGATTTTTCAATAATTTGAGGGAGATTTATTTAAGACGAACGAAAAATATTACTATAAAAATAGTGAGAGTTCCTAAGTTGATCCTTTATTGATAAATCTTTTTTTTATTTAACGCCCTATCTACTTTAATTTCAGAATGGTGTTGGAATAAAAATGTGTCTACATGTCCCGTTTTTAGTGCTCAAATTCCGCACCCTTAAGGTTTAAAACAGTATAATTTTTCTCTTTTAAATTGACTGCGATGTCGTTTAATGTAGGAACAAGATAATGTTCTTTTTCAAGTGCTTTGTTTAGTTCTTGTGGGTCAAGACATAGTCTTAAACTTTTGCCTTTTTCTCTACTATTACTAGGTTACTTACCCATTCTACTGGTTGCTCTACTGGACTTATAATCATAGCCTTTTCTAACTCATTCAACTTTTCCTGAAGTCTGTTTCTAATTGCTAATGGTACTCTCCTAGGCGGCATTGCTACTGGTTTTGCATATTTTTTCATTCTTATTGTGCATTTATCCTGAAACCTACATAACCCAGTAAAATTTGTGTTATAGCTTCAACAATCTGACTTAAAAATATATCATAGTGTGTAGTTGATCAACCTTCTTAATTAGACCCAATAACTCACATTCTCTTAAACCTAAGATTGATTTTGATCCTGCATCAACAACTAAAAATTCTACATTAAAACATTTTTCTTCGAACATACATCGTAAGTTAATTTTTCCTAATGGTTTTACTTTTGAACCTCCATATGCTTCCAACGTTACCTTGGTTGATTATATATCTTTTCTTGATGTTCCTTTTCCATGATCTTGACGAAATCCTGCTTCTGTATGATGTTGACCTCTGAGCCAGTGTCTAGCTTGAACTTCACATTTACACCCTTTATATGCATTTCGTCACACCATACCAGTATCTTTTACTTGCAATCTCATTAACTAATAAGTTAACAAAAAGTTCTTCTGGATTCTCGTCTTTAATATCGGGTACTTACAGTTTTCTTTGGCCAACAAGCTTTTTTAAGTTAGTTTTTCACTCCACACTTTTCACATTTTTTTCATGTGCTGGGCAGCTCTTGTTTTCATGTTTAGTTATACATCTTCGTCAGTAGAATTCCATATTTTTCTCATATTTTTCCGTTTGTTTGTATGGTTTCTACTTTTTGAAAATCTCATTTTTCTTGTGCTTTTCTGACCTGTATCTTTGTGATTTCATGCGATCTGCAAACCTCTATACACTCCTGCAAATTTAAAGCTGACTTATTGATTAGTTTTTCTTGCAGGTCCTTTGCTACCACACCCAAAACCAATCTATCCCTTACCATTTCCTCAGGGTCTTTAAACTCACACGTTTTTACCAGTCTTAATATCTTGCAAAAATTGATCGAATGGTTCACCTTCCTTTTGGATTCTGTTCATCATCAGAAAGTTTTCAGTCCGAAGACTGGTTGGACGCGTGCCTCCATCCTTTGCTATCCTGAGCTAACCTACGCATTTCCCCGAAAGTCAATCATCCTACATCCCTATCTATTTGAGAGCAGTAGTCTAATCTGGGCCTACCCCTACTTCTTTTTATTCCTCTAACTCTAGTGAGTCGCGAACTAAGCCTTCGTGTCTCAGAAGATATCCTACCATCATATCTCCTATTCCTTACGGTCTCCCATAAATGTCGCTTTTCTTCAACTCTTTCTAATATCTACCTCTCTGTTACTAACCTTACCTATCCGCGGTATCTTCATCATGCGTCTATAGCACCACATTTCAAATGCTTCTAATTTTTTCCTATCCGCTTCTCCCACCGTCCAAGTTTCGCACCCGTACAATGCCGTACTCCATACATACGTTTTTAAGAGCCTCTTCCGAGTTTCTACATTTATCATTCCCTATCATGATAGTTGTTGGATTCTGTTATAAAATCTAAATCTTTCATATATTATATTTTTTGGATTCATATACGTCCTAAACTCTTGCATAACTTTACCGTCATCCTTATCCGCATCTATTAAATTGAAATTGTTGTAGATCTCGGTACCTTCTTCTCCTATTACGTTTCAAAGTATTGCCACTTTCACTTTGCTATCTTGCTTTATCACTATTTATAGCTGGTAGGTATATTTCAAAAGCTTGCTTAAATTTTCGGATGTTTTCGGCTAAATTCCCCTCAAAACACATCGGATTTGGCTTTTTTGCATCCATTTTTCGATTAACGCTAGCCACTTCTTCTTTATGGAACCACGTTCTTTTAGGTTGTGTTTCACGTTGCATCTTTTTCTTTTAAAGCTCCGTTTTTTGACGTACATATAACTTGTTTATTGCCACTTTACTTTAACTACTGCGCCATGTTGTGACTTTGGCCGCAAAAACCATGAATCCTTTTAATTAAGAATTTATTACAAAAACAATCGTGACATTAATACATAGGTAAGTTCTTCACATCTAATGTTGATTAAAGTCTTGACTTACAACTAACGCAACTAACTGAAACTGTAAAGGCAGTGCCACAACAGCAGATATAGCTTCTCTCATCTCAGCCTGGCGAGATCAGGCTACAATTTCCTACCTGTTGATTTTGTCTCAAGGGTAGACATTCTCAAATCTACCCCCTAAATCACTACTGATCGTCTTAAAAAGCATTCTAAACATGCACATAATCGAAAGTAGAATCGTAGTTTGCAGAACATCTTTTGTTTCTAAACGCCACTTCTGATACTTACCGTAATTTTACTGCATCTATATTTGTCTTTTCTTTGCAGGTTAAAGTGGAAGGGCGCACTCAATTTTTGTCGGTCGTTTGCATGGCTTGTTTGGAAGGAGCTCCAGGACGAGTTATACGTTGCATCTACTGCAACGAGCAATGGAATGGTTCCTCTCTAGTGTTGGGTACGATGTACTCCTACGATATTTTTGCTGCCATGCCATGTTGTACGGAAAGAATAAAGGTAGATTTTCCCGTTAATATTTCATTATACAAATTGTTCAATGAAACGAAATATTGTTTTCAGTGTAACGCCTGCTTCAAACCAGTGCTGCATCCTGCGCAACGGCTAAATTTCTTCAGTGATTATAGTCACATGGTACCATGTCCTCATTGTCGTACTTTGGACACCCACTTTGTGAAACCTTTGCCGCATTGTTACACCCGCCAGGCAGCGCGAACTTTACAAATGTGGCCATAGCCCGCGGCCCCCAAGGCTCCGCCTACTCCTCCAGCGAGCGAACCTTTCGACTTGGACCTGGGGTTGCTTTGGCGGGAGCTGGCCGGCCTACGCCTCGACGAGTTCTGCCGCCTCCAGTTGACACGCGCGCGGTAGATTCGAGACCGGCGTTAGTTTTTATTTGTTATTTGTTGCATTTTTGAATAGCATTTATTTTTGGCGCGTCCAACATTTGGATTCGCTTCAAATACATGTTTTATTATAAATTCGTTATGTTATTAGTTTATTATATGTTTGTTAGTTTTTAGTGAATTTATTCAAACTTAATGTTGTATGATGAATATGACGTTTGTGATTATAACATAAATTTTTAAGTTTATTTAGCTCGAATTCAGTTATTTCAAAAGCAGGTCTTATTATTAAACAGAGTGCACTGATGTAAAGAAGAGCAATTTTAAGCGTCTTGTATATCGCGCTGTTCTGCCATCTTCATTGTGAGTCTTCAATCACCAATTCTTTTATAGTGGCGTTATTAAACTCTTTCTTCACAATTTGGCAGAAATCCATGAAAATGAAGTTTTTTAATATTTTACTTGAATGCAATACATATTTAGTTAATTTTACAGATTTTAAGTCGAGTGTTGCATTTGCTGATTATTAAAAACCAAGTTTTCTTTAGAGTACCTATAATGGGGTAAAATCGCTCCGCTATCTCGCTTATTTCTGAAGGTGACCGATTACAAAGTATAACCAAATGAGACATACGGCATTAGATAGAGCATGTTTAGGCCCATAGGAAATGACTAATTACTACTTTTTTTAAAGGTGCTACAACCCTCAAAATTACCAAAAACCAGATAATTGAGCAATTTCAGAAAACGTGCTTTTATAAATCTAACTCGCCACATAAAAAAATCTAACCATGATATCGAGTTGAAATTTTCACGTGGTATAGAGAAAACTAGCGCGCATCCAACGGTCAATTCAGATTTTTCATAGCAGCAATAATTTTGTTTATAACAATCACTAAACTTAAAGCGACCAAATTCAGACATATGTAACTACGAGGTACGATGACCTATAAGTTATATTTGAAATATCAAAGAAATAAATAGGGCAACATAGAGCCAAAATATTGGAAAAGTTTTTAGAAAAAAAACTAGGGCATTGGCGGTTACTGTTTTTAAGTTATCGGGTGATTTATTGACAACACCGTCGGTCGCCGCGCCGCGCCAGGCCAGGTCAGGTCAGCCGGTTGCAATAATCGTATTACACTGCGGATTCAACACCAAACAACAACATTAAATCCGGTACTTGACTATCAAATTCTGCTTGGGACATATATGATTGAACGAAGGAAATATTTTTCTTGACTTTTTGTTTTTGAACATATTTTCCCTCAATATTTCTGCAGCTCTATGCAGAATATGTTTTTCAGAGAAAGCAAGTCCCGTGCTCTCTAATATTTCTTCTTCTGAAGAAAATCAATTGCATACATCAAGTTCCGAAGAAGAAATATTAGAGGGCACGAAACTTGCTTTCTCTGGAAAACATATTCTGCATAGAGCTGCAAAAATATTGAGGGAAAATATGTTCAAAAACAAAAAGTGAAGAAAAACATTTCCTTCGTTCAAATATATTATGTCCCAAGTCCCAAGCAGAATTTAATAGTCAAGTACAGGATTTACTGTTATTGTTTGGTACCTAACTGGTTGTTAAAATATGACGACACTGGTAATAACAAGAGTGGCGAAATTAATATGGAAGCAGTAACTATATGTTACTATATGTCTGCATGAACCACTCTATATACAATGTGTCCCAGGATTGATGTTACAAGAGGAATGATCGACTGAAAATTTTGGAATTTCAATTTGGTAATTTGGAAATTAGCCCTGCTTGGTTCGAAACTAGTATATTTCGGTTTTTTGTGAATCAGGAGGGCCATGACAGCTAATGAAAAACTATTTTCGCGTTAGGTAAACGGTCTTATCGGTTCATAATTCGGCAAAGTGTTATTAAGAAAAGTTGTTCACAATGTTAAACTATGCCGCCATGCAAACATTCAGGCAGATCGGGCTACTTTGCTGTATCTAACTTATTTTCGAGAACACCGTCTGCACCGGAGTCTCCCCTCCGAACAAGCGCTGTTTCAAATTTATAAATTTAGTATCATTTAGAAAATTTAATGCCTTTCTTCCCGATTAGCAACAAAATAACCTACGCCTTTGTTGCTTAACGATACCATGATCTAACATTAGTTAAAATTTGAGCTCGGAAACTCAAAACACAAATTAATAATCTGACAAATCTTGACATTAACCATTTGACCCAAATATAAAAACAAAACTCTGACTAAAATGAAAATATCTATGAGATAAAGTTTGCAATGTTTATTAACTCATATTCTAATTTTTCTTTAATGAAGCAACAATTTCGCATTTCCATCCGAGCAAAAATTTTTCTTTAAAGTAGCCGGATCTGCCGGTTGCACGGCGGCATAATTTTACATTCTGAACAAATTTTCTTAATAACATTTTATCGAATTATGAACCGATAAGGTCGTTTACCTGACGCGAAAATAGTTTTTCATTAGCTGTCATGGCCCTCCTGGTTTACAAAAAACCGAAATATACTAGAAATTAGTTTCGAACCAAGCAGGCCAAAGTAGCAAATTGAAATTCAAAAAATTTCAGTCGATCATACCTCTTGTAACATCAATCCTGGGACACACTGTATATTATAATTAAAGAAAATTGAAGCAACAGAGTTCGTGCTAAGTGTTGAGTCCGCAGTGTAATACGATTATTGCAACCGGCTGACCTGACCTGGCCTGGCGCGGCGCGGCGACCGACGGTGTTGTCAATAAATCATCCGATAACTTAAAAACAGTAACCGCCAATGCCCTAGTTTTTTTTCTAAAAACTTTTCCAATATTTTGGCTCTATGTTGCCCTATTTATTTCTTTGATATTTTAAATATGTCTTATAGGTCCTCGTACCTCGTAGTTGCATATGTCTGAATTTGGTCACTTTAAGTTTAGTGATTGTTATAAACAAAATTATTGCTGCTATGAAAAATTTGAATTGACCGTTGGATGCGCGCTAGTTTTCTCTATACTACGTGAAAATTTCAACTCGATATCATGGTTAGTTTTTTTTATATGGCGAGTTAGGTTTATAAAAGCATGTTTTCTGAAATTGCTCAATTATCTTGTTTTCGGTAATTTTGAGGGTTGTAGCACCTTTAGAAAAAATTGTAATTAGTCATTTCCTATGGGCCTAAACATGCTCTATTCAATGGTGTATGTCTCATTTGGTTATACTTTGTAACCAGTTTTTTGAACGATAGAGGGGCGATTTTACTCCACTACTACTTTGTTTCCAACATACCTCGTAAATAATGTGAACGAGAAGTACGAGGTAGAGTCTATATACTGCTACGAACTTTGTTGGTCAATTGATGGATTGAAGTAGAGATGATATTGGTAAAACTGTGCGAAAAATTTGTAGATATACAAAATGCACTATTGGTTTACGGATCGCTTTTACTTAATGAATAGTAATAAATATATTGCTGTGTCCCAATAATTAGTGATAGGTGTGAATGTGGCGGTTCGGTGTGTATGTGTGTTGTATCGGACCCGCGTGCGCATGCGTGTTTAGTTATCGTTATCAATGTTATTGTGATGGATACAGGGACAGTCGGTCTCCCTGCGAGTAGCTCACTGCCACCTTCATCCGCGCTGATGCGGCCTTCCAGAAACGGACGTACAAGTAGCTCAGTGAATGATCCCCGCAGATACCTCAAGATGAATGTGGCGGAATTAGGAAATTGCTTCAAGTACAAACGGTTCGTTACTTTTGCAAATTTTATACGAATAATACATATAATAATCATTGTTCGAGATTGTTGAGGTTAAAGTCTTCTCTGGAGTCCTGTTTTACCTTCTGTTATTTCCATCTACTACACAACGACCGACTGTGTGTGCGAGCTTCACTCATATTGTGCGTAATCCACGTAGTTCCACAGTTAAAGTTAGTTAAGTAATCGAAAGCTAATAGTGCATGCACCCGCTTGGCTGTAGAGCTCTAGAGTTGTAGGTCTTCCGACTAAACTTTGAGGCCTAATACGCGGTCTAACTTACTTGTCAATCCCACGTGTTGTTTAAGGCTTTAAAATTGTATGCGTCTTGCGAAAAATACTTTCGACGTTAAACGACACC
This sequence comes from Xestobium rufovillosum, assembly GCA_963966045.1. Taxonomy (NCBI): domain Eukaryota; kingdom Metazoa; phylum Arthropoda; class Insecta; order Coleoptera; family Ptinidae; genus Xestobium; species Xestobium rufovillosum. Next base: position 39,298,346 of record OZ014494.1, on the reverse strand, counting down.
ATCTACATTTGCACAAAATTCGAAAAATCTAAGCAGGGACCGAAGTAACTGAATGCAAATACCGCTTAGTTCACCGAACTTTGATATAAAAGGAATTTTAATTTTGTAGTAGGCATATTTTTTGATCTACTAGCATGGTTTCTTAATCATAAAATTGTAATTCTGCCATTAATTAATTTTCTGCCATTACTTTCCTAATACGCCATACACAATACCGTCCTATTTATACGAAGCTTTAGCAATTTTTAAATTACCTGCTCTTCGGTGTTTTGGTCCTCTTTTCGTGTTCGTCAATTCGTGATATGCTTTACTAGCAATGCCGATGGTGTCTAATAGTGCGTAATTTGTTTTTGGAAAACGTTTACCCTTCCAAAGGGTTTTGTAATACATGTAAATAAATTTCGAATTCGGAAACTGATGTAAAAAACCTTACGTTTAAAATTGGTATTATGATAATGATGTATGTCGTTAATTGTAAGTCTAGTTTGTAGTTTTTTACATAAATCTAAAATACGAATTATAGGTGTAGTTGTTGAGGAGGCGCGGGCCAGCGCACCCAGCTGGTGCGAGGACCAAACGGTGGCTGCGAGAGCTCGACTCATTAATTTTGTCTGCACTGATACAGACTGCTAAATACCCGCCCGGTCGGCGGTCCGGCGTCCTCTCAAATCGCACAGCTCGGCAACAGTTTTTTGCTAATAATCTGCGACCCAGTAAACCAAACCCATACCGCAGCTCCTCAGTGTACTGAGAGATGTCTTAAATTATATTGGAATTGATATTTGCAATACCGATTATGATCACTGAAATAAAATATTGTCTAAATAATCTTGGCACAGATGAAAACTTGTTCAAAATTGTTCATTACTTAATACGTAGGTACCAACTTCCAAATCATTAAGAACATAAAAATAATGTTTCATGGTTGTGGGCAAAGGATTTTCCGTGCCCGCAAACTTGGAAATAAACTGGTGAATTTTTCAATCTTACTATTTTGGTACAATTAAATATTTAGCTGTTACTTTCTCCATCAAATTTCACATCTTATTTTGACGTCTTTACGCGAACTTTTTCGATGTAAATTCTAATAGGCTACCAGAAGACTTGTCTCAAGTACAGTTTATATCACCCCATTGTCGATACACGCGCCCGCCGAGCTGTGCTAGACATACGTTTCTTCGATAAGGCTGTCGTTACAACAAAATAAATACTACACAAAGCGCAATCAGGGTTTAGGGTCGTACTGTAGAGCACCACTATATGTAAGTTAGTGTAGGCTTGGCTGCAAGTAGATAATAATAACATGTGTATCCCCATGTTTAACTGCTTTTGTCGCTAGCTATCTTTAGTAGTTCGCCACCTGCCATGAGACATTCGATTTTTCATAGGGGTAAGTTGCTAATAACTAGGTTACTATCGGTGTTGTGAAAAGAGCGAGATGTATATATATTATATATATGAAAATGCGTAAACTATATTTTTGTACGGTTACACGTAGAAATTACTACAGAACTGCGCCTTTTGTATTCGTATTAATTGGCTCAATTTAAAATTAGCGTAGTTCTGAGCAAGTGTGATCTCAAATTTGAATTGGTGATAAATTTTATAAAAAAGCGAAACAAAAATCAATAAACATTTTTATACGATTCATTTAGGTTACAATTACGGTTATGGTTAAGTTGGTGTTGTATCGACTCATGGTGCGGTGGTACCCTTGCTTTTGCGTTTGGAAGTGGGTTCCAATGAGAATCCATCCTCATTTCTCCTATCAAAGTACAAATTTTCATAATAACAAAATAACTATGTTTTTGTGTCGTAGTTTGTGGACGCGTCGCCAGTTGGCGACGCTGTCGGTTTGTGACGTAGAAGCTAGAATGCTCCCTCGCTGTTTTCAATTATACATACAGGAGTTCTAAATATGTATGATTTTCTGAAATATTCCCAATATTTGTTACATACACTGCCAAGACATGATTTACTTTGCCTACTGATTGATTAATTTAAGCTTCCTCATCTGATATCATCAAGAATAATGGCAATAATTTCATACTAAAGTTTCAGTTCACTTTTTTGAGAAATCGGAATATTTCAAATAATCGTATTTGTTCGGATGCCTGATATTATAATTATTATTATTATTATTGGAAAGTGTTGAGAGTTCAGAAGGTAGTTTATGTAAGTTTATAGTGTACTGTAGTAGCGCGATGGGGGTGGCCTCGGACTGGTGCGTCGCTCTGCATTGCCATTCCTTAAATTAGATAGAAACGGCACTACTTTAGCAGAGCCCCGTGCAGGTCAATTGTTATTGCTTATCTGAAAGGCTGCACCATTGATAGAATACTTGCTCCTGGTGTGTACATACCTTGCGTACAAGTTAAACTAGTACAAAATTGTTATTCGTTAGTAAATACCTTACCAAGGTTTTCGGTTAAAATAAAACTGCGAACATGTGTGTTATTTTATTTGTTGTTAATTATTTTCACTTATTTTTAGTTTATTGATTGTTGGACCTAAATATGCTCTAGTCACTCTTCTATTCGAAATTTCTGATTTCAAATCAGTAACAACATTAACGCTATTATATAACTAAAAGAAATTTAACATAACATATTTATTGGAACGGTTTGAATAATAGTATTGAAAGAAAGAGTAAAATGAATTTTATATTTATTATCAGGAGCAGTTTCTTTTTTTGTGTGCGGCTTAGAAAGTTACAAATCATTGGTGATGTTTCTGATCGAGTACAAAAGGTGCCGCCCCCGATCGCCCACTTTATTACGATTACTATAAGGTACTTGAATTATTAAGAGTTTAGCATGAGCAATATCGCCAGAGATTTTTATCTGCCACCCGGTGTTTCCCCTACGTTTTAAATTCCTTTCAGCTTCACCGTCGTGCAATAACTTCAGGCATCCACATGCACTAGTTTTGAAGCGTTAGCTATTGTAAATAGCAAAGCCATGATGTTTCGTTGGAGGCAAACTTACATTTTTATTATATGTATGTTTTAGTTGTGTACTGATATACACTAATATACCTGGTTATTTTGCTTTATTAATATTATTACGCTTTAGTTTTTTATTGTTTTCTAGAATATATATTTTACTTTTATATTTTAAATTTGTTATTTTCTTACTTATTTTCGTGTTCTCTGTAGATGAACTCAGAGCAAAGGCACAGATACAAATTAATTAACCCCACCAGTGGCTACCTATAGGTATTTTTAGTTGTAGTCTTACTTCTAGCGCATAAAAATACTTCCCTTACCACGATTGCTGTGTGGAAACACCTGGTGTTTTATTTTCTAAAATGGGCTAGCAACGGGTCTTACCATTTCGATAATGGATTTTCAGGAGATTTCTTTCAAGACAGATGCTAAACGACCTTGTTTGTTCTCCTGAAAATGAACTTTGAGATGTGCCATACACAGTTTACGCCAAAACACTTAGGAGATCAGTCAGGGATGTTTAGGGTCAGTTTTCTACAAATAAATGCATATGTAAACACTACTAGAGTACCTATTATAATGTCACCGGTAAAGTATGTTATAATTGTGAGGAGTTTTTCAGTATATTGTAAAAAATTATCTATTTGTAATGTTAGGCTATCTTAGTCCATACTGCAACAGGTAAAATAAAAATAAGCGTGTTTCTGTTATATTCAGTTTATTCTTTGTACAGAAGCAATTGTTTAAATTTTTATTTTGTTACGAAAAACATTTTTGAAATTTAAATTATGTTGCATTTTTGAGCAACCTGTTGCGCTATGGAATTGAGAATATGTGAAGATGTTTTTATATTGAATATGCGTGAGAAATTTGATATCAATATTATGACATAAAATGATCGAGCTTTTGACGGCTTTTTATATGTAAACAATGGAAAGATTACAGATTTTTAAGACGTAATGAATATAGCCATTGTCTAATTATTTGTCGTTTCTTTTATATCCCCCCATCGTTCTAAACCCCACCCTTAGTGTGAACTATAACTTATATCTACAGTTTAATCACACCTAGATAAGAAGCTCTGCACAAAATCGTCCAGTCGTGAATGATACCCCACATCCAACTCTGGCTTCAGAAAGATTTACTGAAGGCCCGACATGCATGTATTCAGGGGAAATTGCCCCCAGTTTTATTACAGTGCGGCGTGTTCAATACTCCGACAAAGCAGGTCAAAAGTTACACCTGCGGGGTTGCGGGTCGTATCTCACGAAGGCATTGGTTTGTGGTGCTATCGCATTTGCCCTTGCTAGCAGGAAGTCATAATGATCATATGCGCGCGCCGCTCACCACGCCAAACGTTATCATAGTAGTTATACGTTTAAGTAATTCGTTGGCAAAAAGTGCAACCAGCAGCAGCGGTAGGTAGGGAGCTATCGCATATAACTGATAGTTTGGTATTCTCCGGCCGGGTGGGATCGGCTCCCGTAGAGGTTAGTTTTTCTCTCACGTTTTTACATTATCTCTTTTGCAAAAAATGCGTGTGTCTGGTGCGAGAGGACAGCTAAGGGGTCTGTTTAAAATGCGTGCGTCAACTCTGGGGTGTGTTTTAAAAAAGTTGCCGTCAGGAAAGTGGTCTGAACCTAAACGGAGAACGGCGCGCGCATCATGATCATTTATGGCCACCTGTTGCTACGGGCAAGTTGCTTTCGCTATACTTCGATTAAACTTTCTTCCTAGCAAATTTTGCAACACGAACGCCTGATTATGGTAGAAGAAGGTATATTCTATGCCTCTATAGAAACAATTTTTCGAGAACTGAAATCTTTTGACGCTATTCACGCGTGAACACTTTCTAAGATAAAATTTTTAAATTTTCTTTCTATAAAAGCCTAAAATAAAGTTTCGTTTATAAACTGTCCAAAATTCAATACTTCAATTTCCACCGTTTAGAAATGAGCGTAGTACCACGAAATCAGTTTTCAGGTTCATTTTAAAGTGGTTTGTCGGACTCTTAAAATAATCTATAATGCCTCTTATTAATACATGTTCAGCAAGAAACTGTGGGAAGCTTCAATAATTTGTTGTAGTGTGTACCAGTTTTTTAAGATGGTTACTCATTCATTAAGTCTTGATTAAAAACTTGGGAGCTTTCTTGATGCTAAGTTGGGATTGGACTACACGAAATGAAGAACTACTTGTTTAACACCAAAACACTTAATATCAAATCATTTACTACATATTTTTTCTAAATAATTTTTCTGGCCTCTTCAACTTACACGAAGTCTCTTTGAAGGTTCAGTCTGAATCAAAAAGAAACGAAAATATTTTTAATTATTCACATGTCTGCGCTTTAATAAATCAACTAATTTAAATGTATAGTATCTGGGAAACTCACATGATGGTAATAGGTAGGTACATACTAAAAAATCAGGAAAACTAAAACAGCAATCATACATTTTTTGAAATGGAATAGTCACGATAGTTTCCAATCAATTATGTGCTCCTTGTATCACACAACCTGCTGATTACTGTATTGACGGTTCTCTTAAATGTAATTACAATTATTTTTTGTTGAACCAACAGCATTGTCGCAATTTACAAAACTGTTATTATTTAGAACTAGCAGTACCTTCCTATCCCAACGGACTTATAACTTGACGGTTGACGCAGTTCTAGTATTAGTAATACTGGAACAGGTGTTTCAATGATCTAAAGAGGTTTAACCATATTGGAAGGGTTTTTATTTGAGAGGACATACTAAATCAAGTCCCTGAATGGGGGAAGCAGCTCTTTCAGTAATCAGAGTGGCAGAGATGGTGAGGGTCGGTATGGCACTGTGATACACACTACTGCGATGTTGAAGGCAACGGGTAACCACCACATTATTTTATCCCTAGTACAGTATACCTTAATTTATGATGATGACACCTTCTGGAGTAAAATATTCCGGAGGTAAAATAGTCCCACATTCGGATCTCCGGGAGGCACTGCTTCGGAGGGAGTCATCAGAAATGATAAGTGTAACATTATACGAGTCGGAGCGTATCTTTGTTAGTAGTCACTTTAGAACATATGTTCATCTAAATTTTTCGTCTTATTTGGAGTTCCTCTAGCACCCATTTTTATTTGACACGCCCGTTCTGAATCACCCTGTATAGGCCCACTTCTAACTATAGTGATGAGGCCGTAGAGGCAGTTTAAGTGATATTGAATATATGCTAGATTTTGTGAGAGGGCACGAAAATGTAATAATTGTAGATTTCGTTAGACTGATAGAGTTCTGCGATAAACATAACCTAACGGTCGCAAACACTCTATTTCACCATCACGTTAGGAGACTCTATACCTTCGTGGAAGATGCCAGAAGACCCAGGAATATATCAAATAGATTACATTCTCGTTAGGCAAAGATTTAGAAATCAAGTTAGGCACTGTAGAAGTTATCCAGGAGCAGATATAGATAGTGACCACAACATAGTAGTTATGAAGGCCAAATTTAAGATTTTGAAAAAACGAAGCGGAAGAAGGTATCCTTGACTTAGAGAAACTAAAATATGATGATACGCGCAATAAGTTCGAGAAAGAGGCAAACGAAGTACTGAAGGGCGCGGATGAAAATATGGTTAGAGACATAGAGGCAGAATGGAATTGCCCTTAAAATAGTTTAGATTCCGCAGCTAGAGATATTTTTGGTCATAAACAGACAGAGGAAAGGCGAAAATATAAGAATATGTTAAATGAAAGAGGGAAACAAAGATATAAAGCGATCAAGTGGGAAATTATTCGGAAATGTAGGAAAGCGAAAAAGCAATCTATTCATATTAAATGCAAAGAAGTTGAAGATAAGTTCGAAGTAGAAAAAACTGATGAAGCATATATAAAATAACTAGGAGAATTTTCAGAGTAATTGGATCTAGCAACAAAAACCTTAGAAACGAGGCAGGAGTTATCCTAACTTCCTAACCGGAAGCGGTAGGCACCGCTCTCAAATTGTTAGGGATGTAGGATGTTCAACTTTTGGGGAAATGCGTAGGTTAGCTCAGGATAGGAAAGGATGGAGGTACGCGTCCAACCAGTCTTCGAACTGAAAACTTTATGATGATGAGCAGTAGCTTCAGTTAGTACAATTAGTAGTGCGTTATTACTATTATTACTAATACTTTTGCAAGAAATTGCAAGAGGCAAGAAATGGGTATGCAAGAACAAGAAATATTTTTCCCATCTTGCAGTGCAAGAGCAAGAAGCAAGAAAAGAAATTAACTTGCAGAGCAAGAAGTCTTGTTTTTTGAAACACCAATTGCGGTGACTGGAGGCACCGGACCGCATTGAATTATATAATATGCGGGCCCTCTTAAACTTATGCAGTGTGGTTATTGCCATACTGTACCTACTGATATAATTCAATGCGGTCCTGTGCCGCCAGTCGTCGCAATTAGTGTTTCACAAAGCAGACTTCTTGTCTTGCTGCTTGCTCTTGCACTGAAAGATAGGAAAAGATATTTCTTGTTCTTGCATACTCATTTCTTATCTTACTGCAGGACTCTTGCAATTTCTGGCAAAAGTGTTAGTAATAATAGTAATAGCGCACTACAGAGACGGGCATAATCTGACAGCAGGAACAGGAATTATGTGCACCAAGCCTGGCACAGAAATGCAAAGTAGGGATGGGCGCGTGACGTGACAATTGGTGGGTCACGACGTGACCCATAAACGTGAGTCACTTTCTTAATTTAGCACGTGCGCGGAGTTAATTTTATTTTCAGTCGTGAGTGATCGTGGGTCAATTAACAAAACTCGAGTCTTGAACAGTCACGCGTGAACCGATTTTAAGCGAACAGTTAAAAAACCCCGTATATTTTAGTTGTAAAGCTTTTAAGTTTTTAATAAAATGAAGAGTTTTCTGTTCCAAGCTAGAATTATTTTACTTCCTATACGTTTATAAATTATTTTTCTCTAACAATTACACCTACTTATAAGATTTGGTTTGGGCTCTAATAAAAGTAAAGAGGAGAAACAGCCCTCATTTTAAGTCGTGACTCTCGTGACTGGGTAGTGAGTGAGCGTTTCTGATCATGTAGCAGCACGTACGTGAGTGTCGTGAACGTGAAATGGTAAGAAAAAATCGTGAGTGAGTGGGCGTGAGTTATATACACATTGCGTGATCGCAAGTGATCGTGGTTAGAAAATTACTCACACGCCCTTTTCTAATGCAAAGTCACAGCAGCAAACCAACCATACTATACGAACAAACCGCAAACAGGATAGTTCTTGGACAGAACGATTCATACTGGTCATACACATGCAATAGACCGGATAATATAACACTGATAGGCATACCTAATAGAAATTAGTGTCCCTAATGGCAATAAAGTAGACACCATGAAAAAATAGAGAAATAGCTACCACTTGCACAAGAAATAACAAGAATTTGGTATCAAGAAACAGTCAATATAGTAAGTACATATAATTTTAGCAGCATCTCGCATAACCCACAAATCATTGCGTAAAAATCTACATGAGCTGGGCGCAGAAGTGAGCATTCACATATCCATATAGAGACCTGTTTTACTAGAGTCCGAAAACCTAACACGATAATTTTTAGGAAGTGCCTCCGTAACCGGCGCCGGCTACAGTTTTATAGGTGTATTGTTGCCGGAACCTGCGTGTGTCTGGTGCGAGAGGGCAGCTAAAATGCGTATGCGTTGTATCAGTCTTTTTCGTTCCCAAATAGAAGCGCGCCGGCAACTATACGCAAGGCCGGCGCCGGCTACGGAGGCACTCCCTAATTTTTAACACATAAATAGATATTATAGCCATAGGTATCTGGCATAATACCCGTGTGTCCGTATTTTACCCGTAATGGTGAATTAACAACACGACACTAATAATAATAGCATTAAGAACATTAATCCGAACAAGTAAAATTAAAATTCCGAATTTTTTAAAATTCAGTTTTCATTATCAGGATCACTACAATAGAATACAGCGCCAACGTTTTTATGAATGATTTTGGTTTCATAGAACGTCACCCAGTTGAGAGTTTTTATTGTGACAACAAGAACAACAGCCAACAAACAGTTAGGTAACTGATGGAATTCGAATTGGACAACAAAAAGTATTGGCGAATCGAAGTTCATTATTTTTAAACCGCGCGAATTTTAAACAGAATTGCTGTGACGTACGTTTGACAGATCTCAGGGTTACGAAGAAGCGCTTGCTGCAAGGTGGCACGGTTTTAAGATGCTCTAGTTTAATGTACCTTTTCATATGCCAAAAATGTCTTTTGCTGCCCAAGACGGAACCTGTTTCTTAGAATTTCATAATTAAAGTTTGAGCACTTGTTTATTTATTGTTAGGGTTAAGTGCACGTGACAAAATAAAAACTCGCAAGTAAGTGTGTATACAACCAAAATCATTCGTATACGTTTGTCGTAAAAGAATATATTTTCATTTAAAAGTATCGCGTCTTCTAATGAACCTTAGGTACGGGATGATGTTGAGTCTGTAAGAACATTTTATTTTTTATATCCTGAATTGTTTCTGCTATAATAGTAACCTTTTAACTACATATTTGATAAATTATGGTTGTTTGGCTTGTTAATTTACAAAAGTTTGTAAATATAAGACTATAATATAATTCACACAGTAGTTGAATCAAGAGCTTTGACGTAAATTCACTATGAATTCTTAATAAATTAATCTCACATGTCAAAAGACAGTGACACAGAATTACTGTGCCACTGTCTTTTGGCGCGTGGGGTTAACTTATTAACGCTGCGCGTGCCATTTTCGGAATTTGAGCATTAAAAACGGGACATGTAGACACATTTTTATTCCAACACCATTCTGAAACTAAAGTACAGTACGACCTCTTTAATCCGGACTATAAATTGCACTAGGTAATCCTAATTATGGAAATATTCGGATTATTGAAAAAAGACAGAAAATATCTATCTCCTAATTATCTGGGAATTTCAATATTCCTACAATGAACAACTTCATGAAATATTGAACAAATCGTCTTTATTTTCAAATAAAAATTACAAACTGTATTACATATCATATTTTGTCTTAAATTATACGACATAACTATATAAATCTAAGAAGTTGTAAAGAATTGAGTAATTTTGCTTTGTTTGATGTTTGCTTCTTCTGCCTTTCGAGCTCGTTTTTTCATTTCTGATAATATTAAAATGCGATGTTCAGATTCTCCATTTTCCTCAGCCCATTTCAAACACATTTCGAAACTTTTGATTGCTTCTACGTGTTTTACACGTCGTGGTATCTCTTCTACTTCTTCATCAGAACTTGATTCATTTTGAACATGCTCCAGAATGTCCATATCGTTTATGGATTCCCACGATTCCTCTTGGCCGGTGGCCCATTCAATAACTTCTTGTCTTGTTACATCTTCAGAGATGTGATATATCAGTGTAGTTACTTCTTCTACTTCTTTCTCTATACTTCCTAACTCCATTTTATTCTTCCATTGTGCTAATGGAAGATGATCATCTTCATCCCAACCATCATCAAATTTTGTTAGAAGTTTATTCCAAGAATTTTTAATAAGCTCTGGCCTCACATTTTCCCATGCTTTTGCTGATTGAATCACAACATATTTTAGGTTAACCTTCTTCAGTTCTGCAGATAAATCTGCATTTTCAGAAGCAACAATGAGTTTTAAGAGAGTTTTTCTGTAATGCAACTTGACCGCTTCAATCACATTCTGATCGGTAGGTTGCACTAGAGGGGTTACGCTTGGCAGCAAAAATAATACAACAATTTTCTTATCATCTGAGCATAAATCTTCCGGGTGTCCTGGAGCATTGTCTAAAATTAAAAGTGCCTTGGGCTCTAAATTTAGCTGTTGCATTTTTTCCGCACTTCTGGAACAAAGTTCGTATAAAACCAGTTCTTAAAGATTTTTTTGGTAACCCAGGCTTTTTTCTGTCCTTGGTATATTACTGGCGGCGATTCATAATCTCATTGCTTATTTTTCTACCTTTTCTACGTTATGCGTGACGACCTTGAAATTTTTCAATTCTCGGGCAATTTTCGAGGTGCCGCAAAAGAAGTTTCACTTCAAAAAGATTTATCAATAAAGGATCAACTTAGAGACTCGCACTAGTTTTATAGTAATATTTTTCGGTCGTCTTAAATAAATCTCCCTCAAATTATTGAAAAATCCGCCATAAAACCGTCATAAACTCGCCACCATTTTTACTATTTGTACACATATTTATCATAATTAGAAAGTAGGGTTGTCTAAGTTAATTATTCATTTTCGACCAAGAACATCTTGATACGTTGCTTCGGATAAATCGGTGTGTTGGAATGAAAATTATATTGCAATCTCTCCACCTTGTGCATATTAGGCCGAGATGAACACTAAACTGGACGTTTGACAGTAGTAGTAGTGTGACCATTGCAATGCAGATGGCGCGGCGGTGGCGCTTCAGTTTATCCTCATATTTATAAATAGAAAATAATAATTTAAATATAGGACCACCAACTAATCCTCCCAGATTTATTCAGTTGCCGCTAAAGCAAAAAACCTTGAAAATTCCAAGCTGTAGAGGTTCCATCTGAAGAGTTTGCAGCTGTGATAGAAACCAATCATAACAGATTGTGACGATATTTTGCATAATCCTAATCACACTTTTAGGCGATAGGTGGCAGCACGTTATAGACTAACAGCTGATATATCGCAGCCTTAACTTACATAGAATAGAAATTTCAGTTTTTTATACATTTTAAAGAATCGTTGCATATGCACATAAACAAACTGTCAAGATCTGTGCTGTATTATGACGTCGCACGCTGTTAGGATCGCCTGTTTTTTTAGTTTATTCACAATTTAAAACGATTTCTTCCATTTTACACACCATAAATTGACAGCACAAGTGTGTCGATTGGTGTCGGTCCAAGCGTCAGTTTTCATTCTAAAGAAAATAAATGCCACGTGCTCTTCGCATCTGTCGGTGTTATTTAACTTAGGTTGAGTTTAGGTACACGGTAACGTGCACGCGAAATGCGAACATTTGTTAACTATTGCATTGAAACTTTCAACAAAGAAATTTATGAACCGAAACAGACTGACAGAGCGCATTTTTGAAACAGATCACTTATCTGACGACGATCAGATACACGCATTTTTTGTAAAAAAAGATAGTGTAGAAACGTACGAAAAAGAAACTAACCTCCGCCGGAGTCGAACTCACCCAGCCTAAGGACATGAAACTACTAACTCTATGTGATACCTAACTACCCACCGAAACCGCTGACTGTGGTCACAACTAACGAATTACTTAAACGAAAGTATAACGTATACATATACAATGATGAAGTTTCGCGTGCCCACTAACGTGCACCTAACAGACAAAGCGTTTAACTTAACTTGCAGTATATCTACTTATGGTATTTTTGCAGCGGAAACAGTTTATTGTATGTTGCACTTGAGTGTAAAAATGTTAAAACTAGTATAATTATACTTACCGCAAAAGTATGTTAAGATATTTTGTAAATCAAACAGACAGACAGACGTTAAGAGTACGTAGCGTGTTGTTTATTTGAACTGAAAAATTAACCCGAGCGAAGGATTACGTTAGGTAACAATTATTTTTTCTTTAGGCCTTAACCAGCAGTAGAGGTTTAAGTACCTCGTCGATGGTCGGAATTTTTACCTTATCCAGTAAATTAGTGCCCACATCGCAACCTACAAAATGTCTTTAAATTTGTTGACTCCTAAGTTTGGACGAATCACAGTGCTCCTTTGAAGTTCCTATAATGCTATGCCGTTTGAAATCAGCAGAATGGCTCCTACGACAGAAAACCTTCCCCAAACCCGGCATAAGATGTTGTGACATTCTGTAATGTTTCGTAGTACATAAAAATTGGTTTTGCATATGCCTAAACGTGTACTTACCGGCTTTTCTGCATCAGTACTTAACTTCTAGGAAAATAAAACGGTTTTTCCACTTCTGACTGAAATATTTCGCCCTCTGCTAAACTATATGAGCAACGAAGATGTAGGAAAATACCTACATTAGTAGGTACATAATTAGTTTATTTTTTCATAATTTAAATAATTCGTTGTCGTATTTGGCACACAGTAACGTGGCTTTACCGTTATCCTTTTATAAAGCGCCAAAATTAGCATCTGGAGCAATTTTCTCCCACCCAGAGAACTATAAAAAATATGCCTTTATTCAAAATGTATTGCGTTATGTGAAATTTTCTTTGCGGGGACTGAAGATATTCGGTACTACGCACCTTGAAATCAATAGAAAATATAAAATGTAAACTTTCCTTCCATATTTGCTCAAAACAAATAGCCAAAAAGCAACAGCCATAATCACATTTCCGCCTCTTTAGAAGAATTGGACGGCAGGCTAAACAGACTAAGCCGTGTCTCACCGTCCGTCGCCATTGCAAATTTAAAGCATGTTTGGGTTCTCTCGTGATTCGAAAATCAAGCAGCCGAAGACTTCTTTCAGGAAAAGAATGACAAACGAGCGAGGGATATTATGCAGAGTGGTCAGACACATGAAGCGAATAGCAAATAGTTCGATTTAAAGTTTATTTCAGAATTTCACCCCTGTCAGGATTGTTTAGAAACAGTCCGTTTACCAGAGCTGGGCTGTGATAACTTTTATTTAGTTTTGTAAGTTTTCATGCTTTTTTCCTACTTCGCTTTAAGATACTTTCGTATAACGCACCTGCATAATTTAGTTGTTAGTGAAAAGGGAACGCAATTCTTCAGGCCTTCGCAAATGGCCATATATTGTTTCTTTTCAAAGTTAAACTTTAAAAACACGTTTGCACTTTGCCTATAACCACTTTGATATTATTTTTTTTATATTTCAGTCTAAATTGTATAAAAGTGAAAGAGTCGATCACTGGTGTCTCTCTCTGTTATCGTATAGTTGAAGTTTCTGGTGGTGTTTATTATTCTAAGCATTTTATAATTTCCAAATGATCTTTTCATTCAGAACGAAAGTAACAATTGCCATACATGATATAGTGTTATATTATGCTTAGGTACGTTTAGGTACCTACCTGTAAGTACCTACGTCTTGTCCTTATAAGTATGCGCAAATATATTTTCTGGGGTAATTCCTTGAATCGTGAACTTTAGTTTTTAAGATTCAGGATATTATTTAAAAAACGGTTTATGATGCGAAATCGAACTTTGCGTTTCTGCAAAAGTTAGATTAATGTGCGGTTTATTTCTACGCGATAAAGCCTATGTTCACGGCAATAGGGTTGAAGGGTGTTGATAACGAGAAAACGCTACAGACGAACTGACTTAGCACTAAACTTTAATTAAGATTCGAAGATATACAACTAAGTAGGCACGAAAGTTGACAATTGCGTTCACCCGTGTGTGATATACTCGTAGCTGTGCGCTATAAATAAATCAGTCAATAAATTGTTGTAGGCAGCTTTGAAATTTTGAGGTTTACTAAATAAATATGACCTCGCGTGTTTTTTAAAATCTAATAATTTTCTACCAGAAGAATCTCTTAGGTACGGCAGTTAAAAATTTTAATGGCTTTAATCCCATGTATTCGGCATAATGTACTTTATTTCTAACATAAAAGATGTACCTTTTTCTCTCCTTCTTTTTCTACCTATTTTTGTCGTGTTAACGTCGTCTCTATTTTGACAAAAAATCAAAATGATTTTTTGGCGTAGCGCGCTAATTAAATTGCATAAAATTTAAACGTCAAATCACCTTGTCATTTGAATTTTTATTTTGCGTACGCGAGTAAACTTATCAATTATCGCTACCTACTCAAGTTTTGCCTAGGAATTTCTGTTACTTAATAATAATTTACTTTAACAGTTACTTGACTAAAAAAACTACGCGTAGATATTTTGAAATATTCCTAAGAATATTTTAACTAGCCTACTCGATGCCCACTCTCCTATAAGTTTAATTTTCTCGTATCTAATTTAATAAAGAATAACACTGATTATTTTTTCATCGTCAAATTGGCCAATTGAAACATTTCATTTGGAAATTTCACACTTACATTTATCAGCCAATCAGAAGCTTTGTATTTGTTTGGTTACCATAGCAACAGAGACGATTTCCGGAAATTATCTCTCCTCCTTCAGGCAGGAGGAAGTGATTACAGCAGAAATTTTTCTATCAAATAATGATTTAAAAACTGAAATTTCATTTTTAATGCTGAACGTCTTCTTTGGTACTGTCTTGGTTATCTTTTCCAAAACGAGACATGGTAAAAACCACAAACTAATCCCTAAATTATTTAAGGTATTCTTTATTGCTAAAAACGCTCTATAATAGACGATTGCACGTCAACTGACAGCACTTTTCATTGGCATACGCAGGCTTCTTTACAATTTTAGTTCTATATTTTGTTTTTGATGACAAAAATGTCAGATTAATGCCATATTATACTTGGGCCGCCGAACAGACGGAGTGATCACCCTGCAAGAACGTGCTCTAGCGGGGCCAATATTAATTTATGACGACCGAATTGGAGTGAGGCGACTTCGTTGGGTCTAAAGAAAACGCATCACTGCGGTTCGGTCGTCCTTAATTGATAGTGGTCCCGCCTAGAGCTCATGCTTGCAGGGTGATCACTCCGTCTGTTCGGCGGCCCAAGTATAGTTTGTAATTTTATTTAGGTGTGAAATTTCCTTACCGAATTCCCCACGTGCTTGAATTATTAACCGTAAATTTTTTCTTGGTCTCGAATATTGTTTGAAACACAACACAACACAACACAACATTCGAGACTCGAAAAAATTTTCGGAAATAATTCAAGCACTAAGGTCTATCTGATATAAGAATGCAGTGGTGGGCGTGGCTTGACCATACAGAAATATTAATTACTAAAGAGGGACAATCAATGACATATGAAAAAAATAGATTAATAAACAATTTAAAAATCAAAAGCAATACTTACAAAATAAGACTCGATTTATTTTAATTGTATGCACTTGTTGTAGGCCCTAGTTTAGATCTAATTACATACTACTTGACCTCAAATTAATAACGTATGACTCAAATTCAGTATTAATCAAGTTTATCCTGTGTATTGACAATGATAAATTATATTGACATATACATTTTTCCAATTTTACTCAAGCTGTTGCTTTTACTAACCACTCGTGTAAATTTGACAGAAGATCACTCGGGAAAACGCTCGTGATCTTTTATCTGTCAAATTTACACTCGTGGTTACCAAGCAAAGCAACAGCTTTCGTAAAATTTCCTACAATTCCAGACCACTTATTGTATTACTACAGACAACTCGGAAACTTGTGAAATCAAGGTTATCCGGTTAATGTCAGATTTGACATTTTGTCTTAAAATAGATGCAAAATCCATTATTGCGTGCTTTAAACTAGGACTGAAAATATTTTTTTATCGCACGCATGTTTTCAGCGATATTAAAGTGTATCTATAGAAATAGAACGTCTTTGGTTAGTAAGCTAGCTACTTAGAAATTTTGACATTTACTAGCATAAATAACAAATTATTAAAAATAAAGTTACTGTTTTGTGAATAAATTTCACTTTCGTAAGGGGCGTGGGAAAAATAGTGTAAGGGAGAGTGGGGGAATTGTGCGAAGCTGGTAATTGTGCGCATGTTGATTCTCACACAAATAGTGCCAAGCTTGGAACACAACAAGTTCTGTCCGCTGTCGACAAGTGCATTAAAGAACCTCCGTCAACAACTTGCGTTGCAGCGCTCTTGTTACGTGAATATGGTCGCCAGACGTCAAAACGCACGAATTGCTATAATTTGTTGGCTTCAGCAGCTAAGGAGATAAGCTGACACTTTTATTTTAACAATGATCTCTCATGCATGGCTGTAATTAGCATTGTGTTCTGTGGTTTTTCATGTAAGAATCCTCGACAAAGTCGGACTTGTTTATGAGCTGTGATTTTCTTTTATGTTGGATCTGCTTTGGGGTAATTGTGCGCACAATTAACCCTATGCATTTGAATACGAATAAGCAAGTACATCTGTTTTTTTTTTTGCTTTTCGTAGATACCGCGAACTTATAATCGTGCTGAGTCTGCTAAAAACTATCGTGATTATTGCCAAGAGTAAAAATACTTAGTTCTTAATTTCGCCAAAGCTCGATATATTATGTAGTTACCTATAAGTACCTATCCAAATGGTTGTTTTTTGTTATTTTGACTTTAGAGAAGTTTATGTTAATTTTGTTAGATGAATAAAACATTCTAGTAGTTTAGGACAAATGTTTCTTATGTCAATTCGTACTGATTTATAGCTTTGAATGTAAAGGGCACAATTCCCCATCTTCTGCGCACAATTACCCCGAGGGTTGGGCAATTGTGCGCTTTTGGGACTTTGGGCATTTTATTTTTTATGTTACCACACCTACCTTTCAATCAAATATGCTTCTGCACAATGAAACTACCATGTTGGGGGCTTACATTCCTATATATTTCAACGTCATAACTGTAATGGCTTGGTCACAGCAGCAGATCTTCCTTAAGTGCGCACAATTCCCCCACTCTCCCTTACATAACTCGTGGAAAGTGCATTTCATGTACACTCGTGTGAATTTTGCACTCGTATGAAATTTTCCACTTTCCATACTCGTTGTACAAACGGAGTTATTTTGGCCGTTTATTCAGTATATTCGGGTTACCTCGTTTCCTACATATTTGTTTGGAGTAGTAACTTTTCCTTTATTTATGTTTTTCAGTTCTCCTTTGAATGTTCTGAAGTTGACAAGAAATTATTCGAAACTCCACACAATTAAAACAGGTTCATGATTTAATTGGTAGCAAGCAAATTAGTAACTCGTTCGTATCTTGCGAAAGAACCATTTCACCATTTATAATATAGTTAAATTTATCATTAATTAAAACAAACATTTTATACTGACTATTTAACCATTTGGCTTGAACCTTAAAGTTAATATTTATATAGATTATTAAGGGTCGTAATTTACACCCGATAATTTAATGAATTTTGCATATTAAAAAATAATAAATGCTCGATATAAAATAATTAATGCTCGATAAAATATAAAAATGCCGAATAAACTAAATCAATTTGCTTTGTATTTTAAAGAAATTCACCCGATAAAGTATCTCATTTGCACTATAAGTTCTGGTCGCTACTTTAATCAAATAAGCGCTCTAAAAAAATGTAAATGCTCGATAAGTCGGGTTCACTATTAAATCAAATTTTGCTTGATATAATTGAATTATCCCGATGGGGTACTAAATAAACGCTGGGGGGGGGGCTTAAACGCTTCGCTCGCCCCGCTTGCCCAAAGACCGGAAATAGTGGGCCGTGGAACCACTTTTTTGACTGTATTCAGTGACGGGCAAGTATAAAACAAAGCAGTTCGTTTTGAATACCTTGATATACCGAACATTCATTATAATAATTGAGAGTTTATAATTTTTTATCGAATATTTATTATTATGGGAGGCATTTGAATTTTGTATCAAACTTTCATTACATTTATCGAGCGTCTATCATATTTATCGAGTATTTAGTATATTAGCGAGCATGTGAATTATATACCGAGCATTCATTATAATAATCGAGTGTCTGTTATTTATATCGAATTTCTATTTCTTAATCATGCATTTGTATAAATTAACGGGAAAGTGTACTCTGCAGTATGATTATAATATCGAGCACCTAATTTGTTCCCGATTATTAATATAAATTCGAACATTTCTAAAGCGTTTTGGTTGTTAAATGTATTATTTAAAAATGGGTTGTATTTAACCGAACACCAAAATAATATTGATTTGATCTCTAAATACTTGTCTTTTGCCACCAAAAATTATATTCGAGCAATAAAATTTGAGCACCAAATTATTCATATTTGATCTCCGAAATGTAAAGTTTTGTAGCCTGTTTATCATTTTCAGCATGAAATATTTGTTTTTGGCACCAAAAATTTTACTTGAGCACCAACATTTGAGTGCTAAAATATATGAGCTATGATGTCAAATAAAACAAATTTTGGTAGTATATTTATATATTTATAGATACATATGTTACGGTCAATAACGTTAAATATGGAAATAAGGTTAAAGCCGGCCGGGGGATGCGTCTTTACAAAATGTACCCTGTCTAAGCACAAGCCCCCCCTAGCGCGAATATATCAACAATAAAAGTCAAATGATTGAAAATGTACCTATCTGGCGTTGATGGCGATGACCTTTCTGTTCTTTTGGACCTGACCGTTTTTTGTTCATAAGAGTCACTAGAACAAAACAAATCCACCTCGGCAAGACGCGAACCCCTAGACTTACACTTTTGTTAAGGACGCATAATGTCATAACCACTGAGCCACGAAGGTGTTGCCGATCGCATTTAATTAAATAGTATTTAAGCAGTCGCTTTCTTGATAATATGGATGGAGGCGTGTCTTGTGTTAGCTTTGGGTATATTTAGTAAATACGCCGCCGGGATATGACGTTAATGCGCATTAAATATTGCGTTGAAACTTGTAACAAAGACATTTATCAAACGGAATAGACTTCTTTACTGATGGAAATCTGACAAGATGCATATCTGAAACAGCCCACCTAACTGACGTAGATCTGACACACATTTTTTATAAAAAAAATAATGTAAAACGTAAGAAGAAAACTAACTTCTACGGGAGTCGACCCTCCACCCGCCTAAGAATATCGAACTACTAACTCTATGCGATATCTACCCACGGAAACCAGTGACAAATTACTCAAACGAAAGAATAATATTAGGTATACTCAAAGTCTTAATTTTATGAACTCTACGTCAGGCTTAGTAAAATAATATACGCAGACAGAAATCAATCGGTCAGAAATTCACAGCACAAGTTTCGGAAGAGCAGTAAAATTAGGAGTCGACCACTGGACAGAGGCCTTTGAAACTATTAAGTGGCAAGTCCGTCACCTCGTTATGAAACAAAATTGGTATTCAGGGCAGCCACTGCCGCCAATCTGTCAACGCGCCCCTCACTTTGAATAACTTAACGAGTCCTTCAAGTATCATCCTTTGTCTTGTTATCCGTCTTATCCATTCATCTTGATGCTATCTTGATGAACAGAGCATCCGAATTAAGAAATTATGTGGTACGCCGAACGCCCTCACATTATTTCCTATTTTTAATTCATTATTTTATTTTGGTAAGCTATTCTGATGTCAGTCGTAACGTTTTGTTAAAAAAACTTAAAAAAATATTTTGTTGAATTAATAAAATACTTTGCGTACTACCAATGGGAAAGGTTTATTATAATATTGACCGGTTTCAAGATTTAAAAATCTCATTATCAGAATATGTTTACATAAAGTAAAATCTATATAAATAAAAATCAATTGCCGCATGTATGTAAGCTCATCACTTGAGAACGGCTCGACCGATTTGGCTGATTTCTTTTTTGTTGTGTTCGTAATTTTCAGGACAAGGTTTGTATGAAAGAAAATTTTGGAAAATCCACCGGGAAAGTAGAAAATTTGGAAGGTAAAAGTTTGTATGAAAATCTGTTTGACAAACAAAAATGTGACGTTCAGTTTGACAGTTCTAAAAATTGAATTGTCAGTGTGTTATCGGTGGTGATCATGTATTTGGTGGTTCTTTGGAAAAAATGCCACCAGTGAGGCGTCGAAATATCCGTCGGCGTACGCGAAGAGCGTAGACAGCGTTTGGAGCCAAGTCGAATAAGAATTTCTCAAGTCTCAAGCGCGATCCATTATAACTCTGGAACAACGGATACAGTCGAGTTCGACGCGCTCAGTTGGAGCTTACGCACAAAATAATTTGGAACGTCGACAAAACAGAGGCCGAACGTGGCATTAGGGAACGAGAAATTGGAAAAGCTGCCCGGAAAATTGGAAAATTCGGGAAAAACTGAAAGTGCTTTTTTCTATGGGATTTTTGTATGATATGGATATGCGTAAGTCGGGAAATTCGAACAAACTGTAAAAATCATAATTTTGGAAAATCGAACGGAAAATTTGAAAATTCGGGAAAAACTAAAAATGCTTAACGGCTGGACCGACTTGGCTGATTTTTTTTGTTGTGATCGTAATTGTCAGGACAAGGTTTGTATGAAAGAAAATTTTTGGAGAATCCACCGGAAAATGTGAAAATTCGGGAAAAACTGAAAGTGCTTAACGGTTGAACCGATTTGGTTAATTCTTTTCAAAAATAAGGTTTTTAGGGAACGAAAAATTGGAAAAGTTGCCCGGAAAATTGGAAAATTCGGAAATGTAGGGAAAAATATAAAGAAAGTCAATGAAAAATACTTTAAACTTAAAACAGGGTATATATTAATATGATACTGAATACAACGTGATTATACGACAGTAGTCTAAAGAATGTGTTCCAATTCACCCACTGGACCCCGATGATTCCGCCGAACGTGCCTTTACCATAAACAATAATTCGCATAAACGCAGAAACGTCTGACCTTCGCCGTGGGTATCGAATTCCAGGCGCTCGTACAGCGTTGCTCACAGAAACAACTGAAAATGCTTTATTCTATTGGATTTTTGTATATGTATAGGCGTAAATCGGGAAATTCGGACAAACTGTAAAAATCATAATTTTGGAAAATCCATCGGAAAATTTGAAAATTCGGGAAAAACTAAAAGTGCTTAACGGCTGGACCGACTTGGCTGATTTTTTTTTTGTTGTGATCGTAATTGCAGGATAAGGTTTGTATGAAAGAAAATTTTTGGAGAATCCACCGGAAAATGTGAAAATTCGGGAAAAACTGAAAGTGCTTAACGGTTGAACCGATTTGGTTAATTCTTTTCAAAAATAAGGTTTCTAGGGAACGAAAAATTGGAAAAGTTGCCCGGAAAATTGGAAAATTTGGAAACAACTGAAAATGCTTTTTTCTATTGGATTTTTGTATATGTATAGGCGTAAATCGGGAAATTCGGACAAACTGTAAAAATCATAATTTTGGAAAATCCATCGGAAAATTTGAAAATTCGGGAAAAACTAAAAGTGCTTAACGGCTGGACCGACTTGGCTGATTTTTTTTTGTTGTGATCGTAATTGCAGGATAAGGTTTGTATGAAAGAAAATTTTTGGAGAATCCACCGGAAAATGTGAAAATTCGGGAAAAACTGAAAGTGCTTAACGGTTGAACCGATTTGGTTAATTCTTTTCAAAAATAAGGTTTTTAGGGAACGAAAAATTGGAAAAGTTGCCCGGAAAATTGAAAAATTCGGAAACAACTGAAAATGCTTTTTTCTATTGGATTTTTGTATATGTATAGGCGTAAATCGGGAAATTCGGACAAACTGTAAAAATCATAATTTTGGAAAATCCATCGGAAAATTTGAAAATTCGGGAAAAACTAAAAGTGCTTAACGGCTGGACCGACTTGGCTGATTTTTTTTTGTTGTGATCGTAATTGCAGGATAAGGTTTGTATGAAAGAAAATTTTTGGAGAATCCACCGGAAAATGTGAAAATTCTGGAAAAACTGAAAGTGCGTAACGGTTGAACCGATTTGGTTAATTCTTTTCAAAAATAAGGTTTTTAGGGAACGGAAAATTGGAAAAGTTGCCCGGAAAATTGGAAAATTCGGAAACAACTGAAAATGCTTTTTTCTATTGGATTTTTGTTTATGTATAGGCGTAAATCGGGAAATTCGGACAAACTGTAAAAATCATAATTTTGGAAAATCCATCGGAAATTTGAAAATTCGGGAAAAACTAAAAGTGCTTAACGGCTGGACCGATTTGGCTGATTTTTTTTTGTTGTGATCGTAATTGTCAGGATAAGGTTTGTATGAAAGAAAATTTTTGGAGAATCCACCGGAAAATGTGAAAATTCGGGAAAAACTGAAAGTGCTTTTTTCTATTGGATTTTTGTATATATGTATGTATAGGCGTAAATCGGGAAATTCGGACAAACTGTAAAAATCATAATTTTGGAAAATCCATCGGAAATTTGAAAATTCGGGAAAAACTAAAAGTGCTTAACGGCTGGACCGATTTGGCTGATTTTTTTTTGTTGTGATCGTAATTGTCAGGATAAGGTTTGTATGAAAGAAAATTTTTGGAGAATCCACCGGAAAATTGGAAAATTCGGAAACAACTGAAAATGCTTTTTTCTATTGGATTTTTGTATATATGTATGTATAGGCGTAAATCGGGAAATTCGGACAAACTGTAAAAATCATAATTTTGGAAAATCCATCGGAAAATTTGAAAATTCGGGAAAAACTAAAAGTGCTTAACGGCTGGACCGATTTGGCTGATTTTTTTTTGTTGTGATCGTAATTGTCAGGATAAGGTTTGTATGAAAGAAAATTTTTGGAGAATCCACCGGAAAATGTGAAAATTCGGGAAAAACTGAAAGTGCTTAACGGTTGAACCGATTTGGCTAATTCTTTTCAAAAATAAGGTTTTTAAGCAACGAAAAATTGGAAAAGTTGCCCGGAAAATTGGAAAATTCGGAAAAACTGAAAGTGCTTTTTTCTATTGGATTTTTGTATGATATGGATAGGCGTAAATCGGGAAATTCGGACAAACTGTTAAAATCATAATTTTTTGTATGCGCGCGCGATCATAACTGACGATAGGAACGACATATTTGGTTGAACATAAACGTAATCAGAAAAATGTTTCACATTGAATAAACGATTTGGTTAATGAATCAAAAGTTCAATACGAAAAGTAATTTTAGGCAGGACAACGTCTGCCGGGCCGCTAGTTGTAAATAAATTAATATGACACTAAGGGAACAGTTGACAAGGAAACTAAAATTAACAAAACAATACAAATAATTAAAATAATGATATCCATGAAATAAGCTAACTAGATAACTGAATTTCAGAATTTACCTACGAGACATTAGAAAAACACAAAGGAAAATCGATTACCTCGTAGCTTGAAGGGAAAAAACAATGAATTTGAAGAATACCTTCGGGAAAAAAAAAACAATAAATTCAATTGAAAAAACCGTTAAGTGAAATATCGGAACAGAAAAAATGAAATAAACAATATATCCATAGAATCTTGACAACTGCCAACTGCTAATCTTGTAATAAACTAAAAAAGAGAAATACGTCAATAAGAGAGGTTAGAACAATAAATTGCTATAAATAACGGATTTAAGATTGAAATCGTCAACAGAATCATTAACAATAAAAAATAAAGTTGAATTATGTTTTCCCGTCCGAAATATCCGTTTTTAAAACAATTAAAATTATTATTTATTCACTAAATCTAAAAATACAACTTATAGCTATGACATTCTATGCAGAAGTGTGTGATAACAGTTTGGATTTCTCTTGATGAGAGATATACAAAAACGCTGACTTTACACTGATAGCGGGTTCCATCATCAACGTGGGAACAATGAATCTGTTGTTTACCGGACACATAACACCTCCCTTCGCAGATTCAACTTAAGGTCACTAAAGTTGAACTTTGATCAAATCCAACGCGGGCATTTCGACTCCTTCTTCAGTTTTTCTTGATGACCTCCTTGCCCATAATTTTTTCTTGCAGCACAGGATAACTATAGCAATAACTATAATAGAATATAATAATATTGTCCAAACACTTGGGTACGAAGACACAATATTTGACGTGTCCACTTGAGGAATGTTTTCTTTAATTTGATTTTTAATTTGCTGTAATTCGTCGAGATTAAGGTTGTCCAAATGTAAAGTTAAATATAAATTTTCTTCATTATTAGGGCTAGCCTCGATGTCTGGAAGTAATAGCGGTTGAGCTTCTACTAGGACGTATTGTTTATTTTTTATGGTTTCCGAATTTGTTGAAATTTCACAATTTTGTGGGATTTGTATCAAAAACGTTCCAAATAGGTTTCTGATTTCTTCTCCATGAGGGCATTTTGAACTAATCGTTGTTTGTTTTGGAAAAACTGCTATCCATCGGTTTGTTTGTGTAATTGATTGTAACAGAGGCTTAGAAATTTTGACATTAATTGAATGACAGCTTGAACTATTTTTCATTTGCAGAAGTTGAACTTCACGAGGGTTGTTAACTTGTATTTCTTGAATTCTCTTCGGCGGGCATACGTAGTACATAGGTTGTATCTTCTCGCATGCTTCATTTGTGAATGCAAAGTACAGTTCATTTACAAGAACAAAATTTTGATTTGGAATAATCACTTTATATTGATTCCCTCGGAAAACAGGAATCGGATGTAAATGGTAATAATTAAAGTTTGATGGATATAAAATTGGAAGATGTAATAGGAAATTGATTCTGTTATTTAAAATATAACATTCGACATCTATTAAATTTTCTAAAAGAAGGGTATTTTCAATTGTGATTTTTAATGGTAGTTGCTCTGGATTTAATTCCCGTGAAAGTTTTGATAGTTCGTGGTACAAATCTGAAGTCTTTATGCGGTGTTTAATTTGGTTAGTAAAGGTTAGGGGAGTTCCTTCATGATAAAAAATGTCTGAATATTCCTTACAAATTTTGTAAATGGCTGCCTTTTCTTCCGAATTAAGGTGTCCAGTTCGTAATTTAGTCACGTCGAGTAAAGGTTTTTTCTGATCAGTATCAAATACTGTGTCACAATTTAAATTATTAATTTCGATAGTTTTAGGGTCTACATATTCGTCTACTTGAATTGGTTCTGAAAGGTTTATCGTTACAGGGTGCATTTCGCTGTTTAGAATAGTTGTTATAGCTTTACCATTTTTCGCTACTGTTAAGGATTCTGGAATTTCACAATTTTCAATTTTTGTGTATGGGATTACAATTTCGCCATTTTGAATGGATGAATTAATTTCTATTACTTGTAAAGTGAGTGATTGTACTGTAACATTATTTAAATTCATTCTTACCGGTTGGTATAGCAAATTAATTTTCGTATGAGGGGTAATCAAAATGTTTTTGTTAAAATCTAAATGTGCCTTAAGAATTTTTAAGTTGTCAAGACCTATTAATCCGTCAAATATGTCATGAAATTTGAAAAGATAGAATTTTAGTTTTAAATCTTTATTGGGAATTTTGAAAATATTGGAAGGGGGAATTTCACAACTGAATTTGTGAGTTGATGTTTGAAAAACTGTGGATACTGTGAAAGGATCATCTTGAATTGTATTAGAAAATAATTTATTTGCAATTTCTGGGTGGATAAAGGATTTTGTGGATCCGGTATCAATTAAAAGTTTAATTTTGAATTCCGGAAAATTAATATAAGGTAGGTCATTCGAATTTACGTTGTGGAAAGAAATCTCCGTTATGTTTCTTCGTTTGGCGGTGTCTCCGGGATAAAATCCTGGGGATTTTCCTTTTCTTGGAAATTGTTTTCTGAAATGTGTTCGTCACTTCAGTTTGTTCAGGGTAGTAATAATTTTGATCTGAATTTTCGTGAGAATATGACGGCTGGTATTTTTGTTCGTCAGTTTCTAAATTGTACAGTTCTTCTACTCGGTATTTATTTTGAGGTTGTTATGGTTGTTTTCGGAAATAATTTTGGTTGGTCTGTCTAGTCGAAATAGACATTGGAGTTGGACCTTGATTTATCGGTTTCTGGGTATTTTGATTTGGTCTAAAAGCGTTTGGTCTGGGGGTGCCAAATACTTGTGAGTTAGTAGGAAACTTTTGCGGGGTAATTGGTTGTCTTGGATTTATATTTATAGGTTGGCTAGGAAAATTTTGGGGTCTTTGTTGCTGAAAATTTTGTTGATAACTTGGTCGAAAATTCGGTGAAAAATTCGGTTGAAATCTTGGAGGTTGATAATTATTATTGAATGGTTGTTGCTGGAAAGGATTTCTATTTGGGATTTTATTTGATTGATAATTAGTTTGGATGTTTCGGGTAGGAAATTGTTTTTGTGGGTTTTGGTAGTAATTAACGTTTTCTTCTTGAATTACAAAATGTAATGCGTCGCTCAAGTTTGCGGGCCGCATACATCTAATTGTTGTTCCTAATGGTTCCTTAAGACCTGATAAGAACGTGACCTGATAAGAACGTTTTTAAAGTTAAATTGGAATATAGATCCCGTTTTAATTGTTTCTCGCCTTCGCTATTGGCGTGAATATCTACATATGAACAAAGTAAATTCAACAATTGCAAACATCTATCGTAGAATTGTTGCGGTTTTTCATTTACATTTTGTTTTAATAAGACTAGATCCCTATTTAAACAGGACTCATCTCTTTGATCTGCAAAGTTCCTATATAAAACTAATTTTAATTCATTCCAGTTTGATACGTGCTGGATGTTTACAACTAGTTTAGCATTACCTTCTAACTTATTAATAATTGAGTTTAAAATATATTGATTCGTAAAATTACCGGGGTTGTTCACGTCATAAAAAGCATTTATTATACCTTCACTTGTGGACAAAAATCTATTTAATTCATTCGGGTTTCCGTCGAATTTCGGAACACAGTTTAAGTATTCAGATTTAAAAGAATTCTCTGCTTGCGCCATTTCTGTAGGTGAGGCAGGAAGTTCGGGTAAATCAGTATAAAGCGTGTTAATTTTTAAAGACGCTAAAGTATTTGTTAAGTTTTCAATTGACATGAAATCTGTACTTACATTACAAAAAGGACTTTCATGCTGGGAATTTCTTAATTATGAAGTATCGATCAGGATTCTGAACAGCGATTGTTTTCTTCCTTCTGGGTACTTCTCAAATCAGACCAATGTTGAGTGTCTAATTTCGCGTCGCCTTCTTCCGTTTGACTTCTTTTGGGTATGCCACAGACACTGATGGCTTTATACGGGCACTCTTGAAGTTTGAAGAATGCGCACCAAAGAGTTCGAACCCGTTAAAAGTTCCGCCTGGCACTACGCGATGTAGGTCACTTTTCAGGATAGCCGTTAAATTGTTGAAACAAAGGAAAAGTACTCGATGTAATTTCCACGACTATCCTACCGACTGCGCCAATTATGTTTTCCCGTCCGAAATATCCGTTTTTTAAACAATTAAAATTATTATTTATTCACTAAATCTAAAAATACAACTTATAGCTATGACATTCTATGCAGAAGTGTGTGATAACAGTTTGGATTTCTCTTGAAGAGAGATATACAAAAACGCTGCACTTTACACTGATAGCGGGTTCCATCATCAGCGTGGGAACAATGAATCTGTTGTTTACCGGACACATAACAGTTGCTTCTAACAGTATATATCCTAAATTATCTAATAAAAGTTACCAAATTATGCAGAATTACTTATTTTGTAAATATTTCTGAAAAGATTGCCAGTATTTTAAGAAAAAACAACATACAAGTCACATTTAAACTTTCAAATATAGTATCACATATTTTATTTAACAATAAAGACAGAACACATAAACTTGACCACACAGGTATTTATCACCTAAATTGCTTAGACTGTAACAGCGTATTTTTATGTATATCGGACAGACTGGAAGATCTATACCTACGTATTTGGTATAATGAACATTTAAGATTATTTCGTTTAAAAATGATCATTTTAGTTTTGCTAATCATTTCTTTGATAACAATAATCAGTTTCCTACTCTAGAAAATACTAAATTATTGTTTAAATTTGTAAAGAGTTATCAATTAGATATGTTAGAGTCTATAGAAATTTATAAACATAAAAATTATAATAATTATAACTTACTTAATGATCAAGCTGATTTAATACAATCTAGTTTATTTAAACTTTTATAAATTTCTTTTGACCAAAAAATTTCTCAGCTGTCGGTTTAACAGGTTCTCTTATATACTTTTTTCTGAAGTTCTAACCTCTCTTATTGCCATTATGACATTTATAGACTGTTTTAGAATGGCCTGATTTTGACAGGCCGCCATTTTCTGTTGGAGGGCAGAGTATGGATACACATCGTTATGCACATGAGTGTTACCAAAATTTGAGCAGATTTGGTGCCAAACAAAGTGGTGATGTTTAGAGTTCATATAATTTAACTCAAAATAACGAAACAACGTTTGCAATATTGCAACCAGTCGTATCATTTTAAGAATTTTCGTTCAATTCTCGGCGTAAAGCGACTAAGTTTAAGTTACGCCCCTCTTTTGGCGCCAAATGGTAACACAAACATATGCTTAGTTATTCCTCCTCTTCTTCCCTCCAATAAGATTTAAAACAAATAAATGTGTGCCCAACATCTATTAATCTTAATAGATCTTGATGTGTGCCCTCCAGCTGTCAATTTCGTGACGCCATTCTAAAATGATCAATTGACTTATTTCTATTTTTTAGTTTATTACAAGATTAGCAGTTGGCAGTTGTCAAGATTCCATGGATATACCTATTGTTTATTTAGTTTTTTCTGTTCTGATATTTCACTTGAAGGTTTTTTCAGTTGAATTTTTTTCCCCCAAATGGTTTTCTTTCAATTCATTGTTTTTTCCTTTCAGGCTACGAGGTATTCGATTTTTCTTTTTGTTTTTCTAATGCCTTCTAGGTAAATACTGAAATTCAGTTATCTAGTTAGCTTATTTGATAATGGAGATCATTGTTATAATTATTTGTATTTGGTTAGGGAGCCGCTGTATTTTCTACCATGCCAGATGTTATTAACATTAGTGTATCAATCAGGAAGAACAAGAATATGCGGCTATAAGAAAGTAGCATCTGAGATGGCGCTTTTCAGAAAGTTTGGAATCGTCTGGCACCCACTCGCGACTATCTGGTGTGTCTGGCACAATGATGTACATCCCTACTGGATAGGCCCATTGCCGTTTACGCCGTGAAAACTTTTTGAGGCATTTCTGTTGTGTATGCAACCCGTACTACTGACGAATCTGCATCCTTTTCTAACGCGAAGAGCTTAACAGGTGTTTTTGCACAGGTAACAGTTTTTTGTGTACCATGGCCATATATTGCGCTGCTTACGGCTGTAAAAGCGTTCAGCAGCCAGGTAACAACTTGTAGTTTCATGGGTAAATATTACATGCCAATGTGAAATGTGATCCTATTCATTTTTGCCCTCTAAATTAAATAATGTGCGTCTAACCTAAAATTTTAGATTCCCGTTTCATATGAATACCCCGGAAATTAAGTTTCTTGAGTTTCAATCTTTTGTTTTATGATTGATAATTCTTTATCATTGACCTTGTTCAATAATGAATTCATCATTAACCTATTACAAGAGGTGCGAAAAATAATTTCACGGCGCAAATGTCGGTCAATAATGAAGTGTTTTAAGGTTAGTAGTGAAAAAACAATTTTTTTA
The DNA here is from genome assembly GCA_963966045.1 of Xestobium rufovillosum. Taxonomy (NCBI): domain Eukaryota; kingdom Metazoa; phylum Arthropoda; class Insecta; order Coleoptera; family Ptinidae; genus Xestobium; species Xestobium rufovillosum. The sequence goes on along the minus strand of OZ014494.1, from coordinate 39,268,237 downwards.
CTCGGCTTAGATAGGATTTTATTTAAATATTAAAATGGGTATTTTAGTATGGAGAACCCTTTACTTATAACTTCGTTTCTCTGTATTTTTCAATTTGCTTATCCTTGCACTGTTTTTACATGCGAAATTAAACTGGAATTTACCCAGCATTTAATATTTTTTTCGGAGTATTTAAAATACTACCTAACCAAAACTTTAGTTGCTGAATTTTTTGTTGTTCCCTCTGAAACTCAGACTGCTGCGACTTGTTGACTTGTAGGGTATAATTTACTTCCATGATACAGGGGTATGCTCATAAGGTGTAAATCAACGTGTAAAATAACATGCTAAATAAATAATGTACTTGAAAATACATTTACCTGAGATGAGTTTTATTTATATTTTATTGATTTCTCAAATGAAGAGTCCGAAAAAGCAAGTGTAAGTATTAAAATTTAGAAATATCAACTTGTCTGTTACCCGCTTAATCAAGTCATACGGCTGTTTGAATGAGAGGGCAAAGAAGAGACTGACTTAAAAAGAGAAGGAGATTCGACAGTATTGTGGGTTGTCTACATATTGAGTGGCTTCACTTTTACTTCCATTTAGCCCCCGGTTGGTCTGGCATTGATATTTTGACATTCCTCATGATACAAAGAGCCAGTAAAAGAAAAATGTGTAGATAGAAAATATGTCACGTGACGCTCCCGCTTAAGATAAGTTTGGGGTTCTCTGGCACATGGCACCCACTCGCTGTATTGTATCTGACAGTATTATTTCGGCATTCCTCACGATGCAAAGAGTCAGTTGTCAGTAAAATAAGAATCTGTGGGCAGAAAATGTGTCAGTAGCAACTTTTAATTTAATCGTTAACTTTGAAATAGCGCCATCTGCACTGCCACTCAGATGCAACTTTTTTATAGCCATATTCTTGTTCCTCGTGTTGCATACATTAAGACTGGTAATGTCCGGTATGGTTTAAAATACTGTAATAATTTACCATTGCGGCTCCCTAACTATTAATAAATAATTGAGTTAGGGCAACATTGATAGTAACAAAATTTTTTCGCCTTAGAATAGCAACATTTTTCACTTATTTTTTTCATATTTCTAATAATTTAGCCACAATACTTGTTTGAAGAATTAAAATGTTAATAACAAATGAAGGCGTAATTTAATTATTACCAAAATCTATAGGTCTGGAGTCCCCGTCGAGACGCACGTTTCAAAAAAAAATCGGTTAGCTTTTACAGCAGTTGTCGAACGCCAAAGAAATTCGGACACACACGCCCACGCAAGCACATACGCATGCACGCACAGGCACTTCTTTTTCTCGAAGTTTTGAAGTTAGTACAATGCGAATCTGACACAAACATAGTCATAACTAACCGAGTAATATCCGTCAGCGCGCTGAAATATTTTAACATTTTCGTATTTTAAGAAATTTTATAAAATGTTTCTTCTATTAGATAAGTATGTCAATATAGTTTATACTCTAGATGGAGTTTATAATTATTATTATAGACAATTGGCAGTAACCTACAATAGTTTCAGTTTGATAGATACTCGTGATTACTAAACCAATCTTCCGTAAAATTGCCAATAATAAACAGATAATTGTTTTAAGTGTTCTTTTGTTATATGCAATGAACTTGGAAGTTACCTATGTATGGTTCTCCATACCGATTTTTTCTTTTGTGATAGATCAGATAAATAAAAAGAAAACTAAAATTTTGGTATGTAGATGGAGTGAAAATAGAACTAAAATTGAAATACAAATAGGAAATGAGAAGATAGAGGAGGTCGCGGATTTCTGCTACTTAGGAAGTAAAATAACCCAAGACGGTAGGAGCACTAAAGATATAAAACAAAGAATGGCGCAGGGACGAGTTGCGTTTAACAAAAAGAAACAACTGCTATGTTCGAGAACGGTTAATATAGAGACTAGGAAGAGACTCTTAAAGTCGTATGTATGGAGTACGGCATTATACGGGTGCGAAACTTGGACAATAGGAGAAGCGGATAGAAAAAGAGTAGAAGCGTTTGAACTGTGGTGTTACAGACGCATGATGAAGATACCGTGGATAGATAAGGTTAGCAATAGGGAAGTATTAGAAAGAGTTGGGGAAAGGCGAAAGGTATGGAAAACAATAAAGAGTAGGAGAGATAGGATGGTAGGACACCTTCTAAGACACGAAGGAATAGTTCGCGACATACTAGAGTCAGAGATAGGAATAAAAAGAGGTAGGGGTAGGCCTAGATTAGACTACTGCTCTCAAATAGTTAGGGATGTAGGATGTTCTACTTTTAGGGAAATGCGTAGGTTAGCTCAGGATAGAAAAGAATGGAGGTACGCGTCCAACCAGTCTTCGGACTGAGAACCTTATGATGAGATCAGATTTCTCAACGGCATATTAATGAGCACCAAATTCTGAAAAAGTTCAAATTTAAATCTACCCTCTACAGTTTCAAATAAGCGAGATCCCAATGGTGGCCCTCGAATCTGAGTCATCGTGTAGTACAGAAAATATTAGTGTTAGTTAAAACGAAGCCCTCAAACGATCTAAAAAAGAGATTCTGCTAATAAAAATTCGGACATCCTATACATATAAGTTATGTTGACGAGCGAAGTTAGTGGCTTGCGGTTTTTGCACAATATATTTCACCACAAAATATATCTATGTTTATTTTGGTTATTTTGTGAGATGATAGTAACATTAAAATTCTTCATACTTATACTTATATCAGTTTGTCGGCATTTTGACCCCGGTTATAGGGTCTTTGTCAAATTTTTATTGATTTACCAAAAATATTAATTAATAATACTATGACCTATATATTTTTTGACTTAATAATTTTAGCAATAATTATTTTGCATTAATTATTTTTGTAAATCGTTAATAATATATCAATAAAAATTTAACAATGACCCTAACTGGGGTCAGAACTTCGACAAACTGTAAGTAAGTACTTATGAAGAGTTTTAATATTTCCATTATCTCACAAAATAACCAACATAAACGTACGAAATTAAATGGCACTAATTGAATGAATTATGCAACCCTTCTTACACTCGAGATTACTTACATACGTAGTCCTCCTTACTCTAGTAGGTGACGCACAAATTTTAAAGGAAAGCTTTTTATCGGCACTGCAGTTCTCTGCATCGTGCACGGTACCGACATGCTCATTCTTCTTTCTTGTAGGGATGAGTAATCCATATTTTTTCTTGGATCAGTTCCGAACTGTTCCAGTTCCACTCTCGTACCTGTTCCACGGATCAGTTCCGATTCCGAGTACATAAAGTCATAGATATAAGATCTCTGTCTCTGATTTCGTTAACTATCTAATGGGAATCGGAACCAAGGAAGCCCAGTATTTTTTTTTTATACGTTAAGTTACACGACAGAGTACATAACACGTAACAGTAACAGAATAGACTAGAATTATTAGAATTGCAGATACAGTGATACAGTTGCAGTTGCCAAAGAATATAGTTGCAGCTGAGAACCTTACATCTAATAATTATACGTATTATATTTTATATAATATATCTTTTGTGTCATATGTCTAGTCCATTGTCTCTATTGCAGCTTTGCATCAGGTACATAATGGTTTCTAATACCGGCCGTACGTTCTGGCTCCAATTCCGATATTTGTTTCAGTTCAGGAGTTCAAGTTTAGTCCACGTCCAAAATTATGTCCGCGTCCGCGAGTCCGCGCTTCGAACCTACTCGCACGTCGCGTCCACAGAAATAGAGAGAAATTGCACAGGTACTCGTAGACTGTACCAGTACTCGTTCTAGGCAGGCTGCGGGTGGCAAAGGGAACTGTTCAACAGTTTAGTTTCTGTGCGCGCTGTGCGCGGAAAACCGGCTGGCATGGCATGCGGGTCGCGGACTCGTACTTGTAACAGTTTCCATTTTTGACATGTATCAGTTCCACTGATCCTAACCTTCATACCTGTTCCAACGAATCGATTCCAGTTCCAGCTTCCCATCTCTACTTTCTTGTGCAAGTGACGTACAACGGAAAATTATTCTTAATATTTAAATATTGAAAGTGTCGTGTGTTAGTGTGTGTGAAATTATGGGAAACATTAAAAACGTCGTCGATTGTCGTCTGATAGAGTCTGTAAAGTTAGAGACTGGGCCCGGACAAGATGGTGGCTGCGCGAAAATGTAGCGGGAAATATGATTTTGACAGAAACAGTGCCGTACCGGCGTATATGTGAAATTTATTATTACTTTAACAATGAATTCATAAAAGTTACATTCAAAACAGGAAAATTAGCATTTTAAGGCATGAAAAAATCGCGAAACACATTAAGAAGAACTTAAGAAAAGGGGATTTCGTCATAAGTACAGATAAATTATAAATGTGACGTTTGGTGTGAGGTTATGTCAATTACGAAATCGGCATGTTTATGTGCAAATAATCTCAATTCCATAATTGTTATAGTTGAAAACAGGTTTTTGAACAAGTTGTTTACTTATGTGACAAAAGAAAATTAGAATAAATCATAAAGGAAGCCGAATAATCCAATTTACTATTTTTCAGCACTGAAGAGTTAAAGAATTGCAAAATAAACTTATTATTCTGTAATTAAAAATTTAGAGAGTTCTATTAACTACCAAAAATAAATAAGTGGAATTCACATATATTAAGAACTAAACGCCTTGTTGACCTTTTAAAAAATAAGAATCCTTGGTGCTTGAGGTATGTCATGTCGCACAAGGTCTAATGATAGAACGTCCAGGCATTTGTCCTGCGGGAAGGAGCTTCGGGCGGGACAGCTGGACAGAGCCGCTAGTCCTACCAGCAGGACATTATTTTTAAATGGGATTGTCCTGCCGGCAGTACGTGCGCAGCTTTCGGCAGTACGGACCCAAATTTCATAGGCGCCGTAACAATTTTGCTATTTATTAAATAAAACATCTGCTGAGAAACATTTTTATTTATTCTCGTACAAAATAACTTGGAAAACATTAAAAAATAACACTGCGCCTACGATGCTGATTGTTTCCTAAATCTGCGTAAAATAGGAAATTTTAATCTAATTTATTACCTATAGTATAATTAAACACTTGCCATTCTTTTGTAATAACTCAGCACTAATTTTCGTTTTTGTATTGTTCAAGTCTCGCAGAACTGTCACAAGACCCAGAGACCCAGAGATTTTAGTTACTCTTCCGTTGCATACGGCGCTCAAATAATTGTCTCCAAACGCGGACATACACCATTTAAAATCTGGTTTTTATCAAAATTCTTTGCTTTTGAAAAACCCGCGGCATAATTAGCGTGCAAGCCACTGTACGTGCAAGATTTTTTTCAAGAGTTGTCTCCTTCTCCGTAGCTTGCCTCCTACTGGTCTGAACGAGATGAAACTTACACTTTAGATAGGCAAAATTTTACGACAAATCCGATGGTGGTGGTTACGTTCTCATATGGGGACGCAAATGTACTGAAAACAATAGGGTCGAAAATACGTGCTGCTGGAAGGACGCTTGGACACTCTATCAACTAAGGGTTAATCACTTGGTAGTGGTTGTACTCCTAAATCCTCGTCTTCGTCGTCTTCATCATCATCATCATCATCATCATCATCATCATCATCATCATCATCATCATCATCATCATCATCATCATCATCATCATCATCATCATCATCATCATCATCATCACCACCATCATCATCTTCAGTTGTGACTTGATATTCATCTTCACTCTCATCATCAGATGATCCTGTGTTCACAGTGAACTTCAACGAATCCAATGCATCGTCCATCAGATGCTCTTTCTCAAAGAAAGTTTTTTCCACTTTTTGCACATGGCCACATACATCTTTCCACTCTTCTGAGCTAATAATGGAAAATTTTCCACGTGCTAATTCCTCCACATCACCTAATTTAAAAGTAACGTTTCTGCTAGCTACCCAGTTCTTTACAGTGGCCCATATCTTCTCTATGGGGTTCAATTCCGGGTGATAAGGAGGAAGCCGTAACACTCGGTGACCATGGGCTTCAAGAAGCTCATCCAATTTGTATTTCTTTGGGAATCGATACAAATTTTGTTTGATAAGACCATAAAGCTCAGGTTTTGTATTTGAGCCATCAAAATGTATTTGACGTTCTTCAAGCCACTTCACCATCTCGCCTTTTCGGCTCGCAGATGTCAGGTTTTTTTCCACCAGGACATTGTGATATGATGCATTATCAATCACAAGTACACAATTAGGCGGCATGTTGGGCAGTAATTGTTTCTGCACCCATGTCATGAAATTGGCATTATTCATGTCATCGTGGTAATCTCCTGATTTAGAACCTAGAGACAATGTTTGGTTACATTTTGATATTAAAATTACTTACGTATGTGTTACCTGACCGAAAAATGAGCAACGCATTGGGAATGAAACCATTTTCACCTCCGGCATGTACAATAATCAGCCTTTGGCCTTTAGAAATCGGCTTCTTTAAGTTTTTAGTAGACTCATCATACCACCCTTTCGGCTGGACATGGCTGCTGTGTATATACGTTTCATCCGTATATATAACGGTTCGGCCTTCTTCCCGGTATTGCAGAATTTGTTTCAAGTATTTCACCCTTTTCAGGCGAATGTCATGGCTTTCCATTAAAATCTTACGGTTGTCTTCTGTCTTTCGCCACCTTAAATGGAAATAGAAGTAAACGAGGTGTCCCACTCAAGCAGGCTCACTTTTGCTATCTGTTGTTATAAAAGTATTTTCAAAACATAAGCATTTAATGAAACAGAAATTTGAATATGCATGTAGTAACGGCATCCGAAATATTTTGACTTTGGATATACAAAAGCAGCCATACCTGAATCCAATAGATTTCAGAAAAACCCATAGCGACTGCCTCGAGCCAGAAAAAGAAAGTTCAGAATCTTTAATCTTCTGTAGAATACCTGGAATACAAGGTGATATTAGGCTAGATGATGCGATAGGTAGGTATTTAAATGTAGCATTTGTTATTTAACGAAAAAGCAGTAATTGCCATTTGTTCCTAGAATAATTTGTTCAAATAGCCCCTGATTATTGGGATCACTTTCCGTCATTGCATATTTCATTCATGTTTCGATGAAAAATACATTATACACATTGAAAACACATCGTGAAATATAATTGTCTGAAAAATCATTGGGTTTCAACAGAAAGTAAGTTTCTTGAAATTTATCTACAATCGAAGACGGAATCCAGGAAGTTAAATATCCAAAGCATTCCATTTACTAAAATGCAAGTGCGATTCATACTTTCATAACTTGGCTACGCAACAGCAGCACCCAATTGGTGTTTTGATATTATATCCAAAAAATACACGAAAATATCTTGAACTTTCTTATTACCACGTTCCCTCTATTTATGAAAAAAGAAGTTCAGCAGACTTTACAATGAATCACCCCGTATTTGACAAGTAACAACTGCCAGCAGTTGCAATGAAAACACACCTTAACGAAGTTTTCTTTTTTATAATGGTAATTATGTACTTACAATTGAGAGAGGGATTCCTTTTCTCCAAAATAAAAAAATTATGTATAATTTCCCGTATTGTTTCCGTTTCTCCCACAGAAATCAGGCCGAGCTTACGCTTCTTTCGCGGTCGTTCCTTATGTGGTGTAGCAAAGGAGGTGCTAGGCTCAGCTTCTACGCTTTTCGATTCCTTCAAAATCTTCGCTACTGTGTTTCTCGAAACACCTGTTGCTTCTATAACTCTTTGCCTTAAACACACAATTGGATCTTAACAATAATCAAGCTCATTATGAAGTGGGTACGTACATACCTGTAATTCTTTAAAGGAATCCTAATTCCATTTTGCGCTTCTTCCCGCATAAACTTTATCACGTTACTGATAGTTTCACGGCCTTGGCTATGAATTACCATGCCGGGTTTGCCAATTTTTTTGGGAGACATTTCTAACCTACAAACGTCAAAAATTTCAACTTGGATTTAATGTGTAAAATTACTTTGATTGTAGTATTACCTGGATAACAAATACTATCGACGATTTTTCAAAAGTCTTTTAAATAACACCGAGATCACAAAATAAGCAGAATAATCTGCAAACACAAAAAATTTTAACCTTCAATTCAGTTACAAGAATTTGTAGTATTAATTACCTCGAACTCCGTTTTTCGAATAAAGATGATAGTTTTTTAGTCTTTTAAGCAACACTCACAATAAAAACGCAAAATAAAACAGAATATCCACTAAAAAAAGCACACTCAAACATGAGTCAATAAAACAACAATGGACGCACAGTAAGTAAGTTCTTGACGGCGCCACTGGATTTACGAGTTCCGCCTTCGGACGAAAACAGGTCTATTGCGCTGATCACGTGACAGCCCAGTCTTTAACTTTACAGACTTTACCTCCGACGAAGACGATGAGAGCCTTGCGCTAAAAGCGCGAATTAAGAGTTTGAAGAAAGCGCTGAAACAGTGCAAAATTCAAACATTGGAATCTCAGTTGGATTCTCCTCTTGAGACTGAAGATATTTCGATTTTAGAGCCAGTTCTCCAGTCTGACCAGCAGGACACTTTGGACCTTATTGACGGTAAGCTCCATCAGGGGTTTTCATATTTCTTTGTTTAATACACGGATCATTCAGCCAATTGGACTGTTGTCCTGTCCCGCGCTTAAACTCACCGCTCATAAAGAACCCAAGGAATCTTGGAAACTTTCACCGCTTTTGCCGTGAAAGTTTGCAGTTCTTGCGAATTTTCCGAAGGAAAATTTTGCCTCTGATGATTATCAGAGTTAGAGCATTAATTTCTCATCATTCAGACGACAGTGTTGCCAATATGAAGCCCTAGATAAAGAACTTTCAGCTTACCTCGCCGTTCATACATGTATGATGGCAACAGCGCCTTTCATGCGATAGAATTCAAGGTGGCTGTAATACTTAGCAGTTTGTTTAGTCTAGATATTTCTAAACAAACGCGTCAGTAGATGTATACATCGAAATGTATACAATCTACACCCTTTAACCGTTGATCAACGCTTTAACCATGACTTTGGTTTTCTCACTATGTGTCATTGACCTCTGTGTTATCGCTTTTCACATGCTACTTTTCCCGAAATTGAAGTGGTCAGTGATGTCCCTCTTCAGACTCCGCCTGTTGCGGAAAGCTCCCCATCTTTGGATTCTAACATTTTAGAAATTCTAGGGGATATGGTTGAAATAAAGCCCCAGTGGAGCGAAGCCATTCATCCTGAAGTTGCTGTCCGATGGAGCAACATTCTGACCAACGGTCTATCTCAGACTGCACGTTCGGAACTTTCACAGAAGTATCCTCCTGTGAAAAATTGTCCAATGATGGTAGCGCCCACACTAAATCCGGAATTGGCTGTTGCGTTGGTAGAGACGGTTTTGCAGCGCGACAGTCGAATGATTTCAAGCCAAAATCAACTTGGGGTTAGTCTTGCCGCACTAAGATTGCTCACAAACAAATTGCTTTCGTATATGCGTATATGCGTATATGCGTATATGTGAAATTTATTATTACTTTAACAATGAATTCATAAAAGTTACATTCAAAACAGGAAAATTAGCATTTTAAGGCATGAAAAAATCGCGAAACACATTAAGAAGAACTTAAGAAAAGGGGATTTCGTCATAAGTACAGATAAATTATAAATGTGACGTTTGGTGTGAGGTTATGTCAATTACGAAATCGGCATGTTTATGTGCAAATAATCTCAATTCCATAATTGTTATAGTTGAAAACAGGTTTTTGAACAAGTTGTTTACTTATGTGACAAAAGAAAATTAGAATAAATCATAAAGGAAGCCGAATAATCCAATTTACTATTTTTCAGCACTGAAGAGTTAAAGAATTGCAAAATAAACTTATTATTCTGTAATTAAAAATTTAGAGAGTTCTATTAACTACCAAAAATAAATAAGTGGAATTCACATATATTAAGAACTAAACGCCTTGTTGACCTTTTAAAAAATAAGAATCCTTGGTGCTTGAGGTATGTCATGTCGCACAAGGTCTAATGATAGAACGTCCAGGCATTTGTCCTGCGGGAAGGAGCTTCGGGCGGGACAGCTGGACAGAGCCGCTAGTCCTACCAGCAGGACATTATTTTTAAATGGGATTGTCCTGCCGGCAGTACGTGCGCAGCTTTCGGCAGTACGGACCCAAATTTCATAGGCGCCGTAACAATTTTGCTATTTATTAAATAAAACATCTGCTGAGAAACATTTTTATTTATTCTCGTACAAAATAACTTGGAAAACATTAAAAAATAACACTGCGCCTACGATGCTGATTGTTTCCTAAATCTGCGTAAAATAGGAAATTTTAATCTAATTTATTACCTATAGTATAATTAAACACTTGCCATTCTTTTGTAATAACTCAGCACTAATTTTCGTTTTTGTATTGTTCAAGTCTCGCAGAACTGTCACAAGACCCAGAGACCCAGAGATTTTAGTTACTCTTCCGTTGCATACGGCGCTCAAATAATTGTCTCCAAACGCGGACATACACCATTTAAAATCTGGTTTTTATCAAAATTCTTTGCTTTTGAAAAACCCGCGGCATAATTAGCGTGCAAGCCACTGTACGTGCAAGATTTTTTTCAAGAGTTGTCTCCTTCTCCGTAGCTTGCCTCCTACTGGTCTGAACGAGATGAAACTTACACTTTAGATAGGCAAAATTTTACGACAAATCCGATGGTGGTGGTTACGTTCTCATATGGGGACGCAAATGTACTGAAAACAATAGGGTCGAAAATACGTGCTGCTGGAAGGACGCTTGGACACTCTATCAACTAAGGGTTAATCACTTGGTAGTGGTTGTACTCCTAAATCCTCGTCTTCGTCGTCTTCATCATCATCATCATCATCATCATCATCATCATCATCATCATCATCATCATCATCATCATCATCATCATCATCATCATCATCATCATCATCATCATCATCATCATCATCATCACCACCATCATCATCTTCAGTTGTGACTTGATATTCATCTTCACTCTCATCATCAGATGATCCTGTGTTCACAGTGAACTTCAACGAATCCAATGCATCGTCCATCAGATGCTCTTTCTCAAAGAAAGTTTTTTCCACTTTTTGCACATGGCCACATACATCTTTCCACTCTTCTGAGCTAATAATGGAAAATTTTCCACGTGCTAATTCCTCCACATCACCTAATTTAAAAGTAACGTTTCTGCTAGCTACCCAGTTCTTTACAGTGGCCCATATCTTCTCTATGGGGTTCAATTCCGGGTGATAAGGAGGAAGCCGTAACACTCGGTGACCATGGGCTTCAAGAAGCTCATCCAATTTGTATTTCTTTGGGAATCGATACAAATTTTGTTTGATAAGACCATAAAGCTCAGGTTTTGTATTTGAGCCATCAAAATGTATTTGACGTTCTTCAAGCCACTTCACCATCTCGCCTTTTCGGCTCGCAGATGTCAGGTTTTTTTCCACCAGGACATTGTGATATGATGCATTATCAATCACAAGTACACAATTAGGCGGCATGTTGGGCAGTAATTGTTTCTGCACCCATGTCATGAAATTGGCATTATTCATGTCATCGTGGTAATCTCCTGATTTAGAACCTAGAGACAATGTTTGGTTACATTTTGATATTAAAATTACTTACGTATGTGTTACCTGACCGAAAAATGAGCAACGCATTGGGAATGAAACCATTTTCACCTCCGGCATGTACAATAATCAGCCTTTGGCCTTTAGAAATCGGCTTCTTTAAGTTTTTAGTAGACTCATCATACCACCCTTTCGGCTGGACATGGCTGCTGTGTATATACGTTTCATCCGTATATATAACGGTTCGGCCTTCTTCCCGGTATTGCAGAATTTGTTTCAAGTATTTCACCCTTTTCAGGCGAATGTCATGGCTTTCCATTAAAATCTTACGGTTGTCTTCTGTCTTTCGCCACCTTAAATGGAAATAGAAGTAAACGAGGTGTCCCACTCAAGCAGGCTCACTTTTGCTATCTGTTGTTATAAAAGTATTTTCAAAACATAAGCATTTAATGAAACAGAAATTTGAATATGCATGTAGTAACGGCATCCGAAATATTTTGACTTTGGATATACAAAAGCAGCCATACCTGAATCCAATAGATTTCAGAAAAACCCATAGCGACTGCCTCGAGCCAGAAAAAGAAAGTTCAGAATCTTTAATCTTCTGTAGAATACCTGGAATACAAGGTGATATTAGGCTAGATGATGCGATAGGTAGGTATTTAAATGTAGCATTTGTTATTTAACGAAAAAGCAGTAATTGCCATTTGTTCCTAGAATAATTTGTTCAAATAGCCCCTGATTATTGGGATCACTTTCCGTCATTGCATATTTCATTCATGTTTCGATGAAAAATACATTATACACATTGAAAACACATCGTGAAATATAATTGTCTGAAAAATCATTGGGTTTCAACAGAAAGTAAGTTTCTTGAAATTTATCTACAATCGAAGACGGAATCCAGGAAGTTAAATATCCAAAGCATTCCATTTACTAAAATGCAAGTGCGATTCTTACTTTCATAACTTGGCTACGCAACAGCAGCACCCAATTGGTGTTTTGATATTATATCCAAAAAATACACGAAAATATCTTGAACTTTCTTATTACCACGTTCCCTCTATTTATGAAAAAAGAAGTTCAGCAGACTTTACAATGAATCACCCCGTATTTGACAAGTAACAACTGCCAGCAGTTGCAATGAAAACACACCTTAACGAAGTTTTCTTTTTTATAATGGTAATTATGTACTTACAATTGAGAGAGGGATTCCTTTTCTCCAAAATAAAAAAATTATGTATAATTTCCCGTATTGTTTCCGTTTCTCCCACAGAAATCAGGCCGAGCTTACGCTTCTTTCGCGGTCGTTCCTTATGTGGTGTAGCAAAGGAGGTGCTAGGCTCAGCTTCTACGCTTTTCGATTCCTTCAAAATCTTCGCTACTGTGTTTCTCGAAACACCTGTTGCTTCTATAACTCTTTGCCTTAAACACACAATTGGATCTTAACAATAATCAAGCTCATTATGAAGTGGGTACGTACATACCTGTAATTCTTTAAAGGAATCCTAATTCCATTTTGCGCTTCTTCCCGCATAAACTTTATCACGTTACTGATAGTTTCACGGCCTTGGCTATGAATTACCATGCCGGGTTTGCCAATTTTTTTGGGAGACATTTCTAACCTACAAACGTCAAAAATTTCAACTTGGATTTAATGTGTAAAATTACTTTGATTGTAGTATTACCTGGATAACAAATACTATCGACGATTTTTCAAAAGTCTTTTAAATAACACCGAGATCACAAAATAAGCAGAATAATCTGCAAACACAAAAAATTTTAACCTTCAATTCAGTTACAAGAATTTGTAGTATTAATTACCTCGAACTCCGTTTTTCGAATAAAGATGATAGTTTTTTAGTCTTTTAAGCAACACTCACAATAAAAACGCAAAATAAAACAGAATATCCACTAAAAAAAGCACACTCAAACATGAGTCAATAAAACAACAATGGACGCACAGTAAGTAAGTTCTTGACGGCGCCACTGGATTTACGAGTTCCGCCTTCGGACGAAAACAGGTCTATTGCGCTGATCACGTGACAGCCCAGTCTTTAACTTTACAGACTTTACCTCCGACGAAGACGATGAGAGCCTTGCGCTAAAAGCGCGAATTAAGAGTTTGAAGAAAGCGCTGAAACAGTGCAAAATTCAAACATTGGAATCTCAGTTGGATTCTCCTCTTGAGACTGAAGATATTTCGATTTTAGAGCCAGTTCTCCAGTCTGACCAGCAGGACACTTTGGACCTTATTGACGGTAAGCTCCATCAGGGGTTTTCATATTTCTTTGTTTAATACACGGATCATTCAGCCAATTGGACTGTTGTCCTGTCCCGCGCTTAAACTCACCGCTCATAAAGAACCCAAGGAATCTTGGAAACTTTCACCGCTTTTGCCGTGAAAGTTTGCAGTTCTTGCGAATTTTCCGAAGGAAAATTTTGCCTCTGATGATTATCAGAGTTAGAGCATTAATTTCTCATCATTCAGACGACAGTGTTGCCAATATGAAGCCCTAGATAAAGAACTTTCAGCTTACCTCGCCGTTCATACATGTATGATGGCAACAGCGCCTTTCATGCGATAGAATTCAAGGTGGCTGTAATACTTAGCAGTTTGTTTAGTCTAGATATTTCTAAACAAACGCGTCAGTAGATGTATACATCGAAATGTATACAATCTACACCCTTTAACCGTTGATCAACGCTTTAACCATGACTTTGGTTTTCTCACTATGTGTCATTGACCTCTGTGTTATCGCTTTTCACATGCTACTTTTCCCGAAATTGAAGTGGTCAGTGATGTCCCTCTTCAGACTCCGCCTGTTGCGGAAAGCTCCCCATCTTTGGATTCTAACATTTTAGAAATTCTAGGGGATATGGTTGAAATAAAGCCCCAGTGGAGCGAAGCCATTCATCCTGAAGTTGCTGTCCGATGGAGCAACATTCTGACCAACGGTCTATCTCAGACTGCACGTTCGGAACTTTCACAGAAGTATCCTCCTGTGAAAAATTGTCCAATGATGGTAGCGCCCACACTAAATCCGGAATTGGCTGTTGCGTTGGTAGAGACGGTTTTGCAGCGCGACAGTCGAATGATTTCAAGCCAAAATCAACTTGGGGTTAGTCTTGCCGCACTAAGATTGCTCACAAACAAATTGCTTTCGTTGGAAAAAGATAAGAGGGGGAGCAGAATATGAGCAACTTATCCAGTGGGCTAATGACGCCAGTAGAGCCCTGGCGGATGTTCATTATACCCAATCAGTTACGAGGCGCGCGATGATTATTTCCAGCGTGAAAAATCAAAAAACCAAAGACGTTTTCATCAAGTCTCCGAGAGACGAATTCCTATTTGGGCAAAATTTAGGAGAGCGTCTCAAGGAAGCAAAAGCTATGGAAAGGACAGGTTTAGAGTTACAAAATCCGGGCCCAAGTAGGGCCAAACCAATATCGAGACCTCAAACTGCCGTACCACAGAGGTCGGTAAACTTCAAACGTCCAATCCAGCAACCTCGGGCACAACGCGGGACCGGACAGCGATTTTTTCAGCGCCCATATCAGACAACCAAATATGCTCAGAAGACTCAGCCGAATCGCACATATCGCAAATAATTAATGTAAGTAAAATAGCTGGCAGGTTACAATTATTCTATTCAGAGTGGCAATTAATTACGTCCGACAAATCTATTTTATCCTGGATTTCTGGTTATCCAATTCCATTTTCTGCAATACCTGTGCAGTTAGCGGAACCTCCTACACAACTCTGGTCATAATCAGAGAAGCGGCGGATTTTGTCATGTGTTACAAAACTGCTCGCTGAAGGGGCCATTCGCTCTTGTGAGCCTTGTACAGGTCAATATATCACAAAAATATTCCTAGTACCAAAACCAGATGGATCGGACAGGTTCATTCTAAATTTAAAGAATTTAAATCAGTTTATTCATACAGAACATTTTAAACTAGAAGATAGAAATACTGTAATTAATTTGATCACTCCCGGTTGCTTCATGGCAACACTTGATTTGCAAGATGCATATTTTTTAATTTCAGTACTACCACGCCACAGAAAATTTCTGCGGTTTATATTTCTGGGAAAATTTTACGAATTTCTTTGTGTCCCATTTGGACTTTGTTCAGCACCTCTCTTATTTACAAAATTGATAAAACCAGTGGTCTCCATTTTGCGCCAAAAGGGTTTTCTTTCGGTGGTTTATTTGGACGACTTTCTTTTACTTGCTGACTCTCGTGAGAGTTGTGTAAGTAATTTGAAGGCAACAATAGAGTTATTAACACGATTAGGTTTTCTCATTAATTACAAAAAGAGTCAACTCAGCCCTCAACAAATATGCCGTTTCCTGGGTTTCCAGTTTAATTCTAAAGACATGAGGTTAGAACTCCCGCATGATAAACAAGAAAAAATTAGGAATTTCATTAGAAAATTCCGTACCCGTCATTGTTGCAAAATCAGAGATTTTGCAAAAATGATAGGTATTCTTGTTTCCGTCTGCCCGGCTACTGAATATGGTTGGTTGCATACCAAGAAAATAAAAAGACAAAAATTCTTAGCTTTGCGCCAGTCGGCAAATAACTATGAAGCACTAATGCCAATTTCTCCAATTTTGCGCGACGACTTTGCTTGGTGGGAATCTCATGTAATGAATGCTTCCAGTTCAATCAAAGCATACAATTTCAAACTTACAATTTTTTCGGATGCCTCGCTAACTGGCTGGGGCGCTGTTTGCGGTGATGAAAAAGTTCATGGGTATTGGAGCGAACAGGACCGGGTCTTTCATATAAATCACTTAGAACTATTGGCGGTATTTTTTGGGTTAAAACGATTTGCAAATACTTTACGGGAATGCGAAATATTGTTACGAGTGGATAACACTACGGCCATTTCGTATGTCAATAGAATGGGTGGTATCCAATACCCTAGGTTAAACGAACTTTCCAGATCAATTTGGAAATGGTGTGAACAGCGGAAGCTCTGGATCTTTGCCTCTTACATAAAGTCCTCAGAGAACTTTGAGGCAGACGCAGAGTCTCGCCGTTTGCCTCAGGAAACTGAGTGGGAACTTGCAAATTGCGCCTTTTCAGATATAGTTCAAAACTTTGGAGTTCCAGATATTGATTTGTTCGCCACCAAACGAAACACTAAATGTGTCCGTTATGTATCCTGGTTCAATGACCCAGGCGCATTTACAATAGACGCCTTCACCTTATCATGGACCGGGTTAAAATTTTACGCATTTCCCCCATTCCTTCTCATCCCACGTGTCTTACAAAAAATTAATCTGGACCGTGCTGAAGGAATTGTTGTGGTACCTTTGTGGCCAACTCAGCCTTGGTTTCCCCTTTTTCGATCGATGTTAAAAGCTGAACCTATAATTTTAGGTCCTAATTCTAAATTATTACTTTCTTTCGGCAGGCAGAAGCACCCTCTTCGGAGGCAACTAGCATTGATGGCAGGAATCTTGTCAGGTAAGCGTTCCTCTTGAAAGGAGTTCCCGAAGAATCACTTTCCGTAGTTTTAGCATCCATAGCTCCCAGTACTTTCCAGCAATATAATGTTGGCTGGAAGAAATGGTGCATGTACTGTAAATCACGCAATATTAATGCTCTGGGTTGCCAGATCTCAGATGTTTTAATTTTTCTAACACTTGAGTATGAAACAGGTGCAAGTTACGGAAGCCTGAACAATTTGCGTGCTGCTTTATCTTTAATATTGGTGGCGATTCCAGCTTACACCGATTTTTTAAAGGCATTCGTCGTTTGCGTCCAGCAAAACCAAAATACCGGGTCACTTGGGATCCCTCTTGTGTTCTCAACTACACTGCCGGAAAAAATCTAGGGATATTTTTAAAATGCGCAATAAAATGTAAATTAAATAAAATCTATCATAGCCAATGTGTTTATAAGAAATATTTGAGTGCGTCGCAGTGCGCAATGACAAGAAAAGGTAGGCAATTGTTTTAAAAATTGACAGATATGGAGAATAGCGAAATTGTCGCATTTAAAAAAGTTCAATAAGTGCTTAATTAGTAGGTGTACGTAGTGAAGAATAGTGAAGAGTGCATGTTAAAGTAATGGAAAGGCATTATTTACCTCGAGAAGATATGTTAAGGGCTGTGGGGATGCTTGAAGCTGGTAGGCGTCAAATCGATGTTGCGGAGGCCATTGGGACAACGTAAAGCGTAATTTCAAGATTGTGGTCGCGTTATCGTGAAACAGGAGAAGTGGCAGAAAGGCATAGTGGTCGACATCGAGGAACCACCACAGTACAGGATCGGTTTTTTGCAACTGAATGCAAGAAGAGATGCGACGACAACTGCCGCAGTTTTGCGTAGGGAGCTGCAGCAAGCGCACGGTGTTGTTGTTTCATCCAGAACCGTGATAAATCGATTGCACGAAGCCAATTTAAGATCTCGTAGACCCCTAAGATGTCCACCCCTCACAAGAGGCAATCGCGCTGTGTGACTTCGTTGGAGTCAAGAACATGTTAATTGGCAAAATGAACAATGGAGTCCTGTGCTCTTCACTGATGAATCGCGATTTGGTCTTCACTCTGATTCAAGAAGACTTCGTGTTTGGAGGCAATCTGGCTTAAACAACCAACTCCAGCATGTACAGGAAGTGCATAGTTTTAGAGGTGGCACGTTTATGGTCTGGGGCGGAATAAGTATCGGCGGGAGAACTGACCTCGTTTTGCTGGATGCGTCATTAACTGCAATTCGTTACTGTGATATCATTCTTCAACCTTTTGTCATTCCATATGCAGCAGCAGTTGGAGAAAATTTTATTCTGCAACAAGACAATGCGCGGCCACATTCAGCAAGATTAGTTGAAGAGTTCCTTGATGCTAGCGCCATCGAGGTGATACCATGGCCTGCACAGTCTCTGGATCTTAATCCAATTGAGCATGCTTGGGACATGCTCCAAAGAAGGGTTATGGAAAATGGAGTCGCGATTGGGAACCGAAGACATTTATTTGCAGCTCTTGAAAATGCATGGAGGGAAATACCACAAGAAGATTTAGATAATTTGATTTTAAGTATGAACAGAAGATGTAGGAGTAGTAGGGAAATGAGAGCCTCAGGCCACATCTGTTGCCAACCCAAAACTCCAGCAACCAAAATCCCTGTTAGTGTCTTCAGCAGCGGCAGCAGCCTCTGGTTCTGTTGCCAACTCCAAAACGCAAAAATCCCTGGTAATGTCTTCAGCAACGACATCTGCCATTGGTTGTGGCTCAGGCGCCTGCGCCGGGGCTTAAAAAGTGCGCGTGTTGCTCATTGTTGCGCAATGGAAGAATGTTCTGGAAATGCTGATGCAATAGTACGCAGATGTTGCAGAATTAATGTTTTTTCTCGGAAATTCCAACGTTTGTAATTGTTTACACTAAATAAATATTGTTATCAAAGTTTGAGAAAGAAACAATAGATTCGAAGTCGATAAGAGATGTTATGATTTATTGTTTTTATTATGATGAAATATTAATAGCTAAGAACGTTCTAGAAAAACCTTTCAACTTTGCCGACAGGAAATGTATATTTGTTTGGTTTGACTCCCACATTCTGCATGCTAATAAGTACATGTGCACTTAATATGTCGCAAACTCTACAAGATGATCGAGATTATTTTATACCCTGTTGTTTGTATTATTATAATAAAATCATTCTAGAACATAAAAAGTTTGAAGGCCACCGCCAGAAACATAAACACTCGATTGATTGTTGTTTTTGATAACTTCTGCATGTTACCAAAATTTTGCAAGCTCGGCAAAAGCTGGGAGATAAATAGAACGAATATAATTGCGAGAATTATTATTTAGTAATCACTTCAATAGTTCAGTTGGTTCCCACGGAATAGGTGCGGTAAAAGTTAGTTTCCCAATATGGATGTTGTAATTGGCCAAGATGATGTTGGAGATATTTTATTGTACCATTTTATCCTCCAAAATTTACCGGAAAATTTAAAAGTAAGTCCATTTGCAGTAATCATTTCTTTTATTCTTCAAGCATTCTGTTACTAAAACTCGTTCATAATAATTTCATTATATGTAGTTAAAAAGCTCACGTATCTGTTCCATAATTGTAAACTATTTTATATCTTTAGAACCAACCCAAAATGATTATGTACGGAAATGTATCGCACATGGCAACGGAAACCGAAAATGTTTTATTTTCTGGACTATTCATGGAGAAAGAAACCAAGATAATTTTGTTGGAATCGTGCAGTGAACTTGTGGTCATTTGGGTCAATATTGTAAATCGTAAGTAAAGTATTTAGATTTTTTAATATGCAGTGATAGTAGATAAAAAGTGTGGATTTTGGACTTCCCAATTTTAGTAGTGGAAAATTGCCGATTTTGTGATTCACAATTTTAGTAGTGGAAAATTAATTGTTTTTATAATGAATGAAGTTATTTCTTTGTTTGTCCGCCCGTTTGTTTGTTTGTTTGTTTGTTTGTCTGTCCGTTTGTTTGTCCGTTTGTTTGTTTGTTTGTCTGTTTGTTTGTTTGTTTGTTTGTTTGTTTGTTTGTTTGTTTGTTTGTTTGTTTGTTTGTTTGTTTGTTTGTTTGTTTGTTTGTTTGTTTGTTTGTTTGTTTGTTTGTTTATAATGAATGAAGTTATTTCTTTGTTTGTCCCTCCGTTTGTTTGTTCGTTTGTTTGTCCGTTTGTTTGTTTCTTTGTTTGTTTGTTTGTTTGTTTGTTTGTTTGTTTGTTTGTTTGTTTACTAGTATAATTTCGTAACTATGATTTTTCTCTTGTTGCAGCCAACGATGTATAAGCAGCGTCACGAGTTTGATTACACTATTTTATTATTTTAATGAATAAAATGTATTTTAATATAATATTATCAAATCATATTATGAACAGTATTATATTATTTTAATTGACAAAATGTATTTTAATCGTCACGAGTTTGATTACACTGTTATATTATTTTAATGAATAAAATGTATTTTAATATAATAATATCATATTATGAACAGTATTATATTATTTTAATTGACAAAATGTATTTTAATATAATAAATTATATTATATAATTTACCGTATTCCATGGGAACTAACTAAACTAATGAATTGATTACTGAATAATACTCCCCATTATGTTAGAAATATTTGTTGTGTGCTTTCCAATAAATGTATGCTAGAAGCGTGATTTTTTTTGACAAGCTGTCTGTTGACACAGACAGCTCTATTCGCAAACACCATGGCTGATGACACAAGCAAGAATAGAAAGAGGAAAAACCCCTCTATGTAGATGCAGCTTAGATGCGGCAGCACGTAAACGTCTTGTTGGTGGATTGGTATGCGAATTTCGTCATTGGCATTGAATGTTGTTGTTGACACGAACGGCTGATGTAACAGACAGACAGATAGACAGACAGGCAGGCAGGCAGGCAGACAGACAGACAGACACAGACAGACAGACACAGACAGACAGACAGACAGACAGACAGACAGACAGACATCTGATGAGAATTCTGAAGTAGGAGAATAACTATAGATTCCTATTTGTCTCATCGAGCTGGTTAATTTGATACCCTCCATAACCTAAGTGGGCGGGGCAAGTGGTGTGTGCAGTGGGCCCTAATCTACATGCGTTCTATATTACCGACATTCAATTTGCACTTTCCAGTAAGTGTAACAGAAATCTACATGTGTTCTATATTACCGACACTCAATTAGTACTTCCAGCACTCACCAGATGGTTCCCACACGTGTCCGAAACGCATTAAGATAACACGTAATTTCAAAACATAGTACGTATCAAAATAAACAAACTGACGAATGTTCTAGAATGTTATTTTATTGTAATAATATAAACAAATAAACGGGTCACCTTGTAGTGTCTACAACGTAGTATGTGCATATACAGAACGTGGGAGCAAACCTAAACAAACATAATCCTGTCGGCGAGTTGAAAGGTTTTTTACCCATAATAAAAACAATTATAACATCTCTTATCGGCGGCGAACGTGCTTCTTTCTGAAACTTTGGTATCAATATTTATTTAGTATAAACAATTGCAACCATTGGAATTTCCGAGAAACTTCTGTTTACAATCCTAAGTATATATGGATGATTTAAAAGACGGGCATGTAGGCATCCGATTAGCTCAGTTGGTTGGAGCGAGGGCTCCGGTGCGCGGGGACCCGGGTTCGAATCCCGGTCGGCGTCATTTCCAAAACGTTTGCGAAAACCCCGGCGCAGGCGCCTGGGTCACATCCAAAGGCATCTAGCAGTAGTTGAACCTTACCACCCACAACCACACCCATTGGATGCCGCCCACAACCTCTATCATTGGCTGTTGCCCCGCCCACTCTTATAGAGCCCCGGCGCAGGCGCCTGAGCCACAACCAAAGGCCCCAAAGACACCAGAGGCAGAAGTCGTTGCTGAAGACATTACTCGAGGACTCCTTCAGCGTAGAAGGGGAAAAAACATTAATTCTGCAACATCTGCGTACTATTGCATCAGCATTTCCAGAACATTCTTCCATTGCGCAACAATGAGCAACACGCGCACTTTTTAAGCCCCGGCGCAGGCGCCTGAGCCACAACCAATGGCAGATGTCGTTGCTGAAGACATTACCAGGGATTTTTGCGTTTTGGAGTTGGCAACAGAACCAGAGGCTGCTGCCGCTGCTGAAGACTCTAACAGGGATTTTGGTTGCTGGAGTTTTGGGTTGGCAACAGATGTGGCCTGAGGCTCTCATTTCCCTACTACTTGTAGGGCGGTCATTAACAATAGAGGAGGTCATACAACTTATTGAAACACTAAAAAAATCATTTTGACTCGTTATTTGTTGCTGTTTGAATTTGTTCTAAACATTTTCAGGTTTAAATTTTGTGTAGTTTTTGATTTTTGATTAAAAAATTAGATATTCTTTTCTTTTTTGCACTCTTTATGACAGATTATCAAAAGAATTATAGGAATTTCTTGATAAATGTATTATAATAATTTTCCAGTCGAAACCATGCATTTAGCTTGCATTCTTACCAATATCCCTAGATTTTTTCCAGCAGTGTATTTGTCAGGTGTTCATCCAAATGAAAGCATTTCATTGAGAGATATAACAGTAAAACTTGCTTGCCTACTAGCTCTAACAACCGGCCATAGAATTCAAACATTTTCGGTTATAAAAATTTCAAATATTGAAGTCGGAGACGATGCCATGCGCATAAAGATTCCCGACAGAATCAAAACTTCATCTGTACACCTGTACACAATAATTATCAGCCTCTATTAACTCTGCCGTTTTTTGCAGAGAACCCCAAAATTGTGTAGCCAGGACGTTGCAATGTTATTTAGAGCGAACACAAGCTTTACGCCCATCTACGGTACAAGATCTTTTCATAACTTTCAAGAAACCCCACCGGAAAGCCAGTGCTCAATCCATTAGCCGATGGATAAAGCATGGTTTACACTCTAGCGGAATCGACACCAATATTTTCACAGCTCATAGTTCTCGTCATGCTTCTACGTCAGCCGCCTTGCGAAATGGAATTAGTCTGGACGTTATTCGCAATACGGCGGGATGGACTGATCGTTCACTGACGTTTGCTAGATTCTACAACCGACCTTTAGTTACTTCAGGTACAGCCTTCGCAGCAGCTATTTTACATTCATAGACAATTTTCGATATGTGTAAAAAGATATTAAGGTTCCTCGTGCATTTCTTTTGTACGAATGATTATACTTTTGTTTGAATTCCTAGACTGTAAGAACACTTTCAATAAACGTGCCGTTACTTTGTCGCAACTTGTTTAAACATCTACGTATGTAAGTAATCTCGAGTGTAAGAAGGGTTGCATAATTAATAAATCAAACGAACTTCCTAAGCGAAGTTCGATTTTGATTATGCTACCTTCTTACACGAAGAGATTACTCCCTCCCTACCCTCATTTGTCAGGACTACACCCTGATAACCCAAACTGTTGCGACAACTTTAAAGTAATGAGCGTGTCGGTACCGTGCACGATGCAGAGAACTGCAGTGCCGATAAAAAGCTTTCCTTTAAAATTTGTGCGTTACCTACTAGAGTAAGGAGGACTACGTATGTAAGTAATCTCTTCGTGTAAGAAGGTAGCATAATCAAAATCGAACTTCGCTTAGGAAGTTCGTTTGATTTATTAATAATTATACAAAATATGTGGTCTATAACCAATTTATTTAGATCCCAAAAACCTGTAGGTATCTCTGTGTCGACAGAATTCGGGACACTGTACGCGGTTGAGTAGGTATAACTTCAGATATAGGTAATCGGAATATCATCATTTTGATTAAAATTGATGCTTCTCGTGATTGGCATAGGTACTTTCACAAAATATCCATATCTTCATACAGATGGATAAGATCGCCGTGGTTTTCGTATTTGAAAAATTAATTCTTTGTTTGCAGCATTTGATGCACTGACAACTGTAAAAAGTAAATTTCCCAGTGGGAAAACAGTAGAACATTTAATCAATGATTTCTGTTGGTCGAAATGTAAATAATATTGAGCAACGTTGTTTACCCCAATACGATAACAAAGGGTTGATATAGGTACGTTGCACGCATAATTATCCATTTACCGGTTATACATTGGTCAGCCTGTACTGACAAAGTGCAGTATTGATTTTCTCATCCATGTGCAGTAATGCCATTAGGGGTTGCATGGGGTGTATTTTAAATCAATAATTCACTTGGTTGCAACACTCAAATTCTATACAAGCATGTGGTTATTTCGAGGCAGTTTGCTCATATAATATGAAGTTATGATAGTTAGATACACACAGGTATATGCAGAATCTTAAAATTACATTTTGTGTTGATGGAATAAATTGGTACAAAATTAATTAATATATTAGAATTTGCAATAAATGTACTAAACGCATCAACGTGTATCAAACAAGTTTTGACAAATAAATAATAAGAAAATAAATAATAGCCAAAAATAATCATAAGTAAACATCTAACTTTAATTTGCATAATTGGTTAGTCAAAAGTTGCCATAAGGTTCTTCGGTACAGGGGGATCTGAAATATTTAATTTCTTATACAAATTAATTACATGCTTAAACAGTAAGTTCCGCTGACGGACGTCTAAAATAAACGTTTCCATGGAAATAATACCGCAGAGCGAAAATATTTCGACTTAGCCAATGCCAGAATGAAATTATCAAAGTTTAATGAGTTCGGACTTGTCGGAAGTGGTTGAGAGTTGTCGGAAGCGCATCTGTCGTTCTTCGGTCGCTTCCGGTTTTCCTTCACTTTCGGGCGTAACAGACTGAACAAGCGAGGATCAAAAATTAGATACGGCAGGCCAATGAAAGCATTTTAGGTCGCAAGCTGTGATTCGAACTTAAAGGGAGAGAAAATCTACAGGTAAAAAGGAAACGTGAACACGCAGTACGGCAGCAAATTCGATTGGGAAAGGGATACAGAAGGAACAAGCGGGTGCTTACTTGATTATGTTGGCTCAAAGAACGCACAGACCTTTTTCCATTGAATTATGAGAATGCTGCAGCTAGTTTAAATTGTAAAACAAAATGCTAGCTCTAAGGTAAATACAAGTCTCTTGTCTGATATTGAAATTTATGTTAATTTTCAACATTATACCATATACCTAGCTCTAATTTGTTTCAATGGTTGTTAGTAACTTTGTTCTTAACTATACAGAGTGTCCGCGGAAACATGGGTACCTTTGTAATTATAAACGATGAAAAGTCGCTTAAGTGGACGAAATTGTGAGAAATTATCTACCTCATAGGAAGTCGTCGGGAAAACAAATGTGAATTCCGCATAGTCTTTGTGTTATTTGAAAAGGTTACTTCTTCAGTTTAATAGCACTCCAGAAATATACATAGGAAGTCAAACACGAAACCATATGGTAAAATATTCAGCTAAATAATAGCTACCAAAATGGCCACGAAGAATTTTTTTGGGTCCTCCCCTGTAAGTAACCTTCTACACACAGTTTCCGATCTCAGCCACATTTCCCAATAAATAGAACTGCTCAAAAATGTATACAAAATCTTTTTATGGTGGATTCTCTCGTATATTTTCCCTAACTCTTTGTAATATTTTCCTAGTACTAACCTTATCTATTTACGGAATTTTCACGATGTGTTTGTTTGCAACACTATATTTCAAGGTTTTTATCTTTTCTTATCCACTTCTCCTATTGCTTCCGTTACGCAATACCGTGTTCCTCGAGTTTCTAAATTTATCTTTCTAAAGCATTCATAACAGTTTTTTCTTTTTGTTACATAGAAGCCTATTCTTTCTTTTATGTCGCTACCACTCCTTCCATCACGAGTAATTTGACTTCCCAAATAGCAGAAATTCTTAATTTGTATTTTAGTTTTGTGGTAGCTCTACGCCACTGGAACACTGCTGATCCAGTTTAGCTATCTGGAACGCTTTGGTCAAGAAGCCACCGCAGCGAGATTCCTTTCATGTGTATATTTGTAAATACTATATTTGTAACCTTCGACGTAAGATATAAAATAACTAGCTTGCATAAATATAACATTCAGAATTCATACCAGTATGTAATTCAAGGCAATAAAATTATTATCCGACGCTACGCATGGTTTTCCTTTTCGCCAATTGCAAAGAACAAATTATTACATGTCGCACCAGTATCACGCTACAAGCTGAGGAGAACAATTTATTGACAGAAAAAGAAGCAATTTGTGGGGCTTTGCTCGAGATTTATATTATATGCAGGCAAATTGTCTGTAAAATATTTCTCTAAGCACTGATCGATGTTATTGCGAAATATTGTGAAATTCGTCAGAACAGTTTTTTGTTTTGTTTTAAATTCCTTGTATTCTCTGCCAAGGTAAATTCCAAAAAATTTCCTCAGACGCCGTTAAGAGGGCTGTTTGCGCGACGAACAGTTTCTCAGACGGGAAGCGGGGGAGGGGTATCTCCAGCAAATGCTCTATCAGAGGTTAAGCCCCGCGGCGTCAAAATATGCGTTTGCAGAGGTCTGGCTGTTAGAAAAGTAGTTCAAAAAGAACAGCACAACATTCAAGAAAAACAGTTTCATATAAAAAGGCCAGCAAATACGCTTTTGCCGGCCCATGTTTTTTGAGAAGATTTTTACTTATTTTTAAATGGTTTATTACAGAAGTGCTGAATTAGTTTGTACTTGTTGAGAATAGAGTATTTGTATTTATTTCTGTGGTTTTACTGTTAAACTGCATTTCCCAAAAACGAATATAAGCCGTGTCCGCTGCAGCGCAGCAAGGCGACAAAAAAAAACGATTTTTTAGTACGCCACAGCGGCAACTACTAGCGGACACGCAGTAGTTCAAATGCCTATTTCAGCAAACCAGAACCACCAGAGCTCCCTGTAGCGGGCACTCCATTACTGAAATTTAAGCTACGATGTGCCCGGCCGGCGCAATATCTGATCTGGTATGAACATCTCAAGCAGACGCCGGTGACCGTCTCGGTAGCGAATGCGTTAATTTTCAAATTTTTGGAGAATGTCTTCCAGATTAATTTTCTTGGAGATGTATCAAACAATCTGTTTGGAGATATAGTAATAGTCTCGATATTGGTGCTCATCACATAGCAGCAACTTTACTGGGCTCCATAACAACATCAAGGTTTCACAAGGATTGATATATGGACAACATATGCGCATCGCGACGTCACCTGCCTTTCGGTTTATACGACACATCTCGGACGGGGCATCCTTTCCATTGTCTTAACTGATTTTTCGCTAGGCACTTGGTAAAACATGATTAAATATAATATAAAAAACACCCTTGGATAAGTTTTACTTATAAATATTTTATTCACTCGATGATCGTTTCGGAGTGTTATTCCATCCTCAGGAGATCAGAGACAACTTATACTAACGTCCAAAAGAGCTTACTAGCTATTTATACTATTTTAGGAAGAAAAACCACGGGGGTGGGGGTAGTATTGGTTTTTAAAGAATATTTGTGGGAGTGGAGCAAGCTCGACCGGCGGCTAAACTTACGGCCCCCGCGATCTAGATTCTGCGCCTCAACGGGTAGACTGATTTACCAGTGCTTGCACACTCAACTTGGGTAACGTACCGGTCCTCTCACATTCAATAGGTACTCATGTCGAGAAAGATTCCTTTGACTCTTTTGTTGAGCGACCGTAGAGGTCGATTGCGCGATCCATTACTCCACATCAGTACCATCGTCGATATCCAATGCCCATTTTCATGGAATTGGGTAGTCCGCCAGTGGTTTTACGGATAAACGCCATGTTGCATACCTTACTCCTCTGTGCCTTTACAAGAACTTATGCCGGTAAAGTCGCCTTTGCCACGTTTCATGACTGGCCGTCGAAGTCGTTTGCGATATCCATAACAGCAGATAGTGTACAGAAAATTCTCTGGCCAAATCGACTACGGCTAACGGATCTGTTTCAGCAAGTTCTTTAAGTCCTGAGCCGCATCGATTTCTTTGCCCCTAAGCAAAATGGCCACCTCCTCTGTGGATTGTAGTGTGCTGCGCATGTTGACTAAATTCATAAAAAAAGGTGGCAAATGCTCTGTTAATAGCTACCGCCAAAGAAGCTTGACGTTATTTTCCTGCAAGATAATGCAGATAATTATACAGCTCACACACTGAAGTTTATACTGATATCAACAGTTCCTGCTCAAATTTTGGCACCAAAATGTATAGAAATCCGTTTGTTCACTGTTGCAGTCTCCAACATTCAGTCTTAGGCGTGATATATTTTGATTTCAAGAGGAAGAAGAAGATGAACAATTGTATTTTGGATCAATCAATACAAAACGTTTCTCAGATAGGTAGATTTGACAGTTGTGAAGACAGAAGATCGGGACTGCTAACATAAACTGTGTGTAAGAATGCTGTTTCTACTATTCACTTGTTTAGAAAAACATTTACACGACAGACACAGTGAATGCGACAGACCACTACTTATCAAATACTCTTCCTGTGCTTGATGCCCAGTTGTCTCGTGATCACAATCATTATGGAAATCTTTTACATTGAGAAACTCGTTTATGCTCCTAATTATGAATCTAGCGTGTTCCTGATTCGACAGACTTTATAACAACGTAAACTGTGTTAATGGTGACAAAAACTTAGGATTCATTGTATAAAATTAACCTTGAATGCTACCGATTCAAAATTGTCTAAGGAACAAAAGTATTATTTCAAAAATATTTTCGCCAACAATTCGTAGCAAATTGAAAATGCACCAAGTATGATCGTTGGATATCATACCACAGCATGATAAAAAAAGGACTTGATTTGTTCGTTTTATTTATCTAAAAAAAACTGAAATTCAAAGAAAGGTGGGCGATAAAAAATGTCGCTTTTTATAATGTTTTTGTTTCACATCATCTCTGAGCATATGCATATAGTCAGTTTAGTTATTTTTGTTGAACATAAGACAACAATTTACAATGCAACGACACTTTGTCCACGACGAAATGTTACGTGCGGTGGGGATGATTGAATTTGGTGGTTCACAAAGTCAGGTAGCGGCCGAATTTGGAGTTTCGCAAAGTGCAATGTGTCGATTGTGGGGACGATATCAGGAGATTGGCGATGTGGCCGAAAGACACGAGGGCCTTAGAGAAGAGAAACAACACCTGCCCAAGATCGATTAATTATTCTTCAAGCCAGGCGTAATGCATCAATTACGACACGAGAACTTTCTGAGAATCTCCAAAATGTACATGCCGATGCCGTAGCGGTTTCTGACTAAATCATCAGAAATCGTATCCATGAAGCTGGTCTTCATTCTCATCGACCAATTAGAGCAATCGCGAAACTCTTGTTGAATGGGCTGAAGAGCATGCTCAATGGGGTGAAGCAGAATGGTCCAATGTTCTGTTTACCGACGTATCTCGGTTCGGATTTCAACCTGTTAGCAGAAGAACGAGAATGTGGCGAAGAAGCGGAGCCTTGGAGAAGACCAGGCACTTCCAGGAAGTTAACAATTACCGAGGAGGGTCTGTGATGGTATGGACTGGAATCGGTTTGCACCACAGAACGGACCTCGCTTGTCTGGATGGAGTCATGAACCAGCGGAGTTATATTGAACAAGTTCTTGTACCGGTTGTGCAACCATATTCATATGCTGCTGGTCGAGATTTGGTTTATATGCAGGACAATTCTCGTCCTCACATTGCACATCAGGGACAAAATTGGTTTGAAGAAGAGAACATTTCCCTTTTGTCATGGCCTTCTCAGTCTCCCGACCTCAACTACATTGAGCATGTGTGGGACATGCTGCATAGAGTTCCAGTTATGGCAAACATTCAAGGCCGTTTTGCATTTGAAAATTCACTGAGCGAGCAGTGGGCCCTTTTGCCACAAGATGCAATCGATAGGCTGGTTTTAAGTATGACTAGGCGGTACCGGGCAGTCATTAATGCCCGAGGAGGCAATACATCATATTAAGTACAAATTTCAAAAATTTAACGTTATCAGAAATAGACTTTTATTTTAATAATACACAATGTATTGTTTTTTAATTAATTGTTTATGTTCAATATTAAAGAAATAATGCAAAATATTACAAGTTTATTTTTAGCCAATTTTTTACTAGACAAGCTAATCAAATTAATAGTGTAACTTACTCACTTGGACTTGTAGGATAAAAATCATAGAATGAAAATTATTTGTGTTCCTTAGACAATTTTGAGAAGTGTATTATAAGGATATTTTTTACCTAGTTGAGTTATGTATTCGTCCTGGAATGCTCTGCTGCTAGCAGTTGTGGTCGCACAATCTACATATTAACATTTACTTGTAAGATCAAGTTAGAAGAGTATTTTATAATTTTATCACCATTTTGAATTAGAATATTACTTACCTTTCTTTTGATTAGAATTTGATATATTATTCGTTATGCTAATTTGTTAAGGTATTATTTTAATTCCATCTCTATTTTGAATAGAAATATCATGTCTCTGTTTTTGTTAAATTTAAACCAGAACGGATTGTGCTGCTTTCCGATTAACACTAAATTTGATTCGAACTCTTAGTAACATCGAAATACTTAATAAATTGATAATGGAAATAGTGTAAAAGTAGCCCGAGGCATTAAAAACTTTGTTCTTTCACTACATCGCATGAAAAATTCAGTAACTTTTCCGGCTGTCTCCCATTTCAACTTACACGCTTATTCCATAAAGATTACAAGGAAACGCGTGTGTAAAAGCACACGTGAATCTTTATCCTTACGTCCTGAAAGATTATGTATCGAATTTCGCATTTTAATTCGATGAGCTTGCCTATGCTATAGACTAATTCAATAGGATTCTTTCCTGTTTGCTCCAAAAGCAGGATAACATTGTTACGGACCCTTTTCTTAATTTTATTCCTTAATAGTCCTTACTGCTGTAACATGAATAAAGCTTCTGCAACGCGCTAGAGATATGTACGGGCCCGGTTTAAAAATTAATTCAGAAATATATTCAATTTTTTTTTCAGTAGCAAAAATAAAAATAATATAAGCTACCTGGGATGTTTTAATATGAGTATTAAAACAAAAATGTGAAAAGAAAGTGCAAAAGTTAATGTTAGTGAATTGACTAAAATGCATGTGAGAAGTTAAGCGAAAAGCCTCTATTCTCTAATGTCGAAATATTGTTGGGTGTTGCAAGGGAGAGGAAAACAAGCACTTTCCAATTTCCGGAATTCAAAATAAATAATCTAGATAAAAATATGCAAAATTTATGATGCATTTTTGATTTCCAGTTTAGTGTCCAACACGATGCTTTTTTCGCAATACAGTAGAGCAATATAACAATATAACTTATTTTAATTTTATAACAACAAGATTCTCTATTTCAGAAAAAGTTGGCACTAATTAATTACTATAATAATCAACCAATTATTCTTCGAATTACGTAAGATGTAAAAACGAGTATAAAAGGTTTTGCAAAGCAACCCATCGGAGAGTGCTCCCTGGTGATAACCAATTCACCATCGGCCGGGTTGACAAAATTCATAATAAAGTTCTCATCATAAAGTTCTCAGTTCGTAGACTGGTTTGACGCGTACTTCCATCCTTTCCTATCCGAGCTAACATACGCATTTTCCTAAAAGTAGAATATCCTTCATCCCCGACTATTTGAGAGCAGTAGACTGAGCTGGGCCTACCCTACCTCGTTTTTCTCCTATCTCCGACTCTAATATGTCGCGAACTGTTCCTTCGTGTCTCAGAAGGTGCCCTACCATCCTATCTCTCATATTCTTTATTGTCTTCCATACCTTTTCCCTTTTTTCGCGTTTCCCGAACTATTTTTAAACTTATCTAACCACAGCATCTTCATCATGTATCTGAAGCACCACATTTGAGACGCTTCCATAACTTTTCGATCCGCTTCTCCTATTGTCTAAGTTTCCCACCCATCCAATGCCGTACTCCACACATACGTCTTTAAGAGTTTCTTCCAAGTTCCTATATAAACCGATCGCGAGCATAACAGTTGTCCATTTTTGATAACCGCAAGCCCACCCTGCGCTAGTCTTTGTGTTATATCTCTAGTGCTCCTACCATCGCGAGTTATTTGATTTCCTAAATAGCAGAAATCCGCGACTTCCTCTACCGTTTCATTTCTTATTTTTGTATTTTAGGTTTAGTCGTATTTCCACGCCCGCTACATACCGAAATTTTGGTTTTCTTTTTATTAAGTTTCATGCCATAGCCTTCTGTCAAAACTGCTTCCATTTCTTTCAGAACCATTCCTAATTCTCCTTTGCTGGATGGTAACACTGCTACGAGTATATCATCCGCGAACATATTAATAATTTGGCAGTGTATATTAATCGCTGAGGCTGTTCTGTTCTTAACAATATTAATCGCATATCTTCGACATATAAGTTGAAAACCACAGCTGGCAACGCACATACCTGCCTCACTTCCTTCCGGATATCGACTTCTCTTAATTCCCACTCAAATTCTATAACTACCGTTTGCTCGTTGTAGAGATTATGTATTATTCTTCTGTCTCTATATTTCATCCCCATTGTTCTATGTTGTCGAAAGTTTTTTCTAAATTTACAAATCCTATATAGGCGCTCTTTCCCTCTTCTACTGTTTTTTCTATAATTACTCGTAAAGCTAGAATGGCCCCGCGCGTTCGTCTACTTCGTCTAAATCCATTCTTCTTTGCACAATTCTAGTTAAAATTTTTGACTCGTGGGAAGTTAAACTGATCGTTCTAAAATTTTCACACCTATCCGCGCCTTTCCTTCTTGGCAGAGCGACTATGATGTTATGTTTGTAAACTTCTGGAATCTCACCTGTCTGTTTAAATAAACGCTCTCTTAACTCTTGACCTGGATACTTTAAAATTTCTGCCTGCAATCCGTCTACACCTTGTGCTGTATTGTTTTTTAAACTTTCTAATGCTAGCTCAAACTATTTTCTTACAATAGGACAGCCTGGGTTACACTGATTTCCTTTTCTAATGTACTCCTAATTCTTGTTCAAGCATACAACGTGTCCAAGATAAGGATGGCCAGTATAGGGATATTGGAAATGACAAGAGATACGGATTTGGTTAAATGGGAAAAAAGTTGTGTAATTAAAGGACCAATAAAATGGCCCCTAGAAATCCTTGATAAGATTTCTGTTTTTGAGTTATTTCGAAAAAACTGAATTTATGGATTTTTAACTATATTTTTTTCTGACTTTAATATTAAAGTTAGAGCGAAACGGACAAAACCTCTTCGTAGCAACTTTTGATGAAATTTAAGATTTCATTGCCAATTTTTTTATTCTACGTTTCGTCTTCGAGCAACCATCATCAACTTAATTTTTTTAAATACGGTCCTGATTTTCTAATGCAAATTTTATGAGCCCTTTTTATTCTGAATTCAACCATGTACCACACATTATGGTTTAATTACGTTTCGACCCTTTTTTGGCCCTCCTTATCTTGGACCCGTTGTATAAGATTCCCAAAAATATTCCTTTCGCATATCTGCCTTTTCCTCTCTTCCGGTTCGAATGTGTCCTGCATCGTGTTTCTAATATTATAGGAACAAAATAACTTTTGCTTATTTATATATTATATAGACAGGTATTTGATCGTTAAAAAACTTCAGTTCACGCTATTATTTACAGATCAGGTTTGGTACAGAAGTATAATAAGTTTATAACTTTTGTGAATTTTTTGGCAAAATTGAAACTTCTTTTTGTAAAACACCAACGTTTCGCCTCCGTTAGGGGGCTTTATCAAGGTTTTATTCAAAATTGTATAAAGTATAAAAGAGTGACATTTTTTTTTCTTAATAAAATTTGTAAATAACAGTAACTATGTTAAACTTAATAATAGAAATTATATCTAGCACATTTGATTTTGATAATTATGAATAAGGAAATAAATAATGTACATGAGTTAATTTAGAATCAAGTGGTAGAGAACAAATTACGTTATTATGTCACGGTATATTTGACTTAAATTTTGAATGTCAGATCTGTCATTTAAAGAATTTTTGTCTTTTTGGATGTGTATCATTTCTAAAACAAGTCTAGCTTTTAAATTTCTCTCTTGTTCAAGAATAGTAGTGTTATTAAAATCGAAATTATGTTTAGTATTTTTTACGTGTTTACTGATAGCTGAATTGCTATTTTGGTATGTATGTTGTTTTAACCTAGTTTCGAGATGATTTTTAGTTTGTCCAGTGTATGTTTTATTACAGTTATTATAATTAATTTTGTATACGGTGTGAGTTTTCATCAATTTTGGAATGGGGGTTTTCAGATGAGAATATAAAAATTGTAAATTATTATGCTTTTTGTGAGCAATTACAAAATTATGTTTTCTTAATAAGTTACTAATATTGTGTGATATTTCTTTTATATAGGGTAAGGAAATGTAGTTTTTAGATTCTTTTTGGTTCTGATTAATATTGTTGTTATTATAAAATTGATGTAGTCTGTTTTTTATAATTTTGTCAATAAAATATCTTGGGTAGTTATTTTTTATTAAACAATTTATGGCTTTGTCAACTGCAGATTTTCTGAATTGTGGACTAGAAAGTTTGATTGCTCGATCGGCTAAACACATAACAATACTTCTTTTGTGACAAATTGGTTGTTTAGAATTAAAGTAAATGTAACGGCCAGACCAAGTGGGTTTAGTGTGCCATTCTGTTTCTATAGAATTATTAATTTTGTAAAGAGTTAAGTCTAAGAAGTTAATTTGGTTATTTTTTTGAAATTTCTATAGTAAACTGTAATTTGGGATGATAGTTATTAAATTGATATAGTATTTCATTTTCTTTGCCAGGAGGAATAGCGAAACGTTGGTGTTTTACAAAAAGAAGTATCAATTTTGCCAAAAAATTCACAAAAGTTATAAACTTAAAGAAAAAAATTGGCACGAATAATTATATAAAAGAAGTATAATAAATTATACAAAATATTTACAGGGAAATTTAATTCACAGTTTCGTGATAGTTTCTATTCTCTAGTAGGTCTGTTAAACAATATAATATACAAGTTAATCCAATGAGTGATTTGCCGGAAACAGTGATAATAAATAACCTGGAGCGAGTGAACCTCGCATCGGATTCTGACTACCTGATACATGTCGAACGTCCGGCGTACGATCTGGACTTGATAGTGATAGGTCTGGAGGTTACGTCGAAGCATCAAGATGCCATCCAGCTGGTGTTTAGGTATGGGATCTTCGTAGCTGCACCACACTGCAATTCCTTCGGGGGAGGTCACCAACCATAAAAGCATAAAAGCTACTAGAAGCACCTCTGGATTTGGGTGAGGGTCGCCACAGGAAGACCCGGATGGCTGTAATAGCTAGCGAAGAGAACGTAATTATGTGGCCTTACCCATGCCAGAGGTCATCGATTACACTATGCTTATCTGTTACCACCAGCTAGTTCGAACCACCAGGTGGTTGGATAATGTTTAATTATTGGTAGCTAGGATATAACAATAAATATCCAGTGGCACTTACGTGAAGACGGTAGCGGCGGATATATCTGTAGATCGTGACAAAATAACCCCTTGGCCATTTCAGCAGTTCCTTTTATAAGCTGGATGGGAGGCTGATTCTGCGGTCTACTTCGAGATTTTCCTGTGGAGGAATTAGTGCAGTCTGTACCATACGTGACGTCGATCCATAGCGTTACAGTCGGGTCATGTGCTATTATTTGCGATCTCTTGTCTTCCTTCTCGTATGGTGCACGCTTGATTCTTCTATCCGTTATATGGATACGGTCGTCGTCAGACTCGTCCCCCTCTTTCTCTTGTCTTGGAGCCTGAAACCTGTAGCAGCTTCGCAGAACAATAATGAATGCCCATCGAAGCTCATTAGTCCATACAGGCCTTTTAATTATAGTTTGTTACAACTAAGTTGAAGAAGAAGAGGGCGACTTGAGAGATCTAAGCGATCTTGTTACATCATCCTGTACGTCAAGCGTGGTTATAAGGGAAGAACGACGAAACCAGCATTTTCCTTGCTTCAACGAAGACATGACAACTAGATTCAGGGCGTCAATTCGCTTAGGTATTACTTGGTTATATTATACGACTACCCAGTTTCCTAGGAAGGAAATTGAAGGTACTGAGTAGGCATACTTTACAAATATGCAGTATAATGTATAAAGAATGTAGTCGGACATATTAATTGTTTCACAGGAGAAAGGACAATTTCGCCATCAAAATTACGCAAAAGTAGTGGCATCAGCTGCGGCACCAGTGGCGCACTGTCTACGTGAGAAACTCTTAAAAATAAAATCCCGCGACCGTCCGACACTGAAACGAGAGGAAAATGGACTGTCGCGCCTTTCTGCCTAGCAACCGCGGTAAGTCCAGGAATACTTGTTTGTTCGCACGTTACGTCCTGTCCGTTCTCCTGTGAAACGACTAATACTTTACTATTCTTTTCAAACCATAATTTGAACTTCTCTATAAGAATAGTCAGATATCTTAATTCATATAATCCTAGATAGAATTATACATTTCTTCATATCAAGTGCAAGTATTAGCACCAGTTTTTAAAGCCCACGCTCTCTATAAATCATGGAATGGGTTTTGATCGCCGTAACCCAAACGCTATATAAGCAACGCTTGTTGTGACCAGGCCCGTAAGAAGATATGCATTTATAAGTAAGAATGTAGGTGCAGCCATTGCGATCGAGCATGAGAAGTGCAATCAAATAGCAAACCTCATACACAGAAGAAAACTCGTATAAGTTTGACACATTGCATGTCATGATAGTTACAAACCTTGATGTGATAGTAGAAGGTATTTGAAAACCGGCAGTGTTGTTCTACTCTAAATAATTACACTAAATATGAAATAAATAAAACACATGTTTAAATATTTAAACTAGCTGATACAGTATACACAAAAAGAAAAATGAACATTTTGATTCATTTCGTAATGATTTAGAAAGTGCATCTGCGCGGATCTCTAACCCTCGACGTAACTTACCATCCAGATTTGATTAAAAGTTTTGAGATTTTTAAAGCCCTACTGCGTAATCAGGATAACCACATTAACTGCAGAGACTCAATTAGGTCGCTATGAATATTAAAAGGCGCCACTCTGGTGTCAATTTCAATAAGAATAATTTATGCATGGACCTTGCTAAATTTAAAACATTCAATTTCAAGGCAGATTTCACCGGAATTTACATGATGACCCGAGGCAATTCTGAACAAAAATAAAAACGTGATAAAAAGGGGTCTACAGAATTAAAAGCACCAGTTTTATTTTGCATTAGAAAACGAGACGTTTTTGTAGATATTTTTAAGGCCGGTTCCACAAGTTGCGAATCGCTATGATTTATTGCGGGTCCACAAATACTGAACTTGCCAACCTGTAGGCGCAAAACGTTAACTAGTATTGAAACATTTAACAAAATAATATTCCAAATGTTGTAATATTTGCAACGGTCGCTGGGATCGAATGTCACCATCACGTACTATTTCAGTTTAATGTTTAACGGGCGCTGACCGTTTAGCTATTAAGAAATTATTAGAACACATAATACGTGCCTTACACAAGAAAATCTATCTCGTCGGTTGGCATTCGATTCGAATATGATTGACTTCTGTATTCTAGCCGTTTGGGTTATTTTTAAAAGGTATTGGTCACACCATGATTGGGGTGTGAATTTTGGAAAGTTAATATAAGGTAGTGTAAGTAGTAGGGGAATGATTCGGTAGTCTGCATTCAGTATTCGTAGTTAAGTAATAAGTGTAAAAGTCAAGTGTGTTAGACGGGTAGTCGGTAGTAATATAATTTAGTTGAAAATAAGTGTAAAGTTGAATTGTGCGTGTATCGGTGCTTCTATTGTATTCAAGAGTTCATAATTATTAAATTCCAGTAATTCAGAAGTTGTGTTTGTTCTTTGAAAATCATCCTGACGATCATCTCATCAACATCATCATCGAGTACTTACACACAGAGATATTCTATCACAAATGATTGCGATCTACTTCGGCCTAACGACCTCCGCGTAACTGGCGTAACCTAAAAGAGCACCTTTACTGTCAAAAACATAAACTTTAATTTTAACCAAGTATATTGAATAAAATTACCTGATAAAATGAACTTATATGACCGAACATCACTTAGGTAAGTTCGTTTGATCATTTTATTATATTTTCCGCCCCGTCCTCTAGATCAGTATGCAGATGTTTGAAGTATTAGCGACAATTTAATGGGAGAAAAAGAAAATGTATTAATACTTAGTAACATTTTGTTGTTGTAAATTCCATTAATATCTCCAAGTACAGAAAATAGTTACATAGATATTGGAGTAGAAGTGTTGACACCACCTTCTTAAATTAGGTCATTATTACTGTAATTAGCGACGTATTTAACGATTTCTAATTCCTCTGCTGACACTTTTGTGTGCTGACACTTTAGCCCTGATGATACTTTTACTTTTCTTGCCAATATACCGGGTGAACATTTAGTGTGTACCTTTCGCTATATGTCATTCGCTTTCCTACATTTTCGAATAATTTCCCACTTGGTCGCCTTATATCTTCTATCTTTCATCTAACCTATTTTTATATTTTCGCATTTCCTCTATTAGACTCACAATATGTTTTGTTATCCTGGGTTTTCTACTTTCATTTTGTTTATGACCCTAAATATCTCTAGCTGCGGAATCTGTCGCAAATATCTACTTCTCTACGCTTCTGCTCAAATTCTGTAAGTGCCATTTGTTCCTCATATAAACAACTTCCCTACTTCGAACTTATCTTCCTTGCATTTAATATCAATCGCTTTCCTACATTTCCGAATAATTTCCCACTTGATCACCTTATATCTTTGTTTCTCTCTTTCATCTAACCTGTTTTTATATTTTCGCCTTTCCTCTATTAGACTCACAATATGTTTTATCAAAAATTTACCAAAATGCAAGTATTTTCGGTACACAGCTTTATTAATACAATATTTTAACAGGATCGTAGAGAAGTAGATATTCGGAATTATTTAAATAAGCACGTAAAAACAGAAAGGTATTTATTAAATTACCCAAAGAGGCCATGAAATTCAAGAAATATTAAAAACTGACTACAAAAAGGAGTAGTTATAAAATTTGAATAGAAGTAGGCATTATTGTGAATTATAAAGGATCAAATGGTTTCCGCAATTATTATACAGGTTTAAATGAGTAAAGCAGAGTTTATATAAAGAGCAAATGGCAGTTATAGAATTTGAGCAGGACCGTAGAAAAGTGGATATTTGTGAATAATGATACATTATTGATATAAGCATGCAAAATCATAAAAGCATTTATTAAATTACCAAAAGAGACTATGAAATCTAAGAAATATTAAAAACAGACTACAAAAAGGAGTCGGAGAAGTAGCGAAGAAACATTTGCTACTAAAAATAAGGAATTTTTTATATTATTTAAGTAACTCAATTGTGTAGAAGCATTTTTAAATCTTATTTAAGTACTTAATATATATTTTCGCCTTTCCTCTATTAGACTCACAATATGTTTTATCAAAAATTTACCAAAATGCAAGTATTTTCGGTAAATAATATTTTCTTCAAAGGTAGGTAAAAAAGTATTTTCTATACTTACATATTTCTAAATTGAAAAGAATTAAAAACAGTAGCAACTAAGATTTTTTTAATTTCTTTACCTATATCTTTGTACCAGCGGAAGCATATTTCTCATAATTCTTGTACCTATACCTTAGTGAATTCTCCGAAAACATTTAGTGGTGTGTGTGTTTGCATTTTAGAATTCTTTAAATTATTTCAGATAAAGTTTTCGCAGTACTTTTTGTATATTTAACAAACAAATTTGAATGTTTCAGATTCATAATTACGTTTTGATTTTCTGTAGCAACCTTTTTTATATTTTCCTAAATATTTTTTGTATGTTTTCGATATTTTTCTTTACTTTTTAAACCATCTTTTAGATTTTTATATTTGATAGTTACCATTTAATTTTCTGTGACACCTTTTTTATATTTGACTAGCGGCCCGGCAGACGTTGTCCTGCCTAAAATTACTTTTCGTATTGAACTTTTGATTCATTAACCAAATCGTTTATTCAATGTGAAACATTTTTCTGATTACGTTTATGTTCAACCAAATATGTCGTTCCTATCGTCAGTTATGATCGCGAGCGCATACAAAAAATTATGATTTTAACAGTTTGTCCGAATTTCCCGATTTACGCCTATCCATATCATACAAAAATCCAATAGAAAAAAGCACTTTCAGTTTTTCCGAATTTTCAAATTTTCCGGGCAACTTTCCAATTTTTCGTTGCTTAAAAACCTTATTTTTGAAAAGAATTAGCCAAATCGGTTCAACCGTTAAGCACTTTCAGTTTTTCCCGAATTTTCACATTTTCCGGTGGATTCTCCAAAAATTTTCTTTCATACAAACCTTATCCTGACAATTACGATCACAACAAAAAAAAATCAGCCAAATCGGTCCAGCCGTTAAGCACTTTTAGTTTTTCCCGAATTTTCAAATTTTCCGATGGATTTTCCAAAATTATGATTTTTACAGTTTGTCCGAATTTCCCGATTTACGCCTATACATATACAAAAATCCAATAGAAAAAAGCATTATTAGTTGTTTCCAAATTTTCCAATTTTCCGGGCAACTTTTCCAATTTTTCGTTCCCTAAAAACCTTATTTTTGAAAAGAATTAACCAAATCGGTTCAACCGTTAAGCACTTTCAGTTTTTCCCGAATTTTCACATTTTCCGGTGGATTCTCCAAAAATTTTCTTTCATACAAACCTTATCCTGACAATTACGATCACAACAAAAAAAAATCAGCCAAGTCGGTCCAGCCGTTAAGCACTTTTAGTTTTTCCCGAATTTTCAAATTTTCCGATGGATTTTCCAAAATTATGATTTTTACAGTTTGTCCGAATTTCCCGATTTACTCCTATACATATACAAAAATCCAATAGAAAAAAGCATTATTAGTTGTTTCCAAATTTTCCAATTTTCCGGGCAACTTTTCCAATTTTTCGTTCCCTAAAAACCTTATTTTTGAAAAGAATTAGCCAAATCGGTCCAACCGTTAAGCACTTTCAGTTTTTCCCGAATTTTCACATTTTCCGGTGGATTCTTCAAAAATTTTCTTTCATACAAACCTTGTCCTGACAATTACGATCACAACAAAAAAAATCAGCCAAATCGGTTCAGCCGTTAAGCACTTTTAGTTTTTCCCGAATTTTCAAATTTTCCGTTCGATTTTCCAAAATTATGATTTTTACAGTTTGTTCGAATTTCCCGACTTACGCATATCCATATCATACAAAAATCCCATAGAAAAAAGCACTTTCAGTTTTTCCCGAATTTTCCAATTTTCCGGGCAACTTTTCCAATTTCTCGTTCCCTAATGCCACGATCGGCCTCTGTTTTGTCGACGTTCCAAATTATTTTGTGCGTAAGCTCCAACTGAGCGCGTCGAACTCGACTGTATCCGTTGTTCCAGAGTTATAATGGATCGCGCTTGAGGCTTGAGAAATTCATATTCGACTTGGCTCCAAACGCTGTCTACGCTCTTCGCGTACGCCGACCGATATTTCGACGCCTCACTGGTGGCATTTTTTCCAAAGAACCACCAAATACATGATCACCACCGATAACACACTGACATTTCAATTTTTAGAACTGTCAAACTGAACGTCACATTTTTGTTTGTCAAACAGATTTTCATACAAACTTTTACCTTCCAAATTTTCTACTTTCCCGGTGGATTTTCCAAAATTTTCTTTCATACAAACCTTGTCCTGAAAATTACGAACACAACAAAAAAGAAATCGGCCAAATCGGTCGAGCCGTTCTCAAGTGATGAGCTTACATACATGCGGCAATTGATTTTTATTTATATAGATAAATACTTTTTTGTTATTATCGACATTTTTTCTTTACATTTGATAAACACATTTTCGATTTTTATGTTTTATAATCTAATCACATTTCCTAGGGCAACTTTTTTGTATTTCATAAATACTTTCCGGCTTTTTCGAAATTTTACTTTACAACTTAGATTATTTTCTTATTATTATTTCATATACATTCACGGGAAAGAAAGACATTGCAACAGAAAATTATTCAAAATTTCTCATGAAATGTGTTAAGAAGTAAAAGTAACGCATGTTCCTCTGCAAATTTAGAAATGTCTCCGCAGTTACGATGAATAATTCTACAAAGCACTCTTTGTTTTCGAATTTCATTCCTTGGACTCCATTTACGTAAATCAATAGGTACATATTTAAATACAAGAAGACATTACTTTTAAGTAATATACAGAGTGTCCCACAAACACATATTTTCCTTCATATCAGGTTAGGTCCTACCAGAAGTATTCAGGTCAGATCTAAGACATCCGGAGGAAGTCATACACCTGACCTGAATACTTCTGGTAGGACCTAACCTGATATGAAGGAATAAAATAAAAAATTAGGACCTTTCCGTAAAATAACCATGTGTATAAGGCGTTCCAAACTGTAAGGTCAGACCAAATCGGATCATATCAGGTTAGGTCCTACCAGAAGTATTCAGGTCAGGTGTATGACTTCCTCCGGATGTCTTAGATCTGACCTGAATACTTCTGGTATCGTATCATATCATATCAGGTTAGGTCCTACCAGAAGTATTCAGGTC
The DNA here is from genome assembly GCA_963966045.1 of Xestobium rufovillosum. Taxonomy (NCBI): domain Eukaryota; kingdom Metazoa; phylum Arthropoda; class Insecta; order Coleoptera; family Ptinidae; genus Xestobium; species Xestobium rufovillosum. The sequence goes on along the minus strand of OZ014494.1, from coordinate 39,225,536 downwards.
AGGTGTATGACTTCCTCCGGATGTCTTAGATCTGACCTGAATACTTCTGGTAGAACCTAACCTGATATGATCCGATTTGGTCTGACCTTACAGTTTGGAACGCCTTATACACATGGTTATGTTACGGAGAGGTCCTAATTTTTTATTTTGTGAACTTACTCAACTTAAAGGAAAATATGTGTTTGTGGGACACTCTGTATATTACTTAAAAGTAATGTCTTCTTGTATTTAAATATGTACCTATTGATTTACGTAAATGGAGTCCAAGGAATGAAATTCGAAAACAAAGAGTGCTTTGTAGAATTATTCATCGTAACTGCGGAGACATTTCTAAATTTGCAGAGGAACATGAGTTACTTTTACTTCTTAACACATTTCATGAGAAATTTTGAATAATTTTCTGTTGCAATGTCTTTCTTTCCCGTGAATGTCTATGAAATAATAATAAGAAAATAATCTAAGTTGTAAAGTAAAATTTCGAAAAAGCCGGAAAGTATTTATGAAATACAAAAAAGTTGCCATAGGAAATGTGATTAGATTATAAAACATAAAAATCGAAAATGTGTTTATCAAATGTAAAGAAAAAATGTCGATAATAATAAAAAAGTATTTATCAAATATAAAAAAGGTGTCACAGAAAATTAAATGGTAACTATCAAATATAAAAATCTAAAAGATGGTTTAAAAAGTAAAGAAAAATATCGAGAACATACAAAAAATATTTAGGAAAATATAAAAAAGGTTGCTACAGAAAATCGAAACGTAATTATGAATCTGAAACATTCAAATTTGTTTGTTAAATATACAAAAAGTACTGCGAAAACTTTATCTGAAATAATTTAAAGAATTCTAAAATGCAAACACACACACCACTAAATGTTTTCGGAGAATTCACTAAGGTATAGGTACAAGAATCATGAGAAATATGCTTCCGCTGGTACAAAGATATAAAGGAATTAAAAAAATCTTAGTTGCTACTGTTTTTAATTCTTTTCAATTTAGAAATATGTAAGTATAGAAAATACTTTTTACCTACCTTTGAAGAAAATATTATTTAGCCTGTGCCAATCTATACAAAATAGCAATGATTTTAAGAAGTTTAAAGCCTGCGTAAAGTAATTATGTAGGTGTACCTGCCTGTTCCTAGTAGAGGGCCGATAACTGAGACGTACTGACGTGATTTGTGAATATTTCCTACACAAAGGGTAACAACTATGTATGTATTTTTAAAATATTATCTGTTGCCCTTATAAAAATCAATTAGAATAAAACTTTATAGTAATCGCTCTATCACATAGTTTTTTACGTGAAATTTAAATTATTCTCTAATAATAGTTTCTGCCGTTAATTTTCTCTGAGTAAATTTAATGGGTACGTCATATTTTTGGACGTTGCCTTTATAAATGCATAAATTATTTCTGTGCAATTATTGTTTACATTATTATAATTTCTTTACTTTTTATAAGAAATAATATTACACAATAATTTTTTAATCTTTTCCACCATTTTTAGAATTTTGACAAAACATTGCGGACGGAACCACAAACCGAAAATCTACTCTTAGAGAGAATGCAGGATAACGCTATTGATTAACAGGTATTCATTTTTTGATATTACTTAAAACAAAATAAAAATATTTCTAACGTAGCTTTTTTACATCTAACTGAATTAAATCAATATATAAGAATTATTTATTTTATTATAATCTGGTATAAAAATTTAAAAGAAAAACAATGTTAAGCTGTCCCCAAAAACAGTGTTCCTTAAATTATCAGTTAGATTTACAAAATGAACTTTTAAAATGGTACATAGAATATGTAAATATTTTAGGAAAGGCCTGCATAATTTTTAGGGACACTTTTTGGACGGCTAATAATGTAGATCCTTTTAACGAAGCCATAATCATAACGATTTCTGTCGTTAGCTTTCTCTGGAGTAAATTTAATGTGTACCAACTTACGTCATAATATTAATTTGGGCGTTGACTTTCTGATCATCATAAGGTTCTCAGTCCGAAGACTGGTTGGACGCGTACCTCCATTCTTTTCTATCCTGAGCTAACCTACGCATTTCCCTAAAAGTAGAACATCCTACATCCCTAACTATTTGAGAGCAGTAGTCTAATCTAGGCCTACCCCTACCTCTTTTTATTCCTATCTCTGACTCTAGTATGTCGCGAACTATTCCTTCGTGTCTTAGAAGGTGTCCTACCATCCTATCTCTCCTACTCTTTATTGTTTTCCATACCTTTCGCCTTTCCCCAACTCTTTCTAATACTTCCCTATTGCTAACCTTATCTATCCACGGTATCTTCATCATGCGTCTGTAACACCACAGTTCAAACGCTTCTACTCTTTTTCTATCCGCTTCTCCTATTGTCCAAGTTTCGCACCCGTATAATGCCGTACTCCATACATACGACTTTAAGAGTCTCTTCCTAGTCTCTATATTAACCGTTCTCGACTTTCTGAATGCATAAATTATTTCTAGTGCAATTATTGTTTACAAATTATAACTTCTTTACTTTTTATAAGAAATAATATTAGGTATTGATTTTTTATCTTTTTAGAATTTTTACAAACATGGCGGACGGGACGCACAAACAGGAAATCTCTACTCTTAGAGAGAATGCAGGATAACGTTATTGATTAACAGGTAGGTGTTCCTTTTCGAATATTAAAACAAAATATTTCTAACATCTTTTTTACATCTAACTGGAACTAAATTAAATCAATATAAGAATTCTTTATTTTAATTTTTTTATTATGCTCTGGTATTAAAATTTAAAAATTGCTTCCGATAAAAAATCTTTGTTTTTATCACCCTTAACAAATTCAGACATAAAAATTCTCCGTTTTTACATGAAGTTAAAATTTTTATCTCATAATATTTTATGTCTTTACATATTGTGTGTCGGTACGTCATGATATTGTCGGTGATTTCCCAAATGAGTCTTTTCACTTCTGGGGAATTTTGTAAACGACATTATAATTACCTTGAGATAATAATTGTTTTATAAGCTAATATGAATATTTTAACGTATTGAATTAGATACAAAATTTGATGTATAAATGCACTGACAATATTTTCAGTAGTGACATCAAATTAATAGAAGATTTCATTATTTTTATTATAATCTGTTACTGAAATTTCATAAATTCTCTGCTCCCATTTCGCTATAAACTGTTTCTAAACGTATTACATTTTTTTAATTTGCTTCCATTTCCTTCTTAACTATTTCTAATAGTACTACATTTTTTAAATCTGCCCCCATGTCGCTCTAAAGTGATTCTAAACGTATTATATATTTTTTTAAATTTATTATGGCTTTTAGGAAAACCTTGTTCATATGAAACATGGCTGACCGAGGAGGAAATAAACAGAAAATCGCACCTTTACCAACAACAAAATAAAATCAGGTATGCATTCGTTTCAATATTAATTACTTAAATAAGATTTAAAAATGCTTCTACACAATTGAGTTACTTAAATGAATCCAAATATAAAAATTCCTTATTTTTAGTAGCAAATATTTCTTCGCTACGTCCCCGACTCCTTTTTGTAGTCTGTTTTTAATATTTCATAGATTTCATAGTCTCTTTTGGTAATTTAATAAATGCTTTTATGATTTTGCATGCTTATATCAATAATGTATCATTATTCACAAATATCCACTTTTCTACGGTCCTGCTCAAATTCTATAACTGCCATTTGCTCTTTATATAAACTCTGCTTTACTCATTTAACCCTGTATAACAATTGTGGAAACCATTTGATTGTTTATAATTCACAATAATGCCCACTTCTATTCAAATTTTATAACTACTCCTTTTTGTAGTCAGTTTTTAATATTTCTTGAATTTCATGGCCTCTTTGGGTAATTTAATAAATACCTTTCTATTTTTACGTGCTTATTTAAATAATTCCGAATATCTACTTCTCTACGATCCTGTTAAAATATTGTATTAATAAAGCTGTGTACCGAAAATACTTGCATTTTGGTAAATTTTTGATAAAACATATTGTGAGTCTAATAGAGGAAAGGCAAAAATATAAAAATAGGTTAGATGAAAGAGAGAAACAAAGATATAAGGTGATCAAGTGGGAAATTATTCGGAAATGTAGGAAAGCGATTGATATTAAATGCAAGGAAGATAAGTTCGAAGTAGGGAAGATGCGTATATGAGGAACAAATGGCACTTACAGAATTTGAGCAGAAGCGTAGAGAAGTAGATATTTGCGACAGATTCCGCAGCTAGAGATATTTAGGGTCATAAACAAAATTAAAGTAGAAAACCCAGGATAACAAAACATATTGTGAGTCTAATAGAGGAAAGGCGAAAATATAAAAATAGGTTATATGAAAGATAGAAGATATAAGGTGAACAAGTGGGAAATTATTCGAAAATGTAGGAAAGCGAATGATATTAAATACAAGGAAGATAAGTTCGAAAATGTTCGACGGAAAAACATATAGCGAAAGGTACACACTAAATGTTCACCCGGTATATTGGCAAGAAAAGTAAAAGTATCATCAGGGCTAAAGTGTCAGCACACAAAAGTGTCAGCAGAGGAATTAGAAATCGTTAATTACGTCGCTAATTACAGTAATAATGACCTAATTTAAGAAGGTGGTGTCAACACTTCTACTTATTGGCTTGTAAAATTGCCAGAATCGACTAGTGGTCGATTATACAACATTGCAAAGGTCTGAGAAGACTGCGGCCACCTAGCAGTTTTCCTCGAGTTTTCCTAATTAAATCTATATTAATCCGTTCCGATATGCTGCGGGAGTTGATGCATACCTTGTACTTTCAGCTTTGAATTTGTCTGTGTTTATTCCACTAAGAAACAAAATTCTCTTCGCCCACCGACTAAGGGTTTGACTACGTACAGGTCTATGTGATTTCTTCGTGGTAATGAACAATTTGTCAGAATGAACCCTTATTGCACGCGTTAATTTTTAGCAATGTAATAGTGCTCTTGCAACACAAACCGTAAGATTTTCATGTACCTAGAGTTGAAATTTGTTATGGCGAGAAATTTTAATCCCATCTGAAATCAGAATATCTAGAAGGTCTGAACTGCGTCTAATATTCTCAATACGGATGAGAGAAAAGATCTGCATTCTATGGCCTGAAATCAACGCCAATAATGTAGCGAGCTTCATGAAAAGTTGTTCTAGTGATAATTTATCATTAGGATATAGGGAAGAAAGATATCTCAACACCACATCAGGATCTCAAGTGACATCATATCTTGGCTTGCTTGGCTAATTGTGAATCCCTGCAAAGCACCGTTTAATAAGGGGATCCTGTCCTAAGTTATCATCCCGAATGAGAGAACGAGCACTGTCAAGAGTGGAGAATGGTGCCCCTCCTTGAAAATTAATTCTAAGAAATTCTGCTTTGCCCGAATATTACTCATTAATTTATATTTATTACTGTAGTCGATTTAAAATTTAATATTTGTATATTTTCCTTGGGCTCCGAATTCTCATCCTCTCTGTATACAGATTGGTCCACTGACAATTCATCCTTAACAGGTTATCGTTTTTACGAAGCACTTAAATAAGTGTGACTACTAGTGATGGACGATATTTTACGAACTGTGATTTAATCAAAAAATCACTGGTAATGACTGTTACTGAAGGTCCTACAAAACTGTGACGTGATGACGACATTCCGTTGTTCGTTATCCTCGCTCGAGAGCACAGAGGTGCTCGATAGCTAGGCAGCGAAATGTTGTGATCACGTACGAGCGAATAGATATAAAGCGTATATCATTCAGACCCTTTCGGTCCATTTTCGCTCACTGCCATAAGAATTTATATTTGTAGCAAGCGACTTCGTGCCTTAAGATTGGCTGTGTCAAATTAGTCCATTTTTGCTTTCGACCATATAGTTTAACATGTGGAGCAAGCGACTTCGGGCTTTAGTAGTTAATTATTTTAATTTCAGGACTTCACATTTTAGCCAAACCCAAACAATAATAAACTCTGGCGACAGATAGATAATTCACTTCGTGCTCAGTATAATTAATACTACAAAAGTCGTGATCACGTCACGTTTGAAAATCACTGATATAGAAAAATCACAGTAGGTAACAATTCACAATGTGATTGAAAAATCACGATATCGCCCATCACTAGTGACTACTGCAACAGATCTAAAGTGGGGTTGTTGTTGGTTAATCATGAGTTTCATAATTATTGTTATTTCCATCCTCTTTCGCTACCTATACAGGGTGTGCCAATAGTGTGTAGTCGGCCCATATCTCTGGTTCTATTCAAGATATCAAAATAAAACTTTACGCGTATGTGGAGAACCCCATGAAGCATCTGATAAAATTATTTTGGTGTATACAGGGTGTTCACACTCTGAACACCAAACCAAAGTTATGTTTTTTTTTAAATGGAACGCCCCACATTTCTTTACATATTTGAATTCCCAATAAAATTTTATGAAAGATGGGGTTTAGAGTAAGCAATTTTAAGATATTACCATTTTTGTGCCAGTGTGGACCCAACTTTGAGGAGCTGCTGACATCTATTGGTCGAAGCTATTTACGATTGTTTTATTGGATTAGGTTCACAGACTGCTCTATTTGTAAAATACTACAGAAATAAAACAAACACATGTTATTTCTTTAGCAATTTACAATTTTGGATTCATACGGTATGTACAATATAAACGCGGCTGTTGTGGTATCTTGGTGGTTCGTTACTCGTTAGGGAGCTGGCGATGATCTATACTGATTTATTTCTTGGTTTACGGAGGATATGTGGTAGCACCGAGGTGCCCTTCTGTCAGATTTTCCAACTGGGATTTTCGGAGCGTCACTGGGGGTGCAATCCCGACTGCCGATTCCCGCCAATACTTCCAATTACTACCTAAAGCCATAGCGGATAATTGGGATTCCTCAGTTTAACCTTCACCAGCAGGAGTCTCCGATTCCTCGAATTGGACCTACCTACAGATCCGATACTCATTCGCTACGCAGCAGGTAACGTAACTTGTTACTGGTGGGGACTGGGTAATGCTTAATTACTGATAGCTGCATGGTAACAGTAATCAAACACCGGAACTTACCAGGTATAACGGTGAATATCAATCGATCACACGACGAAGTTAGGAGCGTTCAACGGTTACGTATGCACGTATATATGAGCGGCTAGCCTCTTCTCAGACGCTGCGATTACTGGTTCCAGCCTTCCAGCTGATGGCCGAACTAATCCTCTCCCTCTTCTTTCATAAGCTCAGTGTGGACTTGCTTCGGCGTTTGACTTCAAGATTTCTAGTAGGACGAGTAGTGCACGGCTGCAGAATACGTGACATCATATGGGTGCCGGACGCAACTACCATTTGATATCTCTTCCACCTCGCTTGTTTACCCTCTCGTGACGCGCGCTTAACTCTCTCACTCGGGGGCGTAATTACGGGCCCACGAAGCCCGCCACCGCGGGCGGGCCCCAGCGTTTTTGGGGCCCCGTGCTTCGCTTAATAATTCCGGAAACAAATGTTTCAATAGTTAAAATCATTTTTTTCTTAATACAGTTTTTACTTTAATTTGTTTTTCAATTGGGAGGTCAGGTCAGGTCAGGTCAGGTCAAATTTTGCGGGCGGGCCCCTAATTTGAAGTTACGCTACTGCTCTCACCTGTGCTTACGTAGACAGTTGTAAAGATGTGAAATTTCGTTACTTCTGTATATTCGTTATAATTCGCTACTTTCTCTATTAATTTGTTAAATTTATACATTTCGTGAATTTATTTGGCAAATTGAAGACAGTTTTTCTTAAATAAAATCTTGATAAAGCCTCCTAACGGAGGCGAAACGTCGATTTTAACAAAAAGTATCTTCAATTTGCCAAATAAATTCACAAAATTTATAAATTTAATAAAAAATTGGCAGTAATAATTATATAAAATTTCTCTATTTGTATTCGTTATCGTTACTTTTCACTAGGCTATGTGCGGGATGGGGCTACTTCATATAGCTGAACAACCAGAAAATTTCGTTTCCCTGAAATATTTTCCGTAAACATGGAAGCAGGAATAATTATAAATATTTTATCTGGTTCACACTTTTTGGCGCATCATCTGAATGGCAACGACTTTCATAAATTTCTCGATAAAACGCTCTGGGTCCTAGAATTACATGAAGACGTAGGTACCTACCCCAGTCTACACATAGATACAACATATGATTCATGCGAGATGACTTTCGTGTACGCCATTATCCCATAATTCGTGATTGGTTAGATTAGTTACGAACTTTACCAACTGCAGCAAACAATACCACATGACTTCACTCCATGGCAGCGCTGAGACGATTAAATGGAAAATGGAACATTGACAGACGCGAACGAATTCAGCTAAAAATATTTCCAAGTGGTCGTTTACATTCCTCTGTCGTCATGTTTGTCAATATATGATGGTTCGCAATGCCTGCACCCTTACATTTTTTAGTCTAAATTTAATAACGTCGTTTTCTTACGTAATTTTGGTACGTCCATACCCACAACCACAACCGATTCTAAAAACCTCGTAGGTACTCGAAGTGTCTGCGTAATTCATAAATGTGGCAACGACCGTACCTAAAAGATGGGTTAAATTAAGAGGAGATTATGACGCGTTATACATTTCGCGTAAAATTCACTGTGCATTGTTTTCCAAAATAAAATTATGTGCTCTCAATTTTCTAAACCGATTTTAAAATTGAGGTTTCGGCTCCGTTTGGGGCCTTTGTCGAGATTTATTTGTAAAACGGCAAAACGTCGTGCAGTGTGAATATGTCCGGAATTGCGTTAATTCCATATATTTAATTTTTTCCTGTTTCAAAGTGAGTAAATTAGATAAGCCGCATTTAGGATTCAATTTAGATCTTTTATATTTTATGTTTCTAACTTAAGAATGGCTAACTAATGCATTAGATTAGAAGTGCTGTTCTTAGACTAAAATCGAGAGGGATAACCTCTTCTTAAGATGAAATTTTACTGCTTGGCTTATTTTTAACTAGAATACGCTGTTTCTAAATATGAGATATTTTCCATTGGCAAATTTTATACTATGCGTTATTTTACATATAGATAAGGGATCTAAGTTTCAAATCAAAACATGACGATGTATTTGCGAATGTCATCAGACAGAGAAAGCAGGTAGCAGCGACCATCGAATTTTCCCATAATATTTTTCCACAGAAATAAAAGAAATATTATTATTACTCCCTCTTTTTGGAGTATCCCCCTACCTTTATCTTTGAAACATAATTAAATTTAAAATTTATGCATGGCTTTTGTTAGATTACAGAAGATGCAACAAATGTGGTCTTGTATATTTTTCATTTAGAAACCCACTTCACAGAGCCGTGACAATTTTAAATTAAAAGTGATGTCAGACGAATGAATATTTTAATAAATCCCTACGATATGGAAATCAAGGAAATTTTATATGCACTGGACGTCCATGCCAGAACATACAATAAAAATAAACACGAGGGTGGTTAATTTAATTTTTGTTTAGCCTGCTCTTGAAGGGCGTTATAAATGCGCCCATATCCACATACAGCACTTTACGCCAAAGGTCATGTTGCATAAATGTTTTTCAGTGACAATGTATTTATGTTATTATTATTGTAACTTAAAGTGTTTAAAATAAGTGCTGAAAAATTAATATCTTTAGGTAATTCTATTCAGCCGAAACATTATGATCATCTTGGATTTCATAATCAAAAAAATTGAGCATGTATGTAGTCTTCCGTTTAAAATGATAGATTTGAGTTCCGGACATATTGAACTACTGATAATAATGAATTTAACTGGTGTGACTTTGAGCAACTTTTATATTTCAATTTATAATAATTGTTTAGAAGATACCGAAGAAACCCACACTATCGACTAAATGCTGCACTATGTAAGATATTTATTTTTCGACTGTGTTTTTTATTATGTGAATCTCTATCTTACGGTGATGCAGTCGTGGTAAATAAAAACTCTTAGTCTTTTTTAAGCTTTCTGCATTTCTAATGACTTCTTCATTACATCAACAGTGGTTTTGTAGTTCCCGAAGAAGGCCCTAAAAATGCCGAAAGTTTGAAATACAACGAGTTTTTATTTACCACGACTGCATCCTCGTAAAATATATATTCGCGTATTATATAAGTATATAAAAATGTTAAATACCAGTCAGACGTTTTTCGTCTTTTCTTCCTGTTACCATATCATTTTCTACCGTTGCCTAAATTACAAAAACCTCCAAAGAAAACCTGTTCAGAAATGAATGGAGCATTAATATTCTTAGTTTTCAGTTGAAGAAGTGTAGGGTTCTATATTGCTAAACGACGATAAAATCACAAAACAGAAACAAACTAAGTAAACTCTATTACTTTAACTACGCACCCTGTCCAAGATAAGAGTGCACAGCAAGGGGATATTGTTAATGGCAATAGATACAGATTCGGTTAAATGGCGAAAAAGTTGTATAGTTCGGGGACGAGAAACTAAAAATTCTTCTTCATTGCAATTTGTGATAAGCTTTAATGTGGTAATGCCATTTTTCTTCTACGATGTTTCGTTTCCGTGGAACCATCATCAACTTAATTTATTTTGAAGGCCATTCTATTCTGAATTCACCTATGCATCACACATGGTGGTTAAATTATTTTTTGTGCTACTTTTGGTCATCAAGAAGAATTTTTTGAAATGCGGGTCAATTTTCCTGTTTGCCATCACACAAACTACCAAATTTACAACCTCTGCCACACGCTAAAATCATTTCAAAATTTAAGTTACTATCCGGCGTAGGTACTATAGGAAAGGTATGTACAAAATATTTACAGGAAATATGATTCTTGATTTTCTAGTCGGTTTTTGTTCGTCCATCGAATGATTAATCTTCCGGTACCAGACAGTAATTTGGAACTAGCAAACCTTTCGGTCGATTCTGCGAGCCTGTTAGACCGTCGATTGCCCGTCATACGTTTTGAGCTTTTAGGTCGTGTGTTTTGATGGGTTACATAGTAGCATCGAGATTCCCTCCTGCCTGGGTTACATACGAGGTCTATGTAGCCCCACCGGGGCGCATATTCGTAAGTTGCCGACACATTAGCGCTTCGGAAAAATTCGTCGACCGGTAGCTGCTGGACCGCAAATTCCCGACGTATTAGCCTAACATGTCGGCGATTTGTTGTTGCATTTTTGATTTTTGTCAGTTGCAATAGTTGTGTGTTACATAAATATTGTAGTTTGCTTCTAATAATTGATAAAATAATGAATCCTAAGACATTGACATTACTAAGTTTACCTCATACATATAAAGAACTATCTAGAAGTACCTATATTAGATAAATGATCAGAAAAACTTTGAGGTATGTAAGTGTTATTTGTGTTAATGAAGTATTAGAAAATAAGTACATAAATGTAAATAAAAAGAATACTTCATATTATATGATATTTACATTTTAGCATTATTCATAAAGAAAAAGATCGTTTCGGAAATTGTTTTTAAACATATTGTTAGTCTGTCAGTTGGTCTTCTAATATAGAAAAAACTAAACAATAATCCCGTAATTAGTTACTAGTGTAGGTATTTTTGTAGAAATGATTTTATGACTTAGAAAATATTACAAAGGAAACTTTGAGAATTTCAAAAACCTTTAAACTTGGTATCAAGAAACCACACCTAATATTTAAAATGTTATATCATTATTATTATCATTATAAATTATTTCCTTAAAAATGACCGTTATATTTTGCCTCCATAAAATGTTTAATTATACCGTTTCAGTTACATTCTTCACCAAGATTTAAATTTATATCTCAAAAATAATGTCCGAAAATATATAGTTTAATTTTATTTAAACTATAAATTCTAAAAAAATACATATCGATTTATTGTAAACCATTATTGGACCTCTTTAAAATTCACCAGCTATCTGTAAACCGTAAATCGCCGACGCATTAAACTAATACGTCGGGAATTTACCACCAAGTTTTCGGATCTCCGAATTGTTCCGAAACGCTAATGTGTCGGCAACTTACGAATATGCCACCGGGGCGGGACACTGTTACAGATAAGTACTCAGCATACATCAAAGACTGTCGATGGCTTGGGTGAGAAGCGGCCACCACAAGAAGACACAGATGTCATATAGCCAACAGCGAAAACGTAATTATGTGTTCTTACTCCAAAAACTAAAAAAATCAATTTCTGATTATTGAACCTGTACCTATTGCAAGTTTCGACGAGCGTTAATTCAGTTTTGCGTCCGGAAGATATAGCTTTCTAACATCTAACTTTCACCTACTTCCTGTTTCCTGGACAACTCTATAAATAATAAGCTGAAGGTATCGCTATTACTTCTTTCCCGCCAACTATATTTGCCTATATCTTCATGCAATCTTTGGAAGAATAAATTCTTGAACATTATTACTTCCAAATGTTGCATTATATATGCTCATTACAAGGGTTGGGCGATAACAAATATTTAATATCAAATATCTATATTAAGAAATATCAATAGATTTTCCAATATATCGATATTTTCGATTAATCGATAACGTTTCCCAGTCCTATTCATGGCACTTTAGTAATTTGGCCATATGGGCACACTACCTTGTAACAATTGCAGCACCTAAATTTTCATCTCGTCAAGAAGTTACTCTTTTTATCTGTTCTGGTAAGTCGCCCCTTTGATGGTTCATAGAGACTCCACAAAAACTAATCGTTACATCAATACATTATCTCATCATCATTATCACCATCCACGAATGTGTCATCAAATCCGATATTCGAAACGTCATGTTTATAATCTGGACATAATATCTGACCAATTATTGATCACTTTCAGGGGTATTATCATAATACCCGTGGCATTTGACATCTAAATCTTTCTATACCAAATTCTGCTGACCCCACTCGTCTCTTCTAAACCCGCAATGTTATTAAGTGTATCGGCAAACTGCTTTGTAAACATATTAGAACCGTTTTCAATACAGTGGTGTAAAGTCAGAAATTAATACACCTGATCACCTTGTCTTTCTGATACAAAAACTTTGCTTATCTAACATTTCCGTTATAAGAATAGACTCTATCTCCACGTCGCGTCGCGTCGAGCCGACAGCGAGACAAGACTACGTCCTATCTCCATCACCCTTCTACAACTACGGAGAGTGGATAATTAGAAAGGCGACGCAAGGATGGGATGTTGTAGTGTCAATAGATGAAACAAATATCTTAGATACGCAGGTGGCAAGCATGGATGAACTCCTCTTCCGAATCAAAGAGGTGAGGTCAGTCTTCAGTTTACTCGAAAGAAATGTACCGTTCTAGTAGTAGCTGCAGCAACAGCAGCTCAATATGATCAATGGCATTAAGGTGAAAAACGAAGTAATATAATCTAGAAGTTCGTGAAGAAGAAGCCAAGAGGAGCCCAGCTATGATCCAAGGTATCCAAAATAACCAACTCACTTATTTTCCTCATTGTGATTTGTAGCTCAAAAACCTGTTGATGCAATTTGTCATTTTGGAATGACATGCTGGGAAGCTCACAGGGCAAACTGAAGATCGACGCTATAACAAACGACTTTTGCTAACTATACAATGTCGTAGAATATCCCTTTTTGTACACGGAATATAAGAATTATGATCCAGGATAATGTCGAAGAAAAAGAAAAAGAGGTGGACCTACAAACCACTCCAGAAGACATGAAATATCTGATCTTTTCTCATCGGCTTTACATACGAATGGTATTTATCGTATTCCTTGTTCTTTGGAGACTGATGGGGTATAGGTACCGGTAGTCTTACTGGGGCTGAACAGGAATGGTGCACTCAGGTCGCTAAATTCAGCTGGTTAAATGTTAATGGAGCATGGGTTATAAAATACCTGTTATAAAATCAATTTCTCGGTAAAATGGTTTCTTCCTTCAACGCATATGGAACGGAAGAAATTAATCGGCCAAAATCCACTATAATCATTCATTCAAATCATTCTCTGTTAACAGACCATTCTCCTGGTATAAATCAATTCCATTTCTCTAAAACCAGGCTTGAAAATATCCATTATAGCAGCGGAAGAAACATCGTTATTCAGCTAGCGGCGCACGAGCCGATCTTCGTCCGGAAGCCAAGGTAACTGATTATGATATCGTTTTCTATAATCGTCGATCTGATCGTCTTCATCATGAACATGAAGGCCATGCAAGAATTTTGTCTACAGACTGTGTACGTTGCCTTTATGTTGTCTTCTTATTTCAACGTCACCAGATTGCATCGCAAGCTATCATTTGTATTCTTTCCCTGCTAGGCAATGTGCCACTTAAAACGCTTCTGTATAACATACAGAAACCATATGACTATCCTTGTTCTTTGTTTCCCATTTCAGTTTGTATTGACGTCCTAAAAAGAACACTCTGTAGTCGGATCTGGAACTTTGGCGTAAATTCACTATGAATTTCCCACACACCAAAAATCCAAAAAACAAATTACATCTTTTCATTGCGTTTCTTTTTTCATACCTTAAACAAACTTCATAAAAATAGATGGTAGCACTTCTCGGTATCAATATTCTGTCGTTCATGAACAACACTATAACATTTTTATGTACCTCATATCATCGTCCTAATATCAAATAGCGTACATAAAATTTAGGAGTAATAAACATAATAATAATTGTAATATCGTATTGCTGTGACCCTACGCTATTAAATATCGTCTATTATTTGGTGCCTTAGGTTCTTTGGCTAAAACTACACGATGATGTTTAAGCTTCGGGTTACATCGATTTCCCTTGTAGAAATTAGATACTATAAATGTAGCTTTAGAACTTGGAAGTTAACCTATTTGGACAGTTTAATGAAACTGTTGTTAAATATAGAACAATAATTTTAGATAAACTGACATAACTATAAAAGCGATTGTTGGACCATAGAATTAGCAACACTTGGAAAACTATTTTTTCTGCGACTACAAATAATACCTATATGGAAGGATGTACGTTGTACGTTCACTACAAATATGTAGGAGGATGTACGTTCATTATACCCACGTGTTTCATGGATTAGTAAAACTTAGTACATTATTTCCCACTTCTTTTTAATTTCCTACAGATTACCCCTAGGAAATGGGAGCCCATTTCCCATGGCTTAGCGCGTCATCGCTAGGGTAACGTCGTCCGTTGCTAGAAAAAACGTGAAAACGGGCATTATTTACTAGCACATTTATTACTTAAAGAACGAGTTATGATTACTATTTTTAACGAAGATGAAAGTTTGAATTGCGTGCCATATGCGGGTGTTTTAATTCATTCGAGTTAATAGAAGTCTTAACTTGCAGACTGAATATAATAAAAATTGAAGAAGTTAATGATAGGCAGAACTCGAGAGTTGAATACTAGACTTTATCTCATGCAAAAACTCACATAAT
Organism: Xestobium rufovillosum; assembly: GCA_963966045.1. NCBI lineage: Eukaryota > Metazoa > Arthropoda > Insecta > Coleoptera > Ptinidae > Xestobium > Xestobium rufovillosum. The sequence continues at coordinate 39,210,113 of OZ014494.1, read as the reverse complement.
TAAATTATATGTATATTTTTGATTCAAGTTATGATGTACCTATCCAACTCAATACCGAATTAATTTATACTGAGGAAATAATTTATTAATTGGCGTTGTTTTCAGTTAAACAATTAACCGATTTGAAAATTTAAACGAATGAAATTATTTTTAACAAACAGATTTACTTCGCGGTGTGTAAAGCTCAAATTTGTGTGGGCCAATCATATTTTATTTGTTTTAACCAAAAACTTTTCTCTGTGTACGTACAGACACTGTTCTCGGAAATAGTTCAGAGACCATATTCTATACTTGGGCCGCCCAACAGACGGAGTGATCACCCTGCAAGAACGTGCTCTAGCGGGGCCAATGTCAATTTATGACGACCGAATTGGAGTGATGCGACTTCGTTGGGTGTAAAGAAAGCGCATCACTGCGGTTCAGTTGTCCTAAATTGATAGTGGTTCTGCCTAGAGCTCATGATTGCAGGGTGATCACTCCGTCTGTTGGGCAGCCCAAGTATAACTATAACAATGGCACGAGCAATGAAATGATTGGCTGAATCGAAAAATATTCCATAAACATTTCATTGGTTCTAGAAAACGTCAAAAAATTATCGAAAAATAATAATTTCAGTTATTTGATCCAAAAGAAGCATTTTGATTCGTCAATTTGACGATAAAAAAATAATCGAATAAGTAAAACTTCATTCGAATCTTCGAGCATATTTATGTTTTGTGCAATGAGCATGGAATTATTTCATAGTGTGAAAGATTGCTTCAATGCAAGTTTGACGCTGTTCTTTATTAACGACTATTAGAAAACAAATTATATCATGTCAGTAAGTTCTGTCTGTCAAATGTCTTTTCAAATAATGGATTTTTTCCTCGTTGCTCTACCAACCGACGGCATAACCTTAGCAATGGACGCATGTCATCAAAAGATTATTCCCAGTCCCAAGACTGGTTGGACGCGTACCTCCATCCTTTTCTATCCTGAGCTAACCTACGCATTACCCTAGAGGTAGAACATCCTACATCCCTAACCATTTGAGAGCAATAGTCTAATCTAGGCCTACCCCTACCTCTCTTTATTCCTATCTCTGACTCTAGTATGTCGCGAACTATTCCTTCCTGTCTTAGAAGGTGTCCTACCATCCTATATCTCGTATTCTTTATTGTCTTCCATACCTTTCGCTTTTCCCCAACTCTTTCTAGTACCTCCCTATTGATAACCTTAACTATCCACGATATCTTCATCATGCGTCTGTAGCACCATATTTCAAAAGCTTCTACTTTTTTCGATCAGCTTCTCCTAGTTTCCAAGTTTGGCACCCGTATAATGCCGAACTCCACACATTCGTCTTCTATGTTAACGTTCTACTTTAACCGTTCCCGAGCATAACAGGTGTTTCTTTTTGTTAAACGCAACTCGACCCTGCGCTATTCTTTGTTTTATATCTCGAGTTATTGTACTTCCTAAATAGCAGAAATCCGCAACTTCCTCTATCTTCTCATTTCCTATTTGTATTTCAGTTTTAGTTCTACTTTCACACCCTCTACGTACCAAAATGTTGGTTTTATTTTTATTGATTTTCATGCCGTAGCCCTCTGTCAAAACTGCTTCCATTTCACTCGAAGCCTTTCCTAATTCTTCTTTGCTAAATGCCAACACTGCTATATAATTCCCAAATCTGAGCATGTTAATAGTTTGACCCCGTACATTAGTCCCTGAGGCTGTTCTGTCCTTAACAATATTAATCGCATCTTTGATACCTATATAATTTGAAAACTAGAGGTGACATGCGCATCCCTGTCTCACTCCCTTCCGGATATCTACTTCTCTACGTTTCTGCTCAAATTCTATATCTACCTGCTCTTTGTAGAGATTATGTATTATTCTTCCGACCCCATATTTTATCCCTATCTTTCTGAGCACTTCGAACATCTTCCCCCATTTTACGTTGTCGGAGGCTTTTTCTGAATCTACAAATCCTATACAGACGCTCTTTCCCTTTCTTATTGTTTTTTCTATTATTACTCGGAAAGCTAGAATGACCTCACGCGTACCTCTATTTCGTCTAAATCCGAACTGATCTTCTAAAATTTTTTCCGCCCTTTTCTCTATCCTTCTTTGCATAATTCTAGTTAAAGTTTTTGACACGTGGGAAGTTAAACTGATAGTTCTAAAATTTTGGCACTTATCCGCGCCTTTCCGTTTTGGCAGAGCGACTATGATGTTCCTTTAGTAATCTTCTGGAATCTCACCTGTCACGTATATCCGGCTAACTAGTTTAAGAGTCCGACAAAGCAGGTCAAAAGTTACACCTGCGGGGTTGCGGGTCGGTGAGGTATCCGTTAGAAGGCGAAGCAAACTATCAGCTGTGTTGCGACACTGTCGCGCTAAACTGAACCAGCGAGCAAGCGATTGCTGCTGCCTGATACAAGAACAACACACATTCAAAACGCGCGCTTTTGGTACCTAGCAAATAAATGACAGCGCCGCTCTGAGTTTACGCTCACTCGGTACGGGGCGGCAGCACATAATGTACCAAGGCATATTTTGCGTTTGTGGTGCTTTCGCTATAGTAGGATTAAACCTTCATCCTAGTAAATTTAGCAACACGAACGCCTGATTTTGGTAGGAGAAAGTATATTTTATGCCTCTACACAAATAATTCTTCGAAAACTGTAAATCTCTTGGCGCTATGCACGCGTGAAGATGGTCAATTTCATGAATGACCGGACTCTTTCTAAGATTAAATTTTTAAATTTTTTTCTATAGAAGCCTAAAATAAAGTTTCGTTTATAAACTTTCCAAAATTCAACACTTCAATTTTCACCGTTTAGAAATGAACGTAGTACTACGAAGTCAGTTTTCAGGTTCATTTTAAAGGGGTTTGTCGGACTCTTAAATAAACGCCCTATTACCTCTTGACTTGCACACTAAAAAATTTCTACCTGCAATACGTCTACACCTGGTTCTTTACTATCGGGCTGTCTAGGTTATCCCTCTCCACACTGATTTCCTTTTCTAATATCTCCTAGTTCTTGTTCTGCATATAAGATTCCCAAATATTGCTTTTACCTTTCTCCCTTTTCCTCTCTTCCGATTGGAATGTCACCTGCCTCATTTCTAATGTGCTTGCTGCTAGATTTAATTTCTCTAAAATTTCTCCTAATTGTTTTATACGCTTCATCAGTTTTTCCTACTTCGAACGTATGTTCCACTTTTCTGCATTTGTTATCGATCCACTGTTCTTTCGCTTTCCTACACTTCTGAATAATTTCCCACTTGATCTCTTTATACCTTTGTTTCCCTCCTTCATCTAGTCTATTTTTATATTTTCCTCTCTCATCTATTAGAGTCACAATATCCATTGTTATCCAAGGTTTTATATTTTCACTCTGTTTGTGACCCAATATATCTCTACCTGCAGAACCTAAACCATTTTTAATGTAATTCCATTCTGCCTCTACGTCCGTAACAGTATTTTTATCCGCGCCCTTTAGTACTTCATTCGTTTTTTCTCGAACTCATTGCGCGAATCACAGTCTCTGAGTTTCTCGAGGTCAAGGTGTCTCCTACCATTTCCTTTTTTTCATAGTCTTAAATTCAAGATTAGCCTTCATAACCACTATGTTGTGATCACTATCTATATCTGCTCCTGGATAGCTTCTGCAGTCCTTAACTTGGTTTCTAAATCTTTGCCTAACATGGATGCAATCTATTTAATATCTCCCTAGGTCCCCTGGCATTTTCCATGTATAGCGCCTCCTAACGTGATACCATAGTACATAGTAGAAAAAAGTTGTTTCTGTGCGGTTCTGCAAAAGCAACTTTAACTTTAAATCGTGGATTAAACTGCTTACGTGAAAAAGTAAGATAATGTGCATGGAAAGTGGGTGGAATAAAACGTGTACCCCTTGCATATTTTTTCAATGTAGGTAGCTATTTTAAAAACGCTCTGCATTTAATTAAATTATGTAAGTACCTACCGGCTTTTGCAAAAATGAATATAAATCCGTATTTACCAAAACAGGTATATATACTTCGCACTGAGTTTGAGTCTAGACTTTAAAGAAATAAGACTTACCAGAATAATTCGTCCGTGACATAATTGGTTTGTTTCTCTGGGCGTTTTATTCATTTTCATTTACTTTCTTTCCGAGTAAAGTTAGCTTGCTTCCTTGAACCCACCTGTGTCAAATTACCAGAAGACAAAACGCTCCCGACGGCGTCTCTTATACTAAGAAACAAATTCCATTTGTACATTTTTTCGTATAAATCTAATTTGTACAATGCGCCATTTTATTAAGATGGGTGGAAAATGGAAACTACTCCCCGTTTAACTTTAAATTGCCAAAGAAAAATATGGCGCTGCAGTAAATTATGATAATTTATTACGATGCATTCTAATTGTAAAAACACAACGAAGACGGAATTAAACTGAAGTCTCAGTTCATCTTCTTAGCTTTGTAAATTATTGTTTTTTTACGCCCCCCGCTTAATTGAATTCGTAAGTAAAGGACCCGTTTCGTATTTATGGGAGTTAGGTCTTTCGAAAACTGCTATAGAGAGTTCCATAAAGTTTGCAACATAATACGGGAATTTTATTAATCTTAAGATTTTGAAAAACATTATTCAGTCGCTCAGGTACTTGGGTATCTCCTAAAACCTAGAAATTTATTTTAACATAATATATTATTATGTCACTTGATCTCGAAACAAATCGAAATGAATTAGCTCAAGAGATAGGCTTAATTTGCATGATATTTAAAAAAGTTATTAGAAAAAGTGTTCAGAATTAATTTCAAGTGTCCCACGGGCAAGTTTGAGGAGAAGATATTGAGAAAAAAAGCTTATCATGAGAAAACCTTAATGATGAATTAATTTTTCAAAGTTTATACGCAGCACTTCAATTAAATCCCGGGAACTTTTTTAAGAATCGATTTTCAGTTATAGCCCGCGGTACGGAAATTGTATGAGGAGTAAAATCAAGCGTTAACTGAAAGCATAGATTAATATACTTACGAACAGATTAGCAAAGCATGTATAAATATTGGCCGCCGCAAAACGTCGGCCTCCACCAGAGGGCGACTGTATGTTAACCGCTTTAGTTCTGTCGTCCAGATATAGATCGCAGGAGTACAGGTGACGGCGAATGTAATTTCCAATCTTTTGTATATTATTATATGGACGGCTTGGTTTTATTTGCATGTTTTGACATCTTGAAGTATCCTCCAAATTATTTTGTGCCTCTAAGATCTCCAAACCCCACATTTTTTCAGGTGTTTTAAAACATAACCTTGGTCGCCAGATATTCTCATTTGCAGCGCGCTGCGCGCCTTGGATGTGAGCCTGGATTATTTTATAACTTCCAATTTATTTTATTTATACAAGTTTGAACTACTAACGCCATCTCACGTGTTTTTTTCTTACTATAACAGCAGTTTCCAACAGTCCTACTTGCTTTGCTAATCTGTTCTTACCTTTCACATTGAAATTATGTATGTATCTATGGATACGTATATTTCTGTACAATAATAGTATATTATTATATGAGCGATTATGACAGCCATTATTCACGAAGATGATGTTTGAGCCAACGAGCCGGAGGCGAGTTGCTCAAATTATCTGAGTGAATAATGGTCATAATCGCGAATATAATACTATACTTTTTCTACACCTATTAAACAAATAAGTTAGACTCAATTTGATAACTTTAATGGAACACTATCATAATTTTATTTTTCAATAAATGAGCTACTTACTAGTAGTCCGATAGCCGGCTGCAAAATTATGCACCCATTTGTTAACGAAATGGAATGTGCGGCAAAGGCATGTAAAAACATCGTACTCAACGGAACGACACCCGTGCCGGTCACCATTTGGTGCAAAATGGTAAAAACAATGGCACTTCCGGTACGGAAATTTGCGGAAAATTGCGCGATTTGTTAACGAGATGAAAGTTGTGCCATCTTGTAGCCTGCGATTAATTGAATTGAAATCGGTACTCGTGCCATCTTTTACCCTAGTACAAATTACCGGCACGGCGACATTTTTGCACCTAAAAACTTACCGATTAAGTTTTCTTTGTAACCAATATGAAATTGATAGATTTCTAAACAGAAAACGGAACAACAAAACAAATCAAAACGGCAGTTATATTAGAACAACTCGAATAAACTCAAAACCCCCCAAATATAACACAGACGGGGAACAAACTAAATTGACATGGAGCCGTCGCTGTAGCCAATAATGGATAGACCGACATTGACATTGACAGATTGACACTGACAGTTGGAGTTGCCACGGACCATATGCGCTACGACGGTATTTAAGCAGTTGTCTTTGTCATAATTACGCTCTTACCATTAAAGGGTGGGAAAGACATGATTATCCATACTGTTTCTTTTCAATATGTGATGCACGACAATAACGTTGGTCGTAAATCGACAATAAATTCGTTACCAAAGTTGCTTCTTTTAAAAATTGAACTGTACTCGAACGAAGTGCATACGTTGGAAAACGAAAACAATAATATCGCCATACACTTGGCTGTCACCCGCGTCGATTGTCAGCTCCAGCAAGAGTTAATCGCGGTCGATATAAAATATCATTGGACCAGGGAAACAGTGATTATTGAATCTACATTTGTGATTGGCCGAATACCGTGAATTATGAAACCATAATTCACTACGGTGAATTATAGGTACGATATTTCACAAAGAAAATGCTAATCATTGTCATAAAATTAAATAGGTGTAGAAAAACAAAATTATCAAGTGATTGAAGTTGAAATAATCGTTCGTAAGGAATAAACTCCAGTCGTGCGTCGGAGCTGACACACATAAGTTTTTTTGATAACTTTTTCAATATTTAGTGACCGGTGGTCACGTGACGATGTTGAAACCATCTTCTAGGTTTTCGAGATGCTTGGACGATTTCCAATTTGTTTTTTCCAAAATCTTGATAATGAAAGTGGACCAATTTTTAAATAATATTTTTTGCAACGAAACGAGTGTTATCTAAGCAATTTTTTGATTTTATTCGGAAGAGCGGTCATTTTGCTATGTGATACATATTGTTTGGAAGCCATATATTACTCACAGTTTTTACATAAAATTATTTTTTCTTACTTCTGCGTACCGTTCCACATTGTCCCACCTGGGGTAAATCGGAATGATGCGTGGGGCAAAGTGAAATGACATCCTTTTTATACTTTAAAACTTCTATTTATCTAAAATACATTTTATGCCAAGCACAGGTCGCTGTTATATCCGGAGCACTCCTCATGGGACCAAAGCTAGAAATTACAGCACGTGATGCAGCCTTCTTCTCGTTTTGATTTGATGAATTAGTCATTGCAAAAAATGCATGACGTATCTTCCTCTTCCTCATCCTCTTCCTCATCCTCTTCCTCTTCCTCTTCCTCTTCCTCTTCCTCTTCCTCTTCCTCATCCTCTTCCTCTTCCTCTTCCTCTTCCTCTTCCTCTTCCTCTTCCTCTTCCTCTTCCTCTTCCTCTTCCTCTTCCTCTTCCTCTTCCTCTTCCTCTTCCTCTTCCTCTTCCTCTTCCTCTTCCTCTTCCTCTTCCTCTTCCTCTTCCTCTTCCTCTTCCTCTTCCTCTTCCTCTTCCTCTTCCTCTTCCTCTTCATCTTCCTCTTCCTCTTCCTCTTCCTCTTCCTCTTCCTCTTCCTCTTCATCACTTGAAAAAAGGACTGGCCTCGGCACTGGCGTTTTATCTTAGGCTTTACCCGTTTTCTTTGTTTCTTTTTTGGTTGAATCTCATCGGATGGAACTGAAAACAAGTTTCTCTTGGGAGCAGTTTTTGTTTCTTTCTAGCTTGTTTTTTAGCCTGTAGGTCCTTCAAATATCGGCTATATGTTGTGGCAGCGGTCTTACCACGATTTCTTGAAACCTTTCTAGGTGTAGCAGTAGGTTTTACCTTAGGTAAAGGCAAGATGTCTTTGGGCCTAATGTAGTTCTTGCTTGCTGGTTTGGTGGTGTTTGTTGCGTTGAGCATGAAGGGCCTGGATCCATTAAAGGTTTAATTGTAGCAACAACAAGTAGTGTTCCGCTTTGCCCCTTGGGTAGTTTGAGTTTGAAAATTAACCTAAAAAATTTCACAAAACGTTTTCGCTGATGAAAACTTAACAATTATCAAGGGAAAACAGACCTTCGTGGCAGCAAAAGTTTAGAATCACTGGTATAATTTAAACGAACTGTAGGTCTATTAAAATCTGTATCGCAAAAACTTAAGGATCATTTTCAACCAAATTCGACATCGGAGTTCGACTCCGAGTATACCGCACGATGTAATGTGCTATTTTCAACAAAATCTAACTCACGCGTGAGCTCAGGCGTTCGATACAAATTTATTTTGTGGGTATTTTTGAATTTATATTCGCAATAGTAGTCTGTGAAAACTGTCACTTTTCGCATCTGTCAATCGAATTTTATTGTAATTGTGCGTTTTTTAACGTTTTTACAACTTTTAAACTGTTTCCCAATTTCGCAGATTGCCAAGTCAAAACCTTTTAATTATTGAAAAGTCTAACGTAAGATGGCACAAAAAGAACCAGTAAATGTTGTTGACTTGGCGTTGGTAACTGGCATTTCTACACGAGTCCGCCACACTCGAGAACGAAAGCTTGCAGTTTGCAAGTCCTGGCACGGAAATGCGAATGTGCACGAAATTTTCGAATGAATCTAATTGAATCTAATCTGACTAAAACGACGATTTATAATAATATCAAAATAAATAATATCAAATAACTAGCATGGTAAGTTATGATCATGAGCAGAAAAAGTGGTTGCCGTATCTCATCTGCTTCAAAAGTTGTGGAAAAAACTAGGTACTGCAATGCACTGTCGCTCATTCCCGGTGTGGAATAACCCGCTTATTGTATTAACTGAAAATAGGAGTCTTCCGCATAAAAAATAAGTCAACAATTATTGCACTTCCAGCGGTTTGTGTGGAACGTAAAAATGCACATTTGAACATACTTTATAACGACAGAGGAATGTTAATTATAGGCCGACTTTTATGGCTTCTGCATCATTGGGGAAAATTCAGAGGGCAACTGTAAGCCGCGAGGCATTGTTTATGAAGGAACATTATATTCCAAGCTGAACGCTAGATAGGGGAGCCGTTATAATTCGCAACCATTTTGTTAGACTGTATTACTGTTGACCGCTGTCCAACACATTACGCTAGTTTGTAATTTGGCTAGAGTATTTAATATGCGTCCAGAGGCAAATTTATGTTCGCAGAAACTTTTTAGATGACAGTGACATCAGCCTTCGATTGAACTGTTCTCTAGAAAATTAAAACATGCAAAACATAGGTACCTAAACTCTGAATCATATAACTTGGCGTATGGGTTGACACATGCATGTGAACTAATTTGTTTTGAAATTGACAGTACTGTGACACTAGTTTCCATGATAACCTTTTTGGGATTAAATAATCGAAACAAGCAGAGACGTACCAATCGATTGTTCTCCAACATTAAAAATGAGAATGAGTGTAATAAAGAGTTACAATGGAAAATCTTGATTATTTCATCCTACGTTAATAATTAGCAGCCATATCAACTAGTTGCGTGCGACGGAGACATCAGACTAACATAATGCGTAGATTATTTCATGCACACGCCAAGTTATATGATTTAGACTTTATATTATTTAGTACCTACGAATCTCGAAAATTAATGAACCGATTGTCGTGAATCAATTGAGAATTAAGAGAAAACTTTAGCCCAGTATTCGACATAAATGGAAGCACAGATTTTATTCCGAAATACCGGGAATTTTATTGGGATTATGGTTAACTATTCTATGAACGAATGCCGTATGTGTTTCTTAATAAACCATTCCAATTTTATACTTGGATCCCAGGCTGCATCTTTTACTTCATTTACCTGAAAACCGCACAATGAATTCTTAATATGTAGTTAATATTTTCTTGTTTTACTTTTTGGTAGAAGTTCATGAATTCTTAATAAATTAACCCCACACATCAAAAGACAGTGACACAGTAATTACTAACTCGATACGTGTTTCGCTGACAAGGTCAGCATCAATTTTCAACTCCAAAAACTATAACAATCAAGCGAGCCTCACAGAGGATTAAAGCGGTGAACAGAATGAACGCGAACTTGACGCGCTCCAGACGCTAGATCTGTCAAACCCAAGTTCGTACCTAATGGAAAATCTCGGTAATGCACACAATGGAGTAACCTTCAGTATTTCTATTCAAAATGAGAGGTCTCAATGCCGATTTGTGTAAATTTCCTTACACATTATTTGGTAGAGTAAACAAAGTATGTACAGTTCAATTTTTAAAAGAAGCAACTTTCGTAACGAATTTATTGTCGATTTACGACCAACGTTTTTGTCGTGCATCACATATTGAAAAGAAACAGTATGGATAATCATGCCTTTCCTACCTTTTAATGGTAAGAGGGTAATGATGACAAAGACAACTGCTTAAATACCGTCGTAGCGCATATGGTCCGTGGCAACTCCAACTGCCAGTGTCAATTTGTCAATATCAATATCGGCATCTAGCCATTATTGGCTACAGCGACGGCGCCGTGTGAATTTAGTTTGTTCCTCGTCTGTGTTATATTTGGGGGGTTTTGAGTTTATTCGAGTTGTTCTAATATAACTGCCGTTTTGATTTGTTTTTGTGTTCCGTTTGCTGTTTAGAAATCTATCAATTTCATATTGACTGTTTTAGAATAGCCTGATTTTGACAGGAGGCCATTTTCTGTTGGAGGGCTGAGTATGGATAAACAACATTACACACGTGAGTGTTACCAAAATTTGAACAGATTTGGTGCCAAACAAAGTGGTGATGTTTAGAGTTCATGTAATTTAACTCAAAGTAACGAAACAACGTTTGCAATAGTGCAACCAGTCGTATCATTTTAAGAATTTTTATTCAATTCTCGGTGTAAAGCGACTAAGATTAAGTTACGCTCCTATTTTGGTGCCAAATGGTAACACAAACATCTGCTTTGTTATTCATCCTCTTCTTCCCCCCAATAAGCTTTAAAACAAACAAATGTGTGTCCTCCAGCTGTCAATTGTGTGACGTCATTCTAAAATGATCAATTGGTTACAAAGAAAACTTAATCGGTAAGTTTTTAGGTTAAGTTCAATAGTAAAAATTTTAAAAATTTATACATTTTACATTGTACATAATACATTACAAATAATTCAAAATCATCCATGACTTGTAAAATGTCTTACAACACTCAGACCTCAGTACAAAACACAAATCATGAAAATTATGTTGAGGTTATGTCAACAATCGTTTTGACAACCGGCGCGTCAAGTTCGCGTTCATTCTGTTCAACCTTTTAATTGGATTAGTGTTATTATTAATACGGATGAACTAAGCATATTTTGTCATTTTTCTGTGTTTATCTTGTACTGATTGAGCTATTTGCCGGTAGGCAGGTTAGCTATAGGAAACAATGATTTGTGAAGTTCGTTATAAATTGGGCATACCTAGAAAACATATTCTAACCAACGTATAAAGGGAAAAGTTGCAGAAATTTACAGGAATAAAGCTTAGGGTACCTACAAGGTTAACTGAATTTCATTTTATACAGGGTAGTCCATTAGTGGGGCGACGGCCTATATCTCTTGAACCATTCAAGGCATCAATATGAAATTTTGCAAGTGCTTAGGAAATCCCATGCCGCATCTTGTATTTTGATGTATTCACCAAAGTTTTTTTTTAATGGAAACACCAATTTTTTACATATTCACGTTCCCCACAAAATTTTATAGAAAACGATATACCGCATTATGGGATTTCCAGCAGGGGATGTTAAGATATTGCCATTTTAGTGTCAATGTGGACCCATGTTTGTGGCACTACTGACGAAGCTACCTAAGATTTCTTTAACGAACTAGATTTACAGACTATTCTATTTGCAAATTCTGTTAATACCTTTGCCACAGTACTTTATATTATACAGGATGGTCCTAATGAATAGGATCCCTCCAAGTGGAAGGTCATTGTCATGTACAAGCGCGCCGGACAATTGGGAAGCGATGGAGATAAAGCTACCTCTTAAGAGATTAAGACGGGATACACCTCCACAAGAGACTACTGGAGGTGAGGAGTCAAGATATACAAAAGATATAACGGAGATGGAATCCATGGTGACCAGACTAACGAATTAAGCAAGAAGCTCATGCATACAATATTACAAACTCCAAATACGAAAGCCGAAATAAAAAAGGGTGTCAGAAACTTGGGGCAGATGGCAGAGGGACTGAGCACAAGATTTAGGGAGTGGGACACATAGTTTTTGATGGAAAGGACAAAAGCGCTTGGCACCGCAAAAATAGGGGTGCAGGCAGAAACATCGGAAGATAAAAGGAACAATGAGAGCAAAGACGCATGTACGCAAGCAAATATGGACGAAGAAATAGAAAACGTTCTGATATATTTTACTGTTTCAATTTAAACATTTATTAAAAGTACAAGAAAAAACAGTGTTCTTAACAAAACGTAAACGTAACTTCTTAACTACTTATTGACAGCTTGACAGACCTTACACTTAACTTAACCAAACTAAACTCCCCAGACGGACAGGCGCAGTGATGCAAACCTTAAGCTGCATAACTAAATAATTTTATTGCCAAACATAATCTATTTTAACACGTTCTTGAAGTGGGTAATCGCTATGAAGATTACATAGAGATTTTGAGAAAAGCTTGGCCAGTATATTTTCAATTTTAATTTCTATTTTTCAATTTAATTTATTAGTTCATCATAATAAAAATTACGTGAAACGTCAAAATACATAACGATTGGAAACCCATCAAATAGGACAGAAGAGGGCGACATCGCTTTATTGATAGACCCAGATGATCGAGGAGAGAAGGGGTTGCGGAGAATGAAGGAAAGATATCCGGAAATTCCTGATCTGACTGAAGCAAAACTAGAGGACGGCCAAATAGAATTTATGCGTACAGTAACGAAAACGGTAACAAGTAGAGGAAGAGAGGAAGAAAAAACTAGGTACGTATACCTGGTGCCACACTTACTGGGAGAAAGCAGCGTAGAAGAAAACAGAAAAATTGTATGGGGCAGCAATCAACCTGAAAGAGATAGCACTAAAACAAAATAGGGCAAGAGTAGCTGTAGCAATATCTGAGGGACCTGATAGGGATCATACGATAAAAATACTCGAGTGTGCGTTCAGAGGAAGTGGGGTGAAAATTGAATATCTGATACCGAGCAAAGAATGCAGCAACACAGAGAAATAGTGATGGTTAAGGCAGGAGACAAGACATTCAGTGAAATGCTCAAAACCGTAAAACGAGGGGTCAACTTAGAAAAGATCGGAGTTGAAATATGAAATATACGGAAAGCAAATAAAGTAGTTAGAAAATGAGAGCCTCAGACCACATCTGTTGCCAACCCAAAACTCCAGCAACCAAAATCCCTGTTAGTGTCTTCAGCAGCGGCAGCAGCCTCTGGTTCTGTTGCCAACTCCAAAACGCAAAAATCCCTGGTAATGTCTTCAGCAACGACATCTGCCATTGGTTGTGGCTCAGGCGCCTGCGCCGGGGCTTAAAAAGTGCGCGTGTTGCTCATTGTTGCGCAATGGAAGAATGTTCTGGAAAATGCTGATGCAATAGTACGCAGATGTTGCAGAATTAATGTTTTTTCTCGGAAATTCCAACGTTTGTAATTGTTTACACTAAATAAATATTGTTATCAAAGTTTGAGAAAGAAACAATAGATTCGAAGTCGATAAGAGATGTTATGATTTATTGTTTTTATTATGATGAAATATTAATAGCTAAGAACGTTCTAGAAAAACCTTTCAACTTTGCCGACAGGAAATGTATATTTGTTTGGTTTGACTCCCACATTCTGCATGCTAATAAGTACATGTGCACTTAATATGTCGCAAACTCTACAAGATGATCGAGATTATTTTATACCCTGTTGTTTGTATTATTATAATAAAATCATTCTAGAACATAAAAAGTTTGAAGGCCACCGCCAGAAACATAAACACTCGATTGATTGTTGTTTTTGATAACTTCTGCATGTTACCAAAATTTTGCAAGCTCGGCAAAAGCTGGGAGATAAATAGAACGAATATAATTGCGAGAATTATTATTTAGTAATCACTTCAATAGTTCAGTTGGTTCCCACGGAATAGGTGCGGTAAAAGTTAGTTTCCCAATATGGATGTTGTAATTGGCCAAGATGATGTTGGAGATATTTTATTGTACCATTTTATCCTCCAAAATTTACCGGAAAATTTAAAAGTAAGTCCATTTGCAGTAATCATTTCTTTTATTCTTCAAGCATTCTGTTAATAAAACTCATTCATAATAATTTCATTATATGTAGTTAAAAAGCTCACGTATCTGTTCCATAATTGTAAACTATTTTATATCTTTAGAACCAACCCAAAATGATTATGTGCGGAAATGTATCGCACATGGCAACGGAAACCGAAAATGTTTTATTTTCTGGACTATTCATGGAGAAAGAAACCAAGATAATTTTGTTGGAATCGTGCAGTGAACTTGTGGTCATTTGGGTCAATATTGTAAATCGTAAGTAAAGTATTTAGATTTTTTAATATGCAGTGATAGTAGATAAAAAGTGTGGATTTTGGACTTCCCAATTTTAGTAGTGGAAAATTGCCGATTTTGTGATTCACAATTTTAGTAGTGGAAAATTAATTGTTTTTATAATGAATGAAGTTATTTCTTTGTTTGTCCGCCCGTTTGTTTGTTTGTTTGTTTGTTTGTTTGTCTGTCCGTTTGTTTGTCCGTTTGTTTGTTTGTTTGTCTGTTTGTTTGTTTGTTTGTTTGTTTATAATGAATGAAGTTATTTCTTTGTTTGTCCCTCCCTTTGTTTGTTCGTTTGTTTGTCCGTTTGTTTGTTTCTTTGTTTGTTTGTTTGTTTGTTTGTTTGTTTGTTTGTTTGTTTGTTTGTTTGTTTGTTTGTTTGTTTGTTTGTTTGTTTGTTTGTTTGTTTACTAGTATAATTTCGTAACTATGATTTTTCTCTTGTTGCAGCCAACGATGTATAAGCAGCGTCACGAGTTTGATTACACTATTTTATTATTTTAATGAATAAAATGTATTTTAATATAATATTATCAAATCATATTATGAACAGTATTATATTATTTTAATTGACAAAATGTATTTTAATCGTCACGAGTTTGATTACACTGTTATATTATTTTAATGAATAAAATGTATTTTAATATAATAATATCATATTATGAACAGTATTATATTATTTTAATTGACAAAATGTATTTTAATATAATAAATTATATTATATAATTTACCGTATTCCATGGGAACTAACTAAACTAATGAATTGATTACTGAATAATACTCCCCATTATGTTAGAAATATTTGTTGTGTGCTTTCCAATAAATGTATGCTAGAAGCGTGATTTTTTTTGACAAGCTGTCTGTTGACACCAGACAGCTGTTGACCCAGACAGCTGTTGACGCAGCTGTCTGTTGACACAGACAGCTCTATTCGCAAACACCATGGCTGAAGACACAAGCAAGAATAGAAAGAGGAAAAACCCCTCTATGTAGATGCAGCTTAGATGCGGCAGTACGTAAACGTCTTGTTGGTGGATTGGTATGCGAATGACAAGCTGTCTGTTGACACCAGACAGCTGTTGACCCAGACAGCTCTATCCGCAAACACCATGGCTGATGACACAAGCAAGAATAGAAAGAGGAAAAACCCCTCTATGTAGATGCAGCTTAGATGCGGCAGTACGTAAACGTCTTGTTGGTGGATTGGTATGCGAATTTCGTCATTGGCATTGAATGTTGTTGTTGACACGAACGGCTGATGTAACAGACAGACAGATAGACAGACAGGCAGGCAGGCAGGCAGACAGACAGACAGACACAGACAGACAGACAGACACAGACAGACAGACAGATAGACAGACAGACAGACAGACAGACAGACAGACAGACAGACAGACAGACAGACAGACAGACATCTGATGAGAATTCTGAAGTAGGAGAATAACTATTCCTATTTGTCTCATCGAGCTGGTTAATTTGATACCCTCCATGACCTAAGTGGGCGGGGCAAGTGGTGTGTGCAGTGGGCCCTAATCTACATGCGTTCTATATTACCGACATTCAATTTGCACTTTCCAGTAAGTGTAACAGAAATCTACATGTGTTCTATATTACCGACACTCAATTAGTACTTCCAGCACTCACCAGATGGTTCCCACACGTGTCCGAAACGCATTAAGATAACAAGTAATTTCGAAACATAGTACGTATCAAAATAAACAAACTGACGAATGTTCTAGAATGTTATTTTATTGTAATAATACAAACAAATAAACGGGTCACCTTGTAGTGTCTACAACGTAGTATGTGCATATACAGAACGTGGGAGCAAACCTAAACAAACATAATCCTGTCGGCGAGTTGAAAGGTTTTTTACCCATAATAAAAACAATTATAACATCTCTTATCGGCGGCGAACGTGCTTTTTTCTTAAACTTTGATATCAATATTTATTTAGTATAAACAATTGCAACCATTGGAATTTCCGAGAAACTTCTGTTTACAATCCTAAGTATATATGGATGATTTAAAAGACGGGCATGTAGGCATCCGATTAGCTCAGTTGGTTGGAGCGAGGGCTCCGGTGCGCGGGGACCCGGGTTCGAATCCCGGTCGGCGTCATTTCCAAAACGTTTGCGAAAACCCCGGCACAGGCGCCTGGGTCACATCCAAAGGCATCTAGCAGTAGTTGAACCTTACCACCCACAACCACACCCATTGGATGCCGCCCACAACCTCTATCATTGGCTGTTGCCCCGCCCACTCTCATAGAGCCCCGGCGCAGGCGCCTGAGCCACAACCAAAGGCCCCAAAGACACCAGAGGCAGAAGTCGTTGCTGAAGACATTACTCGAGGACTCCTTCAGCGTAGAAGGGGAAAAAACATTAATTCTGCAACATCTGCGTACTATTGCATCAGCATTTTCCAGAACATTCTTCCATTGCGCAACAATGAGCAACACGCGCACTTTTTAAGCCCCGGCGCAGGCGCCTGAGCCACAACCAATGGCAGATGTCGTTGCTGAAGACATTACCAGGGATTTTTGCGTTTTGGAGTTGGCAACAGAACCAGAGGCTGCTGCCGCTGCTGAAGACACTAACAGGGATTTTGGTTGCTGGAGTTTTGGGTTGGCAACAGATGTGGCCTGAGGCTCTCATTTTCTAACTACTAAATAACGATGACTTAATGTTTACGTTAGAAGAAATAGGAAAAACAGGTGCACTAAAAGAAGAGATTAAGGCGAAAATTAAAGAAGTGGAAGTGCGCACAAAGAGGCGGGAAACAACGGTTTTTGTGTACGAAATAAATGCAACAACCACAAAAGAGGAGGTTATAACATCCATAAAAGTATGGTTATAGCTTGGAAACGGTACGAGATAAAGAAAAATGACTTACATGTCCCTATCCCAGTTTTTAATTCTCTATCTAATGGGTCTGAAAAATACTGCCTCCTGATTGGTTAAAAAATGACAAAAAGTTGCCAATCAACAAGCAGTATTTTCCAGACCCATTAGATAGAGGATTAAAAACTAGGATAGGGACATGTAAATCATTTTTCTTTATCTCGTACCATTTCCAAGTTATAATTCATGAAGTTCGAAAATTGACGATTTTTTCTAATATCTCGAAGAGGGTGCACTTTACGCTCTGTTATGTTTTGCATAAGGTGACCTTAAAATTCGACCAAAAATTTAAATCCGTAATAAAAATGTGGGCATTCCATTTAAAATAAGAGAGTAGGTACTCGTTTCCGGTATAACCGGAAGTTGTCGGGCGTTGAAAATATTTTGATTAGAATGGTCTAAGCCGAGAACTGTTGTGTGAAAATTTTTAGATTTTAATTCACTGCCGTTTCTGAGAAACGTCTAACCGACCGTCTCCGTGAATCAGCCTGTAAACGTATTTCAAATTTTGTGTGGTTAGGGATCAGATTGATTCTTGAATTAATTATTTAACCACAGTCTCTAACATCTTAATCCATGGTTAATGCGGAGGAAGATCAAATAAATATTAAATCAATACGATCTGATAAGATCGAAAACCAAACAACCACGGTGACGATGCCTCGGGAATTAGCGAAAATTCTCGTAATGAAAAGCGTAATTAGAATAGGCTTGCTAAACTGCCAGGTGAAGGAAAGTACATTATGTTAGAAGTTTTTCAATAGTGCATGTTTCGAATGTGCATGGAAAACCGTAGACCACTGGTTTCGTCCTTTTGGGACTCACTAGTACGGTGCTTTGCCCTACAAACTCGAACCATGCAATATTGCTTGCTGTCTATACTTACACGCTTGGTGCAAGTATTAGCAAGTGCAACGATACTTTCTGGTCGGACGTCAATTATGCAACGATATCGGATCGATTTCGGTGAAAGTATACAACGACACTTCCTAGTGACGCTCTGGAGCCAGATATACAGCGCGCTCTTTCGGTTTCGGTATCGGTATCTGGTACGCTCTGTATATCTAGACTAATCGGTTCGTTACCTTTGTAACGATATAACGGGGTTGCATCTGGTCAGGTCGGGATCGTCGATAATACCCTTTGCTCAATAGTCGAAGAAGGGAGGGTTCGTTATTGCTTACTAAACGGTGAATTATAAAACATAAACAAATTAAAATGGTTTCTATTAATATAACTATTTACATTTTAAACGGAATATGAAACGGATATTTACAGGAAAATATATACATGAAAAATAAATGAGAAATTCTAGTATTGAAATCAGGACGGTACTGTAACCGGTTTCTCGAGTGAGTAGCGCACGAGATCTGGGCTAGAGGCCTAGCTCGTGGACTATTCCCTCGGGATCAGGTATCACTTGAATACGGGTAGTCTCGTCGTATGATTAACTGTTCCGGATACTTGCGGTTTCGTAATAGCACCTATAGCGCGACCGGTCGGGGTTTCAAGTCGGGGATGTACGTTAGAACACCAAGGGTGTAATCCCGTGCGAGACAGGTTTATTATTTGACGTGCACAAGCTTTATAACTGACGGGACCACCCCAGGGCATATGCAGATTATTGTAAGAACCATCCGCTGCACATCGACAAGGCTGTGTAATCCGCCGCAATGAATGCAAGCATGTCGGTTCTTACTTTCCTGCATCTGTACTGGTAAATGGACCTACCTAATTAAGTCAGCTACGCTTCCGCTACAAGTCAAGTAACTCCGGTCTTGTTAACTTAATTATTGGTAGCCCTTCGGCTTCGATAATTAAGTACTAGCGATGAAGACTTGAGTATTTATTCTTCGAGAATAAATCGGATATGGGAATGAACAGAAAATCACACGCCGTGAATTAAACTCATTCAAGCGGACTGTCGGTTAATATTTATCGGACGCGGGTGGAGAGAATTCTTCTTCGCAAACCGGTGAAGAAGATTCTTCCTGGACCTCTGCTGTGTGGCTTCCTTTATAGCCACCCGAATAGGTTCGGCGGTCGGCGGTCAGGCTCGCTCTCCTACCATCGAAACGCGTGACGTGCCACTCCCACTCTTCTCGTGCTCTTGTTTATTTACAATCATGACGTAGCGGCTTGCATTTCTCTCTTCATCTGGATATGCCACGGCTCTCGCTCCGTGACGCGGTTGCAATAGAGAAAACAATTATGAATGCTAATCCAAGTTTGTTGGATGTAACCAGCATTCCAATTATGCATTGTTACACAAGAGCTAATTATTAGCCGAATTATGCGTAGGTAATGAGTGGTACTGGACAACTACTCCTCGGGCAAATACCCCACCAGGCATTGAGTTATAGAATTAAATCCAAATTTTGTGTACTACGAGATCTCATACGGAATGCTACCCAAAACATATCGTTGGGCTTGGAACATCCTTAGATCTCTACGTACTTTCCCGCTCTACCAGCAGTAGTCTTATGTATACATAAGACTACTGCTGGTAGAGCAGGAAAGTACATATAGATCTAAGGATATTCCAAGCCCAACTATATGTTTCGGGAAGCATCCCGTATATTATCTCGTAGTACAAAAAATCTGGATTTAGTTCTATAATTCAATGCCTGGCGGGGTATTTGCCCGAGGAGTAGTTGTTCGAACGGTCCAGTACCACTCAAAATACATTATGCCGAATACAAGGGATCTTGGTGTCTATTATTTATTATCATTAACAGCGTGATATATTGAACTATTTTCCAGTTCATCATCAAATTTAAATGTCTGGGCCTAGGTGTAACAGGTATAAAAACGCTAAAAGCTTCGATTAATTGCCAGTTCGCGTAATGCATTTTCCCAAAGAGCCATGTAGACTGTGTAACCGCAGTTTTGACCGCTGGATGACCACTCACAGAATGTACTCGCCGAGCTAATTATATTTTCCATTAAAACCTTCACTCACTTGCAGCACCCTCGTTATGCTGATGAAAAGTTCTGAACAAGCCACGTTATGCAATGCATATTCTGTTCAGACTATAAAGGATTAAGATGTAAGAGACTGTGGTTAAATAATCAATTCAAGAATCAATCGTAGATGGCAACTTAGCTGCCGAAATGCGTATATAGTATTTCAAATTTTATGTGGTTAGGGGTACGATTGATTCTTGAATATACTATAAAGACAATATAATCCACTGGAATTACAAAAATTACCGTCTATAAAGATGTTATTTGGTTTCGTTTTGCGGACATGAGGAAATAGACAAATTTTGCCTTATAACAATATTATTACAATGAATAAAATATTAAACCAGTGTAACTTTGCGAAAATGGGTTCAGTCAGTGCACGCTTTCTTTAGAATTCAAATCCTTAGTGTCGCGTAGCTTTTGAGAAGTGTTGTTTTTAAGTAATTAGATTCCTAGTGATGTAAATGGTCATCAAAAGGTTCTACCTCTTTTTATTCCTATCTCTGACTCAACTCTACTCTTTCTTGATCCGCTTCTCCTATTGTTCAAGTTTCGCACCCGTATAATGCCGTACTCCATACATACGTCTTTAAGAGTCTCTTCCGAGTTTCTACATTAACCGTCCCCGAGCATAGCTGTTGTTTCAGTTTGTTAAACGCAACTCCACCCTGCGATATTCTTATTTTTGTATCTTTAGAGCCCCTAATGTCTCGAGTTATTTGACTTCTTAAATAGCAGAAATCCGCGACTTCCTCTATCTCCTTATTTCCTATTTGTATTTTAGTTTTACTTCTATTTTCACTCCCTCTACATATCAATATTTCGGTTTTCTTTTTACTGATTTTCATGCCGTAGCCCTCTGTCAAAACTGCTTCCATTTAATTCAAAGTCATTCCTAATTCTTCTTTGCTAGATGCTAACACTGCTACATATACCATCCGCAAATCTGAGCGTGTTAATAGTTTGACCCTGTACATTAATTCCTGAGGCTGTTCTGTCCTTAACAATATTAATCGCATCTTCCATTTATATCAGTTGAAAATTAGAGGTGACAATGCACATCCCTGTCTCCTTCCCTTCCGGATATATACTTCTCCTCGTTCCCGCTCAAATTCTATAAAACTGCAGTTTGCTCTTTGTAGAGATTATGTATTATTCTTCTGTCCCTATATTTCATCCTTCGAACATCTTTCCCCACTTTACGTCGTCGAAGGCTTTTTCTAAATCTACAAATCCTATATATGTAGACGCTCTTTCCCTTTTCTATTGTTTTTCTGTAATTACTGGTAAAACTAGAATGGCCTCGCGCATTTCTCTATTTCGCCTAAATCCAAACTGATCGTCTCCTAATATTTCTTCCGCTCTTTTCTCCATCCTTCTTTGCACAATTCTAGTTACAATTTTTGACGCGTGGGAAGTTAAACTGATAGTTCTAAAATTTTCGCACTTATCCGCGCCTTTCCTTTTTGGCAGAGCGACTGTGATGTTCCTTTTGTATACTTCTGGAATCTCACCTATCTCGTATATACGGTTAACTAGTTTAAATAAACGCTCTCTTACCTCTTGATCTGCACTCTTTAAAATTTTTGCCTGCAATCCATCTACATCTGGTGCTTTAATGTTTTTTAAATTTTCTAATGCTAGCTCAAACTCTTCACTTACTATGGGGCAGACTAGGTTATCCCTCTCTACACTGATTTCCTTTTCTAATATATCTCTTAGTTCTTGCCCTGCATATAAGATTACCAAATATTCCTTCCACCTATCTGCCTTTTCCTCTCTTCCGATTAGGGTGTCACCTACCTCGTTTCTAATGTTCTTGCTGCTAGATCCAATTTCTCTGAAATTTCTCCTAATTATTTTATACGCTTCGTCAGTTTTTCCTGTTTCGAACTTATCTTCCACTTCTTTGCATTTGTTATCAACCCTCTGTTCTTTCGCTTTCCTACATTTCCAAATAATTTCCCATTTGACCGTTTTATATCTTTATTTCCCTCCTTCATCTAACATATTTTTATATTTCCGTCTCTCGTCTATTAGAGTCACAATATCCCTTGTTATCCAGGGTTTTCTACTTTCATTTGATTTGTGGCACAGTATATCTCTAGCTGCAGGACCTAAACCATTTTTAACGCAATTCCATTTTGCCTGTACTTCCCTAACAGTATTTTCATCCGCGCCCTTTAGTACTTCATCCGTTTTTTCCCCGAACTCGTTGCTCGAATTACAGACTTCTAGTTTCTGGAAGTCAAGGTGCCTCCTACAGTTTCGTTTTTTCAAAATCTTAAATTTAAAATTAGCCTTCATAACCACTATGTTGTGATCACTATCTATATCTGCTCCTGGATAGCTTCTGCAGTCCCTAACTTGATTTCTAAATCATTGCCTTGCAACGACGTTACTCTCCCTGATTTATTCGGACGCCAATTATGGACTGCCGTTCTTGGTGCGGTCCCTAAATATGTAGCTGTATCCCTCGGTATCTCGTATTGAGACATGCTGTATATTTAGGCGGGTCGGGTCGCTCTCTTATGAACGATTTCTGCGTTGTATGTACGGTCTGGTCAGTGGAAGACTTATTCGTTGATCAAGGGTGGGTTCTCTTACTATTGCTAAACTTTGATAAAATAACAAGGCTTAAACAAAATAGAAATGGACTGTATTAATTCAACTATTTACAGTGAATTTAGAATGATAAAACGGAATATATACAAGATATTTAAACTGAAATAAAAAGCGGTTCTTGCGGTGTATCCTGATAGTACTAATTAGTGGTACTGATAGTACTTTTAGTGGCCCGTCGTGTGATCAAAACTAAATTATTACAGGGGTTTCGGAGACTACGTGATAGCACCGAGGTGCGCTGACTCCTAGACGGGCTTCGATGGGAGATTCTCGTCGTAGCACTAGGGTGCAATCTCGTTGGAAGAACGCCACTAGCTTATCCGTCGCAAATAAGTAATTGTCTTTCCTTAAGATTTCACCAAAAGCCGCCAGTTACCAAGATGCGATCGATTTCTGCCGGTATATCGTCCCGTTACAGACAAAGGTCACACGGGAATGCCAAATCGATCTATTTATTTATTATTTACTACTTATTTGTTACGAACAAAATGGGCCAGCCAGGTTGTGACTAGGTAATGTTTAATTGTTGGTATTTCAGCAATAACAACGTTAAGCACCGGGCACTTACTAAAATTTACAGGACGGTTACTATCTGTTGATCACACCGCGAAGTCGGAAGCGGTCAATCATGTTACTTCTAGTTCGGACGTCGGTGGCCAGCATCATCTCGGATGCTGGGAGCACTGGTCCCAGCTGATGGCCGGACGACCAGATACTAGTCATGGGTAACTCTTTATCGAACCGGCTCAAAGATCTGCTTCGCTGCTTGAGCTGAAGAGATCCGCATCGCGGCGCATTTGGCTCGCGGTTCGCGGTTCGCAACAACAGCGCGCAGCGCGCGTAGTTCGTTGATAAGGGGTTTGGAAGTCGACGCGTGTGTCATGCTGGATGAAATGGCTCGATGCCGCAGCTCGCGGTTCCGCGGTTCCGCGGGTCCTGTGGCTCAGTCGCTCAGTGCTTCTGTCTACTCATTTATTTATCTCGGCTCGGCTGCTGCTGCGGTGCTGCATACTCTGTCGGAGCGTTGATTCAAAGATGGGAAAGTTGTATTCATTGGGCATTTGCAGTGTTTTCGTGTTTTGTATTTGTAGGTTACAGCTACATTTTTATCTTACAATGTAGAATTTATGTAGGTAATAAAATAAGAAGTACAGAAACAGAAATACAAAATAAAAATAAAATAAAGCGTGGTGGTGAAAAACAATAATTTTTTTTTCATTATAACCTTAATTATAACATACATAATGAGTGGTAAAAAAAACTAAATCAGCCTGTAAAGTACGAATCGAAAATATAGAACGGATAATTATGCTTTGCATTGCATGCAGCTCTCGGGTGCGTCTTGGCTCCCGAGTCGCGAAAGCTGTATCGAGTATCGTTTGTTTCTTTGCGAGCCATGTGACTCATTTGAACCGGTTCAGTTCTGCGGCTCGCTATCTGTGAGCTGAACTGAAGAGTCAGATCGCGAAAATTTTACGAGTTACCCATGACTACCAGATACTGCCTTTCTTCTCCGGATCATTCACTTTTATAAGCGGTGAGTGGGGGCTAGTTTCGGCGGTTCACTTCGAGATTTCTAGCCGGATGAAAATACATGACGTTACATTGGTGACGGGTGCAACTACCATTTGAGATATCTTCCTCTTGTCTCGCTTGTCTGCCGCCTCGTATGGCGCGCACTTGTTTCTCCCACCTGGGTCGACAAACGCAGATGACGTACCGAACTTCTGGATCGCGGCGAGACGTCAGAACGTCCAAAGAAAACACTAATCAATTTTTGATTACTCAGTGTGTTTACTTTTGCAACGTTACAGCCTAACAAGAATGTCATCTGTTATTTGATAACTCCCTAGGTCCCCTGGCATTTTCCATGTATACCGCCTCCTAACGTGATGTTGAAATATAGTGTTCGCGACGATTAGGTTATGTCTATCGCACAAATCTATCAGTCTAACACCCCTGTCGTTCCTATTGCCTAATCCAAAATGACCGATTATTCTATCTTCTTTCCCTGTACCAACAACTGCATTAAAGTCTCCTACAATAAATAATAATTATTAAATTTTCATGCCCCTTCACAAACTCTAGCAAATATTCGATATTGCTATAACTTCCTCTACAGCCTCATCACTATAATTAGATGTGGACATATATACCTGTATTATTGCAGTCTTTACAGGTTTCGAATCTAACCTAACCATACCCTGTCACTTTTCTCTAAGAAATTTTCAACGCTCTGTCCTATTTTCTTCTTCAAAACAATTCCTACTCCCGAATTTCCACCCATCAACACTGTGTATTGCTCTAAAATCTCCGCCGCAAAAGTCTCCAGCTTCTGGCCATTGCACCTCACTGATACCTACTACATATATCTAATGCTAACCTATTCACCTATTCATCCCTATTTTCAAATTTTCTAACTTTCCTGCTTGTTTCACGAAGATTCAAGGAGTAAATCTAGTTCAATTTATTCGTGGATATAGATTAAATTTGATAGTCATCCGCAATACTTTGGGTGAGAACTCCTCACATATTAAAGTTATTTATTCTGTTAAATTGAAAATACACATACTTTTCCAGGTTTATCCGCCGACCTAGAAATTGTGAAGTTTGTCGCATTAATTTGAGGCCAGGTGGTAGGTAATTAGACCTAACCCAGTACCTTTCTTGTACACTAATCTGTCTAATTTACACAAAAGTATAAGTATAAGTTTAAAAATCATACAAATTAGTTCTACAGATTGCAAATCTGCCAGAAACCAAATTTACTTTTGTGTATGCAAACAATTCCACAGAGGTTTGGGATTAACTCAATTAAGAAATGATGTATCATTTTTCAAAAGCTATGAATAAATATCAGGGCAATAGTATAAACCTGATTCCAATTTAATCCCACAAGATATGAATTTTAAACAAGCAAAGGGATGAATACAAATGAACAATATATTTCCATCCATAAATTTTAATTCAAAACGACAATTGTTTGTTAAATACCCCACTAATAAATACATCACATCGATAACATCCATGCAAATGAGAATTTTCAACAAGTATAAAAGATCAGGTTTCTCAAGCCATTTCTGCAATAGTATCCAACAAATCAGCACGTGAAGAACCATGTAGGTGCCAAATTTATATACAGGGTGTTAATGAATACATGGTACAAACTTATAGGGTATGTAAGGGATCCAAAATAGATTTACTATTAATAAGGTACTCATATTCGGAAACGCGCGAGGCCATACTAGCTTTACGAGAAAGTATTGAAAGAACAACAGAAAGGGGAAAGAACACCTATATAGGATTTGTAGATTTGGATAAAGCCTTCGACAATGTAAAATGGAAGAAGATGTTCAAAGTGCTCAAAAATGTAAGGATGAAGTATAGGGATAGAAGAATAATACATAATCTTTACAAAGAGCAAAAGGCAGTTACAGAATTTGAACAGGAACGAAGAGAAGTAGAAGGGAGTGAGTTTTCAACTTACATACCGAAGGTACGATTGTTAAGGACAGAACAGCCTCAGGGATTAATCTACAGGGCCAAACTATTAACATGCTCAGATTCGCGGATGATATAGCAGTGTTAGCATTCAGCAAAGAAGAATTAGGGATGGCTTTGACTGAAATGGAAGTAGTTTTGGCAGAGGGCTGCGGCATGAAAATCGAGTAAAAAAACAAAATTTTGGTATGTAGGAGGAGTGAAAATAGAACTGAAACTAAATTACAAATAGGAAATAAGAAGGCAGAGGAAGTAGCGGATTTCTACTATTTAGGAATTAAAATAACTCGAGATGGTAGAAGCACTAAATATATAAAACAAAGACTAGCGCAGGGTTGAGTTGCGTTTAACAAAAAGAAACGACTGTTATGCTCGGGAACGGTTAATGAAGAATAGACTCTTAAAGATGTATGTATGGAGTATGACATTGTACTTGGACAATAGGAGGAGCGAATCGAAAAGAATAACATAGGTATGTCACAAAAGTTTTGAGAAAATAAAATCTTCCGTTTTTTGAAAAAATACATGAAATTGAAGAAAATGGACCCCTAGCTGCAATTTACTTTTGCATTCTTATTAATCACATATGCTTTGTGTTCATTAGGTACGTATGTACAGAAGTGTTTATTAAAGTTCCTACCCTATTTTTCCAAATTGAATTATTCGTAGCAGCACTGGCAAATCTTTTTGATTTATGACAATAGTAAACTTGACCACTCTCGAAAAGTATTTTTTCGGATATAACTGGAAACCTATTAACCAAACTTTGTTTATCGGCATATAATTTTTTAATCTTCATGTTAAGATATGTGACCTTGAGAAATTAAAAAAAATTGCCTACGGCGCATTTTTTTATGTTTTTTAAAATGTCCTTTTTTTGTTTAGCAAAAAGGTGGCAACCATAATTAGAAACTAGAAAGTGTAACTTAAACAGTCAAAACACATTGAATGGCTCTTAGTAGCGTTAATCATATCAAAACAAAGCATTTTTGTACATTGTTTAAGTAATACTTATGCAATATTTGCCCCACGCCACCATATTGGAATGAAACATCGCTGGACTGTTCAACAGAATAATTTGTGAAATTAGAAAAACATTCGGGGATGCGCGTTCCCATCGCTGGTTTTCGCTTTAATCACCGAGATGCGATTAAATTCAGGGAGTTGCCGCATTGCACAAAAGTAACTTTGTCGTAAGTAAGGAAAACCTATCGGTTTGTAAAATGCGCAATCGTAAACATGTCGGAACGATACCGGTATCGTATCGGAGTTCTGTGAATATATTATCGATTTCGAACTGGTATGATGTGAGGTATGCTAGAATAAATTATCTTAGGAAATTAATATACAGATTCGCGTATGATATAGCGGTATTAACATTCGGCAAAAAAGAATCCGAAATAAACCAACGGACAAAAAAAGTGGCGCACCTAGATTTTGCAATAAGTTTGAAGTTCAATAACTTCTGAACGAGACAATCGATTTTAATAATTCCTTCTTTGCTGTAAAGTGCGACTTTTCTAGATGACTATGATGTATTTTGCTTTCCACTAAAAATTTTTGCTTCCTCTATAGTGCTTTTAGATGTAGAGTATATTTTTAGGCAAAGTTTGATTGACGCTATGAAGTGAAATTGTAAATTTATTGAATTCTTACGTTAGTCACGTGTTACCCCATTTCTTTTTCAATAGTTTTCCTTTTATTTCACCTTTTTAGTCATTGTGTTACCCAAAATGCGACACTTTAGATGAAGCAGCGTAATTTAGATTATAATAAACAAGGGGGCCATGGAACTACAAAAGCCAAAAAATAACATCGTTTTATGAAATGTGTTGAGGCAGTGTTTGAGAAAAAAGAGCAACAATTTTGTAAATAACTGTAATTAATCGCTTGCCGTGGTCAAAAAAAAGCCCAGATATGAATCCTATCGAAAATTTATGAGATGAATTGAGACAATGCATTTCATAAAACGATGTTCTTTGGCTTATGTAATTCCATGGCTTCCGTGTTAATTACAAGCTAAATTACACTACTTCGTCTAAAGTGTGGCATTTTCAGTGGCACAAGGACTAAAAAAGTGAAATAAAAGGAAATTTATTGAAAATGAAATGGGGTATCACGTGACTAATGTAAGAGTTCAATAAACTTACAATTTCACTTCATGGCGTCAATCAAACTATGCGTAAAACTTACTCGACTTCTAAAGGCACTATACAGGGTGTATTCGAATAAGTGCGAAAAAATTTAAGAGGCGATTCCTTGTTGAAAATTAAAGGGGATGTTTGATATAAACAAATTCTCATATGTACCTCCCTTAGGAGTGACGCTCCTCCAAAGTGGGAGGTGGAAATTAGGTTTTTATTTATTTTCCCAAAATCTGAAAAAGTTAAGGAAATGAAATTTGGTGGAAGGCTTCTAATGTTAAAAAGGCTACATTCGAATATTTTTTGACCTATCCATATTGTTATAAGTGGATGAAACTCGCAACCCCTCTTAATTTTTTCCCTTTTAACGTTTTACATTTTTACCGTGTAAGAATTTGATTGTTTAAAAATATGCGTTAGAAAGCTTCATTCATTTAAAAACTTTCGTATCTCTTTTGCTGTTTTTGTAAAATCAATAGTTTTCGGGAAAAAAAATAATTAACTTCATCATGCACTGAAAGAATTAAATTCCAAATAAAAGTAGTAGGCGGCACCAAGTTGCTTAGAGGGGTTGCGAGTTTCATCCACTTATAACAATAGGGATCGGTCTAGAAAATCTTCGAAAGTAGGCCTTTTAACATTAGAAACCTTCCACCAAATTTCATTTCCATAACTATTTCAGATTTTGACAAAAAAATAAAAAACATAATTTCCACCTCCCACTTTGGAGGAGCGTAACTCCTAAGGGAGTGACATATGAGGATTTGTTTATATCAAACACCCCCTTTAATTTTCAACAAGGAATCGCCTCTTAAATTTTTTCGCACTTATTTGGATACACCCTGTAGAAGAAGCAAACTTTTTTAGTGGAAAGCAAAATACATCATAATTATCTAGAAAAGTCGCGCTTTACAGCAAAAAAAGAATTATTAAAATCGATTGTCTCGGTCAGAAGTTATTGAACTTCAAACTTATCGTAAAATCTAGGTGCGCCACTGTTTTTGTCCGTCAGTGTAGATCAGCCCAAAATGGAAGCAGTTTTAATGGGAGGCTACGGTATGAAAATTAGAAGAAATTTAGAGACGCGAAAATAGGGTTGAAACTAAAATACGAGTACAAATAGGAAGAGAAATTTATGTTACTCGCGATAGTGAAAACATAAAATAAAGCACAGCCAAGACGAGCTTAAGAGAAAGAAAGAAAGATACCCTCCTAGATTAATCTAAGACGCGAAGGAATAGTCCGCGACATACCGAGATGGGAGTAAAAAGAAGTAGAGGCCCAGATTAGACTACTGTTTACAAGTAATTGAGGATGTATGGTGTTTTGCTTTCTGTGAAACACACAGGTGAGCGTCCAGTTAGCATTCAGATCGAAAACCTCAAAATATTTTTGCAGTATTTTCATAACATTTCAGAAATGTTGACATTTTTTGTAAACTTCATTAGGGGTCTGATATTGAAATATGTTGCTTTTTCTTACGGTTTTTATGTAGATAAATCATCTTATCTTGAAAACTTCTGTACGTATGAAATACTCTCAACAGGTAAAAGAGTTATCAATGAGTAGCTGACAGAAACATTTAATTCGAATTAAGATGGAAAAAAGATATTTTGCTTATCAAATAAAAATCCGTACCCATTTTACCCTATGCAATTTGCATTTACAGAGCAGCGCAGGCTAAATTCAATGGACTGTGTGAAGTAACTTCGACGTGTTCAGAAAATCTTATTGCGAGTGGCCGAAGTGAAGGTTTGAAATTCCTAGTCCTGTCTGCGGTTTAATCTGGACACGACGCCTGACGCCCTAATCAAGTCGCGGTTTCTATCAAATTACTAAACAATGCGTAACTCACTTCTAAATTGCTTGATTTAATAGCCAGACTTAGTTGGCTACTAGCGTTGCTGCAGTAGATTGATCCAAAAATTTTCTGATCACTGAATCGTTTAGTTGGATTAAACTTAGTAGTAATTCACATTGGAAAGTTCTTTGTTAAGTTATTTATAGTGTGTCAACCGGATCTTTGCCCGCGTATCAAATAGAGTCCATTAGTTAGGTTATGTTACTAGTTTCGCGCTCTATCCTACTTCAAAATTTTATCATGGAGCCCTTATGGGACATAGATTTTAAACACTGACTATTTAAATTCATTGTATTTCTTAACAGCGATTCTGCAAGTGACATATAGACTGCTCTTTCCAGCTGTTACATTTTCAAAAACAACTTAAAATACAACTTCATTTCAGAAATATTTTAAAACGGAGCACAGTACCTATTAGAAAAGAACGTATGTCTTGTTTGGAACAGACAATTAACATTGGAGATTATTTTGACGTTTGCTGCACAGGATTTGAGGTTAAGTTGTTTATTTCTCCGGCTTATTTATTGTTTAATCTTTATTTAATAGGTGGTTTATGAATTTATTTATATTTAAAAAGTGTGAAATGGAAACGAAAGTGTTAAAAATTAGTGTTGTTAATTTCTTTCTTTTGACGATTTAAACACTCTACTGTGCCGGTTCTAGCGCCGACACGCTTGCGCCGTTATTGCAGTAGTTTGTGGAATTTTAGTTTTAAACAAAATGACTGCATAAACAAATGTTTTTGTAAGACATAATCCGAAAAAAGCTTCATAGTAATCGCCATATATTGATTTAATGTTAAAAAATCAGGATGAAAGGTAAAAATATAATGTGAAGTGCAAGGTCATCTAAGCTCCATTTAAAATGCGTTGAAAAATTTTATCCAACTATTCTCTTAGGATAGCGTTTTAAATTTCGCGCTCTAAATCGAGGCTTAGACCGAAAAGGAAAACAGAAGATTTGTCTGTACGGTTTCGCACAAGACCAAGAAAAGTCTTGGTCTTGTCTTGGTCTTGAATTCTAGAACAAGACCAAGACCAAGACTAACATAAATGATCCAAGACCAATACCAAGACTTAACCTCCAAGACCAAGAGTCTTGGAGCAAGAGTCTTGGAAAAGTCTTGGTTTTGATATTTTAGAAAATGTTTGACAGTTTATTGAAAAATTAATTAAAAGAACTGCAATTTTTTCATAACAAAAATTGGAAATAATGCTTAAAATTCGTATACCTACTCGTAATACAAAATATTAACACCATCCAATCATTGATCATTGCGTTCGCACAGCACGGAGAAGTGTTTCCCGCGAATCTCTGTTTCGCACTTACGTCATGCGCGAGTGGTGACAAAATTGGGCTGCCTACCGAGCATACTATAGGTACAGTGTGATCATTTAAAAACGAGCCACCACAAATATCTTAGGAACGAATAGAAATACGTCAAATCGCCGAGACACGTAAATTTATGAATCGAGGGGACACATTTTGACGTATAGTTGACGTTGGTGAAACCAACCCCCAACCTCCAGCCACTCTCACTTTAAAATCTTAAATGGCATTATATTACTTGTGACACTATATTACTTGTTTTAAAGGAAATCGAATGAGGAATACAGCAGTGATGTTTATTTTTTAATTATTCCTTATCTCAGCCTGCTAAATTTTCTCTTTTGGGGCTATTTTAAATCAGCAGTGTGTCAAACCCACACAGAAAATTTAATTAATTTGAGGCGCACAATATCAGAAACATGCCGAAATATTCCCTCCCAAACATTGCTGAATGTAGGAAGGCAATTCGAGAATATAGGCTTTATTATTATTTTGCAAATAACTGGGCCCATTTTGAGCATCTATGATAGATTTTCCTTAAATTATTCTAAAAGTTATATTTTCCTGTTTTAAATTCCAAAGCTTCTTTTTTGTATGAAATGTTTATTATCTGATATCTACAAGGTTTAAGTCTTATTTGGTGTCAAATTTAACCCATTATTTTTCTTATTTACTGAAAGGTTGAAATTACCTTATTTTAGTTTTTAAAGCTTAAAATAAAGATAATTAAAAAATAAATATCGCTGCAGTATTCCTCATTCGATTTCCTTTAAAATGAGATATTACAAGGGATATGATGCCATTTGAGATTTTAAAGTGAGGGTGACTGGGGGCTAGGGGGTAAGTTTTACAGACGACAACTATACATCAAAATCTGTCCCCATTGCGTTATAGATTTACGTGTCTTGGCGTTTTTCATAATTCTATTCGTTTCTTAGATATTTGAGGTGGTTCGTTTTTAAATGATCACAGTGTATATCCTTATACTATAATCTGTACTAGAATAAATAAAATAAATTTTATGGGAAGTAAGTACATTTCAGATGTCGGATAATTTTTTAGAGCTTTCATTTTGGCTTTTAAATTAAGTTTATTATATTACATCTTAAAACAAAATATGTACCAATTTTAGTAGTGCCATGAACTAAATACAAAAGTTGTATTCAGTTAACTGTACAACTTATTGAATCATTATTTTCCGAACAAAAAATTATGAAATTATGCAAATATGAAATAGGACATCTTATTTTTGAACTATCTCCCCTTAAGTGGGTGTGGAAACATTGAAATTCGTAAATTTCTCATACCAAACAAGACCAAGAAAAAACAATACCAAGACCAAGACTTATGTGGTTCTCGTCTTGGTCTTGGGTTTTAAGACTGAGACTGAGACCAAGCCCAACACGAGGATGCAAGACCAATACCAAGACTGGTGTAAGTCTCGTCTTGTCTTGGTCTTGCGAAACCCTATTTGTCTGGCAGCCAAAAAGTGGAAGTTCGCAATACCATGTAAGCAAAGAAATCTGAAGATGAATCTTGCTACAAGACACATCATTTGAGCAAGCACAACTTCAATTGCCAGACTCTTATCAAACATAGGTTTTAAATATAAGAAAGACACCAACCGAAAGACCTTGTTGGAAAGAAGTTACATAGCATTGATAAGATCAGAGTTCTTTAGGAGACACTACGAAAATTGCTCTTCGAGTGCTCTCATGCAATTAATGTTTCTCCATGAAACGTATATATTCGCAAAAGGGGCGTCAAATTAAATCTTGGTAGAACGATAGCACAAAGAACGTACGCAAACCCGCAACGGTTTATCGTCTTAGGTACATGCTGGTCACACCAATGGTTTTGTCGATAATTCTGCACTGGTTTACGACACAAAATCTATACTGGCCGATTAACATGGTGAGATGAATGTCGGCATCTTCATTAATGGAGGAAAAATTAGTCCTCAGTTTCTGGGAAAGCAGCCTGCTTCCTCGTGGACTAAAAGTCAAATAACTGAGTTACTAGTATAAAATAATGTTTCATAAGCCACAAATATGTTAAAAGTAAGTAAAACTTCTGAACCTTTCAAAATTCAATCAAAAATGCAAAAGATACAAAGTTTACGAGTTTTCAAAAGATGATGAAGTGTTGTGGTTGCCACTTTAATGCCATAGAACCATAATATAAACACTATGGTATGCTACCGCGCATATCGCTCCTTGCTCTTCCCAATTCGATGACGTAAAATCGAGGTGGCAGTTCGAGAGACATCAACCATATACCTACTTAGATCTACATATGTGACAAACAAATAGCGCGAATGCAAGATTTGAATTGTTGCACTTCAAAAAATTGTAGCTGTCAAACTCTTCTCAATTAGGTAATCATTTTCTTGAATAAGCTCACCCCCATCCAAAATTACTCGTCTTCATCTCCAACAAACCATTTCTTAATTTCCATACAAAAACTTTTCTCAAATACTGTAATTTTCTAATTTGACTCGAACATTTTTCACTGACAATTTCTGTATTAAGTCAGACTTGTTCCCTTTTTAGCCACGGCACAATTTGGCTTCGCGCCGATAAAGCAAAAACACATCCGCCAACCGGATCTTTCGGAGACTTCGCGCCAATTTCGCCTCGATGTGACGTTATGCGCAGTGCGAGACGGATTCCGGTCGGCAGCGTAGCACGGCATGCATAGAACTAATAAGGACAGTTGCGACACGATTCCATAACGCGCATATCGGAGAAGAATGTTACAGCGACGAAAAAGTGATTGGATGTGGGAAAAGGCTTTGCAAAAGTGCACGCCAGAGATATGAGCAGCAGTACCCAGACACACTGAGAAAGTAATAGCTTTCGGAATTCGATACAGAGCAAGTCCGGCACCATCCCTCAAATTCTTATAAATGTTGACGATAACACAAGTGACTCGGATACTGATGATTTCAGCGACGATTTGGGTGTGTGAAGCTCAGTAACATTCATCCACCATCAAAAACCAGAATAACAAGAATGCAATGTAAAACGGAATTATCATAAGATTTTCTCAAACATAGTTTCTTTCATTTCCGTTTAATTTTCTTTAAAGAGGCACTCAAAATTGATTAAAATTTGGCCAAGATTCTACTTACTGTATTTTTTCGGTATAAGAAACGCGAAGAAAGCCCTTTGGCCCTATAGTAAACCTTTGTGTGAAATTTTCAAATTCATAGATATACAGGGTGTCCAAAAATAGCAGATAAACTCGTCAGTACGTCGTCAGGAATGGTCACCTCAGTATAGGAAAAATGATAAAAAAAATCCAAGTGCCGCAGTTTTCAACAGAAAAAGGTCCAAAGTCTGCTTATTCAACTCCTGCTGCAGCCATTATGCTAACTAACGTCTAATCTTAAACTATTGTGACACATTGCTGTTATCATTTCAAAACACAAGGGAACAATTAGCTTCACTTACTTGAGTGTACCTGGGAAATTACAAAACACCAATTTGGCAATTGCTGCAATGCATGACAACAATGCATTCATTACTGAATTATTGCAATAATAGTAGGTGGCCAAAACGAATTTGTCTCAAATGTCAGAATTGAAAACTAAAAATTATAATAAGTGATTTAGGCTGTCAGTTCAAAAGTGGTATGTGTCAGATTGTACCTAATTTGAATACTTTGTAGTTTGAAATATCACAAAATGTACACTAGCATTGAGTATGTCGAAGATTCCTTCAGAAAGTGGAACAGGACGAATCCTTCACCAGAAACTTTCTGTGGTCAGATGAAGCCACATTCAACAGGAGCGGTTACTTTAATGCACATAATATGGATTATGATAGCGTCGACAACCCCAGTCTTCTATTCGAGAGTCCCAGTCAACACCAGTTTAGCGCAAAAGTGTGGGCCGGTATTATGGGCAACCAAATAGTTGGACCATCCGGGCCGTGGGATCTTGCTGGCATGCGCGAGTGAGTAGTCGTTAATGCTCAGCAACAGTGCCCGCGGTTTGGCTATGGATGGGTGACTCATTTCTGCGCAGTGGCTAGGGCGCGGCTTGGATCGCCTATCCAGCTTTACCTAATGAAGTTTTCCAGGTTTTCCTCATTCTCGCACTAAATGGTGGGTAGAGTACTAACAACTGTAGGTCGTTCCTGTGACGCACCTGCGGCCAATAGTAATATGCCGCCTCCTCCGTCCCGCACAAGCTATATAGCTTCTGGGGCTAACCTTAGGGTTAGTAGGAGTGAGTAGAGATATTATTATTATTATTACATGTTATACCGAATGGACTTGCAGGGGTAGATTGTCTGAATTTTTTGCGGACGGAGGTGCAAGACTTTTTGGATAATCTTCCTTTAGCAATAGTCAACAATATATGGTTTCAACTAGACAGGGCTCCTGCCCATAATGCTGCGCCTGCGCCTGTTCCACAGTGGCTAGTTAAAGAATTTCCGAATAGATGGATTGGGATGGGAGGGCCTGCGCATTTACCCCATGGAAACAACCTTGAACCTGCATATTATAATAAAAACTGAGAGAAATCACATAGTTAAAAATTTACTTCCTTTATGGGATCAATATAACATTTATTTATGTTCGTTCCACTTTGGCGAAAAGGAAATACCATGCGTAGCGACGGATATAATTTATTGTCTGAATTACAAACGATTAGTGTTACCGTTACCTTACATACTGGTCTATTTCTGGATGTTATCTGTTCGGTGTTTATGCAAGCTAGTATATTTTACAAATATAGTATTTACAGTATGTACACACGAAAGGAATTCGCTAAGGTTGGTTCCTGGTCAAGTCGGTCCAGATAAGTGCTAAATTAGGGCAGCAGTGTTTCAGTGGCGTAGAGTCGCCACACCTTCTACGAATTCTATATCGAACACAATAATACAGGAAGAATTTTTCTCAAATTATGGAACTCAGAAACCCTTTCCAGTGCACGCCAGGTATAACCTTGAATTTATTTAATTCATAGTGCTACTTACCAATTCCAAGCGGTAGAGTGGACTGCGAGACTTTAGTTCCCAAGAGATGAATGAATATTTGCAATTATTTTCTTGTATCGACTCACTCTGCCTCGCTCCGGCCTGACGGCCTCCGCGCTCCGCTCAACTTACGACGACCTGGCAGATTTCTGTTTTAAAAATTAAACGCAGGAATACAACAAAAATAGCAGTCAATCCCAAGATTGAAACCGAGCACGCTGGATCATGAGGTCAACCAGCTATCCTGCCATGCAGGTTAGTTATTCGCAAGTGCTTCCTGCAAGTGAAAAATAGGTATTTACTCTGCGAGACAGACCTTCGCTTATAAACCATGAATTCCGTGTTTATTTGCAACAGGTTTACAGGCTGTATGTTAGTATCCAAGTACTTTCCAGTGGGTTTCAGTTCAAATAGATACATTTTCAGATTATCCGTATCTAAAGCTTTATCGTGTCGTCCTTGCAAGTAAATCTCGGAAGGAAGATGTGCCGAATGACAGCACTAACCTGATGATAACGCAAATGCTCATCTTTAGTTGTTTCCGTAACTTAGGGAGTTGGAGTGTATTACCCATTGTAGTGTAAGACCTCTGATTGAAAACACTCGCCTATGTGTATCGGTTCCTGGAAAAGGACGGGTAATTTTAGTCTTCAATGATCAATAATCTTTTATATCCTGAACTAGGACTAAAAGTAACGATGCTGCAGTATTTTTAGGCTGGCTAGATAGTCGGATTTAGTCATGTATCTTAGATTAGGCATGCATACATGGAGTGTAAAATCGCCTTTCCAAAAAAGACAGGCGTAACTGAGAAAAATTTGTCACATGTGAGCTGTGACTCTCGCATAGAGGGTTGAGTACTTTTCCGATAGTTTATAGGTCAATAATCTGATGCGCGTCACCATGCGATACTTAATCGTTATTGTCTATTATTTGAAAAGATAGCATTTTAAAATTCAAAATGTCTGATATTACATTACATCTGCCACATAAATTTTATCCCTTTTAAATAAGAGCCTTCCGAGATAATTGGAGTTTAAACCATTATTATAAATAGCAAAATTTTAAATTAACATCAAGTTAAACCATATATTTGCCATCAATACATCCCCTTATATTAGTATATTACGTAACGAGCATGGAAAGTGACAAATTTCATACGAGCGTGTTTATGGGAAATATACTTTCCATCGAGTTATGTACACTATTTTTTCCACGACCCCTTGAAGATAAATTTATTCATAAAACAGTAACTTTATTTTAAGGATTTGATGTCTATTTTAACAGAAAGATGTCAAAATTGCCAAGTAGCCTACTAACTTGCTATGAGCATAATTTATATCTATACTTGGGCCGCCGAACAGACGGAGCGATCACCCTGCAAGAACGTGCTCTAGCGGGGCCAATATTAATTTATTGCGACCGAATTGGAGTGATGCGACTTCATCAACAGAATTTTTTTATACGTTTATGTGAAGTAGCGGCGGGTCGCTATAATTTATAAAGTCACAATTGACAGCAAACGTCAAACGCCATATGTCATTCGCAGTTTATCAAATTTCAAACAATTTTACCGCAATTATTTCTTCTGAGGCAGATACCCGCCGGGTACTAGCTAGTATTCTAATAATTACGACCGGCTCATGAATGACACGTTGATTTGTTCTCTTGACCGCCAATTCATAAATGACCAGTTCGTACCTAAAATATTTAGGTCTTCCGCGGAGTAGTCATGAAGATGTTCAACTCCCGTACCTTTTAAGAGATTTTTCTGATGAAAAATTATTAGATTTAAAAAGAGACGCGACAGAATATTTATTCAGTAAACGTCAAGTTCTCAAAGCTGCCTAAAAAATTTGATGAACCTTCGCGATTTTAAAATATTACAGCACAGTTTCGAGTTTAGCGCACGGGCAACGCAATTGTCAAGCTTCCGGCCTACTATGCTGTATGCAACGTGCCGATTTCCTAGGTGGTCGTGGAAAATAGTATATTATATTATACTTTGTCCACGACTATCAAAACAGATTCCCAGAAAGAATTTACCTTCATTTCCCTTCTCCAGTGTAAGAAAGATTCATACTGTAACGTTAATTTTCGCTATTAGAACATTCTCTCTATTTTTAACGTTTTATTATAGACTAGTACTTACATCATGCTCATATTAACATACTTGCATTCCTATTTTAGGTCTTTCACTTATATTTAGTTTCTTATTTGCTTTAATTGTCACTGTTCCTATTTCTTGCCTCGCTCTCCGATTATGCCTCCGTCTATAGTCTGTTTGAGTTTCTATCGATTTGGTTGAGGGTAGAACTGTCTTCAAATTATTAATTCTAGTTAGCTTTTCTATTCTAATAGGGTTTGTCTCACTTACCTGCTATCGTTGTCCTCTTATTGTCACTGTATTTGGTAGTTTAGTTTGCTGGATGTCGCTGCATACGTTGAGTCTTGAAATTGTTCATCTTTCATATTTATCATTTGCTGAGCCTACCTTAGGAGGAATGTCGTTCCCTTTTCACGATTTGATCGTATAGTTATTCATTTAATAGCCTCCAATTTGTTGTTCTTCTGTTGTCAAATTTTTTTGAGGTGAAATTTTCGTCGTGATAGTTACTTTCGGTTCTGCCAACTTGTGCAGGACATTTTCCCATTTAGATGCTCAGTGGCGCGCCCTCTCATTTTCTTTTTCCCTGTCTCATCTTTCGGTTCTTTATGCATTGTCTTATCTATTCTTCTGTCTCTTGAGACCTCTTTATGACTTTTCTTATTGCTATCTTCTTTTCCTTTGGGTTTGCAAGTCATTTTAAGCTTTCTTTCTTCTGTTAACTTCTCCGTTGCTGGTGACGCCTCTGGAAGATTTGGAAATCTAGGGTACTTCTGGGTACATTTATAGTTTCGGATGTGGCTACCTTGTATTTTATTAGTCGGCGTTTTTTTTGGAATTTCCGTTTTCCGATTTGCTTCGACATTTTTCACTCTTCCTGTTGATCTTGTCGTGAGTGGGCGGTGTTTTCAAGTTTTGTGGAATTAAGTTTTCTAGCCAGTTATGGGATTTTCTTGGTGCACCTCTTGAAGATGTCGATTTATTGTAGTTGTAGAAATCGTCATCTGCTCCATTTTTGGGATTTAGATTCACGTTTGAGGTTCAGCAGGATTTGTCAAGGAGAAACCCCATGTGGGTTTTTTCCAGGGGAAAGATTTTTCCAGGGGAATGATTTTTCCGGGGGAATGATTTTTCCGGGGGAATGATTTTTTTTTCCCGAAGGAGCGATTTTCGTGCAAAACTTTGGTCCTGATGCACTTTCCGACTCTCCCCATGTTTCAAGCGCCGATCACCTGGTGCTGAGCTGCAAGTCTGTTTTGTTGTAGCAGCTGACCTGCTTATCATCTGGAAGGTCAGATATAAAGTTTGATTTTTACGTCGCCTGTCCGTCTGGAACATCGCGTCCAACGGCTGGTTTTTATGTAGCGCCCGTCACAACTTTTTGTGTCAATTTTGTGTTCGTTTTTTTGTGACTTCGCGTCGCCCGTCCGTTAGAACTTTCGCCTCGTTCGGCTATTGTTAATGTAGTTGCCTGGCCACGGCGTGTTGTGGTCATCTGTTTGATTATTTTTAAACAAAATCTGTAAAGTACTTTTTTTTTAATTTAATTTGTTTGCCATAGTATAATTTCCGTAGTTAAGTAGTTTATCTTGTTTAAAATTTATTTAGTCAATAATAATTTTGGTTCAATTTGTTTATAGTCACTTCAATAATTTTGC
The DNA here is from genome assembly GCA_963966045.1 of Xestobium rufovillosum. Taxonomy (NCBI): domain Eukaryota; kingdom Metazoa; phylum Arthropoda; class Insecta; order Coleoptera; family Ptinidae; genus Xestobium; species Xestobium rufovillosum. Next base: position 39,169,422 of record OZ014494.1, on the reverse strand, counting down.
TGTTTGTAAATTTCATTTTGATCAATAGTAATATCTATTTTTTTGTCAAGATTTAGTAACAGTTGACTTCATTGTTGTAGTTAGCGTGCGTGCGATTGACCCGTCGGTGCGCTGCGCGTGCGGAGCTCCAGTCGTGTAGTGTATTTACCGCGTCATCGGCGCCTTTCTTTGATTTTCCCTTTTTTAGCGCAACGTTAGTACCGGGTGTCTGAATTTCACCCAGGTTTATGTTCATTGTTTTTTATATTTATATATGCATTTATTCATTGATAATTATTTTTGTTGATATCAATTGTTTTTTTGTATTATTATATATATATATATATGTGTATTGTCAGATGTTGCCATGTCTGGGTTTCATACCTATTTTGTTTTTTTTCATTATATGATATACTATTTGACTACATTTTTTTCTTTTGTTACTGTTTGCCCTATTGTGTACCAGCGGCTTTTAGGAGTTGTAGTCGTTGTGTGTTGGCTACAGAGGATCAGCCAACAACTCCTTGGCGCCCTTTTCCTGTTTTTAGCCCACCCCATCTTCGGCTTCGAGCATAGCTGCGGCAGGATCCTCCATTGTGGCGTTAGTCTTTTAGGTTACGTCACAATACATACGCTCTCAGGTATAATTTTCTTGTTTTGTTGGGCAATTAATCTAATGAGGCAAGTTCTGCAGCTTCTTTTATTGCTGGTGCTGTTAAAGAAACCTCGTTTTCACTCTCACTACTCATTATATCTTCTTTTTTAGAATATGCATTTCAAATTAAAAGCAAACCATGCTGATTTGACGTTTCAATTTGAACTGACACATCGCGATCGCGGCCTACTAAATAAATGTAAAAAAGGGTCAAAGCGATGTTCCTATTGGTGTAGTGAATAATATTCATTAATCACTGCAGTGATTAATGTATCTAATTATGATGGAAGAAACACAAGTATGAAGAGTATATTATAAGATAGTCGTGGACAATAGTATATTATTATATGAGCGATTATGACAACCATTATTCACGAAGATGATGTTTGAGCCCACGAGCCGAAGGCGAGTGGCTCAAATCATCGGAGTGAATAATGGTCATAATCGCGAATATAATACTATACTTTTTCTACACCTATTAAACAAATAAATTAGACTCAAATTTGATAACTTTAATCGAACACTATCATAATACATTAATTTTTATTTTTCAATAAATGGACTACTTACTAGGAATATATATTGAAATTTGTGCAGTTAGTAATATATAAATTTGGAGTTGTCCCTTCCATTGGTTAATACTTTCAGTTTTAGTGGTTGAATTGTTAGTTTGTACAGATTAATGGGTACCTACTCGACCGAAGTGCATACGTTGGAAAACGTAAACAAGTAATATGGCGAGATACACTTGACTGTCACCCGAGCGATTGTCAGCTCCAGCAAGAGTTGATCGAGGTCGATATAAAATATCATTGGATCAGCGAAACAGTGATTATTGAATCTATATTTGTGATTGGCCAAAATGCCGTGAATTATGATTTCATAATTCACTACAGTGAATTATGGGTACGATATTTCACGAAGAAAATCCGAATAATTGTCATATAACTAAATAGGTGTAGAAAAAATATATTATGGCACATTATACAGGAAAAATATTTTTATTTTTAATTTCCCAGAAAAAGTCACTCTTCACAAAAACCCCTGCTTGTTCCTTAAACTCTCGTTGCACATCTTATTTTTTATCCAGCCGTTCCAGGAAATATTTTATACATTTTTTATACGTTTCTCGACTTAGAACATTTTCATTAAAATTGGCACTACAGTAAAAATTTATTTAATTCACTTCTGCATGGTACTGGCGAGGAATGCTATCATCCAGTAATGAAGAGAAAAATTTTTTCATGTCGGTACGGAAATTCCACAATTTTTTTAGAAATTCTTTTTGTTTAAATTTAAAAAATAACCAAAAAGGGGATTACAGAAGATGATACTGTTTCTATTTCATGTAACTGGTGCACTATTTGAATACTTAAACATTCTGAATTTAACAATATTTTTTAATAACAGGTTTCTTCCAAGTCCAAAAAATGCATAAAAATTAATAACATAAGTAGGTATTTCCTGTAACAGGTGGATAAAAAATTATAAGTGCTATGGGAGTTTTGGAATAAGCACGGCTTTTTTACAGAGCGTTTCTTTTTGAGAAGTTAAAAATTATTATTTTTTGTACTCTTTGTAATTTAAAAAATTTAATTTAAAAATTTAATTTAAAAAATTGAACAAATTTTTCATTGTCTCCCGATGGTGCAAATGCAAATTATTTGTATATTGTATCAATAAAACAAAGTATATCGCAGGCCGAGTTACATTTAACAAAGAGAAACAACAAATGTTAACAAAAATGTTAAAGTCAGGTTTTCTTCCTATTGATTCCAAGTATAAGCAATAGAATTAAACAAAATTTAACGAATTTATATTTTTGGTGTAAATAATTCTATGACCCCTACCCCTACCTCTTTTTATTCCTATCTCGAACTTTAGTATGTCGCGAACTAATCCTTGGTGACTCAAAAGATGTTCTAACCATTCTATCTCTCCTATTCCTGATCGTCTTACATAATTTTCGCTTTTCGTCAACTCTGTCTAAAATTGCTAACCTGATCTGCCCACGGTATCTTGATCGTGCGTCTGTAGCACCACATTTCAAACGCTTCTGCTTTATCCTGTCTTTTAAGTAAAAGTATGTACAATCGTCATACTCCTGAGGACTCTGAAGTTGTCACAGAAACATATGTCGAGGTTAATTACTGTATCATTCTTTATGATTTTTCTCATTACACCATCCCACGGTTCTTTTGGTCTTCCCATCTTCTTTTTCATTTGCACTCTTGCATCCCACGCCTCTTTAACCTCTCTATTTCTGTTCATTCTACTCAAATGCCCCCAGCAGCTCAACTGTCTTCTTTCTATAAATTGCAGAACCGATTCTACCTCTAAATCTTCCCTGACTTGTTCACTCCTAACTCTGTCACGTCTTGTTATCCCTTTCACTCATCGCCAATATTTCATTACTGTTGCTTGTACTTTACTTTTGTGACTTCTCGTCAACGCCCATGATTCACAGTCATACGTAAGTATTAATCTATATCGATCTTCGTTGTTTTGGATAATTCTTTTTTGTTGATAAAGCTGTTGTTCATTGCATAGTATAGCATTATAGTTTTCTGGATCCTCTCATTAATCTACAGTTCTTGTCTTCCTTTTTTTCGATAGTCATCCCCAGATATCCAAATTGACTTACTTGTCCGATCTTTACACCATCCACCATTATATTCAAATTTAACTCTTCTTCAATTATTGTCATCAAGTTCGTCTTATATTTATTCATTAGCATTTCACTTTTTTTTAGTTCTTCATTCCACACCGCCAAATTAGTTTGTAAGTCCTGTTCACTACCTGTCACAATAACAATACCGTCAGCAAAAGCACATTCTGACATTTCCACTTTCTGTAGGTTTCTATATCCTACATGCAACGGAAATTACGCGTTACATAGTTTATAATGTTGTAACAATGCACCGTAATAATGCCTAAAAGCTCTAATGAACTTAGAGTGGCATTTCATAATATTGTTCTACGAGACCGCTGCCGGCAAATCAAAAGCGAAAGTATTGCTGAATAAATCCGTATACGCATGCACCGATGAAAGAGATGAGCAAGATCCGACCGACGTCACGCGAGAGAATAGGAATTCCCGAACGAATCTCTGCACACGCCACCAACATGACGTAATGAAGACTGACGCCCACCTTTCAGAAATAACAAGAATCCGAGATGAGCTTTTGCACGTTGCACTAACGTGACGTAGAAAACTCGAAATTAACCGCCGCCGAAGCCCCCCTCCCAGCTTATAAAAGTAGATGCTCCAGAAGGCAGAAGGCAGTCCGGCCATCAGCTGGGACCAGGGCTCCCAGCATCGGAGATGATGCTTACCGCCGACATCCAAAATACTAGTACCTGATAAACCGTTCTCACGATGCCGTGTGATCAACTGAAAGTAACCGACCCGTAAATATTTGAGTAAGATAATTTTGAATAGTTGCCTGGTGCTTAATGGTTGTTATCACTACGATATCAACAATTAAACATCACCCAGTCATAACCTGGCTGGCCTGGCTTATCCGAGACCAGTGAGTAGTGAGGTGTCCAAACTCGGGAATTAGGGGTGTCTGCTGGTGAAGGTGGGATCGTTTTGGTAACCTCGTGTGGCACTTGTGCCTGTAACTGAGGCGACATACTAGCGGAAAACGATTGTACCCGGGTAACCGGCGGCCGCTGGTGACATGCCGAGGGCGGACTAATTATTATTTACTGGCAGCCAAAGTGAATAAGAGAAGTGTCTCCACTTGATAGCTGTTACAGCAGAAGAGCGGGCTACGCAACTGTAATACTGGCATTGGTGCCGTGTGCAGCAAACTGGGCCATTCGTTCGGGCGTACCGCTTGGCCATATGCAATAATACATATCGTTTTAGCGTTCAGGAAGTACTCTGGTTAAAGTGAATAAAGGGGCGTAAATGCTGTATCCCAAAATATAATTTCGTACGGAAAAACAGCATTTTTCTCCATTTCAAAACAAGCAAAATTAGCAGCTAAATGGCCTCGGGCAATTGCTCGATAGGGCTCCGTTTTTGAAAAACATTTTGATTCGAAGGAAACAAATAGAAACAAAATTTAATTAAAGCGGGTACTGCAAAACAAAGTTGGTGCTATAAGGAAGTAATAATTGATTCTGTTATTTATTTTACTTGCCTGGATTATTTGTAAAATCTGTCATCAATTACCAATTGTATTACATGCTTATCTTAGCTTGAAAACAACCAGTTGGACCCCGAAAATATTTCAGACGAAGTCACTTTAACAAGGGGAACACTAACTTGGGCATCCCAGTTCTTACATATTGTTTATTAAGAAAACTAGAACGTTTTTTCCCAAGCATATTGATACCAGAGATGCTTACGACCTAACTATATGATAAAAGTAACTGTAGTAGGTACTTTAAAATATGAATGTAAATCTCACGAATCAATATGTGTTGGCGTCATTGGGTCATAATTACATATTGTTAAGAATGCAATTTTATTCTAAGCAGCAAAATGCAGGCCTCAAAAAACAGAACTGAGAAAATAAGAAATTGTCAAGATTATATTCAAAATAAATATGACTTTTGTAAGAGCTGCTGAATTTACTTTACGGCCTGACTTTAAATAATTGAAATACAATGAATCCTATGTGAATATTGATGTATAAGTTGACCGCTTTTTGTTGAAACCGAGGAATTTCTATAATTTTACATAAGTGGTTAACCTGTCTATGTTGACCACCGTCAAACGTGTATCTTCTTCACTATAAATCCATTTTTTGGTAATGTAATGAAATCAATGCATCATACACAATACATTCGACATCGGTATAATCGCGCGGACGCTCGGCCCAGTTCCCCCACTCCAGTCGCCTAGAAACATTACATTTGCGTAGCTCAGTATCCGCACGGAGTGGAGGCACTTCTCTTATTCACTTTGCTGGCAGCGTATAGACTAGGGGTATTTCCCCAGAGATATAGTAGCCTGGTGCTGCGACGAGAATCTCGCACCGAAGCCCGTCTAGGAGTCTGTACCTTTTGGTGCTCCCACGTAGACCCAGAGGCCGTAGAAATAATTCAGTATTGGATCGCACGTCGAGCTGACCGCATTATCAGAGTACACCGCGAGAACCGGTTTTTATTTCTGTTTCTTTCACTGTAAATAAATCTCATATTTTTGTACATATTCCGTATTATAATTTCACTTCAATTTTATCAAATGTAAATAGTTAAAACGAATAGAGTCAAGTTATATTATGTTTATGTATTTTTATTCAATCGTCGTTTAGCAATAGCGAATGAACCCAACCCTTCTGCGACTAAGAGCTTAAGGGTTATCAGCGAATAAATCTTCCAACCGACCAGACCGTAGATACGAAGAAAGACGTGTTCATAAGAGACCGTCCAGATCCCCTTAGATATACAGCGTGTTCCAATATGTGAGACCGAGTGATACAGGAGTATATTTAAGGGCCCGTACCGAGGACGTCGTTGTATAAGTGACGTCCGAGAAGAGAAGAAAAAATACTCGTTGTAATGTCATAATTTGTGTTTGTAACTGGCGCAGTGATCTGCAATTACAAACACAAATTTTGTCGTTATTAACTATGCAATTGGTTTAACCAGTTAAAATTTCTTCGTTTAAATACTTTTTTATTCTTTTCCGGAGGAGAAAGAATTCAAAATTAACCACAATTTACTACCTAGTTTATTACAATTTACTGAACAACTAGCCCCAACTGTTAACAATAAACGAGCAAATAAAATCGGGTAGGGAAGCAATCGTGTAATTGTGAAAAGAAACAAGCACTGTTTTTGTTTGACATGCAGTGAAAAGTCGCCATTATCTGAAAATTTTATGAAAATGAACAAATTTTCAATCACAACTAAGTGCAGATATGTAGACCGGGAGATGTAATAATAATAGACCCCTATTAGTCCAGCGAGGGTATTGCACTGAACAATCGAAAGCCATTACAACGGCTCACTAATTTGAAACCTATATAAACCAAATTGCGTTTGAATTCATGCATATGCCGGTAGGGTCCGAGTTATATTACATATTGATTGGTTTGCTATTTTCGTGTAGGATTTCAAAACTAATTAACAGGTAAAACTTATACGAGTTAACTAGAGATGTTAATTAACGTTCTTCAACTAACAGATGAAACCTTAATTATTGTTAGTGAACAAGTTACCTGCGTTTATATTTAAGGGTGTACAATTTTACGTATTAAGTAGGTATGTTGTGTGATTAGTGGGAACGTTACTTGATATGTAAAAAAGAAAGAAGAAGTTACTTGATGTGACAAAAATTAGCGCTCAGTGAACGAAAAAATAGCCACTACGCATTGCGCATTAATAGGAATGCTTGAGATATGTAGACGATATATTCGCTATTTTTGACACTAGTAAAAATGTAACATTGAAGATTTTTTGAGCGACTTAATTAGTAGATTCAGTTTAATCAAATTTACCCATGAAGTAGAAATAGAAGGACGGCTTCCATTTTTTGACATTTTGGTAATTAGGAAAGACAGTAAGTAAGAATTTGACATCTATAGGAAAGAAACCAGTACGGAACATAACTGCAGATTAGAATCACTGCACTCAGCACAAAGAAGCTAGTTTTTGTTTTTTAGTTAATAGACTGTTGAGTCTACCATTATCGTTGAAAGATACCACAAGGAAGTAAATACAATCAAAGATATAGCGAGATGTAACGGTTTCGATCCAGAAATTGTCAATAGGTTAATTAGGAAACGAAAATTTAAAATGCTATTGCGAAATTTCACCACTTTAGATGGGGATAATAAAATTACTAAATTTATAAAAATATCATATGTACCGCAGATAACTAGAGGTATGAATACTATTTTCGGGAAAGCAGGCTTCAAAGTGGTTCATGCATCGAGCAATTTACGAAATAGCAAGCGGCAATTGCGACAAAAAATATATCGGGCAGTCAACTCGGTCTATTTTAGCTAGCTTCAAGGAGCATCAAGCCCATTACAATTACGGCCGTACTGATAAGTCTAGCACGGCGTCACACGCGTTGGAAACGGGCCATAAATTCAATATCAATAATCTCAAACACTCAAGACCAGGAAATAATAAATTTTATTTAAACGCCTTGAAAAGTATAGCAATGTATAAAAATAAACGTCGTTGTCTTCACAGTAATTATGGTCCAATTCCGAGCTCAACCCCGTATAGATTTATCAGGTAGATAGAATGAAGACTAGCCATAAATACTTATCCTCCAGTTTTAAGAAACCAATCTTATTGCGCTTATGTTCAAAATAGTTCTAAGAAGCCCTATAGGTTTATCGATCCCTTTCACTTCAGAAACCAATTTTATTGCTCTTATGTTCAAAATAGTTCTAAGAAGCCCTATAGGTTATCAATCCCTTTCACTTCAGGAGTGGGAGTTGGGTATTTATAGCAATGTAAGGTAAGATCAGATTTAGATTAATCTTCAACTCCTGAGGATGCTGATGTCAGCGAAATACGTGTCGAGTTTAATTACTGTGTCACTGTCTTTTGGCGCGTGGGGTTAACTTATTAAGAATTCATAGTTAAGAAAACTTGTCAATCAACAAGAAAAATCAAATGACTGAAAGTCTGTCTATCTGTCGTGATGGGGATACCCTGTCTGACGATAACCTGACCGACTTTTGTTCAAAAGAACAAAACGAAATCACCATTACAGATTTAGCTGTGCTGGGCGTAGACAACTAAAACTACCACAAAGCGAAAAATTATGTGAGTTCGGTGTTTGGTTGCTTAGCACCGCCTACGACAAAGACTTCTAGACTGGACCTGGCGTCCTTATGCCACAGCTGATTTTGTTGTGAAGCTTACACGGTCGTTGGCCAACGGGTCGCGGGGAGCGTTCAAGCAACCGACCAGGCGAACGTTCCGTGATATTCTGTTTCCGCGGCGGCACCTGTTTACTACATCACGACTGGTCGGCTGCTTTATTGTGCCTTTTCCACCAACAGACTGTGAGTATTCCGGCTGCTTCAGTCGTAAATGTAAATAGCCAAGTCCCCTCTCCAAGTTTTTGGTCCACAACGCTGCTTTTTCCGCACAATGAGCCTTACACATTATACAGTGTCCCAATAGTACGACATCAGAATCTTACGACTTTATTCTGCATTTTATAGAAATAAACTGTACAACAACCCACTCTTCATTTTTAGTTCCCTATTCTTTGAAATTGTATTGGCTTATAAAGACTGCCCCACTTCATTTGTACAGCACCTAACTTTGATTTTTTAAATACAACATCTTGTATTCGACTGCATTTTTCTGTTCCTTAAGTAGTTTTACTGCAAGGTTTTATAAAACATTTTTTGCCTAAAATGCACATTTTTAGTGTAACTAGATTTTGCCAAATGAGTGGTACCGGACCGTTCGAACAACTACTCCTCGAGCAAATGCCCCACCAGGCATTGAATTATAGAATTGTATTGTACTACGAGATATCACAGAATGTTATTTCAGCTAGCTGGTATTGAAACATTCATAACGTATCTCTACGTACATTACTTCAATGAACAAGGTCCATTTTATAGGCTATATTAAATATATTGTGTTCAAAATGATTACAGAAAACTGCAGACCACTGGTTTCGTCCTTGTGGGACTCGTCAGTACAGTGTTTTCCGCATTCATTTTATACGTAAATAATTTGCTTATATTTATGCTAACATACGTCGATTATACATATATATTAATACGACTATGTATTTTAAATTCAATCCTTGAAAATATAAGATAGTACGTTCCAGATGAAGCCGCGTTATGTAGGCATCATAAAAAGTTCAGTTGTTATAAAAGACGAGGAACTAGGAAGCCGTATAAAATTTAAGAGTTCTCAGCAAATTAACGTGAGCAACGGAACGGTTTTATTTTCGTAATTTTATGAAGGATAAAATGAATTCATTAAACTTTAATATACACCTGAATGAAGTTTTTAAAACATTTATATTCTACACGCAAACTCCTCAGACTCGTACAGAGACCTCTACGTGTTTTAATTAATTCGTGTCTGTGGAGATAGTTTTTTTGTTATAGCGCCTCTCTAGTTCTGTAAAAGCGGTATCAAATTGAACATTTATATCTAAAGTTATAAAGCAAAATTCAACTAAAACGAATGTTCTAAATTATCGATTTTTTTATTTGGGGCTCATTTGCTCTACTTTATTTCGTTTAAAAAACTAACATTTCGCTGCCAGTTCTCAAACAATGATTGTCATTTTAATCGCTTTTACCGGCACCTCCACCAAATGGTGTCTTTGTAATCAGAATGAAAAACTGACTAGCTTGTTTAAAAAAATATATTTATAATAAAGAAATGACATAAATAAAAACATGGACATACATCAAAGATATTACAAAGATATATGGAAGTTGTCTTTGAGCGTATATTCGCGTGTTACCAACTTTGGGCAGAGCTGCTGGCGTGCGCTGCATGCCTGCTAGAAAATTTCAAAATTTCGGTGAATTTCTCTAGTTTCAGTGTTCAAGGTGAACGCATGGAGGTGCGTCCTTTCTTAATAAAGGTTTTAAGTTCCTTTGAAATCATATTTCAAGAGGCAGATAGTCTCCGCGTTGGATCCATACCTCACAATGTGGTAAAACGTCTTGGACGAATTCGAAATTTCAATAAAAATGTTATTTTATTTTCAAAGACCATCTGTCATACGTCTGCGATAGGCCATGATATAAAGATAACAAGAGCCGAACAAAAGTCGTTCCGTTTTGCGCATGTCGTAATTTGATAACCCGATATTAAAAAACACATTTTTTTCATCTCTTATTTAAAATCAAGTTTTATTTAGCAAAAAAGATAAATCTTCTCTAATCAACAAGGTTATAAGGCGTGGATAGGGGGCCGAAGGCCCGACATAACACATTTCGGCGGTTTACGAGAAAGAGAAGAAAAGGGAAAAGCGTGACAAATTTATTTTTAAGCGAGAAATTGAAACATCAGCACGAAATTTGTACACGTCATCCACCAATTCATCACGCGTAGTTAGAGCCCCTTCTAATTTTCTACTTTCAATAAAATACTTGGTCACCAACCAGTAACCAGCTCGGTGTACCCTGAATATATTCTACTGTTTCAAAGTATCCGATGAACGGATAGCGTCAAATACGCGTGAAGTTGTTCGTCCGCACGTTCTACTGGATTACGTCAAATTTCATCGCTCTAAGTAGAGAGCTAGCTGAGACAGGACATACCAAAATTTGGGGTGCTCTATACTGGCGGAACCGAGAGGTGTAGGACACGCTGGAAATCGGATTCGGATATTTCAACTCCACGGATCACGAATGTCAAAGAATCATTCCCCCGAGGTCGTAATAATTACCAAGCTAAAAATTTGCTTTTTGTGTAAAGAAACACACATTATTTATAGATGCCCTACATTTTTATCCAAAACTCCTGAACAGCGCTTTGAAATAATAAAGGGTTTTCTTACTCCAGTAACAGTTTATGGAAAGTTATTGATGCAATACTTATGGAGTTTGGGGCTGGATTGGGACGCTACCCCTCCGCCGGAGATACTCACTAAATGGGGCAGGTTCATATCAGAACTATGTACTTTCCTAGATTTTACTATTCCCCGTCACATGGAAACATCAGATTTCCAGAGTTGTCAGTTGATTGGTTTTGCAGATGCCTCTGAAAGGGCCTTTTGCGCTGTCACTTATTTACGTGTGGTGTATAAAACCGGCGAAATAAAAACATTCTTTATCAGTGCCAAGTCCAAAGTAGCACCTTTAAAGAGAATTTCTTTACCAAGGCTCGAATTGTGTGCAGCAGTTCTACTTGCTAAATTGATCACTTTTTTATTAGCCTCTTATTCTAATAAGATAGAGTTTCAAGAAATGTTTGCCTTTACCGACAGTATAGTAACGCTTAACTGGATTAAAAGTTCCCCTCACTTTTGGAAAACTTTTGTCAGCAACAGAGTAACATACATACAAGAAAGAGTGGCTGCAGGCAGTTGGTATTATGTACCATCGGTCTTAAATTCTGCCGACTGCGGTTCGCGTGGAATATTTCCGACGGAACTTACCAACCTTATACTTCCTGGTGGAATGGCCCAGAATTTTTGTGCAACCCTTCGGAAACTTGGACTTTTCTTAACCAAGAAATTTCCGAGCCCACCGAAGTACTCTGAGAAAGAAGAAAATTCACCGTTGCTACGGTCGTTGATGCCAATTTTCTGGATTCACTGCTGGAAAAATTTTCCTCGCTACGCAAAACCAAACGCATTGTTGCTTATGTACTCCGATTTATACATAATTCTAGAACTAAATCGCCGAAAATTAAGACCCCTGGGTATTATACCCCAAACTGAATTAAATTCGGCTTTGTTAGTGTTGGTGAAGCGCATACATACTTGCTTCGAAAATGAAATTTTACTTTTGCAGAACAAATCTCCTTTACCCGAGCCGTTGCGGAAGCTAAATCCTTTCTTGGATAGTGCTGGCCTACTACGGGTGGGAGGACGATTACGCAATTCCGATCTGCCATACAATCACAGATTCTCGATACTTTTACCTAGTAATTCTAACGTTTACCACATTACTTATACTTAAACGAAATGCACATTAATAATTTGCATGCAGGTATACAAACTACGCATTCTTTACTTGTCCAAGGATTTTGGGTTCTTTCTGCGAAGAAAATAATTAGAAAAATTATTTCTCGTTGCGTGCGATGCTGGAGAACAGATCCTAAACCTTTAAAACGCCTCATGGGAAATTTACCTAAATTTCGCGTTTCACAAGCCAAAACCTTTCAAAAAGGAAGGTGTGGACATTGATGGTCCTTTTACCATTACAATGGGTCGATTACGGGGTTCCAAAACTTGCAAGGCTTACATATGCTTATATATTTGCTGCGCCGTAAAGGCGGTGCATCTAGAACTGATATCAGATCTTACCACTGAAGCCTTTTAGCATCTTTCCGCCGATTTTTGGCGCGAAGAGGTAGGTGTTCAAATGTCTCCTCTGACAATGGCACTAATTTCGTAGGTGCCAGCAATTACATAAATGAAATTTACTAAAAGACGGCCAGAATTGAAGCTCTACAGCCGCTCCTGCCGCTCCACACATGGGTGGCATTTGGGAGGCTAATGTAAAATCATTGAAGGCTCATTTAATGCGCGTCGTTGGTGATCAAATATTAACCTTCGAGGAATTGTCAACGGTTATTACACAAATTGAAGCAGTCGTGAATTCAAGACCGTTGTGTCCGGTTAGTTCTGATCCCAATGACTTAACGGCGTTAACACCTGGTCATTTTCTTACTTTGCACTATCTAACTGCGATTCCTGATCCTGATTTGACGAGAATTATTGTGGCTGGTAGGCTATCGCGGTGGCAATTGTTACAGAAATTTCACTACGATTTCTGGCGTCGGTAGCATCGGGAATATTTGCACACGTTACAGCAGCGGTCGAAATGGCATTTGCCTGATGTCGTTGTAGTACCTAATACTATGGTCCTTTTGAAACATGAAAATACTTCTCCACTGAATTGGGCTTTGGGTAGGATTGTTACTCTTATTCCCGGATCTGACAATATACCAAGAGTTGCAATTGTTAGAACCACTAATGGGTTACTAAAACGCCCATTAGTAAAATTATGCCCTCTTCCCAATTATTGCTAAACTGAAATGCCCTGGGCATTTTCAGGGGGGTGGGAATGTTCCGTCCCTGCTAAAAATAGGCAAAGCAGTTTTTTATTTATTTTGTAATTTCATTTATTTTCTTTAATTATCAAGTTTATTTTTGTTTACTTCACATACCTGTTTAATTTTGATTTACTTTGCACTAATACATTGCTGTTAAATACCTTTTCTCCCGTTTAACTACGCCCGACGGGACCCGAGGACCCGACGATAAGTACACAGAAAGCTGTGAATACATACGGACCGTTCTGCATTCTGTGCTTATGCTTTTTACCTTATCTTATTTCTGCACAAGTCGCAGATTAATTACCATTACATACATTTACCTACTCAGACAAAAAAGACGAAAGTGACTGGACCCAATCTCGCACCCTGCTTCTTGGACAAGTGTGAGTACCGGCAATATTTTTATTACAAAAATTTTATTGAGCCTAGTGATCCCTTAAATTATACTTGAACTTGCTTACGTAACAATAACTTATTTTGAATTATTGCCAGAATGGACTAGAGTATTCCAAATTAATCCCGTATTTTATATTAGTTATAGTAATTTCTTAACTTACACTAAACAAAAATTGTTTTGCATTTGACATTATTATTTAGCAGTTTAAAAATAAACAAGGCGGTTCACAAAATATCTGCGCCCTCCGTGCATACCAGTATGTTTGATTTTTGGGGCTTGCCCCGGGGCTTACAATTTACTAGTTGATGCCTTTGGAAGGAGCATTTTTATCAATTTAATTTTTCGTTTGTTATAATTCAGTTTCACTCAACGTAGGTATATTTAAACAGCTTCTGCAATTCCATTATTGGCTTATGTTTAATTATTATAGCTTTATTTCCTCATACAGACTAAAATTTAATATATACGCAATGGGTTGGACGTTATAACTATCAAATATCATATAGAGGGTTGCTTAATTTGAAACGATAATACAACAGGACTAGTATGCAAATAGACTCTTCGCATATGGCTTATTATCAGCAAAAGGGTAAGAACTGAAACGAGATCTCTTAACGTCGCGGTCAGCACGCAATGGCCGTGAGGTATGGTCTAATCAGTCCCGAATCATATGACAAACTCTTGCCCCATTATCTAAACAGCCCTTAACTCTCCAGGGTAATTACCAATAACCAAGCCTCTATGTCAAGTCTTTTAATTCGACAAGCGGCCCTCCAAATTACGTCTGAGATGAAGTGGCGGAAGACAGATCTCAAAAGGCAGGAGTTATACGAGCTTGATTACACATGTCCGATGAATACCAACAAGACGAGGGACTGCGGGACTTCTTCGTCGACAACTGTTTTATTCTGAGATTGGATTTGGTGCAACATAAGAGGCTTTATAATTTGAAACCTAACTAAATATGATATTTGTAAAGCATAGATATTTCTATCTCACCGAGTGAAATTCGAGAAAGATAAATATTTCCTCGTAATTGAAGGAAGGGGAAATGCATTAATAAGTAAATGAAAGCTCTGTTGCTACGCTACATACGTGCAGCATCAAATTGCTAAAGTTAGTAGTTAGAAAATGACAATACTGGGACACATCCCTAGCCGAGGCGGTTGACCGCCTCGGCGGGAGGAAGCCGGGCGCCCGTCTTTCTGGCTGAGGAGCGATGGGGCGCTCGAGCCAGCCCGCCGAGGCGATCGATCGCTTCGGCGGGTGGAAGCCGGGCCCCCCGGCTTCTCCAGGTGCCATCCACTTCTTCAAGGAAGCCGGGCCCCCGGCTTCTCCAGGTGCCATCCACTTCTTCAGCAACGACTTCTGCGGCAGCCTCTCTCAGAAGAAGCGAGTGTCTTTGCCGAAGAGTGCGCCCCCCAAGCCGCCATTTTGGGCCCCCTTGGTTGTGGCTGAGGCGCATGCGCCGGGGCTCTGAAAGTACACGTGTTGTTCAGGCCAGTCCATCCAGGTGCCATCAATGACCAGAGGCTGCTGAAGGAGTCATGTCTTCTGCCTCTGGTGTCTTTGGGGCCTTTGGCAGTGGCTGAGGCGCATGCGCCGGGGCTCTATGAGAGTGGGCGGGGCAATAGCCAATGAGAGAGGTTGTGGGCGGCATCCAATGGGAGTGGTTGTGGGTGGTAAGGTTCAACTACTGCTAGATGCCTTTGGATGTGGCCCAGGCGCCTGCGCCGGGGTTTTCGCAAACGTTCTGGAAATGACGCCGACCGGGAGTCGAACCCGGGTCCCCGCGCACCGGAGCCCTCGCTAAACCCACTGAGCTAATCGGCTGCCCACATGCCCGTCTTTCAAATCATCCATATACACTTGTAAACAGAAGTTTCTCGGAAATTCCAACGTTTGCAATTGTTTATACTAAATAAATATTGATATCAAAGTTTAAGAAAAAAAGCACGCTCGCCGCCGATAAGAGATGTTATAATTGTTTTTATTATGGGTAAAAAACCTTTCAACTCGCCGACAGGATTATGCTTGTTTAGGTTTGCTCCCACGTTCTATATATGCACATACTACGTTGCAGACACTACAAGGTGACCCGTTTGTTTGTTTGTATTATTACAATAAAATAACATTCTAGAACATTCTCAGTTTGTTTATTTTGATACGTACTATGTTTTAAAATTACTTGTTATCTTAATGCGTTTCGGACACGTGTGTGAACCATCTGGTGAGTGCTGGAAGTACTAATTGAGTGTCGGTAATATAGAGCACATGTAGATTTCTGTTACACTTACTGGAAAGTGCAAATTGAATGTCGGTAATATAGAACGCATGTAGAATCTTAAAGAGACCATTTATAGTTACTGATATGCAAACATCTTAGTTCTCGGTAGTAGAACATCCTACATCGCTAATTATTTGAGAACAGTAGTTTAAATCTAGGCTAACTCCTACGTAAAAACTGCGTCATGTGGGGTATCAAATTAAAGGACTCAACGAGAGGTATCGGAATATTGGGGTGGTTTTTAGGGATGGTTTTTGGGGGTGGTTTTTAGGGGTGGTTTTGGGGATTGTTTTAGGGGTGGTTTTAGGGGTTGTTTTAGGGGTTTGTTTTTGGGGGTTGTTTTTAGGGGTGGTTTTAGGGGTGGTTTTAGGGGTGTTTTAGGGGTGGTTTTTAGGGGTGGTTTTAGGGTTGGTTTTAGGGGTGGTTTTTGGGGTTTGGTTTTAGGGGTGATTTTTAGGACGCCCCCGGCCACGCTCCTTGCCCCGCCCACCTAGGTCATGTAGGGTATCAAATTAATCAGCTCGATGAAACAAATAGGAATCTATAGTTATTCTCCTACTTCCGAATTCTTATCAGTAGTTGTCTGTCTGTCTGTCTGTCTGTCTGTCTGACTGACTGACTGACTGTCTGTCTGTCTGTCTGTCTGTCTGTCTGTCTGTCTGTCTGTCTGACTGACTGACTGACTGTCTGTCTGTCTGTCTGTCTGTCTGTCTGTCTGTCTGTCTGTCTGTCAAGGCCGTTGAATTTCGTAGACTGCGCATGCGCACGGTTGTATGGAGAGTATTTAAGCAAGCGGTGCTGTCAGTTAGTACTTGTACTTCAACAAGGGAACCGCATTTGAATAATGACACACATAAACGTAGACACGTTTCGTGTTCTGGACGGTGCTGCTGTGGATGAATCAGCACGCCGTGTCGAGGTGCACGTACATCAGCCGTTCGTGACAACAACAACATTCAACGCCAATGACGAAATTCGCATACCAATCAACCAACAAGACGTTTACGTACTGCCGCATCTAAGCTGCATCTACATAGAGGGCAGGTTCATCAAGGGTGCAGGAGGCGGAGATGCGGCTTTAACAAATAACGCCCTCAGTTTCATCTTTGACGACGCCCGCTATGAAATCAACGGAGTGGAGGTGGATCGAACAAAAAACGTGGGCATCACGAGCACACTGAAAGGTGTAGTTTCTCTGAATGAGGGTGAGGTGTGTGCGCTGGAGAATGCCGGCTGGACGAATACGGGAGACTCACCGAGCCACCTTATCGACGAGAACGGGAACTTTAACGTGTGCATCCCGGGAAGAATCCTGCTGGGATTCTTGGAAGACTACCACAAGGTGCTGTTGAATGTGCGTCACGAGCTCATTTTGACTCGATCGAAAAACGATAGGAACGCTTTCGTGGGTAACGAGGACACCAGAATTGAGTTGAGCAAGGTTCATTGGAGGGTGCTGTACGTCTATCCATCGGATGCTGAATACCTAAAACTTCTCAATATTGTTGAGGATGAGAGAACGTTGCAGATATATTTTCGCAGCTGGGAGCTGTACGAGTATCCGGTGTTGCCGCAAGCTACGAAACAAACGTGGGCCGTCAAGACTGCAACACGGTTAGAGAAACCCCGCTACGTTATTGTCGCCTTCCAGACGAATCGCAAAGCGAATTTGGATACGGATTCAAGCAAATTTGACCACTGCAATCTGGCAAACGTCAAACTGTACCTGAATTCTGAGTGCTTCCCCTACGAGAATTTAAACTTGGATTTCTCCACGGGGAAATACGCCCTGCTATACGAAATGTACGAGAACTTCCAGAGTTCATACTATGGAAAAGTTGGCGAGCCGCTATACGGCAGGGAACAGTTCAAGGATCTAGCTCCCATCGTGGTGATTGACGCATCAAAGCAGTCGGAAAGCATCAAGTCTGGACCCATAGATATGCGTCTAGAATTTGAGTCGAGCGAGAATTTTCCGGCCAACACAACCGCATACTGTCTCATCCTGCATGACCGCATCGTTGAGTATACACCGGGTAATGAATCGGTCAGGAGAGTGGTGTGAACGCATGCCTACTCTGTATACAGATTATAGTTTTAATTATATTGATGTAAAAATATATTCATTGTTTTTATTTTTGCGCCTGGGCCACATCCAAAGGCATCTAGCAGTAGTTGAACCTTACCACCCACAACCACTCCCATTGGATGCCGCCCACAACCTCTCTCATTGGCTATTGCCCCGCCCACTCTCATAGAGTCCCGGCGCATGCGCCTCAGCCACTGCCAAAGGCCCCAAAGACACCAGAGGCAGAAGACATGACTCCTTCAGCAGCCTCTGGTCATTGATGGCACCTGGATGGACTGGCCTGAACAACACGTGCGCTTTCAGAGCCCCGGCGCATGCGCCTCAGCCACAACCAAGGGGGCCAAAATGGCGGCTTGGGGGGCGCACTCTTCGGCAAAGACACTCGCTTCTTCTGAGAGAGGCTGCCGCAGAAGACGTTGCTGAAGAAGTGGATGGCACCTGGAGAAGCCGGGGGCCCGGCTTCCTTGAAGAAGTGGATGGCACCTGGAGAAGCCGGGGGGCCCGGTTTCCACCCGCCGAAGCGATCGATCGCCTCGGCGGGCTGGCTCGAGCGCCCCATCGCTCCTCAGCCAGAAAGACGGGCGCCCGGCTTCCTCCCGCCGAGGCGGTCAACCGCCTCGGCCAGGGATGTGTCCCAGTATTGTCATTTTCTAACTACTAAAGTTAATCCAGAGTGGAATGACTAATTACTGTAAGTACTTATGTATTTTTGCACCTAAATTTTATTCAACTTGCTCCGTTTTTTCATTTAGATGATGTGGCCTGCAAAAAGTCGGGGATTCTTCTAGGTAATTTGAAAATAATACATTGCCGGTTAAATCGTTCGGAGATTTTGAAGTCCTACAAGAATACCTCTCAAACGGGTCAAATCTCATTAACTGGAAGGAAAATAGAAGCTTCAATAAATTCTTCAAGAAATCAGTTGTCTAAATTTAATAGTTTCCTTAGAAAATATCGAACTATTGTATTTGATTTCATTTGCTTATAAAGCCTTGGTTGTACCAAAAATAATAATAGGTACCAAAAATAAAGCATTTCTGCAGTGCACAGGTACGCAGGATGTCTTGGGGTAGAATTTAATAACATGCATGTTGCATATGATAGTAGAATGCCAATGAACTATGGATAATTCATTTTTGTCGTAATAAAAAAATCTAACACGAATGAACATTTTGTTTGGGGACCGCTCTACTATTAGGTATGCACCTACTTAAAGCAAATGCTGAAAGTTGGCTCCATTGCTTTATACCTGTATAAAGCAATGGAGCCAATGGATAGACGGCATATAATTAAACATAGTTTGATAATGAACCACCTTCCGGAAATAGCGACCTCTTCGAAATGAGGCATTGAAAATAATTCCACCGTGAAAAGTATAATTTTGGAGTAGGTATATTATTAGTTTATTATTTACTATACTTATCAGGAATCTATTATTACTGTATAACTATTTCCGTTTTACATGTTGAAATAGCGCAGGATAGATCACTTGGCAACTGGTTCATTCTTCGATTCCTTACTAATTTTTACCCGGCTGCTCGATGTCATTGTTTGACAGTTCCAAATGTTAAGCAAATATTCAGAAGTAGCTATATTATTAGTGAGAAACGTCCATCAAATTTAATTTCTGTGCCTTCTCCAAAATTTGAGAAAAAAATGAAAACCTATTTTTTCCTCCACTTTCGGGGAACATGTCTCCTCGGTGAGGGGTATAGGAGCAATGTTTTAATGAAAGCCCCTTTATTTTTCGACAAGGAATCATCCCCTTTTGGAGAAAATTAACAATTTTGAAGAATTTGACGAATGCAAGTTTTGACAGAAGACATTTTGGATTGAACGGGCGAAATTTATGGAAGTTTTCTAGAGTGTGACATGAGTATCTTCGAGATTCCGTAATATAGGTACATAGTGGGTCTAAAAACGATCAATTTTTAAGCGCTGTTAAAATTTATTGCAAGTGGTTGATCAATTAGAATCATTTTACAACTACCATATAGTCAGTTCAATAGGTTTTTTATTGATGTATAATATATTAATAGAAGAATGTTACACAACTACAATACCACCGCTTGAACTTGGTTAACAAAAATTAACAATTCCAGTTCAGGCAACTGGTAGTCATTTAATGATTTAATTAAATCCTATGAATTATTTTAATTGGAGTCAACTGGAAAATATGGTGTGCAACAGAACTGTCATTTGATTTTAAGGGAAAAGCAATAACAAATATTTACTTATTAATCATTGATATTTATTAACCAAGTTCAAGCGATGGTATTGTAGTCGCACAACACGCTTTTATTAAAATACAGGATGGCCCACTGAAAAGAGTAAGTGCGATTTTATACCAATTAGCATCATTTTCACGAAAAGAAACTGGGACACGCCGATTTTGGTTGTAAGGGGCACATCTGAATTCGATGTTTTCATTCATGTAACTTCAACCCCAAAGCAGGAGGGAAAAGCACCCTTAAATTGTTAAATAGAAGGTGTAGTCAAGATACACACCGTTTGAAAGGCCTTTCAATTTTCTTTATAACAGTTTTTTATTTTTTAAAGCGAACCTCTAACTACCGAGAAAATGCTTCTTCAAGATAACATTAATTAAGGCACCTCATCCCCAGTAAGTGCGATTTTATACCATTTAAATTTAACATCAATTTTACGCAAAAAGCGCAGACACGTCTATGTTGGTTTTAAGGGAGAAATCTGAATGCTATGTTTTCATTCATGTAACTTCAACCCCTAAGCTGAGACAGCACCCTTAAATTTTTAAATTGAAGGTGGTGTCAAGATATACACCATTTGAAAAGCCTTACAATTCTCTTTATAACAGTTTTTATTTTTTGGAATCGGACCACTGACCTCTGAGGAAATACAATTTAAATGATATAAAATCGCCTACTTACTGGTGTCAAGGTGCCTTAATTAATGTTATCTTTAAAGTGATTTTTTCGGAGGTTAGTGGTCCAATTTTAAAAAATAAAGAAGAACTTGTGTGTTAGCTCCGACGCACGACTGCAGTTTACTCCTTACGCACGATTATTTTAACTTCAATCACTTGATAAATAATTTTCTTAAGTCCATTTCCAGTTTAATTAAAAATTATAAAGCGTTTAATTATGCATCTTTACTGATACAAATCAATCGCCATTTATTCAAAATAACGATAAAAGTAAAAAAAAGAAAACTAACCGCTATTGGATTTGAACCTCCGTATGCTCCGGATTCAATATCGGCGGCGTGCGATTGAGCTCACTAATCCATTGCGACATGGCTGTCATCTTCTTTACACTTGTATTTAAACGAAGTTGATTCCCATGCGATATATTTTTGGAAATATTTTTGATATTTTTTGTTAAACTTTGGAAAATATTGCACAAAAACGTTATCTGGTGCACATTGTATGTGTCCTGATACTCGGAATATCCTTAAAACACTTTGGGGACATAGAAATAGCAATTTTCAAATTTCCCATGTTGAACAGGATGCTTCAGGATTCCCGGGACACACGGTAAACAATTAATCAAACATACATACACTAAATAAAAGACATAGCTGTTAGTATGTTCAATTTATATAATTCCCAATTAACCGCATCCATGTGTTCTATCTATTATACAATAAATTGTACTCATAACTTTTATTGTAAGGGACGTATAAGTAATATAATAATACTTAATGCTAATTGGGCAACGGCAACATAGTAGGTACTTTGTAGGCTTCGAGGAATGAAATATTTTCAAAAACTTTATTAAGCATATAAGACATGAAAATGTACAAAACTCCAAAAAATTATTATAAAGAGAATTGAAAGGCCTTTCATACGGTGCACATCTTGACACCACCTTCCATTTAAAAATTGGAGGGTGCTTTTTCCTCCCTCTTTGGGGTTGAAGTTACCTGAATGAAAACATCGAATTCAAAATGACCCCCTTACAACCAAAATCGAAAGGTCCGAGTTTTTTCTTGAAAATGATGCTAAATGGTATGAAATCGCACTTACTGTTTTCAGTGGGCTACCCTGTATACGTATTAAACGTCAATAGAAAGCCTGTCGAACTAACTACCTATAGTACGCCGGATAGTGACATCAATTTTCAAATGATTTTAGCGTGCGGCAGAGGTTGTAAATTTGGTAGTTTGTGTGATAGCAAACAGGAAAATTGTCCTCTGTCCACGGCCCACCCCGCGTCGGACATTTTACAATTGGCATGTCTTAAAAAATTTAAAAGAAAGAATAAGTTAACCTAAATCTTTTCAACGTCTCTGCCTTATGATTCAACTTGTTAATTACATAATAAAAAACGAGAAAATACCCGATGTAGAGATTCTGAGCAGTCCCTGAGCAGAGGCAGAGGTTCTGAAAGTGTTTGGAAAGTAGGCCTACTTAGATTCAAACGAGCTAAATGACTAAGTAGAGCTTCTTTTCTAAACATATTTAAAACGTCTTCCTCTGATCTGAAGCTGATAAGGACCTCGGCCTCGGGTAATTTATTGTTCTTTATGATTTAATTAATTAATGTAATCTAAAGACAGGGGCACTGAAAAGATTTAGGTTACTGAAGATGGCAGCTTAGCTGCCGAAATGCGTATATAGTATTTCAAATTTTATGTGGTTAGGGGTACAATTGATTCTTGAATTGATTATTTAACCACAGTCTCTTACATCTTAATCCTTTACTTTTTTTCTTTCACATTTTTGAAGACCTGCCAATTGTAAAATGTCCCAAGCTGGGGTCTCGCACATGGATATTTCCAACAGACAATTTACAATTTTATATGAATACGAAGTGCGCTGAAATGAGTTATAAAAATGTCGCTACCCGGCGTACTACTATCTGATGGCTGTAAAGTAAATTCCAATAGGTAGGCCAATCAGTTGAAATTTGGTTAGCGTTTAAAAATTGATCGTTTTTGGCCCATTGTGTATATAATTATATTGAACAATAAATAAATAAATAAATAATATTATGATAAACTAATAACAATACAATTAAAAGAAATAATTTTTGGGTATAATTAGAAGATATCCAGAAAACTAAAGCAATATAGAAAATTTTATGTTCTTTTATTATAGTCTACTCATTTTCACAAAAAATGAAGCGTCTCTGAAACAATTGCAAAAAGCCAGAGCAAGGTTATGCCCTAACCTTATCGTTTCTCCCATATGGCGGACTTCATGTGAATTGCTTAGGAAGGTAATTAGAAGGAATATGTGGAATTAAAAAGTAATTACTTATTTTGTCGCCGAAGCTGTATAAAACATAAAACATAACTAACTCGTCCAAAAAACCAGCCTGTTACATACAAGATCTGCTACCGTCCAAAAAATATTATTGGCAGAATCAGGCGATAGCTAAACAGGAACATAAAACTTATCGGCTTTCAAATAACCTTCTGTGAAAATGGAAATTGATAATTTCCATTTCAAAAAATCTATGTCGAAAGCTGTTCCCTATAAATCACCTTACGTAATAAAACTCCCCTGTGTTCTTTAGTCTTCTGAGAACACATCTTCGGTAGCCGGAGATTTGTTTTGTTTTATCACGTCCGGCATTATTTGAAGTGGAAATACTCGGTCCCTATTTTCCAATCTCAAGTCTTTTGTTAGTCTTGGACGTTGAGAATTCAAATGTCTTTGTTTTAAATTTGGTTCGCGACTTTTCAAATACGCTAACGGGAACCGCCTCTACGACTTTGCAGGGGATGAAAGCGGACTTCGTGCTTTCTAGAATATCAAGTAACCCTGTGAGCTTGAATGCGGGGAGTGTGCCACGTATATTATATGTTAATTTCCAACGATTTCTGTGGATGTTAACACTAATTGCTGGATATTTGAAAGGAAAATAGCATATCTATAATCAGTGATAAAATACACGATAGATAAGATATATGTAAGTACAAAGGAGTTGAAGATTAATCTTAAGCTGGGAGGGAGGGCTTCGGCGGCGGTTGATTTCGAGATTTCCTACGTCAGCGCTTGGTGTCGTGTGCAAAGATTCATCTCGCATTCTTGATATTTCGGAAAGGTGGGCGTCAAGATCTTCTACGTCATCTTGGTGCTGCGTGCAAAGATTAATTCGGGAATTCCGATTCTTTCGCGTGACGTCCTTCGCATCTGGGGCGTGCTCATCTCGGACATCGTTACATGCGTATTCGGATGAATGAGTTCAGTATTTCTTTCGTATTTGATTTGCAGTAGTGGTCTCGTCGAACAATTACGGATTGCCACTCTAAGTTTGTTAGATTTGAGGCATTCCCTCTGTGCATTGTTACAAATGGCTGTTTGGCCTCTTTCCACCTCCAACAAGTCGACGATATCGCTTAGTAAACTAGAGAACAGCAATTTCTAGAATATTTCTTTAAATGGAACACTGTATTTAGGCGAATAATTAGAAAGCCTATTAAATTCTGAGTACAATGCCATATTTATTTTTTCTTTTAACAAATGAATGAAGTTCGCAGGAATAAAAAGAAGAAATGAGCAAGAGCAGGCTGCGCAGTGCACGATGCAATGTTCAGATGTTCAGAAACAAAATAGAATATCTCGTAGTACACAAAATCTGGATTTAGTTCTATAATTCAATGCCTGGCGGGGTATTTGCTTGAGGAGTAGTTGTTCGAACGGTCCAGTACCACTCAACGAAATATGTATTTTAATCTTCGAATATAAAATTTTATATTCAAAGATTTTAATCTATTATAATTATCTTAAGTAATTACTACACAAAAAAAGAACACAAGGAAATTAAATTTTGTTACTAATGCACGTCCTGACAGTCCGAGAGAATATTGGATTGCTCAACAAATTTCAACGGTTGATTTTTTGAGCTAATTTGAATATTCGTCATGCGACGAACATACAACCCGCACAAAGCTTATTTCATTTTAGTATAACTCAGGTACAATAAGATCACATTCAAAAGTTTCGAAAGTTTCTGCAACACGGGATTTTGTACATTTTCATGTCTTATATGCTTAATACAGTTTTTGAAAATATTTCATTCCTCGAAGCCTACAAAGTACCTACTAGGTTGCCGTTGCCCAATTAGCATTATTGTATTACTTATACGTCCCTTACAATAAAACTTAAGAGTACACTCTAATTGTATATAGATAAAATCTTTTTACAATAAAAACATAATTTTATTGTGTTTGTTACCGTAAAAAAATGTTTTATTTCCTTACACGTAAATGGTATTTGGAGAAAATAATCAGATACTTTACGACCATATAAAAAGTGTCCAATTGTCCTAGACCACCCTGTAACTGAAATAAATCACTTAGTATCTTTGCACGTTCCGGCCCGTATAATCTCACCTTTCAAAAGCACGCCAAATGAAACGATAGTAATAAAAACGATGCCTAACTATCACAATGATACAGGCCAAGTTTATGGCGCCCTTAGTACTTTTATTGTCCCTCTTCTTGGTTTTTACTTTCCAGTGCCTGATTTTTACGAGAAACTTCCACTAAAATACAAATAAAACGCAAAGCAATTCCAATTTCTTTTGAGAGCTGGTATCAAGTGGAGGTTCTTTCAATTGGATGGCGGTTAGTCTTCTTCGTATTTAAATACCGGAGGAGGAATACGTTTCGGGACTTTCCTATATATTTACATATCGTTTATCTGACTTGGAAGACAACGTTGTCAATTTGATCTCAGATTGAAATGACTAAATGCAGGCACATACAATCACAAACATTTTTGCCAGTAGGTACAAGTAGGTACAAGTCAGAGATAGTTAAGAGTCCGGCAAACCCCTTTAAAATGAACCTGAAAACTGACTTCGTAGTACTATGCTCATTTATAAACGGTGAAAATTGAAGTGTTGAATTTTGGAAAGTTTATAAACGAAACTTTATTTTATGTTTCTATAGAAAGAAAAGTTAAAAATTTTATCTTAGAAAGTGTCAGTTCACTCATGAAATTGACCAACTTCACGCGTGCATAGCGCCAAGAGATTTAGCGCCAAGAGATTTACAGTTTTCGAAAAATTGTTTCAATAGAAACATAAAATATACCTTCTTCTA
The DNA here is from genome assembly GCA_963966045.1 of Xestobium rufovillosum. NCBI lineage: Eukaryota > Metazoa > Arthropoda > Insecta > Coleoptera > Ptinidae > Xestobium > Xestobium rufovillosum. The sequence goes on along the minus strand of OZ014494.1, from coordinate 39,143,276 downwards.
CCATAATCAGGCTTTCGTGTTGCTAAATTTACTAGGATGAAGGTTTAATCGTGGTACAGCGAGAGCACTGCAAACTCAAAATATGCCTTGGTATGTGCTGCCGCCGCGTAGCGAGTGAGCCTAAACTCAGAGCGGCGTTGTCACATTTACTAGGTACCGAAAGCGCGGGCTTTGAATGTGCGTTGTTCTTGTGTCCATATAATGTGTTTAGCGTGACGGTGTTGCAACACAGCTGATAGTTTGCTCCGATTTCTAACGGATACCTCACCGACACGATGCCCCGCAGGTGTAACTTTTGACCTGCTTTGCCGGACTCTTAAAGGAATACGCCATTTAATATTATACAATATTTGTTCGTGGTGAGTATGAACAAGTACTAAAATTAAGAATTTGGAGATATAGTCTCATTATTATACAAGGTGTTACAAAAAAGTAGGTCAAGCCGTTACTTTCCTTATGCCATTTTTCATATAAGCGGCCTTCTTTCAAGAGACATTTTGTCAGTTAAAATTTTTAAAAAAATTATTAATAACTGTTGTTATTGAAGATATTCAGTTAAAATTTTGTACAGATTTTTTCTTATGCAGGCGCACCTTTTGTATAATTTTGATGAACGGAGTTGAAGAGCGAACGCGGGAAAGGCGTAGTACCGATTGACCCATCAACTTTTTCCTGCGCACGCCTATGGTTCAAAGGTTTTGTTTTTAAATCAAGCGTTTATTTCTTTTTCACTGTTGTAAAATTTTAATGTAAGTCTTGGTTTCCATTTTACAAGGTAGTGCCACTTATTTGACTTATTTGACTGTTTTGTTGATTCACTCGCTGTTTGTTTTTCACTAGGCTTAGGACTTTTCATTCCTAAAAAATACTCTTTTCAAATATCGAGTTTAATTTTTGTATAAAAATTGTTGTGTGTGCCTCGTTATGTACTTAGGTATTTGTCCTAGCACTTAGACTGAACAATAACTTAGACTTTTCTAAGTAGCCATTGAACAGACAAACAAGCAGGTTGCCAAAATAATGATTAATAAAAAATAGTCTTTTCAAAAAATATCCAGTTTAATTTTTTAATTATTAATTATTAATGATTAAATAAAAAATTACTTCGCGTACTACCAATAAGTATAACAAAATTATTTTATTTAACCGGTTTCAAGATCTACAAACGATCCCATCATCAGAAATGTTTAAGAATAATTGTAAACAAATTATTATAATATTATTATTATAATAATTTGTTTACAATTATTCTTAAACATTTCTGATGATGGGATCGTTTGTAGATCTTGAAACCGGTTAAATAAAATAATTTTGTTATACTTATTGGTAGTACGCGAAGTAATTTTTTATTTAATCATGGATTTCTGCCAAATAGTGAGAAGTGAAAATATTAACTACATTAATTTTTTAAGGAAAAATATGATATATATGTACCTTGTCATGTACTTCTTTGTCCCTACCACTTAGACGTAATAATAATTTAGACTACTCATCAAGTAGATCTTGAACAGAGAGACAAGTAGTAGGATTTTGGTTGTCAAAAAAAGGTGTGTAAGTAATAACCTATTATTCTTAAATCAAAATTTTACAAAAATTAATAAATGAACGCTTGATCTAAAAAATAAAGCCGTTGAACCATAGGCGTGCGAAGGTAAAAGTTGCGAAGTCGATGGGTACCGCAACCCCCATTTCTTCCCTTCGCGCTTCTATTCTTTTGACGGAAAAGTGTACGGACACAAGAATAAAGATTGTGCAAAATTTCAACTGAGTATCTTAAAAAACAACAGGGTTATTAATAATATACCTGTTTCAAATTCTAATTTTGACACACTGTTTCTTGAAAGAGTGGCGCCTATATGAAAAATGACATAAGGAATGGCCCATTATTTTCGGCAGAATCATATTTGCGGTTAACGGCTTGACCTTGTATGTACCAAACCAAAATGCTTCAAAGGCATTTTGACTTCTTTAAAGCGTAACTCCAGAATGACATTTTTCTCTGTCATATACTATGTAGGTTTCATAGGTACACTTACCAATACGATAACAAGGTTATTTTATGATTCGATTATGATTCGATTTACGATACAAGTATCGTAAGGGCTCATATTACGATAAGAGTATCGTACAACGTTTTATCTACCATCAGCGTGACCACGTCTATCAAATCATCTTAAGAAATAATTAGTAAACGAGAAATGATCATGGTAGACAAAAAAACAGTAGGCCGGATATACCTTTTTACTTCATCTGTCATCGATTATTTTGACATCATTGCGAGAATTTTACGTAAGACGAAAATTTTTTCTCTGACGCAGCAGAAATATGGTACAACCAACTTAAGAATGATGACTACAAAATAACTTATAAGATTAAGAACTCAATACTCAAATACCGAAAAATCTCAAATAAAATAATAAAGAATGACATTTCTCAAAAATTATACTGTCATAATAATTGTTTCGTTGCTAGGCAACGTTAGTCGCGCTTCCTCTTATAACACTTGGTTTAGTATAGATAATGGTTCGACACTCCGAGAACCGATTTTCGTCGCCTTCTGCGCATGTGGACAAACTTGTTGAGAACCTCTGTAGTCAGAAGTGTCGGATTCTTTTCGATTTGTAACACTGCCAATATGTCAATTTAGCAACGTCAGTTGATTGTCATTAAATAAATTTCAGGATTTAATTCCCAAGTTTTTCGTTAATATAAAGTGTTTGAACACGAAAGTGTTCTTGTATGAACTATTTTGGTTTTTACGTAATGCCCAAATAGGTGTCAACTGCAAAACAGCTAATTTCCAGATCGGATTTCCAGATTTCTTGAAGTTTCAATTTTAAAGTTTATGATCTGGTCACAAATTTTCAATTTCTATTCCAAATACTATTTAAATTGTAATTTACGCTTTCAGGTATGTTATTCTTTTGATTTTCCCATAATTTATTCTCACATTGAAGCAAAACAACATTCAAATTCAACCAAAAATTTTGATCTTCCACAAAGTTTGACAGCAAATTCCTACTATGCTGTTGCTACAAGCAAATAATGCTCGTAGGGTCGTTGACGGCTGACGGTAACCGGCAATTTTAGAAAAATTCAGTAGTTCGCGACAAAACACCCCAGAGTTCCACATACTGACGTCAGTATGTCCCATACCAGTGGCCCCCAAAAGCTGCGTAATGGCCAACCAGGTTTTATACTAAACCAAGGTTATAACAGATAGGTATGTAACTACTGTCAATGGCTATAGGCGATGTGCAAATAGGTAGGCAGCCCCATCAAACCGAAGTATTGTACTAAAGCGGTATGAAAACAATTCATGTTGACAGCTACTTGTATAATGTAAAGTGTTTTCTTTTCGTGCTCAAAGAACAGTTTGTGTGTGTAATTATTAAATATTAAGCGGTGGTAATATTAAAATACATATTCACGTATGATGGAACTCGTGACTACAGCCACTGCTGTAACTAACCTAAATTGATTTTGCTCGAACTAAATCAGAGACTAGAGACAGCGCACCGGGAAATATTGGATCTTGAAGCTGCTGATATATGCTTGCAATGTCGTACTGTACTTACCAGCAATACAGTCGCATAATTATGGATTTATAAAATAGTAATTTATGAAATGTAAGTTTTACATACCTAAAGCATAGAGTAATACCAAAAATTAATTTCTTGATATTTTCAGCCTTCAAAGAGTAGTTTGTTCACATTTGCAATTGCACTCCAAAAGTTATTGTTATGAACACTTTGTACAAAATGTCGCTGGCGAAATTACATTTTTAGTGATAAAGGTATCCAGTGCAATTGGTTATTCACGCACGTGGTGAATTTTTTGAAGATAGGTACACGTTTATAATAAGTTGATAATGATAAATGATGTGATAAATTGTGCGTTAGTGTAATAATGACGATAAACGTCTATGGCAAAACATCTTTATTTGATTACATTGATTGCAAGTTCCAGTATAATATGGTAGTAGTTTATTAGTTTTGTAATGATATAACTTACAATTATTCATCGATCATCTAGCTTAAAACTCATTTTCTTGACTAATACAATTTCTTAAAAAACTATTAAGATGTAAGAGACTGTGGTTAAATAATCAATTCAAGAATCAATTGTACCCCTAACCACATAAATTTTGAAATACTATATACGCATTTCAAAATTTATGTGGTTAGGGGTACAATTGATTCTTGAATTAAAAAACTATGTAAATCAGAGACAGTGCAGCGGGAAACTTTGGGGTCTTGAAGCTGCTGATATATGCTTGCAATGTCCTGCTATACCAGCAATACAGTCACTTAAAATGCACTGATAACGTTCCTGTTGCTGTCGATCTAAAAGAAATGGTGATTAAAAACAATTTATGACGTTTACATAATCTCAATTACCGTTATCTTCACGAACGTCTGTCTTATTATTTTTGCACAAATGCAGCCCCCTTGTTCCATCACATTCTTTACGTGCCTGGATTCCACAAGTTTTTATCTTTATATTCGTTCCCGTTTGCAAGATGAAATGGGCAATCGGACAACTTTTTTTTTATTTTATAATTAGAAAGAACTTGTCAAAATATTTGACCCGTGTTTTTTCTTTTTTCATCTAGAGCCCACATTAACCGAGAAAAAAATTTATAAAAATTGTCCCTTGTATGTGACTGACGTAATAAAAGCCAGGGTATATCTCTGTTTAACACACGTGCAGCATGCTGGTGGGAGGGTCGTGACGTCACTTTGGTTAGTTGCCGCCGAATAAATTCTGCAGCGAAATGGCAATGTTTAAGTGCGTCCTAAAATTAAGTGTTAAAATTTTAATCATTTTTACGTTTATGTGGGGTGTTAAATAGGTATAATCTTTGGTTTAAGAGTAAAATTTTCTAAAAATTTCGTTAGTGTCCGATTGCCCATTGCCACATTCATATTTGGAAATTCTGAGAAAATTAGTTTTAGTTGTTCTTAACGGGACTCGGGGCACGAACAGTACTTGAAATTCACTACCTTTTGTTGTCATTGTTGCCTGAACGTAATTATCACACAATAATTGGTGTTTTTCACAAAATACCACATTAATTTTCAAGGCACTAATGCAATTAATATCTGGTCTTTTCCTGCCGGCTCAGAATATTTTGCCAACAGATGGCGCAAAGCTGCGCGAAATTTAAAATGTGCATATCGCCTATAACTAATTTATACCTTTTTCCAGAGTATATGCCTATCGTTGCCATAACAAAGAATGAACTGAATTAAAATAATTCATTCATTTTTAACGCATGTGAACGGAGTGCAAAGCATACTTTTAGAAGTAGTTGTAGGAAAAATTAATTTCTTTCGTTGAAATGAATTTTAAAATTACTGCTTTCAATCATTGAAAGCACATTGAGGTTACATTATTGGAAAATATCAGATTTAGGTAAACCGGAACCCTTTAGAAGAATGTTAGTAAATATAACAAATACATTGCGTTCAAAATGATTACAGAGAACTCCAGACTAATGGTTTCGTCCTTGTGGGACTCATCAGTGCAGTGCTTTCTGCATTTCTGCATTCAATGCCTGGCGGAGTATTTGCTCAAGGGGTAGTACTTTTTCGATCGATCCAGTACCACTTGTTGGTAAATATCACAAGAGTTGGATCAAAGGAATCCATTATTTTGAACAATCTGTATGGAATTTGTATATGTTATGTTGGTCATTATTATTAATGAGGATGAAAGTTTGAAACGCGAGTCGTACGCGACTGTTTCAATTCATTCGAGTTAATATTAACCATAACTCGAAGGTTGAATATACAGTTTTATCCACAAAAATCCAGAGGAAGTTGCACTTTTATGGCCACATTAGGTCTCTTAGTCTAGATAAGTGTGCAAGACAAGTAATTCATGAACGACCGCTACCATAGAAACGTATCCAGACACGCATGATTTCTTCATTTTTTTAAGTATTCTTGATAAGTAAATACAAATTTGACGTTTCCCGCATCATAGCAACTTCGATATGCAATATGCTGCAATAAGAACTTTTTGATTGTATACAGCCCTTTGATTAATGGGTTCATTATCTAATGTCCGTTGTGGATAAATCAAGTTTTGTAGCACCAGCACTGATTCACTGGTCTGTTTAGCGGTGACTAAAAATCTCAATCGAATGAAGGTTTCTGTTTTGGATGTGTCGAATTCTAGCTAAAGGTTTACTTATGGGAAAAATGCGGAAATACTGCCATAATTCAAACACTGCAGCATTTTGGAGCATTGTCTCTTCCTTGTAATGTTTCATTTATAAAACTATAACTTTGGTCTGCCATCATTAAATTGGACAAGCACCATAATTGAAAATATTTTATAACATTGCAGGGTAAATCGAATCTACAAATTTTTTCTGAAGCATTTTTTCGTAAACGTCCCCATTTCTGATAAAAACTTAGATGCCTATTAGTTTCGCGTGAACAACGCTGCATATATCTAGTTCGACGTGAAAACTAATATCAGCGTACTGTAAACACAAAAGTCAGTTACATTCCCACAAGTGAAACAAAGAACACAAAACTGCGACAGTAAAATAACACAAAGCATAACTGCGAGGAATATATTTTGCGATTTTATGCACGGAAGGGTTTGAATCCTCCGCTTGGCGTAATCACGTAATTAAATGAATATAACGTGCAGAGTAATTCCACTCCAGCCAGAAACTCCCATAATTATTACGCATTTTAGGATATCTTATGCAAAACTGGGGTTGAACCTTCATATCTTTACATTTTGAATTTCTTAAGGCTGCGTCTACACAATCTATAATAATCGCTTGTTTCCGTAGCAACATAAATTTAACCAATGAGCTGCATAATGCTGATGTACAAACTAACATTTTCGCAGTTTCAGTAAAAGACTGCAATGGAAAAATTAGACTGAGATGGAAATGGAGCAAACGAATTAAGAATATTGTAACCAAAGTCTGCAAAATTCTGAAATAAACAGTCCTTTCTCTTGGCAAAAAGAGTTTGTAATTTATGTTGATAATAGGTACTTAATATAAATTGGCACAAAAAATCAAAATTTAGGCAATTCATCTTTCCCTACAAAAATATTTTGGCCAGGGGAAGGGAAAGGGCAAGGGCAAGGGCAAGGGCAAGGGCAAGGGAAAGGGAAAGGGAAAGGGAAAGGGAAAGGGAAAGGGAAAGGGAAAGGGAAAGGGAAAGGGAAAGGGAAAGGGAAAGGGAAAGGGAAAGGGAAAGGGAAAGGGAAAGGGAAAGGGGAAGGGGAAGGGGAAGGGGAAGGGGAAGGGGAAGGGGAAGGGGAAGGGGAAGGGAAGGGGAAGGGGAAGGGAAGGGGAAGGGGAAGGGGAAGGGGAAGGGGAAGGGGAAGGGGAAGGGGACAAAGAAGGATAAGGGAACCTGTAGTATTCAGTCTATTACCGCTCGAGTTGTGAAGGAAGAAGATTCTTTTTATACTATTTATATTTTTTAAACACGCTAAAGAATAATAAGGCCGATTCTCACTTACGCGACACCAAGCTACGCGACGCGACGCGACGCGATACGACAAATTGTAGTTTTACATGTATTTAAACGAAAGCATTCCCATTTGAGCTTTACTACGCGACGCGGCAACGCGCGACGGCGCGCGACGGATTTTCAATTCTCAGCGAGCGATTAAATTCATGTCGCGTCGCGTAGCGCCGCTTGCTGTCGCGGGAGTGGGGATCACTGCGCGCCAACAACCAGCTACTTGCGCCTGCGAAATAATATACAAATGCCTATTTAGAACTAGGGTAGTTGGTATTATTACGTACCTATATATGTATATGTAATTTAAAATTAAAATGGAGTGGGACTGATAATTCTAGTGGCTTGAAGCCGTGCTCTAAATATGTCGTGGACCCAGTATTTTCTTTTCTCCCTTTTTCTTTTTACTTGATTGTATCCATGACATATTTAAAGCTAACGCCAGCATATCGTCACTACTCGATGTAGAACTCTCCATATCGAAACACAATACTGAACTGAATGCACCAATACCAATTTAAATTGTCTGCGTCGCGTCGCTTCGCGTCGCTCGTTGTCGCGCAAGTGAGAATACTTACCATGCTCGCGACAGATTGCATCGCGATGTCGCGTCGCGTCGCCAAGCTCAGTGTCGCGTAAATGAGAATCGACCTAAGGTTTGAGTTTAATGAAATGGAATATTATTGTAAACTTTAGATATCTGGTAACCGAAACATATTAAAGAGTTTCATCCTAAAACCCGGAGAAGTAGGGTGTCCTAGTACCTAAAGTTCAAATTATAAACATCAGTTTTAAATATAATTTCCATATGAAGGGTACGTGGGATTTTTGGTCAAAATAATCTTGTGAAACGGGTAACCAAAGTGAGGCAATCTGCGGTTCTCTATATTAAAAGCAAACCAGCCTCATTCAACTTCCATAGAAAGGGTTGATGTTACAAAAATTGTATCAGTAATTTTCAAATCTTAACTTAAACGTTTCGATACTATCTAATGTGTGGTGTGAATACATCCTTATTTTAGTACATATATACGTACTCACAGTGTCGTCGCTCTATGGGGCAGACTTCCGGAGTTAGCCAAAAATTAATGCGCATTTTCGAACTATCTCAAATCTGCAGCGGCAAATTACCTAAAAGGAACAATTCGAATTTATTGCTATATATTTTAGGGTGCAATTTCGTCGGTCGATGTTATCTGATATCCTGTTTTCTAAATGACACAGACCTGCAACAGGCGGCACTTTAATTTTGTTTATTTTGTTACACTCTGCTACCTAATCGGTCATTGCACCTGAATTACGAACACCAAAAATTTTTATCAATTATAATGCAATTTCTTTAAAGTATTTATTAGCAAGCACCGAGGTAGAAACAAAAGAATGCTTTCTGCGGAAAAACCTTGGATATGAGAAAGGGTAAGTAGAAATATTTTTCTTTGGAATAGCATATTTTTGTGCTTGTCCCTCAGTACAACAGAATAATTCTGCCTTCTGAAAATTGATATGCCAGTTTCAGAAAATGAGCATACATATATCTTAGAGCCAGATTGTTTGCCAGGCGCGCTTATAAGTAAAATTAAATCTTCTTCTTCCTCTTTAGTAAGGGCAGTCGCTTGTTCAATCTGAATTTACTTTTAATTTATCCGTTCCCGGGACATCGAATTCCAGCAATCGAAGGGTTAGATCACTCGCTACACTCGTGATCTAATTTCCCTTCTCACAAAATAAAGAGACACTTTTAACACTAACATCATAAATAACTATTATTGCGCTGGGGATGATTCTTTAGAAAATTGAATTCTTATTTTACTCTCATTTAATTTTTTAATTTGACAGTTAGATTCATTTTTATTGCCAAATTATTGTAGTGAAATTTTCGGCATTCCTCGCCGACCTTAAAGTGACAATAGGTAGTTTTTTTCTGATGCAAAATTTGGTACAAGGAGGTTTTTCTTCAAATTACCTAAAAATAGGCATTTCCAATTCGGCGTATGTATTTGTTTTTGGTGTTCTGCTGGATTTACGGACCAGAATCAGCTGTGTGTATTTGATTAACTTATATTATATCAGTATTGTCTGTATTTTACTGATTGATTTAGTTGTTTAAGTTCTTTGCCGCCTTATATCTGCCGACTTGATTCTTTCACTTCAATATTCCGGAAAAACCAACTTCACTGTTGACTATGAGTTTTTCAAACTTAATTTATTCTGACGTTCACACCGGCTATAGAGACACGGATATGTTAGAAGTTAGAATATGCGCTGAGACGAATTGAAGCAATTATGTGTATAGGTTATGAAGCTCTAAATTCTATAAAATAATATAACCCAGCAAAGCATTTCTGCATGTGTACCTAAATTAACACTTGGTCACTGGTTCATCATCCTCTTTGGTTTTCTATATTTGTGCGTAAAGTATTCGTAGGAACTTCAGTTCAGTTACAAAGAATAACTTTTATTGCTATGTTGAGCGTAACTACTGAAAGAAGAAAAAAACAATTGGATCAAACAAAAACTAGAATGGACGTCGTCTTTTTGTCAAAGTACTGCCAAGAGAGAAGAAGATGTTTACATGAACAATGGCAAGCTGTCCGTCACACACACATGTTTGTGATCTCATTCGGCACCGGATGTGCTTTTATGACCAAACATTTGAAAAACCGCGCGAATTATTTTCGCCCGGTTGCACTTAATATATCTTGCGTGATGTGTTACGCTTGCAGATCCATTCTTGGAATTTTATAGGACGAATAGACACAAAGAAGCCGTATTATATAGGAAGTGCCGTGAAAGCTCGCTGAGATATTTCCATTTGGAAGAAATAAAAGAATGCGTATTTTAGGGATGGATTATGATTTAGGGTTGGATGATAATATATGTTTACGAGGTTTTTTATTTATCGGGGTGTTTTGTTTAATGTGCGATAAATAAAAGCGAAATGTTACATTTGTTTGCGGGTCACTCCCTGTTATAAAAAATGACCAACACTTTTATTCTTCCAAACTATCAGACCTATATGTATGCGTGTGACACATGAAAATAAATTGTTACATATTTAGAGGAAGATATATTTTAGGGGCGCATCAAAGTTTGAAACTGTCCCCGCTTTTCGTAGATTGAAATAGTGATCACATATGAAAACAGTAATAAATCGACCTCAAATTTCAACGTAGGAACGAAAATGTACATGAAATACTTTAAAGCAATTGTAAACGTGGGTACGTGGGTACGAGCTCAAAATAAGATCTAGGAGAGTATCTGGCGCAGAACTGGCGCAGCAATAAAAATATATGGAGAACATACTACACGAATTCTACGTTTCCTGATTCATAACAAAAGTACGCTTAGTCCAATTACCACCTAATTAAGTTTTAAATGATTAATATTTAAAAAAAATTGTCGGATTTGACAAATAAAATTTTATATATCATTTTTTTTCATATCTCTAATAATTAGCCACAGTACTTGTTTAAACAAATAAAGTGTTTATGACAAACGAACGGCTCGCTATCATCGAAACCAACAAGACTAACGTCCTCATTGAGACAATAATTTTAAAATTTTTGATAAATATCCTTGATTCTCACCGGAAAATTATAGTAAACCACTGTAGTACAGACACGCACACATGCGCGGACGCCATGCTAAAAATTCCTTTTCTTTGCGTTTTGAGGATAGTAACAATGGCTTTGCCTGACTTTCTCTTGAACACGAACTTTTAGCAGAATCACAACATCCATTTCTTTACGGAATATGGAAGTAAAAAAATTGACAATATACAATATTATACCTACGGCCAAATTGGTAAAGTTCAAGTCATAACTTCTTATATTTTGAAATAAACGTTATATTTTCCAAACAACCGTTGCATTCGATAAAAAGTTTTTATTTAATTATACTCTTCCACATAACTAAAATGTGCATTTTTTTAAGACACCTTGTCAAATTAAAAAATAAATTAAGCCGGTAGAAAGTTTTAAGTAAATAGTAACAAAGAAAAAATTGACAGAAGTTGCTATTTAGCAACCTTCGTTAAGGCATTGAAAATGAACTTGGCTAAGTCAACGTAACAATTTGTGAAAAATGAGAATGATAAAATTTTCTCTAAATCGAAACAATGACAGTCGTCCGCACACTGCAACAAACAAAGCAGGGGGCGCTGCTTTTAGTTTTTTTAAATTTGTACTGTTAATAAATTCCTTATTATTAATGTTATTATTAATGTTATTATAGTCGTTATGAAGGCCAATCTTAAATTTAAGATTTTGAAAAAACGAAGCGGAAGAAGGTATCTTGACCCAGAGAGACTAAAGGATGATGATACGCGCGATAAGTTCGAGAAAAAGACAAACGAAGTACTAAAGGGCGCGGGCGAAAATATTGTTAGGGACATAGAGGAAGAATGGAATTGCATTAAAAATAGTTTAGTTTCCTCAGCTAGGGATATTTTGGGTCATAAACAGAATGAAAGTAGGAAACCCTGGATAACAAAACATATTGTAAGTCTAATAGGTAGAGGAAAGGCGAAAATATAAAAATAGGTTAGATGAAATAGGGAAACAAAGATATAAGGCGATCAAGTGGGAAATTATTCGGAAATGTAGGAAAGCGAAAGAGCAATGGATCGATAATAAGTGCAAAGAAGTGGAAAATAAGTTCGAAGTAGGAAAGACTGATGAAGCATATAAAATAATTAGGAGAAATTTTAGAGAAATTGGATCTAGTACCAAAAGCATTAGGAATGAGGCAGGAGATATCCTCATCGAAAGCGGGGAGAAGGCAGATAGGTGGAAAGAATATTTAGGAAACTTATATGCGGGACAGGAAGTGCAAGATATATTAGAAAGCGAAAGCAGTGTAGAGGGGGATAACCTAGGGAATCCTATAATGAGAGAAGAGTTTGAGCTAGCACTAAAAAGTTTAAGGAATAATAAAGCGCCAGGTATAGATGGCTTGCAGGCAGAAATCTTAAAGTGCGCAGGTCAAGAGGTAATAGATCGTTTATTTAAATTAGTTAGTCGTATATACCTGACAGGCGAGATTCCAGAGGATTACAAACGGAACATCATGGTAGCTTTGCCAAAAAGGAAAGGCCATCCTAGCTTTACGAGTAATTATAGAAAAAACGATAGAAAAGAGAAAGAGCGTCTATATAGGATTTGTAGATTTAGAAAAGGCCTTCGACAACGTAAAATGGGGGAAGATGTTCGAAGTGCTGAGAAAGGTAGGGATGAAATATAGGGACAGAAGAATAATACATAATCTCTACGAAGAGCAAAAGGCAGTTATAGAATGTGAGCAGGAACGAAGGGAAGTAGATATCCTGAAGGGAGTGAGACAGGGATGTGCATTGTCACCTCTAGTTTTCAACTTATATATCGAAGATGCTATTAATATTGTTAAGGACAGAACAGCCTCAGGGATTAACGTACAGAGTCAAACTATTAACATGCTCAGATTTGCGGATGATATAGCAGTGTTAGCATCTAGCAAAGAAGAATTAGGAGCGGCTTTGAATGAAATGGAAGCAGTTTTGACACAGAGCTATGGCATGAAAGTCAATAAAAAGAAAACTAAAATTTTGGTATGTAGGGGATGTGAAAATAGAACTAAAGTTGACATACAAATAGGAAATGAGAAGATAGAGGAGGTCACGGATTTCTGCTATTTAGGAAGTAAAATAACACAAGACGGTAGGAGCACTAAAGATATAAAACAAAGAATAGCGCAGGGCCGAGTTGCGTTTAACAGAAAGAAACAACTGTTATGTTCGAGAACGGTTAATATTGAGACTAGGAAGAGACTCTTAAAGTCGTATGTATGGAGTACGGCATTATACGGGTGCGAAACATGGACAATAGGGGAAGCGGATCGAAAAAGAGTAGAAGCGTTTGAAATGTTTTGCTACAGGCGCATGATGAAGATACCGTGGATAGATAAGGTTAGCAATAGGGAAGTATTAGAAAGAGTTGGGGAAAATCGAAAGGTATGGAAGACAATAAAGAGTAGGAGAGATAGGATGGTAGGACACCTTCTAAGACATGAAGGAATAGTTCGCGACATACTAGAGGCAGAGATAGGAATAAAAAGAGGTAGGGGTAGGCCTAGATTAGACTACTGCTCTCAAATAGTTAGGGATGTAGGATGTTCTACTTTTAGGGAAATGCGTAGGTTAGCTCAGGATAGAAAAGAGTGGAGGTACGTATCCAACCAGTCTTCAGACTGAGAACCTTATGATGATGATGATGATGATTATTATTTTGCTTTTCTCGCATTACTGCGGTTCAACTTTCCTAACGAGTTTTCCAACTAAGGCATAGGTAAGTATGACTAATAATAATTATTGGTACTGACACGGTTATAGCGACATCAGGTAAAAGAACAAGACCCCACCCCGTATTCAAGAACTTGTGCACCATGCTGCAGGTAGACAAAATAACAGCTTTTGAAATGGGTACCTATACAGGGTGTCCACACATTCTGCCCCTATTCAATAGGGCCTCTGTTTGCGGAGTTACGAAAATATGTTTCATACAAAAGTTGCTTGGATTTAACTTCTCTATTTTCCAAAATTATTTTAAAGTATACAGGCCGTTCCATTTCTTCTGCAAGGCACCCAACTTTGCATTTTTAAATGGAACATCCTGCATCTGATTACATTTTTGAATTCCTTGTTGAATTTAAGGGACACCTTGTTAACCAAACATTGGGTTTAACTCCCATAATTTCGGCGTTATTTGACGTTAAATATCATCATTTTTCAAATTTTATCAAGTATAACTTGGAAACTGTACGAGATATTAAAAAAATGCCTTACATGTCCCTACCCTAGTTTTTAATCCTCTATCTAAAGAGGGCAGAAAATACTGCTTTGGAATGGGTCAAAAATGACCAAAAAGTGACCAATCGGGAAGCAGTATTTTACACCCCCGTTTGACAGAGAATTAAAAACTAGGGTAGGGACATGCAAGCCATTTTTTAATATCTCGTGCAGTTTCCAAGTTATAATTGATAAAATTTGAAAAATGGCGATATTTAACGTCAAATAACGCCGAAATTATGGGAGTTAAACCCAATGTATGGTTAACAAGGTGTCCCTTAAATTCAACAAGGAATTCAAAAATGTAATCAGATGCAGGGTGTTCCATTTAAAAATGCAAAGTTGGGTGCCTTGCAGAAGAAATGGATCGGCTTGTATACTTTTAAATAATTTTGGGAAATAGAGACGTTAAATCCAAGCAACTTTTGTATGAAATATATTTTCATAACTCTGCAAACAGAGGCCCTATTGAATAAGGGCAGAACGTGTGGACACCCTGTATAGAGTTGTTCCTGTAGCCCCATTAATTATTAATTATTATGAATGTTACTATTATCATTATTATTATTATTAATGTGTTGTTTTTCTCATTCGGAGGTACGAACTACGTAGACATTTATGAATTGGTGGGTAAGAGAGCAAATCAACGTGTCATTTATGAGCCTGTTGGAATTATTCATAGTTATTCATAGTTAGTACCTAGGCTATATATTTTGAAACGTTGACATTTACGAACACAAATAGCAAATCGTTAAATAATTTTACTGTTTTATGAATATTTTTCTTTCTTAAGGGGCCATGGAAAAAATGGTGTACATAACTCTATGGAACGTGAATTTGTTTATTATTATTATTATTTAAAAAAGTGCGAGGTAACACCACCAAACGCTTCAATGGATGAAATTCATACTAAGAACATACCTCAACTTTACACCCTTGTAACTTCGTTTGCGTAGATGGCACACACCATAAACAAAATCATACGATGTGCCCTGATTCGTCCTCTTTATAACCAGTCCAAAATGAAGTTTGCATGTTTCAAAAATAAAAATAAAATAAAAATACATTACTAAGAAAGTATTAATTAGTGGTACTGGACCGTTCGAACAGCTACTCCTCGGGCAAATACCCCGCCAGGCATTGAATTATAGAACTAAATCCAGATTTTTGTACTACGAGACGTTTCAGACTGCTACCCCATCTAAGGTGGCTTTGAAACAATCCTAATTTGTCTCCATGTACGTACGTGCTTTTA
Organism: Xestobium rufovillosum; assembly: GCA_963966045.1. Taxonomy (NCBI): domain Eukaryota; kingdom Metazoa; phylum Arthropoda; class Insecta; order Coleoptera; family Ptinidae; genus Xestobium; species Xestobium rufovillosum. The sequence goes on along the minus strand of OZ014494.1, from coordinate 39,127,696 downwards.
AGCAGGTCTTTGTTCAAATATTGCATGTTTTGAATGTGTATTGAAAACCGCAGACCAACATTTTACACCCTTGTAACTTCGCCTCTGTTCTTCTGTACATCGCAGACACTGTACCTAAACAAAACCATATACGATGTGTGCTAATTCGTCCTCTTTCTAAGTAGCCCAAAATCAAGTTCGTATATTTAAAAAAGTACGGAATGTAACACCACCGAACCCTTAAATGTCCAAAAATTCGTTTCAGCCCCTATAATATCTCCCCCTGGAATCTTATATCTTCATTTTTTTGTCAAAGTTAGCATTTGACGAGACCTTCAAAATGACACCGAAAGCATGAACCTAGCTTACGCATAACTTGCACAAATTTACAAAAAGTACAAAATTTCCAAGCGTCACACGAATCTCTAGAGTCAAGCTTCCAATCCGCTAAACATTTTCAATGTTAAAATCGTTTCAATCCCCGAATTTTCGCACCCTTGAGTCTTATATTTTCTATCCCTCCCCCCAAAGTTCGCAATTGACAATATCTTCAAAATGACACCAGAAAAATTGACCTGGCATACGTAGAACTTGTAAAAATTCCCAATAAAAGGGAAATTTCCTTGCGTCACAGAAATCGTTACTGGGACCCACGCTTACTGTCGCACTTTCAATTCTTCTGTACTCGGTTAGGCCTCGTGCAAGAATTTATTATTATTATTACTATTATTTACAAACGTATGCGATATAACAGCACCAAATGCTTAAAATTTGCTTAAAACGTATCTCAACTTTACACCCCTAAATATCGCCCCTAAATATTGCAGACCCCAAAAACCAACCCATATGATGTGCTCTGATTCGTTCTCTTTCCAACTAGCCCAAAATTAAATTTGGTTGTTACAGAAATACGCGATATAACAATATCGAACGTTTAAAGTTTGCTAGAAACGTACCTCAACTTTACACCCCTATAATCTCGCCTCCGTGCATCGCGGACCCCAAAAGCCAACAAAGGCGATGTTGGTTGGTTCATCCTCTTTCCAACTAGTCCAAAATCAAAGTTGGATGTTTCATAAAGTATGCGAAGTAACAGCACCGAACGCTTCCGTGTCCAAAAAATCGTCTTAACCCCCGTATTTTCACACCTTATAATATCTATCCCTCTCTCTAAAGTTCGCATTTGACGAGATCTTCAAAATGACACCAAAAACATTGGCCTAGCATATGCAGAACTTGCAAAAATTCCCAAAAACTGCGAAATTTCCAGGCGTCACAGAAATCGGTACTGGGACCCCCGTATACGGTTACACTTCCAATTCGTTAAACATTTTCAATGTTAATAATATACCTAAGCAAAACAAAAAAAGTAGTACAAAGTGGAAGCAATGTAATGTTAAATCATAGTATTAAGAAGCGCTGGCATAATAGAAGTATTGTTGAATATTCATTCGAAGAAAATTGTATTTTAATAGTGTACAAAAAAATAGCATTTAGCATATTGAGAATATTTCGTAAATACTAATGGCACTTCCCTATATTGCATAATTAAATGTGAAACAGAAAAATGGTTTGAAAATACGGAGTCCTATTTGAAATAAGTTTTAAAATATTATGAGCTAAGGGGCGTTAAAATTTTCTAATTTGATTATATGTATAATAATTGATAATAGGTTTGATATTTGTGTTATATTTTTAACGTTCTATTATAGCAAATGTTACTTAAATATTGTTTACATTCCATCAAAGTATCAATGTATAACTTTATTCAAATAGGAAATACAATAATACAAATAGTCATTTTCACAATTTCTCTACATTACATTTGCAAAATGGTTACTCAAAAAATTAAGGTTAGTAGTTTTGGATGTTTATTGGAATTGTAAAAGTCAAATAAACGTCTGTCGGTAGATAAATTATTAGTAGAAGAAGATACAAAAAAGTAGTTCATTTTGTTAGGATCTGATAAATGTAGGGGAGTAATAGTCTTAGTCCTTGGGAAGACACCCCCTGTCCTCAGTTCATTGCAGAGGCGGCTGGAATTTGTTAATTTAAGTCTGTTCTTAAAATATGATTTTTTTTCGTTTTTAACGGATGTGCTTGTTAGATTTCGCAGCGATTTGTAATAATCCCACATATCGATTTCTGCAGATGGAAGAGGCGTCTTACTGGCGATTTTCTTACTTTCTTTGTATAATCACGTCGGTAGTAAAAGCATTTCGATATATCCTCGTAAAATGTAATAGTCTGCAAATGAGAAAAAACTATAAAATTTACAATCCGAGATGAAGGAAGCTTACCTAGCGGAACTTTACGATTGGCACAAATGTTGGTTCTTCCAAGCAGACGATTTACGCTTTCATTCGCTTCACGTAGCAAATGGGTGGATATAACTCTGAAATGATGGGTTTTTTAAATACTGCCTCTTTATCTGAGTATAGCAAATTACGTATTTATGAATAAGTACAATATCAAAAACAATTATAGCTTTGTGTGTATTGCATCCAGTATGAATTAGCGTTCTAACTAATTTCCACCCGAAATATTTCCAAAACTGTTAGAGATTTTAAAGGAAATAAAAACGCCCGTCGATAGTTACTGGGAGTAAGCCAGATGGTTAATGAATAGTGTCCCTCAGTCGCCTTTGTTCTTTGACGGCAAATACAAGGATACAAACTATCCAAACAAAAAGCTAGTTGTCAATTGACAGAACAGCTTCCTAGCCACAGTCACAACTGAACTGCTCGGCTAGGAAGCTAATTAGATTAAATCTGTTTCGAACGGATTGAGTAAAAAATAAGTTTGATATTTGTTTTTTAGAAATAAAAGTTGTTCAGAATCGTCCAAAAAGCGGAAAATCAAAGTTTGATCAAATCTAAAAAAAAACTGAAATTTTGTTTAAAAAACTTTAAATCCGAAATGATCATTTTAATGGATTCTTGCGTATAATGAAATGCATGCTGTAACAATTTTGTTCCAAATAAAACGTGAACAAAATTGAGGTGCTACAGACGCTTGATGAAGATACCGTGGATAGATAAGGTTAACAACAGAGAGGTATTAGAAAAAGTTGGAGGAAAGCGAAATTTATGGAGACAGTAAAGAATAGGAGAGATAGGATGGTAGGACACTTTTTGAGGCACAAAGGCTTAGTTGGCGACATACTAGAGTCAGAGATAGGAATAAAAAGGGTGTAACGTTGCAAAAGTAAGCACATTGAATAATTAGAATTGATTAGTGTTTACTTTAGACGTTCTGACGTCACGCCGTGATCCAGAAGAGAAATACGTCACCTGTGTGGGAGAAGCAAGCGCGCGCTATGCGAGACAGCAGTCAAGCGAGATTGAAGGAATCGCGAATGGTAATTGCGCCCGTTACCAATATGACGTCACGTACTTTGCATCCGGCACTATTGGTCCCTGCAAGGAATCTCGAAATCCACCGCCGTCGAAGCCCCCTCTCAGCTTATAAAAGTGGATGCTTCAGAATCCAGAAGGCAGAAGGCAGTACTTGGTCGTCCGGCCATCAGCTGGGACTAGTGCTCCAAGCATCCGAATTAGTAGTACCTGATCGACCGTTCCGACTTCGCCGTGTGATTGACCGATAGTAACCGTCCTGTAAATTTTGAGTAAGGAATTTTGAATAAGTGCCCGGTGTTTACTTGTGGTTATTGAGAAATATCCACAATTAAATTAATACTAACCAGTCACACCTGGCTGGCCTACCTTGTTTATAACAAATAAGTAAAATATGTTCAAGCTGGGGAATTAAAAGTGTCTATCTGTAAAGATTAGATCGATTTGACATTCCCGTGTGGCACTTGTGTCTGTAACGGGACGATATACCGGCAGAAATCAATCGCATCTGGGTAACGGGCGGCTTTTGGTGAAATCTTAAGGAAAGACATTTACTTATTTGCTGTAATAAATACACGTTAATCCTGTAGTTCCTAAAAAACCTTTATTGAAACATCTACAACAGAACTAGCACCCTACTTCCAAGACAAACAAATCGTAACTAACTTAAAAATCAAACTAAAAAAGGATGGTAAGTATTAATACAAGTGAGAGTCACTTCCTCATTGGGCGAACTTGCCCTCAACAATGGTAGCTCGAGATCAAACCAATCACGGTAGGCCATGTGTCATGGCTGGGTGGCTCGTCTCTAGCGGTGTTTGACGCTCTGCATCGGGATAATTTTGTACATTTGCGACGGATAAGATAGTGACGTTCCCCCAACGAAATTGTACCCTAGTGCTGCGATGAGAATCTCTCACTGAAACCCGTATAGGAGTCGGCACCTTTCGGTGCTCCTACGTAGACTCCGATACCTCAGTAATAATTCAGTTTTGATCACACGAAGAGCCACAAACGTACAATCAGGATACTCTGCGAGAACAGCTTTTTATTGCAATGTAAATATCTTGTATTTTGTATTCCGTTTTATCTATTCAATTCATTTAATGTACATAGTTAAATTAATAGAGTCCGTTTTATTTTGTTTATGCTTTATTATTTACTCGTCGTTTAGCAATAGTAGTAGAACCCACCCTTCTGCGACTGAAAGCTTAAGAGTTATCAACGAATAAATCTTCCACCGATCAGACCATTCTTTGGACTGAAAACTTTATGATGATGATCATAAGAGTTAATATCAACTGCTGAAATGTTGTTAATACAGGAGAATTTGTTATACAGGGTAGTCCACTACGCGCGCGTCGGTCAATAGTCGCTAAACCGTTGAACTTATGGGAAATTTTTTTAAATAGAACTTGTAAGGTTCCATCTTTGCTGCAACTGAAAATTATTTTCAATTATACAGGTTGTCCCATTTCTTCTGCGCAGTGCCTAACTCTGTTTTTTTAAATGGAACACCCTGTATTTGATCGCATTTTGGAGTTCTTTGTTGAATTTAAGTGCCACTTTCTTAACCGTACGTTGGGTCTAAGTCTTACGGCTTCAGCGTTATGTGACGTTAAAAATCGTCATTTTTCAAGTTTCGCCATTTATAACTTTTAAAAGGTTCGAGATAAAGAAAAATGACTTACGTGTCCCTATCTTAGTTTTTAATCCTCTATCTAATGGGGCTGGAAATGCTGCTTCCTGATTGGTCAACAAATAGCAAAAAGCGACCTATCAGGAAGCAGTATTTTCGAACCCCATTAGATAGAGGATTAAAAACTAAGATAGGGACACGTAAGTCATTCTTCTTTATCTCGAACCTTTTAAAAGTTATAAATGGCGAAACTTGAAAAATGACGATTTTTAACGTCACATAACGCCGAAGCCGTAAGACTTAGACCCAATGTACGGTTAACAAAGTGGCACTTAAATTCAACAAAGAACTCCAAAATGCGATCAAATACAGGGTGTTCCATTTAAAAAAACAGAGTTAGGCACTGCGCAGAAGAAATGGGACAACCTGTATAATTGAAAATAATTTTCAGTTGCAGCAAAGATGGAACCTTACAAGTTTTATTTAAAAAAAATTCCCATAAGTTCAACGGTTTAGCGACTATTGACCGACGCGCGCGTAGTGGTTCCTCGTTTTCATATACAGGGTATCCCAGAACATCGGGGCAATATTTCTGGACCATATTGTTTGGGTCAAAATAACACTTAAAGTATGTAGAATTTTTTTTCTAGGTCGCACCCCTTCGAAGCTATTCGCCCTTAAAGGTCAAGTCCTGAAGAAGGGTTTTTGCTGGTAACTTTCAAACTACTATATCGAATATTATAAAATTTTGACTGTAGACATAGTAAGAAAGTATCTGTGATCGACTGATATGACATATTCCGTATCTTGTCTAGGAAGCCGAGGGTGGAACACCCCTAATGCTTTTCACCCCTTAACTTTTACGTTGATGCTTTTAGCGAATTTGCAATGACATTTTTAAATTCCTTAAACAATTGTCTCAAAAAAAGGTACTCTTTTTTGAAACAGTTAAAATGGCCCGTTTCAGAGAAAAAAAATTATACAACGACATGGTTGATCATTTTTACTACACAAAAATGTATGTGTCTACAAGGTGCTCACTTCGAAAATTTATTGTAGCCGCTATTATCTCGGCTATTATATTTTCATAACCGATTGTTCATACATTTTCATTTCATTTTCATTTTCTCACATGTCTCATGTAGCAGTTCATGTTTCATAGCCTGGCTTGTATAGTAAAAATGATGAACCATATCTTTGTATATTTTTTTCTCGGAAACCGGCTATTTCAACGGTTTAAAAAAAGAGTACCTTTTTCGAGATAATTGTTTACGGAATTTGAAAATGTCATTGCAAATTCGCTAAAAGCATCAACGTAAAAGTTAAGGGGTGAAATGCATTAGGGGTGTTCCACCCCCGGCTTCCTAGACAAGATACGGAAGATGTCATGTCGCTCGATCACAGATACTTTCTTATTATGTCTACAGTCCAAATTTTATAACATTCGATGCGGTAGTTTGAAAGTTACCAGCAAAAAACCTTCTTCAGGACTTAATAATAATAATAATAATAATACGTTTATTAACACCACAATGAATTACAAAAAAAAATATAATTATACCTACACAGATCGAAACTGGTGTTAAATGGCCTGCATTCAGGCATCTGTGAATACCTAATATAGCATTCACAGAGCCTGATCTTCCATGCAGGCCAATTTGCAAAATAAAATAAATTAAACTAAATCTGAAAAAAATATGTTAGAAATAAAAAACGTATCCGAAGGGAGAACAAACGACAAAGAAAAACAAGACAAGAAGAGGAAGAACAGAGAAAGGAAGTGGAGAAAGGAAAGATTAGGACATCTATGCACAGCCCACGTAATGCAGAGGAACTATTTACTGCTGGTCAAGAAAAATTTTAAATAATCTATGTTTCGCGGAATCGCAAGAAAGAGTTAGAAATGAGTGAAAGTTATTTAAACAGGACACAATATTGTATGAGAATGATCTTTTAAATATTTCCTTGCGATGCCGCGGGATCGTGAGCATTAGCGACTTTCGACGAGTGGCAACGCCATGCACATCAGTTCGAAAAACAAGTTTATTATACAAATACAAAGGCAAATGGAACTGAACAATACCGAGAAAGAAGCAGACCATGTGAAGGCGACGTCTATTGAACATATTCAACCATTTCGCGTCTTTCAGTTTATGGGAGACGCGTGAACGTGCTCGAATTCCAAACATTAAGCGAAGACATGAATTCTGAACTTTCTGAATACGAAATTTATCACGACACGAGAGACAGGGAGCATAGACAGAATCACAGAAATTGAAATGAGAAAGAACAAGTGAGTCACACAACGTCCTCTTAGTATTGAAATTGAGATAATGCCTCTGCCCATACACGAGTTTCAACGCAAGGTAAGCCTTCTGTAACAGAGAGTTAATATGCTGAGTAAAACGCAAGTTAGTATCGATGAGTAATCCCAAACTTTTAACGCAACTCGTGAAAGGTACCACGGCATCGTCTATCTTTAAGACCATGTCGTTTGCCATGGTCATCCTGGACCCTTCACCCCCAAACACAATAGCAGAAGATTTCTTGGGATTAATCTTTAATAAATGTTGTTTGGAAACATTAACTAACTTTTCAAGATCACTATTTATGCGAGAACATGCATTACGAATATCTGTAACTTCGAAAGAATGGTAAAGTTGAGTATCATCTGCATAGAAGTGATAATTACAGTGATGAAACGATTTATGAAAAGAAGATGTATAAATGGTATACAAGATAGGCCCAAGAATACTTCCCTGAGGCACGCCAGATGTTAGTTTACACGGCAAGGATAAATTGCTGTTATAAGTAACACACTGGCTTCTATCAGATAAGAAAGAAGCAATAAGCTCTACAGCGTCGGGGGCAAGGCCAATATGATGCAAAATCGAGATCATAATGTCATGATTCAGCATGTCGAAGGCTTTGGAAAAATCGATTAGAACCAAAACAGTAATTTTGTTATGGTCCAAGGCACGAAAAATATCATCTGTAATATCGGACAAAGCTGAAGCACAACTATGACCCCGCCGAAAGCCCGACTGCCTCAAGGGTAGTATATTAAAGGAGTCTAAATGCACACGCAGCTGATTCTCAAGATTTTTTTCTAATATTTTCGAAAGGACAGGAAGAATACTTATGGATCGGAGATCACTAAATTCTGAAGGTGCGACAACCTTAGGAAGAGGAATTACATGTGCACGCTTCCAGACTGTCGGAAAATATGAGCTGCGTATGCATTCATTGAAAATATGAGTCAGGAAAGGAATAATGAACGGGCAACACAGAAGAATAAGCGAAATGTTTAGATCGTCACAACCATACGCCCCGGACTTTACCGACAGAAGCAGATCGCTGACACACTTCTCATCGACAAGTTGAAAGGACATGGTATTAGAAACACACGGCATGAGACGAGAAGAATAAAAGGAGAGCAAATCTGGGGCAGGTACTGCATCAGTTTTACACGATTCTACGAAGTACTTATTAAGATTGTCGACATTGCTCAAGTTCAGAGGTAAATTACGCGACTTACGTTTTAGAATATTAAGTTTACCGAGCTCCGCCCACTTCTCCTTAACTGAGCAGTTCTGGAATTTATAATTAAGATATGCTCTCTTCCCAGAACGCAAAGCAGAAGTTGTGAAATTTCTGAGTTGTTTGTAATAAGACCAATTGGCAGGGAGCCCAGACCTCTTGAATTTACTCAACGCGCTATCTCTTAATTTCATCATAAATTTGATGTTGTCTGTTATCCAGGGCGTATAGGAGTGTGTCTTACGTCTTTTAGAAACACGAAGAGGAGCATGAAGATTGGCTAGAAAGAGGATAAAAGAATTTAAAATATCAACTTTACCATCAATGCTATGTGTTCGAAGTATGGAGTGCCACGGCAATGAAGCAAGATCTGAATTGAAGCGAATAGTATCTATGTCTCTAAGCGAACGATAAATAAAACTAGGAATTTCACATGGTACAGAGACACAATTAAGTTTACAGCATATTAGAAAATGATCAGAAATCTGCGCATCAATCACCGCAGCACCACACACCTCAGATTTCACTGCAAAAATTAAATCAATTAACGAAAATGAAGAATCGGTGATACGAGTGGGCTGGTCAATAATTTGGGCTAAATTGAAAGTTTCGGCCAAAGCTAACAAATTCTCGGACATATTAGTGAAATGCAATAAATTTACATTAAAATCACCAACGAAGAGGACGCTGCTAAACTTGGAAGTAACAGCAACAAGTAAGTCTTCAAAACAGTTCAGAAATTCATCGTACTCACCCTTAGGAGGTCTGTATACAACGCCAATCACATGGTCAGTTCCACCAGATGTCACCGTCACCACCAAGTATTCAAAGTTAACGTTAGAAATTCTTGAAATGATTGTAAATTTCAGGATATCTCTAATGTACATGGCAACACCCCCACCTCTACCAACACGATCGGATCTAACCAATGTATAACGACGAAGTGACACAGCAGCATCGTCAATGCCATCATGCAGCCAGGACTCACTCAAACATACCAAGTCATAGTCATTTTGACTCACATGATCAGTAAGACGATGAAAAGAGGCTACAAGGGATCTTACATTAATATGGGCAATGCACAATGTCATAGTATAATAAAAATAAATAAGTTAAAAGTGTATATGAATGTGCATAACATGAAGTAAACAGTAAAAAGAGGGAAAAACATTAATAATTATCCAGAAGAAATAAGACAGAGAAGAGATCAAGGGAAGAAAAGATAACGATAGAAAAAAGAGAAGAAAAAGAAATGACCCCAATTTGCAATAAGTAAATCAAAAAAAAAAAATAGAAAACAAAAAAACATGGACTGCACCCACATCCCTATGCAATACGAAATATATCAGTTTCACAATTAACATAGGTACACATGTAGAAAAAGAAACAAAAAGTTTCACAATAAAACAGAGCAGCAAAAAGTTTTAGAACTCTATCGATATAATAGTAGCATTTATATTTCCGTCCTGCAAAAGAGTAATATGTACAAATAAATATCAAAAACTTTCCAAAGAAACTGGGTTTTACAGCAAAAACAATATGTAAGAAAAGTGTACAAATTCCAAACGTAAAATAAATCGTGAGTACCACTGATGTAGTTCAAAAAAAAAAATCAAAATAGAGAAATAGAATGCAGTGTACATCGCGACACCTAGCGTCAACAATTAACACTTCACAGGTCTTCCGCACATCTAATAACTTTCTTCTGGTTGCCTTGCAAACTGTAAATTTTTCCGTTAAGTGACCATACCTTATCAGCACCATATTTTCGACCAGCTTTCCTCAACAGTTCGTAGCGCATTCGAGTCAAATCCTCTTTAATAACAAAACCAGACCCCTTCAGCAGTTTTCTGCTACGCAGTACCAATTCCCTGGTTTTGTATGACAAGAAACGTACAATTACTGACCTAGCCTGACCCTCCTTCGCTCTTCCAAGTCTGTGGCACTTTTCAACATCCACCGGCAACACCTTTAGATCAAGTTTATTATTCAACAGCTCCAAAACAAGCTCTTCTGTATCAGTAGCACTTTCATTATGTATTTCATTTATTCCAAAGATACGTATGTTGTTTTGACGGCTGTATTGTTCAAGAGAATCGTACTTTAATTCCAAACCATGGATTCTTTCTGTATTTAACTTCAATTCTTTCATGAAGGCCTCTAGGGTCGTGTCGATTTTATTAAACCGTTCATCAATTCTTTTACTAATCATTTCAGTCTGTTGTTGGCATATTTTATTAATAAGTTCCTCACTGCTTAAATCGTCTCCCTTCACCGTTGACCTCAAATTCTTTGACATATTTATCAGCTGTACGGCACTATGATTCTGAATTTTCGCAAAAAACCGTAAAATTGGAATTCAGAGAAAACCACTGTTAAACGTTACACTTTACCGACAAAACCTGATTGACCTTTAAGGGCGAATAGCTTCGAAGGGAGGCGTCCTAGAAAATTTTTTTTTATATACTTTAAGTGTTATTTTGACCCAAACTATATGCTCCAGAAATATTGCCCCGTTGTTCTGGGACACCCTGTATATGCATTTCACATAATATGAAAATTCTGAAAACCTGTATAAAATAGCGTCATTGTATTATCCCTTCAAAAACTTTCCATTTATTTAACTACCTACTGTAAAGTATTTATTGTGATTTCTTGTTTTTGAACTTGTTTCGTTAATCCTAAAACTTTTGAATTGAAATCTTCAGTTCGATTATCTACATGTTCAGCAGCGTCTTCACCGACCGGATTTGTCACTACCTACAGAAGTATTTTTTCAGTGCTATTTTCAGGATCTTCTGTTGAAGTGCTCTTTATATACACTGAAATCCACATGTAAGAACGCAGCTTTTAAAATATTTAAAATTGTTACATGCATTTACTCCGAAGCTCTGAAAATTAAAATCGAATATTCATAAAAAAGCAATAGGCATATTACTAACAAAAACTATAAATATTTCAATTTTTCCTGAAGTTCTGGCATATATGTAAATATTATACAGTTATTTCTTTACATACATGCCAGAACTTCACGAAAAATTGAAATATTAAATTGCAACTGGCACAAATTAAACAAAAAACCTATAAACTATAAACTGTCAATAAAATGCGTGAAGTGAGGAATAAACCTATAAACTTTACACCTGCACTCTGCATACTTTAAATATGCAAATAATTGTTTTAAAAAATAAGGAACTCCTTTCTGAAGTTGCAAGGCTTTGATAGCAATGCCCTTAGCATTAATTGGCATTAATTAGTTAAGGTGACAAACAGTAACCGTGGGTCAAGTAAATTCAAGACAGAGTCTGATTCTAAGCAGTGGCATGTACTGGAAAGGGTTTCATTGCGTTCTGTGCGATTCTTAATGCCGGATACTGTTCGCAAGCTTATCTGCAAAGCATCAGCAACACGAAGCAACATTGAAATTTAATAAGCAGGAACTATCATTAAAATAATTTAATTTACCTGCTGAATGGCATTTAGAGATATTAAAACACCACCGTTGTCTCTTTCCGCCGTAAAGTATTGCAGTAAATTTACAACAAACCTTGCTTGCGAATTCAAGCGCTTGCCTGGGATATTTGCTGATCTTATATTAGTCGTTCAAAAAACACAATAGAAAGTAACACAAAACGATGAAAGAACGGTAACACATATAATTCTTAACATAAGCACGAAGCTTCCAAACCAAAATTACTAAAAAAATTTAAAAATACGCAAAAAAAATTCGACGCCGCTGAATCAATGTCAAAGTCAAGGCACGTTACAACTACGATATGAAATGATAAGCGCCTCTCTTTTTAACCAATTACAGAGATTCTGAGCGGTTGTCTTAGCATTGACAGACGTAAGTTTATATTGCCGTCCCTGATAATATTATGAATAAAACGGCATAGCAGCATGGCGCATGTCGCATTTAATTTGATACACGCGCACAGATCGATTTGACAAAGTATACGTATACATAGGAGGGCGGTGGGATGCTGCATAGCTATCGAAATAAAGTTTTGCATATCTGTAGGGCATCTCCTAAAATGATTTTCACTTATACAGGCAGTGCGATTTCTTCTGCACTTATCTGACTGCATTTTGAAATTCCTTGCTGAATTTGAGGGACACTTTTGTTAACCTTACATCTTTTAAGTCCCAAAATTTGGAGAAATGATGATTAATGTCAAATAACGGCGAAACGGTGCGACTTTGGCCCAATGTAGATACTATTAAGAAAATGGCCCTCCTTAAATTCAGCTTTTCTACTGTACCGTGCAAATATAGCAAGCAACATCTTTATTCTTTACTATTATTAATTTCTTGCTGTTTCGTATATCTTTCCACAGAATGTGAAGTAGCTTCTGGCAAAACTGTTGATGTATATCCCATATCAACTGAAGGAATTATTTTTATCATGTACACCTGCGGGTTTCCCTACAAAATCTTTGGTAATCTGACATGAAGAATTTCCATTTCAGGTTCTTACCGGAAATAAAATGCTTTGAACATATTCTCCTATTATTTAACAAATTCTCTGTAAGGTAATTTCCTTTTAACGCCGCGATCCACTGATTTCTTCTTGCAACATGCAAATTCCCAACTCATTTCTTATTAACAAATATGGATGTTACTCTATAAAACTTTACTTTATCTCTTTCTGATCGGCTTCCACATTTATAACTATCAAACACAAAATGGGCTTTCTGATTGTTACATTACAATCGTAATTATTGTTTAATGTACTGATTAGGGGATATTAATACCATTTATGTCGATTAGTTTTGCAGGATGTATCTGTACATAAAAATTGTTCTTGAAGAGGGGCACTAGAATTGGGAAGTAAAAGGAATATTAGGAATGCTAAGAACACTTCCAATGTATTTTTGAGGTTATGTTAGCAAGAATTATGTATTTTGCAGTTAAAGTTGGCTAGTGTTTTTGTTCCTTGATTTCCAAGTTCATTATTTTTTATGTGTGGAAACCAGACAAAAATTAAAATAATAATTCCGCACCCTTGGATATAACACCCTCTCTCACAAAAGACCTAATTTTACGGCGTCATTAGCCATAAAACCCAACCAAATATAACTGTTTGGTAAATCTGATTATTAAAACTTTATCTTGCATAAATTAGGAACAATGGAGGAACTGTTCTGTTCGGGCACTTGAATCGTAAAATTCAACTATTCGACCCAATATATCTTAAACCGTTAGGTCGAAATAAAGCACCGGCTTAGATAATAAAATGCTGAAGGGGTGGTCAGGGGAACATTTGCGCTACTATAAGTTATCATCCAGCGCTTTGTTCGACGTAATCTAGAGGGCTGCTCGTCACCGTTTTAATGACGCTGTAAATTTCTGCTCTGGTCACCGCATAGAAGGACCCACAGTCCAAAGCACCCTTGCATTATTACACTTTTACGTACGTAGTAGATTTAAGAAAGGATGAATTTACGACCGTGCCTAGCTTTACATATTTATTGCGCAATAAAATATTACCTATACGAGTTTCTGATCTACGCAACCAGCGTTGCCAATGCATAATCTTCTAGTAAGTAGGTATATTTAATAAACTGATGTTTGAATCGTAAAAGAGTTTTATGGTTTTACATAGGGTGCTTGGGTATATTTTACACCCCTGCGACAGTTTGCATTTAAAATAGTTATTATACGTAGCAATAAAATAAGTACATCAGCATTTTGCTACATAACAGTGCTTTTACGACACCAGTGAAAACACAGGAATCAGAAATAAGATCATCAGAATTCTGTAGACAGATATAAAAAATTGCTCAACAATATCACTAGATTCACCAATATCCAGATGGTATTGTAACAATTTATTATTTCACAGTTTTGGGCGATAAGTGATAATCCTTAATGCCGGAACAACAGTGGTAAATTACCATCTAAGTAAGCATGACCGATTTTGAAATGGAAACTGAATTGCATCAAAAAATGTTTTTATTACTTTTTAACATTGCCCACTTTCTTTCACTGTATATGGATGTGTAGTAGGAACTGAGACAGAAAAATTGTTAAACATGACAGTTTAAAGTAAGTATTTGTGCAAAGAAGCGAAAACCACGAAACCACCTATATGTTTAATTTTAGAAATTTGTTTGAATATGTCAGATTATTTTTCCGACCCAAATATCGACCAATAGAATTGCACCATTCGACGTCACGTGGTACAACCTACATGGTATTATACTGATAATTTTTTGATTATTTTCTCTGGTAGTTGCTATATATAAAAAACAAAACATAATCCAGTCAAATTAACCACACGTCAAACTGACAGGTTGAATTCAATTGTGAAAATCGGAGATTTTGCATGAAAATGAGTCGATTTGGAGTTTGTTCTCTGTCCACCATCGATAAAAAAGTCAAAGGAAATGTTCCCATTAATACGGAGAAGGCAAAAAAAACAGTTTGGAACCAATTTACTACTTTTTGTACTGAGAGGGAATACACATTGAGTGCTGAAACGAGTGAAGCGCAATTGGCAAACATTATGAAAGATTACGCTTACAATATGAAGAAAATGGATGGAGAAGACTATAAGGAAGGTACAATAAAAACAATGTGGAATCAGACTGCCAAATCACTTCAAGAAAAGTATTTGAACGATTTCGACATCAAAATCAACCCATTTTCGGATGCTGCATTCAAGACCGCTCGAGGAGCTCGTGATGCCAAGCGTAAGGCTTTACAATCTATTCCGGAAAAACGGAGGGCAAGTGCAGCAGCGTTGGAGGAAAAAGATTGGGATGCAATGACCACTGTTTGGGACGAGGAAACTCCTGATGGCCTCCAGAAAAAATTATTCATGATAATATCAGTGGAATTGGCTTGGAGAGGTGGTGAGGGCAGCATGGCGTCAATACATCACTTCAAGGCAGAACAGCGAAATGACGGGGAAACAACTGGGAGAATTGAATACAATCCAATTTTCAGCAAGACCACACAAGGTGGTGATAAAAAATTATCAGACAGCAAGTGGCTGGTGGAGAATCGGGAAATCCCTGACAAGTGCCCAGTGAGACTGTTCCAGAAATTGAGAGAGAAGAGAGATGCCAATATCAAGAGCGACAGACTATTCCTGACCCAAAATCCATTCTGGAATAAAGTTCCAGGCGCTAGGTGGTACAAGGATTCCCCAGTAGGCCAAAACACGATTTCAAAGTGGGTTAAGGAGTCAGCACAAAAAGCTGGGCTTGACCTTGGTAACAAAAAAATCACCAATCACTCCAGTCGTGCAACAGCCGTCTCCAATCTAGCGAAATCGGGCCTGGGAGAGCAGCAGATAATCAAAATAACTGGACATGCCAACAGTAACTCCATCAAGCCGTATCTCCAACTCGACCAGGAACACCACGAATTAATTGTCAAGAAACTGCGAAGGAGTGAGCCTACTGCAGAAAATGCCATCAACAGCATAAACCTCATGCCATCTACCTCTTCTGGGACCATTACCGATAACTCTGACTTGAAGAAAACATGCACCAATGTTTACAACAATTGTATTTTTAATTGCACTAGCCTGAATCTTAATTAAATGTTGTTTTATTCATTATGAAATTCTTATTTGTTAACTGTTCATTTCATCTCATGGTGCAATTCTATTGGCCGACATTTGGGACGGAAAAATAATCCCCCGAATACCACACGAGCTTCAAAATTATCTGGCATTTCCCTCAAGGTTCCCTGCAAACAAATAAAGTCGTCAAGTTTTTCAAGAAAAATCACTCGCGCTTCGCGCTCGTGATTTTTTAACCTGAAAAACTTGACTCCTTCATTTGTTTGCAACGAACCTATCGGGAAATACCCGATAATTTTGAAGCTCTTGTGGTATTATAAGTGATTATTTTTTGACGTTTCTATTTTCCAATCATTTAACAGAATTTTTGATCACGTGTTAAATTCTGTCCAATTAAATCATTATTATAGTGAGGATAATTTACTTTTGTCCCAGCAAGAATTTTTTTAGTACCTATGTTTTTTTTTGATTAATACACGCCTATTCTAACAGCCAATGAGATTTCTTCAATTTCTTAAAATCGACCAATCAACTGTCATTTTAAACGATAAAAACCTACCTAGCTTTCCCAATCTTCTATATAAATAAAAATCAATTGCCACATGTATGTAAGATAATCACTTGAGAACGGCTCGACCGATTTGGCTGATTTCTTTTTTGTTGTGTTCGTAATTATTAGGAGAAGGGTTGTATGAAAGAAAATTTTGGAAAATCCACCGTGAAAGTCGAAAATTTGGATGGTATGTTTGTATGAAAATCTGTTTGACAAACAAAAATGTGACGTTCAGTTTGACAGTTCTAAAAATTGAATTGTCAGTGTGTTATCGGTGGTGATTATGTATTTGGTGTTTCTTTGGAAAAAATGCCACCAGTGAGGCGTCGAAATATCGGTCGGCGTACGCGCAATGCAAGCCAACTACATGATCGTCGAGTCAATGAGACTGACGAAGAGCGTAGACAGCGTTTGGAACCAAGTCAAATAAGAATTTCTGAAGCCTCAAGCGCGATCCATTATGACTCCGAAACAACGGATACAGATACAGTCGAGTTCCACGCGCTCAGTTGGAGCTTACGCACAAAATAATTTGGAACGTCGACAAAACAGCGGCCGAACGTGGCATTAGGGAACGAAAAATTGGAAAAGTTGCCCGGAAAATTGGAAAATCCGGGAAAAACTGAAAGTGCTTTTTTCTATGGGATTTCTGTATGATATGGATATGCGTAAGTCGGGAAATTCGGACAAACTGTAACAATCATAATTTTGGAAAATCACCGAAAAATTTGAAATTCGGAAAAAACTAAGTGCTTAACGGCTGGACCGATTTGGCTGATTTTTTTTTGTTGTGATCGTAATTTATTGTCAGGACAAGGTTTGTATGAAAGAAAATTTTTGGAGAATCCACCGGAAAATGTGAAAATTCGGGAAAAACTGAAAGTGCTTAACGGTTGGACCGATTTGGCTAATTCTTTTCAAAAATAATTTTTTAGGGAACGAAAAATTGGAAAAGTTGCCCGGAAAATTGGAAAATTCGGAAAAAACTGAAAGTGCTTTTTTCTATTGGATTTTTGTATGATATGGATAGGCGTAAGTCGAAAAATTCGAACAAACTGTCAAAATCATAATTTTTTGTATGCGCTCGCGATCATAACTGACGATAGGAACGACATATTTGGTTGAACATAAACGTAATCAGAAAAATGTTTCACATTGAATAAACGATTTGGTTAATGAATCAAAAGTTCAATACGAAAAGTAATTTTAGGCAGGACAACATCTGCCGGGCCCGCTAGTAACTGATAAATATGCGCCTTGCTTTGAATCAACTATGCTGTGAATGCTAGTTTTGAAATTTCTACCTTGGCAACTGTCACTGTCATAATCTTGGTTTAGTATAGATAATGGTTCGACACTCCCAGAACCGATTTTCGTCGCCTTCTGCGCATGTGGACAAACTTGTTGAGAACCTCTGTAGTCAGGAGTGTCGGATTCTTTTCGATTTGTAATACTGCCAATATGTCAATTTAGCAACGTCAGTTGATTGTCATTAAATGAATTTCAGGATTTAATTCCCAAGTTTTTCGTTAATATAAAGTGTTTGAACACGAAAGTGTTCTTGTATGAACTATTTTGGTTTTTACGTAATGCCCAAATAGGTGTCAACTGCAAAACGGCTAATTTCCAGGTCGGATTTCCAGATTTCTTGAAGTTTCAATTTTAAAGTTTATGATCTGATCACAAATTTTCAATTTCTATTCCAAATACTATTTAAATTGCAAATTACGCTTTCAGGTATGTTATTCTTTTGATTTTCCCATAATTTATTCTCACATTGAAGCAAAACAACATTCAAATTCAACCAAAAATTTTGATCTTCCACAAAGTTTGACAGCAAATTCCTACACTATTCTGTTGCTACAAGCAAATAATGCTCGTAGGGTCGTTGACGGCTGACGGTAACCGGCAATTTTAGAAAAATTCAGTAGTTCGCGACAAAACACCCCAGAGTTCCACATACTGACGTCAGTATGTCCCATACCAGTGGCCCCCAAAAGCTGCGTAATGGCCAACCAGGTTTTATACTAAACCAAGTGTCATAATATTATTTTCCAGTTTTCTTGCAACGTCGTTTGAAATTGTCCGTATAATGTAGTTGTGTATTAATCTCCCTAAAATACATTCGAGATCATTTTTTATAAGAAAAATACATTTCAAATTGTATTCAAATTTTATTGCCATTCGGCAAAAAATCTCGAATCAAGGGAAGTAGAAAAAATCGCTCGAGCTAGCTCTGGCGATTTTTTCACTACCTTGATTCTCGATTATTGACAATAAAACTTTCATACAATAGGACTTTTCATTATAAAAAATTGCTGAGGCGCATGCGCGAACGCGCCATGACAGTTTCGGACGAATGTCAAAGTTAACGAACCCAGAACGAAATGAAAACGTCTATTAAACATGATGTATTTATCGATAAAAAAATGATCTCTTATGTATTTACCCCCGATAAACGACTTGTTTTCTGGTTTTGACATAATATGTCATATATGTTTTAATCGCAAATTGTTACAATAAAATAATAATATTGAAAAGTTGCCTTTCTTATTTGAACGTCAAAAAATAATCTTTCGAATACTACACGAGAGTAATAATAACTTGGAAAATAATTCTACACATTCTACTCAAACTTGTCGCCATTTGGCAATAGCTTGGCTCTCCTTGGTTTAGTATAGATAATGGTTCGACACTCCGAGAACCGATTTTCGTCGCCTTGTGCGCATGTGGGCAAACTTGTTGAGAATCTCTGTAGTCAGGAGTGTCGGATTCTTTTCGCTTTGTGACACTGCCAATATGTGAATTTAGCAACGTCAGTTAATTGCCATTAAATAAATTTCAGGATTTAATTCCGAAGTTTTTCGTTAATATAAAGTGTTTGAACACGAAAGTGTTCTTGCATGAACTATTTTGGTTTTTACGTAATGCCCAAATAGGTGTCAACTGCAAAACGGCTAATTTCCAGATCAGATTTCCAGATTTCTGGAAGTTTCAATTTCAAAATTCATGATCTGGTCACAAATTTTCAATTTCTATTCCAAATACTATTTAAATTGTAATTTACGCTTTCAGGTACGTTATTCTTTCGATTTTCCCATAATTTATTCTCACATTGGAGCAAAACAACATTCAAATCCAACCAAAAATTTTGATCTTCCACAAAGTTTGACAGCAAATTCCTACTATGCCGTTGCTACGAGCAAATAATGCTCGTAGTGTCGTTGACGGCTGACGGTAACCGGCGATTTTAGAAAAATACAGTAGTTCGCCACAAAATACCCCAGAGTTCCACATACTGACGTCAGTATGTCCCATACCAGTGGTCCACAAATGCTGCGTAATGGCCAACCACCCTTTATACTAAACCAAGCGGGCTCTCGTGTCTATTGCCTGGCGACAAGTTTTTGAAAATCTGTCGAATTATTTTCAAGTTATTCTCACACTCTTGTGATATTACTACTGATAATTGAATTCATATGTATAAAATCTCATAAGCCGTGATGTTTTTGTCAGAACCATAATATAAACACTATGGTATGCTACGGCGCATATCGCTCCTTGCTCCTCCCACTTCGATGACGTAAAATCGAGGTGGCGGTTCGAGAGACACCAACCACATACCTACTTAGATCTACATATGTGACAAACAAATAGCGCGAATGCAAGATTTGAATTGTTAAACTTCAAAAAATTGTAGCTGTCAAACTCTTCTCAATTAGGTAATCATTTTCTTGAATAAGCTCACCTAGACCAGGAGCCCATAGACCAAAAATTGTGCATAATAGGTTTACTCCAAAAATGCCTGAGATGTTGTGATTTTTGGGTCGTGGAGCACAGAAATGCCCATGCCAGTTTTTGTTTTTGGTACAGTGATGTCTGGCAGACCCGTAAATGTGTAAAAAAATTGCTTAAAAAAGTATTATAGGTTTAGGACTGGGGTTTGCGGGAAGCGCTAAATAATGAGAAGTAATCCAGCGGACGCGGTTCGCTTGTTGTGAATTCTGGGACACTGACCCGCTGCAGGGGACAAACTGTGTAAATAAATCACCCCCAAAAAAATATAGGTTTACGCATGGGGATTGGAGCGATCTCCTAATTTACCTCCAAACATCATGAATCTCGACTCCCATTCATTTTGGTTGGTACAAAGAGGCGCCACACTCGCGACATTTTGTAAATTCACCCAGGTAAAAAAAATCATAAGTTTATGAATGGCGTTTAGTAACTTGTTAAATATAAACATACTGAGTGCGAAAATACATTCGCCATCGTTGAAAAGTGGTACAAAAGTCTTGCCATTCACGATAATTGATTGTGTACCGAAGCTTCCTTCCTACTGCGTGTAGATTACTGCAGTAAATACGAAATGCAAGAAATTGAAAAAAAAATTAAAATGGTTCTATGAAACGTTTAACTTTATTTTAGTTTTCAATTTATATATCGAAGATGCAATGAATATTGTTAAAGACAGAATAGCTGCTAGAATTAATATACAGGGCCAAACTATTAATATGCTCAGATTCGCGGATGTTATAGCAGTATTAGCATCCAACAAAGAAGAATTAGGAAGGATTCTGAACGAATGGAAGCGGTTTTGACGGAGGGCTATGGTATGAAGATCAATAAAAAGAAACCGAAATTTTGTTCTGTAGGGGGCGTGAAATTAGGGCTAAAACTAACATACAAATAAGAAACGTGAAGATAGAGGAAGTCTCAGATTTCTGCTATTTAGGAAGTCAAATAACTCGCGATGGCAGGAGCTCTAGAGATATAAGACAAAGAATAGCGAAGGGCCGAGTAGCATTTAATAAAAAGAAACAACTATTATGCTCGAAAATGATAAATGTATTAACTCGGAAGAGGCCCTTAAAAACGTATGTATGGAGCACAGCAGTGTACCGGTGCGAAACTTGGACGATAGGAGAAGCAAATAGGAAAAAATTAGAAGCATTTTGGAATGTGGCGCTTTAGACGCATGATGAAGATACCGTGGGTAGAAGGTTAGCAACAGAGAGGTATTAGAAAGAGTTGGAGAAAAGCGAAATTTATGGAAGACGGTAAGGAATAGGAGATATAGGATAGTAGGACACCTTCTGAGGCACGAAGGCTTAGTTCGCAACATACTAGTCAGAGATAGGAATATGAAGAGGTAAGGGTAGGCCCAGATTGGACTACTGCTCTCAAGTAGTTAGGGATGTAGGATATTCAACTTTTGGGGAAAAGCGTAGGTTAGCTCAGGATAGGAAGAATGGAGGTAAGCGTCCAACCAGTTTTCGGACTGAAATCTTTATGATGAAGGGTGAAAATTAATAATTGCTTTCTTTCAACCTTTCTAGCGGGCCCTTGTACCACCGTTAAACGAGAGGGAATGTATTTTTGTAATCAGTAGGTTCATCATAATCAAATTCGTGAACGCCATTCATAAACTTATGATTTTTTTGCGTAGGGGAAGGAGGGGCAGGACCGGTCGGTTAACAAAAAAATCAAATAAGTCAAAAGTTGTAATATATAAGAACTTCCTGAATTCGACAGTACATTGGCTACACTTATGGTAATGCAACAGCAAAATAAAACATTTACAAATATCAAAAATAAAACCGGAAAATAATGTTTTCTCCACTATCGAAGAAACCGATTGTGCCCCATACCCTGGGGCATAACCGTATATTCTATTCAGGACTAAAAATGTGATTGTGCCTAGTGATGCCCACGAGACCTTGCGAGACGAGACTTTGAAAAGTCTCGTCTTGTCGCGCAAGAAAATTCGAAAGTCTCGTCTCGAGTCTCGTCTCGCAACTAAAAGTCTCGTCTCGTCTCGTGTCTCGTGCGAGAGTCTCGCGAATGTCTCGCAAAATTTTCCGGACGTATAAGATAGCTTCAAAGTTCCCTCTATAAGTGAAATATTTATATAATATTAATACGAACTTTTATTATTGTGAAAAAACCATTATATCATTATCCTACATACCTACATTAGCATTACAATAATAATAACATAAGCGCAAGTAAACAAAAACATTAACGAATAATAGTAATGAGTTTTATCGGCATAGCAGTCAAGAGAACTACACTGGAGGCTCTCTCTCGCGAAAAATGTGAAGCAGGCGCCGACCGGGATTCGAACCCAGATCTTTCGCATTCATGGCGACTGCTCTAACCAATTGAGCTATCCGCACCGCGACACATTAATCGTGATTATGAGATTCTTAATAATTGTTATTACCATCTTCCTTCGCTACCTATATAAGGCCTTTCTCTCACGATTAATGTGTCGCGGTGCGGATAGCTCAATTGGTTAGAGCAGTCGCCATGAATGCGAAAGATCTGGGTTCGAATCCCTGTCGGCGCCTGCTTCACATTTTTCGTGAGAGAGAGCCTTCAGTGTAGTTCTCTTGACTGCTATGCCGATAAACCTCATTACTATATTCATATCTTCAGTCGTTAAATTAATAATTAACGAATAATAAGATAACCATGTTATTTCAATTTATTGTAGAAATAACGTTTTGATTTCCATCCACATTAATACATTTTCATAGAGATAGTATGTAATTAACTAAAACTGTTCTGTTACCAAAAAAAAAAACAAAATATAACTAAAAAAACTTGTGCTCCGACGCACGACTGGAGTTTACTCCTTACGAACGATTATTTAAACTTCAATCACTTGATAATTTTGTTTATTGTACAAAAATATGCGTGTCCATAGATACATACATAATTTCAATGTGAAAGGTGCGCGCGGTGCGTTGCGCAGAGGAACGTAACGCCTCCCTTTTAGTTATCGCTTGATTTTACTCCTCAAAATTTCCGTACCGCGGGCTATAACTAAAAACTCCAAAAACGTCTGCCTTATTTTTGATTTTTGAATTAAGTTCTTCAGCAATATTTGTAGTTTACTCCTTAAGAATCGATTATTAGTTATAGCTCGCGGTACGAAAATTTTATGAGGAGTAAAATCAAGCGTTAACTAAAAGTTACGTTCCTCTGCGCAACGCACCGCGCGCACCTTTCACATTGAAATTATGTGTGTATCTATGGATATGCATATTTCTGTACAATAAACAAAATTATCAAGTGATTGAAGTTAAAATAATCGTAAGGAGTAAACTCCAGTCGTGCGTCGGAGCTGACACACACAAGTTTTTTTATTTCTAACCCAGTCATTAAGACACAAAAGACATCTTGCTGACGCATTATTGATCTGATTTCGATGTTTTCTTATCGTTAATGACGCACGTGAAAAAAGTCTTTCCCTTGCCATCGCACTTATAACTGGAAATTTAGAAGCATGGTCCTTCCACCATTGTAATATATTCTTTGTTTTATCAGAATTTTGTCTTGTTTGATATTTATGAATTTCACGCGATACTGCGAGACTTTTGCGAGACTCTCAAGTGAGATTCGATACGAGACTTTTCGAAAGTCTCGTCTCGTCTCGCAAGGAAAATTTAAAGTCTCGTCTCGAGTCTTGTCTCGAAATCGAGACGAGACAAGACGAGACTCTCGCAAACGAGAATATCGTGGGCATCACGATAGGCATGAATCGCATTTTTTGTAGTCGTTTAAATCTTCATCCTGTAAGCCTGTGCAGATTTCGTGGCTCCATTTGCTGCATTCTAAATATTGCACCCACCCTCCAGGTTTCTTAGTCTTGCTGTAACTTTCATTACAATTCAGGCGTAGTCTTGCTGTAACTTTCATTATAATTCAGGCAAAGAGTGTCACAATCACTATCATCATCTTCGCTTTCGGAACTACTCACTTTTGCTCGTTTCTTTGTGTGCTTCTTGCCCTTCGCACGCCTAAATCGATAGGCATGAATCGCATTTTTTGTAGTCGTTTAAATCTTCATCCTGTAAGCCTGTGCAGATTTCGTGGCTCCATTTGCTGCATTCTAAATATTGCACCCACCCTCCAGGTTTCTTAGTCTTGCTGTAACTTTCATTACAATTCAGGCGTAGTCTTGCTGTAACTTTCATTATAATTCAGGCAAAGAGTGTCACAATCACTATCATCATCTTCGCTTTCGGAACTACTCACTTTTGCTCGTTTCTTTGTGTGCTTCTTGTCCTTCGCACGCGTACGGTTGTGCCCCACCCGATTGTGCCCCACGTCACCCCTTGCACTTAAGGTTTATACTCAGGTCTCTTTGGAATATTAGTTTTCGTTCAAATTTGATGAAATTTGGTATGCACATTCATGAGGAGGTCCTTATGAATATCTGCAAATTTGAAAATTTTTGAACGTGTAGTTTTTGAGTTTTTCTTGAAAAATATGGATTTTGGAAGGTTTTATTTTTTTTTCTTAAAATCTACTCGTTCATTCGCATGCAAAAAAATAAAGTAATTAGTATATGGCCATGTGAAACACGGAGTAAAATCTGATTAAAATTAAACGGCAAGTTTTGGAGATATTCAAAATTTTGTTATTAAAATTGGCACAAAAACGTCTTTAAAATGTAAAATTGACATAAATAATAATTGGGTACATGGCATAAAGAGGCAACAACATAATACATTATGTTTCCTGTCAATTTCACCAAAAGTTTTCAAAATATCTGAAAAATTATAAAACAAATGCAGCAGTCCAGGAGGTGACGCCGCGGCCGTGCAGTGGTGTCTAGCGAAAACGAAACGCACTTGTTATCTATCTGTAAATCTTGGCTACCGAACACCTGCTCAGTGCTCACTCGGAATGTCGAAATTCAGATTTACCCAACGCATAAGAATTGTATCTTAGGTACTTTTCGTAAAATGTTTATGAACCTCATTCCGATAGAATTGGCAATCTCAGATTGGCATTTTGTCAGTTGATTATTCATTATAACATGTATTATTCCCGATTTGTGCATGAATATCTAAAGCGGAGAATTTTGCCACTCAGAAGCAGATTTGTATTTTGAATTTGAATTTCAAAAAGTAATTGGGTATAAAGTAGGTTATAGGTACATAAACAAGTATAATAAGAACCGTAACATTAACATTATACATATATTAAAAATAACATTGGTATAACAAATAAAAAAACATTATTTTTTTAACAAAAACAAAACTTTACAGGATGTTAAATTTTACTGGCTCACCATTACTATATCGGTTACCTACCTATTGTTATTGTTGAAAATAGAGAGAAGGATAAATGGGAAAAACTGGTATTTTTGAGGCTCATTACTATTATTTTTCGACATCTTATCCAGTCTGAATAGTTTCTGTAATAATATCATAAAAGAACTGAAACTGCGTTTTCTTTCTTTAATAGCAGACGTATTCTTATATGAATTTCAATGAAATTTTGGCTGTACCGATGTATAAAATAGATATTCTTCGTCTATTGGCGACATCAGAATTGTTCTCCGGTGGAAAACAAATGAATAACTATAGCCAAGTTTTTTACTTATGGGCACTGTATTGAATTTTCCAACCTTCCGATTTTAATTCTTTTTGGCAAGTTGGCCATGGATATACTTTAACATCGTTCAAACAATTTGTAAATACATTTATGCATACTATACTTGGGCCGCCCAACAGACGGAGTGATCACCCTGCAATCATGAGCTCTAGGCAGGACCACTATCAATTTAGGACGACCTAACCGCAGTGATGCGCTTTCTTTAGACCCAACAAAGTCGCATGACTCCAATTAGGTCGTCATAAATTAATTTGGCCCGGCTAGAGCACGTTCTTGCAGGGTGATCAGTCCGTCTGTTCGGCGGCCCAAGTATACCAAAATTTCGTCCAAATCGATCTAAAAATAAAGCTGATAGAAAAAAAAGAAAAGTATTTTTATTCAGAGTGGATAAGGTCTTGAGAAATCATGTTGATGGGTAGGTATAAATAAAATAAGTAAAAAAAAAAATTAAGTTAAACGGTTTTATTGTAAAGAAACATAATAATGATGCAGATAATGTACTAAAAGCTAAAAAATAATTAGGTAGGTACCAGTCGTCACACCACTCTCCTCATCAATCTAGAGCATTGATCAGACTAAAATAAACTCGTGGGGCGTAGAGTAACCTGAGTAAATATGTAAATGATCGTTCTGCGATGTTGTCTATTGACAAGATGCATCCAAAGCATACCTATAATGATATGAGCGGTTGGTTGTAGATAATAGAAATTCGACTCCTCCTACGATTTTATTTTAGTCTGATCAATGCTCTAGATTGATGAGGAGAGTGGTGTGATGACTGGTACCTACCTAATTATTTTTTAGCTTTTAGTACATTATCTGCATCATTATTATGTTTCTTTACAATAAAACCGTTTAACTTAAAAATGTTTTCTTACTTATTTTATTTTCAAGTTTTTATTTTTTTTTGTTTGTTTTTATTTTATTATTTTTCTAAAGTGTACTGTGTTCTACTTGTCAAGCCCTTTCATTTGATACCCATATTGAGGGGATTGAAAAAAGTAATCCGCCATTTTGTGGTGGCGGCCATCTTGGATTTTGCATTTTTCATGGTGTACTCTATTGTAGTAGTTAAGCCCTTTCATTTGATACCCATATTGAGGGGATTGAAAAAAAAAGTAATCCGCCATTTTGTGGTGGCGGCCATCTTTGATTTTGCATTTTTCATGGTGTACTGTATTGTAGTAGTTAAGGCCTTTCATTTGATAGCCATATTGAGGGGATTGAAAAAAAAAGTAATCCGCCATTTTGTGGTGGCGGCCATCTTGGATTTTGAATTTTTCATGGTGTACTGTATTGTAGTAGTTAGGCTCTTTCATTTGATACCCATATTGAGGGGGTTGAAAAAAATATATAATCCGCCATTTTGTGGTGGCGGCCATCTTGGATTTTTAATTTTTCATGGTGTACTGTATTCTACTAGTTAAGCCCTTTCATTCAATACCCATATTGAGGGAGCTGAAAAAAATATCTAATCCGCCATTTTGTGGCGGCGGCCATCTTGGATTTACAATGATACTAAATATACATAATTGTATTGTCATTACAACTAAAGGTGTGTACCAAATTTCAGATCAATCGGTCAACAGGAAGGGGGTAAAATTTCAAATTACTAGATTTGACCCACACAACCAAACAAGGCAAGCTAAATAAAACCATTTAAAAATGCCACATTTTCTTCCCATACCCTCTCTCTAACTTCAATAAAAAGAAAACTGTAAATTCATGAGTGGCGGCCTCTCTGTGCAAATAGCGGAAGTGCCGGACGGCAATATCATTGTGGTTTCGACACCGCGATATGGTTCATAGCCAAAGCTGAGCGACATTGCCATCTACCGTCCGTAAAACACATTAGAAGGGTCTGAGTATAAACCTTAAGATTCGAATTACATTTAGTGCTTCACTATTTTTAACTATATTCTTATATCAATTTATAGAAAATGCACGTATGAATGACTGCTTATTATTATAAACAGTATAAAATAACCTTACATTATGTTTGCACAATTCCTGAACTTTAGAAAATTACAAATTACTTCAAGCATGACAAAACATTCATATGTGCCCAATATGTCATTTACGTGGTACGCACGAGCGCTGTTTTGCATTACCTATATAACAGACCCCGTATACTGAAGTTCACCACCTTCAGTCACAGATGGAACCCCGTTCAAACGAGATTTTTATCCATACGGTTATACCCCGCCATACGGTCCTGCCCCACCTTCCCCTAAGTTTTTTCTACAAAATGTTGCGTCTCTAGCGCCCCCCTGTACCAATGTTTTTTATAGGCAACATTGAATACTCGACTTTTGTGATTGAAATAACACTTGTCTCCAAGTTTTGAAGAGTAAACTTATGATTTTTTTTACCTGGGTGAATTTACAAAATGTCGCGAGTGAGTCAGAGATGGGTTAATCCAACTTCACGCACCTAATTATTCATTCATAATTATAACATCGCAGCAATATGATCATATTGCAAACTAACGTTATGGGCATCTATATGCACATGCTTTTGTTGGAATCTTCGAATAATAAGTAATAATAAGGAGTGAAATTCATGTAGGTACGTGTATAATTTTTGCTGAATTTCGCCTAAGCCGGCACCAAACCCAGATGATGTAAAATGAATTCAAAGCTATATGAAATCGCAACTGGTAA
The DNA here is from genome assembly GCA_963966045.1 of Xestobium rufovillosum. Taxonomy (NCBI): domain Eukaryota; kingdom Metazoa; phylum Arthropoda; class Insecta; order Coleoptera; family Ptinidae; genus Xestobium; species Xestobium rufovillosum. The sequence continues at coordinate 39,099,018 of OZ014494.1, read as the reverse complement.
AGCCGAAATATGAGACCAACTGTCAACAGGCTTTAGCGTATTTAAGAACTGTGCCAGTGGGGTGTTACGTGACCTACTTTATGTGAAAAGAAGTGCATTTCCGTTTGTAATATCAGAATTCTCAAGTCGACAAATATACACTTATGGACAAAAATATGGAATATTTTTAAATTTTCATAACAGGTTGCGAAGACAAAAAATTAAAGGAAACTAAATAAAACTAAAGAATCAAGTTATCGTTGCCTATTTTAAGAGTAATCTAAAAACAACGGTTCATCAAGTAACTCCTCGCTAAACACCAAATAACAAAAACTGTTGAATATGTATAGAATGCGTAAATTACGGTCTGACAAACATTAACACCAAAAGAACGAAACCAGTTACAAAACATGGGCTGCACAATGGGCTTCAACCTTCGCCGAACTGTTTTGGAGCTAACATTAACTTGCTTGGCATTTAAAAGTTGTTTTTTTAAATGAGTTGATGTTAAGGTACGATCTCGTAGTAACTGCAGTATTAAAAATCTGTCATCCCGGCGAGTTGTACACAGTCTCCGTCCTTGGCCAGGCCTCTTCTTAAAATTTCCAGTTTGTCTGTGCCCGTTTAAAATTTTTGATCCGCAGACTGAGTTATTCCTACAAATATTGCAATATGGCTTTGTCTCCAACCAACATTTGACAAAGTTTCAACATTTGCTACCTCAACCTTCAGTGCAACATCGAACTGCTGGCATTATCGAAAACAGCAATGCTACAGAATAATCAACAAATGTTAAATTTTACCTCAGTATACCTAGGTTGACGAGTAAACTTACCTATTTGGAAAAGTTAAAAATTAGGTGGGAACACAAAGTTTACCCAATTCCATTTTTAGAACACAAAGACAAGTTTGTGATACTTGCTAGTTATTGCCAGGCCCACTAGATGTCTCAGTATCTAATATAAATACTGTCGCAGCTGCTCATAACAAAGTTTCCCGAGAAATAAATCAAATCAAAAATATTCCATATTTTTGTCCATGAGTGTATGTTTAACTTCCAAGTTAATGAAATTTCCTCTCAAGAGAATACCTTCAAAAAGAATACTTTCGAAAATATTCAGGCAAATTTTAATTGGGAGTTTCAATCAAAACCTTTGAACAGTAGGTATATTATGGAAGCGCTGAAGGGTCAAGCGAAGAAATAATAAGTTTTTAATTTACTGCAATTTGATACTTGATGTTGTGCAGTTTATTGAATCACTGCAACTTTAAACTTGCAGATACATATTTGAATTATTGCGACTTTAAACTAGCAGCCGTTTGAATTACTGTAAGTGTAAACTTGCAATAAATTATGTGAATTACTTACTGCACCTTTCAACTTGTAGTCATTTTAAACTTGTTCTAGAGCATTGATTTTTATAAAACTATTTAAAAATATGCTGGTTTAAATTCTTGCAGTTAATAATCGGAATGGAATGTACTAACTCGGTTTGTAAATAAGGAGTTCCGTACTAGCATCAATTTCAAAAAGTTTATCTCAGAAACCACTAGACCGACTAGATGAAATTTCGTGCTTCTACACCAAAATTGACAAAATTGTTCACTTTTAGATCCCTCACCCCCGCCCTATTGAACTAAAGAAAATTAAAGAAACAATACCATACTCTACGAGGTAACCCTATTCATATACATACATGACTGTTTCAACGCAGTGATCGGATCGAGAACTTTCACGTAAATTCAAGTAAATTCATCGGGATACCAATAACCAGGAGTGCGTAGGGCGCAGCTGTCACTTACTCTTAACTGTCAATGGTGTCGCCAGTTTCAAGGTTGTTATTTTTGTAAAGTTAGTAGAAGCTTCATTGATCACTAACATCTAATGATCACTTGTATACTGAATTTAAGTATTAAAAATTGATGTTTTTTTCAATAAATGATAAATTTCGATTGTTGTTATTTATTTATGCATCGTTTATTTTTCCAACAGTTGAAACTGATGTTCGCCTTCTTTTAAATCAACGACTTGTGTTTTATCTACGTTTGCCGCAAGAAAAATTATGAGTGTTTAGGTACCTAAAATCAAATGTCAAATTATCGTTTCTTTCTCATTCATCGTACGCCACTGCAACTGCTTGACAAAAAATACAACATTGATTTGATTCATACCGATCTGTTTTTGTTGCCGCGATTAAACTGTGTGTATTTATACACACCTTAAGAGAAATTCAAAAAATAATGTCTATAATAATAACAGACTTAACAACAGAGAAAGAGCAACAAAAATGTTCTGCTGTTACTTTGCCAAATGGCGAAGTTCATATTGATTATAAAATCATGCACAAGATCATCTTCCACTTAACCATTAAAAATGGCCAGACTGAAAAGAAATGGAAAAAAGAGAGAAGATGAAAAACAGTCAGAAGACAAGACAGAAATAATAATAGATATCTGATTTAACCGTAAATTGAAGCAACTATCGATGAATGTGGCTGATAATATATACAGTGTGTCCCAAAAAACACGTAACAGCCAAATATCTTTTTTATTACTTATAACATCAAATTAATTTTCGTTTCAACAAAAAAGCTTTCTTGTAAAAAGTTCTCCTCGAAGCCCCAGCCTATTAGATTCTATCTTAGGTATAGGTACGAGGAGTATTCAAGTCGAAAAACAAATTCTTGGTTAAATGGGAAGCCATCATATTTTATTGAAAAAAATCATAGAAAATTTATTCAAAACCGCAAAATATGTGCCCACGCACAAAATTGCCACGACATCAATAATTGTTTGTTTCCTAAAGGAATTGTCACAAATAATAAGTAGGTATGTAACAGCCAAATGTCTCCTTTCTTCATTATAACATGAAATTTTCGTTGAGACAAAGAAATTTTCTTGTATAAAGCTGTTTTTGAAACCCCAGTCTATTAGATTCTATCTTATACGAGGAGTATTCAAGACGAAAAAACTTGTTTCTGTTAAACGGGAATAAACAGTTGAATATTGTGGCAATTTTTTGCTTGGACTCATACTTTGGGGTTCCGAGAAAACTTTCTTAATTAATTTCTTCGATTTGACGTAGAATAAGACTACTTTCGTTTAACCGAAAACAGTTTTTTCGTCTTGAACACTCCTCATATAAGATAGAAAAAAAAGTTGAGGAAGTTCTTGCAGGAGTGTTAGTTTTGTGGCGTTATTTGTTGACTCATGGGATACTGGCGTAGTGCCGCCACCTTGGCGGTAAAATAATAAAGCCAGGTAAATAACAAAAGAAATCCAAAAGTGTCAGAGAAAGAACCACTTCGCTTAAAAAGCTATTCAAAATGATGAAAATGATAAAGCAGCACTCCATGAAAAAAACAATAAATTGATGTCACAAGCTTGCCTTGAAGTAAATACCGTTTAGGTTATATTCTTATATTACCTATAATATTTTCTTATGAAACGGACGATTAAAATAACATAAAAGAAATTGCAGGTCAAACAGCTTTATGCTGATTTCCAAAGCCAACGGTTTTCGCAGTTTACAAAATGGAACCCCTGTACAGGGTGACCCAAATTGGGTGCAAGTATGGGGTATTTTGGTAAATATTAGTGATAGAGAAAAACTGATAAAGCACCTGCGAGCTCTTTTTTTACGTCAAGTCAATGGTGCAGAGTAACCTTTGAAATTGTTTTTTATTTTCGAGCTATGGACGAAAATTGAGTTTTTTGACATTTCCAGTAATGCTTGTATCTCGCTTATTATAGGAGTTGGTGGGATGCAATGCAGACATTCTTAATGCACCTTTTTAAGTAAATTACAGTGGCGTAGTCAAAATTTTTATATTATAAAGGGTTTGGCAACTGCAGCCCAAACTTTGAAATTTTAAATGGCGGCCATATTTGATTTTCATTTCGTTGAATAGAGGAATTTTTTCTGCTTTCAAAAATGTATAATTTGACATATCTGACTTCAATAATTGCGGAGTTATGACGAATTTTCTGTCTTAAGCATTACCTATAAGTATAGGCTTATTTCCCAGTCATAGCCATCTTATGTTTTCGACAGATATAATAATTATTGTCCACATCGTCACTACTTTTTAAATTGGCATGAATATTTATTTATAACATCGAATTAAATTATGCATGTAATGAATGAATAAATACCTATGTATCAAATTTTTATCACAAATAGACATACAAAATGATACCATTATTATCCGAATTAATTAATGAAACAGAAAATTCGATATAGCTCCGTTAATATTGCAGTTAGATTTATCAAACTATATATTTCTGAAATCAGAAAAAAATCCTCCATTCAGCTGTGTGAAAATCAAATATGGCCGCCGTTTAAAATTGCAAAAGTTTGGCACGCAGTTCATAAACCCTTCATGTCATTAAAAATCTGACTACGCCACTGTATTTTACTCAAAAAAGTGCATTAAGAATGTCTACATTACATCTCACCATCTCTTATAACAAGCGAGATACAAGCATTCCTCGAAATGTCAAAAAACTCAATTTATTCTGATTAGAACGATACAGCACATATGAAACTTATCTTTTGATATTTTTTTAAAATATTTGCATTTAAAAATCCTATAATACCTATTGCCATAATATCGTATAGTCAAGTTGTATGCAGTGATTTATTTTGTTGTAGTGGTCTTCACTGAATTTTGCATTTCTCATAAAATAGGCAACGAGCAGGTAAATAGTGAATTATTTAATCATCTTAAGAGCCCGACACACAGGAATTTTGGGAGCACGGTAGACGTTTGCCTGTTTGTAAATATTTCAAACAGTTCTTAAAATACAAATCTACTATTGCTATTTTGAAATTTGTTTAAAAACATGAAAACAATAAACGAAGGAGCATGTTATATGTGGGCGAAAAACTGCTTCTTATAGAACCTAATAAAACTTTCCTGAAAAGAAAATCTCAGAATCTGGTTAATAGCAATAGTAGACTGAACCTCTGGCTTGTAAGAACACATAAAATTTTCTATTTCACGCCGAAAATCAAAAAAGTTATTAGTAAACAGCGGTACCCTTGCATTCGAAGTTTTTCGTCGTAGCTCGTGCTCTCGTCTATCTTTCCACTACCTACTGATCAAAGTCGTTCAGCTGTCAATCGATCCCGAAATAGGGAGTGCGCGCAACAAATTCATTCTCAGTATTAGTTTGGTAGACTAGTTCCCTGCTTTTCCAGATAATTTTGCAGTCCACTGTAGGTCCGAACCCCTGAACCCCTCGATTCTTAGCAAAATGGTGTGTCGGACTCTTAAGTGAAAAAATTTCAACAAAATAATTCGCAGCATACTTTATAGGATATTATGATAATATTACAAGATTCTTAAATGTAAATATTTAACAAAGTATGATAAGTTTCATGGCAAATTAATTTTCAGTTTTTCTAACGACGTATTCAAGCACTTAGCTAACAGAACTAAAACTTCTGTATTTAACTTACTTCTGTAATTACAAAACTAGTGGAGATAAAGTGGGTGGGAACTTTAAGTGAAACACCCTGTAGCTGTGTCATTTTTAAATTCAAGATGGCGCAACTAATTTAAAGTTATCACAAAGAAAATAACTGACGCCAAGAAACTATCGAACACTAACATACATACTTTCAAGTTTTGCCAAATTTTTCTAAAACCCAAGGTTTCTAAAATAAATGCGAAGTCACAGATATTGACTTACCCTGTATTTATTAATATTACTATATCAAAAGGAAACCTCTAGACGTCCGCTTTCAGAACTCATCTTTCTATTTTGTCGTTCAATTTATGAATCTTTAGATGCATTGACTGTCAGTAGACCATTTTATCTAAAAAGTAGCTATTTGCTATTTTTAATTTTAAAGATGAAAGCCAGCTACAAATTGAAAACGTATCCGAGGAATATAGCTGCATTCCTATTTGTAAAGTTTTCACTCCTGATATTAAAACTTGACTGATATACACAAGAAACAAACTTCGATATTTCTTTGGTCTATCGGAATAAGAAGTCTACTCACACACGATTCGTAATGTAATGAAATATAAAGTGGCTTTTCGAATGAAATACAATCGTGTTTGTATAAAGAGACACTTTTCCGTTAACGTATCTATCTGAACTTATTTGACAGTGAGACCCCTTGAATAGTGGCTATGAATATATAAAATCTTAATCTTCTTTATCAATCTGTTGAATTTCCTTAGATCATAAATCACATTTCCAGTGTGTTTCATTTACATAAGCCATTTATAAGAAAAGTAGTTACGCACTAGTAGGATCGTGGTATAGGATAAATTCGACAGCAAAACAGATTGACAGATCTGCTGAACTAGTGAATCATTAATATTATTCATATAGGGTGAGTGGAATAAACTGAGCTGGGAAAGGAGTTGAGAAACGAACGAAAAATTTCCACCAACATAAAAAGTCCTTAGGTGATTCCTGACGAAGTTATTGAAAATCAACTGATTCTTTCTGAAAACCTAGATTCAAACATAGTAATATTAGGAGTAGTTAGAACATGACGATTCTAATTCACTTAGTGATAAATATGGAGGTCAAAGATAAAGGTATGTCCGCTATTGTGCACCTTAACCCGTTTGCGCGGCCCTCATCCAGTCAATTAGGATGGTGGAGTGGGACCGGTAAATTGAGCAGATGGAACCAGTGACCAAAAAAAATCGGCCCGGTGGCGTCAGTGACCAATGAGAATCTTGAGGACGTGACCAGTGTTAGCGTGGCAAACGTGGCATCCTCTGTTGACAGCTATGTCACACGCTGTCGGTAAGACAGGCACGTGCGCCATTAGATGTTGATAAGGTAGATTCCTTCACCGACGTAGGCAGCTGCACGTCGCAGATGAGGGAAGTTGGCAACAAAGTAGAAGCAGGAATTTTCGGACCTATTCCTGCTTTTGTTGCTACATTCCTGCTTCATCCTGCTGAAAATCCCAACTTAGCAACACTTATCATTTTCGAGATATTTCAAGTATTATTTTTGTTGCTGGTTTCACGCCTGGCAACAAAGTGTAAGCAGGACTCTCGGGAACTATTCCTGCTTCTGTTGCTACAGTCCTGAATTACACTGCTTAGAAGTCCAACTCGGCAACACGTACCGTTGTCGAGATATTTCGAAAATAATTTTTGTTGCCGGTTTCCCACCTGGCAACAAAGGGTAAGCAGGACTCTCGGGAACTACTCCTGCTTCTGTTGCCACGTCACTGAATTACCCTGCTTAAAGCTCCAACTCGGTAACACTTACCGTTTTCGAAATATTACGAAAATTATTTTTCTTGCTGGATTCACTCCTGGCAACAAAGTGTAAGCAGGACTCTCGGGAACTATTCCTGCTTCTGTTGCTACAGTCCTGCATTACCCTGCTTAAAAGCCCAACTCGACAACACTTACCGTTTTCGAGATATTTCGAAAATTATTTTTGTTGCTAGTTTCCCGCCTGGCGACAAAGGGTAAGCAGGACTCTCGGCAACTACTCCTGCTTCTGTTGCTACGTCACTGCATTACCCTGCTTAAAACCCCAACGCAGCAACACTGATCATTTTCGAGATATTTTAAAAAATATTTTTGTTGCTGACTTCATTCCTAGTAACCAGCAGTAAGCAGGAATCGTGGGACCTCTTGATGCTCATCTTGCTATATTTCTGTTCTATATAATGCTGAAGCTGTAAAAGTCCTATTATTTGTACATTTCTGCTAATTAGCGAAAACAAACATCAAAAGCTCATTGTAAGAATGAAATGGAATGAAGTTAGTAGTGTAGGTTAGCTTTGAGAATTTCCCGTTCCTAATCTGCTGTGTTTTATTTACGCCATGTGCTTAGTTTCATAGAGAATTACTTTAAGGTAAGTGACCATACAAATATATATTTATAACAAAGCTTCATTGTTCAAATCATAATAATTATTTGCTTTCATTATTAGAAGAAAGTTTAAAAACGTAACCTCAAATAAAACGCGCCAAATCTGTAGTTTCACTTTTGTAGTGTATGTATTAGGTATTTATTACTCGTACTGGTGGAAAACACCCGGTTTCGTTTTTACGGTTTAGTTTTGAAATTTTTATATTATTCTGGATCTTATTACTTCGTTTTTGGAGATTTTCAAACCTAAAAATTTATTCGATACCCAAAATACTTAATTTCTTTTTGTCTCTTCACTTTTAGAAATGGGGAAGCCAAAGATACAATTTGAATACGTTATAAACTGCCTGAAATCTCATAAAAATGAGATAGCGAAGAATTTGTGTCACTCATCCGCGTCAGTATGGACAGAAATAAGTAACCTTCTTCTTAATAAAATATCTCCCAAAGGAGTTTACACATTTGTCAAGGAAAACAGAGGTAACTGTTTGGACACTTTAGAGATAATACCCCATAGCACAGAGTTTGTTGATGGAAATTTTTCCGATGACAATAGCGAAGAAAATGATAAATTCGTTTTGTATATTAATTGTGCAAAATGGAAAGAAATTAGACCCAATGACAATTCCAGATATTTTAAAAAGGGTTGGACAGACCTTATAAATGACAATCTGTTTACCAACGACGAGTGGAATGAATGTATATGGATATTTAAATATGGCTATTTCAAATACTCTACAAATGAAATACTTATATCTGTCAGTTGCAAAGAATGTAAAGGTGTAATCGAAATGAAATGTATGGTGCCCGAAAAGATGGATGATGAAGATTGGTCTGTTCAAGTAGATTGCATTTTATTGAGAAGGATTAACAAAGCCTCACACAGTGGTACCCATAAAAGAAGATTAACTGCAGATAGAAGGAAACAAATGGCAGAAGTTCTAAGTAATCAGACCCCCGTTAATGTTTTTAGAGATGCTGCAGTTGCTACAAATTCAAAAGATCCTTTATTGAGAACCTTACCAAATTTGGCATCACTGAAAAAATGCAAATCAGAATTTTTGCAGGATAAAAATAATATCATACCTTCAACTGAGAAAAATGTAATTAAGAGATTGAGCATTTTGCAGTTTACTGAACCATACAATTTTGCAATTCACCATTTATCACACTGTAAATTCGCTATCCACTTTTGGAGTCGAGAGCAGATGTGTTTATATAATGCCTTTTCAAGAAATTATCCACAGAGATTAGTTTTAGATGCAACCGGAGGTCTAGTGAAAAAAACCTGACCTTACAATAACTTTTCAGGAAACATTTTCTTGTACGCCGCAGTGATACATACTAATACTAGACATGGACAAAGTCCTGTTAGTCAGATGCTGTCAGAAGCTCACGATACAGAGTCCATCGCTAATTGGTTATTGCGATGGAAAAAGGATGGTGCTTCTGTTCCAAAAATTACTGTGTGTGACCATTCCTTGGCGTTGTTGGGAGCTATTTGTTGGGCGTTTAATCAAATGTACCTGAACAAATATATCGAAGAAACTTTCAGATTGTTAACTTGCCCTGAGGAACGAAGAACAGGCGAATGTCCCAGGGTATACATACGAACAGATTATGCACATTGCATTAAAATAATCTCTGGTTGGCAAAGTTTAAAAAACAAGCCTGGGCGATTTAGAGAATTTTATATGCACGCAATGTCCAAACTAATACAGTGCAATGATTTGATTGAAGCGGAGCATATTATTGAATCAATATTAGTTCTGTCAAACAGTGAATACGTAGGATTTCAGGATAACCATACGGCTATTCCTGCCCAAAGTCACAAAATGTATCTTCAAAATTTGATTGCATCCCTTGATCCTATCATATTGGGCGAAGACGCAGATATATCCACAGATGATGATCCTGTTATGGGCACTCTGGAAACGGTTACAATTAAGAATTGGTTGGAAAGTATAAAAAGAAAAAGTTTAGTTCAATGTAATGTGCAAACAGAGGAAGATAATTTCCATTATTGCCCGGAAGTCGGAGAAGCTCTTCTGAAATTTTTGAAATCTGTTATACTTTGGTCGGCGATTTTGCAACCAGTATTTGGTTACGGAAACTTAAAAGAAAGCTCAGCCATCGTAGAAAGCTACTTCAATGATTTGAAAAATCGATCTTTTTCGTCCAAAGAGTTGCCTATGAGAGTAGACAAATTTTTTTAAGACATTTCAATGCCATTGAAGGAATGATGATTATCACTGAAAGGGAAAATAGCATTTCACAAAAAAACGGAGAACCACGGAAGTCAAAGGTACCTGGTATTTGAATTAGAACAATTATCTGTATTAATTTTAGATCATTATTTAGCTGTGTAATAATAATACATGAAATTTTAATTATTATCTAGGTAAACAGAATAAAAACGCCCGAGGAAACATCATCTTTTTTACAAGAAGACATCAGTACGTCAATAAGTACGTTGAATAAATAATGCCTCTCATTAATTTCTTCTTATTCTACTTTTAGTCACAAGAACTCATAAAACTGACGACGTCCATAATAGCGAAGAAATTCATGACGACGAATTATCTGATTCCGAAGGTAGGTAACATTAGAAACTTCTGCGCAATACTTAAAGTAAACAAATTATGCATCTGGCTGACCATTTGTTCTAGATGCTTGGAAGGAAGATTGGAAAGGGTTGGGTCGAGTTAAAGCTAAAAGAAGAACTGCTTATTATGGTATCCCGTGTCCCGAAATATTAACATTAGAAGCAGGAAAGAAGATTAAAATTCCACTCCTCAGAAATGGCAACTGTGCCCGATCGCCTATTCTATATGATGGGAAAAAGTTCTTTCTAAAACACACTTGTCCTTTTGACACAGTAATTCAGATGTTGTCTTCAGCGTTCTGTGACAGTAAAGAATTCAAGACTTTCGTCAGTAGTAATATAAATGAGAACGCGATATTTTGGTTGATAAAAAATATGATGGAAATAGGTACTAAAACGCAGATTATAAAAAAACGGGTTGAACTTCTTGTTTCGTCTGGGAAGTTGTCACATTTAAAATTTGCGTATTTTTAATCCCTCGAATTTATTCATTTTTGTTGGATTTCTTCTTGTCGCCTTTTTTTTGCACCTTCCGTATCTGCGCTGGTTTTACTGCTAGTTGGTCTTGAGCATTAAAGCGTGTGTGAGACAGATTGAGTGGTATAGAATTAATTACCGTTGGAGTTTGTTAATCGTCCATGTGGACGGATTTAATCATTGATCTGAGGTGATCCAGTACTTGAAGATTTTTGGAATTTGGAAATTCGGTGCTGGAAACCACATATTGTGGGATTCTTTTACACGTGCTCGACCCGTTTGCGATTTCATTCCTTATCGCCTTCTACATAAAGCCGCCTTTCACCACAGGTCAGTTTTAAAGGTAAAAATTAATTACTTGGAGATCCCTAACTCCGTTCGTTTATTTCAGGCTTTTTTTCCCTGGTTTTACGTTTCCGTCGATCTGGTAAATATTGTATTATATCTCCGTTTTGAGGTCATTAGTTGAATTGGAACAATTATTGCGGATTCCAATAGCTGGAGATAATTTTCTCGGGAGCCTGCGCCTGCTTTCCTACGTTAGTTTTTGCCATCCGTTCACTGATGCTTGGATCGCATATCGAGGAGTGCAGCTAAGTTTTGTTTTATTTTGTACGAACTTGAAATATTCTGGTTCAGCTGTTTATTTGCCCTTCAGGCGTGTGTTGATTTTCATATACATTTAATATTTCTAGGGTTAGTCGCCCTTCCGGCTGTATTTGTTCATGTGCCATTTATGCAAAAGATTTTGATTACTAATTAGAAAACGTATACTTCACGCTTATAATTTCATTAGTGGCTATAATCATTTCTTTTGATAACCAGATTCTGCGTATATGTAAACCGAAATTTTAGCGCTAGAATACCGGTGACGAGAAGGTTTTTTTTTTAGTTAAAAGTACTTAAAGTGTATTTTGAATAGAGGTTACGATCTTTTATAAACGTAATATGTATATAGTTGTTTTCTGTTTTGATTAGGTACTTGAGTTACGTGATACTGGATCGACTTATTATCGTGATTTATTGTAAACTGATAGTACTGATTTTTGTGTTATTGACGCGTTTATGTTTCCTATTGTACCTAATTTTTTTTTTACTGCCTGGCTAATTAGATGGTTGTTATTGATTATTAGCTTTTATGTGAATACCTCCTTACTTGTTATGCCCGTTGCTTGACCCAGTATTTCGCAATTAAGCTTGGTTTTGTGGTGCCCGATCTGGTAAGGAAATTGCGTGGCGCCCTCATATTTTTTCTATGCTCAACTTTGTTGTGTTTTTAAACCACCCCGACTCCACTGAGCTTGTCGGTTGCCGGATTTGGGAGAGGGATTCAGGTTTTGCGCGGTTCGATTTTGGAACCGTGACAAAGTTCCAACTACAATCCACGGCAAACGAATCCATATGTGTGTATACATTGCGATGTGATTGCAACATTACTTATATTCTAACCGCATTTGTTGAATATCTGAAATCAGCCGAAGAGGAAATTAACTGTCAAAATTGCGGGTATAAAAGACATAGAAATGTCCCATTCCTTAATGTGAATATTACGAATGACTTTTATAAAAATTTAGAAAATTACTTTATGAATTTTGATGATAATCTTATTGTAACATGCTATACGTGCAAGAACAATATTCAGTCTATCTATTCATTCCAGCCATATATTTTCATTGATTGCGATAAAGGATATTGCACCTTGAGTGACATTCCAATAATAATTAAAATTTATGGTTCTAATTATTTTTTAAGGGCCGTTTGCCACTTTGAAAAGCCCATTCCCACCGATTCCACGGCAATTGGTCATTATTCAGCATATTGCAGAAGAATCGATGGAAAATAGGAAATTTATGACGACTGTGAGAAAGAGTACAAGAACACGTCTTCTTCTCAAGTCGTGAATCCCCATTTAATTTTATTTGCCTGACTGAAATTTTCATTTTAATCTAATCAATAAAAATGTTGAGTAATTTTGTTGCGTCTTATTCTATCCTTAGTTCCCGGACTAAATCTTGACTTGGCAAAATCAAAATTCAGATAGGACGAATTTCCCTCATTTTAAGCTTATACTTATTTTAAAAGTTCCAAGAAATCTTGTTTCGCTCTAATTTACCACATTAGAGAGAGTCCTGCTTACCATTTGCTGCCAGGCGGGAAACCAGCAACAAAAATAATTTTCGAAATATCTCGGAAACGGTAAGTGTGTTGTCGAGTTGGGCTTTTAAGCAGGGTAATGCAGGACTGTAGCAACAGAAGCAGGAATAGTTCCCGACAGTCTTGCTTACACTTTGTTGCCAGGAGTGAAGCCAGCAACAAAAATATTTTTAAAAATATCTCGAAAATGATCATTGTTGCTGCGTTGGGGTTTGAAGCAGGGTAATGCAGTGACGTAGCAACAGAAGCAGGAGTAGTTCCCGAGAGTCCTGCTTACCCTTTGTTACCAGGTGGGAAACCGGTAACAAAAATAATTTTCGAAATATCTCGAAAACGGTAAGTGTTGTCGAGTTGGGCTTTTAAGCAGGGTAATGCAGGACTGTAGCAACAGAAGCAGGAATAGTTCCCGAGAGTCCTGCTTACACTTTGTTGCCAGGCGTGAAACCAGCAACAAAAATAATGTTTGAAATATCTCGAAAATGATAAATGTTGCTAAGTTGGGGTTTTGAGCAGGATGAAGCAGGAATGTAGCAACAAAAGCAGGAAGAGGTCCGAAAATTCCTGCTTATACTTTGTTGCTAACTTCCCCCATCTGCACGTCGCCCCAGCGCCTTCTATTAGCAACTAGAATATGCATCGCAGTTGGATTTCCAGCTTGCGATCCATCTGTTGAATGTTGGTAAGGTGAATTTCTGCATTGCTTAAGGCAGTTGCAAGCCATCTCACAACCGCACTTAATGCTATCGTCGACGTTCAACAATGGCTTCTTTGGGCCTTACTTTTATCTGTTTCATCATCATCATAAAGTTCTCAGTCCGAAGACTGGCCGAACGCGTACCTTCATCCTTTGCTACCCTAAGCTAGTCTAAACATCTTCCTAAAAGTAGAACAACCTACATTTGAGAACAACCTATATTTGAGAGCAGCAGTCTAATCTGGACCTACTCATACCTCTTTTTGTTCCTACTTCCTATTATAGATTGTAGCGAATTATTCCTTCGTGTCTCAGAAGCTGTCCTACCATCCTACCATCCTACCATCCTATCTCTCCTATTCTTAATTGTTTTCCACACCTTCCGCTTTTACCCAACTCTTTCTAATACCTCCCTGTTGCTAACCTTATCTATCCATGGTATCTTCATCATGCGGCTCTAGCACCACATTTCAAACGCTTCTATTCTTTTTCAATCCGCTTCTGCTATTGTGAAAGTTTCGCACCCGTACAATGTTATGTAGTAGTCTCTTACGAGTTTCTGCATTAACCGTTCCCAAGCACAACATTTGTTTATTTTTGCTAAACGCAATTCGGTTCTACACTATTCTTTGTTTCATATCTCTTGTGCTCCTACCAAGGCGCGTTATTTGACTTCCTAAGTAGTTGAAATCCACGGCTTCCTCTATCTTCCCATCTCCTACTTATATATCCTATTTTCAGGCCCCCTACACACCAATATTTTGGTTTTCTTTTTATTGATCTTCATGCCGATGTCGTAGCCCTCTATCAAAACTGCTTCCATTTCGTTCAGAGCCATTCCTAATAATATTCTTCTTTGCTGGTTTCTAACACTATGCCATATCATTAGCAAATCTGAGCATGTTTATGTGAAATATTTTACCGGCGTATTTTGGGATCAAAAATAAGACAAAAAGATCCTGTAAGCATATTTCGGTATACACTTATAGGAATTTCTTGTCTTAATTTTAACCACAGAACACGCTGGTAAAATATTGCACGCTAATTTCGGGTCACTCTGTATAAGTTGAAAACTAGAGGTGACAACGCACATCGTTGTGTCAGTCCCTTCCGGATATCTGCTTCTCTTCGTTCTTGCTGAAATTCTATAACTGCCGTTTGCTCTTTGTAAAGATAATGTATTATTCTTCTGTCCGCTGTCCCCCATATTTCATCCCTACCTCTCTGAGCACTTCGAACATCTTTCCTCATTTTGCGTTGTTGAAGACTTTTTCTAAATCTACAAATCCTTTTCTACTGTTTTGTGTTTTCTTCTATAATTACTCGTAACGCTAGAATGACCTCGCGCGTTCCTCTGCTTTGTCTAAATCCGAACTGATCTCTTAATATTTCTTCCGCCCTTTTCTCCATTCTTCTTTGTATAATCCTAGTTAAAATTTTTGACGCGTGGGAAATTAAACTGATCGTTCTAAAATTTTCACACCTATCCGCGCCTTCTTTTTTATGATGTTCCGTTTGTTATCTTCTGAAATCTCACCTGTCTGTTATATACAGCTAAGTAGTTTATAATAAACGCTCTCTTACCTTAATATTTCTGCATGCAATTCGTCTACGCCCGGTGTTTTATTGTTTTTTAAACTTTCTAATGCTAGCTCAAACTCTTCCCTTATTATACGGGGTGGGAATTTAGTGTGTAATCGGCTCATATCTCTGGAACTATTTAAGATATCAAAATGAAATTTTACACGAATGTGGGGAACCACATGGAGCATTTTTTAAAATTATTTAGGTATATAATACAGGATGTTCACATTCTAAGTACCAGACCAAAGTTCTATTTCTTTAAATGGAAACCCTGCGCGTTCTTGCATAATATGGATTCCCCATAAAATTCCATGAAAATTGATACACTACATGAAGTGATTTTGACTAAGGAATTTTGATATATTGACATTTTTGTGTCATTATGGTTTATGGACCCACATTTATGACGCTACTGACGCATACCAACCAAAGCAATCTAAAATTTCTTATTGAAATAGGTTCACACACTGCTGTATTTTTGAAATCTATAAATAATTTTATCATGTTACTTGAGATAATATAGGTGGTTAAGCTATGCGAAACAGAATTTTTCTCAAAAATTTCAAATGGAACACCATGTAATTATTTGTACAATTGATGGTCATTTTACTAAGCTTTTTATTGATGTGGATATTGTCAAGTCTACCAGTAAAAGTTTAGACAGAATGTACAATTGAATTATAAAAATGTAGAGTTTCGTTAGTATTTTACATTATTTTTGACGATCTCCCCTATTTTTTCACCCAAAATTCCAAAATAGGTCTGCACTTTGTTTCTATAAAATATTTAGCAAATAAAGTTTACATTAACACAAGAAATCCCATTGCAAGATTATTTCTTAAAGATAATATTTTCTTCCATGGCACTCCTTGTTTGAACATTATACCAGACTTTAAAAAGACATTATACATTTACGAATACGTATAACCATCAAGAAATAATTTTACAATAAGATTTATTGTCTTTATATTGATACCAATTTGCAAATATAAAATATAAACATTATTGTGAGTTTTGAGCAACATAATAGGGGGAATTCGCCAAAAAGAGTATAAACCAATAATGAAATTTAAAAATTTTGATGTTCAATCGTAATGTCTGCCGAAACTATCAGTAGTAGACCTCTGGCAATATCTACATCAATTAAAAGCTTAGTTAACTGACTGTCAGTTGTGCAAATAATATACATGATATTCTATTTTAAATTATTGAGAAAAATTCTCTTTTGCATAACTTAACCACCTTGTATAATCCTAAGTATTATGGTGAAAGTATTTATAGATTTCACAAATACAGCAGTGTATAAACCCCTTTCAATAAAAAATAATTAGGTGGCTTTGGTCAGTAGACGTCAGTAGCGTCATAAATTTGGGACCATAATGACACAAAAATGTCAATATCTAAACAGTCCTTCCTCAAAACTACATTATATAATATATCAATTTCCAAGAAATTTTATAGGGAATCGAAATCACGCAAATACTTGTGGGGTTTCCATTTAAAGAAATAGAACTTTGGTCTGGTACTTAGAATGTGAACATCCTGTATATACCTAAATAATTTTGGGAAATGCTCCATGTGTTTCTCCACATACGTGCAAAATTTCATTTTGATATCTTAAGCAGTACCAGAGATATGAACCGATTACACAATTCAAGAATCGCCACCCGGTAGGTTTTCCCCCTCTACACTGATTTCCTTTTCTAATATATTTCCTAGTTCCTGTGCCGCATTTAAGATTCCCAAATTAATATTCCTTTTCCTCTCTTCCGATTAGGATGTCTTTTGCCTCGTTTCCAATGTTCTTGCTGCTAGATAAAATTTCTATGAAATTTCTCGTAATTATTTTATACACTTCTTCAGTTTTACCTACTTCGAACTTATCTTCCATTTCTTTGCATTTATTATCAACCCACAGTTCTTTCGCTTTCCTACATTTCCCACCTGACCGCCTTATTTGCTCTGCTATATAATTTTTACTGGAGTTTAACACAAAGCTGAACTAGCATTCGACAACAGGAATTGGTATCACGTCACTTTCTCTAGCATTGCTTCATCCAAAGTAACTTGCGATAACGATGTAAAAATTATTCGATATGAATCGATTCCTAAAATTCTGGTAAGGTCTTCCAGCTTCGAGACAAATAATATGTCCTTAACTAAATATCACTTTTATGAATCATAATGTGATGTTAATAAAATTAATTAATCAACTTATACTTAATTTATGGCCACGCCCACGAAATTTAAAATTGGTGAAAAAGGGTCAAAATCACCGGATAATTTGTGACGGGTTGTTTTCCCTCTGTACTAATAGTCTCACTTGCTTAAACACCTGGTACGCATTGTACACTTATTCGAACAAGATAGTTAGCTTATTAACGATTTAATTGTTGCGTCCGTGTCGGTCGGATGGGAAATTTGTTAGCGTCAGACAGAAAAGGGGCGGGTTCGGGTTCTCTATTGCTCTATGAA
Source organism: Xestobium rufovillosum (assembly GCA_963966045.1). Classification (NCBI taxonomy): domain Eukaryota; kingdom Metazoa; phylum Arthropoda; class Insecta; order Coleoptera; family Ptinidae; genus Xestobium; species Xestobium rufovillosum. The sequence goes on along the minus strand of OZ014494.1, from coordinate 39,081,181 downwards.
GAAAGTTATGAAAGGGAAGTAACTTAAAAGGATTCTATTCTATTAATTTACCTATATGCATTCTAAGGTAGGTAATACGAGTACAATAATGTTTACAGGATTTTAAATATGTGCTTCCGACGATAGAATTCAGTGGGTCGTTTTGTCTCTGGTTCACCTGAGCGAATAGCAAATGAGCACTGGGCCGTGAACCAGGTATCGCGGCAATTCTCTCGGTGGCGTTATTCTGGTTAACCGCCGGCATCTTCGCGGCTTGATTTGTATTAGACTATGAATTATGTCTCTGGAATTGAAATCATAGGCATCACAGAGATGCAATCTTGTCGAGGTTTCGGTCTGGTATGTACCATGAAATACTGTAGGTACCACTGCACCAAATAATAATGTAAACATGCGAATTTTCGGATAATGCATCAAATGTGCGACTTATCAAGACCGTTACACTTCTGCAAGGAACCAATTAACTACAATCACCATGTTAAGGCTGCAAAATATCATCTGTTAGTCTATAAAGTGCTGCCACCTATCGCCCAAAAGTGTGATTAGGATTTAGTCACAATCTATTATAATTGGTTTTTATCACAGCGGCAAACTCTTCAGACGGAACCTCTACTCTACAGCTGGGAATTTTCAAGGTTTTTTGCTTTAGCGGCAACCGAATAAATCTGGGAGGATTAGTCGACGGTCTTATCTTTAAATTATTATTTTCTATTTAGAAATATGAGAAGAAACTGAAGCGCCACCGCCATCTGCATTGCAGTGGCCACACTACTTCTACTGTCAAACGTCCAGTTTACTGTGCATCTCCGCCATATATGCAGAAATTGGAGAGACTGCAATAAAACTTTCATTCCAACACGCCGGTTGAATGAAGAACCGCATCAAGACGTTTTTGGTCGAAAATGAATAAGGAATAATTAACTTAGACAACCCTACTTTCTAATTACGATAAATATGTGTACAAATAGTAAAAAAGGTGTCGTGTTTATGACGGTTTTATGACGGATTTTCAGTAATTTGAGGGAGATTTATTTAAGGCGAACGAAAAATATTACTATAAAAATAGGGCGAGTACCTAAGTTGATCTTTTATTGATAAATCTTTTTTTTTATTTAACGCGCCCTATCTACTTTAATTTCAGAATGGTGTTGGAATAAAAATGCTCAAATTCCGCACCCTTAATATTATAATATTATTAATATATTATTAATATATTATTAATATTATTAATCAATTATTAATATTATTAATTAATTATTAATATTATTAACCGCCTCACCTCACACAACCACAGTAATTAACCACTGGCGCTTACTTATTTAGTATAACGAGTAGTTTCTGAAGGGGGTGGTTTCCACGAAGAAAATGCATTCTTAGGAGGCTAGCGTGCATCTCCTCACTTATGTGCATTGTTTCTTTTGTTATACTAGTGACGATCAGTCTTTTTTCAATATTACGGAATGAATCCAATGAAATTACAGAAAAGAGCGTATTATATAAAATTAATATTGGATACGAAAACTTGATAACGAGTCGTCATTACTTCTGTGTAGGTTTTTGTCCACGAAATTTTACGTTCTCACGCGAACGATTACCGTAAGTGCTTCCTGAATTATATCCTGTTACCTGTAAGAAATGGATTGCAATGTAGGTGATAATTATTTACAACCTAGTACAAGCGCTGGTTATTGTATAAATAATATTGGTGACCAATAGGTGATAGTGATTATGTCCCTATACTTGGGCCGCCGAACAGACGAAGTGATCACCCTGCAAGAAAGTGCTCTAGCGGGGCCAATAGTAATTATTTATGGAGTGATGCGACTTCGTTGGGTCTAAAGAAAGCGCATCACTGCGGTTCTGTCATCCTAAATTGATAGTGGTCCCACCTAGAGCACGTTCTTGCAGGGTGATCACTCCGTCTGTTCGGCGGCCCAAGTATAGTAGTGAGTCTGAACGTGAAGACGATAATTCCCATAATAAAGCTAACATAGACAACTATGAGGAAGATGTCGACGTCGACGTCCAAGGTGAAGAAGATGTCAATGCCGATGGCCAAGTGAACAGAAATGAAGCTGATTGTGGTGATATGAATGAAGGATGGAAAAGAAAAAAAATAGCAGATAAAAACGAATGAAAGAGAATTTTAAATTAAAATCATAGAATGAGAGGCGAAGATTATCTAGGATTTTCTCTTGACCAACACAAAAGCTTTAAACATAATATTGCTCTGATCGCAAAAAAATTGGAGAACGCTGGCTGCCAAAGATGTGTTTAAAATCTAAGAATAAATTTTACAATACTTTTACTGAAAGTATTAGAAAAGAAATATTTACCAACTTTTGGGAAAAGATGTCGTGGGACCAGAGGAAAGTCTTTATGTCTGGACATGTCAGCCTTTTATCTACACCCAGAAAAACGAAAGAAAATGAAGATAGTAGACGATAAAATACCATAGTTTATGAACTCCACAATGGTAAAGAGTTAGTTCAAATCTGTCGTAAGACATTCCTTAATACTACGGGAATAGGACGATTCACGGTGGATAGCTAGATAAAAAATAGTTCCTATAATATGAACGAATCAAAATGTGAACAAAACAAACAGGGTAGGGATAGGAATTATTACAGAGTAAACGCTTTCGAAGAAAGAAGAGCTCACTTTTCGATGACCTTCCCAAACAGCCTTCCCATTACGTTAGAAAAGACACAAACAAATTATATTTAGAAGAAATGGTAAACAATTTCTTGGAATTAAGGCATTTAAACAAATATTTAAAGAAAAGAATCTTAGTTTATTTTCCCCGAAAAAAGATCGTTGTGATATGTGTATCGAGTATGAGAATAAAAATACTGATGAAAATTAATGGAAGAAACATATTGAAGACAAGGATAAAGCTAATGTCTAATGACAAGGCTAAGGCAGTGACAAAAGAACGTATTTTATTATGTATGGATCTACAAGCCGTGAAAGTTGCTTCATCACTGAATGCCGCAAAAATATATTTTAAGACAAAGCTGGGATGCCATAACTTTACAATTTACAATGCTGATAGTCGGCATCAAGCGAAGACAGAATGAAACCTGAGCCATATGACGTCATTCAAATAAGTCACAGTTTTTTAAGGATTACACTAGATCAGAATTGCTTCGTTATTCCACAGTTAGATCAGGCAGGGATAATCTTGTAACAGATATTAAAGCTCAATACTACGACCCCAACGGTAAAATTAGAGTAAAGCTTAATTTTAATGAAGAATTGCAAAATCTTCCATGCAGACCTAAAAATATTGCTCCCGTTCTGGACTATCCTAAGCTCTACAAAGATCGCTTGCCAATTACACAAAAAATGGAAACACCTCCAAGAATCGAAAAGCGTTTTATATCTCAAGAGTGCCACTTATTTTATGACCAACTGCTATACACACAAGAACATATTGGACAAAATGTTGAAAATGAGGAAGACCTTGGTGCGTAAGAAACCAAAAACTTGTAATCCCGGGTCGAGTCACCAAAAACAAAAAAAAATGCAAAAAATAAATTTTTCTTTAATTTTCACATTTTTTTAGTTATTTTATTGTTTCTGAATAACCTTATTTCTTATTGTACTATTACATTAATTTGGTTAATACAGTTTTCTCCCAAAAACGCATAGGACTTTTACTAACAATATCTGCGAAGTTCACAAAAATCAGGTATAATATCTGCTATCTGCGTTTTTAAAAAAAACGAAGAATATTTAACTAAAACAGTTAATCCAAATCAGTATTTTTATTCTCCTGTAAAAGAAACATGGCTCACTTAGCAGGTATAGTCAGATAGTCGATGAAATGGTTTAGACTGAAAATAATTTGTTGTAGTTTTTTACTTCCTATGTTGCCATGATGTTATGCCTTATAATTATTATTTTCAGAATATTTTATGTAAGTTGTGTACTTAGGTATTTATGCACCGTGAAACTTCATAGACGATATGCAGGCAACCGCATCTACAGCAATGCAACGCCGACTTGCTTCATGTACAGACCATAGGCAGCTACAATTACTGTCAGGCAGATGGAGCCAAAATGTAATTTAAGCCAAGGCTGCTTGAAAAAGGACTTTGAAAAATTGCCACACTTCCAAGAATAGTTTTTTATTTACATTATTATTATTATTTTTAAATCAAACTACACTCATATATTGAAATTTGAACCAATTTGATAATTTCGATTTAAATGTAAATGTTCTTATTTATAATTTTTCGGGTAGTATTATGATGGAAGAGAAGACATTTTGAGAAATAAAAGAATAATTTACAGAAACATCCAGAAATTTTATTGATTTAGAAACAGAAAATTTGAAGTTGAGGACATGACAATTAAAATGGTCCCATATTGAAAAAATTAAATAGGGAATGTTTCGAGAAATACGTTATTTGACAAAATCAGTACCGAGTATTTCCTCAGGCTCCAGTAACAGCCTGCATATGCTTAGACATGGATTCTATTAGGGTCCTAATGTCATCCTGATCAACTTGGTCTCATTCTTCTTCAAGCGCTGCAGCAAGCTCTACCATCTACCAAACTGCTTTGACGAGGAACACGCGCACGAATCCGTCTACCTAGCCTCTTCCATAAATGTTCTATACTATTCAGGTGAGGACTACAAGCTGGCCAGTTCATACGCGCAATGTAGTCTTCATTCACATACTTATTGGCGATTCCAGCACGGTGTGGGCGGGCATTATGATTCATAAAAATGAAATCAGTACCTATGAGTGGTGCAAACGGGATCACAATCATGCTCAAAATTTTCCAACATGAGAAATCAGTGTCCATTTGATTTTATACATTACATACTAGCGGGCCCGGCAGACGTTGTCCTGCCCGACATTTAAAAAAATTTCGTTAAAAAAAATCCTAGAACTACAGTGGCTTTATTCAAGACAGTGACGACAATAGACGTCGTAATTGTGATTGGTTGACAAAATATTGAGGCGAATTTCCGTATTCACAGTGTAGCTGTATACGTGGTTTATGCGTTCTGCAGCAAAAAGTAACCTTTTGTCACAAAAGTTTTGTGATATATTCATAGTAATTAAACGGTACAAGACTGTGCTTTGCAATTTGTACGTTTTTGAAATTTTCTGTGGGTTGTTCTGCTTTCTTCAAACTGTGGCCGAAAGACAATATATAAATAATATAGTAGTACATTATTTATTACATTATATTAAATTGATTTCAGTACAAGAAAAACTTAAATTTCCAATGCTATAAAATTTGAAATTTGCCTCAAAATGGCGGGTGGGTCTGTAATGTCGCCACTGTGTTAAATAAAGCCACTGTACCTAGAACCTGATTGCATCGCCACCTACCGGGTCTAATTGTGAATGTAAACCATCCAGGGACCCACTCAAACACACACACAAAATTTCTTCAAAATCGGTCCAGCCGTTTTTAAAAAATCCTAGAACCCGATTGCAGCGCCACCTACCGGGTCCAATTGTGAATGTAAACCATCCAGGGACCCACTCCAACACACACAAAAAATTTAATCAAAATCGGTCCAGCCGTTTAAGAGGAGTTCAGTAACACCCGATTGCAGCGCCACCTACCGAGTCCAATTGTGAATGTAAACCATCCAGGTACCCACTCCAACAAACACAAAAATTTCCAAAAAACTCCTGGAACCCGATTGCAACGCAACCTACCGGGTCCAATAAATTGTGAATGTAATCCATCCAGGGCAGTGGCGTAGCCACACACCCGCGAGCCCCCGCCATGGCGGGGGGGGGCGTAAGTTTCAGGGGCCCTACGCCCTGCCATAGGTTAGAAAATGTTTTTTCCGCACCTAAAAATGTATTTACGTATTTTCTTTATTTTTCTGTGGTCTGTAAATGAACATACACATAATGATATTTCTTGTTTGAAATGCTTTAAAATGGTTTCTAAAACGCAAAATTAAAAAAAATCTCCGGGGAAAAACCCCCGGACCCCCACCTTGTGGGGGGCTGCAGCCCCCCACACCCCCCATGGGTGAGGACCTTTTGCATTTTTTCGCGGGGGGAGGGCAAAAATGTATAGTTACGCCAGTGATCCAGGGACCCACTCCAACACACAAAAAATTTTATCAAAATCGGTCCAGCCGTTCAAAAAAATTCCTATAACCCGATTTTTTTATATATACAGATTGTTCATACAAAAATACTAAAATCGCGAAAAAAAATTGTGGATGGGGGTAGGAGGGTGAAAAATACTTTACGACCTATTCTCATACCTACCAAATGTACAAAAAAATTTCAATTATTTGGATATTGTTCATACAAAAATACTAAAATTACGATTAAAAAATGGGTGGTGGGGGTAGGAGGGTGAAAAATATTTTACGACCTATTCTCATACCTACCAAATGTACAAAAAAATTCAATTATTTGGATATTGTTCATACAAAAATACTAAAATCGCGATTAAAAAATGGGGGGTGGGGGTAGGAGGGTGAAAAATACTTTACGACCTATTCTCATACCTACCAAATGTACAAAAAAAATTAATAAAAATCTGTCGAGCCGTTTCGGAGGAGTGCGACCACACGTGATTTTTATATATTAGATGTATTAAGTAGGTATGTACGAGTAATACATCATACAATAAAATTTCCTACCGTTTTTTCTGCAGTCTCTGGGAGTTCTGCTTGGGTGTATTGTTCACTCTAACTGGTTACCAGACATATTTTGCCACCAGAAATACTCTTTCGTATTCAGTTATTTTATTATCTGGAGTAATACAATAAGCGGTCTGGAATTGTCGGAAATTTTACGAGAGCTGTTGCGTTGCTTGGTAGCCACGAGTGTAAATTTGACAGTTAAAAGATCACGAGCGCTTGCGCGAGTGATCTTCTGTCAAATTTACACGAGTGGCTAGTAAAAGCAACAGCTTGAGTACCTAAAAATTCCAGACCACGAATTGTATTTGACAAGATTATTTTTTGAATAGAAGCAAGGTAGTTCAAAACGAAATTTTATTTCAATTAATTCACATACAAAGAAATGTGTTGGGAATATTTGACGTTTGGCAGGTACTAAAGTAACTAGATTATACATTATAAATGCACCTACAAATTCGAAACTATGGCAACTTATCAACAATCACACAAAAAAATTCATCAAAATCGGTCCAGCCCAGCCGTAAAAAAAATCTAGAACCCGATTGCAGCGCCACCTACCCAGTCCAATTGTGGATGTAAATCATTCAGGGACCCACTTAAACACACACAAAAAATTTCATCAAAATCGGTCCAGCCGTAAAAAAATTTCTAGAACTCGATTGCAGCGCCACCTACCGGGTCCAATTGTGAATGAAAACCATCCAGGGACCCTCTTAAACACACACAAAAATTTTTATCAAAATCGGTCCAGCCCAGCAGTAAAAAAATTTTAGAACCCGATTGCAGCGCCACCTACCGGGTCCAATTGTGAATCTAAACCATCCCTGGACCTACTCAAACACCCACAAAAAATTTGATCAAAATCGGTCGAGCCATTCTCGAGTTTTTGTGAGACTAACGCACGGCAATTGGTTTTTATACAGGGTGGCCCGAAATTAGCGTGCAATATTTTACCAGCGTGTTCTGTGGTCAAAAATAAGACAAAAAGCTCTTATAAGCGTATACCGAAATATGCTTCGCAAAGGAGCTATAGCTTTCTAAAAGAGAAGGCCTGAAGACGTTTCCTTCTAAATATCTTCGAAACAAGTTCAGTTAAAATTATGAAATTTTATGAAATGTGTAAGTACCAAATGCTGAATCTTTTGCTGTAAACATAATTTCTAAAATTTAACAGGGGCGTCCCAAATCTGGGGGTGGTGGAGATAAGATTTACCCCAACTTTTTTACAACATGTCGTTTTCAATTTTTTCATAAAAATTTGAAACTTCAGAGTTTTTTGCAAAAAAAAATGTGCTCCTGTCTCGTTTTGATAGGAGGCACCGTTATCGAGCACAATCGATTTAAAAATTTCGCTGCATGCCCAAAAAATTCCTACAAGAAGTGGAAAACTTCGTTTGTATGCTTAAACGAGACAGGAGCACATTTTTTTGCAAAAAACTCTGAAGTTGCAAATTTTTATGGAAAAATTTCCGGAAAAATTGAAAATGACATGTTATGGAAAAAGTTGGGGTAAATCTTACCTCCACCGCCCCCAGATTTGAGACGCCCCTGTTAAATTTAAAAAATTATCTTTACAGCAAAAGATTCAGCATTTGGTACTTACACATTCCATAAAATTTCATAATTTTAACTGGACTTGTTTCGAAGATATTTTGAAGGAAACGTCTTCAGGCCTTCTCTTTTAGAAAGCTATAGCTCCTTTACGAAGCATATTTCGGTATTCGCTTACAAGAGCTTTTTGTCTTATTTTTGACCACTGAACACGCTGGTAAAATATTGCACGCTAATTTCGGGACACCCTGTATAATTAATGCCTGGCGGGGTATTTGCCCGAAATTGGCGTGCAATATTTTACCAGCGTGTTCTGTGGTCAAAAATAAGACAAAAAGCTCTTGTAAGCGTATACCGAAATATGCTTCGCAAAGGAGCCATAGCTTTCTAAAAGAGAAAGCCTGAAGACGTTTCCTTCTAAATATCTTCGAAACAAGTCCAGTTAAAATTATGAAATTTTATGGAATGTGTAAGTACCAAATGCGGAATCTTTTGCTGTAAACATAATGTTTAAAATTTAACAGGGGCGTCACAAATCTGGGGCGGTGGAGGTAAGATTTACCCCAACTTTTTCCATAAGATGTCGTTTTCAATTTTTCCGGAAGTTTTTCCATAAAAATTTGCAACTTCAGAGTTTTTTGCAAAAAAATGTGCTCCTGTCTCGTTTAAGTATACAAACGAAGTTTTCCACTTCTTGTAGGAATTTTTTGGGCATGCAGCGAAATTTTTAAATCGATTGTGCTCGATAACGGTGCATCCTATCAAAACGAGACAGGAGCACATTTTTTTTGCAAAAAACTCCGAAGTTTCAAATTTTTATGAAAAAATTGAAAACGACATGTTGTAAAAAGAGTTGGGGTAAATCTTACCTCCACCACCCCCAGATTTGGGACGCCCCTGTTAAATTTTAGAAATTATGTTTACAGCAAAAGATTCAGCATTTGGTACTTACACATTTCATAAAATTTCATAATTTTAACTGGACTTGTTTCGAAGATATTTAGAAGGTAACGTCTTCAGGCCTTCTCGTTTAGAAAGCTATAGCTCCTTTGCGAAGCATATTTCGGTATACGCTTATAAGAGCTTTTTGTCTTATTTTTGACCACAGAACACGTTGGTAAAATATTGCACGCTAATTTCGGGCCACCCTGTATAATAAGAGATTAAAACTAATGATTGTGAATAAAATAGAATACATACCTACCTCGCGCTATAGATGACCCCGGCGCTTCGCGCCTTGGTCATCTATCTAGCCCTCCGCTGTAATGAAAGATTTTCTACCTCGCCGGAACGTAATATACTAATTACACAAAAGTTGTTATTCTATATTTAAGAAAATATTCTTTTACTATGCATCAAGTCTCACAGTGCAGCTGAACTTCATCATTTTAAATGGAACGTCCTGCATTTGACCTCATTTCGTACTCCTCGATCGAATTTACTGCGAGGTTTTATAAGGTGTTTTCTTGTGCAAATTTTACTTATTTTAAATTACCAACAGTCTGCTAATTTTGACAGATACAAAGCAATTTTACAAATTATAAACCTTTTGCTGAAATAAACTTGCGTATAAAATATGACCGATATTGTGGTGGGATGAAATCAGTATGTACGAACAACTACTGTCATTACAAAAACTAGGAAATATTATACAAGGTTTGATCAATTACATGACCAAATTAGAAAATTTCAGAACCCTATACCTTTCCTATTTAAAATAGGAATCTACGCTTATTGCATTCTCCATAAAATTTCCTTCCATTTTACTTTACACTTCCGTATACCTACTTAAAATGAAAGATTTCTGAAATAGTTCGATTTTCTTGAAAATGGTGCCAATTGGGACAACTATTTTAAAAAGGGCATTTTTAAATTAGCAGTTGCAATTACGATTAATAAACGAATACAATAAAAATGGTATTATGAAAAACATACGCAGAGCCAAAATGACAAACACTGCACTTGATGGAAAAATATTTAAAAAAATGTGCTTATGGTTGAAATTGAAGTGAAACTTCTTTTGCCTCGGTAGAGTAAGTTCCTGTGTTTGCAAATGCGAACCTCACGAAAAATGAAACGAATGGAGGGGAGCAGTAGGGCAGAGGAGAAAAGGAATATCCAACGCCCTAATCTTTAGCCACGCTCTATCTCATGCTTCGAGCTGTTTCTCTCGGGCAAGGGTCAGTAAGGCCAGGCCACAGAGCGTTTCAGTTCTGGTAACACCACAAAGCGCTTGGTTAGAAGCATTAAAATTCGATTTATTCTTTCATAATAAATTATTATTTTGATATGGACAATATTTATTATCGATTTTTTGTGTATTCGAAGAGCGATTGGTAGTCTATAAATTAATGAGTATATTCCAGTGTTACGAAAATTAGAATAAACGTTTAAAATAGTCTTGCTTAATTTGTACCAGTTCAAATTTTAATTTTTTAAATTTTGTGAATTTATGGCATGTAGTAAATAAATAACTATTGTATAACTATATAATAATTTCGTCCCCGTTCGTAGGCTTTGCCAAGATTTATTAAAAACGTGTAAAAAGATATAAAATATTTGACATTTTTTTTGTTTTTTTTGTTTTGTTTTTGTTTTGTTTTTGTTTTCAGAGAAAATCAAACAGCACATAGACCTATCATTTCAGTTTTAGATTTGAGTGAAGACATGGAAGCTGATGAATAAAGATATTTATATTTGAAACTCATAAATGCATACACTCCAAGCATCTGTTTACCCTACAAATTTTTCATTCCTCTAATAACGTTGAAGTTTCACTTCTATCGCGCGTGGCGACCACGCACCCAGTTTTATTATTTTTATTATTATGTCTTATTCTATATTTTCTGAACTTTAGGAGTTCGTTTCGTGCTGTAATACTGTCATTCAATTTTAATTTTTGTACTAGAAGATGCAGGTTGTGTAGTAAAAGCACAAGACAATCGTGAACAAGAAATTATGAAATATAATGGGTATAGAGATTTGATGTATCTAACCAAGTCAGAAACCTGATTTAGATAATATCTTTAACTGCATCATAATGCATTCACTTAAGCAATTACACGGATGAATTCTTTGGTAGTTTATAGTTTCGTGATACCATTGTGATTATGATTTCATGATTGTTTTGAATAGAAAATAGCTGTACCTATTTGGTGTTAATAAAGATAAATTTATTAATTTTGAAAAGTAGATCTACTTAAAATTTTGGTACAGTATATAGCGTTTACAAGAAATCACGCAACATAAGAAAACATAAGAAAACCTTCTCAGAGAATTTCATTCCTGCTACATTAAAGCCAATGCTTGTTATGTAGTTAATATTTTCTGTCTTGACTATTTGGTAGAAATCCATGATGAAATAGAAAATTACTATGCGTACTACCAATAAGTATAAAAATTATTTTATTGACCGGTTTCAAGATTCACAAACGATCTCATCATCAGAAATGGTAAATAAAATTGTAAACAAATTATTATGACAGTTGACAAGGAAACTAAAATTGATAAAACAATACAAAAAATAATGATATCCATGAAACATGTTAACTAGATAACTGAATTTCAGTATTTACCTACGGGGCATAAGAAAACGCAAAGGAAATTCGAATACCTCGTACCTTGAAGGGAAAAAACAATGAATTTAAAGAAAACCAATTCGGGAAAAAACAATAAATTCAATTGAAAAAACCCTCAAGTGAAATATCAGAACAGAAAAAATAAATCAATCAATATCCAAGAATTCTTGACAACTGCCAACTGCTAAACTTGAAAAAACTGCGAGGTCAAGTCTATGTCGTTCTGTCTTGACAACAGCCAACTGTTAATCTTGTAATAAACTAAAAAAAAAAAAAAAAAGAGAAATCAGTCAATAAATGTCATAATGAGAGAAACTGTAATACCGACACCTGAGAATTATAATTTTGATCAAAAGATAATTACAAAAGTTTAAATAAACTAGATTGTATTAAATCGACCTGGTCATTAAGTAAGTTATAATTTGTATCATTTTTATGATTATAAATTTCTATAGACTCTAATATATCTAATTGATAACTCTTTACAAAATTAAACAATAATTTAGTATTTTCTGGAGGAGGGAATTGATGATTGTTATCAAAGAAATGATTAGCAAAACTTGAACGATCATTTTATAAACGAAATGACCTTAAATGTTCATTGTACCTAATACGTATAGATCTGCCAGTTTGTCCGATATATATACTGTTACAGTCTAAACAATTTAGTTGATAAATACCTGTGTGGTCAAGTTTATGTGTTTTGTCTTTACTGTTAAACAAAATATGTGATAATATATTTGATGGTTTAAATGTGACTTGTATGTTATTTTTTCTTAAAATACTGGCAATCTTTTCAGAAATATTTCCAAAATAAGTAATCCTGCAAAATTTGGTAACTTTATCATTAGATAATTTAGGATATATGTTGTTACAAGCAATTTTAAATTTTTTATTGTTAATGATTCTATTGATGATTTCAATCTTAAATCCGTTATTTATTGCAATTGTTCTAATTATGTTTAGTTCTTTATTCAATTTATCCAAAGATAGCGGTACTGTACAATTAGACAATTTTCAAAATTTTTTGAACAGTATTCATCCAAAAATTAAGTTTACAAAAGAAATAGAAACTGAACATAAAATTAATTTCTTAGATTTAACTTTAATAAATGAATATAATAAAATTAATTTCGATATTTTTAGGAAACCAACATATACAGATATGTATTACTCTTTCATCAAATTCATTTCACCCCTTTTGTCAAAAAATTTCTGCTTATAATTCTATGATACATAGGGCCTTTACAGTACCGCTATCTTTGGATAAATTGAATAAAGAACTAAACATAATTAGAACAATTGCAATAAATAACGGATTTAAGATTGAAATCATAAATAGAATCATTAACAATAAAAAATTTAAAATTGCTTGTAACAACATATATCCTAAATTATCTAATGATAAAGTTACCAAATTTTGCAGGATTACTTATTTTGGAAATATTTCTGAAAAGATTGCCAGTATTTTAAGAAAAAATAACATACAAGTCACATTTAAACCATCAAATATATTATCACATATTTTGTTTAACAGTAAAGACAAAACACATAAACTTGACCACACAGGTGTTTATCAACTAAATTGTTTAGACTGTAACAGTATATATATCGGACAAACTGGCAGATCTATACGTATTAGGTACAATGAACATTTAAGGTCATTTCGTTTAAAAAATGATCGTTCAAGTTTTGCTAATCATTTCTTTGATAACAATCATCAATTCCCTCCTCCAGAAAATACTAAATTATTGTTTAATTTTGTAAAGAGTTATCAATTAGATATATTAGAGTCTATAGAAATTTATAAACATAAAAATGATACAAATTATAACTTACTTAATGACCAGGTCGATTTAATACAATCTAGTTTGTTTAAACTTTTTTTAATTATCTTTTGATCAAAATTATAATTCTCAGGTGTCGGTATTACAGTTTCTCTCATTATGACATTTATTGACTTATTTCTCTTTTTTTTTAGTTTATTACAAGATTAACAGTTGGCTGTTGTCAAGACAGAACGACATAGACTTGACCTCGCAGTTTTTTCAAGTTTAGCAGTTGGCAGTTGTCAAGAATTCTTGGATATTGATTGATTTATTTTTTCTGTTCTGATATTTCACTTGAAGGTTTTTCAATTGAATTTATTGTTTTTTCCCGAATTGGTTTTCTTTAAATTCATTGTTTTTTCCCTTCAAGGTACGAGGTATTCGAATTTCCTTTGCGTTTTCTTATGCCCCGTAGGTAAATACTGAAATTCAGTTATCTAGTTAACATGTTTCATGGATATCATTATTTTTTGTATTGTTTTATCAATTTTAGTTTCCTTGTCAACTGTCATAATAATTTGTTTACAATTTTATTTACCATTTCTGATGATGAGATCGTTTGTGAATCTTGAAACAGGTCAATAAAATAATTTTTATACTTATTGGTAGTACGCATAGTAATTTTCTATTTCACCAATGCTTGTTACTAAACGTAAGATAAATATGTTAAGAAATTAAGAAGAGTTGTTGATAAACGTCAGTTGCATCTTTTCAAAATACACCCAGAGTAAAATACTTTAACTATCGACCGAAAATCGAGGTAGCTACCTACCTATTAGAAAACTCTTTTGCAATCTTTGCAATGCAACTAAAAAAGTAAAATAATCTAAGAGCCCACGGGGATGCAACCAAAGGATTGTGGAAATGAAATTTCTTTTGCCAAAAGCAAGTGAAATGAAAAGACTTACAGTGATGTGGACGTTCTTACACATATAGGTAACGCAAGAAAAGCCGAACTCATCAGAAAAGGACACGGAAAACGTCTAGATGCAAAAATGATCACAAAATTCATAATCAACTAACATCGAACAGGTGGAAAACTAATGTAACTGATTAATTACTTTACTGTAAACTAGTCTACAAATAACATTATACATACCTATTAAACTAAAACATTAAGTCAAACAATAACATTAACACAATGTATAAACAAAGTTTTAAAAAAATTTATAGTTTAGAACGCACGTTCGTCAAAATTTAAAATTATTCAAACCTATTATACACTGTGTCAATTTTATTGTTTGACTTAGGTAATATTTTGTTTAATGTAATGCAATGTTATACAGGATGATTTTTTTTGACCGTCTATTAGAAGCATCTGGAGAACTAAAAGCGATATTGATTTGAAATTTTGGCTGTGGCCGTAATCGGATCGGATCTATTTAATGAAAATATTTTCAAAATGGTGCCACGTCCGGAAATACCGGAAGTTGACACCAACTTCGTTATCTTAAATGGATTGCTACCATTTGTTATTTTTTTTTAGATTCCATGGAAAAATTTAATCCTAATTCAGTACAGGTTCGCTATGTCTGAAATTAATATTTTCGGAGATATAATTTTTTTTCAATATTTTGACAGCTGTGGTAGATTATGTAAAAATTAGTATCTCGATAACAAATAGCAGTAAGATGTTCGATTTTTTATGGTAGCAAGACGAGGTGCTAGAATTACTAATCAGGCAAAGAAATTTTCATGATCTATTACATAAAATTTTCTAATCAACGACTATGCTGATCACATAAAAGTAGCAAAAAGTCATTTTTCTTAAATAGAATGCTACCATTTTCTATTTTTTTTAGATTCCGCGGAAAATTTTAATGTCAATTCAGTAAAGGTTCCCTATGTCTAAAATTAATATTTTCTGTAGTAATACAATAAGTGGTCTGGAATTCTGGAATTGCCGGAAATTTTACGAAAGCTGTTGCGGTTGCTTGGTAGCCACGAGTGAAAATTTGACAGTTAAAAGACCACAGTGAGGAGGAGAGTACTCGCAAAGCAATGTTTCTAAATTTTACGAACAATGCTCACAATACCTTGATATGTAAATATTGCCTGACGTATTCAGGAACTTTTGTCTTTTTTCAAATAAAAATGTGTTAAGTACTCTTTTTAACTATGTAATTTACAATAATTTAAATAATAAAGGCAATACGTACGTACCTTCAGGAAATCCTTTTTCAGCGCAAAATAAATTGCCTTGCATGTTTCAGGTATAATATGGCATAAAGCCGGTGCAGAAATGCAAGTAGAAAACTTCAGATCTTGAAGAGAGCGCCAGTAGTTAGAAAATGACAGCCTCAGGCCAGGCCATCGAGTTCTCCAGGTGCCATCGACTTCTTCGGCAGTGACCTTGAAAGAGACCAGAGGCTGCTGAAGGAGTCGTTGAGGCATCCGAAGAAGTGTCTTCAGCAGCGGCATCTGCAGCAGCCTCTGGTGTCTTTCAAGGTCATTGCCGAAGAAGTGGGCATGTCTTCAGCAGCGTCTGGTGTCTTTCAAGGTCATTGCCGAAGAAGTGGTCTTCAGCAGCGGCCAGGCGCATGCGCCGGGGCTATTCCTCAGATCAGTCCATCGAGTTCTCCATCCACTTCAAGTGGGCGTGTCTGCAGCAGCCTCTGGTCATTGCTGAAGAAGGGCCTCTGGTGTCTTGCCATTGCGCACCCAAGCCGCCATTTTGGGGCCTTTGGTTGTGGCTCAGGCGCCTGCGCCGGGGCTCCGCCTTCAGCAGCTTCTGGTCATTGCTGAAGAAGTGGTCTTCAGCGGCCCCCCTGGTGTCTCTCATTCTGTTGGGCCTTTGGCTGTGGCTCAGGCGCCTGCGCCGGGGCTGTCGCGTACAAAGCACGTGTTGCTCACTGCTCAGGCCAGTCCATCCTGGCCCCATCCACTTCTTCGGCAATGACCAGAGGCTGCTGAAGGAGTCATGTCTTCAGCAACGGTGTCTTTGGGGCCTTTGACCGTGGCTCAGGCGCATGCGCCGGGCTCTGGCTATGAGAGTGGGCGGGGCAACAGCTAATGAGAGTGGTTGTGTGCAGCATCCAATCAGAATTGTTGTTAGGTGCTGTTGGGCCTTTGGATGTGGCCCAGGCGCCTGCGCCGGGGTTTTCGCAAAAATAAAAACGTTGAATATATTTTTACATCAATATAATTAAAACTATAATCTGTATACAGAGTAGGCATGCATGTATTTTCTGGGCAAATCGAAGCCCTGCAGCTTCTCATACCACTCTTCTGACCGATTCATTACCCGGTGTATACTCAACGATGCGGTCATGCAGGATGAGACAGTATGCGATTGTGTTGGACGGAAAATTACCGCTCGACTCAAATTCTAGACGCATATCTATGGGTCCAGGCTTGATGCTTTCCGACTGCTTTGATGCGTCAATCACCACGATGGGCGCTAGATCCTTGAACTGTTCCTTGCCGTATAACGGCTCGCCAACTTTTCCATAGTATGAACTCTGGAAGTTCTGGTACATTTCGTATAACAGGGCGTATTTCCCCGTGGAGAAATCCAAGTTTAAATTCTCGTAGGGGAAGCACTCAGAATTCAGGTACAGTTTGACGTTTGTCAGATTGCAGTGGTCAAATTTGCTTGAATCCGTGTCCAAATTCGCTTTGCGATTCGTCTGGAAGGCGACAATAACGTAGCGGGGTTTCTCCAACCGTGTTGCAGTCTTGACGGCCCACGTTTGTTTCGTAGCTTGCGGCAACACCGGATACTCGTACAGCTCCCAGCTGCGAAAATATATCTGCAACGTTCTCTCTTCCTCGACAATATTGAGAAGTTTTAGGTATTCAGCATCCGATGGATAGACGTACGGCACCCTCCAATGAACCTTGCTCAACTCAATTCTGGTGTCCTCGTTACCCACGAAAGCGTTCCTATCGTTTTTCGATCGAGTCAAAATAAGCTCGTGACACACATTTAACAGAATTTTGGGGTAATCTTCCAAGAATCCCAGCAGGATTCTTCCCGGGATGCACACGTTAAAGTTCCCGTTCGCGTCGATAAGGTGGCTCGGTGAGTCTCCCGTATTCGTCCAGCCGGCATTCTCCAGGGCACCTACCTCACCCTCATTCAGAGAAACTACACCCTTCAGTGTGCTCGTGATGCCCACGTTTTTTGTTCGATCCACCTCCACCCCGTTTATTTCATAGCGGACGTCGTCAAAGAGGAAACTGAGGGCGTTATTTGTTAAAGCCGCATTTCCGCCTCCTGCACCCTTGATGAACCTGCCCTCTATGTAGATGCTACTTAGATGCGGCAGTACGTAAACGTCTTGTTGGTGGATTGGTATGCGAATTTCGTCATTGGCGTTGAATGTTGTTGTTGTCACGAACGGTTGATGTACGTGCACCTCGACACGGCGTGCTGACTCATCTAGGGTTTCGCAAGACCAAGACAAGACGAGACTTACACCAGTCTTGGTATTGGTCTTGCATCATCGTGTTGGGCTTGGTCTCGGTCTTGGTCTTGACACCCAAGACCAAGACGAGAACCACATAAGTCTTGGTCTTGGTATTGTTTTTTCTTGGTCTTGTTTGGTTTTTATGAGAGTACGAGAAATTTATGAATTTCAATGTTTCCACACCCACTTAAGGGGAGATAGTTCAAAAATAAAATTCTATTTCATATTTGCATAATTTCATAATTTTTTGTTCACTTGACTCACTACAACTTTTGTATTTAGTTCATGGCTGATTGATATTTTGTGTTAAGATGTAATGTAATAAACTTAATTCAAAAACCAAAATGAAAGCTCTAAACAATTATCCGACATCTGAAATGTACTTACTTCCCATAAAACTTATCTTATTTATTCTAGTACAGATTATAGTATAAGGATATTGTATAGTATGCTCGGTAGGCAGCCCAATTTTGTCACCTCTCGCGCATGACGTAGAGTGCGAAACAGAGATTCGCGGGAAACACTTATCCGTGCTGTGCGACCGCAATGATGCCATGGTGTTAGTGTTTTGCTTTTATTTATATTTTAATTTTTGAACAATAAATATTATAATATCTTTGTAGTTTCCTAATTATTATATTTACTTATTGCCTAAAAAATTGTATTCCTTAAATTTAATTACAGTTGTTCTAATTAATTTTTTAATAAACTAAAAAATAACAAATTTTAAAATATCAAGACCAAGACTTTTCCAAGACTCTTGCTCCAAGACTCTTGGTCTTGGAGGTTAAGTCTTGGTATTGGTCTTGGATCATTTATGTTAGTCTTGGTCTTGGTATTGGTCTCGAATTCAAGACCAAGACAAGACAAGACCAAGACTTTTCTTGGTCTTGTGCGAAACCCTAGACTCATCCAAAACAGCACCGTCCAGAACACGAAACGTGTCTACGTTTATGTGTATCATTATTCAAATGCGGTTCCCTTGTTGAAGCACAAGTACTAACTGACAGCACCGTTAATTTTCTTGCTTAAATACTCTCCATACAACCGTGCGCATGCGCAGTCTTATTCTTGCTCGTGTCATCAGCCATGGTGTTTGCGAATACAGCTGTCTGTGTCAACAGACAGCTGTATTCGCAAACAGACAGACAGACAGACAGACGGAGAGACAGACAGACAGACAGACAGACCGACAGGCAGACAGACGGACCGACAGACATACAGACAGACAACTACTGATAAGAATTCGGAAGTAGGAGAATAACTATAGATTCCTTTTTGTCTCATCGAGCTGATTAATTTGATACCCTACATGATCTAGGTGGGCGGGGCAAGGAACGTGGCCGGGAGCGCGGTAAGTGAGTGGCCACCCCTAAAAACCACCCCTAAAAACCACCCCCAAAAATCACCCTCCAAAACCACCCCAAGAACCGGCCCTAAAAACCACCCCTAAAAGCTACCCCTAAAACCACCCCTAAAACCACCCCCTAAAAAACACCCCTTAAAAACACCCCCAAAAACCACCCCCAAAAACCACCCCGAAAAACCACCCCTAAAATCCACCCCAATATTCCGATAGCTCTAGTCGAGTCCTTTAATTTACACCCCACATGACATAGTTTTTACGTAGGGGTTAGCCTAAATTTAGACTACTGTTCTCAAATAATTAGCGATGTAGAATGTTCTACTACCGAGAACTAAGATGTTTGCATATATCAATCAGATGGTTCCCACACGTGTCCGAAACGCATTAAGATAACAAGTAATTTCAAATAAACAAACTGGAGAATGTTCTACAATGTTTTTTTCCCACACGTGTCCGAAACGCATTAAGATAACAAGTAATTTCAAATAAACAATCAGAAGAATATTCTAGAATGTTATTTTATTGTAATAATACAAACAAACAAACGGGTCACCTTGTAGTGTCTACAACGTAGTATGTGCATATACAGAACGTGGGAGCAAACCTAAACAAACATATCCTATCGGCAAGATGAAAGGTTATTTCCCATAATAAAAACAATTATAACATCTCTTATCGGCGGCGAACGTGCTTTTTTCTTAAACTTTAATATCAATATTTATTCAGTATAAACAATTGTAAATTTCCGAGAAAATAAATATTAATTCTGTAACTTCTGTTTACAATCATAAGTATATACGGATGATTTGAAAGACGGGCTTGTGGGCCGCCGATTAGCTCAGTTGGTTGGAGCGAGGGCTCCGGTGCGTGGGGACCCGGGTTCGAATCCCGGTCGGCGTCATTTCCAGAACGTTTGCGAAAACCCCGGCGCATGCGCCTGAGCCACGGCCAAAGGCCCCAAAGACACCGTTGCTGAAGACATGACTCCTTCAGCAGCCTCTGGTCATTGCCGAAGAAGTGGATGGGGCCAGGATGGACTGGCCTGAACAACACGTGCTTTGTACGCGACAGCCCCGGCGCAGGCGCCTGAGCCACATCCAAAGGCCCAACAGAATGAGAGACACCAGGGGGGCCGCTGAAGACCACTTCTTCAGCAATGACCAGAAGCTGCTGAAGGCGGAGCCCCGGCGCAGACGCCTGAGCCACAACCAAAGGCCCCAAAATGGCGGCTTGGGTGCGCAATGGCAAGACACCAGAGGCCCTTCTTCAGCAATGACCAGAGGCTGCTGCAGACACGCCCACTTGAACTGGATGGAGAACTCGATGGACTGATCTGAGGAATAGCCCCGGCGCATGCGCCTGGCCGCTGCTGAAGACCACTTCTTCGGCAATGACCTTGAAAGACACCAGACGCTGCTGAAGACATGCCCACTTCTTCGGCAATGACCTTGAAAGACACCAGAGGCTGCTGCAGATGCCGCTGCTGAAGACACTTCTTCGGATGCCTCAACGACTCCTTCAGCAGCCTCTGGTCTCTTTCAAGGTCACTGCCGAAGAAGTCGATGGCACCTGGAGAACTCGATGGCCTGACCTGAGGCTGTCATTTTCTAACTACTAGCGCCCAGTTGCCAAAAAACGAAGTGTAGCTGCCAGACGTTCTTCTGCAGTTATACATTCTCTCATTACTGTATCTTGCTTCGATATATATGGGCTAACTAAGTGCAAAAATATTCAAATGTTGGACTATCCATCCGCAAATAGTTTTTAAAATCTTCTGGATTATTTTCTCGAAGCTCTCTCAAAAGAGGCATATGTCCGTATCGATCTTGTCTTGTCGTCATTTTTTTACCCATATTTCACTTGTGTGTTTTTCTTGAGCGTTGAAAAAAACGTAAAGTGCAGCACAGGCAATTCCACGAACTCTTAGTTTTTTCTTTGTGGACATTTCCTAACTTTGCGTATCGTATTCCAGTAACGCAGTAACTCTTCTTCACTCTAAGTTTGGAACGCGACGCAAAACTTTCCAACTAGGCGGAAATGCCATACGCCGGCGCCGCTCCAAAACCTTAAGATTTTGCATTCACACTGACGCTTTTGACGTGTGTGCTCTTGATCAACAGTTTGGCGTGCAGTCTTGGATTGCTGATTCATTTTCATATCACGCGCCAGGAGACCTATTCTAATTCATTTCGACAAAAAGTAATCGAAACGACGCGACGTAACGTAATTTCGAGTCGAAAAGCATATTTTGTTCCTGACCACTCTGATCGAAATATTTGGTACTTCGTAGTAGATTACAGTTGCTGTGTTGGTATAATGACAGTCCGGCTTGGTCGTTTGGTGATATTTAAATTATGGTCATCTGTCATCCTCACATATACGTATGTCATATTGTAATTATTTTGAAGAAATATAGTATATATTTGAGTTTGTTTTACTTGTGGGTAAATATGGGGGCAGGTAAATTGAAGCGAACAAGGAAAAAAATGGGTTGTTAGCATACATACACAAACCGTGTTGTCTTCATAAATAATACAATTTCATAACCTACAACCCAGACGCACATAACTCGACTCGAAATTTTGAATTCGACAAGCATTTTGACTCGAAACCGCATTTCGACGAATCGAAAAGTAATGACGTCATGTACTGTTTCGGAAGGAATCCGATAGATGGAAAACGTCGCATTTCGACGCGATTATTTCGACTTGAAAATATTTCGAGTCGAAATTATGATTTAGAATAAGCCTCCAGATGTGTACGCTCCAAACGCGAACTCCGGCGTGGCGTTCTGGATTGTCACTCCAAAACTGCCGCGCTGAACTGTCCGTGTAAACGGGCCTAATAAGTGGTCTGGAATTGTCGGAAATTTTACGAAAGCTTAGTAACCACGAGTGTCAATTTGACAGAAAATCACGAGCGCTTGCGCGAGTGATTTTCTGTCAAATTTTCACGAGTGGTTAGTAAGCAAACAGCTTGGGTAAAATTACCTTAAAATTCCAGACCACGAATTGTATTTAACTAGATTATTTTTTGAATCGAAGCAAGGTAGGTCAAAACGAAATTTTATTCCAATTAATTCATATACAAAGAAATCTGTTGGGAATATTTTACGTTCGGCAGGTACTAAAGTGACTAGATTATACATTATAAATGCACCTAGAAAATCGCAGGTATGGCAACTTATCAACAGTGGTATTATCGAAAAAATTACCGATATAATACACGCTTCTAGACCCAAATGAAGTGTTCCTATTGGTCAATTTGACGATGAAAAAAATAATCGGAGATATAATTTTTTTTTCAATATTTTGACAGTTGTGGTAGATTATGTAAAAATTATTTAATATCTCGATAATTCGAAGGCGTAGAAGGGACATTTATCAACTTTTTATTTGCTAGTACCGATCCACAATTATTAATTCCGAGTTAACTAACACGGAATTAATCCCCTCCTATTTAATTCCGAGTTAACTAACGCGGAATTAATCCCTTCCTATTTAATTCCGAGTTAACTAACGCGGAATTAATCCCCTCCTATTTAATTCCGAGTTAACTAACGCGGAATTAATCCCTTCCTATTTAATTCCGAGTTAACTAACGCGGAATTAATCCCTTCCTATTTAATTCCGAGTTAACTAACGCGGAAATAATCCCCTCCTATTTAATTCCGAGTTAACTAACGCGGAATTAATCCCTTCCTATTTAATTCCGAGTTAACTAACGCGGAAGCAATCCCCTCCTATTTAATTCCGAGTTAACTAACGCGGAATTAATCCCTTCCTATTTAATTCCGAGTTAACTAACGCGGAAGTAATCCCCTCCTATTTAATTCCGAGTTAACTAACACGGAATTAATCCGCGGATTACTTCCGCGTTAGTTAACTCGGAATTAATCCGCGGATTACTTCCGCGTTAGTTAACTCGGAATTAAATAGGAAGGGATTAATTCCGTGTTAGTTAACTCGGAATTAAATAGGAGGGGATTACTTCCGTGTTAGTTAACTCGGAATTAAATAGGAGGGGATTACTTCCGCGTTAGTTAACTCGGAATTAAATAGGAAGGGATTAATTCCGCGTTAGTTAACTCGGAATTAAATAGGAGGGGATTAATTCCGCGTTAGTTAACTCGGAATTAAATAGGAAGGGATTAATTCCGCGTTAGTTAACTCGGAATTAAATAGGAAGGGATTAATTCCGCGTTAGTTAACTCGGAATTAAATAGGAGGGGATTAATTCCGCGTTAGTTAACTCGGAATTAAATAGGAAGGGATTAATTCCGCGTTAGTTAACTCGGAATTAAATAGGAGGGGATTAGTTCCGTGTTAGTTAACTCGGAATTAATTGTGGATCGGTACTAGCAAATAAAAAGTTGATAAATGTCCCTTCTACGCCTTCGTACGATAACGTCTAGCAATAGTAAGATGTTCGATTTTTATGGTAGCAAGAATTGGAATTACTAATCAGGCAAACAAATTTTCAAAATCTGTTACATAAAATTTTCTAATCGACGACATTATGTTGATCACACAAAAGTAGCAAAAAGTCATTTTTCTTAATTAGAATGATACCTATTTAAAGAAACCAATCAGTAAAGCGAAAAAATGCGCATTTAACAATGTATGGTGTTTCTCTACCCAAAATGAATAGTATTTTGGATATTTTCTGTTTTCTTGTTTCATCTATCAAAATTGAAGGGCGTCACCTTCTAGTAGGCCTTGGCTTGTAGACAAAGCAAAATATTCACAAATTTCACAAAAATATCTAATAAAAGCAGTTCGTATTTAGTAATTTAATAATACGGTTGGTGTTTAAAGGAGATGGCAAATGATAATAATTATTCTAACTCGGATATTGTGAATTTATTCAACATTCATGGAAAATGCGATAAAATAATTAGCAGAACATGCAGAACATTTTTAATGAAACATATCCTGAATTACCACCAATGAATCCGCAGAAATTTAGGAGACTTCAAAGTAATTTTATTAGATTTGGTAGCCGAAAGGCAGAAAGAATATTACCCAACCGTATCACTTCAAATGAAGGTAATGAAACAAATATTTTGGCATATTTCCACACATATCCCAATTCGTTCTGCCGCATTAGATTTGGGGATTTCCTACAGTTCTATTCGGAAGATTTTGAAGAATCATAAACTTCATAATTTCAAGTTTATAAGTGTCCAAGAACTTTACCCAGAAGATCCCCCTAGAAGAATAGAACTTTGTGAAATGATATTAATCCGCATACAGGAATATCCTGAATTCTTAAGAAAAATTATTTGGACTGACGAAGCAAAATTTTCAAGGGAAGGCATTCTTAATCGCAAAAATTCTCATTTCTGGTGCAATCAAAATCCACATAATTGTGCGACAAAGGAATTTTCAGTACACCTTCAGTGTTAATGTGTTTTGTTTGTTAATGGATAATAAACTGCGTTACTACATTTACGACGAAAATTTGAACGGACAGAGGTATTTGGAAATTTTAAGAACTGTAGTAACAGATTTTTTGGAAAACCTACCCCTCAACCAGCACTTTTCATGCTGGTACCAAATAGATGGGGCGCCAGGTCATTGGTATGCAGCAGTTACCAATGAATTGTACCAGATGTT
The DNA here is from genome assembly GCA_963966045.1 of Xestobium rufovillosum. Classification (NCBI taxonomy): domain Eukaryota; kingdom Metazoa; phylum Arthropoda; class Insecta; order Coleoptera; family Ptinidae; genus Xestobium; species Xestobium rufovillosum. Next base: position 39,056,184 of record OZ014494.1, on the reverse strand, counting down.
TGAAGATAGGTGGATACGGCGTTTAGGTCCTTGTAGTTGGCCTGCCAGGTCTCGAGACCTTACCCCGTTGGATTTTTATCTTTGGGGCCGAATAAAGAATAAAGTATATCAATATCCAGTCAACAACAGGGATGAATTGGTGGAAAGAATTATTACAGCATTTGGAGGCTTAGATCCACATGAAATTCGCGTAGTGCTGCTACACACGCCGTAAATAAACGAATTATTGAATGTTTAGAAGTTAATGGACTACAGTTTCTTTAACATTGTTTTATTTATTATTTATTTGTTTTTTTATTTAATTAAAATAAGTTCATTGGTGGTAATTCAGGATATGTTTCATTAATTGTTACGCATGCCCTGCTAATTATTTTATCGCATTTTCCATGAATGTTGAATAAATTCACAATATCCGAGTTAGAATAATTATTATCATTTGCAATCTCCTTTAAACACCAACCGTATTAAATTACTAAATACGAACTGCTTTTATTAGATATTTTTGTGAAATTTGTGAATATTTTGCTTTGTCTACAAGCCAAGGCTAACAAGAAATAGTCGGGGAGCAGCCATCTCAAAAAGCGCTTATTTAAAGAGTTAGTCCGAAGTCGAAGACACACTTGTTTTGAAGACTGTTTTCTATGTAAAATCACCCGCTCAATCCGAATCCGGAGGGCGCCCGTTCATTTGGGACGGCCTTGACCCTGAAAAATGCATTTTTACGTAAATTTTCGAAAAATGGAAAACTTCGAACGTTTCAGTTTACATCGTCATATCTTCGATCTGGAGACAGCTAGGAAGCTAATTTTTTTTACATGTTCTCCAGGCATTTTTGATTGTAAACTTCTATACACAATTAACTTTTGAAAAGTAACTACGTCAGAAATGTGTAATTTTTTACACCGCGTCATTTTTGTGCACCTTAATTTTCACCACGCGAGAAAATTTTTTATTGTAAAAGATAGATGCCTATTCGATCGAAACAATATGGCGTGAAAAGTATGCAGAAGTTTTTAGTGAAAAAATCATATCGATATCTGCAATACTGACCGAGTTACAGCAATTAACAAAATATTGCTTTCGCTGTGGCATAGTGGTTCTATCTCTACTCTACGCATCTACCTAATCCGTGCATCTGCGCCTGCGGGCGGCTAATCTCAGTCATAAATATGCGTAAAACTCGTGCATATACCTATTACTTTTCTTCGACAAAGTGATAAAACAGTTTCCGATGTAATGAAGTTTATGTTTAATTGTTTACAAATAACAATAACTATGTACGAGTAGTATGTATATGTGGAATTGTTTTGGAATCACTGTTTGTGCAATTTTGATTGAAGTCTGAGGTTAAGTTATAAGCATTACTATTAGTGAAAATGGAAATCAATTACAATTTGTGCATAATTTGTCAGATGAATGATTCAGCAGAAACAGTTCCAGCTATAACTGAAAATGGATACAACGCATTGTTCAAGGCGGCAGGCAGGGCCGTTTCTGACCCCTTGGCTGCCTCAAAGACTAGAAGTCTGGGCTGCCTGCGTGTCAAATTACGTATTACCGGATTACCGCCCTCAACCTAACCTAAGCTAACGAACACTGTTTATGCACACCTCTATGCCGTTCCTCATACGAAGAAAAAGATTCATTTTTTAAAAAGTTTTTATATTTGTTCTCAAAATAGGAATACATAAAAATTGGAACTCCATACAGGGGCGTAACATAAATTAATTTGATATAAGATCTAGATCGAAATGCATAAAAAATACAATGTAAGTAAGAAGTAACTGCATAATATGAAGTTCTCCCTTCTCCGCACGTGCCGCCTTAAAGTGAATGCCACCTTTAACTTTTAAAGGAGGCATTCGGTAATCCGATTTCGTTTTTTCGGCTGGTGTATACCGCCCGCCGCCTCAAAAATTGGCCGCCTGTGTGTTTGACACGCATTCCCCGCTCACTAGAAACGGCCCTGGCGGCAGGTACAAAAACAGATAGTAGTTAATATTTTCTTGTTTTACTTTTTGGTAGAAGTTCATGATGAAACAAATAATTACTCCGCGAACTACCAATATATAACGTTTTATTTAAAAATTTTACCGGTTTCAGGATTCACAAAGATCCCATCATCAGAAATGTTTACAATTTTTCGTACATTTCTGATGATGGGATCTTTGTGAATCCTGAAACCGGTAAAATATTTAAATAAAACGTTATACCAGGTGTAACAGGAGCATGGTACACCCCCTTTTTTTGCTTTATTTTTGAAGATAAATTTTTGAAACTTGGCACATCGTATGTACTGAGTAAACGTCAAGTTTTGGCACAAACAAGGAAATTTTCACACTTCCGGTTTCGGCGGAAGTGGTGCCAACTTTTGATTGTCAAGTGGGACAGCCTCTATATATTTTTGACTTTTTGGACTCTATATGACTTTCTGAATGCAATGGTACCATGCTTCATTTGTTTTCAAATTTTCAAAGCCCCCTTGCAGATTCTTCTTGGCATTTGATGGAAACAAAATTAAATACCTATTTTTAATTTTCGATGGATTGTAATTTCAGTTGTTCTTATCCTAGATGCAAACTGGTCATATCAGAAGATTCCTTATTAATAGTAGCCTTGAATAGTACCTTGGTACCAACATGGTTCCATTTGAAAAAAATGACTTTTGCCCAAAAAATCATTTGGAGAAATTTGTTTAAGCACGAATCACATTATTTAGCATTTCCGACGCATTTCCGTTTTTTATGGCATTACCTGGGTCTATTAGAATAAATTGAAAGTCATGGCACACTTTTAAATGGCAAAATTAAAATTAGATTTTAAAAAAGTCTCAGACTTGAAAAGTCGCTTATGTGGTACCACTGCATTCAGAAAATTATGTAAAGTCCAAAAATTCAATAGTATACAGGTTGTCCCATTTAAAATTCAAAAGTTGGCACCACTTCCGCTGGAACCGGAAGTGTGAAAATTTCCTTGTTTGTGTCAAAACTTGACGTTTACTCAGTACATGCGATGTGCCAAGTTTCAAAAATGTATCTTCAACAATAAAGAAGAAAAGGGGGTGTACCATGCTTCTGTTACACCCGGTATATTGGTAGTTCGCGGAGTAATTAATTGTTTCATCAAAAACAGATAGAATTAGTGCAGGTATGTCTGTCGCAGAATTTGAAAAATTAAGAACAGTTTTAGAGTTACGATATGTTATTTGTAAACAATTAAACTTAAACATAAACTTCATTACATCGGACACTGTTTTATCACTTTGCTAAAGAAGAGTAATAGGTATTTGCACGAGTTTCCCGCATATGACGGAGATTAGCCGCCCGCAGGCGCAGATGCACGGAGTAGGTAGATGCGTAGAGTAGAGATAGAACACTATATGCCGCAGCGCAAAAAGCAATATTTTGTTAATCGCTGTAACTCTGTCAGTATTGCAGATATCGAGATGATTTTTTCACTAAAAACTTCTGCATACTTTTCACGACATATTATTTCGATTGAATAGGTATCGATCTTTTACAATAAAAAATTTTCTCGCGTGATGAAAATTAAGGTGCACAAAAATGACGCGGTGTACAAAATTACAAATTTCTGACGTAGTTATTTTTCGGAAGTTAATTGTGTATAGAGGTTTGCAATCAAAAATGCCTGGAGAACATTTAAAAAAAATTTTAGCTTCCTAGCTGTCTCCAGAACGAAGGTATGACGATGTAAACTGAAATGTTCGGAGTTTTCAATTTTTCGAAAATTTACGTAAAAATGCATTTTTCAAGGTCAAGGCCGTCCCAAATTAACGGGCGCCCTCCGGATTCGGATTCAGCGTGTGATTTTACATAGAAAACAGTCTTCAAAACAAGTGTTTCCTCGACTTCGGACGACCACATTGAATTTAAGCAAGCTGCTCCCCGACTAAAAACAGAAAATATCCAAAATACTATTCATTTTGGGTAGAGAAAAACCATACATTGGTTAATGCGCATTTTTTCGTTTTACTGATTGGTTTCTTTAAATAGGTATCATTCTAATTAAGAAAAATGGCTTTTTGCTACTTTTGTGTGATCAACATAATATGTAGTCGATTAGAAAATTTTATGTAACAGATTTTGAAAATTTGTTTGCCTGATTAGTAATTCCAGCACCTCGTCTTGCCACCATAAAAATCGAACATCTTACTAGACGTTATCGAGATATTAAATAATTTTTACATAATCTACCACAACAGTCAAAATATTGAAAAAAAAATTATATCTCAGAATATATTAATTTTAGACATAGGGAACCTTTACTGAATTAGGTACCATTAAAATTTTCCGCGGAATCTAAAAAAAATAGAAAATGGTAGCATTCTATTTAAGAAAAATTACTTTTTGCTACTTTTGTGTGATCAACATAAATATGTCATGGATTAGAACATTTTATGTAATAGATTATGAAAATTTGTTTGCCTGATTAGTAATTCCAACACCTCATCTTGTCACCATAAAAAATCGTACATCTTACTGCTATACGTTATCGAGATCTTAATTTTTACATAATCTACCACAACTGTCAAAATATTGAAAAAAAATTATATCTCCGAAAATATTAATTTTAGACATAGCGAACCTGTACTGAATTAGCATTAAAATTTTCCATGGAATCTGAAACAAAATAAGAAATGGTAGCATTCCATTTAAGATAACGAAGTTGGTGTCAACTTCCGGTATTTCCGGAAGTGGCACCATTTTGAAAATATTTTCATTAAATAGATCCGACCCGATTACGGTCACAGCCAAAATTTCAAATCAATATCTCTTTTAGTTCTCCAGATGCTTCTAATAGACGGTCAAAAAAAATCACCCTGTATAAGTATGTTACAGTGAAGTATAATAATTATACAGTTACATTAGTTTACAACTTGTTCGATGTTAGTAGATTACGTATTAATTTTGTGATCATTTTTGCATCTGGACGTGTTCCGTGTCCTTTTCTGATGAGTTCGCCATTTCTTGAGTTATAGTTATCCTTCCCTAACTTTATATTTACGTGTAAGAAGCTCCACATCACTGTGAGTCTTTTCATTTCACTTGCTTTTGTCCATTCTGATTGTGTAGGACCTCATCAGTTAGATGTACCTTATCTACTAGATTAAAATACAACGCTGAAATAATTTCGAACATTTCAGAACAAAATACGGACGTAGTAGGTAAGCATTGCATTTTAAAAATGCTAAAAATTATTATCTACAATTCTGTAAATAATTAATAATATGGTGAAATTCATATGAGGTTGGAACCAGAGAAAAGTCCATACGGAGGTATTTCCCCTCTTCTCTGGCGAATTGTAAATACTTAATGAAAACTATTGTACAAACATATTATGAAGCTCATCTCAAAGTTAACGTCTTCATAAATATTATGTTTGGGGGACAATTAAATATTAGCACCTTAGCGGGGAAATAGTTCCTGAGGGATACGAAGTTTAGTCTCAAAAATATTATTAACAGAAGGGAATTATTCCCCAACGAACAATAGTGCTCATCAACTCGCGGCATTAATTCAGTACACAGAGTAGGCTGCGATATATTCATAATTTATAACTACGCCAAGGCACAGATACATTTCCAGATACAATAGCAAAAGAGCGCCATCCATTCTGCTTTCACGTTTCGGGCCAGCGCGCCCCGTTTGTTATGTTAATGTTTACACATTCACCGCCACCTAATACAAATGATTCGATAGTTATCTCTATGGGCATCAGCCAATACATTTTCTATGTTAGTTAAGTATGTCACAAAAAATATTAGAGATGCAAGTGCGAGAAATAATAGTGATGCAAAAACGACTTAACATTTGAATTAACACCAGAAACGTGCTGTTGTTACAATTACTACTTATATTACTCTGTTTAGGACGAAGAATTAAATAATACAGAATAACAAAGATCAATACAATTTCGGTTAAGAATTAACAGATTGATACTTACTTGTAATGAAGTTCAATCAAGATGAATTGTGCAAAGTATGGTGAAGAAATATTCGGGGAAGACTAATTCAGATTCAGAAACTTTACAAGAACTAATAGAGAAAATAATAGAAAAATGAAAGAGTGCCTATCTAGTATTTTTGTATTTAGAAAAAACCTTCGTTTACCTGTACGAGAAGCAAACGACAGTTATAGAATTTCAGCAGAACTCGAAGAAGTAGTACTCGGAAGTGAGTGCGACAGAAATACTCCTTGTTACCGGTGATATTTTTCAACTTATGCCTATATCGAAAGAGGGAATAGCCCCCATCATTAATATATAGGACAAACTATTAATATGCTTAGCAAAGGAGAATAATAAATGCTTTTGAACGAAATTACGCTTCCACTCTGTTCTTACCCTTGCATTAAAAAAGAAAGAAATAAACTGGCACTGAAAAAGTGCAAAGTACGATTTAACTAAAATAAATTTAATGAATGCGAAACGGGAAGGAAGGGAAACGAAAAAGGAAAAAGTAAGATTATAGGAAAGTGAATAAAATTTCAGTAGACTAAGGCTGGGCCACACTAAGGCCCGGTTTTTCAAATAAAATTTGGCAAACCGTAACTACTAAAGGTGCGTTATTTTTTCGCTCTGGGTCACTCGTAGATCGTAGTACTGTAAATTTTACTCTATGCGTTTTATGGTGCGTTTACATTAGACGAGCACAAGCGAACGAATTCGTTCGTTCGCTTATGGTCGGCTAATGTAAAAGGATAAAAAACATGACCGAGCAAATTCGTTCGCGTTCGCTCATGTTCCGCGGCGGGTCGGTAAAGTTGCGAATCATCAAAGGAAATTCGTGCTCAGTGCGGAAGCGAAACGAGCGCGAAATGAACGTCACTGCGAACATTTATTTTGGAGGTAGGTAAAATAAATTATTCTGTAATGGTGCAAGTTACGTGGAATTATATCACTAAGAATTAGAAATTAATGACAGTAAGTACACAATATTTAATTTGTTTTAAACATTTCAGAATGGAGTGGACAAATGAAAATGCACTACAATCTTCTCTTCCTACATCAGAGAGTAATCTGGTTCCACCACTTTCATTCCTTGATTTCATCAGAGATGTTTCCCACCAACGCCGACGTTTCCGTTTTCTTTTATCACGTTTTTGCATAAAAAAGAGAAATGCCGCACTGTAAATTATAAGTTCGTATTCACAACTGGATCATGAGCGAACGCAAATGTTTGTGCAGATGTAAACGGGTGTACGAATTTCACAAGTGAACCAACGAATGTTCGTTCGTTAATGGTCGGTCGCTCGTGCTCGTCTAATGTAAACGCACCTTTAAACACACGAGCGAGCAGCTAGAGAGTGCTCTGTCAAGCGTTCGTAAATAGTCTAGTGGTGTGAACAGAGTTCGCTCTACTCGCTCGGCGTGTAGCGGTGGTGCGTTAAGAGTGCTTTGGATTATTGGCGGCAATATTATTATAAATTTTGAGGTTACCTTTATTTGTATTGTAAAAATACGGAAGCGCTGAAGGGTCAGGCGGAAAAAAATAAATTTCAAATTTACTGCAATTTTAATCTTGCAATTTTGTAGTACTGCAACTTTAAACTTGCAGTTTTATGAATTACTGCAACTTTAAACTTGCAGCCATTTGAATTACTGCAACTTTAAACTTGCAGTTATCTGAAGTACTGCAACTTTAAACTTGCAGTTATGTGAAATACTGCAACTTTAAACGTGCAGCCATTTGAATTAGGTACTGCAACTTTAAACTTGCAGTTTTAAGAATTGCTACAACTTTAAACTTGAAATTATATGAACAAGGTTCAAAATTAAATGAAAGAGGATGCCACTTGTACGGAAGCGCTGAAGGGTCAGGCGGAAAAAATAAATTTAAAATTTATTGCAATTTTAATCTTGCAATTTTGTAGTACTGCAACTTTAAACTTGCAGTTTCATGAATTACTGCAACTTTAAACTTGCAGTTATGTGAAATACTGCAACTTTAAACTTGCAGCCATTTGAATTACTGCGACTTTAAACTTGCAGTTTTAAGAATTACCGCAACTTTAAACTTGCAGTTATTTGAATTACTGCAACTTAAACTTGCAATTATATGAACAGGATTCAGACTCAAATGAAAGAGGATGCCACTTGCTAGTTGCTATCATTTAGAGCAGTTTATGGCCGTAAGCCATGGCGCCTAGTGTTGCAACAAGCCTTTTTTTCTGGTTAAACTGTGCCAGAGAGCGAAATCGAAAAAGAGACAAGGAATGTTTTAAATGTCTGTGGAAAAAGTCTTAAAGATATTGATACGAACTTTTGCCCCGTCAGCGACGCCCCTGGTGGTGACTCAATTATTTGTTTGACAGCGAGCCGGCTTTGATTTATTACGGCGCGACCTTCTCGCTGTTTATGATTCCCGAAAAGAATAGTCTATTTCGAAGATTCTCATTCTGGAACAATGTTTGATCGATAATTTTCGAGAATCTTCTAAGACCATTATAAAATGGGAAGCAAGAAGCCGAGTGGAGTCTTACAGTTTGAAGTCTGAAGTTTGGAAGCCGATGTCGAATGCGATAAGAACCGGGCGTTTAATAGTTCCGTGCGAGTATAAGTCTTGATACGCGTCTAGTGTCGGTACGGTACGCGAGTGTGCGAATTCTTTGGTGGCGTTTTTAAGTGTACCGGGGCGTCTTCATATGTGATTAACCGTCGGTTGAAGACGAGTGTTTTAGAGAGTTTAAACTGTGGACTTGTGTACTGTGATTGTTTAGGTCAGGTAATTAACTGTTTAATTGTTCGCTAATAATTGTTTAATTTTCACCGCTTGTTGTTACTTACTGCTTGTATATGATTCGCTGCTTATTGTTCAATTTGTTAATTTTAAGTTCTTAAATCACTGTTAATCATTGTAAATATTTGTACATATACATAAAGTCACTGTTAATAAATAGTGTAAAAATCGGAATACGTTACAATATTGACCAAACCGTTAAAAAATATGGGATTCTTTGCATAGCAAAAAAATGATGCCAAAAAACACCTTTTTCCGGTACAGATTCACATTTCAAATTTAATCTCCATCGTTAAATTCAATTTTTTGTTATCGAAAAAAACATATTTTTTTTAGAGATTTTTGACGTTCGATAGCGCCTTAACCAAACGATTTTGTATAGAGGTAAGTTTGGTTAAATCGCTTTTTTTGGTCTCGGGAATATGTGATATCGTTTTGTACAGACGTTTTAGAGGCACCCTGTATACATACAGTGTGTCCACGGATGGACTTAACTATACATACTTGTAAAAACTTTTATATTCATTTTTTCGAAAAAAGTCATTCTTCATCATTTATTTTGCTTATTATATAGATACGATTCACATTGAGAAACTTTGATTTTGTTGTACCGGCTGCGCAAAAATATAAAAATGTAGATTTGCAAAATTTAAAATTTTTGAATAAAACTTTTTTGAAGCATCAAAATGAAAGAGCTTAGAAGGAGAAATTGAAAAGCCAAAAATCAACATTTATTTAACTTAATACATTGAGGTAAATGACAAACAGTAAAGTTTTATTGAACCTGTAATCCTCCAACGCCAACTCTGAAACGCCCTTTACAACTAAACTTGAAAGTTGCTAATAATAGTTGCACATAACTTTGCATTACAAGCAGTAGTCTTGAAAAAATAATAATAGATATTAAGATATGTAAAAACAAAAAACTTTATTTGGCTTTTCAATTTCTACTTCTAAACTCCTTAAGTTTGATTCAAAAATGTTTAATTTCGGAAATTCTTATTTTTTGCCACCTGTGCAACAAAATGAAAATTTATCAACGTGAATCGTATTCATATAACAAGCAAAAAGAAATAATGAAGAATGACTTTTTGTGAAAAACTCAAAATAATAGTTCTTACACGTATAGTTCAGTCCATCCGTGGACACACTGTATTCCAAAAGTTTTTAAGAGGTGGTTCTTTACATTATTTTGAGTCGAATATTTCATATTACTATATGTCTAAAACGGCTTAATTTCAAAGATGCAGGGTGCCAAAGTTGAGGGAATGAAAATGTGCACCACCGAGTTTTTAATGGTTAATATTTTTGAAAAATGAAAGAGACCTTTTCTGTGCTATTTAATACTATTTATAAAAAAAATATTTCACATTTTTAAAAACTCAGTGGTGCACGAATTTTTCTCTAAAAAATACCATAGTCACCCTTTGGGCCCGCCCCTGTTTAATTGAAAAAAGGAATTGTTGCATCAAAAGTTGATCCATTGTGTAGTGATATTTTGTACAAAGTTTCATTAAAATATCTCCATTGGTTTTCAAGCTCTCTCAAAAAACCCTTTTCTTTCCACCAAATTTGACACCCTGCTTCTTTGAAATTAAGCCGTTTTAGACATATTATGGTCATATGATATTCGACTCAAAATAATGTAAAGAGCCACCTCTTACAAACTGTTAGAATACTTTAAGGAGCACCCTGTATACAAGTGTCATATTTACGCATGGGTGGAAGATCACTCAGTTATGAGAGCAGATAGAAAAAACTGTTTTAACAAACTTTAATCCATTTCAGAAGTAAGTACTATATTCTAAAAATGTTTTCAATCATACGAGGTGTGTCCAAATAGTGTAAAGTGAATGTAACTTTGATTTTTATGATAGAAGCAGTATATTTTTTTTCAGAATCCTCATAAAATTTTAATGGCACTGTATTCACAATACTTTGTCTATCTTTATTAGTTTTCTAGAAAAAAGTGACAATTTGACATAAGTGGTACAGTTTAAAAATTAATATCTCAAGAATGACAGCATATGAAAAAATTAAATTTTCAAGAAATATGCCTGAAGCGATGGTGTAATTCTTAAAACTGCAAGTTTAAAGTTGCAGTAATTCAAATGGCTGCAAGTTTAAAGTTGCAGTATTTCACATAACTGCAAGTTTAAAGTTGCAGTAATTCAGATAACCGCAAGTTTAAAGTTGCAATAATTCATAAAACTGCAAGTTTAAAGTTGCAGTATTTCACATAACTGCAAGTTTAAAGTTGCAATAATTCATAAAACTGCAAGTTTAAAGTTGCAGTAAATTTCAAATGATTTTTTTTCCGCCTGACCCTTCGGCGCTTCCGTACACTTGCTATCATTTAGAGCAGTTTATGGTCGTAAGCCATGACGCCCGACGCCCTAAGTGTTTCAACAAGCAAAATATTTTTTTTCTGGTTAAACTGTGCCAGATAGCGAAATCGAAAAAGACACAAGGAATGTTTCAAATGTCTGTGGAAAAGGTCTTAAAGATATTGACAAAACGGTTAAAAAATATGGGATTCTTTGCACAGCATGTGGATGATCAACTTTTCGCCATTTGGGTAACACTCACTAGCAAAAAAATTATGCCAAAAAACACCTTTTTCTAGTACGGATTCACATTTCAAATTTAATCTTCATCGTTAAATTCAATCTTTTGTTATTGAAAAAAAAACATAAATTTGTGTATAGAGGTGGTTAAATCGCTCTTTTTTGGTCTCAGGAATATGTGGTATCATTTTGTACAGACGTTTTAGAGGCACTCCGTATATACAGGATGGTCCTTAAGTATTCTACAAGTTTTAAAGATGTGGTTCTTTACATTATTTTGAGTCGAATATTTCATATGTATGACCATATGTCTAAAACGGTTTAATTTCAAAGATGCAGGGTGCCAAAGTTGAGGGTAAGAAAATGTTTTTGAGAGGCTTAAAAGCTAATGGAGATATTTTAATTAAACTGCACAATATTACTACACAATGGATCAACTTTTGATGCAACAAATCCCCTTTCGAATTAAAGAGGGGCGGACCCAAGGGGTTTCTATGGTATTCTTTTAGAGAAAAATTCGTGCGCCACTTATTTTTAATGGTTAATATTTTTGAAAAAGTAAAGAGACCTCCTCTGTGCTATTTAATACCATTTATAAAAAAACCATTTCACATTTTTAAAAACTCAGTGGCGCACGAACTTTTCTCTAAAAGAATACCCCGAAGAATACCTTAGTCGCCCCTTGGGCCCGCCCCTGTTTAATTGAAAAACGGAATTGTTGCGTCAAAAGTTGATCCATTGTGAACTAATATTGTGCACAGTTTCATTAAAATATCTCCATTGGCTTTCAAGCCTCTTACAAAACATTTTCTTGCCTAAACTTTGGCACCCTGCATCTTTGAAATTAAGCCGTTTTAGATATATGGTCATATGAAATAATGTAAAGAACTACATCTTTAAAACTTGTAGAATACTTAAGGGCCATCTTGTATATATGGTGCCTCTATATAAAACGTCTGTGCAAAATGATACCACATATTCCTGAGACCAAAAAAGAGCGGTTTACCCAAACTTACCTCTATACAAAAATTTATGTTTTTTCAATAACAAAAGATTGAATTTAACGATGGAGATTAAATTTGAAATGTGAATCCGTACTGGAAAAAGGTGTTTCTTTTCATCATTTTTTTGCTAGTCGGTGTTATCCAAATGGCGAAAAGTAGATCATCCACATGCTGTGCAAAGAATCCCATATTTTTTTAACGGTTTTGTCAATATCTTTTAAACCTTTTCCACAGACATTTGAAACATTCCTTTTCTCTTTTTAGATTTCGCTATCTTTCACAGTTTAACCAGAAAAAAAATATTTTGCTTGTTGAAACACTGGGCGTCACGGCTTACGGCCATTAACTGCTCTAAATGATAGCAAGTGGCATCCTCTTTCATTTGAGCCTGAGCCCTGTTCATATAATATTGTAAGTTTAAGTTGCAGTAATTCAGACAACTGCAAGCTTAAAGTTGTAGTAATTCAGATAATTGCAAGTTTATAGTTGCAGTAATTCTAATGGCTGCGCATTTAAAGTTGCAGTATTTCACATAACTGCAAGTTTAAAGTTGTAATAATTCAGATAATTGCAAGTTTAAAGTTGCAATAATTCTAATGGCTGCACGTTTAAAGTTGCAGTATTTCACATAACTGCAAGTTTAAAGTTGCAGTACTACAAAATTGCAGGATTAAAATTTCAGTAAATTTTAAATTTATTTTTTTCCGCCTGACCCTTCAGCGCTTCCGTATAAAAATGATGCAAGGTGAGGAAACCATTTATAGCTGTTCTGAATGTAATTTCAGCAGCTTACCTGAAGAAATGGTAACTGAGCATTTGAAAGACATTAGTATCAATCCGGTAAGCGCACGCGAAAGAATAAAGTTAGGTATAAGTTACTTTTAATCAAGAATTTTCATCCTGCAGGATCTTTCTATTCGGATTTTTATGCTGTAACAGCTTGCGGCAAGAGCACGAACAACGGTCCTGAAACAGAAGCCAGCGATACTGCAGAAATATTTCTATTGTCAGTGACAAACAGATATGGACAAACATCATTCTTTCATTTCCTTAGTACGAAACCACTGGTCGGAAATGGAGACCTTTGTAAAGAAATTGATTTGGTGTAAAATAGCAAAGAGGTTGTCAGAAAAAAATTGGTTTTGTTGACCACACAACTTTCTTTTGGCATCTCTACTCTGTTTCAAGACGCAATTAGTATAAGTAGAAGATGTTTCTCCCTTTTATCAGATTTCTGACCCTTCGGCAAATCCTTCCTTAAGAAAGTAGTCCATGACCAGATGCATAGTTTGAAACACAATATGTTAGGAGCATGATGGGACTAAATACTGAACTGACTGGTCTACTTCCATTTCCACTCTCTTTAATATACTGTTAAACTTCATACAAAGCAGGCGTGGCTCAGAACTAAAATGCGCACGGAGTATTTGTTCGAATTCAAGGGGGGCATTTTTATTTTTTCTTCTAAAGTTTATTGTATTTACATAATTTTTCATTCGATGTGTTGTGTCCGGTGTCCCATCAGAAAAGGTATTTTTTTAAAGAAAACCCACGATTACTAATGAAAACAAGGGAAAACGTTGAATAGGTATCTGCATTGACAAAACTTACTTGGGATGTATGTAAATAAACGAAAGCTGGATGTTTAATCTATGAAAAAGGAATACCTAGTTGTCAGGCAACAATCAACAATCATCGTGCGCGAGATAGGCAGCTGAAGCTTCGTAAAGACCCCAAGGAGAATCATTATTTTTTTTGTAATTTTAGTTTTGCATAAAATGCCAAAATTTGTTTGTATTTATATTTTATTTTATTGATTTACTGATCTTATTAAATGATCTAAAGAACCAAACAGCGTGTGCTTTTTCCTTCGAAGTATATTAAATGTTTCTCTCGCATGAGTTAGAGTATATCTTGTGCGTAACAGAATATTAATTTTCTTAACCGTAATACAACATTAAAGATTTTTTTTGTATTTTAAAATCCTTAAAAATAATAATAACGCTCTTTATTTAGCACAAAATTGCTACACACATAAAAAATGGGCACATAATGTGCACGGTTACATAACATGAGGGTATATACCCGAAACAAACTTATTACTACAAATATTTATCCTTAAAATAATTCTTAATGCTAGTTATGAATCTACTAATACTTAAACATTTAAGGTTCTTTGGTAACTCATTGCATTGCACCAGGGCTCTAAAAAATAGAGAATTCTGAGCACTTTTACTCTTCTTATGAATCAATCATTATTACGTGTTGAGTAGTTATGAGTCTGATCAAATGTAACCAAAAAGTTATTAAAATAATTTGGCATAGCCCCATTTTTTATTTTGTGAACAAATATTAGGGCATTTACTTCACACATATCACTAATATTGTACCAATTCAAATTTTTTAACATGGTGACTACACTGGTATACCTATCGCACTTCAATACTGAACGCATTGCTCTATTTTGAAGAACCTGCAGCCTTTTCAAGTCGCCTTTATTCGCCAAGTACAACACGGTACTTGCATACTGGAAATGTGGCCAAACTATTGTACTATACACTGTTCTTCTTGTCCAGTAACTTAAGTAGTTGCTGCTTCTGTATAATATTCCTATCTTTCTAGCTATCTTTTTACATATATAATCGATATAATCTGTAAATCGCAGGTTCCTATCTACTATTATCCCTAAGTATTTTATTATATCCACAGTTTCTATTACCTTTCCTCCTACTGACACTCCAAAACCATTATTTTGCCATTCCCTAATAACACTCTTCTTTCCTAGCAGCATTACTTTCGTTTTAATTATATTTAACTTAAGCTTATTTTCCTCAAGCCACTTATTTAGTTCATTTATGTCTTCGTCTATCTTGTTTTGCATATTACTTTGATCATTTCCTTCCAGATAGAGTACAGTGTCGTCAGCAAACAAATGAAATTTAAAGTGCTGCAGTACATATTCAATATCGTTTATATACAGGGTGATTCAGAACGGGCGTGCCAAATTAAAATGGGTGCTAGAGGAACTCCAAATAAGACGAAAAGTTTATATGAACATATGTTCTAAAGTGACCACTAACAAAGATACAGGGCGTAAAAGTTTTAATATTGTTTTAATATCGTAATGTAATAATTGATGTGTTTTCTCGTTCTCCTTGTTATTTTTGTTAGTGTTATTTTTAGTGAACTATTTTTTTCAATTTTCACTTTCCTTGCATATCGGTGAAGCCATTATTGCATTATGGAAAATTTCAGTGCATGTGCACGAGTGCACAAAAAGCTATTTCATTCAAAAACTAAGTATTTTACGAAAAATTTTGAAGATACCAATTTCTTCCCAAATTGAACGTAGATTTCAAATACATTAATATCACCTACATTCGCCAGTGGCGTAACATTGGATTGGGGAAATAAATAAACGGCCTACCCCGTAGCAACGCTACTGATGGTGCTAGCAGAGCAAATTTTTTTGGAAAATTAGAACTTGGCAAATGAAAACGACACCTTAAATTTCAACTCAATAACTTTACTAGTTAGTAAGATAATAAAAAAATATTCAAAAAAATATGAAAACTTTTACACCCTGTATCTTTGTTAGTAGTCACTTTAGAACATATGTTCATATAAACTTTTCGTCTTATTTGGAGTTCCTATAGCACCAATGTTAATTTGGCACGCCCGTTCTGAGTCACCCTGTATATTAGAAACAGCAATGTCCCCAGTATGCTTCCCTGGGGTACTCCCATTTCTACATTTATATATTTAGATTGCCTATCACAATACCTGACATTTTGTTGTCGCTCTGACAAGTAACTTTTAAACCATTTATGTACAATACCGCTTATTCCTATATTTTCCAGCTTTGCTAATAATATTCTTCTGTCTACAGTTTCAAATGCTCTTTGAAAGTCCATAAACAGTATTGCTGTTACTTTGTCATTTTCTATATTTGTTTTCCAGTCATTTAAAATATATTGGAATGCTGCCTCACAATTATAATTTTGCCTGAACCCCGATTGATAATCAGTCAGAATTCCATTTTCGCTAACGTGTTCTAATAATTGAATATCAGCGATACCTGGCCGTTGTTTGATACATGAGTGAATTCTGATATTCTCTGTTTTAAAGCCTGATCATTGCAACATCGTTTTAATCTTTCGGTATAAATACAGTTAGTCAAAAAATTTAAGTTAAAATCCCCGGTAATAATGATCGTTAAAAAGCAAAAACTTCAAAGAAAACGGGGGAGGAACTCCCCCCGAATACCTCACTGCTTGCTTCCCATTCAATGAAGTTCTGCCAGGTGTGCCACTTTGCAGCACTCCGACACTGGAGACACTACAGAATCATAACCAAAAAGAACTTAAGGGACACAATACTCGTAGCAACACTGCATCTATTAGCCACCCATCTTAACCGCCTGTGCCTGTAATGCAGGCTCCAAAATTTTCCACCAAGACGCAGAAAATGCAAGCCAAAAAATTCATTCAAAGTAAGCAAGAAGACTACTGAGAGATGTTAAGGAATGGTTTTGTTCAAATTATCGTCAGCGCGGTCAGCTGTCGCGTCGCATTGACGGTCACCGGTAAAGTTCTGGTGGTTTCGTTCGGCCACTGACGTCCGACTGTGTTGTTATTACTAAACCTGTTATTTAATAACTGCTATTGGAGAATAGCAATAACTATCTGTTATTAAATTTCCACAATAACAGGTTACCAATAAAGTAGCGTTTCTGAAACTTCAAGTAAGAACTAAAGCAATGGAATCAATCTCGGATTAAAACACATAACAGAATTGGTAACGCTTCGTGTAATAGCAGTTATTTATTATACCCGTACGCCGCGCCCCGCGCTATGCCTATATATACACTAGCTACTAACGAGTCGTCTTCGTCTGCGACGCGAACGCAAATGCAAAACCAGCATTCAGCATTTGACTGTTTTGGTATTTGGCGTTTTGTGCTTTTGTGGATTCAGCCATTCAATATCAGCATTGCGATGTGATCGGTTGTCTGTTGTCTGGTCCTCGACCGTTGACTGAGTCAACACACACAATAACACCATAACCATATATTAATTGGTTTAGATATAATTTTATTCTATGCCATAACTTATAACAGTCAGAAAAACAACAGCAACACATGGGGATAGCAATTCCTTCTCTTGCTTAATACAATCAACAACTGCTATTTCAACCTGTTATTAATAACTATTATTTGAAAATAACAGTAACAGGTGATAACTGCTATCATAAAATAACCGTTTTTCCCATCCCTACACTGACGGCTGCATTTAAAAAAATAAACGCGTAGAAAGTAGGTATAGTATTTTTCAGATTTGTTGGCGTTTGCGCCGCCATATCCGATTATGCAAGCAACCCCCAGCAGTTCAGTAGTTTCCAAAATTTTGCTGTTGCTAGGAACCGCGACAAGCGTGTGCGCCGCGACTCTGGACACAGCACACGGCAATGAGCATTTTGACGTTTTCCCTCAAGAAATGTATTCTTTTACCCACAACATTAGCTCGTTCACACAAAAGACACCGGTTATTTTCTAGTTTGTACTTAAATCTGCTATTGGTTATGAACGCACAAACTTGTGTAGGAAATATCCACTATTTGTTTTGTTTTTAATTTGTCATTTAAAATTTTTAATGTAATGTGTTATTTCTTTTCTTTCATGGAATAAATAGCATTCCTTACTTCGGTTGTGCCTTTTTCCGGGCGTTGCAGCAAACAAACCTCGTTTTTCCTCTCCAACTATGCGCGACACGCTGCGTAGACTTACTTTTGATGCATCGGTCAATCGCTCCTGATGGTCACAAGTTAAAGGCAATAGGAGACCATTATTTTCCTTCTGTCGAGTAAAGTATTCAAAAATATTTCGTAAAACTTCTCGACACTGTTTGGTAAAAACATTTCCAGGCATCTTTACACCTGACAATCAAACTGGCAGTTATACTTGAAAGGCAATAATTTTTAATAAATCACTTGGTGAACACTGGATATTGCAAAATAAGCATATTAATACTGAAACCATTTTGTTTCACACAACCATAGTAAGAAAGAGTGAGATCAAATACGGAAACGTAAGAATATTCTCAAGTCATCTTACGGCAGCAATTAAAATTCAACAAATCCATTTTACAAAAGGGAGAAAGACATATGAACGTAATGCGCAGATTACTGCACACACACGCCAAGATATCTGAAAAGAACTATATAGTCGGTTTGTCACAAAAGTTGCAGCGAAGTGACTCACCATGGATAACGTACTTATATTTTTCTTGTTACATTATTAGGTAGGAGAAGAAATAATTGAAGTTGTGAAAATTGCAATGTCTAGGGTAAATGTGGTATATATGCTCCTCGAGGATGTATATGCCCCACGTTAATATCTAACTAACAAACCGCCATCTAGTGGCAGGGCGCGTATAGTATGTCAGTTAAATCCGTAACTGATCTATATGTGGTGTGTTATTTCCCGGCAGTTTGATTATTTACAACGAAATATTTAGGAAAATATCACAAGTGGTAAGTGCTTGCTTAATTTGGGTCACGTAGGCACCCTGTGAAATTGTTATAATATCACTATAAGAAACGTTTTTACTATGGTAATTTTTCGTTTCATATATTGCTATTTGCCTTCTACTTGTCTTAGAGGTTAAGAAAACGCCGTAATTTGGGCGCACATTTTAAATTTGCAGTGGGGCATTTAACCCACACAAATAATCATCGGGAGGATATTTGCCCCGATCAGAAGGAGGATATATGCCGCTTATTTTCTAGCAGTGTAATGACGCAATATGGGTCCGAAAATGCATTACCTATTTTCATTTCAAAAATCATAATATTAAAAGCGAACTGGCACAACATTCGAAATACGGGTGGGTATCGGTCGCTCGGTCTCTTTTCAACTGGCGGAGATCGTATGGGTGAGGTCGTGCACTCGATCAGGTGTTTCTTTAACGCAAATAAGAAAATTGCATCGGCATCATTTCGATGGACGCTTGGATCTGCTCAGCGCTGTTCGCAGTCGTAGTTCAACCTGGGGTTCAACGTCACACCCGTAGGTAGAATGGTTTTTTGCCGTATTAAATTAAACGCAATTAATTATTTAAGAATATTCTATGGGAATATTTTGTGGTGCACCTGGGATGCACCTACATTTTAAGTACAATTACTACACCGATTCACCACTACGTAAAAGTCGTGGAGCGTAGCCCACGGGTTCATCTAGTGAAAGTATAATCGCAGACAGAACACAAGTCCTCGTACATCATGGTCAGAAGAAGATCTGCTTCACCGAATTTCAGAGTGCGACAGCATCATATATAGCAAGATTAAATTGCATGGTTTGAGTGTGTAGGGGAAAGCACCGTACTGATGAGTCCCAGAAGGACGAAACCAGTTGGTCTGCGGTTTTCCATACACATTCAAAACATGCAATATTTGAACAAAGACCTGCTTAAAGGCACGTACGTACATGGAGACAAATTAGGATTGTTTTAAAGCCACCTTAGGTGGGGTAGCAGTCTGAAACGTCTCGTAGTACAAAAAATCTGGATTGAGTTCTATAATTCAATGCCTGGCGGGGTATTTGCCTGAGGAGTAGTTCGAACAGTCCAGTACCACTACTTATCACTAGGTATGCGATTTTCATTAATAGAAACGTTGATAAAATTGTTTGTGCTTGGGGTATATATCTACCTACTGCATTTACCCTTCCAATAGGACAAAAGAAACAGCCTATTTTAAAGTAAGATTGAGGAAGATTACTTTAAATCTATTCGAGAAAATGGTAAAATGAATTAATAATACATTTTTAGGACATATCTATCTTGAGGTGTTTGTCGCTTGTGTAACATAATTAATTTACCTATATAGGTATGTATTATTTTGCCGAATAAACATGTTTATTATTATGTTTATTATTGTAATTCAATTGATTATTTATTATCCCAAATTTCACCCTGTATTTTGTTACGCAACTGTCTAAGCCAGTGTAAAGTAACTACATTTTTTCTTAGTATGAGAACCGAGTTGAGGTAAGTCCTTAGTCGACAAATAGATATAAATAAATTCTTATCTACGGGTTCGTTGTGGGTATCTCATTCTCATTAACATTCAATTAACTGCATAAATATTGCAATCGACGGTGATAAGGTGAGATTTAGATGACAGTTTAGTCACGAAGTAAAGCTCTCCAAGTTTCTTCACCCTGGGTTTACGAACGTTCCAATAACGCAAACTGTTTGGTAAGTACTTAGGTACAATAATTTACTTTAAAAACAACTGCGCTCACATATTTTTTGCAAAAGCACTTTTCCATAAGCTGAAGCAGTAGATTGCCTTATTGGAAATTCCGTTAACCAAAAACTAATTGGTAATCGCAAAGTCATGCATGCGAGTGTAACTTTTTATTGCCGGCGCACTTTTAATTTACGAAACTATAGTTTAGTGAACATTCGACCAACATCTAGGACCTGAATTGTATCTATAACCGCAAAATATTAAAAAAATTAAACAATTGGGATATTAAGACGAATGTCAAGAAAAATGTTGATTTAAAACCTATAACAACGTTATAGCTAAACCACTCTCAGTGACTTCAATGCCAGTCACGGTATAAACCTTCAGATTTTAACTCGTAAAAATCTCAACAATTAAGAACGACATTTTTTATTTATACCTGCCTAATTTAGCTGTGCTTTATTATTATAACGACCGCTGTGCTCTTGATTATAATTAGTAGCTATCTGTACTAATAACCTGAAACTTGTCTGAATGGCACTTGCATCAGAACTTAAAATTTCAAAGTGTTTTCGCTTCGGTTATCTTTTACTTGTTCTTCACAAAACTATGTTTAAAAAAGTAAAGTCTAAACTTTATTTAGGTACCTATATACTTTAGCTAAAACAACGGAAAAATGTATGTCTAAAATTAACGTCTAATACCTACCTATATACCTATTTAAAGGTAAAGCCTAACTTCTATTTCTATTATTTGAGTTGCACAATTATAGGTAGGGTAAATCGAGGATGATAGATGAACCACCTTTTGAAAAACTGTCAATAACTCCTTTATTTATATGAATAAAGATCTGCGAAAAGGTACAACGCAAACATAAACTTTGGTGATCTTTTTGGCACAGTTCAGAGAATAACGTAACGTAACAAATAGTTATAAAAAATAAAAAACTGAAAATATAAATTGGCCCATCTCTCCTAAAAGGTATAGAAGAGATGGACCGTACAGTAATTTACTTTTTCTTCCCTTTTTTGATTATGGTGGCGGCACCGAAGCGTTTGCAAGTGTTATTGGTGTATGATGTGCAGCCCTCGTGCAGCCATCTGGAACACCGAATGCATTGTAACCAGTCCTCCTTTTTCTTAGCAAGGCGATGATAGTCTTCGAGATACCCTACGCACTGGTTTATGGTTTTGTAAGTCATCAAGGGTTTCTTCCCCGCTTGCTTGTGTATTGATTGGGCATTTTCCTGTAACCTGTAACAACAAAACGTAGGCCCATCTCCCCTATACCCTGTTGGTCCGTCTCTCCTAAAACGGGAGGATAGATGACCAGTGAAACCTCAAGCAGTTAAACACGAGAACTCTACGCTTTTGAGATTATGTTTATGCCCGAATACGTATCTGCCTATAACATGCCTAAAATTTTACTTCAAACTTAACTCAAGTGCATTAATTGTTCAAAGAGAAACACCACGCAAAATTTCGGTGACGATCGAAAACGAAATTTCCCGATAACTTTAAAAAAACTGCACACACATGCAAGCATCTGTATACTGCACATCGGAAACGGACGCTACGTATTGCATGATACCAAACCATCGTAGCAAGCATTGTTGCGAAAAATCGCGGGTGGTCCATCTCTCCTACTGGTCCATCTATCCTCGATTTACCCTACAATGTACCTATAATATTTATTCAGATAAAATAACGCAAGGATCAAAAATGCATGTCTAAAAGTAAAGTCTAAACTTCTACAGTTTAAATAAACTTATAATAGAGTTGTATAGATTTCGATGCTCTGCTTGCGGTTTATTCAATTCAATTCTTTCTCATGAATATAATTTTTGGACTAGCTGACTAGCATGACATGATGGGTACGTCTTCGTTATCCAGAAGCTAGCTGTGTGTTTCCCGGCCAGTTTGATGAGAATTGGAAAATCGCGAATAGCTCATTTCGTGCGAAATATCTAACTTGTTTTCACTCCTTGGAATTTTTGCTTCATATTATGTTTCTATTTGCTAGCAATGCGCAATTGTTTTCATTTTTGTATGTACAATGAATGTTATTTATTTATTTCAATATTTTATTTATTTTGAGAACACTTTTAGTTGTTTATTTTTTAATAGAAAAATAAAAAAAAAATGTAAATGCAATTTTCCAATCATTTATTTTATATAACGTCTTGAAAAAATGATATGTTTGAATTTGTTCATTATATTATTTTTTGCTTACCACCTATTAATAAAAATAATTCATTATTAAATTGCAACGTGATACACGTGATTCTTCTTTTATTAAGATGGAAAACTGAAAATATAATGTAATTGGCAAATTTTGTATTGAACAATGTTTACGTTTATCACAAAATTTTTTATTATACATGCTATTTTTTCGTTAAGTGACGTCTAATGTACCTGCCTAATTAAACAATGATGTTATTTCTTTCTAGTTATGTAATGTTACCTTTTATTATATGAACTGGTCGTTGCATATTATACAGGGTGATTTATACCAGGGGGCGAAAAATTAAAATTAGGCTTCAGAACCACAAATTAAGTAAAAAATGTCATATGAAGGTATGTCCGGAAATGCTTCGTATAAGAGTTATGCTCGTCCAAAGATAGAGGCTATTAAATGAGGTTTCTAATTTTTTTTTAATTTTTGAGAAAGATTTAAAAATGAATTTTGGCATACCTTTTATACTAATAGGGACTCTTATAAGAGATATTTTTTCAATCATCCCTTATCGTTTCAAAGGGTCAAAACAACAACCGTCATTTAATTTTTTATTGAAATTTTAAGCAAACCCTAATTTTATGAAACAAAAATGTTCTTTGTAAAGCTTGACTCATTTTAGAACTTTTTGTTCATAGAATTGATAGTTTGTGTGTGAATAAAAATAATGTTGTCATGATCCAACAGTTACTTGCAAAAACGCACGAATAATGTGTAGAAGTCCGATTGTTATTTGTATGGAGGTGGACTATTCGAACCTAATTTATAATAATTAAAATAATGTTTTTATTTTCTGTATAACTGTTACGTTCATTAAATTAGATATTTCGCCTGACCTGCTAATACTTTTTGTAAAACTTGAAATTTATTTTTTAAAAGTTTGAACCTTTATATCTCAAAAAGAGAGTCTGATAGGGAAGAAATTATTTCCTCCTTTTTGCTTAAAAGTAAATTCTGAATCCGATCTTTAATTTTCGCCCCCTGGTATAAAAAAATTAAATGACGGTTATTTTCACCTTTTGAAACTATAAGGGATGATTGAAATCATATCTCTAAGCGTCCCTATTAGTGGAATATGTGTGCCAAAATTCATTTTTATGTCTTTCTCAAAAATTGAGAAAGAAATCAAAAACCTAATTTAATAGCCTCCATGTTTGGACGAGCATAACTTTTAAACGGATCATTTCCGGGCACATCTTCATTTGACATTTTTTACTTAATTTGTGGCTCTGAACCCTAATTTTTCGCCCCCTGGTATAAATCACCAGTAGTTAGAAAATGAGAGCCTCAGACCAGGCCATCGAGTTCTCCAGGTGCCATCGAGTTCTTCGGCAGTGACCTTGAAAGAGACCAGAGGCTGCTGAAGAAGTCGTTGCGTCATCCGAAGAAGTGTCTTCAGCAGCGGCATCTGCAGCAGCCTCTGGTGTCTTTCAAGGTCATTGCTGAAGAAGTGTGCATGTCTTCAGCAGCGTCTGGTGTCTTTCAAGGTCATTGCCGAAGAAGTGGGCATGTCTTCAGCAGCGTCTGGTGTCTTTCAAGGTCATTGCCGAAGAAGTGGTCTTCAGCAGCGGCCAGGCGCATGCGCCGGGGCTATTCCTCAGGTCAGTCCACCCAGTTCTTCGGCAATGACCAGAGGCTGCTGAAGAAGGGCCTCTGGTGTCTTCGGGGCCTTTGGTTGTGGCTCAGGCGCCTGCGCCGGGGCTTAAAAAGTGCGCGTGTTGCTCATTGTTGCGCAATGGAAGAATGTTCTGGAAATGCTGATGCAATAGTACGCAGATGTTGCAGAATTAATGTTTTTTCTCCTTCTACGTGTTTACCAGAATACGTTCTAAGTTTTGAAGGAAAATAAAAAACTGTTGAATTTATATTTTTACGCCAATATAATAATTAAAACAATAACTACAATTTGTATAAATAGTAAGCATGCATTTACTATAACGCTAAACATATTTAACCTATAAACAAATAATGAGAATATATTAAAAGGTTTAATCTTTTCCTGTTTTACAAAACTGGCAGTCTTTCTGTAGTGGTGGAGGACCATCAATAGTGTCGCAATCATATGTTGTTGACTCGAATCCCCAGTGATGGTAGCAGTAAGTGTATGCATGAGAACTTATATTTTTCTTCTGCTCTTCGGTTAACATACCCAGTTCGACACATCTGCGTAAGTCTGACGGATGTACGTAATATTCTAGGAATTCCTTGGGCAGTTCGGCTATGTGTGTGGGATCCATTAGCAGTAAATGCTCACCATTGTTAAAGAACTTGCCAATGGCTTTCCCCACACGTTTTCGCAGTGTTAAAGTTTGCTCTTGTGGTTGATGTTCTTGTAATTCTGGCGGTTCCAGGTATTTCAGGATCCAGTTCCGCAGCAGTTGAGCGTTAACTTCGGAACAGATGGCGCTGCTGTTTGCGTAATGCTGAATGCAAGGTTCAATAACACGGGAATTTTCTTCTCGAAGTTTCTTTAGCGAGGGGCAGCAGTTGAGCGAATCCAAGTCGAAACACTCGACGTTGTCGGGAAGCACGTTTTTCAACCAAGACACTTTATCTTTACCCTTCACGTAGATCCTATCACAATCGGCCACCGATGACTTTAACTTCGATCGGATGTCGTCGTAGTTCTCCGTGCCACAATTCCAGCTCAAGCCGTGGTAGAAACGTGTCAACCAATGAGCTTGACGTCTGTCACACTCCCTCAACTGGTTCAGGTCGAATGGTGGCTTGAATACCCAGTGGTAGTTGCTGCCGCCGCCGCCGCCTCGATGATTCAACGCAATGAGTGAAACTTCTTTGAATATGAATTCACCGACTGCAGTCATGAAACCCTGAACGTCCGCGACGTACTCCATGGTTGACATGCGAACAAACCCAACGCGAGACTGGAGCGCTCGGTGTGCTTGTGCGACTTTTATACCAGGCGCTTGACAGAGCCGGTGGAGGGGGTATACTCGACGATGCGGTCATGCAGGATGAGACAGTAGGCGGTTGTGGTGGCGGGGAAATTTTCGCTCGACTCAAATTCCAGACGAATGTCCACAGGACCGGACTTGATGCTTTCCGACTGCTTTGATGCGTCAATGACTGCGAGTGGGGCTCGATTCTTGAACTGTCCCCTGCCGTATAGCGGCTCGCCAACTTTTCCATAGTACGAGCACTGAAAGTTCTCATACATCTCATACAGTAAGGCGTATTTCCCGGTGGCGAAATCCAAATTGAGATTCTCGTAGGGGAACGACTCAGAGTTCAGATGTAGTTTAATGTTTGTCAGATTGCAGTGGTCAAACTGGCTCGAGTCCGTGATCGCATTGCCCTTGCGATTCGTCTGGAAGGCCACAATGACGTAGCGCGGTTTCTCCAAGTGCGTTGCGGTCTTGATTGCCCACGTCTGTTTCGTCGCTTGCGGCAACAGCGGATACTCGTAAAGTTCCCAGCTGCGAAAGCACAGTTGAAGCGTTCTCTCCTCTTCGACGATCTTGAGGAGATTTAGACGTTCCAGATCGGAGGGGTAGACATACGGTACCCTCCAATGCACCTTGCTCAACTCGATCCTGGTGTTTGCTGCGTTACCCACGAAGGCGTTCCTATCGCTCTTCGAGCGATTCAGAATGAGCTCGTGACGCACATTCAACAGCACCTTGTGGTAGTCTTCTAGGAATCCGAGTAGGATTCTTCCCGGGATGCACACGTTAAAGTTCCCGTTCGCGTCAAGCACATGGGTCGGCGCATCACCGGTCGTCGTCCAGCCGGCATTCTCCAGCGCACGCGCCTCACCCTCATTCAGAGAAGCTATACCCTTTAATGTGCTCGTGATGCCCACGTTCTTCGTTCGATCCACCTCCACTCCGTTGATTTCGTAGCGGACGTCGTCCAGCAGGAAAGTGAAAGCGTTGTTTGTGAGAGCGGCAGCGGCCCCCTCACCCTCACCCGTCACGAATCTACCTTCCATGTAGATGCAACTGAGGTGCGGCAGTATGTATGCGTCCTGTTGCTGCACTGGTATGCGTATTTCATCGTTGGCGTTGAATGTCGTCGACACGTACGGTTGATGCACGTGCACCTCTACGCGCCGTGCGGACTCGTCCAAAACAGCACCGTCCAGAACACGAAAAGTATCCACGTTTATGTTTGTCATCTTCAATAAAGTTCACGTGACAGACCGATGACGTAAGACAGTGAGAAGTAAATATACCCCTCAACCAAGCCCACAATAAACTCTTCTTGGTACTCAAGTCCTCTTCCTCCTTTGTTTCAGTCGATATCCCAGGGACGTCAATATTGCTTTGCTATCAGTGCTAAGCTGGCGGATTTGTCGATGAGCTTTGTTCGCGTGGTGTACAGCTGGACTGTTGCTTGTCTGCTGCTGCTGCTCTGAATCACAAGTGATGCCCGTTCCAACAACGTACCCGCTTATATACCTGTTTCGAAAGGCTATGCCCATAATGCTCGCTATAATGCGTCCAAGCGAGTGTCCTCCCTTGCTATTTATAGTCTCTTTATGTGCAACCGGACAATTATCTCTTCACCGCGAAAATTCACCAGTGTGCCGTTTTGATCGACAATGCGCACCGTCACGTTGTCTATACTGTTGAGAGTGATGGGCAGGTATATTACGTTGCTGGGCACCTCAACAATCTTGTAACCGGGCGGCACGAGGGGGAAAAATTCGTGTACGGTGTGGACTAAGTTACCATTTACGTACGATCCGGTGGTGATGTTGCACTCTACGCGTATCACGTCCACTTTCAGTATGCTGACGGGCAAGTCCGACTCGTGCCATCTATTCGGTGCAAGTATGCGTCTATTGAATCCAAGCAGAGAAGCCAAACAGTTGTCTCTGTCAAAGTTTATCTGTTTCCCGAATTTAATTTCGCACTTCAGGGTGCTGTTGTTGGCGCGCAGAATAAAGCTGGTATCACCCGAGGGTAAATTGTTGCGCAGGTACTCGTTCAGGTCTTCGATCTCATATGAACCAGTGGGTATGGCGAGTTCCGCGTCACCGCTACCATAATAGAACTTATTGTTTGATTCGTCCACGTTCGGCACCGAGTTGAAGGTTTGGAACAGTACAAGCCCCAGCACGTAGTTGCCGTCCTCCAATTCGATAGGTGGGAAAAAATTGCTGCTCAAGACCGAACTGTTTCCCGTCAACGACACCGTCAGAGACTTGGTGGTGGTCATGATCCGCCGTTGTTGTACAAAAACTTTAAGCACAGGTGTCCACAGATGGGTGAGTTGAAGCTCTGCTCCCAGTCGTGATTGTACTGTATGGTGGTGGTGCGGCTACCGAGGTATTTAACGAGTTCTGCGGGCGGTCGCAGGTTGCCAAAACTGTCAAAGTAGAGGACGCGCGACCCTCGCTTTATGTACGCTACCCAGTGGGTGCCAGGACCGCTTGCGTCATCCAAATTGACGATAGCTGACTCGTTGCGTTTGGGTTTCCCCGCGGGCAAGCCGTTGCGCATGAACACTCCCCGGAAGTGGGGAATTTTCAGATCGATTGAAGCGTACTTGTTTAGATCGATGTCGGTGAGTGGTCTTCTCGGTAGCCTCAGTAGCGGTTTTTTGCCGGCGCCAAGTACAGACCCAAGCCTTTGCGGTATGGTTTCAGGTAGAGTCCGCTTCCCGGTTTACCCATAGCAATGGCCTCCATGGTCTGATTGTGGCGTTGATGTTCGCCTAGCTCTTTTCGGGCCTGTGAAGCATCGTTCACTGCCTTAGCTACACCTGCCGCCCCTCCAGCTAGCGCACCGAGAGCCGATAGACCCGCAAAAATTGGTATCAGGGGTAATATTCCACCAGTCTTCGGCACCGGGATGACGCGCGGCAACGGCTTCCTCTCTTTGCGTCGAATTACTTGCTTAGCCGCTGCCAGGGCTCTGTTCACCGCCATAACCGTATCCTTGGTGTTCTTCACTGCAGCTCGCGCCTCTCTCGTCACTCTGCCGAGCGAAATACGATCTTTGACCGTCTTCTTCTTCTTCTTGGTGCCGACACCCATACCCAACTTGACTTTAGCTTTCATTGCGTTAGTTATGGCCCAAGCAGCTGCACGTTCACCCAGAGATGCGTCCTTTGCCAAAACCCTGTGCCACGCACTGTCCGCCAGTCTTCGGTCAGCTTCGTGTCGTTTCGCGAGCTCCTTCGATTGCGAGTAGGCAATGTCGTGGGATCTGCACGCTTCGTCCGTGGGATTTATGCCCCGATCACCTCTTGCCAATCGCTCCTTAAGTTTTGTACCTGGACCACAGAAGTTGTAGCCGGGCAGGTGCAATTCCACCGGCAGTTTTCCAATCAAATCGTTTAAGAGTCCTTTCCCCTTGCGTGGTTGTCGTCGTCGTCGAAGTGGTTTGACTGTCGGAGACATACTGACTGGAGTATAAAAGGTTTCGACGCTTCTATATATACTAGTTCGACGATGATGAAGTTCGTGAAACAATCGGAGAGTTTACCGGTCATGAATGTTTGCGGCGCAGGCTTCGAGCCACCCGCCAACAAGAGACTCAAACACGGGCTCCTCTTCCCCGACACCGTGAGATCCATCATCTGCGGTCCCTCGAACTGTGGCAAAACGAATTTGATTTTGTCGCTGCTGTGCGCACCGAACGGGTTGCGTTTCGAGAACGTCTACGTCTACTCCAAGTCCCTGTACCAACCAAAGTACCAACTGCTGGGGGAGATTCTGCGGGCGGTGCCGGGTGTCAGCTACTTTGCCTACGGAGATTGCGCGGACATCGTGCCACCCGAGAACGCCCTGCCCAATTCCGTGTTCATCTTTGACGACGTGGCCTGCGACAAGCAGAACGTTATGCGCGACTATTTCGCGATGGGAAGACACAAGTCCACAGACTGCTTCTACCTCTGTCAGACGTACACGCACATCCCCAAACACCTGATACGCGACAACGTCAACTTTCTTGTTCTCTTCAAGCAGGACGACTTGAACCTACGTCACGTGTACAACGATCACGTGAACACCGACATGGACTGGTCGGTGTTTCGTTCAGCTTGCGCCGCATGTTGGACATCCAAGTACGGATTCCTGGTGATAGACAAGGACAGCGATATGAATCAAGGGCGGTACAGGAGGGGCTTCGATCAGTACCTGATCATATAAAAGGGAAGCTGTTGACACAGACAGCTGTATTCGCAAACATCATGGCTGCTGACACAAGCAAGAATAGGAAGAGAAAAAAGGATCGGATGCTTAGCAAAGAGATTATCAAATCAGCTGACGCCATTCGACGCAAGTACCGCTCGCTCAAGTCGATCCAAACGAGTGCCGAGGAGCGCCTGAGACGACGCTTCCAACCACTCACCGAACCGCTGCAAGAAATGACCCGCAAACTGGACTCTCTCAAGGAACCCTCAACGCTAGCGCCCGCCCTGACGCAGCCCCCTAGTTTCGCCAACGACCTCATCGATCTGGACGGTGAAGCGGCAGCAGCGCCATCTTTCGATGACAAAACTCCGCCGCCTACACCTACTACGCCCGGTCCCAAGGTCAGTTCACACATCGAGAGACTGCTGCGCAATGAGAATCGCAGAGATTTGGACACCGTGTACGGAGTCAGAAGACAAGCCGGCGATGTCGACGACTCGTTCATGATTGGAAACTCAGCCATTCAGTTTGTCGACGACGATGTCTACGTGCAGGACAAACGGTATCCGGGCACCAGCGGTCTCTACGAGCTGCTCTTCTACAAAGACCCGCACAATTACACCAAGCGTGATTTGAACGCGTACAAGAACATAATACTGACCACGAATGCTCACAAGGTGGGATACAGGGATCAAGCTCGTACTCGGGGCACCAACAGCACCAAGTACAAGAGCATCATCAAACGATTTACAAAGGAGGGTGGTGGTGGTGGACTGTTGATGCGCGTCACCGATAAAAACAGCGAGTACGTGTATTGGAATGACATAAATGAACTGGTTCAACGTTTGTACTTGCTGCATGCCTCCAGAGCGGCCGGCAACACCTCACACGACAACGAGATTGCGTCTATTGTGGAAGAGCTTATGGAGGAGGGGGTTATAGTATAAGAAGGGGAGCAGCAGCAGCGCGAGACTCAATCATGTCCGTGGACAAGTTCGGACGACAGCTGGTTGGACGATCCAAGAAAGCATCTTCGCAGGCGTTTGTTCTGCGCGGACCGCCTGGAGTTGGTTTCCTGCTGACCCAGTCCGGGGACTATAACATAGACAACAAGCGTCTGACCAATGTTGCTAACGCAATCGAAGACCCCGACGCTACCAATAAAGCTTACGTGGACAGTTTATTTGCAGCACTGGGACTGTCAATTGATCACGCGGTGCGTACAGGAGCGGTGGCCCCTCTCGGCCGGAAACTAGAAATAGTCGAGCAAGACCTGGAAAAGGTCAGAGATAGTGTAGCGTTGCTGTTTCGCGAACACAGTGATAGACTGCACGCGCTAGAATTAGGTTTGGCGCAATTGCAAAACGACAAATATTTGGTGGGGGAATGAATGAGAAGAAGGGGCTGATTGACGAGTTACACAAACCCGCACGACGAAACTTCCCGAGACGCAAGGTGATAATCCGCGGTTTCGACGACCTCTGGCAAGCGGATCTGGTGGAGATGATCCCGTACGCGAAGGTGAATCGCAACTACAAGTACATTCTCATGGTGTTGGACACGTACTCCAAGTACGGGTGGGCGGTGCCCCTAAAGACGAAGACGGCATCGGATGTGGTGCAAGCGTTCGCCCCTCTGCTGCAACGACAACGATCACCGAAGAATTTGCAGACCGACGACGGCAAGGAGTTCTTTAACGCACGCTTCAAGGCTCTGATGACCGAGCACGGCATCAATCATTACTCCACGTTCACGGAGAAGAAGGCGAGTTGCGTGGAACGCTGGAACAGAACCATCAAGGAGAAGATGTGGAGACTGTTCAGTTTACAGGGCAACCACAGATGGCTCCACATTCTGCCTCAACTGGTCGGCGAGTACAACAAAACAGTGCATTCTGTGACGGGAATGCGCCCCGCTGATGTCACAAAGGATACGAAACTCAATTTTGGAGCGGCGGCAGCGGTCAGGGTGCAGACAAAGTTTAAGCTGTGGGACAAGGTGCGCATTTCAAAGTATAAGCACGTCTTCAGCAAGGGGTACACTCCAAACTACACCACCGAGGTGTTCACCATCGTCAAGGTGAAGCATACGAACCCAACCACGTACCATCTTGAAGATTACCAAGGGCAACCGATTCGGGGATGTTTCTACGAACAAGAGCTGCTGAAGACCAATTACCCCAACACATACCTGGTGGAGAAGGTATTGCGAAGGAGGGGCGATCGCATGTTTGTGAAGTGGCTCGGATTTGATGACTCACACAATTCGTGGATAGATAAGGGTGACTTGTAATAAATAAAACAGGAGTTGTTTACATAGAACATTTTTATTGAAAATATAGATAATTTATCAAATACATGCGTTTATTTACAAACTATTCTGGTCCATAATACTATAGTGCCCGAGAGGTAGTGTGTTTACACCATCATCGAGCGTGTGGCGTTTGTCATCTTCGGCACACAAACTTTTCTTGCTAATCTCGTACGAATAGAGCTCGTGATTTTTCGATCGAATCGAATTAAAGGTGGCCTGAAGTTTCAAATTGCCAAATAATACTCGTTTATAGTCGTTATGCGTCAACTCCTTGACTGCTGAACGGCCGATTCCCTTGGATTTTTTAATTTCAATAGCGTCGTCCTCGCACAGAATAGAGTACATTTTCGGTTTTAGTGCTACCAACTCTATAATAATTTTACCATCCAATTCATGCTTGAACTTGCCAATGACTTTTTTGTTTACCGGCGGAATATTGTAGGGATTCCCTGGGGGATAGCCGGAAGTGTCAAAATGATCCTTCGCATCGGCTCTAATTATTTCGTATAAATCGTCAGTGCAGCACTCGTAAATAAAACTGTCCGTATCCGTGTAACAAAGCGAGGCATTTAAATTTTTGTGTTCTTTTACATAGTCGTAGTGAAATTTGTACATCAGTTCTTTTGCCAACTCCAACACGCAAAATCCCACATAGATTGGCTTATTGAAGACTATTTCTGTCTTTTGTAATTCAATGGCCACCAAGTTCTCCGAAAATATCACGCAGTTCTTAAAATTGGGTTTTGCTATCAGAGACGTCGCGCCACATTTACCATCCCAACGCGTCACCAATTTGATGTCGCGCCGTTTCCTAATATTTTCAATTGTTTTCCCATACACTGCATTATTCATGAATTTGTACTGATCCTTTTCAAATTCATCCTTGGACTCTGTTCGTAATTTCGTGTTCAGATCTATGTACGGTTTGAGCCATTTAGACTGCTTAAATCGCAAAACTCTGTGGACCTTTTTTAACCGTAAACCGTGATTTAAACATTGCTGTAGATTTCTATAATGGATAACGTATCGAGATTTATCGTGAAGGGTTAGCATCAGTTTCGATTGGTTGGATAGGTCTGATGTGCGATGTTCTGAGCAGAAGGGGAAGTCCGCGTGATGGTCATGTATTGTTTCCGGATACTCCAGATCCACCTCTAGCGCATACCCATACTCTTGATCCCCTTCGAATAAGGTGTATTTTTCCTCCAATAGCTGCTGCTCGATCACGGCAATCTCACTGTCCTCCAACCACGCAAACCCTCCGTACGGCAGCGGTTGTGACAAACTGTGTCCGTACAGATTGTTTGCATCTATGTAGAAGAGAAATTTAGACGGTTTCGACGGATCAAAATTTTTCATATATTTGTTATTTGCTCTAGAAAATTTCTTGTTTGCCACAACCACTCCTCCTCTCAGTGAACGTTCGAAAAAATTTATCATTTCCACGTCTGTCAGCAGTTCGAGTTTGACCTTTGTCATCTTGAGCATTGCTTGAAACGTGTATCCCGCTAAAGTGAAACAGTGAAATGGATCCAACGAATACGTTTCCAAACACACGGAACGAAATTTATTCACTACATCTGTCAGAATTAATGTGTCCAGTTTGAGGTAGATGTCGGAGTAGTCTGCTAGAGTCTGACAACCAAATGTCCGCCAAACCTTCTGCGCATGTGCATAGTCCTCTTCCGTAATGTCGCTGTCGTTGAGTTTACTGTAAAAAGCATTCTTCGGTGGGAGTTCGGTTTCTTCCAGACGTTCCCACGAGTTCACGTAATCATATGGGAACACCCCCTTCCTACAAATCAACTGTAAATTTTCCGGATTGGAAAAGTATCTTCTGGTTACGTTGTACTCGTTTGGATTCAAATTCTGCGCCAATTTCTCTAAGGACGATGGTATGAAACGATACGAGTCTAAAAAGCGCATTTTAACCCCACCCATCTTTTTCGAAAACGAAATGTAATTTTCCATCGTTATGGGCAGTAGATCAATTGGTTCCGTGTCGTAGGCCAACTCCTTTATGATTAAATGTCCGTCGTAACCGCTCAAATTGTGAAATAATACGGGTACGAATCTGCAAGTTCGATATAGCAAATTGCATTGCGCATGCGCAGGTCCCCGGTACTTCCCCGTTATGTGATCGTGATCTTTCACTCGCTCTTCCAGTAAACCAAAAGGTTTCTCGCACATGTGGCAAATGTTGCACGTTTGAAATTCACGCAGCTGGATGTCATTCAATGGTTCCATACCCACGTCTCCGGTCACTATTGGCTCTATAACCGCAGCTATTTCTCGAAGTTTCGAAACAAACCAGCTGACGCAATCTTTTCCGCGATAAATCTCAAACCTTGACAGGCTATCGTCATAGTTACAAATCAGGTAAAAGGCAACGCTATACGGCTCGTGTTTCTGATATGCAAGCGTACTCGAAATGTCGGGATCATTTTTACATGCGGAAATTGGGCGGGTGAATGCTTCAAAATCACCGACGATGAGGAATGGCACCGGCTCTTTAAACCAATAATTTTGAAATTGCAAAATGTCATTATTCCCCTCCGTTGGTAGCGTAATTTTGACGTGACATTTTTTTGCCGAGCAATCTGGCATATGTCTATCGTACTTTTCCAAGGAATAAAAGGTGACTAAACACCGATCGCACACGTGAATCCGACCGTTGTGTTGTGAAAACTGAGGTGAGCATAGACGCGACATATCTTTAACCCACGCGTAATGCCCTATGCTATTATTCTCATTCGTAATGTATAACAAATTCACATGCCTTTCCCGTTTTTCCTCAGTATAATACAAAGGACCAATTACGTTACACTTATTGTCTAATCCAAACACATTAATAGATATGTTATTCTGTCTTTCAAACTTGGAAATGTCTGTCAATTTCACCGGAATGGAAATACCTGTGGTGTCCAAAACATCCGTATACTTTGGATAACTTGACACTCGATAACTATGTTCCTTTGCGGGATAGATCGCACAAACTACAGCGTGGAAAAAACAAGCCATACCTGTATTACGTACATTGACAATGGCCCTTCGTGCAGCTATTACTTCTGGCAGTGGTAAATAGCTGGACGTTCCACCACGCAGTGGATTGTATTTATTAATATTTACGGCCAACGAAATGACTTGGGTGAAGGACCAGCCACTGTTTTTCGCAGAAAATTCCACTAGCTGCAATAGTATGAATAAAAAATGTTAGTGACACGGCCCACACAAGAATTGATTTGTAAACAAGTGAGCTCGTATCGTTTTGAATTGTGAAGATGAGGTCGCGCATTGGTTTCATGAAAAAATGTACGCTTATAATGAAACAATAAGAAACATTTTATATTGTAGTCAAGCCTTAAAAGCAAACCACCCCCATATTCCGATCCCCCTCGTCGAGTCCTTTAATTTGATACCCCACATCACGTAGTTTTCCGTACGGGTAGGCATTGATTAGACTACTGTTTTCAAATAATTAGCGCTGTAGGATGTTCTACTACCGAGAACTAAGATGTTTACACATCAATAACTATATGGTCTCTTAAGATTATAAGTTGATTACGTACCTTGGTTTTAAGTTTATCCGTTACTTCCTTGTACCAATTTGCCATCTCGGACGAATCAGAGAAAGACGAAGCGGTAACTATTGTATTGCTGGAATTAAAATATTTGCACTCTTCAGCCGCAGTCTCTCCTTGTCCACACAGTTTAAATGTGCAACAAAGGCTAAAGTTGACCTTTGCTGCAGCCTCTCTCTTTAATATATTCTTTAGTCGCGTCTTAATGAGATGGTAACAATCTTCAATGAACGCATCTGGATCAGTATGACGCTTATTGATTATTAAACCGGTCCTTATTCTACTGGTAAAAGCCGAAGCGATGTCTCTCCAAATAATTCGACCAGAACGCTTCTTATTTGAATTTGATGCAATTCCAGAACCCAAGTGCCTCTGGTTTTGTATTATATTTAAACACACTTTAATATTTGATATGTTACACTCTACATGTCTGCGCTGACCGAGAGTAAGTTTATCACCAGTTTTCAAATATTTATAGTGGGTCCTGAGCATGCGCTTACATATCTTCGAAAAAGAATGAATTTGTTCCACAGACAAACTCCTTTTATTAGCACATACCTGTCAATTATTATTCGAATTAGCGCATGCAAAAATATGTGGAAACAAAGAAAACAAACTTACTTCAAATAATTTTTTCACCATATCTGATGATAGTGTCTGTATTTCAGATTGCGATTCCATCGTCAATACTGCCTAATCACTCGCACCACAAAATATTATGTCCTTTGTTGAAACTCAAAACGTAATGTCAACACTGCTTTATCACTATAGAACGGTCATAAAACAACTGGCGGATGCCACCCAATCTCACTCTATTTATACAGATTCTTATCTTCGCAGAACATTCCAGAAGAATCCTTGAGTGTTATCAATTCTAAGAATTACTTTAGTGCCGCGTGCAAATAATTTATGTATGTGTCACGTCTTATCTCCTTGTTAATCGATTGTTCCAGAAGAAACCTTGAATTTTATCGCTTCTAAGAATTAATTTAGTGTCAAAGCGGCGAGGAAGTCTTTGATCTTTATCGACAAATGACATAAATTTTTCGAATTGATAATCATGTTTATTTTGACAAGGTCTTTAAACAATCATGAGTTTATTTTTTTAACGTTGTTTAATGGAATGTTCGAGAACAAAGCGGTGAGAAAGTCTTTGATCTTGCTCGATAATCATTATTCGAACTGATAACATTATGCTTAATTCGGCAGAACTTAAGTAAACATGACTTCCCAGAATAGGTCCATAGCAATATTACAACATATTTGTTCACATATTTCTTATTTTTTGCCCATATAAGTAGCTGAGGTGTACGTGGCTACAATTCAAATGGTCAAAAGACAGCATCAGTGTCGCAGTAGTGTGTAAAAATTAAGTAGTGATTGTGGCATTTACTTATTTTCGCATTGCATTATGGAAACATTAAGCGAATTAAGTCTCTGTGAGGACGGCATACCAACAGTTGATATTAAAGCACTGACAATTGATGTGCCCTATCCTATTCGTAAAATGAGGAGAGTGAAAACACGTCATGGAGATCGCATCTTAGTGGAACTTCAAGACTGTCGATGCTTTCTACCATCCAGATTCGGGATTTTAACAGAATCTGATATTTGTGAAGTATTGAAAGAGCCCAGAGGTTTAATTTTCGCAGGCGAATTAGTAACCGGACAAGGATTTAAAACGTCCAAGGTGAAATTCGTTACGCTTCCTTAAATGCACAATTTTATTTGTAATGTTTTTATGGATTAAAGCAATACATACTTACATAAATTAATTTATCTTTGTTTTTCTGGCACGGAGGGAAGTTGTCCATCATACTAATTATTGATGTCCAAAAAAATCACGCTTCTAGCATACATTTATTGGAAAAGCACACAAACAAATATTCTAACATAATGGTGAGTATTATTTAGTAATCAATTCAATAGTTCAGTTGGTTCCCATGGAATACGGTAAATTATATAATATAATTTATTATATTAAAATACATTTTGTCAATTAAAATAATATAATACTGTTCATAATATGATTTGATAATATTATATTAAAATACATTTTATTCATTAAAATAATAAAATAGTGTAATCAAACTCGTGACGCTGCTTATACATCGTTGGCTGCAACAAGAGAAAAATCATAGTTACGAAATTATACTAGTAAACAAACAAACAAACAAACAAACAAACAAACAAACAAACAAACAAACAAACAAACAAACAAACAAACAAACAAACGGACAAACAAACAAACGGACAAACAAACGAACAAACAAACGGAGGGACAAACAAAGAAATAACTTCATTCATTATAAACAAACAAACAAACAAACAAACAAACAAACAAACAAACAAACAAACAAACAAACAAACAAACGGACAAACAAACGGACAGACAAACAAACAAACAAACAAACGGGCGGACAAACAAAGAAATAACTTCATTCATTATAAAAACAATTAATTTTCCACTACTAAAATTGTGAATCACAAAATCGGCAATTTTCCACTACTAAAATTGGGAAGTCCAAAATCCACACTTTTTATCTACTATCACTGCATATTAAAAAATCTAAATACTTTACTTACGATTTACAATATTGACCCAAATGACCACAAGTTCACTGCACGATTCCAACAAAATTATCTTGGTTTCTTTCTCCACGAATAGTTCAGAAAATAAAACATTTTCGGTTTCCGTTGCCATGTGCGATACAATTCCGCACATAATCATTTTGGGTTGGTTCTAAAGATATAAAATAGTTTACAATTATGGAACAGATACGTGAGCTTTTTAACTACATATAATGAAATTATAATTAATGAGTTTTATAAACAGAATGCTTGAACAATAAAAGAAATGATTACTGCAAATGGACTTACTTTTAAATTTTCCGGTAAATTTTGGAGGATAAAATGGTACAATAAAATATCTCCAACATCATCTTGGCCAATTACAACATCCATATTGGGAAACTAACTTTTACCGCACCTATTCCGTGGGAACCAACTAAACTATTGAAGTGATTACTAAATAATAATTCTCGCAATTATATTCGTTCTATTTATCTCCCAGCTTTTGCCGAGCTTGCAAAATTTTGGTAACATGCAGAAGTTATCAAAAACAACAATCAATCGAGTGTTTATGTTTCTGGCGGTGGCCTTCAAACTTTTTATGTTCTAGAATGATTTTATTATAATAATACAAACAACAGGGTATAAAATAATCTCGATCATCTTGTAGAGTTTGCGACATATTAAGTGCACATGTACTTATTAGCATGCAGAATGTGGGAGTCAAACCAAACAAATATACATTTCCTGTCGGCAAAGTTGAAAGGTTTTTCTAGAACGTTCTTAGCTATTAATATTTCATCATAATAAAAACAATAAATCATAACATCTCTTATCGACTTCGAATCTATTGTTTCTTTCTCAAACTTTGATAACAATATTTATTTAGTGTAAACAATTACAAACGTTGGAATTTCCGAGAAAAAACATTAATTCTGCAACATCTGCGTACTATTGCATCAGCATTTCCAGAACATTCTTCCATTGCGCAACAATGAGCAACACGCGCACTTTTTAAGCCCCGGCGCAGGCGCCTGAGCCACAACCAAAGGCCCCGAAGACACCAGAGGCCCTTCTTCAGCAGCCTCTGGTCATTGCCGAAGAACTGGGTGGACTGACCTGAGGAATAGCCCCGGCGCATGCGCCTGGCCGCTGCTGAAGACCACTTCTTCGGCAATGACCTTGAAAGACACCAGACGCTGCTGAAGACATGCCCACTTCTTCGGCAATGACCTTGAAAGACACCAGACGCTGCTGAAGACATGCACACTTCTTCAGCAATGACCTTGAAAGACACCAGAGGCTGCTGCAGATGCCGCTGCTGAAGACACTTCTTCGGATGACGCAACGACTTCTTCAGCAGCCTCTGGTCTCTTTCAAGGTCACTGCCGAAGAACTCGATGGCACCTGGAGAACTCGATGGCCTGGCCTAAGGCTCTCATTTTCTAACTACTATCACCCTGTATTTTACTGCAGTTCCTTCAATTTCTGTTTGCTCGGAATATGCATTTGTTTGCATTTTGAATGTAGATAGACTTGTACAATGAATGTTATTTATTTCAATGTTTTATTTGTTTTAAGAACACTTTTAATTGTTTATTATTTAAAAGAAAAATATAAAATATTTGCAAATGCAATTTTTCGATCATTATTATTTTATAAAACCTCTTAAAAATGACATGTTTGAATTTTTTGTTTATTAAATTATTTCTTGCTTGCCATCCATTAATAAAAATAATTTGTTATTAAATTATTCCTGCATGATACTTAATTCTCCTTTTATCAAGATGGAAACGGAAATTAATGTAATTGGCAAATTCAGAACACGCTATAATAAGTACCTATCTGTAAGTACCTAATAAAGAAGAAAATTTTAAAACTGCGCGCTATTCAACTACAATTTGCCACCTGGACACCAGAGGTCGCACAAAGTTTTTCGCCATTCGTGTTTCTTGTTTTATACGCTACAGTTTGCCTTCTTGAAGTGACTGTTTTGTGACATTATCCCTCTATTTGTATGCAACTATGCGAAATGGACTGTCTTAAAAAATTTGGAATGCAACTCCGGACGTCTAAC
Organism: Xestobium rufovillosum; assembly: GCA_963966045.1. Classification (NCBI taxonomy): domain Eukaryota; kingdom Metazoa; phylum Arthropoda; class Insecta; order Coleoptera; family Ptinidae; genus Xestobium; species Xestobium rufovillosum. Next base: position 39,015,723 of record OZ014494.1, on the reverse strand, counting down.
AAAAAGGTCTTCAAAATAATCAGTAGGTGGAGCTAGGTAGGTTACTAGACTTTTTTATGAAGCACCTAGAAACTGTTTTAGATGTCCTTTTTACATCTTGAATCTTTGTGGCATAAGGGTAGTTTCCGTTGAAACACCATGTGTATATATTAAAATGTTACCTATTTCCTAATTTTCTTTGTAACAAAGTATCGTAATAGTTTTAAGGTTTACTTATATTATTTTTCTACTTTTCTTCTCTTTCTTTATGTCCAAGGAAAATAAAACACAATGTAAAAAACAAATATTTAATAAATAAAAATTGCGCTATCGATCTTTACAAAATACTTATACACATAATACGTACACCTACAAAGAACAGTTTTTAAGTACAACTGTAATTTGGCAGTGATTAACGTATTAACGTTAATACGGAAAATCTAAAAATTTTGAGTAATATTTACATAAAAGATCTTATTCTTATATTGTAGTAGCACCATTCGCGATTTACCAAACACGTTCACAAAATATCGAAATTTATATAAAAAAATTCGTTGATTTTTCGATTTAGATGCCAGTTTAATATCCTAATTCGTTGACGAGATCAAAAGAATGAATAGAGTCCCTGGTGCGACCTCCCTGAAAATGAAAAACATATATTATTAATTACATCTGGTGAATAATCACAATAATTTTAACAGGGCCCAAGACAAAATAAACTTGGTTTTTGGAATGTGTCGTATAATTTTTGCTATGTTAGATTTTTTCTATGGGATGAGGCAAACACAACAATTTCAAGGTAAAATATTTGGCAATATTGCTTTTTATACTATCTTTACATTTACTACCGACAAGTAATTGCTTTTCTTAATACATTCATTGCTGTCTTTATATTTACGATTGTAGTAAGTATTTGAGTTGGTAAGTATTTTGCAAGTACAATATCTATCTACTACACAGTAAAGAAAAATACAATATAAATCTACATTGTCCTTTAAGAGTCCGGCAAAGCAGGTCAAAAGTTACACCTGCGAGGCATCGGGTCGGTGAGGTATCCGTTAGAAATCTGAGCAAATTATCAGCTGTGTTGCAATACCGTCGCACTAAACACATTTATGGAGACAAAAACAACGCACATTAAAATCCCGCGCTTTCGGTACCTAGTAAATGTAACAACGCCGCTCTGAGTTTACGCTCACTCGGTACGCGGCGGCAGCACATACCAAGGCATATTTTGCGTTTGCAGTGATCTCGCTGTACCACGATTAAACCTTCATCCTAGTAAATTTAGCAACACGAAAGCCTGATTATGGTAGAAGAAGGTATATTCTATGTCTCTATTGAAACAATTTTTCGAAAACTGTAAATCTCTTGGCGCTATGCACTCGTGAAGTTTATCAATTTCATGAGTGAACCGACACTTTCTAAGATAAAATTTTTAACTTTTCTTTCTATAGAAACATAAAATAAAGTTTCGTTTATAAACTGTCCAAAATTCAACACGTCAATTTTCACCATTTAGAAATGAGCATAGTACTACTAAGTCAGTTTTCAGGTTCATTTTAAAGGGGTTTGCCGGACTCTTAATAAGCTGTTTAGCGTAGATTTTGTATAGTGTGGAATTACTCTGACATTACCACTGATATCTAGATTACTGAAGAAGATGCCATCCGTTTCAGTAATTGGGCCAACAATATTTAGTACTTGCAGATGGGTGAAATTCTCCTTACTCCCGATTTTCAAATTCTAAAAGTGAGTTATTCAAGGATGATTTTATAAAAACATTTTTGACTAAACATTCTTATTCTTATTATTCTTGATACCATTCGTGTTATCGAGATGCATCTCGCATAAATATAGATAGGAAAGTAACACAATTTTCTGTAAAGTCTATGTACATATTTGCATAAATTTCCGTCGTTGCACAAATCACAGTATATATTTTAATCGTGTTGCATCAACGACAATAAATAACTCAATTGTTTTTGTAATAATTGGCATGTAGTATAATGTTCTCGTTTCAACGTTAGTCTGTTCTGCGGTTGTAATAATTGTCTTTCCGTTCCGGACGCGGAACACCGGACCAGACTCCAGGTTCCCAGACGCGTGCAAGGTCTACGTGACCGAACCGAATTATCTATTAGAATTAAATCACATTCTTGTATTATATGATAGAGTAACTTTCTTATTATTACCGCACAATTAGGTATACAGTCCCTCAAGGTTACGCTTCCATTTTTATTTATAAAGACTAAACTAAGCACACATTCATTTTCCTCAATATAGTGTACTAACATCACATCTATAACATTGTCCTTCTAATTTTTCGTTGGAAATGCTTTTAAATTAATTCTTCAGTCAAAAAATTAGTTTTATAATCATTACTGTAGAATATTACCCGCGGAATACGATATAATATACAAGTTGTCCCAACTCGTGCAGAGAGGTTTATCTAACAAATCTTTTGATGTATCTTCCGAGCTACAACCTAAAATTATTTTCAAGCCCTGTGTATAAACGTGGCGGGTCTAAGCAATGTTTTCTCCGATTCCCGATCCCGGGACCTGAAAGTTTGATGAATTATAATAAAATATTGCTTTTGCCGCACACAAGCTGCGTTTTACAGCTTTCGCGGTATATTATTTTCTGGGAGGGTGGCTTCTGTGCCTCCATTTAAACAGACTAATGTATAGTGGCAATTGCCTTTTCACTGTTTTTTTTTTATTCTTGCATAATATGTACCTACTTATTTATGGGCATTGTTATTTTTTTATGTATGTGTATTTTTTTGGGAATGTATTTTTTCTCCAAAGTATAGGAGTTGTGGAGACTTCCTCTCCCTTGATTGTATTTTTTTTGAAGGCTAATAAAATGAATAAATGAATGAATGTATTTGATCGAATTCTGTAGATAATTGTGGATACATTTTTATAAGATCACCTAAAATAGAAGCAAGATATTCAAGATTTTTATCTGACATCTGTAGTGTCAGATTAAAAATACAATACCTTTCTTTCGAATCAACTTTTAATAAAGTTTGTTTTTGGAAAAAATAATAGTTACAATCCAGAACTTTCTTATGGGTTCCTGCAAGGAACCAAACATTTTACCAATGATCCGAAAGTTTTTGGAGTTTACTCCTTAAAAATCGATTTTCAGTTATAGCCCGCGGTACGGAGATTTTATGAGTAGTAAAATCAAGCGTTACATTTCGCGTTAACTAAAAGTAACGCGTTACGTACATTGAAATTATGTATGTATCTATGGATACGGCTGTTTATGTCTGACTGCATAGAGCGTGGACATAGTGAAAATAGAGTGGCATAGAGTAGATATGACAGTTGGCGTTGTAAAGTCAGCATTTGCAGTGTTTGTTCGTTCCTAAATTTGTTGAATCTTTTGATTTAATATGGAAAAACCTAATATTAAATACTCCAAATATTACTTAGTGCCGAAATGTGAATCAACGCCTATTCCAACACCAGGAAAAGTATTTATTTCATTGCCAATGGGATCGACGTTTAGCAGATTGTCACTTAATTACTGAATTTATAAACAATTTATATTTTGATGTAGTTGGACATTTTCGAACATAAACCATCATATAAATACACATTTGGGTATAAAACTGACATTCGCGTGTACCCTATTATCAAGTGAATGAAGTTAAAATAATCGTTCATAAGGAGTAAACTCCAGTCGTGCGTCGGAGCTGACACACACAAGTTTTTTATTTCTGAATATTATATCACTCTTTCGAGTTGGGTTTCAATATAAAGGCAAGAGTATTTTACAGTAAAAAAAAGCTTTTGTAATAATTTTTACGTTTTTTGATATAACCAAAGACGTCTTTATTGAATATACAGTGTGTGCAAAAAGGATGCAACTACGGAAAAGATTTTCATGAATAATTTCTCAGAAAATCTCATTCCATATAAAAGTTGGCGTTTGTTACTAAACTAAAACGAATATAGAATACACGTACTGAAATAAGGAAGAGTTGTTAGAGTGTGAGTGGCATTTTTTTCAAAGTACCTACGACAGGAGTAAAATATCTTAATTTGTGAAAATACAAGAAGAAACTATAGGAACAAGTTGTACCAAATTAAAAACATTGTCATGGCAAAAGTTGTGTGTATCTATGGTATCAGATAAAATTTTTTAATACGAATATGTTTGCAACAAACGGATACCTACCTAAATTAACTTTCATTACTGACAAAGCTTAACCGTATCACATTTAAGTTGTTGACACAATGTTGAGCAGTGCAATAAACCACAAAAATAAAAAAATATCCGTGGTGTTTTGTTTCAAAAAATCAATGAAACAAAAAATTGAAGTTTGAGTTACTATATTCTGTTTCTGCATTGATTAGTCTTCTAATTTGCAGCATGTGAAGCTGACTTTTGCGCAATCTGTACTGCGCAATCAAGTCACTCCCACAAATGTCATTTACTGCATCTGTTCAATAAACAGGATATAGTAGGAGAGCCCGCTGCAAAATTATGCACCCATCTGTTAACGAAATGAAATGTGCGGCAAAGGCATGTAAAAACACCATACTCAACGGATCGGCACCCGTGCCGGTCACCATTTGGTGCAAAAAGGTAAAAACAATGGCACTTCCGGTACGGAAATTTGCGGAAAATTGCGCGATTTGTTAACGAGATGAAAGTTGTGCCATCTTGTAGCCTGCGATTAATTGAATTGAAATCGGTACCCGTGCCATCTTTTACCCTAGTACAAGTCCCCGGCACGGCGACATTCTTGCAGCCCGTAACTCGGACAAATTCCCGTCATGTGTTAACGACTTGAAATAAAGTTCAATGGAAAGGGCATTATGTCCCCTTTACGAATATCCGAACGTGCCGCGATTCAAAGCAGTCTAAGAAGGTGGCACGGCCCGATTTATAACGCGCTACGCGGCGTCAAAATGTCACTTTTTAATCAATTCCAATGGTCGCGCAACATGTCGAATATTAAATGTTTTTTGTGTGGTGCACAATTGACATCTGTCACTGTGACACCTATTAATGGTAATGGTAACTAAGACATGATACAAAGAACTAACTAAGTAACTACAGTCCTTCTTTTTAACTTGATCCTTAGGTCATCAACGTAATTTGTAAGTTACTCCGCGCGGGCAGCTGTAATAGTGCATGTTGAAAAGAGACACTTTCGAAAAGAATATCTGGAATGCCGGTATAGCGATTTGCATTGTGCAAAAAGGACGGTACATAAAAGTAGCCGCTGAATTGCATGCCGGCTTACGTTCTTTTCAGCGTTCGGACTGCTGGACTGAGTGATGACATTAGGATCAAGTTAAAAAAGGACTGTATAGGGAGCAAGTAACTAGGTAAACTTTCGCTATTAAATCATGCTGCAAATGCAACGAGTGACACTTTTGCTGAATTTCGGGCCTATACTACGAACATAAAAACATTTCCAATATTCCAATGTTAAAAACTCGCGTTATAAATCGGGCCGTGCCACCTACTTAGACTGCTTTGAATTGCAGCACGCTTGGATATTCGTAAAAGGGACATAATGCTCTTTCCATTGAACTATATTTCAACTCGTTAACACATGACGGAAATTTGTCCAAGTTACGGGCTGCAAAAATGTCGCCGTGCCGAGGGTTTGTACTAGGGTAAAAGATGGCACGGGTACCGATTTCAATTAAATTAATCGCAGGCTACAAGATGGCACAACTTTCATCTTGTTAACAAATCGCGCAATTTTCCGCAAATTTCCGTACCGGAAGTGCCATTGTTTTTACCTTTTTGCACCAAATGGTGACCGGCACGGGTGCCGATCCATTGAGTACGATGTTTTTACATGCCTTTGCCGCACATTCCATTTCGTTAACAGATGGGTGCATAATTTTGCAGCGGGCTCTCGGACTATACGTATCTCAAATTTTATATACTTATGAATAAAAAAACTGAATGAAAAACTTCTAACATAATACCTACTACTATATACTGCTAGTTGAGCACGAAAGTACGTAGAGATGCAAGGATGCTCCAAGCCCAACGATATGTTTGGGGTAGCATCCCGTATGAGATCTCATAGTACACAGAATCTGGATTTAGTTCTATAATTCAATGCCTGGCGAGGTATTTGTCTGAGGAGTAGTTGTTCGAGCGGTCCAGTACCACTCATACGAAAGTAGTAGGGTTATGTAGGTTCAGCGGCCACCTCCGCCGCATTTAATGAGGGCGTCATTAGCGGTTTCATTAGCGTTTTTTAATTAATTGGTCCGCGCTCGCGATTCCCGATTTTTTAATTAGGTGTGTATTACGGAGTCGCGAGGCCGTAATTCATGCATATAATTAGTTAGTTGTCGCCAATTGTTATTAATAATAATGTTTATGATGAGATTCTTATGAATATCTTGTACGGCGCCTCCGCCATTTGTGGCTATGTGTAAATTTTCCCCGGCTAGAGTGGGTTAACTACACCAACTTGTTGGTAATTGTTATTAATAATAAATATTTTAATTATGTACTGCTGTCCATGATGGCTATATGCCTTTATTTAGTAAGAATAAGAATGCCCCATTTCACATTTAATAAAACGTCGTAATTGCATGAAAAGGTATTATTTTCGATGTCTGCCGAAGAGGATTATATACCTGACCGCTCTTTTGTGTTCAACTCAACCTCCGACAGGTAGTGACGACGCCCCAGTCAAGTGGTTAACAGGCTTATTTAAGGAGAATTATAAGAGGTGTGAAAAGAGCATTGTAACTGACAGAAAGATACATGGTAAAGAAAATGTGAAATGGATGGATAACTTTGTTTATTTTGCTTGCCTTTGAAATTATTTACATTGTGAAAAATGTTGAAAATCTGGAAACTCCATCTTATATTTAATAAAACGACACAATTGAAAGAAAAAATATTATCTTTTTATTTCATGTAAAATATAAATCTAAATAGCTCATATGCATTCATAAATTATAATAATAACATTAAATCGTTAATATTCCTGCTTTATTTACCTACTTAAAAGCTGTAAATGTGGAAACTTCATTTCACACTTAACAACAGCGAAAATTCATATCCGTCAAATATTGTCGGATTCTATGAACACTGCTTAACGCGCATTGACAGTGGACGACCGGATGTTCTAAACAGAGCGTTATAGATGATTCCATAAATGTTGGCGGTGGAGGTAACGATGTATCGACATGCAGCACAAGATCTTCGACATCGTATATGTAGTAGGCTGGTAATAGCCTCTGCAGAAACCTCTTCTTTTGGATGCCTTTGCATACGATGACCACCGATTCTTCCACTGTCCAAATGATAGCCTCCAGGCTTGCCGTAAAACACATCCTTTCTAATATTCTGGAGAGCTCTCCCAATTCCACGCTCCCATCTGAGTGCCTCTCCCGCTGGAGTGATGGAGCTTTAAATAAATAATGAGCCATTCGCCCACTCCCAAGAGTGATGACGGCTAACTCTTTCACGATAAATTCATCATTGTCACCATACTCATAACCTCGTATATCTACTATTAACACTGTCTTAACCATTGCAATGGAATCCATTACTTTTTAAATTCAATGTTAAATTTTGCGCGAAGGTATCGAACTAAACAGTAAATGAAGAAGTTTCCTTCAGTCAGACCTTTATATTAAACTTCTCGGTTCTGCACCTGGAAATGTGCCACCCTCCCTCTCTAATCTTATTCTATTATAATTTTTCAATATACAATCAGAGTACCTACTTCTTTTATCAAACTATTGCGCCATTTTCAAGGTATAGAGGGCAATAATACGGAATACAATGCAATTTTTTTATTCAGAAGCCCGCCCCTGTAGGCGGCATTCACAATAAAAGATTTTCGAATTATGAACTCGCTACTGAAGGAATGGAATTTCAAACAGGTGTGGCAAATGAGGGTGGTGTATGAAAAAAAACAGAACTGCACCTGAATCCTATGTAGTATATCTGAATGCACTATATTAAAGAAGAATGCAATTCGTTGTCACTGACAATGGAAAGCTGTATACAAAAAAATTGAAATTGTAACATATGAATAGAACCTTTTAAACCCTCCGCCCCGGCAGGCCGTTTCCCACAATAAAAGATGTTCGAATTATTAACTTTCTGATGTGGGAATGGAATTCCAAACAGGTTGTGTATTAAAAAAGGACTGTATCTAGAGTCTTTATAGTACATATTTATATTGTTTTGGTTAGAAGAATGCGTTTTTTTCCTTCTTAATCTCGCGTATTACATTTCGCCAACGATGCCTGAGACGCTATTCTCATAGATTTCACCCACCTTCAATTAAATATTTTTTTGTTGTCAAAATTTGTAAAGCTATCTATGAAAATGATTTCAAGCGAATTAGGTAGGGTTTTATTATGTGAAGGATGGAATTTTTTATTTTTAAGGGCTCCGTGAGAAACTGTGTGCATATGTGTCTATAAAAAAGAGCTTTGTAGTCGCCGCTCCTTTATACTGTCCAAGGAATCATTGCGGATTATATTAGGATTGCTGAATAGTTTGAACCAGAGTCATTATTTGACAGCGATTTTTTCTCGTTAGATGTAAAAGTGCACACACCCCCTCCAACCATATCAAGTTATGTTATATATATTGTGTTTGCAAATATGTATGACTAGTACTTTATTTATTAAAACCGACAATAATTATGGAGTATTATTATTCGCAAAATCCGACACCTTTTATTAGACCAATACGGGGAGATAATGTGATGCCGATTTTCAAGTTATTTCCTACACGTCGAAGGGAGCATCCAGCAGTGCGAGTATTAAACGCGGTGTTTTTTCCACATACATCTGGAGTGTTCACCTATTATGCCACTAGGCGTATTGAAGTTAACGGGTTCGACGTATTTTACAATTGCGTTGCATTTGATGCATACATGGCATATGTAATTCATGAAACAGTGTTTCACGAGGATGCATCGACGGATTCGCTCCCTGATCGTCACGATGATGGCTACAGCAGTGATGAAGAAAATATTAATGGTTTAGATTAGATTAATGAATAAGTTTTATGTGAAATGTAATTACCGCTTTGATAATATAAACAATTTATAATACTATTTAGATAATTAATGAATAAGTTTTATGTGAAATGTAATTACTGCTCTGATAATATAAACAATCTATAATACTATTTTTTCCGCATAATAAATATAAGTATTACGCACCGCCGTAGGATGTATATTTTAGAACAATTGGGGTTCCGAAAGAAAGAAAGAATTTTGACATCAATGGAGCGATGGGGTTAAAAATGTCGTAACAGCAATTTTCCGTGAATTTTTGCTTAATAAATGACTAGCCGCGTTTATGATTATTTTGTTTTTTAAGTATTAACGACTCTTCTACGATAATCTTAGAAACAGCTGCTCTTCATATTTAATTGTACCTATTTGATATTTAGAAAGGAGGGGCGAATCAACGGCGGATATTGTGGCAAAAAAATGCGTGGGAATGACGCTACCCCCCCACTTTGTTGATCCCAGTTCTCTATAAAAAGATTCTGAAATTAACTATCAACCATTAGTTTACCAAACGTTGGAAAAACATTTCCAATTAACGCAGTACCTACCTACCCCATTTTATCCATCACCACCACCAAATTGTTCATTTTAGTGCGTGTGTTTTTTTGTGACTGAATTTTCGAATTTTCCTTATTGTGAGTACCTACACTATTTTTAATTAAATTTGATAAAGCTTGCCAAATGGAATACATAAGTGAATTAAATCAGGTCTCCACAGTTTCGCCATTACTGGAGAAAAAATCAATCAGTAGTTTGGAAATAGAAAAACAATATCCTATTCAATCAGTTAAGTTAGTGGAGACGCGCTATGGGCGAGCTATCGTAATGTCGCTACAAGACGGGGTGGAAAGCTTTGCAGTTTTTATACCTAAACGTTTAACTAGTTATTTTAATGAGCAATTAATTTCAAGTATGAACGAGGGCGGATACATTTTCATTTTTAAAGGGATGAGCGAAAAAACGGGGGGTGTTTACAAACAGACGCCGCTGATTGAATTCAAAAAATAGAGTAAATTCTCAAATAATTAAAAGTATTAAAATTTTTTCTAATTCGTCATCATTTATATTTATTATTCATATCTATTAATTTTATTTAGGGTTGTCAGTAGGATAGCGCTAGAAAGATATGATATTTTTTAATAAGACAGCTTACATAAGTAGACAGTTTACATTAATTTATTTTTTAGAAAGTTATCTGTTTTGAATAATATGTAAGCTTGACAAAATGAGTCAAATAAGTGAATTAAATCAGGCCTCCGCAATTTCGCCATTACTGGAGAAAAAATCAATCAGTAGTTTGGAAATAGAAAAACAATATCCTATTCAATCAGTTAAGTTAGTGGAGACGCGCTATGGGCGAGCTATCGTAATGTCGCTATAAGACGGGATGGAAAGTTTAGCGGTTTTTCATACCTAAACGTTTAACAAGTTATTTTAATGAACAATTAATTTCAACTATGAACGAGGGTGGATACATTTTCATCTTTAAAGGGATGGGCAAAGAATCGGGGGTCTTTACAAACAGACGCAGCTGATTGAATTCAACAAATAGAGTAAATTCTCAAATAATCAAAGGTATTAACATTTTTTCTATATTTATTATTCATCTCTATTAATTTTATTTAGGGTTGTCAATAGGACAGTGCTAGAAAAATATAACATTTTTTAATAAGACAGCTTATATAAGTAGGCAGTTTACATTAATTTATTTTTTAGAAAGTTATCTGTTTTGAATAAAATGCTGCAATTAATTGTCAAATAGTTTATTGATTAATATTTTTACATTTTCCATAGTCATGCAACTAAAACATTTTATCAGTCAGAATATAACATCGCCGAATTTATTTTCTCCTTTATGTCCTGCATTATTGTTTTGGGGAATTTTAAATACATTTCATACAGAGCAAAATCATCCTTAAATTTGTCTTTAATGCAATGAATTATTGTTTTCTCCTCACACATTAATTCTCGATCCGTTAAAAATCGTGAACACTCAGTAGTGAATCTGTCCAAACTCATGTAACTCTTTCGTACGATATCACCCACGCGCAAATACTTGATAAAATAATTTTCTAAATCGAAAATTCGTTTCAAAGTATCCTTTGTAAAAGAGCAGGTTTCATCCATGCAAGCTTTATTGGGCCGTATTTCGTCACATGGATTGAACAAAATAATATTTCTCTTCGGTAGTAGAAATACATTATAATTCTCCAAACTGAGGATATTTATTGACCATTCCACAGTAGCGGAGGATATTTCAGCGTCCACACTCAATATTTGATGTTTTTTTTCAAATAATTCTTGGAGCTGTGTGAGTGTGAAAGATAACACCCCATGTACACTGCAAGCTTTCTTTCTTTTTATTCTAAGCATGGATTCCATAGTTAACGGATTAATGCCCATATTTACAAATGTCTCATTTTCTAAGTCAATAGGTAGCGTTTTCTCTGCTATTAAGTTAAACGTTTCATTATATCTATGCTCAGCCTCCTGTACCATAACATCGAAGTTCCTCCAAGTACTAGGTGATAGTTGAACTTCTTCATCCGCGACTGCTTCCATCTCTATTTGTTTTATAGAATTTCCACCAGCTGTCACATTACTCTCCATTTGACTCGCTTCTTTGCAGACTAACGAACCTCCACCTTGTTCTAAATCTTTCAATTTATTTTCAAAAATACACCGCCTAGTTTTAATTGCAGGTGAGTCCGATGTACCACTTTCGCAAGAACTTACTTCAAGAGATCGCCTCATACCCTTCGGATAATCATCTATTCCGCATCCATAATATGAACTGTTTGAAATATGTACCCTATCACATTTAGCAGCTTCCATCTTTCACAACACTATTCAAATCGCACCTACTCACGTATATCACCGGCGTACAAGTGATTGCTGATATTTTTAGCTCTCCTTAAATATTACCCTTAAATATACGCCCTATCCCCGCTCTACAACCAATATTGTTTGTTTTTTAACTTTTTTCAAACCGATTAGCAGCTGCATGAGTTAACATCACCTGTTCACCATATCCAAAAGTATATAAATTCTACGATAACTTGTTGAGACCTGTCTAAACTCACACACCTGCCCTGGAACCTTAAATATACCCCCTACCCCGCTCTCCGACCTACCTTTTTGTTTTCGACTTATTCAAACCGGTTAGCAGCTGCATGAGTTCACATCACCTGTTCACCATTTCCAAAAGTATATAAATTCTACGATAACTTGTCGAGACCTGTCTAAAACTCACATACCTGCTCTGGAAATTATTATTCAAACATAACAAAAAGTGTATTTATTGAACCACAACTTGTCAAGTCCCATCTGAACTCACCCTCACGCTAATAAACTTAGCGAAACAAGGCCTGGTTTAATTTATGAAAATATATTTCTTTCTCTCATATTATCTATTTTAAGGTGCTCACATTTGAATGTTAAGAAAAAATTCAGTTACATACTATTTTCATTCATGCACTTCCCGCAACAACTGCAGTTCCCCGCATTCCTCCCTCCTCCACCACCACTAAATTCCAACGAAATATCTTCTCAATATTGAGATGAGTTGCGATCCTCCCAGAAATGTTTTTAAATGTGATCTCTGTGGGGTCACTTTCAGTCGAAAGGACAGTCTGACAAAGCACAGACGCTTGAAACACTCTACTGCTGAAGATTGTGTAACCATCCACAAGTGTTTTTACTGTCCAATGTCATCTCTATACAAAGAAAATGTACAACGGCATATGAATCAAGTTCATCCCGAATCAAATGCTATTTCCCTACAACAGCAACGACATCAGCAACGAGAATTGAATAGCAAGCGCGTGAAAGTGAAACATGATGATGCGAACGAGTCATTGGCATCGACTTCGACCTGTGTTAGAGAAAAAACCCCTAAACAAATGAAAAATCCTGTTTTTGTAAGATGTGAGCACTGTAATGTGGATGTTGAGAAACATAAATACGCGTCGCACATCCGCAGTATAATACATAAACAAAATTGCACAGTGGGCTTAGAGCCGGGGGTTAACTTAATTCGAGTTGCGTTTAAAGGCCGAATAGCTTCATATAAATTGTTCATCGCAGATGATTCGCACACTGTAGATATAAATAACTTTTTCGAAATTAATAGAAGCAAGGCTTTACGGCTGATCACGGAATCTTTACAAAATTCTGAATTTCAAAGTGCCTTGAAAGTCAATTTCGAGCTATTTGCAGATTATATACTAACCTCGAAACTTGATAATTGCGATGAGGAAGAAATGATGTCCGGGCACAATGTCTCTGATATAAAATCCTTTAATACGAAATATATGGTAGTCACGGTATCTACTGATTTAAATGAGCTGTACATGGAATTGGTGGGGATTCTGAAACGCAAAAGCGAAGAATTTCATGTAAGTTTGAAACAATTCTTTTACTGTAATATTCTAATGTTATGTTACATCCCACTTAATTAGGAGAAGGACTCCGGTTGGGCACTCGCCGGCATTCTATATATGGAGGTTAATATTGCGTTATTTAATCCATTGCGAGCTTCGTCATATATACCACTACCGCGGAAGATTCGAGATACCCGATCCGTAATTAATGTGCAGAATTTAGACATGCGATGCTTTGGATTCGCCATTCTTTCGGCTTTATACCAGGTTGAAATATCACCACATCGCACAGTGCAGTGAGCCTTGGACAATACTGAACAAATGAAGTTATCATTTGATGGCAGTTCAACTTGACATTTTGAAGATTACTATTCACTAAACACTATGCAAAAGTCAATGCTATCTGAAAGTTTCACATTTTTGAATTCTAGCTCCTTTCCTGCGGCTTTCGTGTTACGCGAAACTAAATTGTCTGTCTGTGCCATAGTGAAGCAGTGTCATACTGACAGAAATAGCGAGTAGATATTCCTATTAACTATGGAGGTTACTAACCAAGGCATGTACTTTATAAAAACATTTATCTTGTTCGATTGTTTGTTGTACTTGCACCTGCGCCTAATGTCAAAGTTGCCAATCGAAAATTAGGTTCAATTTTCACTTTGAGGAAGGTTTTAAAAAAAACATCAAATAACATTTCGTAGTTTCAAGATTTTCTCATAGTTATGATTATAGACTCTCAAATTCCGTTCAGTTTTGCTGCGTCCACTTGCGACCAAATTTTTAAAAAACATTTTTTCAGAGCGAGGTTACTCCATCAAAAATGGTGATCTCATGAACGTTTTGTTTGAGGTCGACAAATCAAACCGGAAAGTCGCTGTATTTAATGAAATTTGTTCACGCCTGAACCTAACCGACTACAACAATGACGTTCAAGAAGAATTGACAGATGACAGACACAATAATTATATAGGGTGCGTCAATGATACTGGGCCGGAGATACGTTTCTATTTGAAATGTTTTAGAGAATTCCAGAATGGGATGTTGCTTGGGACTAAAAAGCGTACGTTTTATAAATACCTTCATTTATACAAGGTTTCTCAAAAAGTAGTGACGAACCAACGTTATGTATTTTTAAAGGATCACCCTGTATATCATTACATATTTGGATTCTACTTGGAGAACTATGTTTTTTGTATTTTAAATTTTTACGTATCTTCAACTGTTTCCGAGATAATGACCGATGAAAAATGAAATAATATACCTTTGGTTCGTGTCGATTTCTTGAATAACCCTGTATAAATGAAAGTATTTCTAAAACGTACGCTTTTTAGTCTATAGCAACATCCCATTCAATAATTCTCTAAACACTCAAATACATTTTAAATAGAGATGTAATCTTCCGCCCCTGCATCGTTAGCGCACCCTGTATAGTCATTGTGCACGTAGCGTCGTGGAACTTTCCTCACACTTAGTTTATATGAAGCTCTACCGTATAAATGTTGTTTCTTTAAAATCCATTCAGTAAAACACGAGTTATTAATTTTGTCCGGCGCCTCCATACATTCACTGCACTGTGCATCGATGCAATCATTATTTAAAATATTTCGAGAATCTTAATTTCGATGGAATGCAATTTCCTATTCAAATTAAGGATATATCAAAGTTTGAACGGCAAAACTCTGGACTGAGTATTAATGTATTTGGATTAGAACGTGATAATAGCGGAAAGGGCGATAATTACAATATAATAGGACCGATCTATCACTGCATTGAACGCCGACAGACTCACGTTAATTTGCTGTATATAGAACGAGAGGGTGGTGGGCCTGATGGACACTACTGCTGGATAAAAAATTTGTCTCGATTGGTTAGAAGTCAGCTAACTAAACATGAACGACGTATTTACATATGTGATGGATGCTTAATATTTTTCCATGATGAGGCAAAGTGGAGAGGGCATCTCAGTCGAGGAGATTGCAGTAAAGTATGTACTGTATTACCCGACCCCGAAAATAGATTTCTATACTTCAAGGAATATCAGCACTCGGTTAAAGTTCCTTTCGTTGTGTATGCTGATTTTGAATCCATCCTTAGACCCATATATGGATGTCAGGCAAATCCTGAAGTAAAATATACAGTAAACACAACGATGCACATCCCACTTAATTTCTGTTATTTTATAAAATGTGATTATGATGAAACATTATCAGTTCTCAGACAATACACTGGAAAAGACTGTGCCACCATTTTTATAAAATGGTTGATTGAAGACGTGAAGCGTATATACAGAGACTATTTTGTAAACTCTAAACCCATGAAGCCATTAACATATAACCAGAAGCGTATGCATGATGAAGCGACGAATTGTTTTATTTGCGGGGAAAAATTTACCGGTAGCAGTCATGGCGATGGCATGGATATTAGCAAGTCTGAAGTTAAATGTGCAGATCACAATCACTTTACAGGTATGAGTTAATAAAATTGGATACATTATTGCAATTTACACTTTTTCATTTATATAGGAGAATACAGAGGAGCAGCCCATGGGAAGTGTAATTTGAAATATAGAACATCCAGACATGTGCCGGTATTTTTCCATAATTTAAGCAACTATGACACCCATCTCTTTATTCAAGAACTGGCCGCTGCAGTGGAGGAAATTCACGTTATACCTCAAACTAAAGAAAAGTACATCTCGTTTTCGGCTAGAATAAAGATGAGTGAATTTCAACAATCGCACCAAAATAATATTTCGGAGGGTGGTAATCGGATAAGGCATCCCAGTATCGATCTCAGATTTTTAGACTCCTACCGTTTCATGGCCAGCAGCTTGGAGTCACTCGCAAATAATCTGCAAGAAGATCAGTTTGTTGAGACCCGTAGGTTCTTCAGCAATCCTCTTCACTTTCAGTTGGTAATGAAGAAAGGCGTCTTCCCTTACAGTTTTGTCGAATCCTATGAAATTCTGGAAATGACGAAAGAACTTCCATCAAAAGAGAGATTTTATAATGATCTGACTGAAACGGGAATAGATGATGCATCGTATGAACACGCGCAGAACGTTTGGAAAACTTTTAATTGTGCCAATCTAAGGGATTATTCTGAATTGTACTTGAAGACTGATGTACTGCTTTTGACCGATGTATTCGAATCTTTCCGAACGCTTTGTATGGAAACGTACAATTTGGAAGCGGCGAATTTTTTCACTTGCCCTGGTTTATCATTCTCCGCAATGTTGAAATTTACAAAAGTTCGTATAGAGCTACTAACGGATATAGATATGTTGCATTTCGTTCGAAAATCAATCAGAGGAGGCGTTTCGGTGTGTGTTGAACGAAGAGCAGTGGCAAATAATGAACACATTCCAATCACCTCTTCTAACAACTATAAATATCAGCCGGATCAAGATACCAGCTACTTAATTTATTTAGATGCTAATAATCTTTATGGATTATCCCTATCCCAATATTTACCACATTCCGGCTTTCGTTGGCTAACCAGGGAGGAAATCGTTGAATTCAACATAAACTCAAATTGCTGCAGTGAGACTAGTGCAAAAGGATTTTTTCTAGAAGTTGACTTGACATATCCGAAACATCTCCACGACGCGCATAATGAGTTACCATTTTGTCCAGAAAATATCATCCCACCCAATGGAACCAGCCGGCAGAAGAAATTAATACCCAATTTATTCGATAAACAAAGCTATATTATCCATTATAGAAATTTGTATCAAGTAATACAACATGGTTTGATAGTAACTAAAATTCACCGAATTTTAGAATTTAACCAGTCAGCCTGGTTAAAGCCTTATATCGACCTCAACACCGAAAAGCGGCAACAAGCCTCCAACGAATTTTTTAAAAGTTTCTATAAACTAATGAATAATGCAATTTTTGGAAAATGCATGGAGGCAGTCGAGAAACGAGTCAACGTTAAATTAGTTAATATTTGGAAAAATAACAAGCAGAAGAGGGGTGCCGAATGTCTAATTGCAAAACCAAATTTTCATAGTGTGTCTGTGTTTAACGAAAACTTTGTGGCCATCCAATTGAAGCCCGTAAAAGTTGAATATAACAAACCTATATTTGTGGGTTTCAGTGTACTAGATATTTCCAAAACGACGATGTACGACTTCCATTATGATTTTATCAAGAGAAAATATGGTGAAAAGGCTGCATTACTCTATACGGATACGGACTCACTAATTTACAAAATCCAAACGCCAAATATCTACAACGATATCAAACTTAATATTCATAAGTTTGATACAAGTAACTACTCTCCGGATAACCCGTATGGAATACCACTGGTGAATAAAGCCGTTTTAGGTTTAATGAAGGATGAGACAAAGGGTGAGACAATATCTGAATTCGTGGGGCTTAGAGCTAAGCTCTATGATTATGTAGTGGGTAACCGCGTGTTAAAAAGGGCCAAAGGTGTTAAGAGCTGTGTGACTAAACGTTTGAAGCATCAAGCTTATTTGGACTGTCTTCTGAATAAGAAAATCCAGCTTTGCAGGCAAAACATCTTCAAATCCATAAAGCACATTATATATACGCAGCAAATAAATAAAATTGCTCTATCACCTTTCGATGACAAAAGGTTTATTCTGTCTGATGGAATCAGAACTTTAGCCTGGGGGCATTATAAAATTAACGATAATGTGAGCAGGGAATGAAAGAATATTCAAAATTGTAATCTTATTTTATCAATCTGTATGTTGCTGTAAAATAATAATAGGAATAAATACGAAAAATGTGAAACCTTGCAGTTTTATTTCCATAGCTTCTTAACTTAGATAATATATAAAACAAAAGGAAAATTTTGAAATCTGTAAGAACTTTATTCCCAAATACAAGGTAAGTTTATATGATATAAATTATTATGAGGTAAGTATAACATAATTAGACAATATCAGACTTATTGATCCATGAATTATGCTGATTCGTAAATCCGAGCCATTTAACATAAATTTTGCCATTGTTTCTGTTATGTCGAAGTATTTTCTCCACTAAGTACGTATCTGGATGCCGAGTCTTTTGCAGTTCCGGCTCGTAGAAGCATCCCCTGATCGACTGGTCATTCATGTCTCTGAGCTCGTATGTAACGGGGTTTGTTATATTAATTTTCGCTATTTTGAACAATTCAGTGGTCCATCCGGCAGTGTAACCCTTCTCGAAAACACTTTTATATTTACTAATTCGAACAATGTCTCCAACACGATATTTGCTTTTTGGCGGTACAATTTTCGGGTGATCGTAGACTTTTAGAAGAGTTTTAGGAGAAACGTCAGCTGGTTTCATTCCCGTAGTACGATGCATGGCATTGTTATATCCATTCGTTATGTCGGGTAGAATATCTAACCACTTATGCTTGCCCCTTACTGCAAATTCCTTATAAATCCGGGTCTTAAGTGTTCTGATCACTCGCTCCACAATCGCCGCCTTCTTCGAACTATATGTCGAGTAATGTTTGATTCGATTCTGCTCCATTAAAGAGTTGAAATGTCGGTTATAGAATTCGCTACCTCTATCGCTCTGTAGATTCTTCGGTGCGTAACTAGCATCATGAAGAATACTTTTCATCATTTTGCTCACCTCAGCACCAGTCTTCTGCTTCACTGGTCGCGTCCATACGTATTTAGAATAGCAGTCTATTGCAACCAATATATAGCGATTTCCTTTATTTTCCGAGGCATACGGCTGCATTTCTGCTAAATCGATCTGCCATAGATCGCCGTAGCCTTTAATAATTGTTCTTCGTCGACGGAAATTGCGACGAGCTGGTTTATACAACTCATTCACTAACAATCTCTTCTCACCCCCATCCATACTATGCAAGGGTTAATTCGCAAATGCACTAAGATGGTGGAGGGATTTTGAAATATCTGTTTCAGATGACTGTTGTTCGCCCGTCGTCTCCACTTTCCACGGTTTATATTCCCCGATGATTGTGCAGGTCAGTGGCGGTCCCGCTGGCTGAGCCATTTCAAATTGAATCGTATCACCTTTTTGTAGCGTTCTTCCTACAAAATCCGCCGCCCCTATCGATTTACTGTTAACGAAAATGTTGGTTTTAACATTTAATTGGCACTCGAGTACTTTAAAAGATATAAAAGCCTTCACATGATTTTGCTTATTAATATGATACCATTTGGAGTTAGTCTTCGGCTGTTTTATACCCTGGTAGCTGAAAACCACGGGACCACGCAAATCATTGACCATATCGTCCACGTATCTTCTACTCTGCTGCTGTAATTCGGAGCACTCCAGACGTGCTGCTTGTCGTGATGCTGATATTATCTCATCGGCACCCTTAATCTTCTCATCAACATAGCCTCGCGTAGCCGCATCATTCAACTGTATAGGTTTATTAACATTCTTTAAACGTCTATTATTGATATCATAGTCACCGCCCGGGGTTAGAGTAAATCCGAGACCTGGAGGACCGCGCAACCCCTCTCTGGATATTTTCCCCCGACGTCCGAATTTATCAATGATGTGTCTACTGCTCATGACCATTACGCACTGGCCATGAATGCGTAAATATACAGCTATTTATATTTAGAACTTAATAAATGTATCCTTCCTCCCGCAGTTCCTCAACTAATGACATTATTTCATTATCATGCCCTGTATGCCCGGCTAGCTTTGAGGCTGAGAGCACTCGTAATCGATCGATCAACTCTTTTGGTTTATTCCAGTAAACATAATCCATAACCGTACCGCTTGAAAAGGTTTTCTTAGCAGGTAAAACGAATTTCACTACTGACGGTCGGAGCCGTGAAGAAGAAGAAGAAGCTTGACCACCTCCCTTCTTAATTCCAATCAATGGTTCTATAATTTGGCGATACTTTAAGGACTTGCTTCCTCTTACACCTAAGATGGGGTTATGGCCCTTATAAACCACATTGGTCAACTTTAAGATTTCAGCATAATTCCCCTTCTCTCGCTCGCTGACAGTGCGTTCTAACGCAGCAGGCCGCTTAAAAAATATTAAATCGCATAATTCCGGAGTGGCTTTATAGGTCTTTAGTTTTCTGCTGTGTCTCCAAAACGAGATGTTATGGCCCGATATTGTCACTGTTGCATTACCCATAACCAGTTTTCCGACCTGTGGATCCACACGAACTCCAAATATCTTATCATAATTAGGTTTTCCAGTTTGAATTTCTTCAATAATCTCCTCTAAATCAATCACATCCTCTGCCCCCTCTTTCGCCATCGTAGAACTCGCCGGAGATGAAGCGGGTGTCATTGCAAGAACGGATGGGGAGTAAGACATGGCTGCAGCAGCAGCACTGCCTTCAAGCGAGCCATCGCCATCGGGGATGGAAGTAGCTGCTGTTGGAATACTACTACTGGTCTGCCGTATGGGAATATTTGAAGAAGAAGGTCTGCTTCGAGTGAGTGATTCTGGATTTGTTGGCGGTGGGGTTTTGATACTCATTTTAGAAATCGATTTCAATGGTTTCGTTATTGGCTCATAAAATTTCTCGAGCACCTCTCTGGATTTAACATCTTTCGACTTTAACATATTGAACTTTTTCCTTACAGCATCGGTGGCCTCCACCAATCTCCGCTTCATTTGTATAACTTCATCCATATTTTTACTGCCACTCATTCTGCTGGTGCACTTTCCTCCTCCTCCCTGACGTTCAGAATATTTGATATGTTCACTCTACGCCAATTATCACTTAAATAAACTGACAATACGAATTACACTGTTCTTATATTTTTTTTTTCTTTTCACCCGTCATTCCATGATTATGAAATTATCGAAACCCTTTCTGTACCTCCCATTATTTATTTCACTGTCCTTGTCGATGGTTAAAAATCCAAATTTCCCCCTCCAGCATTCGGAGCACATTTCTTGAAATTGGGGGAAACTTACATCAGGTGCAACATGATCGGAGAATATATGACGAAGGTTTGTATCATCTTGTTTGAATAATACAATCAAATTGGCATTATCACGTATCAGCTGCTTCGGCAACTTTGAATACGTTTGACCGAGGTAGAAAGAATCTACATTCTTATGTCGTCCCATACTGAAATATGATTGTATTATGGAGGCGGATTGACAAAAAAGATCGTCGAAAATAAAAATTGAATTCTCTCTCGCCTCGTTTGGCTGCATTATGTCCGCGTTGTTGTCGTACATAAAAAAGCCCATTCCTTTAATGGGTGTCAATATATTTTTTAAATACTGATACTTAGGTTGAAATAAGGATTTGGAGTATATGTAGACGTTAGCGAATCGTAAACCTTGAGGATGCGTGATCAGTGAAATCATTACATTTGTCTTCCCACAATTAGATGGTCCCACAATAAGTGCTCTGATGCTGAACGGCAGAAGTGGCCCATGTCTTCGACATCGACTATCGATACCCTCTCCAACATTTGCATCTAAATTTTCCACGCCCAACTTTTGGTTCTGCTCTACGATACGCATTGTGCAAGCGCTGGATACTATATAAATTAAAAACAGGGCAATTCGTTTATTTAAATGTTGATTGTCGAGCCTAATGGACGTACATCTCGAAGGCGCTCTCACGTTGCTGGAGGTGGTATTGTTAATTCTCTAATTAACAAACTTCCATTTGAATTACATCTGCCTGGGGGCTATCAGTACTGCGGACCCGGCACAAAACTACAAAAAAGATTGGCCAGGGGTGACGCCGGAATTAATCCCTTAGACGTCGCCTGCAAGAACCACGACATTGCATATTCAAAAAGTGCGGATAACTTGAAATTGAGGCATCAGGCCGATTATGAACTGGAGCAGCGTGCATGGGAGCGAGTAAAATCTAAAGACGCTGCTCTTGGTGAAAAATTATCTGCCTGGCTTGTTACCGGTATCATGAAGGGTAAAAGGCGTTTCGGCATGGGACTTCGCAACTCGACATCCGGAGGAGGAGGAAAGGGTGGAGCTGTAAAGGTGGTGTCATCATCAACGTACAACAGAAAAAAGAAGAATGCGGGAAAGGTTGAAAAGGTATCATTTGGAAGAGACATTGTTGGATCGGCAAGGAGGGCTTTGAAGGAGGGTGTCGGTCGCACTGCCGTGCGAAAAAATGATGTGCTGTCGGCAGCTGGTATAGCGTTTAATGCTGCGAAAGCTGCGCTAAAAAAGGGCAGAGGCCGCAAGTTGCGGGTACCACGTATAATCCCAGTTCCAAAGATTGGCGGTATCTTGCCACTCATACCCATTTTCGCCGGTTTGTCCGCGCTCGGCACTTTAGCTGGAGGGTCCTCTGCAATTGCCAAGGTTGTAAACGATGCGAAAGAGGGAAAAAGGAAATTGGCAGAGGCCAGCAGACATAATAAAACAATGGAGGCGATTGCGTTGGGGAAGAGAGGAGGCGGGCTATATTTGAAGCCGTATAGATCCGGCTTCGGACTCTTCCTTAAACCCTACAGTTCAAAAAACTAATTACGCTGCCTCGGAGGGCGCTGACTGACATCGATTTGAGGCGTTTTGCAAAAGAGCTGAAAATACCACATTTCCGAGGTGTGTTTATGAGAGATACTTTACCTTCCTCGGGGGTGAAATGCTGTGAGAGGGGCATAGTTAATTTGGATAATTGGGAGGGGAACGGGACGCACTGGGTTGCGTATAAAATACATAATGGCGGCGTTGAATATTATGATAGTTTTGGAAATTTACCCCCACCTAAAGAATTTATTCATTATGCGCAGGGGGGAATGCCGAATGACGTAACCATATACTATAACTATGAACGAGAACAGGATTTCGACACAGTTTGGTGCGGTCATCTGTGCTTAAAGTTCCTGGTCGACGATATTAATACAGTTTCTAGAATAAGGTGTGATAATGTACCGTGAAGATATCAAGAGAATGGCCCATTCCCTACTTGCATTTTCTCGTTTGAGAAGTTTGACGAAGATGAGCAGAGGCCAGCTCGCGGATATGCCAAAAGAAGTTATGATTGCTTGTGCGCCTAATGAGATTGCTCTTGTGTGGGAGAAACTTCCAGATCGTCTTAGAAACGACATTGATATATTAAAATATCAATATTGTTATGAACACAATGGCTCGGAGGCTGTAAGTGACAACGAGAATGATGATGATTGCTGCTTAGATGTAAACGATGGCCCGCCACCCAGAAAGATTTTCTGCTGCTATTGCAACATGAGCAATGTACAGCTGGATTGCGACAATGAAGCAGATGTTTCCGTAAATATGACTGCTGCTGCCGCCGCGGAAGACGCAGTCGGACAACGCTCGGCAACGTCGAAGATATTCCTCAGCTGCTGTGGGAAAGCGCAATAAGTTGGTGATTTTACGACTGACCTCATCAGTCATGTCGCGAACGTTTACTTTATCAGGACATTCAAGTGTACTAAGTGCCGATTTTTATCCGCCGATTGAATTAGACGCGAACGGCCGATATGGTCTGGGATTGCTCGGATTTTATAGCTACAATTCTATATTTAACGTAGATGAGACAAATAATGTGTTTGCCTTCAGGCGCGGCAATACTGATGTGGAAATCTTGAAAATTCCTCCGGGCTGCTATGAAATTGGAGAACTCGAGAGGACAATTCGTCAAATTATGGGGATTAATCAAACTACGAGGGTCAAAGGTGTCATCGCGAACCCTGAAGAATCCGAGAAAGTATTTTCCCTGCGTGCAAATAACAATACCCTGAAGTGCGAGCTGTGGTCGAAGCACGAGATGGATTTCACCCACATACATTCAATAGGGAATTTGTTGGGATTTGAAGAGAAGCTGTTGGCCGCTAACGTAAATCATGAATCCACACTACCCGTTAACATAATGAAGGTACGAATAATCCGTATAGACTGCAATATTATTTCGGGCTCATATTTGAATGGAGTGGAGTCGCATACATTATTCGAGTTTGACATCGACGTTGAACCGGGATATAAATTGTCCAAAGAACCTCTAAACATAATTTATATGAGCGTTCGGCCAGAAGGTCGACAGTTTATTGACAACGTTACTCTGAGTATCTTGGATGATAATGGTGAACTGATAGATTTCCGTGGAGAAAAGATTATCGTAAAAATTGAACTGAAAAAGTTACATTAATGGGTTTCCTCTACAACGGACAGTTACGTCATTTTCATCATGACCATCAGCAGCACCACCGTCCAAAACCGAAGTGGGGGAGATGTAATAAGTATGGAGGTGAAGGAGGGAGTGATGCCATTCAAGAGTTAAACGCTCGCGTGAAAGGTGATCGATATCGCTTATCATTGAAAGATAAATTATTTCTTAAATCGCTGGGACTGCGGTTGAAGCAATAAAATAAACTGCAATGACGACCAGCGAAGTATTGGAGGTTTTCAACGAACCTATCTTTGATAGCTCTCTTGTAAGTTTGCATGAGCATACGTACAAACCATACGGCTCTCCATCTTACAAGAACTCCGATGAAGTACGCATACCAATCCATTTCCAAGACCTCATTCTAGACATCGCAAGCAGTTACATTTACATCGAGGGGAAATTTACATCTTCCGACGCCACCAAACCCTGTCACCTGTCCAATAATGCACTGGCCTTTCTCTTCGACGAAATTCGCTATGAGATGGGCGGCGAGCAAGTCGCGCTGGTGCGAAAACCCGGAGTTACTTCGACCATGAAGCATTTGGTTTCACACGGCCAGAGCCAATCGCGGTCATTGCTGACGTCCGGGTGGGGCCTGGAGGCCGGAGTTCAAGATATCTTCGATTCGACGAGCAAGGTATTCAGCGGCAAACTCCCTCTCAAGTATCTCATGGGGTTTGCCGAGGATTACAAGAAGGGAATCATAAACGTAAAGCATGAGCTGATTCTCATTATATGTCGCACCTTTCAAAACAGCTATGTGGGGGAGGTGAATGGAACCATTGAAATCAATAAAATTGAATGGAAAATACGCCATATCGTTCCTGAGGATCGACAGAAATTGAGACTGCTCTCACGCATTAATAAGAGTTCTGAAAGTGCACATGTCAGAATCGCTTATCGCATGTGGGATCTATATGAATTACCGGCTTTACGACAAACCTCTTCCGATGTTTGGGCCATAAAGACGACCTCCAGTTTAGAGAAGCCTCGCTACATTATCATCGGTTTTCAGGATAACTACAATTCTGATAATAGGGCTGAAAGTGCTACAGAATTTACCCATGCAAATGTCAGCGATATCCGTTTGTATCTCAACTCCGATGTTTACCCATATGAACGCTGGAATTTAAACTTTAATAAGAAACTTTGCGCACCCGCCTATTACGCATACGAAAATTTTCAAACTAGTTATTACGGTAAGGACATGAGCGAGCCGTGGATGGGGGTTGGAGCCTATATAAATAATCCATTGTTCGTCATTGATTGCTCTCATCAGTCGGATATAATAAAGTCTTCAACAGTTGACATTAAACTTGAATTTGAGACACGTGCAGTCCACTTCCCCGCGAACACGAAAGTATACGCTCTGATTTTGCACGATACCCTCATAAGTTACAATGCATTGGATGGCAGCGTGCATAAGGGGTTGTCCGCTACACGTTGAAAAAAGAAGAAGCTGCGTAATTTATTGAACGGATGGATTGTAGTGAAATCAACAGGCGCACCCCATCATAATACCATTATTTGAATAAAATAAGATAATTTTTAGTAAGTTTTAATAAGTAGTAGCTTATAAGTAGGTAAATAAAGCAAGAATATTAACGATTTAATGTTATTATTATAATTTATGCATGCATATGAGCTATTTAGATTTATATTTTATAGGAAATAAAAAGATAATATTTTTCATTCAATTGTGTCGTTTTATTAAATATAAGATGGGGCATCCTCACTCTGGGCTACTCTACTAAATAAAGACTCGTAGCCATCATGGACAGCAGTACATAATTAAAATATTTATTATTAATAACAATTACCAACAAGTAGGTATAGTTAACCCACTCTAGCCGGGGAAAATTTACACATAGCCACAAATGGCGGAGGCGCCGTACAAGATATTCATAAGAATCTCATCATAAACATTATTATTAATAACAATTGGCGACAACTAACTAATTATATGCATGAATTACGGCCTCGCGACTCCGTAATACACACCTAATTAAAAAATCGGGAATCGCGAGCGCGGACCAATTAATTAAAAAACGCTAATGAAACCGCTAATGACGCCCTCATTAAATGCGGCGGAGGTGGCCGCTGAACCTACATAACCCTACTACTTACGAATACGAAGTTTTATTTTTCGAACAACTTTTTCCTGCTTCGTATTTTTGAAAAAATGCCATTTACACTCTTACAAGCAACGCTGCCTTTTTCTGATATATTAATTTTGCATTTAGTAACAAGCACAAACTTTTATGCTGAATAAGATCTCGGAGACACTTACAATAAAAAAAGTTTTCCTTGTGATGCATACTATTTTAGGTACACAGCACACAGTAAGAGTTTGTTTTTAACAACTTTCCGTTGGCTGTATTTTAAGTCTGTCGGCAGAAAAATTTTCAGTTTTTTGTTTGGTGTAACTCAGCAACAAACAAACATTTTCAATAAGTCATCAGTAAATAAGATAATTTATATTCTGTTTAACGAACAGATTCAGTAAAAACTCCTCCCACAAATGAGCGCTAAATTTGAATAGAAAATTACCATTGGTAGACCGATTTTACACAGCTCTACTCCTAGATAAATAACTTGACTGAACAAAACCGATCTGTCATTTTGACGTTGTCACTGAATTTACTGTTATGCCCATTCAGTTTATAATATAGAATTTTTCAATAGGTACTTGCATTGATTAGTTCATTGAATTTTGTGAATACATTAGGAAAAATACGAATAACTGTAAGTATTAACTGATTTTGGATAAGCAAGTATTTCTTTCTCCGTCAAAAAGTTGCCAGCTGTCAGCCATAGGTCCTGACAACCCTGACAACTCTTTGGTTTACTAAACCAAGTGACAACATCAAGACCGAAAACGTCGCATTTACTGCAAAAGCGGCAGGTAATGTACTAATAATAAATAAACTTTTGACAGATATGTGTTATTTTGTTATACCTAAAATTTTTTGAAGTAATTATTATATTTTTATTTCACATTTTTGAAATTCTCGTAACATTTATTGTTCAAGTTCTTCAACAGTTTTAAACTAGGTATTTTTGAATTCCCCAACGTCTTCTAATTTGCAGCATGTGAAGCTGACTTTTGCGCAATCTGTACTGCGCAATCAAGTCCCTCCCACAAATGTCATTTACTGCATCTGTTCAATAAACAGGATATAGTAAAATTGTGTTAATTATTGTCATTACAAGTGCAGTGTCGACAGTACACAAATTTTAAGTGTTTGTGCTTAAGTCCTATCTATCTGTCTTATTGAATTAGTTCCTCGCCCCCGTGGAGGAGTTGAAGGTAAAAGTATGTTACTTGACATTTTTCTTAGCTGGGGTACACGTACTTTTGTTTCTAAAATTATCGACTTTCTATCTGAACGAATTAGTTTTTCACCCCTGCGAGGGAGTTAAGATATACCAATTCGCATCTTTAAGAATTTTATCAGCTGGGGGTAGTCGCATTTAAGTGCTCCAAAAAATTTCAGCTTGTCGTGTTACTTTTTCACCTATTATAAAACCACATCATTAATTATTTAAACATGTAGGTATTTTAATTAGAACGCCCCTTCTGCCACCTTGTACGAAATAAAATTCTGGACCAATCACGGCATTTCCGCCAAAGCCCAATTCCGTCGAAACCCAATGCAGTTGGATCACAGCGAAGTCCGTCGACGGAATTCGTCTATACTTGGGCGATGGGCGCACTTCGCCCGCGTTATTCCTTAAAAAACGGAAGAGTCAAATAAAGCAGGTTTGATTTCAGCGAAGTCCGTCAGCGCAGTGCGTCGACGCAGTCCGTCGGCGCAATCGCGTCGGCGGAAAGTTCTTAAAAACCAGGGCTGTAGGTACATCAGCGAACAACTTCTACTTTCAATTTGATTGACGTATTATTCATAAATGTAAACAGGCAAGAAAAAAATATATCTTAACTTTGAACACACTTGAACAGACTATTCACCAATCGGCAATCCCAATTGCCGATTGGTGAATAGTCTTAAAGGCAGGTGAATTTTCATTTAGTTTGGTAAGTTTACAAATTGAGGGTTGCTATTGTAGTTATTGAACTGAAAATTTCTTTTTAGTTTCTATGTCTGTGTATTTTTTATTACTGTCATGTTTTTTTGTAAAAGAAAACTTGAATTTAGTTCTATAGTTCAATGACTGGCTACTTTCCAAAGGAGTACTTATTTGAATTCAGTATACTACTCACTAAAACTTTAACTTCCAAATGTCGTGTTAATTTCGTACCCATTGATATACGGCAGACTTTTAAGCGGAGACTAAAGACTAAGACGACATACTGTTGCATTCGGAGTTTTTCGTCGTAGCTCGTGCTCGCGCCTGCTACTGATCAAAGTCGGCCAATCCCGAAATAGGGAGTGCGCGTAACAAGTTCATTCTCAGTATTAGTTTGGCCGACTAGTTCCTTGCTTTTCCAGATAATTTTTGCCGTCCGCTGTAGGTCCGCAGACATTGTTACTCATCATAATGTGCAAGTATATACATTGCCCTCTACTACGTGAAGTATTTTTCAAGCTGTAATTGCTTCACCGTATCTCTGAACCCCCCGATACTTAGTAAATTGGTGTGTCGGGCTCTTTAGTATTTTACTTTCTGTGTACATTTTGTAAATACGCTTTTTTTAGTACCATAGAATGTTAAAGTAATAGAATCGTGTTCAATTTGTTTGTGCTTTGTCATTTCCGCCGTTTAGCAATAGAGAACCCGCCCTTCTTCGACTTAGAGCGAAGGGTATTACCAACGAACAGGTCGCCCATCCGATATACCCAGAAGATTCAACAAAAAGATATTGTTAATAAGCTAACGATCTGAGAAGGATAAGTATTCAGAGCGTCCCAGGATGCAGGCCAGTTTTCATCAATTCCTATGCTATCTTAATAGTCATCATCATCATGATGATAAAGTTCTCAGTTCGAAGACTCGTTGGACGCGTACCTCCATCCTTTCCTGTCCTGAGCTAACTTACGCATTCCCCCAAAAGTAGAGCATCTCCTCAATATTCGGCTCACCATGGGGATTGAAGTTGATGGAAAATTGCCTTTTTAAATGTCTTTGACAATCATAATGGAAGTCTTCGTTATTCAGTCTACAGGAAACCCACCCCTACTAATCGTTACCTCGATGCGTTATCATCAGCATCCCTCTCAAAAAATGTCTGTCATCAACTCTCTGGTTCACGGTGCGGTGTATCGTTACTCTTGTGGTTGTACATGAATGATCCTAGTCATCATTTCGGTGCCAGCCCAACACTCCTGAATATGTCCTTTGAGACATTGGACAAAACGTCAGTGTCCGGCCAATCCATGACGCGGTCTTCACCAGGAAATCAAGGTTAGATGTAGATGCGTACCACCGTCTAAACTGTAAACGAATCTACGAATTTCTCGGTAAGTAGAAAATTTTATATCCCCAACTCTAGTCGCAAAAATTAAGAATATTGTACTGTTTTATTTTATCTCCCATTTAGTTAGTTTATATAGCGTAAACAATTTATGAATAGAGGCCCATTCAACAATAAAATTCGTCGCTTCGCCTTCTATTTCTTACTTCAGCAGCTCAGGCAGTGCATACGTGCCAAGGATACTGAAAAACGGAACAAGGAAGCAACCACACTTTTTTCGACTTAGTTCTAATTACGTAGTTGTACAACATCTATGTCAGCCGGAAATGGGCACTTTGAACGTAAATAGGTAGGTACGTCTACGGGGACCTTCAGGTCATTTCCATTTTCTGCCAACGTTTCGAGAATGACACTGTTACTCTCCGTGCGAGGCCGGTACTGGAAAGCAAGGTTATGGCCGACAAGAAGTAGAGGTCAATCTAGTCCACAGTGCGAATGTACATTACGGATATTTAATGAAAATAATATATCTCCGTCAATCAGCTATAATAAGAAAATCCCTTCGGCGAAATAATTAAATTGTATATTGTACGGAAGCAGTGGTGGTTTTATATTTGCTATACATGTCACTGCCCATTTTGTATTTCAACTTTGTTTCATGTGTATATTTTAAATGCAAACTGTCAGTTCGAGAGATATATACGACAAGTGTACCCGTAAATTGTCGTTTTATTACGAAAGTACTTCTTTTGGGCCACACATCTAGGCGCTTTGTTCACTTCGTAGCGAATTGCACCACTTTCATGCTTCAAAAATCATTGGCTAGTTGAATGTCTTTTTTTTCACGTGCAAAAAGTCCTTTGTTCTGACTGAGGAACATGGCGATTTTTCTGTTTTCTGGTTATTGTAAAAACAGCGTAAATCCCCGTAGAGAAATACTAAATAATAAGTAATTTCAAGAACTAACCATACTCCGCACTACCTGTTTATAATAATTACAATTTCTAACGGAGGCAGTGAGTGTGGTGATTCTTTTATTGCTTTTAAAATTTAGAAATGTATATCAATTTGAAGCCCAATAATTTATAATGAACTTTATAAAAAAAAACGTACATTACGATCACGATATTTCCCAAAATTCCGTGACAGTTGTCAATTTCATTTAAGAAGATTCGGTTTTCGCGAGACAGTAGGTACACTCAGTGCACATTTTAAATTCTTTTCTCTCTTCATATAGGATGTCCACTAAACATAAGTACGTTTCTTTTAATGGAACTTTCAGTATGTCATTTTTGGAAAATCATTTCAGTGCTGATCAAATTGATATAATTATATGAGACTATTTTCAACAGTTTTCCTATAGACCATTTCAGAAACATAAGTGCGCAGGCGCCGACCGGTCGCGCGTCAGCTATCACGCTGTCCATTTGTAAACATTCGATCCAAATTCAGGGAGATCTTATGGAATGGCTGCGGAAATCCCTCATAAATCTATTAAATTGAGCCCAGAGGATGTGCCTGGAGCAGTTTTACCACACTCCGATATAAGTGAAAATAGTGTATGTCATTTAAAAAGATATTTACAATGCAGGGGCATATCTACCAAGTCTAAAAATAAGGTGCAACTTATAGAAGGGTAAAAGTTAGGTACTGTTTTGCAAGTTCAGAATTGTAATGAACTCTTTGTTTTAGCCAAAAGAAATGTAACCGTAATAATGCACAAATAGACGTAACTATTTATCATGGAGTTTGGGCTAGTTTAAAAGAAAAACGCAAGACTTAAGCACAAGACTTAAGCATTGGATCGAAAATACGACAGCTGACAGCGTTCTGACAGGCGCAAGCGCTTTAGCGATTTGATCATTTTGAAATGGTCTATTAGATGGAGTTAATTGTAAAAAAGAGACCAATTTTAGACGCCTATAGTTGCCAAAAAAATTGAGATATTATGTGGAAATTCCACAGAAAAAAATATTTTTACTGCGAATTTCATACATGTATGGCAAGATTGCTGTTTGTTTTTAATATACGGGGTTTTTATTTTTTGCAAAACTGTAAGATACTTTATTTTTATAGAGCTGATTTTATTATCCAAACATTAGAGTAAGTATCATTATTTGTGCTAATTACATCATATGACGCGCATTCGTATTTTTACTTAATCAAACCAAAAAGTTATAATTAAGAAGAAAAAGTCTTTTAAGATGTACATTTTCTAGTCAAGTAATCAAGAATTGTTTTCCTGCCATAATCCGATATCCATATCTCAAATAGGTCGGCAACTGTAGGTGCCTAATTGAGCCACTTTTTGCAATTAACTTCTTCTAGCGGAAGAAGGGTAAAAATATAATATAGAATAATTGAAACAATTTGATTAGCGCTGAAGCGACTTTCCAAAAATGCCATAACACGTTTCATTCACAATGAATTCTTAATAAGTTAACCCCACACGCCAAAAGGCAGTGACACAGTAATTAAATTCGACACGTGTTTCGCTGACAACGTCAGCATCCTCAGAAGATGAAGATTAATCTAAATCTAATCTTACATTACATTGCTATAAATACCCCACTCCTGAAGTGAAAGGGATCGATAAACCTATAGGGTTTCTTAGAACTATTTTGAACATAAGAGCAATGGAATTGGTTTCTTAGAACTGGAGGGTAAGTATTTATGGCTAGTCTTAATTCTATCTACCTTATAAATATATACGCGTAGGCACCGAAAATGTAATAGCTAGTATTAAATTCGCAATTCAGTACTTAACTGAATCCAAAAAAATATGATTAGGGAAACGGTTGCACAAAAAATATCCGAAAATATTATTAAATATCATGGTTCTCTTCCCGCCACACAAATCACTCTAAAACTATCAAAGGACTGAGAGAGAAATATTGTTTTATCTTAAGGCAGATAAGGGTCACAAGATTGTTGTATTGGATAAAAAATGTGACTATTATACAAAAGAGTAAATAATTTAATAGAAAACGGCCCATACATGAAAATTAACAAAGATCCGTTGCCTAAAATGATTTCAGATTGGTACTCAGAAAACATTTAAACTATGTAATAACCGCGGATATCAGACGTAATCTACATGTGTCTAGCTCAAAAGTACCACGCATGTATTGTTTACCGAAGATCCATAAAGTAGGGAAAGCCGTAAGGCCCATAGTTTTAGCTATAGATTCTCCTACTGTTTACAAACTGTCCAAATGGGTAGTCAATAAATTTAATAACCTCGAGATCAAGAAGTCAAATTTATCAGTAAAGAACTACTTGTATGAACTCCTCGATAAAAATAACATTGATGAACAAGCTATAAAAGAATATATTAATCCAATCTGTGTATGCAGCAGAATTATTTCAAAGTCAGTGGATCATTTTTTCAACAAAGTGAAGGTACAGCCATGGGAAATTGCCTCTTTCCTTTCATTGCAGAAATTTTCATGGGCAAATTTGAAACTCAACTGAAAGATGAGCTCCCATATTTCCCAAATGTGTGGGTGAGATATGTAGACGATATATTTGCCATTTTTATTTGACACTAGTAAATGTAACATTGAAGATTTTTTGAGCGACTTAAATAGTAGATTCAATTCAATCAAATTTACCCATAAAATAGAAAGAGAAGGACAGCTTCCATTTTTGGACATTTTGGTAATTAGGAAAAACAGTAAGTTAGAATTTGACATCTATAGGAAAGAAACCAGTACAGCTCGGTACATAACTGCAGATTCGAACAACTGCAGTCAGCACAAAAAGGGTAGTTTTGGTTTTTTAGTGAATAGACTGTTGAGTCTACCATTATCCTTTGAAAGATACGGCAAGGAAGTAAATACAATCAAAGATATAGCGAGATGCAACGGTTTCGATCCAGAAATTGTCTATAGGCTAATTAGGAAACGAAAATTTAAAATTCTATTGCAAAATTCCACCACTTTAAATGGGGATAACAAAATTATGTACTGAATTTATAAAAATACCATATGTACCGCAGATAACTAGAGGTATGAATGCTATTCTTGGGAAAGCAGGCTTCAAAGTGGTTCACACTTCTACTTGTAAATGCGGAAATTGGGACAAAAAATATATCGGGTAGTCAACTAGGTCTATTTTAACTCGCTTCAAGGCGCATCAAGCCCATTACAAATACGACCGTACTGATAAGTCTAGCATGGCATCACACGCGTTGGAAACGGACCATAAATTCAATATCAATAATCTCAAACTCTTAAAACCAGGAAATAATAAATTTGATTTACAGGCCTTGGAAAGTATAGCGATATTTAAAAATAAACGTAGTCGTCTTAACAGTATATGGTCCGATTCGGAACTGAACCCTGTATAGATTTATCAGGTAAACAGGATTAAGACTAGCCATAAATACTTACCCAGCTCTAAGAAATCAATTTTATTGCTCTTATGTCCAAAATAGTTCTAAGAAACCCTATAGGTTTATCGATCCCTTTCACTTCAGGGGAGGGAGGTTTGTTATTTATAGCAATGTAATGTAAGATTAGATTAAGATTAATCTTCATCTCCTGAGGATGCTGACTTTGTCAGCGAAACACGTGTAGAGTTTAATTACTGTGTCCACTGTGTTTTGGCGTGTGGGGGTTAACTTATTAAGAATTCATAGTGAATTTACGTCAAAGTTCTTGATCCAACTAAGTACTGTG
The DNA here is from genome assembly GCA_963966045.1 of Xestobium rufovillosum. Lineage (NCBI taxonomy): Eukaryota > Metazoa > Arthropoda > Insecta > Coleoptera > Ptinidae > Xestobium > Xestobium rufovillosum. Next base: position 38,981,153 of record OZ014494.1, on the reverse strand, counting down.
TGTGGGTGCGTTCCATTTAAAAACATTATGTTTAGGGCAACACTCTATACGTGGACACCCTGTATAAACGAAAATAATTTTAAAATGTGCACTGAGGGAATCTTAATGTATTAAAAGAGTGACTAGGTCTACCTACCAGCGTTACCAGCTTTGGGTTTATTCTAATGTGGCATGAAATTAAACATTTATTTCGATAAAACTCATATTGGAGCATTCCGACAATATTTGTTGTAACATACCTCTCATCTTCCATCAACGGTATAGATATCTATGGAACTATGATTTTTGGGCATCGCCTACAGGACCTGAAAGGATAAGAACTAATTCACAGAGGACGTTGGGAATAAAACAGAGAAAAATGTGAGTTCCCTTATAGAATATAGTAAGTTCCTTAGCCAAATGATGACAAATTAATGGGATGATTTGTTGATATGGATAAGCGTTTAGAGTTAGAAGTTTACCTCAAGCAATAATTGTTAGCATTAATAAAATTATTGAATGAGTTAGATTAAAATTTAAACATTTTACTTAGATGTCTGAACACAATGTTATTTAGTCGATTTAGTATTCGAAAGAATGTAATTTATAAAATCAATAATATCAGAGAGATGTGACAGCTTTGCGGCAAAAATGAATCAAATTATTGTAAAAATAAAGATAAACGAGAGTTCTAAAAAGATTCTGTTATTTAAGTAATAATTGATATAGGAAACAGTGAATTATTCCACCAACACTTATACATAGAACCCTTTGCTAAAAGTATAACTGGAACCCAAAATTAAAGCTATTTCACTGGCAGAGACACCATTACTCTGCATCTCCTCTAATGTGAATTAATGTCGAATTAATTTTAATTTTCAATTAAAATAGTGGGTGGAATAAATCGTCAAGATTGAATTTGATTATGTCAATGGTAATTTTACTTTAGCTGTGATGATATTTCTAATTTTTGTAGATTATTTTTATTTAAAGTGAAGGAACTCATTATAAAGAAGCAAATTAAGAAAAAGAGGGGAAATATAGAAAAGAACAAAAAGAAACAGCCCAGAAGTAAATAACACCAACATTTCAAGAAAAATAGGATGGCAGGTTACAAGATATTGTTTTGTAATATGGTAAGGGAAGATTTGGATATGCATTATTGGAATACCTACTTGGTGTAGGGTGTTCACGGCATAGTACACATGTGACGAATTTTCCAGTAATGCAGCCGAGCGGCTTACCGGAAACTTCCCCAATTACCTGATAGGTCTAATCACTTGCATGGCAACTATTATCGCAAATTACAAGTTTAAGGACCCATCGTCTTACCGAAACTCTCATGATTTAAATGGGTTAGAAGCACATTGTTCAGAGGCGGTCGCCCGAAAGGAGATAGCCCCGACAAAAGACAGCGGTCACAATGGCCCCCTCGAAGGATAATTTAATTCCTAAAGTTGCCTGCGCTGATTAACCGCAACCCCGAAACAAAGGCGCATCAGTCAGTACAACTTGCATGAACTTCACGTAGCGTAATAATTGTCAAGGAACTATTAATAAATATTAGGTTAGTTAAGCAGCTAATATATTAAATTTCTGCGCCACTGGTAGAAAATGACGCGTATAGACTCAACCCCGACATTGTTTACGGCCCAAAAAGATGTGGGTAAAACGTCAATGATGGTTAGTTCGTAATTGCACCATCTGGAAAAAGCTCAATAATTGTTACCAATCTAGAAAGTAGCGTGTTTACAAAACGTCTTCCTATTAGAACTTATTTATTTATTAAAGCGCATATCAAGCATAATTGCACCGAGCAGAATAACGTAAGTTCAATCACTGACTTTAAAATCGTGGGATTCTGAACTAATGTACTTGGTAATAAAGTCATAACAAACAATAATAGTAAAGATTATATTATAATAGAACGCACACATTTACTAGTAAACAATTAACCCCTAGTTTCAAAAATATTTCAGTCACTGATTAAATTTGGTTATTCTTATTAATTTCTCCCCTTAAAGTTTATAAAGTTATTATAAAGCTTATAATTCTCGGCATTCATTTTACCTTAAAACCACCAATCTGAGTAATTTATAAAGGTGCTGGGAAATACACGTAGTTAACTTTACAGGCAATTCCTCTTAATCGTGTATGCTCACTTTTAGATAAATGTGAGTATTTCTGTACTTAATTGTACGTTCTTATGAAACCTGATATCATATTCTCAAAATCACCTTTAAAAGTTGATTATGTGAATTTCTGAACACCCCACGTTTCTCTTTTAGAATATCACGTGCTCTCGTAAATTATAAGTACAGAGGGTTCACATTGGTAGAGAAAATGGGTTAGTTCCTAGTCCTCGTAACTAAGCTTAGTCCTGTGTAGTCAGAATAGGATAGTGCCAGTACCAGAACCAGTAAAGTACTAGTCGTAGTAGCTAGTTATCAATTCACCACCCAAATTCTTTACACAGTCTTATTTGCTGTACAGGGTGTCCCAAGGGTGTCCTATTTTCGTTGTGATTTGGGGGTTTCTCATAGAAGCAGCAGAGATAGAGTCTCGGGGTTTTCGCGAACCTGAACTACTTTCTTGAGTATAATAGAAAGCTGATACCAGAACTTGGATATCGTTTCTAGTTTTCGAGAAAAAAAATAATATATATTTTTATCGATTTTCAAAAATTCTCTACAATTCTTCTTGCACTAAGCAGACTAAAGCTGTTAAGATTGATTCTTATAGAACTTTTTCCAAGGAATTCAGTGGCGTACGTAGTTTTTTCTATAGGGAGCGTATTTTTTGAGTTATGACATAAAGTTGAATTTTTAAATGGAAACCACAGCAGGCTTTGGTCAAGTTCGAAAGGTCTTTTTTAAGCTATCAATATATATATATATATATATATACTGGTCCGCCGTATCTTGTGACATCCGGTAAAAATGGTGACGTTTCGGCATCCAGTCTTAAAAAAGCATATATGAAGAAAACAAGAATAAGACTTTCTGGAATTCATGAGGGGGTGCCATTTCGAGAAAAAAAAATTAACCATACACATAATGAAAAAAATATTTGTCCTATCTCTTTGACATCCGTTGTATATCCATTATACATATTCATTTCACATGTCCTGCGACATCCGTGAAATATTTGCGTATCTTGTGACATCTTTACAGAGTTGCCATTTTCATAAATCATTTATTAAACAGGAGGTTATACCGCGGGCGTTTTCCCTATGCAACCCATGTATTTAACGCAGGGCAAGGGTTTCCAAAATAAAATTAAGTTCTCTCAATATTCATAACCGATTTTAATTATTGAAAAATTTTCTCGTTTCGGAAAATATTTTGCCTACAGAGAGTTCTTTTCTCGTAAATTTGCATAACGAAAGGTAGCGCAATGTGAATGTGACTGGAATTGCGTTAACTGGGTGCATTAAAACAATTTTTTTCGGTTTCAAAGTTAAAAACTTGGAAAAAGGCCCATTGAGTTGCAATTTGTTAACTCTGCACATGCTCAAGGAATGGCTGAACTCGTGGCTGAATAATTTACTAAGTATTGGAAGATAAGTATAACCTCCTCTTAGGAGTAATAATAAGGACATTTCAAGTTTTTTTTTTAAAGGAGGGCTATAATTGTACAACTAAAACTTGAACAATTTTGAGTGAGCATCAAAAATAGGTATAGAATAAATTCCTACCAAATTGACGGATTGTGTGGCTCTCCACTGAAGCAGCCTGCCAGGGAACAGGATGCATTTTTTTTATTTTATTTTAATTCATCATCATAAGGTCCTCAGTCCGAAGACTGGTTGGATGCGTACCTCCACTCTTTTCTATCCTGAGCTAACCTACGCATTTCCCTAAATGTAGAACATCCTACATCCCTAACTATTTGAGAGCAGTAGTCTAATCTAGGCCTACCCCTGCCTCTTTTTATTCCTATCTCTGACTCTAGTATGTCGCGAACTATTCCTTCGTGTCTTAGAAGGTGTCCTACCATCCTATCTCTCCTACTCTTTATTGTCTTCCATACCTTTCGCTTTTCCCCAACTCTTTCTAATACTTCCCTATTGCTAACCTTATCTATCCACGATATCTTCATCATGCGCCTGTAGCACCACATTTCAAACGCTTCTACTCTTTTTCGATCCACTTCCCCTATTATCCAAGTTTCGCACCCGTATAATGCCGTACTCCATACATACGACTTTAAGAGTCTCTTCCTAGTCTCAACATTAACCGTTCTCGAACATAACAGCTGTTTCTTTCTGTTAAACGCAACTCGGCCCTGCGCTATTCTTTGTTTTATATCTTTAGTGCTCCTACCGTCTTGAGTTATTTTACTTCCTAAATAGCAGAAATCCGTGACCTCCTCTATCTTCTCATTTCCTATTTGTATGTCAACTTTAGTTCTATTTTCACATCCCCTACATACCAAAATTTTAGTTTATTTTTTATTGACTTTCATGCCATAGCCCTGTGTCAAAACTGCTTCCATTTCATTCAAAGCCGCTCCTAATTCTTCTTTGCTAGATGCTAACACTGCTATATCATCCGCAAATCTGAGCATGTTAATAGTTTGACCCTGTACGTTAATCCCTGAGGCTGTTCTGTCCTTAACAATATTAATAGCATCTTCGATATATAAGTTGAAAACTAGAGGTGACAATGCACATCCCTGTCTCACTCCCTTCCGGATATCTACTTCCCTTCGTTCCTGCTCACATTCTATAACTGCCTTTTGCTCTTCGTAGAGATTATGTATTGTATTTTAATTGAAAATTTAAATTCAGGCCTAAACCTACCATAAAATTAAATTCCTGATGAACAAACTGCACCTTTCTTTATTACTGTTAGAATGTATCTTTCATTTTCATATGTTTTGGTATTACTTGCCTTATGCTGCGCCACTGTCTTAGAATTTATTTTGTTTTGTATACTGATAAAGCAGAGTTGTTTTTGGTTTGGTTCTTTTTTAATATTATTAGTTTTCTGGATGCAAAAGCACACGTGGCTATAAAATTTTCTGTGAACTTATAATTACATTATTTTACGTTTTGCATTCTTTTTCGTGTAATTACGCTCGTTCAGCTGAAGTTTACCGTATTATTTGACAGATTACGGCCCCAGATCACGGAAGTCTGGATGCTGAACGTTTAATTTGTGGTGAACGTGTAAAAAAGCAAAAAAAAAAGCCTAAGGTTAAATGTCTGTGTGACAATGGGTGATCGGAAGTGATGAATGTAAAAAAAATTATTGTAGAAATTGCCATCAATATAAGTTCCAGATGAAGTGTACATTAATAGCGAAAGGCTTCTATAGTATAGCCGATGGTACAGTAAGGAAACCAGAAGTTCCTGTTGGAGACGATGAAGCGCAGAAAAAAAATAGAAAAGTTGAAATGTGGTGCTACAGACGCATGATGAAGATACCGTGGATAGATAAGGTTAGCAATAGGGAAGTATTAGAAAGAGTTGGGGAAAAGCGAAAGGTATGGAAAACAATAAAGAGTAGGAGAGATAGGATGGTAGGACACCTTCTAAGACACGAGGGAATAGTTCGTGACATACTAGAGTCAGAGATAGGAATAAAAAGAGGTAGGGGTAGGCCTAGATTAGACTACTGCTCTCAAATAGTTAGGGATGTAGGATGTTCTACTTTTAGGGAAATGCGTAGGTTAGCTCAGGATAGAAAAGAATGGAGGTACGCGTCCAACCAGTCTTCGGACTGAGAACCTTATGATGATGATGATGGGTAAAGATCTAAAGATATTTTTGATCAACTAAATTCTATTTACGAACAAAAATCTGAAACAAACGAAAAGATAATTGAGAGATTCCATCATTATAGCATGGATCCTAATAGCTCAGCGAAGGTGAAAAATCTGGTCAGGCAAATAAAGGAAGTTGGAGAATCGTCAGTGACTCAGCTGTGATGACCCAAAATTCTTAGTGGATTACCTACAAAATACAGAAATTTTAGACAAGCTTGGCTGCCATTTGATGAAGACAAACAGACAATAACAAACCCAACAGCACGTTTTCAAGACGAGAAGGCCAACTTATCATCTGCAGAAGACTCAAAAAAGGCTATAGCAGTAGTGCCATCGAATTCTAAGAAAACCGGCAGTAGCCTCAACACAAAAGAAAGGTACAGAGTAAATGTAATATGTAATATGTTACAACTGTAGAGGTCGTGGTCACTTTGCTCGGGATTGTCGGAAACCGAAGAAAAATCTAATGAGAAGTAAAGATGGACATGTCTAAGTTAAGTATACAGGGTGTCTCTACTTAAGCTTACGTTAGGAATATCTCATGTGTTCCAGCAAACATTTTGTTTTGAAAGTTTGAATGCATACCTTACAAAATATGGCGGATTTTAAAAAAATGTTTGTGATTGCATTTTGGTGTTCCTTGTTGAATTTGAAGGCCACTTTGTTAACCGTACATTGGGTCTAACTCCCACCGTTTCGGCGTTATTTGACGTTAAAGAACATAATTTTTCAGATTTTATCAATTATAACTTGGAAACGCTACGAGATATTGAAAAATGACTTACACGTCCCTATCATAGTTTTTAATCTATCTAATGGGACTGGAAAATACTGCTACATGATTGGTTAAAAAATTAAGAAAATGATCAGTCAGGAGGCAGTATTAATGAAGCGTTTCCAGACCCATGTTTTTTCTTATCATTTTTCTTACTTTGACGCTAGGAATATGTTCAAGATGTTTTCCGATCATTAAAGAAACACCCTGCATATACAGTGTGTCCACTTATTAGGGGTTTCCTCCCTCATAGCTTTATTAGGCTTTGTACTAAAAAATGTTCTTAATAAATGTAGTTAATATTATCTTCAGTTACTCTTTGGTAGAAGTTCATGATGAAATAAATAATATTATTATTTATTTCATCGTTCTTAATAAAGTTTTATTCTTTCTGAATTGGCTATAATTTAAAATTATTTGCACTTATACAGGCTGCCCAGTTCTTCTGCACACCGCCTAACTTCATTTTCTTAAACGGAACACCCTGTGGAATTCCTTGTTGAATTTAAGGGCCACTTTGTTAACCGTAGTTTTAACATGAAGAAAAGCCGAAACGCTAGGAGTTAGACCCAGTGAATGGTTAACAAAGCTGCCTTAAATTCAGCACAGAATTCCAAAATGCAATCAAATACAGGGCGTTCAAATCACAAATCGGTGGACTAGGTTTTTCCGTGCATTCTTGGAACATGCAATATTTAGTTAAACATAACCTGCTGATAAGCCAGTAAGTACGTAGAGGCACGTTATGAATATTTCAATGCTAGCTTAGTTGGGGTAGCATTCTATGACGTCTCGTAGTACACAAAATCCGGAGTTAGTTTTATAATCATTCAGTGCCTAGCGGTGTACTTGTCCGAGGATAAGTTGTTCGAACTGTCCAGTATCACTCATTTGTGAAATTACAGCAATTTACTCAAAATCACAAGATCCGCCATTTTGAATGGAATCTATAGAATGGTTTCATACTTGGCTAAATTAAGAATTGAACGACCTTTAAAATTATTTGCAACATACCCCCCCCCCCCCCCCGCTTCTTCGTTAAAACAATTATGAAATTTGATGACCAGCTGACATCTTCGATTTAAACTAAGTGGTCACTCGCCAATTTTAACAGCAATTATCTCATGTTTCTGAAATGGTAGGCGGATCTGGTTTTCACCAGTCAATTTATTTTGTTCTAAAGTTTTCTATATGCCATGTTCCAAATGTCTCCCTATTTATGCAAAACAATTGCGCTTTTCGATTTCAAAAATCGGTGTTTTTTTTTAATGGAACAACCTGTAGGTATATTTTTAAACCATCAAAAAGCTAAGTTTTTTCCAAAAATGTACAATTTGCTGCATGTTAAATAAAAATGGGAGAGTTATTTAATTTTAAAAGTAGAATGAACTCATAAAAATTACCTCACGTATCAGATAAAAATTCATATGTTTAGATGAAAATGGGCAACATATTCATTTAGGTATTTTAAAATTGCAGCTATTTATTGAATTCTTAGCTGTTATTATTTGTAATGTTTTTCATTTGTTGATTAATTAAAAAAGTTTATTTTTCACGTCTGTCTTTAATTCATTTAAAATGAAGTAACCTATTTTTTATTTAATATGCAGCAACCTTTACATTTTTGGAAAGTAGAAGAATAATTCAAACTTGTCATTCTTTAATCATCGTTTGAAAAATTATATTTTTCGAAATTCCAGAGAAAGCGAAAGTTTCGCGAAAAAACAACACACGGGGCACTCTCGCACTGTTGTCAAGTTTCGGATGTCAGAAAGCGCGCCAAGTGAAACAAAAATGTCTACGTATAATACACGGATGTCGCACGAACTGGAACGTAGAATTTTGCAATATACAACACCAGCTCTCCTGCGCTCCCTCTATGCAATATACGTTGGAACTTAAATATACATGTCCAACTTAAAACACTGCATTTTGACATCCACCTAGAATTTCTTCTAGACCCTCCCGCCCCTCCTACAAGGCGATTTAACATAGAAAACGTTGTGACATCCGATTTTGGATGTCACAACGTCAATGGATGTCAAAGAGTTAGCAAAATTTTTACGCCTGGATGTCACAACGACTGGTGGATGAAAGTATATATATATATATATATATATAAGATAATAGATATTATTGGCCAGCAGTCATAATTGTTATGCAAGACAAGACTCTCTCTCGCGAAAAATGCGAACTAGCGCCGACCGGGAGTCGAACCCGGGTCTTTCACTTTCCGGGCGACTGCTCTATCCAACTGAGCTATCAGCGCCGCAACTTGTCGAGAGAGAAAGTTCTATATAAGCTGCATATGAATGGGAAGGAAATTATCATTACAGAGAAAATCACTAATTGGAGAATCGCAATCTGTTGTCGACATATAGCAACTTGAACCGACTGGAACTCCGAAAGTGCGTGTAAATTCTCAATGATTAATTTGTCAGATTAATCATGCATTGTATGAGCCACACATATATTTTTAATAGATGAGAATCAATATTGACTGAGAAATGTTTAAGATAATAGATATTATTGGCCAGCAGTCATAATTGTTATGCAAGACAAGACTCTCTCTCGCGAAAAATGCGAACTAGCGCCGACCGGGAGTCGAACCCGGGTCTTTCACTTTCTGGGCGACTGCTCTATCCAACTGAGCTATCGGCGCCGCAACTTGTCGAGAGAGAAAGTTCTATATAAGCTGCATATGAATGGGAAGGAAATTATCATTACAGAGAAAATCACTATCGCATTTTTCGCGAGAGAGAGTCTTGTCTTGCATAACAATTATGACTGCTGGCCAATAATATCTATTATCTTAAACATTTCTCAGTCAATATTGATTCTCATCTATTATAAATATGTATATATATATATACTTTTATATTGTTATTTCAAAAATCGGCAAAGATTTTGGTACTTTTTACCTTTAGAAAATATAAGATAGGTAAGTACATCCAAGATTTTATGTTAACAACTTTTAGTAACAACTCAAATAAAAGCAACAAAAACAGAAAAAACATCAAAACAAACAAAAACAAGAAAAACAACAAACAAAATTATAGGAACTGCTCCAATTGATTGCCATGTTTTCAACACATAATCTACATCTTTTAGTTAATTAAATTAATTAAAAAAATAAGATAGGCTTGCAAATATCGGAAAGCTGCAAGTGTTGCCTCTGCTATCTCGGCTTGATTTATGTATCTTCGTATGTCTATTTTTTCTTTTAAAAATGCCCAAACAAAAAATCTAATATACCCAGATCTGGTGATCTTGCAGGCCACAATATAGGTCCATTTGTACCCAACCATCTAACCGGAAAATTATTTTCTAAATAATTTCTAACTATTGCAGAATTGTGTGCAGAGGCACCATCTTGTTGGAAATATACCCTGTTTATGTTTATTAACTGAACATTTTCCATTATCGCCTCTGCGTTAATATTCAGTAAATTAATGTATCTCAATCCCGTTAAGTTTTCATCAAAAATTTGGTGTGCTAGTTGACCTCCCAAAATAAAACATGAAACGTAAAATCCAAAACGTCCTTGCCTCTGACGGTCAAAAGTTTGGTGCAGATTTGTGTCAGACCAGTGACGCACATTATACCTGTTAAATAATCCTACGCTGCTTATGTGAGTTTCATCTGTCCAAATGACAGACCGCCCAACTTCTGGATTTTCTTGAATTTTATTTAAGTACCACCTACAAAATTAGTCCTTCTTTCTTGATCTCCCGGGAAGAGAAGAATAAATTGAATTTTATATGGCCTATATTCGCCTTTTTTAATATTTTTTGAACTTTTGTGTTGGAAACACCAACTTGTGATTCGATTTCGAGACGAGAAGTTTTTGGTCTCGCCTCAACCAACGATAAAACATTTATTTCTTCCTCTTCCCTATTTTCTTTATTATAAATTTTGTTTCTAGGTTTATTGAATGACCCATAGTGAATTAAATTTGATTTTAATCTCGAAAACATCATTTTGCTTGGTTGTCTTCTTTCTGGGAACCTAAATTTAATAAATCGATGGATATGGAGAGGTATTATACTGGAAACGGGTATCTAGGAATTTTTTGTGTACCTGTTGAGATATAGATCCATTGATTCATTTATATTCTCACGACATTCATTGAAGACAGCAATTATGTCGTATTTTTCGAAATTTTGATAATTTGGAAGTGCCATTATGTATATGCCAAGTATCTATTAATAAACCTAGCTGCTTGAAACTTTCGCTAATGCATGTCAACAGATAATTATTATTTAGTTGTTAACATAAAATCACCGGTATCTTGAATGTACCTACCTATCTTATATATCCTAAAGTTAAAACTTAAAAAGTACCAAAATCGTTGCCGTTTTTTGAAATAACAATAGAAAAGAATATATATATATATATTTTTATAGCTTAAAGACCTTTCGAACTAGACAAAAGCCTACTATGATTTCCATTTAAAAAATTCAACTTTATGTCATAACTCAAAAAATACGCTTCCTAAAAAAAACTACGTACGCCACTGAATTCCTTGGAAACAGTTCTATAGGAGTCAATCATAACAGTTTTAGTCTGCTTAGTACAAAAAGAATTGGAGAGTTTCTGAAAACCGATAAAAATCAACATTATTTTTTTTCTCGAAAACTAAAAACGATATCCAAATTCTGGTTTGGGCATTCTATTACACTCAAAAAAGTAGCTCAGATTCGCGAAAACCACGAGCTCTATCTCTGCTGCTTCTATGAGAAACCCCCAAATCACAACGAAAATAGGACAGCCTGTACACCAAACGATAAAGTGCAATCGACAGATAAGTCAATACAGGCATCTTCTGAATTTTCATTTCCATCTTATTTGAGAAAATTAATTACATGCACATGCTTCTTGTAACTCTAGGTCTTAAAAATGAGAAGGTAGGTGATTTGAATCCGATACAATCGGATACGTCAAGGTGCTTTTAAACACATTGTTACCAATTTGCGAAATTAAGATTTCTCCGTCTTCTGCGGAGATTTACTTACGCGCCTCTTGTGCCCCTTCTAATGACTCACTTCGTGATCCACAATCTTTCAGGCTACATTTATTTTTCCTCGAGCATGCTATTGAATTCTTCGATAAAACATTATAAAATTTCAAAGATGAGTTTCTAACCGACAACTTCGCAAAACAACAAATTTTGGTTGAGAGAAAAGACAAGTATCAAAAAAGATTCTTCCTTCCAGAACAACTCTCTGACTGGCTAGTGACTAGGCAAATCACATTTTGAAACAAGCACCTTCTCGCTCAACTCTGGTTGAGTATGTTACCCGGGCTAGCTACCAGTGCCTCTGTACCAATGGGGAAAACCCGCAAATTTTGAAAATGATCCTATTGAATAGTTTACTATCCAAAACAAATTCCGCAATTTTCGTTTTTTATATTTGAGACTTATTTTCGTCATAATTGAATACGAAACGTGCATCACACTTGAAACACAATATTTGAATGACGCTGTGACGTACGGGGCCTACAGATTAGGTAGGGATTTTAACATGCGCAAACCGATCCGTTAACACCCTGAGCGCCCGCTCATTCTTCGACTCCTCCCCACCTTATCCAGGGAGACGCGTTATACCACGGCGCAACGGATAGGCCTTCTACGTCACAGAAAGCGCGCGTTTTAGCCCTCCCGGTTATGCTGCTTTTCTAGTTGCATGTTTTTCTTTTAGCAAGGCGCATAATCAAAATTTTTACGTGGTACGCGATACATATTCTATTAGTGCTTGATATTACAGTACTAAAAGTTATAAATTCAATTAAGCGGGTCTTCCCCATTGCTCTACCAATGTAAACCTGCATTTCAAACCTTTAAAATATAAGGGGTGCATTAGAACTTGGACATTCATTGAGACAGACAATTCGGAATGTTTACACAGGAAAATCAAAAAAGGAGGTCCAATTACAACTTATCCTAAGTAAATTTGAAAAGTTTCCACTTAAGAAAATATTACAGGTAGGTAATATCCTTCTTTGACACACTGTATAAACTATAGCATAATAATTTAAAAGAACACGTAATTTCTATGAACAATGTATAATTAATGTTTCTGGTCAAACCTGGACTGTTTGGTGGGACGAAACCGTATCCAGAGGCACCAACAATTACTCCGCTAGTTTCCCCGTTATCTGGTGGAGCTGGGGGGAATACAACAGGGCCAGTGTTTTGTCTAGGATCTCTCGCTCTTTGTAGGGGAGAATCTAGTCCGCCCCCAAAAGCGTAAGGTGATCCAAAACCGAACTGACACCTAACCATCGTTGCCAAAAGACAGGCGGTGACAGCGGTTAGAAACTGAAAAAAGATGTTACACTGTAAGAGAATTCCAAAAATAAATTTTAATTTCTTAAGGTGTAATGTGTACAGGCGCACAGCACTCACGAGTCACGCAAGAATGAAACTAGTGGTTTGCGGTTTCTGCAAACAGAACGAACCTCACGATACGCTGAAGCATCTCCAGGATAATGACAAAGGAAATATGTATATGAAACAGACCCGTGCTAACAATGTAAAATGTTGTAGAAATTGGGATATGAAAAATTAACATGGGTATTTTAAATATAAAAGAAAAATATTTCCTACAGGGAGACAAACCGTAACTACAAGATTTTATTTATACAGCGATCTTCACATGACGTTCTGGAAATATTTTGGATTATAAAAAGCGTGACGAATAACTGTGGACTTACTACAAACCCTTTGTTTCTAAACAAACATTTGCCCCTCCTTAACTACGAGTATTAGAGTAAATTAACTGCTCTAATGCCAATAGTGTCTTATTTTTATTTATTAAAGAATGTAAGTTTATTTGCAACTCTGAATGTTTTTAATTTGATATTTTTTATCGAATAAAAGTTCATTTTTCTGTTTACTGTCTTTTTTATTTAGACATTCAAATAATCGCAATCGTACAATTATTTTCTTAAGCGAAATAATAATCGTTAAACAACAATCGTTTCATCACAAAATTTTTCTCAATAAACATATTCCAATAATATGTGTATGATGTATGAGTGGTACTGGATCATTCGAACAACTACTCCTCTAGCAAGTAGTACCCCGCCAGACTTTGAATTACATAGCAAATGCAGCATATAAGCATAAAATGAATGCAGAAAGCACTTCACTGACGAGTCCCATAAGGACGAAATAAGTGGTCTGCAGTTTTCCGTAATTATTTTGAATGCACTATATTTGGTAGATACGTATGTATACCTATGTATCACTAAGGTCCGATTGTTCAAAAAAAACCAACACCGGCTTAAGTCTGACACCGGCTTCGTTGCTATGATACCGGCTTTCTGGTCACAGCGACAAAGCCGCTGTGAGACTTAAGTCTGTGTTACTTTTTTGGACAACCGGGCCTAAGCTTTCTATAGCATAAAATACGCCTAGATAAGAATAAAGTTACATGGCCATAAAGTTTGCATTCATTAAGTATTAGATGATTATTCTAACTTAGTGCTACCTCTCAAACACGATACCTACACTATTTTTTCGATAACTGATACTTAAAAACAATGGTAATCAATAATATGCGTAAAACATATTTAAATGAATTTTGCACCCACTACCTATTGGGTATTTATATGATAAACATCAAGGTTTGAATTCTTTCTTTTTCAATTTGCCTATAGGTAAGTATACAAACTCTATCATCGCGTGAAACCTCCTCAAAAACTATACTCTTTGCAACCAAACACCGTATGAGCTTCCATACACACACAGATGAGACAACCTAGGTATATGGCAGCATTTTATGTTACCGGAATGGTTTCTCTCAAACAATAGTTTGTGACGTTTGGATGCAAACATATGACTCGGAAACATCCTGTATAATCTGGAAAGTTCAGTCAACTAACTTACTTCAACAAAGCTGGAGACATCCTTTATTAAGTTAAACATGTTATAAGTTTACCTAATTGTATGAGGTGAATTTCGGAACTACCAGATGGAACACATTTAGTAGAGTAAGGGTTGCTTTGTTTGATGCATTGATTAATTTCTTGACAAACAAGCATTGTATGACAGACAATATCGAACAGAAGCCTTTGTTTCTATTGATCACTTCTCTGTTAAGACGGCGTGAGCAACATATGTGGTATGTGCAGGAGAGAATCAGAATTTCATAATTCAAATCAGTAGATACAAACCTAACTTATAGAAATATATTCCGATATAAGTCCTTTTCCCGAACTTTAATCATCCTATGTATTGTTTCGTAATTAGTTTTAATAAACTGTATTTATTTGATTACTCCAACAACGTAATAAAACGCGCAAACTAAACTTTCTAGCTACTCAAATTCCCTATTCATTTTTGAATCATCTCCGTACATCGCTTTTTATCGCTCGAAACATCATACAAATAACTTTACTTTCATTCAAGCCACTCAATAAATGCCATGTTCCTCAAAAAACAAGGTTGTAAATCACTCCACAAACCACAGATAATTCGATGGGACACCCCAATCACAGTGTCACACCGTTTCGCGGTAAGCAGAAGCACTACTCATAACACTGCTCTTTCCTTAAAAGACAGATCGCCCTCGAACAGAAATCATCTCTCTCGTTTCCAAGGTACGGATTAAATTGATCCAGATGAACCACCTTCATGCTCGTACGCGGAGATCGCTGAAACCGATAAACGGCATCCTCGTTACCATTCGCTATGACCCATCCCAATTCTTCTGTAATTTGGGCGATCGTTCTCCTGGAAACCCGCAGAATTATATCGGGCGTCACTATGCTGTCACATTCCAAGGTACAGGCGTATGCAATTCTGAACAGCTTAATGTATTGCTACGAACCGCTCCGCTAATTTCTGGAACTACTGTCTATTGGCTATGGCTATGACCTGTCTTCCGGATGACCAAATAACACGTCCATTGGCACCCTTAATTCTCTCAAAAATAGTTCCCTTGCAGGTGTTCTCCCAGTTGACCCGTGCACCACTGATCGACACACCATCAGAAAAAATGGAATGTCGGCCCCATAACCTTCAGATGGTTTTCTATGGTTCTGTTGAGAATTGAGGCATTCAACCATACCATCAGACTGAGGATGCAAAGGAGTCTTAGTCTTACGTACTCGCAGTACCTTGCACCACAAACTCAAACTTTCGTCTCTGATCCAAGCGAAGTTCCATAGATAGATATACCGGAACGACCGAAGAAGTTGCTCACTATAACAACGAATAGTCCTTCGGTCACTAAATTAGTGCGACACAATCAGGATGTACTTGTTGAAATTTACCTATTTTGGGAATAGACCTGTCACATCAATAGTAACGCTCTCGAATGGATCTCAAACATTATACTGCCATTCTGCCACGGCTTCTTGTTCTGGGTCCCTTGCTTGATGCACAGTTATCACATTTCCGGCACCAGTTTATTATATCAATTTTATAACCCAACCAACATGACCTCTCTCTGACACCTAAGTGTCCCCCACTCACTCCATTGTAAATCTGTGTTAAAATTTCCCAAATGTTTTCTTTTGGTACCACGACCTGAAGTTTTTTCTTCCTTTCGTTGGCCCTCTCCCACATTCTCATCACTAGACCATCTTCAATCACAAGAGAATCCCATTGCGATCAACAAGACTTTAGTGCCACACCCTCGTCGGACACTTCTCCCCGCTTCCTTATATCTCAATAGAGGTGCTAGAGGTGCCAAATTCTAATATTTTCGTTGGGCGTTTCTCCAAATTTGTATATGCTTTTCCTCAACCTGTAGTTGGGTTCGATCGCATCTGATCAGCTTTACCTGCAACGTCTTCTCTTGCCTCACACATCACTGCTTGGCAAATACAGCTTAGCGTCTTCTAGAAAGCGTATCGGTATTGCTGTATGTGGTGTTGAATGGTGGAATTATATTGCTCTAGCATCCTACCCAATGGAAGGAACAACTGGCCGTCCTGAATTTTAAATTGCACCAACCACTTCAAGGAAGCGCGGTCAGTTCTAAAAGAAAATTCCTGCCCGCACAGGTATTTGCGGAACTGCTCGATGATCTTTACAGCAACTAACAGTTCCCTCTTGGTGACGCAATCGTTCTTAACTTTCGGGTTTTAATAGTGTTCTACTGAAGAAGGTTACGACCTTCTCTTCTCCATTCTTGGTTCCATAAAAGTTTGCAGATATTACTCCACCACTGCTCCACTCCTTGTAACCGGCAAAAACAATCACAAGTCTATCTACATACGTCCCAGACCACTACTATTTCTTAATGTTACGAATTCAAAAATCCCGAAATTACAGTTTAGTTCGAGTAATTTTCCAAATTTTCTTATCTTCCACAGCTTCCCAGCCGTTCTGGCCCAAAGAGCCGAAAGCTATCGCTTTCTATCGTTCGAAACACCCAATAAATACTACATACTTTCATTCAAGACCACTCACTCATTTCCGGAAAATTGTCGAAAATGATGCTGGAACAATGTCATGTTACTCAATAAACGGTCATAAATCACGTTACAAATCGCAGATAACCAGACTGGACACTCCATAACGCATCATGTGAATCAGTCTCACAGTTTCGCGGTAAGCAGAAGTGCTACGCTTAAGAATACAATAATCAGAGCACCTAATACATCAAAAAATTGGCTCGTCAAAAACGTCAGATTTTCATTCCAAGCCAAACAAAGTCATGTGCTACCTGCCGTTTTAACTTAAACTATATGCAGTATACTTACTCGTAATAGATCATTTTAGAATGTCGTCACACAATTGACAGCTGGAGGGCACACATTTGTTTGTTTAAAGCTTATTGGAGGGAAGAAGAGGAGGAATAACAAAGCAGATGTTTGTGTTACCATTTGGCACCAAAAAAAGGGGCGTAGCTTAAACTTGGTCGCTTTTATTTACGCTCAGAATTGAACAAAAATTCTTAAAATGATATGACTGGTTGCACTATTGCAAACGTTGTTTCGTTATTTTGAGTTAAATTACATGAACTCTAAGCCTCATCAGTTTGTTTGGCACCAAATTTGCTCAAATTTTGGTAACACTCACGTGCATAACGTCGTGTATCCATACTTTGCCCTCCAACAGAAAATGGCGGCCTGTCAAAATCAGGCCATTCTAAAACAGTCTATTATAGTAGTTTTCAACATACAAATTGAAAATAAACTATTTTCCCTGCAAAACTATAATTATTATATTGCAAAAGTTAGCTTAAGACGTTGTAACTAACACTGATAAACGTCAAATGGCACGTGCATTTGTTTTGTTTAGAATGAAAATATGACCTATGACGGAGACACTTGTGTACTGTGTAAGTTGTATCTTAACAATATCTTATTCCAGCATTTTTGTGAATATTCTGGAAAATGGAGAGGGATCTTCAATATTAAATATTTTGGATTTGAATAAAGCTGAATGGGAGATATTTTTGTGAGACTAAAGCATTATCTAGAATAAACTTTGCAGCATTAAAAAAGCCTAAAATATTATAGGTACAGTGTAGGTTGTAAAATTAATTGGGCTTCTTTCTCTTGAAATATTAGAAACTCTCTCCGAGTCCTTCATATTAAGTAAGTAGGTACTAAAGCACGCCGTGTTTAAGTTAGCCACCAAGTTGAATTAATGGCATTGCTGTATAAATTCGTCACCCCTTTAATAGGCCGGGGGGTTCCTACTTAGTACGCGTTCCGAAACTACCAGCTACGACAGTCAATTTTCCCATTAAAAAAGAATGAGACTAATCATTTTTTAGTATGATGCCTATTAAATATAGAGGAAGAAAACCTCTGAAACCGATAAATAATTTTCATGGCCAATCATGCACCATAAAGGAAATGCGCATTATTTCCAATAAAAAGAGCGTTAAAATTCGGCACTTTTACTTCTGTCAGGTGGAAGTCAGATCAGGTCAGAAGGCTTCTTTTATAATGATTTATCAACAAGGTATCTCAACACACGGTCCACATGAGAGCTATTAAAATTAAGATTCGCAAATGCAGATTAATGCGCAAGTTATTCGTTTTAATGCTCAAAGTATACTCTTATAATAGTGTCCGCTTAAGTCCTGCCCGTTTTTATAATACTCATATTTTTAGAATTATTTTTTGGAAAAAAATGTAAATTAAGTAAGATTCTGCAACAGGTCTTATTTAATTTGGACAGTTCGAATAGTGGCGATACTTTTCACTGCAATTAAGTAACTTACATACCGTAAGTTCAAGGCTTAGAAAGCATGACCAGGCGTTAATTTTCAGAGTAATTTGTTTGATTGATGAAAGTAACTAAGATCATCTAATGCAAGACTGACATTTGAGGAAGTTAAAAGAACATTAGCAAATTATAGTTGTAGAACAACATCGCGATCCACGACCGCGTTTTATGTTCAATTTCTGATTAATTAAGTACGTGCAAGTGTAATGTATGGAATCATTGATAATTACTTTCATTCATTAGAAAATGAAAGCATATGGAATATGTAATTTTAAGTAAAATGATAAGTAACAGCCTCTTGCGAGAATCTCCTAAAAGTTGTCACTATAAGATTAAGATTGTAGACCAGAACACTTCCATCGTAATTCCAATATTTCTTGGAAACGGTTTCAGATAGAGAGTTCATATTTGAGGGGTATATCTAAAATACTTTTACCTTTTGGGACTGAGCATATTTTCGTAAAAATGACTTTTTTGAAAAAATGTAGATTATTTTTAAGCGGTTTACAGAACGGGTTCTAAAATTATCTATGCCCAAATATGCATTAAAAATTAGATCTCCATCACAAAACTTTGCTAGATATATATTGAGTCACAAACAGAGGAAAGTAGAGAACTCTGGATAACAAGGGACATTGTAACTCTGATAGATAAGAGACGAAAATATATAAAAATAGGCTAGACGAAGGAGGGAAAAATATGCAGGTATAAAGCGGTCAAGTGGAAAATTATTCGGATATGTAGGAAAGCCAAAGAACAGTGGATTGATACCAAATGCAAAGAAGTGGAACATAAGTTCAAAGTAGAAAAAACTGACGAAGCGTATAAAATAATCGGGAGAAATTGCAAAGAAATTTGATCTAGGGAAGAGTTTGAGCTAGCATTAGAAAGTTTAAAAACAATAAAGCACCTGGTGTAGAAAGATTGCAGGCAGAAATTTTAAAGTAAGAGGGCGTTTTTAAGGTAAGAGAGCCAGAAGGTTACAAAAGGAACATCATAGTCGCTCTGCCAAAACGGAAAGGCGTGGATAGGTGCGAAAATTTTAGAACTATCAATTTAACTTCCCACGCGTCAAGAATTTTAACTAGAATTGTGCAAAGAAGGATGGAGAAAAGGGCGGAAGAAATATTAGAAGAAGATCAGTTCGGATTCAGACGAAATAGAGGTACGCGCGAGGCCAGTCTAGTAATTATAGAAAAAACAATAGAAAAGGGAAAAGGTGTCTATATAGGATTTGTAGATTTTAAAAACAGGTTCACATGGTTGTTTAAGCCGCATATTTTCCAGTACTCCAAAATTGTCTCCGACGTTTCATACACTTGTAGTCATCATCAGGTTTATTTTTCCTTATGGACGCCATATTGGATTGTTATGTCATTAAATAGCTTATTTTTTACTGAGAGTAGCAACCTATAACAAGTTGATATTCTACCAAAATTAATAGCTTTAGAAAATAAAATTCATAATTTTAGCGGAAAGATTTAGGTATCCATGGAAAACCAGCTTCATTAATGAGTATTTCTACAATAATTATTACAGTTTTATTTCGTTTAGTAGAAAACAATGAAACACCCATAATTTATAGCAATAGAAACTGCCAAAAAATAGTTTAGTTCAAAATTTTATTTGCCGCCCCAAGAAATCATAATTCCAAAATTATTGAAAAACAAAAAACATTAATGGAATAATAAAAACTAGTTACAAAACAAACGAAAACAACTTATTTTATTGTTGCAAATGATGTTCAAAATGTGCGCCTCCATTCTCGATGCAAATTTTGGCTCATCGTACAATTGCGCTGGTAGCGTCCCGCGTCTTTGTACGGCTTATTTTTAGGCCTTCAATAACCATTGAATTGGAATCGTAAATCGTGCAAGTTATTGTACGTTAATTCAAAATTTTACAAGTAGGCAGACTGTTTTGTAAATGAAGTATGCATTGGGGAGACACCATCTTTAAAACTCAAAGAAAATAGAACTTATTTCTAATTTCAGCATTAAAATTTTCAACTATTTGCGCTGGAATAATATCCATTTGTTATAGGTTGCTATTCTCAGCAAGAAATAAGTTATTTAATTACATAACAATGAACAATCCAATATGACGTCCATAAGAAAAAATAAACCTGATGATGACACCAAGGGTATGAAACGTCGGAGATAATTTTAGAGTACTGTAAAATATGATGGTTAAACAACCATTTAAACCTGTTTTTACAAATCATTAAAATGTTAATAAACTACGAAGTCATCAATAAAAACCAAATTGCAAATTTTTCATTTTTTCAAATATCTAGGAAACGAACAGAGTAAAATCTATTTTTGTGAGGGCATATTAAAGAGCTCCAAATTGTACAACTTTTTCCTCATTTAAACGTGTTTCTATCTTTAAAGATAAGCGAGATGGCAATGTTGTGGAGGCTTATCTGGGACACCCCCTGTAGGGTTTTGGAAAACAAATACAAATTTGAATGTGTATTTTTAAAGTTTTTTTAGTGGCTTTACAGTTCGCTTCCTCATAAAATTTCTATGGGGACTCAGCCAAAAACGAATTTATTTTAAAAAATGTCGGTACTTAGGGGGTTTTGGAAATGGACGACTCATATACGTCCGCTGTTACTTATGACTTACATAACCTTGCTGTTTCGGCATCTGAATCTGAAGCGAAATTAAACATTGGCTTATGAGAATGATAAATATGTTACGGAAAATGACTCATGTGTTCATTGGTTTTACGTAGTATCTAGGCGGGAAAAGATTTTTAAACTGCGTAATCATGTTCATCGATAAGACTATTCCGCGTCAATAAGATTAAACTGGGCGAAAGCGGAAAATTTAATTTGAAAAGGTTGTTGCTCGGAAGCGTTTTAAACAATTATTTGCACAAATTTGGAACTTTTCTCAAAATATAAGAGTGTTTATTAGGATGTTAAAAGGACAACTCCCACATATTTATTTAATTGCACATTTCGTACAGTCATTTTTCGGGAGTTTCAACGCATGCTACTGTCGTCCATCACGTTTATTCAAATTCTTCTTGTTCATGTTTCGGATTAAGTTTTATAAAGTAGAAGACAGCAGTCATTCTTCTACAGAGTGCACTTCAACAGAAGTTGTTAAAACGACCCAGAAATTTTTGCAAAATTAAATCTGTTACATGATAAATTTGCGAAAGGTATTTCACAAGCCAGTCGGGATTATTATTCGGATTTGGTAGGCTGCTTTTAATTTAGACATTTACTAAAATAAATAATAAATCATTAATAAACAAATATTACTTTTTTGGGGTGCGAAATTTTTCACTTTCCATACTTGTAATGTAATATATACTAATGAATTATAGAAGCATATTATCAATAAGTATAAAAAAGTGGAGAATTGCGAACGAGCGTGAAATTTCATACGTTCTTTTTAAGGATTTATTATTTATCTTAGCAAATTTAAAACCAAAATTTTTAAGGTAACAAATTTAATTTAGCTACTTAAGTTTTCTAGGCCGCTTCAACGACTTCTGGTGCAGGGCAATCTATAGAGGAATCGCTGCTGTCTTCTCTCTTCTATTTCCATTTTGCACTCTAGTTAGAAGTAGTTTTCTCAAAGAATGTGAAACGCAATATCATCATTGCAGTACATCTCTATATGTCAAAGTTGCCTAAATTTGAAATTTGTACCCGATTGGCTGCTGCCCGTGCGTTATTTATAACACACAAACTTAACATATGAATGGTCGAAATTATCAACTTTCGCGCCTGCTTAATCGTGTCACTTTCTTAGGGTGTCATAAGAAGTCTGAATAATATAACTTGGCGTATGGGTTGACACATGCATGTGAACTAATTTGTTTCGACATTGACAGTACTGCGACACTAATACTAGTTTCCATGATAACTTTTTTGGGACTAACTAATTAGTACGAAACAAGCAGAGACGTACAAATACATTCTTACCCAACCTTAAAAATGAGAATGAGTGAAATAAAGAGTTACAATGGAAAATCTTGATTATTTCATCTTACGTTAATAATTAGCAGCCATATCAACTGGTCGCGTGCGAGAGAGACATCAAACAAAAACATAATGCGTAGATTATTTCAATCATACGCCAAGTTATATTATTCAGACTTTAAGCGAGAATATTCCTGTTACATTGATGTCATCTCTCAATTATTCTCTGTTTATATACCAGAAATCTGTTTAGGATACGGAATTTTACCAATAATTTTGTAAAAGCAGTATGATAATATGATTGCTATTCAATTTATCGATTTATTCGATTTATCGAATAAGAAAGACACGCTTTAAAATCAAACTTATATTGCAATAAAAACGAAAATGTGATATATCATTCTAATAATTTATTTTCTATTGTTTATACCTATTGCAATTTCTGAACGCTATCAATTGTGGTGGTATGGAAAATTGGCAATATCGAATGCAGATTTACAATATACGCAGTTTAGCTGTTTGATTACTGAATAATTTCTCATTCATATTTCGCGTAAACACTTACTTGATTATGCAGTACAATCAACAAAAAGAGAAACTAAAATCATATTAGATTCATTATTCAATATGAAACACATGTAATAAGTTAGCTGAAGAACGTTCTCGCTTCTGTGAGTTCGAAAGCAAATAACTCGTGCGAATTTCTCTAATTTAGTTAGCATTGTTAAATTAATAACACTCTGAAACAACCATCAAATACACAGAAACTTGCAATTTCGGTAATTTTCAGAGAGTAAGTTCTATAAATATTTATTTGTGCCGAAAACTTAGTGTGTTGATTTTCACTTTTGAACGTGTTATGTAAGGAAACCGAAATAATATTATCTGCAAATTAACTTTATGATTTTGTAATGAACATGACTTTCCTTGCATCCCATTATCACATACAAATCATTGTTAATTACTTAGTAATTACTTAGTAACGGCTGCATGTCCTCAATAAGTGAAAGATACAAGGAAAACGCTGAATATGTCCCACGATTAGATGAGCAAACTATTATTAATTAGTGGTACTGGACCGTTCGAACAACTACTTCTCGGGCAAATACCCCGCCAGGCATTGAATTATAGAACTAAATCCAGATTTTTTTTGTACTACGAGACGTTTCAGACTGCTACCCCATCTAAGATGGCTTTGAAATAATCCTAATTTGTCTCCATGTACGTACGTGCTTTTAAGCAGGTCTTTGTTCAAATATTGCATGTTTTGAATGTGTATGGAAAACCGCAGACCAACTGGTTTCGTTCTTCTGGGACTCATCAGTACGGTGCTCTCCCCTACACACTCAAACCATGCAATTTAGCGTGCTATATATGCTGCCGCGCTCTGGACAGATATCAGCAAGTGACAACTACTTTGAGTAATTATCCAGTATTAATTAGTGGTACTGGACCGTTCGAACAACTACTTCTCGGGCAAATACCTCGCCAGGCATTGAATTATAGAACTAAATCCAGATTTTTTGTACTACGAGACGTTTCAGACTGCTACCCCATCTAAGATGGCTTTGAAACAATCCTAATTTGTCTCCATGTACGTAAGTGCTTTTAAGCAGGTCTTTGTTCAAATATTGCATGTTTTGAATGTGTATGGAAAACCGCAGACCAACTGGTTTCGTCCTTCTGGGACTCATCAGTACTGTGCTACACACTCAAACCATGCAATTTAGCTTGCTATATATGCTGCCGCGCTACAAACTATTATTAATTTCAATAATTAGACAGAAACCAGCAGATATAAATGCGGTCAAATTCAAGCAACCACACGAGCCCCTTCCCCCTCCGACTGGGATTCGAACCCATGTCTTCAAGTGGTCGGGAAGGTGCTCCAACAAACTAGACACATTCATCGCAAGGGTAGGCCCATATGAATTACAGAAAGGAAGATGTAAATTACAATTTAAGTATAGTATTTTTCAAATTTGTTGGCGTTTGCGCCGCCATATCCGATTATCCAAGCAACCGCCAGCAGTTCAGTAGTTTCCAAAATTTTACTGTTGCTAGGAACCGCGACAAGCGTGTGCGCCGCGACTCTGGACACGGCACACGG
Source organism: Xestobium rufovillosum (assembly GCA_963966045.1). Classification (NCBI taxonomy): domain Eukaryota; kingdom Metazoa; phylum Arthropoda; class Insecta; order Coleoptera; family Ptinidae; genus Xestobium; species Xestobium rufovillosum. The sequence continues at coordinate 38,956,375 of OZ014494.1, read as the reverse complement.
CAATAAGCATTTTGACGTTTTCCCTCAAGAAATGTATTCTTTTACCCACAACATTAGCCCGTTCACACAGAAGACACCGGTTATTTTCTAGGTTGTACTTAAATCTACTATTGGTTATAAACGCCACAAACTTGTGTCAGAAATATCCACTGTTTGTCTTGTTTTTAATTTGTTACTTAAAATTTTTAATGTAATGTGTTATTTCTTTTCTTTCATGGAATAAATAGCATTTCTTACTTCGGTTTTAATGCTGTCAGTTACATCTTCACTTTTTAATTTTGATTTGCTCTGCCTTTTTCCGGGCGTTGCAGCAGACAAACCTCGTTTTTCCTTTCCAAATATGCGCGACACGCTGCGTAGACTTACTTTTGATGCATCGGCCAATCGCTCCTGGTCACAAGTTAAAGGCAATAGGGGACCATTATTTTACTTCTCTCGAGTAAAGGTATTCAAAAATATTTCGTAAAACTTCTCGACACTTTGGTAAAAACATTTCCAGGCATCTTACACCTGACAATCAAACTGACAGTTATACTTGAAAGGCAATAATTTTTAATAAATTGCTTGGTGACCACTGGATATTGCAAAATAAGCATATTAATACTGAAACCATTTTGTTTCACACAACCATAGTAAGAAAGAGTGAGATCAAATACGGAAACGTGAGAATATTCTCAAGTCATCTTACGGCAGCAATTAAAATTTAACAAATCCATTTTACAAAAGGGAGAAAGACATATGAACGTAATGCGCAGATTACTGCACACACACGCCAAGATATCTGAAAAGAACTATAATTAAGTGTCAACACACCAATTAGGAGATCATTGAGTGAAGTTAGTGATGATTCGTTGAGATTCGAACTCCACAGGATAACATTCAATCAACTAATCATGTCCGAGCTGGACGAGATCAAGGCGCATAATAAAAACAGACAACGTGAAAATAGTTTTCTTCTACTGCACAATGAAAAATTAGGGTGATTCGATAGAAATGTGGCGCAGTGGTCAAGTATAACATTTTCAGTTTTTAATGTAACTGCAATTTCAAACTTCCACATTTGTCGAAACCTTCAAGAAATGCTGGTAACTGACGAAATACGTAATTTAGCCAAAAATTATCCCGAACAATCTTATACGGAAATAGCACTCGATATAGAAATAATCGGAGAGCCTGATAAGTGAAAGACTTTAAATCAGGGCCTATTAAAAAGAATAAGGCCTTAATCAGAAACTCTTTAGGGCGAAGCACAATAAATACGAGGAAGAAGTCTTACACACTGTATAATATTTGTATTTACTAAACGGTTTCCCTCTCCTTAATTTGTCCAACAAAAGAAACTATTACTGTAATCTTGTATCTGCAAAGTAAAAAGTTACGATAAGACAATACCTAATAATAATTATTGCAAGTTTTATAAAAAAAATCTTTAATTTCCTGGGGAAGGATGTTTCCAGTTCCACTTTCATAAATTACTTAATCTATTGAAATGCTTCTTTTGTTATTTTTGTTATTTCTTTAAAATTCATAGTTTTTATATAGGTACCGCACGCAAACGGTGTGTTAGTTATCATAAATTCGAAATCTCCATAAGTGCAACTTGTTGCACATACTGCACTTGCAAGGTTGTGATGTAATTTAGAAATGCACTTTGGATGAGCAAAAGATTACTAGCAGTGACAAAAGCGAAAAGCATTGATTTTAAAATTAGTACAGCACGTAGTTTCACTTTTTGTTCGGATTCGCAGGATGCAATGTCGCGTGTGCACTATTACGAAAAAACTCGTTACAAAATGTGTGCATTGCTACATGCACCAAAAGTATTTATTACATTTTTGTTTATGCGTAATGTTGCTATTTTGAAATTGTTTTACGTCTGAGTAAATTTTATTTAATTGAATTTAACTAAATGAAGAACCTCAAGATTGCAAAAACGAAATCTGGTTCATTTAGACACGAAGTGTACGTTTTGAAAGTTTGAAAAAGATGGTGCGTATTTTAAGAAACCATTTTCGTCATTGAAACACTTTCGGTTTTACCGGAAGTTGACCTAACTTGTTTTTCTTTTGTGCAAAACCCCCTCTTTATAATACTTATTGGAAATCTACATGAATTTTTAGATTTAAAAATTGTGAAAATCTTACGAAGTTTCTAAAGCAGAAGTAAGCACTCTTGGACATCGAACATCGAAAGATGTAGTGTCTTAATTACACTAGCATAGGAAAAACATATCGGCATTTGCAAGTATTATGCAAGAGATGATCCGCGACAAATGTAGTGTATTGGCTGCGAAACCTAATGGAACGATTCGAGCAACTGTCCAAAATAAAAATTGCCATGATAATAGCAGAATCTCGCAGAGATGGCGCATAAGGAACAAGGCAAGAAAATCGCGTTCCTGAAGATGATAATATAACACGTCTGAATAACCCAGTGCATCGCTCTACGCGTAAACTCTATACGACACGCCAATTCAAGACAAAGTAAGACGTATCGACTGAGTAACTTAGCAATGATTTAATATATTTCGATCTGATTTTTTACAAACAACGTTCATTGATAGAATCTACTACGCTGCTCGATGGGCAAAACCAGTGAAAGTCTACGTGCAATTTGCATTTCTCATTTTACGTTCTCATCCACGATGACAGATGTACCATTTCTTCGTAATTTCAAAATTTGCAAACTTGGGCGACGTTTATCTTTGTCTGTAGCACAAGATAGCGCTTGCATAATAGCTTTCGATTTTCTTGGATGTGTATTCCATTGATACTCACAGCCTTGTAGCATCAAGTCCACATGACACTGCACATCTTGCGCCATTCAATTCACAAATAATGCAAGACAAATGTTTGTGCTGCAACATTCCGCTACCGCTTGTGAAAAAACACGCGGTCAGGAGAGTCGAGTTATCTTAAAATGAGAAAAAAACGTATCAAGCACTCAATAAGTTAATTCTTTTCATAACTCCTAAGTTGCAAAGATTCCAGTCGCAAACTTTGCGCATGAGTCCCACGCTTGCGTATTTCCTCCATAACTCGACAGGAGTTGTAGACATCGAAAAATGATTCAAAGTGAAAGTTGCATCCAATCAACTTCCTCATATTGCAAAATTATTTTCTACTATACAGCGAGTCCCATTTCTTCTGCATAGCACCTTACTGTGTTTTCTTTAACGGAACACCATGTATTTGATTGCATTTTGGAATTGTTTGTTCAATTTAAGGGCCATTTCGTTAACCATACAATGGGTCTAAGTCTTAGATTTCGGCGTTACTTGAATCTTTCAAAATTCATCAGTTATAACTTGGAAACGGTACGAGATAAAGAGAAATGTCTTACATGTTCCTATAGGTACTAGTTTTTAATTCTCTATCTAATGGGTCTGGAAAATACTGCTTCCTGATTGACAACTTTTTGTCATTTTTTGTCCAATCAGGAGGCAGTATTTTCCATACCCATTAGAAAAAGAATTAAAAACTGGGATGGGGACATGTAAGTCATTTTTCTTTATCTCGTACCGCTTCCAAGCTGCAATTAATGAAATTAGAAAAGTGACAATTTTTAACGTCAAGTAACGCCGAAACCGTTAGACTTTGACCCAATGAATCGTTAACAAAGTGGGCCTTAAATTCAACGAACAATTCCAAAATTCGATCAGATACAGAGTGTTCCATTGAAGAAAACAAAGTTACGTGCTGTGAAGTGGAAGTGGGACATCCTATATAGTGGAAAATAATTTTATAATGTGAGGAAGTTGATTGGATGCAACTTTCATTTGAACCATTTTTCGATATCTACAACTCCTGTTATGTTATGGAGGACCTACTACTAACTTGGTACTACTGCCGGATATTAGAAAGAGCTGGAGACGTTGAAACCATGCTACTAAATTAATTAGAAATTAGAATCTTCTGGGCGCAAGAATCTCTCAGTTAAAATAAATTGTAGGAAATGAATATCTCTAAGTTTAGTTTTACACAGAACCCTAAACTTTTTTCATAACAGTGACAGAAACACGTCAGAAAATAAAAGTATAGGTACTTATAGTCCGACCACGCTAACTTGGAGAGCCTAAGGATTTATTTCAACAAGGCAACGCAGAATTGAAATAATAGCCTAAATATTAAATATTGCCAGAAACTATTATTCTAATTGTGCGCTGCCTTGTTAAAATAGAGCAGTTACATTCGTTAGGCTCGCCAAGTTAACGTGGTCGGACTATACCTACATGTCATCACCTCCAGTAAGAATCTGAATGAACTCATGGACTGAAATAACTTGTGGGCATTTACAATATTAGGAAAACTTGAAGAAACGCACGAAGCAACCAACTTATATGAAGACCGCCAAGAAAGTTTCGTCTGTCATTTTTGTAAAGATAGCGGTTTTCGAATAAAAAATGTATTACATAGAAGAAACTCCATTAACGATTAACTGCAGCAGTTGACTTATTTTCTTCTGTGCAATGTCTAAATATGTTGGAATTTCCTTCTGCAGTGTTTTCCTATTTCAACAATAAAAATATTCCTTCAACAATTGAATTCATATGCATAAAATCTCATAAAGGCCTCGCCACATAGGCCATGCTATGCTAAGCCAATGTAAAACGCAGAAGTAGAGACAATGGAATTCAAATGGAAGTGTCCACATTGTTCATGTTTAAAGTAATTTACGTAGCAACGAAGTCGACTTCTATGCTGTTTCTATAGATACGTTTCCATGGAAATAAGTATAGTAAAGCGCTCGCCGCATAGGCCATGCCATGCCATGCTAAATTAAATTTAGCATGGCACAGCACAGAGCTGTCCACATGGGATATGCCTTGTAAATTTGGGTAACCATAGTTGTTATTTGTTTGAAAACTTATTTTTGTCAATTGGCGGTTGTCAATATTCATAAATTTAAATAATGGATGATGTTCATAACGTTGGTTTGTGGTTCATTTTACTCCAACTACTATTTTTTTTGAAAAAGAAAACAACTTATTTCCATGGAAACGTATCCATAGAAACAGCATAGAAGTCGACTTTGTTGCTACGTAAATTACTTTAAACATGAACAATGTGGACACTTCCATTTGAATTCCATTGCCTCTACTTCTGTATTTTACATTGGCGTAGCATAGCATGGCCTATGCGGCGAGGCCTTAATAATTGGAGTAAAATGAACCCCATAGCAACGTAAAGACCTCGCCACATGGGCCATGCTATGCTATGCCAAGGTAAAACACAGAAGTAGAGACAATGGAATTCAAATGGAAGTGTCCACATTGTTCATGTTTAAAGTAATTTACATAGCAACGAAGTCGACTTCTATGCTGTTTCTATGGATACGTTTCCATATAAATAAGTTGTTTGTTGGAGTAAACTAAACCCCAAAGCAACGTTACGAACATCATCCATTATTTAAATTTATGAATATTGACAGCTGCCAATTGACAAAAATAAGTTTTCAAACCAATAACTATGGTTACCCAAATTTTCATAGCATGTCCTATGTGGACAGTGTCTCTGTGCTGTGCTATGCTAAATTTAATTCAGCATGGCATGGCATGGCCTATGTGGCGAGCGCTTTATGAACATCATCCATTATTTAAATTTATGAATATTGACACCTGCCAATTGACAAAAATAAGTTTTCAAACAAATAACTATGGTTACCCAAATTTACATAGCATGTCCTATGTGGATAGCTCTGTGCAGTGCCATGCTAAATTTAATTCAGCATGGTATGGCAACTCGCGTCTAGAACCCACGCCGTCACAATGACGCACTCGCCTCGATTGGTCAGCGCCAAAGTGAATAAGAGAAGTGCCTCCACTCCGTGTGGATACTGAGCTACGCAAATGTAATGTTTCTAGGCGACTGGAGTGGGGGAACTGGGCCGAGCGTCCGCGCGATTATACCGATGTCGAATGTATTGTGTATGATGCATTGATTTCATTACATTACCAAAAAATGGATTTATAGTGAAAAAGATACTCGTTTGACGGTGGTCAACATAGACAGGTTAACCACTTATGTAAAATTATAGGAATTCCTCGGTTTCAACAAAAAGCGGTCAAATTATACGTCAATATTCACATAGGATTCACTGTATTTCAATTATTTAAAGTCAGGCCGTAAAGTAAATTCAGCAGCTGTTAAAAAGTCATATTTATTTTGAATATAATCTTGACAATTTCTTATTTTCTCGGTTCTGTTTTTTGAGGCCTGCATTTTGCTGCTTAGAATAAAATTGCATTCTTAACAATATGTAATTATGACGCAATGACGCCAACACATACTGATTCGTGAGATTTACATTCATATTTTAAAGTACCTACTAAAGTTACTTAAGAAATCATATTGTTAGGTCGTAAGCATCTCTGGTATCAATATGCTTGAAAAAAAAACGTTCTAGTTTTCTTAATAAACAATATGTAAGAACTGGGATGCACAAGTTAGTGTTCCCCTTGTTAGAGTGACTTCGTCTGAAATATTTTCGGGGTCCAACTGGTTGTTTTCAAGCTAAAGCCGGTCCCAGACCAAGCGCAAGTGTATTCGCAAAAGTCCTCGCGAATACTCCCGAACATTCGGCCATATTCAAGTTTAACGCTCCCACACAATTCGTCGAAGATATTCGCGAGTATCCTCGAAAATATTTCTTTCGTTCATCGTTCACTTGTTGTATTTAGTACAGTCAGTGCAGTGTAGAAATAGGTTTTAAAATTTGTCGTAAGTAGGTACATGTTAAAATTTTGCTTCCCGTTTCTTTTTGTTAATTTAAGATATCAAAAACATGGATGTAAGTACTTAGTTATGTGACGGCTTTAAAGATAGGAGTAAACTTGGCTGGAAACTGTTTTGGAACTGACTGTACACTGTAAAGTACATTAAATCCTCTCCGAGTTAAAACGCATCGTCTGGGAGGTGCAACGAAATAACGCGAGTGCGTAACCGAATATTCGCTAGCCTTTGACTCGGAACCCAAAAACCGCGTCGTGTCGGAATATAGCCGAGTACAATTATTCGTCATCGCCCTTACTTGTTTTACCTCCCACACGACAATATTTGCTATTATTCAGTCATATTTGCGAAGCCATTCGGGCATGGTCTGGGACCGGCTTAAGATAAGCATGTAATACAATTGGTAATGGATGACAGATTTTACAAATAATCCAGCCAGGTAAAATAAATAACAGAATCAATTATTACTTCCTCTTGAGTAATTATAGCACCAATTTTGTTTTGCAGTACCCGCTTCAATTAAATTTTGTTTCTATTTATTTCCTTCGAATCAAAAAGTTTTTCAAAAACGGAGCCCTATCGAGCAATTGCCCGATGCCATTTAGCTGCTAATTTTGCTTGTTTTGAAATGGAGAAAATGCTGTTTTTCCGTACGAAATTATATTTTGGGATACAGCATTTACGCCCCTTTATTCACTTTAACCAGACTACTTCCTGAACGCTAAAACAATGTATTATTGCATATATGGCCAAGCGGTACGCCCGAACGAATGGCCCAGTTTGCTGCACACGGCACCAATGCCAGTATTACAGTTGCGTAGCCCGCTCTTCTGCTGCAACAGCTATCAAGTGGAGACACTTCTCTTATTCACTTTGGTCAGCGCTCAACACACTAACGCCTAGACCCCGCCAATTATTCCCGATTTTATTGTTATAAGTAAAAACCTTTTTAAGTTAAACGGTTTTATTGTTGACACACGCATTTTAAACAAAGGGTCGTAATTTACACCCGATAATTTAATGAATTTTGCATACTAAAAAATAATAAATGCTCGATATAAAATGATAAATGCCCGATAAAATTTTGCTTGAGATAATTGAATTATCCAGATGGGGTACTAAATAAACGCTCCGTAATGTTTTGGTTTTTTTTGGGGGGGGAGACTTAAACGCTCCGCTCGCTTCGCTCGCTCCGCTTGCCCAAAGACCAGAAATAGTGGGCCGTGGAACCACTTTTTTGGCTGTATCCAGTGACGGGCAAGTATAAAACAAAGCAGTTCCCTTAAACAAACCCCTTAGCTGCCCTCTCTCACCAGACACGCATTTTTTGTTCAAAAGAAAAAAGTGGAATCAACAAAAAACAACACCGACGAGGTGCGAACCCTCAGCGTTGCGACTTGGGAGGCTGACACGTTGAGTACTGACCCACCGCGGTGTGATGGCTGAAGCTCTTATGAAAATAGTATATAAGTAGATACGCCCGTTGCCGTAAGTCAAGACAGTTTAGATTGCACAGTCTAAACTCTATTGAGCTTTACGCAGTTGTTGACGTCACATTGCATCGGTAACACTACCACCCGCTTAAATTCTAAGCGATCGATAGTAGCGCTGACCAATCAACGCGAGTGCGTCATTGTGACGGCGTGGGTTCTAGCCGCTAATGGTATGGCATGGCATGTGGCGAGCGCTTAAGCCTCGATGTAATTTGTTACCATGGCGACGTTGCAAATTTCGTATGTTTTTATTGTAAAATGTTTAAAAATTGAGTCTCCCATATGCGTATACTCATATTCATTCGATTAACTAGCCGAATTAGACTCGAACTATTTATTTCCTCTTGATAAATTCCTGTTTTGTAAACTCAATTTTGGCCCCTGACGGAAATTTGACTCCTAAAGACAGTTGTATTCGTAAAATTGCCTGGCAACAAAATTCCGTTCAAAACAAAATAAAAAGCATACGATAATTGAATTCATATGTATAAAATCTCATAAGCCGTCCGTCGGCGGAAAGTTCTTAAACCAGGGCTTAACTATTACTATCCGTGTCCTCATATTCATTCAATTATTTTGCCGAATTAGACACGAGATTTTTATTTTGTCTGGATAAATTCCTGTTTTGCAAACTCAATTTGGTTGCCTGTCAGCAATTTGACTTAAAAAACTGGTATCCAAGATCGCTCCGACTTCGCCTTCGCGCTCTCATCGGCTGACACATTTTTTCGCCAATTTGCTTAACAACATTTCGTTCAAAACAATAATTTTATCCGGCAGAATAAGAAGCTCTCATCTAATTACATAAGAATATTATTTCCACTATTTTCTATATTTTGCAGTAAGGTCACCAATATTCTTTTTTCATCGTCCCATTTTCTTTACTCCACACCAACTATAAGATGCACCCTCTAACACTAAAACTGAGAAGTTATAGAATACTTTGAACATCCAAAATATGTAAAGGTTAGGTATCTACGTCTGGTGTAATATTTGTTAAATTATAACTTATATGTGCATGTCTGCAAAAAATTAATTAACCTATTTGCTCCGACACTGACAATCTATTCCTACGAGCATCACATGTATAATTATGTTGCAATAAGTCCTTAAAATCGAAAAATCCGATCTAATTTGTAAGCATTTTGTCAATGCTGTTGAAATAACGACAAAGCAATAGATATTGCTGCAGTTTCGTGTGCGTTACGGTCTGTTTCCTGCGGTGCCCACGGAATAGTTTAAGTATAATGCTCCACCATGTTCACAGCTCTGTTCTACCCATCAAGTAAAAACTGATCAAGGATGACCGCCTTTGCTGTAAATGTCTGGTAGGTTTTGAATGGTATATCCTACATGTACATGTCCTAACATTTCTTGTTGCAATAGAGCATTTCTTCTATTAAAGTTCTTTTGTGTATGTTCTGGAAAGTCCAGTTCCGTAATTATTATAGTAACGCATCACGAGATAAAGACGAGAAAAAGCTAAAAGAACAAGTATTCTTCCACAGATAACTATGTAATTAAAGAAGAGCGATCGAGATTCACTCTGGCTAATGCGTTTGACGAGTGACCTTGATTATTCAAGGTTCTCGGCGCTTTCGCTGCAACACAATGCAGTATTTACGCGTGTCGTAAGTTACGGAGCAAGTTGTACAACTATTTGCAGGTTCGCGTATCATTAAAGGAATGACCACCTACAGGTGTTTCCTTTCAGGGTCGCGCTGACCGAAGTGAGAATCGCACGCAAATAGTCACGTACACAGGAGGCACTGCATCACTTATGCAAATATTAATTGTTAGTTTGGCAATACCCACGCACTAGCATAAAATGCAACACGTTTTCTACAAAATTTCACATTTTATATTTCTGCACGAAAATACTTTTTGTATATATTCTACTTTATTCCTTTTATGCTGAATTAACTGACACTAAAACGTGCTCTGAGTTAAGTACAGTGAAACGAATTTATAAGTCGATTCTTTGCGCTCTTTTCGCTATCCTTATCTGCCTCAGGACATTCTACTTCTCATTAACTTTGTCTGGTAAATAAATCTTTGGAAATTTGGTACATTCATCTAACATTGGTCATATCCTTCTAACCCTTCAGATCATTAATAGTGGCCGCGAATTTTTCGTCCTGATGTCCTGTAAAATCAGTTCCTGTTGAAAGAATCATTATTAGAAAGAAAGTCGGAACATAAGACATTGTTCTCTCAATTCTTTTACAGTAGGCTCATAGGGGTCTCCTCGCAGTCCATGAAATTCGAAAGATGTATCTCTCCTCAATATCACAACGGGGTCGTCACTCTTTCCGGCTTATTGCATATTATTGAACAATAGGATAAATAAGGAGACCTTTTTTATTGGATCTCGAATAATACGAAAATTAATTTTTGAAATTGAAAAAATAAAAGAGAAAACCTGTTTCGTGCCAATCCGTCCTATACCTAATAATAGGTACATACATAAAGTACGGTTCGGGTTTTAAAATTCAAACTTTAATTGTTTGCGCTTCAAATTTCTCGCTAAAAATTAAGGTTATCCACAGAAATTCTTGAATCATGAAAGTGACAAATTTCATACGAGCGTGAAATTTTATGCAGGAGGCGTAGCCGAGTGCAGAAATCACGTGAGTTTATAGGAAATACACTTTCCATCCAGTTATGTTCACTATTTTTCCCAAGACCCCTTAAGAAGATAAATTTATTCATAAAACAGCAACTTTATTTTTAAGGATTTGTGTCTATGTCAGATGTCAAAATTTCCAAGTAGCATACTAACTTACTACGAGCATAATATTCTAATAATTCCGACCGTCTCATGAATGACACGTTAATTTGTTCTCTTGCCCGCCAATTCATAAATGACCAGTTCGTACGTAAAATATGTCTTCACGGAGTAGCCATTAAAATGTTCAACTGCCGTACCTTTCTGATGAGAAATTACTAGATTTAAGAGCCCGACACACCAATTTACTAAGAATCGGGGGTTTAGGGGTTCGGACCTAGAACGGACGGCAAAAACTATCTGGATAAGCAGGGAACTAGTCGACCAAACGAACACTGAGAATGAACTTGTTGCGCGCACTCCCTATTTCGGGATCGATTGACAGCTGAGCGACTTTGATCAGTATTCGAAAGATAGACGAGAGCACGAGCTACGACGAAAAACTTCGAATGCAAGGGTACCGCTGTTTACTAATAACTTTTTTGTTTTTCGACCGAAATTGAAAATTTTGTGTGTTCTTACAAGTCAGAGGTTCAGTCTACTATTGCTATTAACCAGATTCTGAGATTTTCTTTTCAGGGAAGTTTTATTAGGTTCTATAAGAAGCAGTTTTTCGCCCACATATAACATGCTCCTTCGTTTATTGTTTTCATATTTTTTAACAAATTTCAAAATAGCAATAGTAGATTTGTCTTTTAAGAACTGTTTGCAAACAAAAACAACTTAATATCATTTGTAGTTTTGAAATATTTACAAACAGGCGAACGTCTACCGTGCTCCAAAAATTCCTACGTGTGTCGGGCTCTTAAAGAGATGCGACAGGATATTTATTCAGTAAACGTCAAGATCTCAAAGCTGCCTACAAAATTTGAATGTACCTGTGCGATTTTCAAATATTACAGCACAGTTTTGCGAGTTTAGCGCACGGGCAACGCAATTATCAAGGTTCCGGCCTAATATGCTGTATGCAACGTGCCGCTTTCCTAGGGGGTCGTGACAAAATAAATTATTGCTTGTCAGTTCAAGTTAAAGGCACATTGATAGAGAGGAGCAGCAAGTAGCATGGCCAACCGTGAAGCAAAGACAATCAAGCATAAAAGTTCCTAAATTCTAGTAATTCTGCAATGACGTCAGAGGCAATGGCGGCAATGGAAAATTTAAACTAGAAACATGCATTGTTAATTATATAAAACAATTGGCATTTTCGTAATTGTTTGAGAAATAGAAGCAGGGCATGGCGAACGACCCCATTGAAAGCATTTGCCATGACGGGGAACTCGAAGATTTCTTTCTTGAACATTTCTACATCATATCTCATAAAGGTCTCGTGTACATGTAGGTACTCTTAGTCTTAAAAAGTTGAACTAATTGGCACTTTACGTCTATTTGTTCAATTGCAACATCGTTGGTCCTAATTTTGTTTCGTTACAGACAATAATAGACTAGTGCACTCTATAGCAGGTCAAACAATCAGGGAGACATTGAAGCATTATTTACATTCAACTAACGTAGAAGCGAATACTTAAATACTGTTTCATTAAATGTGTTTGTGAACACTTTCAATAGCACGGTGGGCAATACCTCGTTCAATCGCAAATTTAGGGGTTTGCAGCTCGCCACGGTTAATTTTTGATATACAACAATTTTTGATACAACAACGGGGCAATGTTTCTGGAGCATATAGTTTGGGTCAAAATAACATTTAAAGTATCTATCATTTTTTTTTCTAGGACGCCTCGCTTCGAAGCTATTCGCCCTTAAAAGTCAAGTCCTGAAGAAGGTTTTTTACTGATAACTTTCAACTACTGTACCGAATGTTATAAAATTTGGACTGTAGACATAGTAAGTAAGTATATATCTGTGATTTAGTGACATGACATCTTCCGTATCTTGTCTAGGAAGCCAGGGGTGGAACACCCCTAATTCTTTTCACCCCTTAACTGTGCACTGAAGTTCAAACTTATTGTGTCCCCATACATGATTATCTCATAAGTCCCCTCAAAAAATTTTAGCACAAGACTGCATCTGCTATTACTTTTGGTTCTACAAACATAGCTCCAAAACTTGTATGTCTAACTGCTCCAAGAGCCCGACATTCGCATAGAATGTGATGAGGAGTTTCCTCCTCTTCTTCACACATCCTGCAATCAGGAATGTACTTCACTCCAATAGTGGTAAAATGTCTCATAAGTGAACAGTGTCCCGTAAATGATCCTACTGCACATCCGCGATTACCTCAGTCCAGGAGTCTCCATCCAGTAAGAGGTATGTTTTTATCTTAATTCTTTGTACAGTTACTTCTCAAATAATGACTGCCCATAAAAACAACGTCGGAGCTGTATCCATACGATGGTAGTTTTGCATCACGAATTAGATGCAAACAATTATTTTCCGCCCGCTTATCTTTAGTCTTAAGATAAAGATAACACCAAGTCGTGTTATGGCTATCAAAATCACTAGATGCAGGGCAACAAACGAAGTTGTGCTGGAAATCGGCAGCAGGAAATTATCTAAACAAATAAATTGAGAGTGTACCATACTTGTAATTTTCTCGAAACATTTAAGTAACATGCTCGGAAAGTTTAATCTCTCAAAGTGTTTGAAGATCTGGTTGGTTAACTATTTCAAACTTGGAATGTACATTCATTAGCCAAATAAAGATAAACTTCAGTACCTATTACAAATGAAATGTTATTTTTAAACTTCAGATCCATCAATAGATGCTACGAAAGTATAAAATGTGTTGAAACTAATTAATCAAAAGAATGTTCAATAAAAATATTACAGTCTGTGATTTGCCAGAACAAAACTGTCAAAAAGTGAAAATACAGCAGATGGTTGAAGAAAGCGCAATCGAAATTGAACGGCCTCTTTTTATCTGCTCCAAGTGTCATTTACACGTAACAAACCTATCGCAAATTTTAAGATGCTAGTCGTAAAATTTGTTCCTAAATTACAGGATGGTTAGGAGAAACGGCATTAAAAACATGTTTTTTTAGTTTAACTGCGTTCTCGTGGAAGACATAATTTAGATTTATTACACGTGGCACACAGAATCAATAAAATTTAGCAATATCAACCGTAACTATCATCACATGCATCATCAGTAGGTATCCAATAACAATAGACCACAGAAACACCTACATAAATGTTGTTTTTCTACACCTATTTAATTATATGACAATTATTAGCATTCGATAATCACTGTTTTTCTGATCCAATGATATTTCATATCGACCGCGATCAACTCTTGCTGGAGCTGACAATCGACTCGGGTGACAGCCAAGTGTATCGCCATATTACTTGATTACGTTTTCCACCGTATGCACTTCGTTCAAGTAGGTACCGATTAATCCATGCAAACTAACAATTCAACCACTAAAACTGCGAGAATTTAACAATACATATTACTAACTGCACAAATTTCGATATACGGGGTGTGTTTTTTAAGCGTCCGCGGAAGATTATGCCTAAATTACGAAAAATATCAAGAAAGTATTTTAACTAACCCCGCCTCATTTTTTACGCTCTATAATCTAAAAATGTTTTTACTTATACCAGGTTAGTCCAAATAGTTGGAATGATGGTCAACTTTGTTTTTTCTTATGGAATGTGCATTATTTAATTTTTTACTTGATTCAGAACAATATTTTAATGGCACTTTCTTAACATAATATTATAGTAATTTTCTTTCTTTTTTGAGATAATATTTTTTTTCTCGATATTTTGACAGTTACATCATACATTTAAAAAATTCATATTTCTGCACTGGTTGAAGATGAAATAATGATATTTTTGACAGCGGTCCTCATGATAGTCATGACTAACACTGTTTGCTCAAATTTTGTATAAAATATACGAGGAGCATTCAATAATTTATCAAATAAAAATGAGAGAAAACCATCAAGAAGTCAGTTTTTTCAAACGACATGGTATATTTTTATTACTCCATTTGAAAGAGCGGAAAATTTCGCATGGGCTCACCCAATAAAACAATATTGTTACATAACTATAATTTTTAAATATTTACAATATTGAAATTTTCATTTCAAAAATCAAAAATAACGTTAGCCTTGGAATGTCTACAGTTTTGTTGTTGTTTTACTATAGGATTTTTATTCTGTGGCTGTATTTTTACAACAAAAGTTTAGTTATCATATTTTCACTATGAAAATTTCAATATTGTAAATATTTAAAAATTATAGTTATGTAACAATATTATTTTATTGGGCGAGTCCATGCGAAATTTTCCGATCTTTCAAATGGAGTAATAAAAAATATACCATGTCATTTGAAAAAACTGGCTTCTTGATGGTTTTCTCTCATTTTTATTTGATAAATTATTGAATGCTCCTCGTATATTTACACCACTTTTGCAGTTAAACAAGAAAAGAAAGCATTCATAAATTTTGAATTACACAAAAATCCAAATTCTATCTGGAAATCTTTAAGAAAACTTGGCTTTTTGCAGGAGAAGGTGATGTCTGATATTCCAGCTGCTCTAAAGGATCCTGATGCAATCGCAAATAACTTCGTGAATTTCCCCAGACAAGTAATTTCCAATAAGACTGATACAATTTCTTTCTACAATAACAATCTTTTTGCTCCCAACTTGCTAAATGACAAATTTAATTTTTCTGTTTGTACAGAATTAGATATTTTAAAAATTATTCAAAATATTTCAACTAAATCAGTCGGTTGCGATGGTATTAGTATTTGCATGCTGGAATTATCATGTCCATTTATTCTTCCATACATTGCGCACATCATCAACTTTAGTCTCAGTCGCGGGGTCTTTCCTGATCTGTGGAAATGTGCAAGTGTAATACCTCTCCCGAAGACTAAATCACCAGATAATTTTAAGGATTTTCGTCCTATAAGCATCTTACCCGTCTTATCCAAAGTGTTAGAAAAAATAATGGAATTACAAATGAGAAAATTTATAAATAAACACCGTATAATTTACAGAAACCAGTCCGGCTTTCGCCCAAATCATAGTTGCGCGACGGCGCTTTTAAACATCACAGATGATATTTTTAGGGCACTGGATAGTAATAAATCGTCAATTTTAGTAATGCTAGATTATTCCAAAGCCTTCGATACCATCGATTTTGACATTATGCTTTCTGTTTAAAAATATGTAGGTTTTGATTTCCTGTCAATTCGTATGTTTGAGTCATATTTTCTTCATAGGAAGCTATATGTCACTCTGGACGGCAGAAGAACCGACACATTAACTTTGAAAAGTGGGGTCCCTCAAGGTTCTATTTTAGGACCTCTTCTTTATATTTTGTATACTTGCCTTTTCCACAGGTCAGTAAATAAATGTAACTACTACCTCTACGCTGATGATACACAGCTTTTATATAATTTTGCGCATAATGAGGTAGCCACAGCTAATATCGATGTGAATGAGGATATTAGGAGACTTGTTGAGACCTCTGTCGCGCACGGACTTGGAATTAATCCGGACAAATCCACGGTTCTGCTATTTAGTAAGACTGGTGTGAGAGATTTTCTACTGGAAAATGTTTCTATACATGTTAATAATACCCCCTTGAAAATTCATCAATGTGTCAAAAATTTGGATATGTATCTGGACAGTGAGCTTAGATTCAACTTTCACGTTTCCAAATCACTTCAGAAGTCTTATTCTAATTTAAAACGAATTTTTCGAAACAGGCTATATCTATCTCAAACGGCAAAGATTATTCTCTGTGATGCTCTAGTTCTTTCTCACTTTAATTTTTGCGATTGTATTTATAACAAATGCATCACAGTTGCAGATTCGTACAGAATACAAAAAATGCAGAATTCCTGAATGCCTGTCTTCGTTTGATTTTTGGAATTAGGAAATATGAGCACATTTCACATAAACTTCTGGAGGTGGGATGGTTAAATATGAGGAACAGGCGGGAGCTACATGCTGCTGTGGTATACCACAAGATCATATCGCTCGAGTGTCCTGAATATTTATTTGCTAAATTGCAATTTAGATACCAAATTCACAACGTTAATGTTAGAAGCAAATGTAATTTTGATATGCCTAAACACAGCACGCAAATGTTTCACCGGTCTTTCTCATACAATATTGTCAACAACTATAACAAACTCTCAAACGAGGTAAAGTCATTGTCTATATCTAAGTTTATTGCCTATGCTCGCAATGTTTTGGTCGCGAGTCAGGATGGGTAGAAGCAACTTTATTTTTCGTTTTTTTTGAACTAATTTTATATATGTACGCACCATTAATTTTTTCAAATCGAATTTATTTTTCACCTCTGCTTCATGTTTTTTTTTTTAATTTAATTCTGTTTATTTTGTAGGGCTAAGTGGAAGAACAGTAGATGTGTTTGACCTCTTGGTGGAACATATCGGCTGAACTTCGCCCTTTTGTTCCTCAGTTGTTTTTTTTAAATCCTGTTATATTCTTATAACTATTGTATTGTATCTGAGAAACAATAAAGGTCATTTATTATTTATTATTATTATTATATTTTATACAAAATTTGAGCAAACAGTGTTAGTCATGACTATCATGAGGACCGCTGTCAAAAATATCATTATTTCATCTTCAACCAGTGCAGAAATATGAATTTTTTAAATGTATGATGTAACTGTCAAAATATCGAGAAAAAAATATTATCTAATATTATGTTGAAAGTGCCATTAAAATATTGTTCTGAATCAAGTAAAAAATTAAATAATGCACATTCCATAAGGAAAAACAAAGTTGACCATCATTCCAACTATTTGGACTAACCTGGTATAAGTAAAAACATTTTTAGATTATAGAGCGGAAAAAATGAGGCGAGGTTAGTTAAAATAATTTCATGATATTTTCCGTCAGTTAGGCATAATCTTCCGCGGACGCTTAAAAAACACACCCTGTATATTGTCCTAGTAAGTAGTTCATTTATTGAAAAATAAAAATTAATGTATTATGATAGTGTTCCATTAAAGTTATCAAATTTGAGTCTCATGTGTTTGTTTATTAGGTGTAGAGAAAGTATAGTATTATATTCGCGATTATGACCATTATTCACTCAGATGATACTCCACTTGCCTTCGGCTCGTGGGCTCAAACATCATCTTCGTGAATAATGGCTGTCATAATCGCTCATATAATAATATACTATTAAGTAATCAGTTAATAAGAACCTAACTGCCGGTAGGTAACGTAGAAAAAAATCATTAAATAATATCAGCAGAAGAATAAAAATTTACATATTCATAAAAATAATGTGATATGGCCTAACGGGAGCATTAAAAATTTGTAATGTTAAATTATCATTACCTGTCTGCACCGCATCACAGATCACTTGATATTACATTATTTCGTAATATACAAAACTATGCGCCATCAAATCTTGAATTAATTATGAATTAAAACAAAGACTGTGTATCAAATTTTCCGTTCACTTTCTACTTTACTATTTGTATTTAAAGATATCTAGGCACTACAACAATAATTATAATAATACTAATTAATGTATTACCTTTTGTATTAATTAGTCTCTCTTTATTTAACAATTAAGTGCCCAAGGCTGTACAGATTTTTCAAGCATTTATTTCTTTGGAAGTCTCACGCACATTGTTCGAGACAAAGCACGTGGTAAATTTGAAACAAAGCAAGTATCTAATTACGGAAGTTACAATATTATGTCGATACGATAGATTCCGCAGACACACCCCCTGTTATAAGCTACCTGTAAACTTTAATCTGCGGGTCTCTGTGAAACCGTACCCGCAGTTATTACTACGCGTTATTGGCCTTGACTCTTTCATGGATCAACTTAGAAAGTTATATAATCGCTTGCAATGAGTTAATAATTCCATGACGAATAGTGGAATTGGAATGTAGGTCTAATCTAGGTACATTGAAAACTTCCTATGCAATATTAATAAATTGTGCTGGGCATTCCAGATTATTCGATTCTTTGCTGTTGTTAAACATGGAAGGCATTTTATATGAAACTATACCAAATTCATTTTCATATAATCATAAGATTAGATTTTACCGACAAAATTTCTTGATTATTACCTACGAAAGGTTGCCTTAGCAAGACGAGCAGAATGTGCAGCTCGAAATCGAAAAATATTGCTTTGGGAACGATCTAAATTCAAATTGAAGTCAGCATGACTACTTATTTCACAAAAAGGACCACAAAACTATAGCGCAATTGAGAAAAATGTAATTGGCTTAATTATTACTAACGAAATGCGTTACTACAAGCCAGGCAAAATAGGACAAAAACAGTTCGAAATCGGAACTAATTAACCTAAAGCAGATTTTTTGGGGAAACGATGTTTGATATATGTAAAACGTGCTGTAAAAAATCCCCGCAAATCCGAGTGTCGGAAGACCTTGAAAATCGGCCGACAATCTGGGCTCTAAAAATGTCGCGCAATGTCTGCGGTTGCTCAATTCGCTCAGTGCTATTGACTGTGTCGTGTGTTAATAGCATGCCTTTGAAAGGGCGAATAATTAAGAAAACTTAATAAATCCCACAGCTTTCAAAAGTTTTCGACAAAATTATAAATCCAATACCTGGGATGCGATACCTGGATGCGATACTACGTCTGCCTTTAACAAGAAGGGAAAATTTGCTTAGTATGCAACCTTCAAAAGAAACATTTTTTTTGTTGATGAAGCAAGTATGTTCTATAAATAGAGGGTGGTAATAACTGATCTCTGCAGTCGACAATAAATTGAAACTAAGTATATGGCGGAATTTGAAAAAAAATTAACGACATGAGGTAAGTGTTTGTGCTGGATGCTGGATAGTAAAATTATAAAGTTGATGTATCGAAATTTGAGGGTACGAGCTATATAAGAAAAAAGTTGCACGATTATCTCTTAGGTACATTGCATTTCATCTAAACATTTTGTCTCCTACGGCAGGTGCTGTAAAGCGGCATGTATTGCGTGTATTTCACCAGGTACAGCAATAGTGTTTTATGTCCAATAGAATCAGGATGGTATTTTATGAGTGATGAACTTAGGCCCTGCTCTGGCATACAGAATAAGGCACCCGATTTGTTCCTAATGTCACTCTTTTTTTCAACTACAAGGAAGGCTATGGAAGCGTATGTTCCTGCCAGTGGTCGTACACTGCTCAATCCAATATATTCAGTGCAATGGGGTGTCTTGCAACAACAAGGAGGCGGATCGCATTTGGGAAGATGAAGATTTATTATAATATTATCACCATACAGTGAACAAAAGGCTTCAGAAATCGACAAAACTCGAGAAAATAATGGGGGTTTTCTTAATAAACTCAATCCTCAATGTTCTAAATTAACTAAGACACCATTTTAATATTTGGTACACATGATTTTATCGACAATAAGCAGCATTTTATAGCAATTTCATCGAGTCAGATCATTGGGTGGTATTTTTAAGAGTCCGCGCGTACCATTTACCCCACCTGCACTTTTTCATACCCACGCCATTGACTATAGATTAGAAACTTTGATTCCTGCTCAACTTTTATCACTTTTGTCAATTTTTCATAATTTGCTTGATTTAAAAGATATTGGCCATCAGAATTTAATCTCATGCCATCCTCTAATTATTATTTAAATAATTATATTTCCATAATATTATTTAACAAAATGATAAACCACAAGAACTTGCTGGTGCGGATTGTGGTAAGAATGTTATCAAAACTGCTGTTTTAGTAATAACGAAAACAAACTTTTGTAGAATAATAATAATTATTAGATAAATGCCATGTATCGCAGAAATTGTGCATTTTTCAAAATATGTTTATTAAGAGTATTCCTACTATTTTCTTGAGTTCTATCAATTTCTGAGGTCTTGCTCATTAACATTTGACCACTCTGTATACTAAAATAAACAAAGTATGTACCAAAATAATGTTATGAAAATGAAACGTAAAATTTCCTTAATAATAATTATTTTAAGCAATTTCCAGGGTCTTCCGACACACAGATTTTTGGGGATTTTTCACAGAAGAGATTACATACCACTAACTACATTTCCTGAGAAAATTAGCCTTAGGTTAATTAGTTCCAGTTCAAACCCTAATTTGCCTGGCAGCCCAGGCAGCTTTTAAATTTTATCGTTGTAATACGAGAGATTCCTGAATTACCCCTAGCTCTAACTGAGAACCATTGATACAATTTTGAACAGGTATTATTTCTATTAGAATATAATAATATATTAAAAAAAGGGATTGGTCTAAAATCCAATGAGTGAATAAGTCAGGCAATATTTTCAACAACGAAAAATTTTAGAAAGGTTTCCATAAAAACAATAAAATAGCATGGCTGTTAAACGGCTTCAAATTTTCAATTCCAAATGCGGAAGGTATGTTTTAAACTTAACATCCAATTTTCCAATTTTCAACGTTGTATAGGGCGTTCAGAATTTGTGTGCCATCTACAACAGACACAGTGTTCCAATTGAGAGGCGCCAATATGGGCTTGGTTAATATTGAAGATGCAAAGATGGTTAAATGGGAAAAAATTATCAAAATCTTATATGACCACTTCAAATCTATAAGCAAATTTTAGATTTTTTTATTATTCATTTCATTTTACATTGTTGAGACTTGATCATTATTAAGGCAATTTTTGAAGCCACGTCTTACCAGTTTTCAAGTCTCTTTTAATTTCGAAGATACGATTATTAATTGACTTTTGTTTTTATTATGGATGCCAATTTATTGTTTTGTTTGCATTTTTCGAATGGCACTTTTTATTACCTTTTCAGCGACATATTACAACCCGTAAAAAATTTCCAATTTTTCAAGAATTAATTAAAACAAAGGACAGCATAAAAATTTATTTTCGAACAAAAGAATGTTGTGGTGCATTAATACTTGTTCCGCTCTTTTGTTTGAAAATTAATCGCTATTTTTCGTTCCTTGATTTTATTTTTTGTTAATTATAAATTTTTAAAGGTTGTAATACATCGTTGAAAAGGTAATAATAGAAAATGCAATTGAAAAGTACAAACTAAACAACTTGCGTCCATAAGAAAAACAAAAATTAGTAGTCCTATCTCGGAAATAAAAAGAGATAGGAAAAAATTGATAAGAACACCAAACGTGTCTTCAAAAAATACCTCAACAATGTTCAAGGTACAACAATACAAAATAAATACTAAAACAAATATTCATGAAAAACTAAAACATACATTTTTTTATTTTTCTCAGATTTGGGGTGGCCATAAAGTTGTGATAAACCTCCCCCATTTAACCATCTTCATGCTAGAATAGAGCTTTTGCGTTTAAAGAAGATTAATGGGAGAAGCACTTGATCAATGAGAAAGTGGCATAACCATGGAAGGGCAGAGGGTTAAATTAAGATTTATGGTGAAGGCAACTTGGCATTAGCTAGTTTCAGGGAAAAAATGTAAAAGAAGCTATAAGTGCAAGAACTGCATATAAATTGGTGAATTGCTTCAAAATGCAAAACTAGAAAAATATAAATTCATCTATATGATTTTCTTCATAAATAATTTTGGTACCTGTTTAGGCAAAATCAAATGTCGTTTGGCTATGGCAAGAACCGCAGCAGTAAGGTCTATATGCAAAGACTCTGCTATATAAAAGAATAATATCAAACTCAGGCTAACAAACGGTTTATTTTCGCTACTGCCACATATGCAGCTGAGATGCTGACAACCAGGAATACGTACACTCGAAAAATCACTGTCTGGACATGAGTACAAAACGACTCAAATCAGGCAATCGTCCGTTAATTCGAGAAAGAAGCAACGATTCAGTGAAAAATCAATGGTACAAGCTAACATCGCATGTTGTCACCTTCCTTTCTTGAAGAGTAAAGGAAAGAGGATGATGCATAGTCTACGGTTGATAAAGACAGTTTGTGCGTTGTGTCCTTCGTCACTCTGGGGGAAGTTTAACTTCTATGCTAGTAAAAGATGCATTCCCTGTGTGACAACTGAAAGGCATTCATCTACTCTGAATTTCGTGAAAATAATGAATCAATAAGCAACATGGCACTTAAACAGAAACTCTCAAATCGTCAGAACAGTGCGATTCGGAAAGCTGACAAACCCAAGAGACTCGCTATCGAATAGATCGTCTGTGATGTTCTTCCGCATCTACCTCATGCTCTGTCATCAAGATCAGAAACAGAGATATCGTTGGGAAGAAGGAAGATGTCGAGGAAGATGTGATCTTATTGGAGAAGTCTTTTGAGAAAAGAAGAAGAAGACGAAAACAATCCAAGTATATTATAAATTGGGCAGTGTAAGTCCATTAGGTATTAGAAATAAAATTTACATGATCTTTCTTATTCAGCATCTTCCATATACACTAGACACTACCTATACATATACACATTGCAGATGACATTTCTCATAAACGAAAACTATATTCTGGTTACACCGGGTTCGGCAACAGGGTTGAACAATCTTTAATCGGATACTATGTCAAAATTATTGATGAGACGTATCTCCGAAACGTATTTATTTGCTCGTTGATACTGAAAGTTTCATGTAAGTGCCGTGCTCGGTGCCGTGGCTGACGAATCTGTGAATAAACGAGTCATCCCGGCAAAGTTCTTCAATTCGTAAGAACCTGTATAGACCTAATGCATGACCAACTCCTTGTTTTTCCTTTGGGACTTTCTAAGGTCAAACGTTAACGAAACAGGCCGTCAAGCATTTCCAGAACTCAGAGGCATGATTTGCGAAGAGATAAATCTTATTAATGATAAGTGATAACGAAGATGCTTCAACGCCTAAATTTCAGAAGCAGATTGCAGCAATGTACAGAAGGGGTTTATGGACATAATTATTACGAATGTCATATTTAGGTATTAAATATTTTGTACCTAGTAAATTTTCCTAAATTGAAACTTTTCCAATTGAAAATTGATTAGAACATATTGTTTGTTCCTTCACAGCAAGCTATCACAAATCAATCCTCCATGAAGTTGGGAAATTAGCTCTGCCAAATTAACAGCGTAAAAATTAGCAAGTCAGCAAAAACTTACATTCGTTAAAATAGTTGGATTCGAACTTCAGTTAATTGTTCTGCAAACAAAGACACGCAAAGCGAATGTTCAGTTGTGCAAAATCTAGTGTTATTCCATGATTCAGTGTTTGCGAAGTCGTTTCGAAATTATAAGTTGAATTTGTTTTGGATCATGTAAAACACAGCCAACGAGCTTGAAGTTTCCATAGAATAAAATGGCAAATAGTTTCCACGTGTTATAAAATATTGAATGAAGAGAATGGATCATTTAGTTCTCCACTTTTAAATGAGTTTTACACAAGCATAACCACAATTATTGGATTTAAAGTAAAAGTTTCATTTCTAAATGCATGTACGAACTAATTTAAAATTTCACCAGATCAATTAATATTACTAAAAAATGTTGAAGATTTCCGTTGTTAAAGTGGCTAAAATATTGGAAACAGCTGCAATATTTCCTAAGAAGCAGCAACCAGTTCGATTCTTCTGTTTCACTCATTAGCTTTAAATATGGGGCAGTAGCGATTAGCGATTTAAAGAATGCTTCTCGGAAGCTTTCAAATTACATGTCACTTAGTTCTACTGTATAATAGAATGTCACTAGTCAAGGCGTGGTGGCCGAAAGGTAGAGCGTTAGACTACAACTAGCACCCGCAGCCCAAGGGAATGAGTAGGTACCTGCGATAAAAACTAAGATAATAAGAAGCTTTCATAGTTTTCGAGACACTAAAACAAGAATTATTATTTTAAGGAAGCTTCGTCACCCTGTAGCTTTTGGACATTTGTTCATAGGAACTTTTCTTCTTATTTTGAGTTCTTCTATCTTTTCCCCGAAATTTGGCACCCATGATTTTTCCTTTCGATTTTTCGATTCCAATGAGTATAATCATGCTTTTTACTTGATCATTTTTTACGTTTTATAGACTATTTTCGACCTTGTAGAAAAAATAGGCAGATAGGGGGAAAGAATCTTTTGGAAACTTATATGCGGGACAGGAAGTACGAGATATATTAGAAAGCGAGAGCAGTGTAGAGGGGGACAACCTAGGGTGTCCTATAATGAGGGAAGAGTTTGAACTAGCACTAAAAAGTTTAAGAAACAATATGTATAAAGCACTAGGTATAGATAGCTTGCAGGCAGAAATCTTAAAGTGCGCAGGTCAAGAGGTAATAGATCGTTTATTTAAACTAGTTGCTCGCATATACCTGACAGGCGACATTCCAGAAGATTACAAACGGAACATCATTTTAGCTTTGCCAAAAAGGAAAGGCGCGGATAGTTGTGAAAATTTTAGAACGATCAGTTTAACGTCCCATGCGTCGAAAATTTTAACTAGAATTGTGCAAAGGATGAATAAAAGGGCGGAAGAAATATTAGGAGAAGCTCAGTTCGGATTTAAAAGAAATAGGAGAACGCGCGAGGCCATTCTAACTTTACGAGTAATAATAGAAAAAAAAAACAATAGAAAAGGGAAAGAGCGCCTATATAGGATTTGTAGATTTGGAAAAAGCCTTCGACAATGTAAAATGGAAGAAGTACGAAGTGCTTAAAAATGTATGGATGAAGTATAGGGATAGAAAAATAATTCATGATCTATACAAAGAGCAAACGTCAGTTATAGAATTTGAGCAGGAACATAGAGAAGTTAGATATCCGAAAGGAAATGAGGCTGGGATGTGCGTTATCGCCTCTAGTTTTCAATTTATATATCGAAAATGCGATTAATATTGTTAAAGACAGAATAGCTGCTGGAATTATACAGGGCAAACTATATTGATATGCTCAGATTCGCGGATGATATAGCAGTATTAGCATACAGCAAAGAAGAATTAGGAAGGGCTCTGAACAAAATAGAAGCGGCTTTGACGAAGGGCTATGGTATGAAGATCAATAAAAAAACAAAATTTTGGTGTGTAAGGGGCGTGAAAATAGGACTAAAACGAAAATACAAATTGGAAACGAGAAGATAGAGGAAGTCTCAGATTTCTGCTACTTAGGGTGGTAGGAGCTCTAGAGATATAACCGAATTGCATTTAATAAAAAGAAACAACTATGATAAATGATAAATGTAGAAACTCGGAAGAGGCTTTTAAGAACGTATGTATGGAGTACGGCATTGCAGCGGTACGAAACTTGGACGAAATGTGGTGCTATAGGCGCATGATGAAGGTGCCATGGATAAATACTTAAGGTTAGCGACAGAGGTATTAGAAAGAGTTGGAGAAAAGCGAAATTTATGGAAGACAGAAAAGAGTAGAAGAGATAGGATATTAGGACACCTTCTGAGGCACGAAGACTTAGTTCGCGACATACTAGAGTCAGAGATAGGAATAAAAAGAGGCAGGGGTAGGCCCAGATTAGACTGCTGCTCTCAAATAGTTAGGGATGTTCAACTTTTAGGAAAATGCGTAGGTTAGCTCAGGATATTAAAGGATGGAGGCACGTGTCCAACCAGTCTTCGGACTGTTCACACACTAAGTACCATACGTGCAAAACCAAAGTTAAATTTCTTAAAATAGATGAGTTTACATATTTGAAAACCTTTTTTTATTGGGTTAAGTTCATAGAATTTGTAAAGTATATTAATACTTTTGCCATAATATCTGCTTCATATTATGAAGGGTGAAGTTTCAAAAGGAAGAGTCTGATATACGTATGTCAAGCAATAATGTCAGTTTATTAAGCTTTCTGTTGATGCAGATACATTGCCAGGTCTGCCACTGATAGTTGAGCAGAAATGAAGATTGAAATTTATCGTTATTTACTGACGGGTTTTACCTATTTTTGCCTTCCGAAGTGCCCACATTATTAATTTGGTTTCTAGATAGAATTTTAAGCAAGAGTTTACATTGGCACAAGACATCCTTTAGCAGCATTATCTCTTGAAGGTTTTGTTTTCGTGCATGACGCTCCTTTTTTCAAATTTCTTTGAAATATCATTGCAAAGAAACAATGGATTATTTTCTCAACGTGAACTCAACTTGCAGAAACGAAATGTGAAAAATATAATATATTTATGTGCTAAAATATATAAGAACTGAGGAAAATGTTTTAAAATAACAGCGACATTCTCAAATTTTAAGATTCAATTGCAATTTCTGTTGAAATTATCAAGTTTTAAAAAACTAAACTTTGGTTTAGCACTTTGCATGCGAAAATGCTTTACTCGTATACCAAAATAATTTTATGAGATACCTCACGGGTTCTCCAACTTCTGTTTTGGTATAATGAATAATACCAGATACTTATGGATCGGGCACGCAGTTTTGATCCATTCTGTAGATATAAACTTAAATGTGATAGAAATATTCCCTTACTAAAACTCATACTTATAGAGTATGACTTACTTATTTGGAGCACTTGAAAGTATTGACAACTGATCTGCTTCTAACAATCACTATCACTGTAGATAGTAGAAAAAAGTAGAGTATTTTTCGTATTTTTACTACTATCTAGCCATGTTATGGAAAGTGCTGCACTTACATTTGCAAGTAACTTCCAACGGCAGAAAAATTACTGGCTTTAGCCATCATAAGGTACTTTAACTTCTGATCAGTTTATAGCAGCTAGATTCTTGAAACTCTGATAAATTAATATATAAGCAAACAAATGAGACCTGTATTTTTGCGTCATATCAGCAAGATCAGATTCTTTCTCTGAGGTCATCTGCCATTAGTTATCTCTGCTCGACTCCTCTTTGCAACAATAAAACCTTTCCTGTCAAAACAGTCACTGATCACTGAATTTAGATTTCTAATGCACTGTTTTAATCCAAACAAATCTATTATCTATAATCGTAAAAAGAATTACATCGTTACTATTTGTATAACTTATTAGTTGGTCGTATATCAATTAGTTCTATTCGTATCATATCATTATCGTCTAAATGCTCTATTTAGTTTTATATCCTAAAAATTGTGAAAAATATGTGTATGTCTAACAATTAATTAACAATTAAAACTCGGCCGTATTCAATAAAGTATCAAAGAAACATTCATTCGGAGTTATATAGATACGTACCTACGAGTATACCGAGTAATTGGAAAGCAGTCATTTTGAAGCGTATTCTACTGTAACGAACATTTTATTTTTCTGAAATTTCAAATTTGTGTTCATCGACCATATCCATGCACGCCGTTTGGTTACGTAACAGGTTTATAATGGTTGTAATTATTTCTTCTGCGTGACAGCACTATAGTACGCCTGCATTTACTCGAATGTATTTATACACCCTGAATTTACTTTTATTTTCAAAATAGTTTATAAATTATAGCAAGTTAAGAAGTATGTGCAACAACATTTCCATATTTTCCTCGAAATAAAGGAATAAGATAATATGAAAGAGAAAATAATTAGCAATCGATGAGTTCAATTTTAGGAAATTTTATTGGCATTCTAAACTGATGAGTCCCAGAAGGACGAAACCAGTTGGTCTGCGGTTTTCCATACACATTCAAAACATGCAATATTTGAACAAAGACCTGCTTAAAAGCACGTACGTACATGGAGACAAATTAGGATTGTTTCAAAGCCACCTTAGGTGGGGTAGCAGTCTGAAACGTCTCGTATAGTACAACAAATCTGGATTTATTTCTATAATTCAATGCCTGGTGGGGTATTTGCCCGAGGAGTAGTTGTTCGAACAGTCCAGTACCACTAATTAATTCTAAACTTGTTACAGCAATCAAGTAACGGAACGTTCCATAAATGATATTTTTGCTACTAATTTCAATATATCTAATGCTCAATTGTTTTTCTGTTACCAATGGTGAGCACTTAATTTTGGACAGTCTGTAAACCTAATTTTAAGAAACTTTTTATACATATGTATTTCTCATGTAAGTACCTACATTTTGTTTGTATTTTATCATACCTATCTTAAATGTTTTATGTAATTTCTAAGTCGCAACTATAGAATTGATATTTTTATTTATATTTCTTAATTATTTGCAGTAACTTTTAATAGACAAAATAGTGTCTCTTATTTAGTATAAAAAGAACATTGGCGTATATTTGCAAATAAATAAATGCTTTCACTGTTATACAATAGCAATAGCAAGTCAATATTTTAGACGTGATTCTTTTGAAAGGTACCTATGAAGTAATATTTTTTACATTAATTTTTGTGTGCCACTTTAAGATTTTTAAGGATACGTACAGGGTGTATCGCTTAAAATTCCCACCCCTTTATTTCCGTCATTTCTGCAATTATTACAGACAGAAATTTAATAAAGAACTTTTAGTTTTGATAGTTAAGCGTTTAATTCATGTCAGTAAAAAAATTATTGAATATAAAATTTGCAAAGTTTCAGAGACATCTATGTATAACCGCATCGTCGGACACACAATTTTATTCTGATTACAACCGTATAACACACACGAAACCCCGCATGAAACGCATCTTCGATACCTACTTCTCAATAGTTATTTACGAAACGAGTGCCAGAAGACATTTTTCGCGCATGAGCGCATTTTTTGAAGCACGAGCGACGAAGGAGTGAGACGTCTTCGCGCATCAAGGTTCGTACAATATTTTTTGAAACGAACATTATAATTTTTTAATTATTATCTAATACGTTTCCAATTTAAAATTTCAAAAAATCAAGTGGTCACATTGACAGATTTCCATTTGACAACTGTAGAAAATGACATTTGGTTTAATTTATTGAATTGAGTTGTCAAAGTGTCAATCGAATTAATAGCGATTTATCTTTATTCTTTCACTATTTTCAACATCCAAATGGGAGAAACGGCGTTTTGTTAACCAAACTTTATTACTATCAAGTCAAATTATTTCTTGAAAGCCTGAAAGGGCCAGTGCTTTTTGCTAGATTTCGCGCACTATACTTGGGCCGCCGAACAGACGCCCTGCAATCACGAGCTCTATAGACGGGACCACTATCAATTTAGGACGACAGAACCGCAGTGATGCGTTTTCTTTAGACCCAACGAAGTCGCATCACTCCAATTCGGTCGTCATAAATTAATATTGGCCCCGCTAGAGCACATTCTTGCAGGGTGATCAGTCCGTCTGTTGGGCGGCCCAAGTATAGTGCGCGAACCCCGGCGCGAACACTATGTTTGAGTTTGTCTGTCAGGTTCGCGAAATGTCATTTTGAGAGCGGTGAGTTCAAAAAATATTTTGTCCACGACTATCTTATAATATACTCTTTATACTTGTGTTTCTTCAATCATAATTAGATACATTAATCACTGCAGTGATTAATGAATATTATTCACTACACCAATAGGAACATCGCTTTGACCCTTTTTTACATTTATTTAGTAGGCCACGATCGCGATGTGTCAGTTCAAATTGAAACGTCAAATCAGCATGGTTTGCTTTTAATTTGAAATGCATATTCTAAAAAAGAAGACATAATGAGTAGTGAGAGTGAAAACGAGGTTTCTTTAACAGCACCAGCAATAAAAGAATCTGCAGAACTTGCCTCATTAGATTCATTGCCCAAAAAACCAAGAAAATTATGCCTGAGAGCGTATGTATGAATCTTTCTTACACTGGAGAAGGGAAATGAAGGTAAATTATTTCTGGGAATCTGTTTTGATAGTCGTGGACAAAGTATAGTATACAACTCGTTATAATGATGCTATTATTACCTCGGACGATTACAAAACTCGCTCGTTTCACTCGCTCGTGTTGTAAACTTCATCCTCGGTAATAATAGCATTCATTATAAACTCGTGTATAATATACTATTTTGCATTTTAAACATGTCATAATATCATATAGTCAAGTATGCTGTGATTTATTTTGTTGTCCTTTTTCACTTACGATGATTAAAAAATCAGTCACTATTTACTTGCAACTGATTGCCTATCTTATTAAGAATTTAGGAATGTCAGATTCAGTGAAGACAATGGCAAGAAAATAAATCACGGCATACTTGACTAGACGGTATTATTGCAATATTAAAATCCACATTATATGTCCATAACTTGTCATTTTAATTTTCAATTGTAATTGAAAACTTAATAACCAAAACTGAAACGTATGTATTAAACTTATTTTTGTAATTTCAAAAATAACAGAGATAAGTGGGGGTCATCATCATAAGGTTCTCAGTCCGAAGACTGGTTGGACGCGTACCTCCATTCTTTTCTATCCTGAGCTAACCTACGCATTTCCCTAAAAGTAGAACATCCTACATCCCTAACTATTTGAGAGCAGTAGTCTAATCTAGGCCTACCCCTACCTCTTTTTATTCCTATCTCTGACTCTAGTATGTCACGAACTATTCCTTCGTGTCTTAGAAGGTGTCCTACCATCCTATCTCTCCTACTCTTTATTGTTTTCCATACCTTTCGCTTTTCCCCAACTCTTTCTAATACTTCCCTATTGCTAACCTTATCTATCCACGGTATCTTCATCATGCGTCTGTAGCACCACATTTCAAACGCTTCTACTCTTTTTCTATCCGCTCCTCCTATTGTACAAGTTTCGCACCCGTATAATGCCGTACTCCATACATACGACGTTAAGAGTCTCTTCCTAGTCTCTATATTAACCGTTCTCGAGCATAACAGTTGTTTCTTTTTGTTAAACGCAACTCGGCCCTGCGCCATTCTTTGTTTTATATCTTTAGTGCTCCTACCGTCTTGAGTTATTTTACTTCCTAAGTAGCAGAAATCCGCGACCTCCTCTATCTTCTCATTTCCAATTTGTATTTCCATTTTAGTTCTATTTTCACATCCCCTACATACCAAAATTTTAGTTTTCTTTTTATTGATTTTCATGCCGAAGCCCTGTGTCAAAACTGCTTCCATTTCATTCAAAGCCGCTCCTAATTCTTCTTTGCTAGATGCTAACACTGCTATATCATCCGCAAATCTGAGCATGTTAATAGTTTGGCCCTGTACATTGATCCCTGAGGCTGTTCTTTCCTTAACAATATTAATCGCATCTTCGATATATAAGTTGAAAACTAGAGGTGACAATGCACATCCCTGTCTCACTCCCTTCCGGATATCTACTTCCCTTTGTTCCTGCTCACATTCTATAACTGCCTTTTGCTCTTTGTAGAGATTATGTATTATTCTTCTGTCCCTGTATTTCATCCCTACCTTTCTCAGCACTTCGAACATCTTCCCTCATTTTACGTTGTCGAAGGCTTTTTCTAAATCTACAAATCCTATATAGACGCTCTTTCTCTTTTCTATCGTTTTTTCTATAATTACTCGTAAAGCTAGAATGGCCTCGCGCGTTCCTCTATTTCGTCTAAATCCGAACTGATCTTCTCCTAATATTTCTTCCGCCTTTTTCTCCATCCTTCTTTGCACAATTCTAGTTAAAATTTTTGACGCATGGGAAGTTAAACTGATAGTTCTAAAATTTTCGCATCTATCCGCGCCTTTTCTTTTTGGCAAAGCTACTATGATGTTCCGTTTGTAATCTTCTGGAATCTCGCCTGTCAGGTATATGCGACTAACTAGTTTAAATAAACGATCTATTACCTCTTGACCTGCGCACTTTAAGATTTCTGCCTGCAAGCCATCTATACCTGGTGCTTTATTATTCCTTAAACTTTTTAGTGCTATCTCAAACTCTTCTCTCATTATAGGACTCCCTAGGTTATCCCCCTCTACACTGCTTTCGCTTTCTAATATATCTTGCACTTCCTGTCCCGCATTTAAGTTTCCTAAATATTCTTTCCACCGATCTGCCTTCTCCCCACTTCCGATTAGGATATCTCCTGCCTCATTTCTAATGTTTTTGGTACTAGATCCAATTTCTCTAAAATTTCTCCTAATTATTTTATATGCTTCATCAGTCTTTCCTACTTCGAATTTATCTTCCACTTCTTTGCATTTATTATCGATCCATTGCTCTTTCGCTTTCCTACATTCCCGAATAATTTCCCACTTGATCGCCTTATATCTTTGTTTCCCTGTTTCATCTAACCTATTTTTATATTTTCGCCTTTCCTCTATTAGACTCACAATATGTTTTGTTATCCAGGGTTTCCTACTTTCATTCTGTTTATGACCCAAAATATCCCTAGCTGAGGAAACTAAACTATTTTTAATGCAATTCCATTCTGCCTCTATGTCCCTAACAATATTTCCACCCGTGCCCTTTAGTGCTTCGTTTGTCTTTTTCTCGAACTTATTGCGCATATCATCATCTTTTAGTTTCTCTGGGTCAAGATACCTTCTTCCGCTTCTTTTTTTCAAAATCTTAAATTTAAGATTGGCTTTCATAACGACTATGTTGTGATCACTATCTATATCTGCTCCTGGATAACTTCTACAATCCCTAACCTGATTTCTAAATCTTTGCCTAACGAGAATGTAATCTATTTGATATCTCCCTAAGTCTCCTGGCATCTTCCACGTATAGCATCTCCTAACATGATGGTGAAATAGAGTGTTCGCGACCGTTAAGTTATGTTTATCGCAGAACTCTATCAGTCTAACTCCCCTATCGTTCCTATTGCCTAATCCAAAGGGGCCAACTATTCCGCCCTCTCGCCCTGTGCCTACGACTGCATTGAAATCTCCTGTAATTATTAAATTTTCGTGCCCTCTCACAAAATCTAGCACATATTCAATATCACTATAAACTGCCTCTACGGCCTCATCACTGTAGTTAGAAGTGGGCATATATACCTGTATTATTACTGTTTTTACAGGTTTCGAATCTAACCTAACCATAACTACCCTGTCACTTTGCTGTAAGAAATTTTCTACACTCTGTCCTACTTTTTTCCGCATAACAATTCCTACTCCCGAATTTCCTCCTACAGATCCTGTGTGTATTACTCTAAAATCTCCGCTCCAGAAGTCTCCAGCTTCTGGCCATCGCACTTCACTGATACCTACTACGTCTAATGCTAACCTATCCATCTCAATTTTCAAATTCTCTAACTTCCCTACTTGTTTCATGCTTCTAACATTCCACGCTCCGACTCGTGAGATGTTACACTTATCATTTCTGATGACTCCCCCCGAAGCAGTCCCCGCCCGGAGATCCGAATGTGGGACTATTTTACCTCCGGAATATTTTACTCCAGAAGGTGCCATCATCATAAATTAAAGTACGCTGTACTAGGGATAAAATAATGTGGTTGTTTCCCGTTGCCTTCCACATCGCAGTAGTGTGTATCACAGTGCCATACCAACCCTCACGATCTCTGCCACTATGATTACTGAAAGAGCTGCTGCCCCCTTCCAGGGACTTGATTTAGTCTGGCTTCTCAAATAAAAACCCCTCCAATATGGTTAAACCTATGGTTCGGCTCTTTATATCATTGAAGCGCGCAAGCCATCCCACCCGTCCCAGTACTACTAGAACTGCGTCAAGGTACAAGTCCTTTGGGGGTAGGAACTTCAAATGTAACAGCCTGTACAAAACACAAAACCTAATGCGCTTTCAAATCTAAAAAAATATAATTTGTGGTTAAAAATAAACGAAAAATTTTTCAATTCACATAATATGTAGGTACACAGAATGAATGTTACAGAAAAAGATATGTACATAAAATTTATCGGAAAACGAAAAAATTTCCTTAACTTAATAACCGATTAACTTAGAAAAAGTCTTATTGATAAATAAAATTCGTTCAGGGTTTACTTTTTAAAGTAATTGGTTTACGAAGTCGTGTACTCCTTCAGACATACGTTATATAAAATTTTACAGTTTTTCCGCTATATTAGCATAACAAAACGTTTTAAAGATTTGCGACACGCAAGTAGTTTCATAATAAAGCGGTTATTTTCAACATTTTTGTCTAAAATATTAGGTTATGCACGTCGCGCGTATTATAGTTAATTTTCGCTAAGTATATGCATGTTCTGAGCAAAAACGACCTAGAACCGAATGGGATTATTCAACATGTTTGCTTAAATTTAGAAACGTACGCTCGGATGATTTTACATAAAGTATTTCAAGTAAGTAAACTGATATTGTACTGATATTCAAACCTTAATGGATTTTTTTGGAACCTGATAGGAAACGTTTTGCGATAAGTACGCGTGCAAAGAGTAAGCGGTTTTATACCATACATAGGTACCTACTTAGGAAGAATTTTAAAAGACTGCATTTGCCTAGTGCGCGAAGGGAATTTGATATTTGAATGGATGCAACAAGCCGATATCGACATAGTATTCATTATTTAGTGTTCGTCCATTTTCAAGAAAGTCCATGTGCATAATTCCAGGCTCATCCTAAATAATTTTGACTTTGGCTTTACCGGCTGACTGAGCCATTGTCGACTTCATCGGACATGGTTCGCCTCGCCTCATCCATTATCTTAACATCTCTTTGGTCTTAAGTGTATGATGGTGAAACCGCGAATAACAGGACAGAAATAAACTAAAGCAGTTGAATTTTTTTTTCCAAATAAATAAAATCATTTTACGGATCTCCTACTACGTGGACGACCTTTATGGAGGCCTTTATGTTGAATATTGCAAGATCTAATATTGTATTTCTAGTACCTATCCGTTCTATTTCTACTAAAATATATTCGGACAAATACAATCAAGAACATTAAATATTCAGCAAAAACATCGTAAAATAAAACAGCATTAATTTCCATGCCTAGGTAATTCTTGTTGACCAGTCAATAAATAAAAGTCGAGGTAAAAAGTGAATTTATCTTCGGATTTAGAAATGCTAACCGCAGTTTCGTAACTCCTGTCAATTGAAGCAGCAAAATCCTTCTACTAACCCAATTAAATCTCAGTGTCATTAACACATCGATCATAACCTTGCAATATCAATTTGAAGTGAATAAATAAATTTATTACTCGTTATGGCTGAAAGAATTTTTCGATATATGAATAGTCGAAAAAGTTAAAATTAATATTGTTATTAAGGACATTTTTGAGGCCACGAAAATTAACTATCATATTCATTCTTTTGTGCGAAGAGCGTATTGAATTGAAATAAACCAATTTCAAAATTTGAAAATTTATAAATTAAATTTTTAGGTATTTTTTTGTTAGCTACACAAATTTATAACTATCTACTCAATATTTTCATCCATTTGTACTAACCAATAATATTAAAACAACAGAAATCTAATTATTCCATACCTGGAATACAGAACTGTCTTACAGAACTTCAGCTGGTTCACGAATGGTGAATCGTTATGCAATTTTTGTCTTATCCTGCATTAAAGATTCTACTATTTATTACACTTAAGGGACGTTATGAAATATGCCAAATTTGCAGAACTGAGAACTTTTTACATCTTCGCAAAATTATGTAAAATTTAAAGGCATCAAAGGGGTTGCACTTACTACGAAAAGTGCGATACATCGATAGAAATAAACCAAGGGGTACAACGCCAAATTCTTGCAGTTAATCCCAATAAAGCACATATGAAACGACCGCCACTGTTTACACACAAAAACATAAGCACTGGTTTCACTTACAAGTTTCATGTTGGAATCGGGAGCGGAAGGCACTTCTGGAGTCGACGGAATTGGCACTGGCACTAAGTGGTGCAGCACTACGGTGGAGGTGTACGCTACGGTTGTATATATCGTGCGTACAGTACCGAGTTTTATATCACAATGCAGGCCTCGGAACGCAAGGCCGTGCCGCGGAAGAACGCGGCCGCATTGACCGGCTGGTGAAGGTCCCCACGTGCTTGCCCACCCAGATGTCCAATCACCGTGTCTCAATCAACGCACTGCCGCTGCTGCTCACCGGGTCATCATCGCCCAGAGAATTCAGTTGGACGCCATAACACGTCCTGTCGGTAGCACCATTGCTTTAATATTTCAAGAAATGCAGTGTTGGATATCAGAATATTAGAGAATTTTCGCAATCCAAAATACAATTGCCGGTAAAAAACTGCCTGAAATTAAGGGAAACATTGTGCAATCTATTCGTTATTTACTTGACCGTCAAATTCTCCGGAAGACGAGAAGAACATAGTATTTCTTTTTCCGCATCATATTCGTGTGTGAGTTATCCTTTAATTCTCCAAATATAGAAAATTCAAGAACAGACTTGACAGGAAGCAGTAGTATTTCATATATTTTTATCTAATTGCCTTCGCTGTGTTGTATTACAGGCAGAGAAACGTTAAAATAGTAAATCGTGAAAAAATTATTTGTGTGTATAACTTCAGTTTTTCATACGCCATCGTCAGGGTTCTTTGAAAACATTTTAATTTTTATGCAGTCTTATACTTGGGCCGCCGAACAGACGGAGTTATCACCCTGCAAGAACGTGCTCTAGGCGGGACCACTATCAATTTAGGACAACCGAACCGCAGTGATGCGCTTTCTTTAGACCCAACGAAGTCGCATCACTCCAATTCTGTCGTCATAAATTACTATTGGCCCCGCTAGAGCACGTTCTTGCAGGGTGATCACTCCGTCTGTTCGGCGGCCCAAGTATATTAGCAGTACCTAGTCGACATAATAAGAAATGTCATACCTACAAATAGTCACTTTCTAAAAAACTGTTCTGCAATATAGTCTCAGTCTAATTAGTTATGATATGCTTCTCCACGTTGACTTTGAACTTTTCAAGTTTATTGTCAACATATTTTATATCCTTTTATATACGGTTCATTTACTCATTTTTACACGTATTTGCCTTAAACTTCACTGGCTTCACTGACCAACGATGTCATAATGAGTAAATTCCATTAGAAACTCTTGTTTATGATATTGTCTTTTTATTTCAGCCATCTGGATATTTTTCGGATTTCAGAAATTCTACTCGATCATCGATAACAGATCTTCAGGTTCTTAAATAATTATCCATCCTCTTTTATGGTTTAGATGATTCTTACATGTCTGAAGTGAACTGTGTGTACTTAATACGAAATTCATGATAGAGTGACTGTTTTGCTTGTACAGTCTAGAAATTTAAAGAATACTCAACCGCATAGTCAATTTAACCCTGCTTATCTAAGCATATGCGGTATGTATTCCTTAGAACAAAAATCGAATTCAGCCAACGGCCGTAAAAGCAACCATCTTTTATACTCCGCTGTTATATGTTATCAAAAGCAACTTTAAGATTGGACAAGCTTTTGTGGTCTAAACGAAGAGATAAAAATAGGAAGAACGCGCTGGTCGGAAACTTGCTTCTTTATAGAATTGGGTAAATTTGCTTTTAAGGGTTGTTTTTAATTTCACTCTAATATTTTTTATGAAGTTTGGTTTCTCTTTCCCGAAGTAATTTTATAGCCTAAATTGATACAGGGTGCTCCACAGTCCATAGTGAGTGGTTTATAGACAAAGACATTCTATACCTACTAATAGACATCAAGATCCCATATTATATCCGGCATAATTATGTACTTTATTTCTAACATGAAAGACGTGCCTTTTTCGCTCCCTCTTTTCTACCTAATTTTGTCGTTTTAACGTCATCTATCTTTTGACAGAAAGTTAATCCAATTAAATTGCATGAAATTTAAACGTCAAATCACCTTGTCATTTGAATTTTTGTTTTACATATACAAATAAACTTATCAATTATTATCGATAACCCTGCTCAAGTTTTGCCTAGGAATTTCTGTTACTTAATAAGAATTTACTTTAACAGCTACTTGACTAAAGAAACTACACGTACATGTTTTAAAATATGTAGGTATTCCTAAGATTATTTTCACTTGCCTACTCGATGCTCACGCTCCTAAAAGATTTAATTTTTTTCTCGTGTCTAATTTGACAACTAACACTGACAACTCGGAAACGTGTGAAATCAAAGTTACCCAGTTAATGCCAGATTTGACTTTTTGTCTTAAAATAGATGCAAAATCCCTTTTTGCGTGCTTCAAACTAGGACGGAGAATATTTTCTTGTCGCACGCATATTTTCAGCGATATTAAAGTGTATCTGTAGAAATAGAACGACTTTGATTACATACTATAAATTTTTGAATTTATTGTTGTCGGATGCTCATAACACATCGGTTTGGGGTGATAGGCCACTCACCATATATTCTGAAACTTTCTGCATTATAATAAGATGATGATGTTCAGGAATGTTTCTCATAAGTTGTGTGTTGGAGGTATGTATTAATTTGAAAGTCCAAATGATTT
The DNA here is from genome assembly GCA_963966045.1 of Xestobium rufovillosum. Lineage (NCBI taxonomy): Eukaryota > Metazoa > Arthropoda > Insecta > Coleoptera > Ptinidae > Xestobium > Xestobium rufovillosum. The sequence continues at coordinate 38,917,410 of OZ014494.1, read as the reverse complement.
GCTGTTTAACTGTTTCTTCTACGTTACTGACAAGTTCGATATAATAATTAGCAAAAATGTTTCTAAATATTTAGAGACGTTAGATATAGCTAATCTTCCATTAATCTAACATTCCAACAACCTTCTGGTGACTGCCCCCATTTTAGCCGTATCTGACACCTTCTGGGTGGCCCACAAATGTCAAAAAATATGGGTTTGTACTCGTAGCATTTTTCGATAAGGGTTTTAAAGATCTGAACATGATCGTTCGTGCAATATAGCCCGATCTGAACACTCATTGAACTGACGGTTTGTATCACTCTTATAAACAATTAAAAAAGTTAACAAGAAGAAAAGAAGTGTTTAGGTTCGTTCGCACACAGCAACCGCATGTCATGATTTCGCTCTTTGTTGGAGCCATCAGTCATCTGTACGATGCAGCTGTGTGCGAACAAACCAAACCAACATCTAGTCTATAAAGACGAGCGGGCCACATCAGTAAGTGAGCGCCAACTCCAAAGAGTCGTCCCCTCTAAGACATTACTAGTCAATGTCGAAGAACGCAAGTCCTTGACGAGGGCGGTATATGAGAGAAGACAAATCAGTCTAGCTTGCTGTAGTTTCTGACTCCTCAAATTATCGTTATTTTGGAAAATTTGGAAACCGAACATTTAGACATAAATTACAAATGGCATTGGGAAAACAGGTGCTCGATTAGGTGAACAGTTTGAGTAGATTTTAGAAAAAAGAGAAAATTAGAAATCAAAATTTTTATGATTCACATTTGGCAGCCGACACATTTTTGGATTTTGGAATACTTAATATTTCGTAATTTTTATAAAATTGTACTTGTATTCTAAGAGCGAACGTCTAGCTCAGCTAATTGTACACTGTTCCATTGTAAACTAATAATAAACTTTAATAAACTTTATTTTAATATTTTAAATTTTGTGAATTTGTAGCATAAATAAATCTTTACAACGCCCCCGAATTTAAAATATTAAAATTCATACTGGCACAAATCGAACAAGAATTTTAAACTTTATATTGTTGCAGTTGGTTGGAACGTCTGCTCCATGTAGACCTATGTATTTGTTAAATAGTACGGCTGACAATTGCAGTTCTGATGTCCTTGTGCCGCATGTTTTAGCATTTCTCAGATTATGGCATCGTCTGCTACTGCCCTTCTACCTTCAATCCCTTTCTTGTAACTTATAAATGCATGCTGTATATTTTCTTGTAGTTTATAAGGATAATTTTTTATATTTATTTGTGTCAGGATAGAAACGTCAATTATTTACATAAAATAGTATATTTTGCCAATAAATTCACATAATTAATCATTTTATAAGGTAAGTATTATAAATCTTCTGATCCGACATTAACTATTGGGGTATTTGTATAGGGACATTGGAATGTTTGCCATTTAAAACCAACGACGTTTGTAAAAAATGTTTACTAAAATAAATTAAAGAAGAGTTTGTTACACTCGTAGCTTTCATTTTAAGTTTCTAAGTAGTATGTTGTATTATTCTACGAGCGAATTTTAATTCATCCTAGTTAATCGCCACCATAACTCGATCGTAGAATAATAACTCCAAAGCGGAATACTTACTTTATCTGCCTGCAAAAACTCATTGGAACTTGCACCTTTATACGGCTGCATTAGACCACTTAGTTTAGACAAGTATATAAAACAAATAACCCTCGAAAGAACGTTGCCATAGAAACGTATAATATACAGTGTGTCCCAGGATTGATGTTACAAGAGGTATGATTGACTGAAAATTTTGGTTTTTCAATTTGGTATTTTGGAAATAAGCCCTGCTTGGTTTGAAACTAATTTCTAGTATATTTCGGTTTTTTGTAAATCAGGAGGGCAATGTTATTAAGAAAAGTTGTTCAGAATGTAAATTATGCCGAAGTGCAAACATTCAGGCAGATCCGGCTACTTTAATGTACCTAACTTATTTTTCAGAATACCGTCTCCGCCGCGGTCTCCGCTCCGAACAAGCACTGTTTAAAATTTATAAATTGAAATTCCAAAATTTTCAGCCAATCATACCTCTTGTAACATCAATCCTGGGATACACTGTATGACACTAAACATAAATTTGGCGTTTTCTGCGTCAAAGCAACCTCAATATGCTACAAAAGGAATTTTTTGATTAGTTACATCCCATTGAATACTGATTCCTTATTCAACTGCCCACTTTAACAACAGTTGTATTACAAATTGTTATTCGCCAGCGAGTACAAGAGAAACTGAAATGGATCAACTTCAACCAATTGTTGTTTTAACTCTTCCTTTTAAAAAGTACTGTTTACAAAATTTATTTGCCCAAAATATAAGGAACTAAGAAAGATTTCATCGTTTCACTTACTTTCTTTGTAGTTCTAAAAACAATACTTTTCTCAAAATTTCGGAAATTCGTTATTCAATTGAAAAACCGTATTTCAAATTATTAAAGTAAAATAGAGGTCTGTTACAAAAATTCCAGAGCCCTAATGCCAACAGGAAAATATGAAAAAAGAATCATCTGTTCCTGTTTGCCCTAAAGCCTTGTGCTGAACCGCGTAATCTAGCAGTCGATGGGAAATTTTTAACTAGATAAATATCAGTCCAAGAATTCTACGGGACTATACATACAGCATTACTCTTTAGTTTCTCCATACCTCACAATGAGAGTCTAGATCAAAAGTATAGAAACTTCATTAGATTTTGCACGTACTATTATCCCATTGTAAGGAACAATGATTTTATTATTTATAAAATAGCATTTTCTCAGGTCTTTAAAGTCATTTAACACGAGAACTAAATGAAATTAATGATAATTTTGCACATGCACTGCACAATGCTCAGTCTTATTTTTTTTTTGTTGCTCAATACTTTTTAGTCACCAGTACAACAAATAAATGTCTAGAGTTCGCGTTCTTGATCTTGCCAACGGAAAAAAGATTAATGGCCAGCTAAATAACCGCGTCTTTGTTAAACAATATATCTGAGTGTTTTTATTATATTTTCTCTTGGAACGAGCAACGAGCAGAACAAAAAGAGAAATGGATCCGAAATAAATGAGACTTCCAGCAATATTTACAGAGATACATCTACAGTTTTTCATTAAGAGGATATCAATTTGTTGCAGAAAATTGATTGGTTTGTTTACTTTGATAATCAAATAAAAGCTATCCGCTATTATTTATGCGTGAAACTGTATTAGTTCAGCACCGTACTACTGCAGTGAAACTGAAATCCTGTTACCTAGGAATGCATTAGGAGAAAAAGATTTTACACAGATAATTATTATATAAACTCCATAGCAGCCCCTGTTTCCTTAAAATAATTTAATAAATTATTGCAGTTATGATTCATAATATTCATTGGATAAGCAGTACAAAAAGCCGGCAAAGCACCTATGACAAAAAAATAATACTATACTTGGGCCGCCGAACAGACGGAGTGATCACCCTCCAAGAACGTGCTCTAGGCGGGACCACTATCAATTTAGGACAACCGAACCGCAGTGATGCGCTTTCTTTAGACCCAACGAAGTCGCATCACTCCAATTCGGTCGTCGTAGATGGCTATTGGCCTCGCTAGAGCACGTTCTTGCAGGGTGATCACTCCGCCTGTTGGGCGGCCCAAGTATAATTCTAGGTAGGTAGTATATCCACACCGAAATCTCACTACAGAAAATCGAAAATTTGTGAAGAAGCTTAATAAGTTCCATTCATGAATAAGTAAAAGCCGGGAATATGAGCTTTCGAATTCTGTACTTCCAGTGCAAACATTATTATTCGGGGAAATATTAAATATACAGACTGACCCACTGTTCTGTCCTAATTAATTTTCGCGTCGGTACTTCAAGTTCTTATCATAATTTTCATCTAACTAATGTGGCAGTTTTTTAAAAGAACTCCTGCTTACTGTCAATTCCGTGTATGTCCTCCTCGAGCTTGAATTACAGCATTTAACCGTTGTGGCATTGCGTAAGTCAAATCTGCTAAGCACATTTCAGGAATTCCTTCAAATTCTTCTTGAAGGACCAAGCGTAACTTTTGAAGAGTCTCTAGCATGGCTGGACGACGACGAATATGCTTTTGAAGCTGATCCCAAAGGTGCTCTATAGGATTAAGGTTCGGGCTGCATGCTGGCCAATCAAATCTACGAATACCAACCTCATCCAGTTACTACTCGTGCAGTGTGTGATCTGACGTTGTCATGCATTAAAACGAAGTCATCCAATAAAATGCGAAAATGGGATGACAGCTTCTTGAAGAACATCTTCCACTTATCTGTGGGCGTTCAAAGCACCATTTTCCACAAATAGGAGGTCGGTATGTGCTACCGTGGAAATACCTGCCCACACCATAACAGAACCACCGTTAAAAGATAACCGTACAGAGATGGTGCAGTCGAAATATCGTTCACCTCGTCTTCTTCATACTCTTTCTCGACGATCAGGTGATCGCAGACAAAAACGTGACTCATGAGGATTCCAATCTGCATGTAACTTCGCAAACTGCAGACGTGCTCTTCGATGACTAGGAAGCAATTGTGGTCCTGTGGCAGGCCTTCCCGAAATTAAGCCACTTTCCACAAGTCTCTTCCTAATCGTCTTCTCACTTGTTTGAACCCCTCGCATACTGTTAGAAAACGATGTTGAAGTTGAATTGCCGTTGATCTGCGCTCTCTCAGTGTGTTGTGCACAAGAAAACGATTATCAACGGCAGTTGTCACCCTTTGTCTCCCAGATCCTACTCGCCTCTCAAATCCGCCAGTCTTCAAATACCGATTCCACGCATCCTGAACAGCAGTACGGGCTATTCCCAGTGTACGAGACACATACCTACCGTTGACTACGACCATCCTCAATCAAAGCAACAATTTTAGAAATGTTCGCAACAGTTAACGGTATTGTTATCGCTTGAAAACTTGCATTTACTGTCAAACTCAATTCCAAAACAAATGCACATAAGCCTATTTGTATTTTAGCATACACAAATGATAAGAAATTGATGCACAGTCCACTACCGTCTGATTTCCGCGAACATGTTGATGTAGGAGTGGAACAAGCATTTCAAAGCATTAACAATGAAGAAAAACCAAAGCAGTTCCCGATTTATACAGGGTCCTGCATCTCACCTCCCGTCTTCTACTACACCTAAACGATTTATTTTAAACAAATTATTGAAACGGGACATTAGACTGTTTGTTAGAGAGCACATTTTAAAAATATTTTTGAATATACAGGATGTCCCGAAAATTGGTGATGCATCAAAGTTGTATTTTTTAAATGGAATGCCCTGTAGTCTTATTGATTTTTGAGACTCTTTCGAGCTACTGTACATATCCCCATAATATTATTAAATTTGATTTGATAGTTCCAGAGGAATAAATTAAAATCGAGAAAAAAAAATGTTTTTCGTCATGTTTTAAAAAAATTATAAAAAATAGAAGAAACATCTTCAAATCAAAACTAAGCAGCACGTTGCTTATAAGAAAAGGCCAGTTTATCCTACTATGAATGTCGTAAAAATAACTTATACAGGATGTTCAAAATTCAATGCCAAACTTTTCAAAATGTAATGCTATTTTTCTCCATTTTTTCAAATTGGACACCTGTATATTTTTATCCCGTCGGATGCAGAATTAAAAAATGAACATGTTTTCTAATTACAATTATTTCGACATTCTCAAAGGTTTCACAGATATTCGTAAAATCTTAAAATTATTATCTAATAAATAATAATTTTACTTGGCAGTTTTTAAATCAATGACTAGAATATTATGTTCATTACTATTCTGACCACAATAAAGATTTTTAGGCAGGGGGGGGGAGAATTATTGGTGAACATATTATTGGTCCTCACTTTTCTAACGGACATTTGAACGGTGCTATGTATTTTGATTTTTTTATAAAATCAATTGCCAAATTTATACCAAAATTTACCAATAGCTTTGAGTGATGCAATGTGGCTGCAGCACGACGGAGCCCCAGTATATTATTCATTACGAGTAAGGGACAATCTCAATACAACCTGTTCAAACCGGTGGATTGGAAGAGGAGGGCCATGTAATTGGCCGCCCCGATCACCCAACTTAACTAAATTAGATGTCTTTTTGTGGGGCTACGTTAAGGAAATCGTTTATCCGGAACCTCCAACCACACCAGAAAAAATTCAGCAAAGAATCAGAAATGCATTTCAAAACATTGCACCCGAGCTATTAGGAAGAGTAGCAAGGTCATTTCGTACCCGCCTCCGTTTGTGCCTCCAAGAGAACGGAAGACATATTGAACATAATGTTCTAGTCATTGATTTGAAAGCTGCCAAGAAAAATTATTATTTATTAGATAATAATTTTACGATTTTACGAATATCTGTGAAATCTTTAAGAATGTCGAAATAATTGTAATTAGAAAACATGTTCATTTTTTAATTCTGCATCCGACGGGATAAAAATATACAGGGTGTCCCATTTGAAAAAATGGAGAAAAATAGCATTACATTTTGAAAAGTTTGGCATTGAATTTTGAACATCTTGTATAAGTTATTTTTACGATATTCATAGTAGGATAAACTGACCTTTTCTTATAAGCAACCTCCTGCTTAGTTTTGGTTTGAAGATGTTTCTTCTATTTTTTATAATTTTTTTAAAACATGACGAAAAAAAATTTTTTTCTAGTTTTTAATTTATTCCTCGGGAACTATCAAATCAAATTTGATAATATTCTAGGGATATGTACAGTAGCTCGAAAGGGTCTCAAAAATCAATAAGACTACAGGGCATTCCATTTAAAAAAATACAACTTTGATGCACCATCAATTTTCGGGACACCCTGTATATTCAAAAATATTTTTAAAATGTGCTCTCTAACAAACAGTCTAATGTCCCGTTTCAATCATTTTTCTAAAATAAATCGTTTAGGTGTAGTAGAAGACGGGAGGTGAGATGCAGGACCCTGTATAAACTATGCAGATATGGGGATCTATATGAAACATTTCAGGGTGACCGGTTTTTTTGCCGGTCAGTGCGTATAAACTATTGCATCAGATAATTGAAAATTATTCTCAAAAGTTTTTATTGCCACTCTGACATCATGGTAACCTTGAAAGAGAAATCTGAGAATCCTCAAAGAGCAATTTTGCGATGCATGTTATGGAATCCGGACTAAAAAATATTTTTCTGTGAAAAGTCGATATCAATATCTCAAATAGTTTGACAAATAGGTACAGGCATCTGAAGAGGGCAACTTTTTTACAATTAACTCCCTCTAGTGGGAAAACGGTTAAAATAGTCTCAAATAATTACATCAATATTTGATCAACACCCAAGTGGCTTTCCAAAAATGCCATAAAATACTGGGCGTTCCATTTAAGAAAACATACGGTTAGTACAACACTCTGTATGTGGGCAACCTGTATAAAAGAAAATAATTTTAAAATGTGCAGTCAGGGGTTACCTACTGTCTTGTGAAAATAGAATAAATTATAATATACATATTGCCTGAGTGAGGAGCTATTCTCCGTCTACACACCGATGGAACACCTGTATAGCATAGAACGTCTTTTTGGAAAGTAAGTACATTTTTTGAAATTACGAAAGTCAAAACTGTAGCATGCTCTTATTTTTACTACGGGCATATGCACTCTTCATCTCTCCTGCAGTAGTAACCAAACCAGACCTATCGATATTCATTATATTATATACCATCAGATATACTCGATATGCAAGTTCTCCAAATGAACTATGTGCATTAAATATTCTCGCGTTATATCCTGTATAATTTAATTTCCGTATATAAACATTGTTGATTTTGCCGTAAAAGGTTCAAGTTCTAAAAGTTACTTTACCAGTGCTGTGTAGGAAATAACTGAAAATAAATATTACAAGGCTCAGAGTAGCAATATTCATTTAGCACAATTTAAATTTGCTGCAAGGATAACAAATAGTTGTATCCACTTATAAGTTCTATATTACTAATATTGTTCTAAGGTTGTCTTTGAAATTTCTCAATCTAATTATGAATATTTTTATGCATGCACACATTTCATTTACTTTGTTATCTCGGTCAATGTAGTTGATTCATTTACATCCGATACGCCTTCACACTATAAATTCCTGGTTGTTGGCAACTGGGTCTAATTAAAAATAAGTAAGTACAGACATTCAGCCATTTAGGTAGGCATGTCGTTATAGACTGATAACCTCAGATTTTTGGTTCTGGGTTTCTCAGAAATATTAATTTGTTTGTGTAGTCAATTGAGGCAGGTAGCAAACTATATAATTTTCCGTGTCAACGAAAAGAAAATTAGGTTGTTATATTATGGTTAATAATAATAAGATAATGAAACAGCCTCAGATTAAAAAAAAAATGAATATGCAGAGGAAAAAAAAATAAACCATGCGATGGCCGGGAATCGAACCCGGATCAACTGCTTGGAAGGCAACTATGCTGACCATTACACCACCATCGCACATGATGCTGTTGCTTTGTAGAATGTGATAAAAGCAAAGATACTTACGTACACTATCAGTACATTTTTAAAATACAAGGTGTCTCATCACATTTTGATGCATTAATGCTATCGAACATACAAGGGACAATTTTTATAAAAATTTTCTCGGTTAATGTGGGCTCTAGATGAAAAAAGAAAAACCACGGGTCAAATATTTTGACAAGTTCTTTCTAATTATAAAATAAAAAAAAGTTGTCCGAGTGCCCATTGTTTTACAGCAGCTTAATGGATAATTGGTGTGCTCTACGTTAAAATTGCTGTATCTCAACAGCCATCGGGAATTGGACACCTGTTCTTATGAACTTTTTCTTTCAAAATGAACGGTACACTATAACATACTGAAGTATGTACCTTTCCTCCTGAAACACCCTGTATGTATAAAATCTCGTAAGTCGTGATGTTTTTGTCAGAATGACAGCGAGAAAAGTTAGCCCTAACTATTTCCAGCGATAATTTTTTATTTACCTTTTGCTGCCATGACGACGTTGAAAATTTCGTATTTTTGATTGTAAAATGTTTAAAAATCGAGTCTCCCATATGCGTATTCTCATATTCATTAAATTTCTAGCCGAATTTGACTCGAACTTTTTATTTTGCCTGGATAAATTCCTGTTTTGCAAACTCAGTTTTGTTGCCAGGCGGTAATTCGACTCATAAAACTGACAGCCGGTAAGAGGGCGAAGACAACAAAATTTCGTTCAAAACAGAAATTTATCAGGCAAAATAAAAAGTATGTACTCATCAAATTACGGTTGATAACTTGCATAGACGCACCGCTTTTTTGATTTATGAGCTTGGGCTTAACTAGTAGAATACAGTGAACCAAGAAAAATTCAAAATTCAAGATGACCGCCACCACAAAATGCCAGATTACTTTTTTCAATCCCCTCAATATGGGTATCAAATGAAAGGGCTTAACTAGTAGAATAAAGTACACAATGAAAAATTCAAAATCCAAGATGACCGCCACCACAAAATGGCGGATTACTTTTTTCAATCCCCCTCAATATGGGTATCAAATGAAAGGGCTTAACTAGTAGAATACAGTACACCATGAAAAATTCAAAATCCAAGATGGCCGGCACCACAAAATAATAATAATAATAATAATAATAATAATAATAATAATAATAAGGGCCTTTATTGCTGCTATACAGATATAAATACACTTATTGCATAATTTTAATAATATCATAAGTTACAGCAGCAAGGGCGAAGTTCAGCTTTGTGCTGGTTATACAAGCAACACAAGCTGCTCTTACACTTAACTTAATGGCGGATTACTTTTTTCAGTCCCCTCAATATGGGTATCAAATGAAAGGGCTTGACAAGTAGAACACAGTATACTCTTTACAAAAATAATAACAAAACAAAAAAACTAAAAACTTGAAAATAAAATAAGTAAAAAATAATTTTTAAGTTAAACGGTTTTATTGTAAAGAAACATAATAATGATGCAGATAATGTACTAAAAGCTAAAAAATAATTAGATAGGTACCAAAAGTATCAGTCATCACACCACTCTCCTCGTCAATCTAGAGCATTGATCAGACTAAAATTAAATCGTGGGGCGTAGCGTAACCTGAGTAAATATATAAATGATCGTTCTGCGATGTTGTCTATTGAGAAGATGCATCCAAAGCATACCTATAATGATAAGAGCGGTTGATTGTAGACAATAGAAATTCGACTCGCCCCACGATTTTTTTTAGTCTGATCAATGCTCTAGATTGATGAGGAGAGTGGTGTTATGACTGGTACCTGGTACCTACCTAATTATTTTTTCGTTTATAGTACATTATCTGCATCATTATTATGTTTCTTTACAATTTATTAAACCGCTTGACTTAATTCTTTTTTTACTTATTTTATTTTTTTGTTTGAAAACAGTTCTTAAAATACAAATCTACTACTGCTGTTTTGAAATTTGTTAAAACATATGAAAACAATGAACGAAGTCGCATATTACAAGTGGCGAAAAACTTCTTTTTTATAGAACCTAATAAAACTTTTCTGAAAAGAAAATCTCAGAATCTGGTTAACGGCAGTAGTACTTATACTGAACCTCTGGCTTGTAAGAAGACATAATATTTTTAATTTCGACGGAAGAACAAAAAGTTATGAGTAAACAGCTGACCGTTGCATTCGGTGTTTTTCGTCGTAACTTGTGCTCTCGTCTGTCTCTCGGCTACTGATCAAAGTCGCTCAGCTAAGTCAGCCAACCCCGAAATAGAGAGTGTGCGTAACAAGTTCATTCTCAGTATTAGTTTGACCGACTGGTTCCCTGCTTTTCCAGATAATTTTTGACGTCCGCTGTAGGTCCACAGACATTGTTACGCAATTACGGGAAGTATTTTTCACGCTGTAGTTGCCTCACCGTACCCCTGAACCCCCCGATTCTTAGTAAATTGATGTACACTGTTCTTATACCTTTGATTTTTTCCTCAGCTGTTCCACTATAAACCTGCCTAGTTCTTCTTAAATTTTCTCGAGTAGTTTCACAAACGCAGTATCGTGTTTAAATTAGTGTCGCCTGGTATTCCATAGTAATTCGTATTGTTCGTAAATGTCTAAACTTTTGCCGATATGGTCGTCATTCCGCTTGGGCATGATGATTTTCGGTAAATCTGTGTATAATGCTGTACTAATTCTTTAAAACAAAACGTATTTTTGCATTATTGCAAATTACATCATAGGTAAGTATATAATGACAAACATAAGCCCACTATGTTACCGAAACACAAAATATTAATATTTCTTGCTTCAAATGGGCCTAAAGGCTTTCAACTGGCCACTGCATGCTCCTAGAGGATAGTAAATTTTCTACTTGCCCAGTTGAAGGCAACCGGCCACTATTTAATCACACCAAAACATTTCACATCAACTTTGGTGGCTTCCACTTGTAGACTTCACTAAATTGTCCTATTGAAATCCAGCCTTGAGTGTATGGGAAGTTGTTTCAATCAACTTCGGAATACTTCGCAAGTCTCCGGAGAGTGACGTATGATGTAGACAGCGCCTTGCTTTCAAATAGAATATAGAACAATGTGAATACCGGAAGCGGCTTGGGTGGGTAGGTAGCTATCGCATATGGTTAGTAGTTTGCTGTGCTTAGGCTGAGTGGGGTCAACTACCGTAGAGGTCAGTTTTTTTCTTACGTTTCTGCATTATCTTCTTTTACAGCAAAAAGTGTGTCAGGTTTCCGTCAATTAAGTGGTCTGTTTCAAAAATGCATTCTGTCAGGTTTCCCTCAGTCTGTGTTTCGTTTGATAAATTTCTTTGTTACAAGTTTCAACTTCAACACAATATTTAACACGTGATCGCAATTCGCGTGCCCGCAATTTTCAGTTTTGCGTGTTCGCTAGCATGCACCTAGGCTCAGCCAAATTATAAACACTTACAACACAATTCAGCAGTTACTTACGTTAATTTGAAAGAATATATCCAGATGCAAGGAAAACTTGCAAAATTAAAATAGGAAAACTGTCAAACTCGACACTCTTAAACGAAAACTTCAAACCGACAAGCGAAATATACAGGGTGATTCAAATTGGAGGACCACCATTAGGATCTCACGTATTTTAAATTATCGGGAGTAGGTTTAAATTTGGCACTTTTTCAGAATTTGGTATTCTTTGACATGCCGTTGAGAAATCTAATCTACCCCAAACGGTATACAAGTTATGGCCGAAAAACAAAACATAAACTTTAAGTTTTCGGTGTGTAGATCGACTATTTGATCTCGTATCGGAATGATATGCATACACTATTAGAGCACTTTTTTGTGCTCTATTGACACATTCTCACGAGTTTACTGACGAACGTGGTCTGGAATTTCCGGAAATTTTACGAAAGCTGTTGCTTAGTAACCACGAGTGTCAATATGACAGTTAAAAGATGAAATGTTTCAATTGACCAATTTGACGATGAAAAAAATTACCTATCTTGAAGATATATTTTGAATAATAGCTGGGTCTGTTTGGACGTAAAATACTGAAGATGGGATGCCTAAGCTTTACGAAAAGCTGAACCTCGGTTCAGCTGTTTTTCTATTATTTGCCGACATTACAGCAGGAAGTGACATATTGTTACGTTTGTCACCAACACATTAGATAATGTATCTACGTATAAATAAAATACTTACTTAAAAACCTGCTTTTATCAAATTCATTCTGACATGACCTCAGTTTTGCCAGTTTATACACATGCTTACATACAAACACGTAAAATACCTGCACATGCTCTTGTAACCACTTTCAGTGCAGAAGTGCTATGTCAAGGTTTTCTCTAAAATGGATTAGTTACCAATGTGAATTTACACGAACGTCTAGACGCTAAGTCAATTTACCAAGGAAGGACATAAAAATAGGTACAGTACAATAATTTAAGTGTGATCAACCAAAGATACATTTATTAAAACAGCGGTCAACGTTAAAATTAGTTAATTAGATTTTATGGGATATAATTCTTTATTAACAATCAGTCAATAAAGTTTTTAACAAATCCTGATTACTGGCTTAAAATGGTGGAGACCGAGTTAATGTGCATGTCAGAATAACAGTACTAGGATGATTTATTAAAGTATTCTTCATATAATCGACCTTTATTAGTCATTACCAGACCAACAAACGCGAGAATGCAAACTACCCTGGGCCATGTAAAAGTCCTAAGTTTGACCGATCCCAAGCTGTAGAGCAGACTGCGGGTTTTTAGTTTCCAACAGATAATGAATAAACGTCCGCGCTATCTGTTTATATTGCTTTTTATGTCAAATGACACTGACTCGCTTCGGCCTAACGGCCTCCGCTCGATTGACCATAACCTGACCGACTTTTTATGTAAAAATTCACAGACCTCGCATCTTACGCAAGTATCATAGGCGTATTGAAAATACCGACACAACTGCTCGGTTTCTAAGATGTCCAACAAAAGTGATCTGTGCCGTTTCAAGTTGGTATATTATTGATACAATAAAATAAAAGAAATGATTTGTGACAAGCACAAGGCACATAGTCAAACTGACGCAATACGTAACAAAATATTAACGCATCCGTTTTGTACCGTTTGGACTTTTATTCCAATGCGATATCCCGCTCGCGCTCGCCGAACTTTAGTTTACATCTGGCTAGCGCTCTGATATTATTATTATTAGCGGCCTCGACTGCGTGCGTCGACGACAGAATCTGTCGCGTGTCGATACATTTTTCGTAAGATGAGTCCCATATACACACGCGCCCAGAAGTATTTTCAATACTAAAAATAAATGATGGAATACGACAAAAGCCAACCCAAGCTGAAATCGAACCCGAGCGCAATGAATCACGAGATGAAAGAAACAACCATCGCGCCATACTCGCTAATCGCTAAGTACAAATAGTGAAATGCAGAATCTTGGTCAATCTTAGAGCTTTTCCATACCTCAGGTTCGTTTCCATTCTCGCCCAACAAACTAGTATCGGGATGTCTACATTGCATCTTGGATTTATGTATAACGCCCCTCTTAGCCACTCCCAAATTCCATGCATATGTTACGGGCATAGTGGAAAATCGGTCAATATTAGCAATGCCCGGGTTATGTGAACAATGCCCACCCATATTGGTCAATGCGGGAAATATTTCAAAATTTCGCTAGATTCCCTACATTGAACAATACCCACAATATATCGGAGCAGAATTTATGTTTACTAAAATTTGTTCAAATATTGCATGTTTTCCATACACATTCAAAACATGCAATATTTGAACAAAGACCTGCTTAAAAGCACGTACGTACATGGAGACAAATTAGGATTGTTTCAAAGCCATCTTAGATGGGGTAGCAGTCTGAAGCGTCTCGTAGTACAAAAAATCTGGATTTAGTTCTATAATTCAATGCCTGGCGGGGTATTTGCCCGATGAGTAGTTGTTCGAACGGTCCAGTACCACTAATTTTTACTAAAATGCCAAATATGTAACCTCACTTTTGTGGTGTGTTGTTTGGTAACTGATTGATACGTGAAAATCGAAAAGAAAATTACGGCAAAAATAAAATTATCCAGTGGCATATAATATTTTTGAAAAACTGGACCGAATGCCCCATAAATCCGTCACTGGTTAACGCAGCAAGTTCAAATTATGCGGTTTAAATGACGGACCGAAGCCGTACGGTCCAGGCAAACTGCGTTTTGTCTAAGCTAAGTTAGAGAAAATGCAAATGCTTGTTTGAGTTTGTAGCAGCGCAACCGTTTAAGCACGCGTGTTCAACAATAACCTTGTGTTTTTCAAGTGAATAATCTTTGCAGAGAATAAGCACTAACGACTGAGACTGACAACGCTCCACTTGACATTAACCTGACAGATTTTTGTGTAAAACATGTAAAACGGTTCTTCTGGGTGCGATGGTACATTTTCGACCCCTTCCGGTACGCAGACTGTGTTATCGCTCAGAAATGGGGTGTTTCAGGGGAGGTGAATTTCATCCCGATCGGCGTGGGGATTTTTTTCGATTTTCTTGTATCAGTTACCAAACAACACACCACAAAAGTGAGGTTACATTAATTTGACATTTTAGTAAACATAAAGGCTGAGTATAGCGTTACGGCACCGGAACTCATACCCCGTTACGGTAAATCGAAATACGTTGGAGATCACGGCGAACGACTGAAACCTATACCGCTACGCTCGCTTGGCTTGACCTAAACCGGAAAATGCTGGGTCAAAGAATCCTCTTTTTTGCAGATAGTTTTAAAAAAATATTAGGTGGGATCAGCATAATAAAAAAAATTGTTTAACCCGATCGAGGACAGAACCCGACTGCCATTGCAGATAGCTATGAGCTATATCGCATCGCTGCCAGATGCCTTGATTTTTTTGAATTTAAATTCACTTTTACCGTAAAGTTATAGTACCGGAACACTATATACACTACGAAACATAAAATCTGCTCTGCCCGATTTATTGTGGGCGTTGTTGACATTGACCGGTCAATGTTGGAAATCCAGCGAAATGTTTAAGTATTTCCCACATTGACCAATATGAGTGAGCATTGTTCACATTGCCCGGGCATTGCCAACATTTCCCAGATATCCCACTATGCCCGTAACACATATGTATACTAAAAATTTTGTGAGAAAATTGTCGAGATATAGTTTTCTGTTCTCTGAAAACGTGAAGTATTCGGCACTCAGCCAACCTTCGAGAAAATAGCCCTTGCTCTATCACTAATTATCTATACCTAAATGATCCCACCAATAAGTACATAATTAAGTACACAGTCAACAACTTGGGGAAAGGCACAATTTGTTGCCAACAAGAGCCTCTCACTCATCTCTACGAGATTACAGGATTTCAATTCACTTGATGTTTATTTCTGGAGTTTAATGCCCAAGAATGTATATCAAACTTTTTGTGACATATTTATGTAAATTTTATAATCTTGAGATAAAAATAAAGAGGCCAGACGAACGGCGACAAAATTAGTACCTACCTACCTATCTAACGATTTATTTCATAAAAAGGATTGTTGCATTGCCCCCTAAACAATCCGTAAAAAATCCTCAGCGAACCGGCCCGCGTATGAATCCCTGATTCGTAGGCCTATGCTAAAGTCCGCCATATTTGAAAGATTGTGGAGTTAGGGTACCTTTTTTGCTCAATTTATTGGGCAAAAGGCGTAACTGGCAGTCGAATCCAGCTTTCCTACTTTCATATTTCATTGCCATTATTATGAGAGTACCTGTAGAAGTATTTAGTTTTCGTTCGGGTAGGTTTGTTATTTTGGATTGAGATTTTGTTTGTGGAGAATCTCTCGTCTCAGACACTATCAGAGTTCCTCCATCGGAAAAAATATAGTAAATTAAAGTCGAAGTCAAAACATTTGCTATTTCTTGAAATGTAACACCTGACATCTAAATTTAAATTGTCCAAAAGTTAATATTTTACTTAAAATATTAGTTTTTCCAAGTTGTTGCCCAACGTGTAAAATACTCATTCTGGAGAAGTTTAGTTTTTCCTTATTCGCCTGATAAACATTAACTATTTCGCCTGGACAAAAGCCAATATCGTAAGATGAAAGTTGAGATCTGGAAATATTAAAATATTTTATTAAATGCCTTTTGGCTTCGGAAAGAAAACCTCTGTTGATTAACTTCCATATGTTTTGAAGGTAGAAGCCATTATCGAGATTTGATTATTTTAGTTAGAGAGCTAGCGTCATTTTTGTTGACAAAAAAGTGTCAATACTGGAAATTTGTCAATCACTAGTGCAGAGGGAGGCAGACACTTTTTCTATGTGACAAAAATTTCGCTTGCAGTCATTTCTATTTTTTGTTTTTAATAGAACATGTACCTATTGGACAGGTCGTGTGACAAATTTGTGTCAGGCTCATATCTTTTGCACGCATTACTTGACTATCGACGAACCTGAATTTAGAGCTGGCAGACATTGTTTCATGTCTTAGGATGGAGGCAGATCTGTGGAACTGGAGAACTGATGAAAATGCGATGACTAATTAGTGTCAAGTTAATTTTTGTTTTACACATTGTTGTCTCGTACTATCATAAGAAAATGCAACTTTCAGACATTGTCCGCGCCGCGTTGACCCTGTATATTCATATTGTATGAATTTATCTATGTATGCGTGTAGTAGTACCATACAGGTGAATAAAGAAGTTGTTTTGTGTGGTTTATTGGAATTGTTTTATTTTTGGTATGAGAAAACATGGCATAACTGTGTTAGAAATAGTACAGAAAAACTTTCCATATGGTCCTTCTTATGTCGGATGGTGAATTAGTAAAAAAATAGTGGTTAATCAGTGAAAATACGTAGTATTTCAAGAATAGTAGCAAAATTTTTTGGACGGCAAGAGTTTTTGCGCTCCTCCGGTTTGACGGTCATCGGATATCAGTTCAACAGCAGGTTAGTGGGTCTCTCTCTGTTTTACTGCGCTTGTATTTTATCCTTTTCTCTTCTTTCCTAAAATAAAATATAACATTATCAATTACCTATCTTTAACCAATATGGCTGAATTAAGGAGGTTGAAATTAGATAGAAAGAACATTAAGGATCAGGTTGTAAGATTGGATGAATTCTTGACAACCTTTGGGGATGAAAACATAGAAAAATTAAAAATAATAGCGGAAAAGATAGCGTTAGTTTGGGAGAAATTTATTTCCTCTTGGGAGACCCCAGACCCATTAGTTGAACCTGTACAGCCATCATTGGTCGATGTACCTGGAAAGAAATTATCCCGTTGGCAACACCTGCAAAGGGTTAGAGAACATTTTTGGCATAGATGGCGAGTCGAATACTTACATCAGCTCCAGATGAGGACGAAGTGGCGAACTGGTGCTCCACCAGTTGCAGTCGGGGACATGGTACTTCTTATGGACGACAACCAGCCTCCATTGAGCTGGCCTTTAGGGCGAATTGTGGAAGTGTTCCCTGGAGAAGATGGAGTGGTGAGAGTGGCAAGTGTTAAAACGGGTAGTGGCAGCGTGTATAAACGTGCAGTTAGAAAATTATGTGCATTACCTAAGGAACAAAAAATTACTAACTTCCTTTGTCAAAATCTGGTATGTGGTTTGATATTTTCATGTATGTAATTATGTAGGTACTTACCTTTACTGCACTGTACAATTTATTTTAGTTGGAAGAATGTTAAAATTTTGTTGATTTATTTATTTATTTATTTGTATCGGTCTGCACTTTTCTTGTTTTGTTGGTATGCAGTCATTTCGATTGTTCGATGAGCGTGCATGTGTGCACCCACTTACTTATGTCTTTTTCCTCTCTTTATGTATTTGGCAGGTAGATGTTTAATTCTAGATGTTTAATTCAAGTTTATGTTTTGGGTTAGGTGGAAGAACAGAGAGTGGGCATGTTTTTTAATGCCTACTCATTTGAACCTCGCCTTGAAATTTTGTGTTTATGTTATTTTGTTATAATGATCATTTCTTAATAAAGTCGTAAATTATTAAATTATTTGAAATGCTCATACTGTGTACTTGGCTTTACTTTTTGTTCGAATTTAGTTTTAGTACAGTTGTCTGAGCTTCCTTGTTGAACTTTAATTTAATTTAATCATTATTGGGGTTGAAGATTTGAATTTTAATTAATTTGTTGAAGATGCTTCAAGGTGGGCGGGATGTCCGCGCCGCGTTGACCCTGTATATTCATATTGTATGAATTTATCTATGTATGCGTGTAGTAGTACCGTACAGGTGAATAAATAAGGTGTTTTGTGTGGTTTATTGGAATTGTTTTATTTTTGGTATGAGAAAATATGGCATAACTGTCAGAAAAACTTTCCAGACATTTTCTGCAGTCAAGGGTACTGAAGACGTACTGAATTGGGGGGGTTGGTGAGGGCTCAGTGACAAATTAGTGTCTACATTAAAATTTTTGTAGTCGTATTAAAGGAGTCTTAAAGACTCCTCTGTTTACTTGACAGACGGACACTAATTTGTTACCGAGCCCTCACCAACTCCCTAATTCAGTAAGTTTGCCTTCTGCCCTTGACTGCAGAAAATGTCTGCCAGTTGCATTTTCTTATGATAGTACGAGACAACAATGTGTAAAACAAAAATTAACTTGAGAGTCATCGCATTTTCATTAGTCATCCAGTTCCACAGATCTGCCTCCATCCTAAGACATGAAACAATGTCTGCCAGCTCTAAATTCAGGTTCGTCTATAGTTAAGTAATACGTGCAAAAGATATGAGCCTGACACAAATTTGTCACACGACCTGTCCAATAGGTACATGTTTTATTAAAAACAAAAAATAGAAATGACTGCAAGCGAAAATTTTGTCACATAGAAAAAGTGTCTGCCTGCCTCTGAACTACTGATTGGCAAAGTTCCAGCCTGACACTTTTTTGTCATCAAAAATGACGCTAGCTCTCTAACTATTTCAATCGATTCCCTAAGCTTCATGTTATAGAAATGGGATGTCCGAGATAGAACTTTGGTTTTCGAAAAATTAATTTGATGACTAGTGGGTAGTGTCTAACACATACTCCACCAGTGCTGAACTAACCGAATCGTCAGTTTTTCCTACTTCCATTTCTTTGCATTTATTGTCAGTCCGCTACCTAATTTCACCAATATACAGGCCCATAAAACAAGGAATGCGATACCCTTTTTCTGTATGCGAAGGTAAGGAAGTCTGTGACTGACAATAGAAGATCTGAAATATTATTATAGGAATTATGTTAATTCCTATAGACCATCTCAAAAGTACTCGTATTCGTTTCACCATGGAGGTTGAAGTTGATGGAAAGTTGCCATTCTTATATGTTTTTGTTATTCGTCACCTTGATGGAACTTCGGTCTATAGGAAACCTACTCACATCAGTACCCTGTCTCATCATCATTCCTCTCAAAAAATGGCAATCAACTTGTCATTCGGCTGTCATTATCTGAGGCCTCCTCCTTACCATCCGAGCTTCAATACACTCTCGGAGACTTCGACCAATAATAATTACAACCTCCGTGACATTAGTCACTTGAATTTAAGACTGGAAAACTCAAGAGTCCGATCTTCGAACGATTCCTTGAAGATGTTAGCAACTACAGAGAACGAGGGGGAGCCCTTTTGAGACTTTCATAGAATTCAACTGCAGAGTTCAAATTTGACGAAGGATCTATGAACGCTATAGAAGTTGTTTGATGATCTGAAGTAGGAATATTATCGAATGGTACGAGTAAAAATAATATTGTCATCACGACAACGAAGTAGACTATAATTTTTCACAGATTGCCAGATAATAATAAAAGTTTGCTTTTAGTATACGTAAAACAAATTGAGAAGCCGTGATGCGCTGACTTGGTGTCAGACTACTGAACACAAGGTGTCCTGTTCGATGCCAGCAAATCCAACTAGAATTTTCACTACCGTTCTACTTCGGAAGGCGCTGGGCAACCACCCAGAAACTGTCCCTTAGCAACTCCCCATAAATAGGAACCCGCTCTAAACTTTAGGTTCCCTATTCTTGTGTAAACTATAATAACACCAGTATGTATGTAGAGGTGAGGACCTACATCCGAAACGGATAGGGCAAAACAAGAACAAGAAATGTCGAAATAACTTTATTGAATTACTTACTGGGGAGCAGAAATTTTATAAAACATGTTAGCCTCTTAAAGTTGCCTTTAAGTTATAGATATACTTCAAACCGAATAAGTAAATATTTAATTGTGGAACAAGATCTGCTATACCAACGCTAAAACTGCGTTCGTGTAAATAAGTTTCTAATCATTAGGTACTATTTTTCTGTTTGTGTGTGTTGCCTGCGTAGTGAGCATGAACATACTTGGTTTTTATGGGCAAATTTTATACGAGACCTTTAAATCTGTTTCCTTCCCTTCAATAAATAAATTACAGTGGTAAGGTCGAACGATTTCCTCAGTACTTAAACATATATTAACCTATTTCTTTACAAGGGTGTTGCGCTGGAGATTAATGTCGTAATCAGCAATGAAAGATACCATAAATGTGGGCACTTTATTACTGGCATTGTTCTGTTGCTATAGAACCTAGGTATATACATAGAGTTATACATAAAAACTATGTAGGGCACTTAAATATTGTTAATGTCAATGAGCAAAAAACTGAAAAGATTGTTTGACATTGCCTGGGCGAAAGTGACGAGAATCTCATTACTCTACTTGAGATTTGCACATAGGCATAAAGGAATTAGAATTGCAATGCGATAAAAACAATATAATAATACTGTTATCATTGGCGGAACTATTGCCCGCGGAATTAATATCTCCCTAGCTCAAACTACCTTTGTATATTTTGTTATGGTCAGGGAGCAAGTACGATGACAAGATTATGTATGAACCCAAAACTCAAGGGAGTTCATGGTTGTTCGTGAAACTGGCAGCGACGCTTTCGCAAAACGAAATACCTATGCTCATAGATTACCTACCTACGAGTAGTAGTATTATCAAAATGTTTGTAAGCGTTCAATTGTATGTAGCATTAAGAGTCCGACACACCAATTTACTAAGAATCGGGGGTCCAGGGGTACGGTGAAACAATTACGGCTTGAAAAATACTTCACGTAGTAGAGCGCAATGTATACATATACGTGCGCATATGATGAGTAACAATGTCTGCGGACCTACAGCGGACGGAAAAAATTATCTGGAAAAGCAGGGAACTAGTCGACCAAACTAATACTGAGAATTAACTTGTTACGCGCACTCCCTATTTCGGGATTGGCTGACTCAGCCGAGCGACTTTGATCAGTAGCCGAAAGACAGGCGAGAGCACGAGGTACGACGAAAAACTCAGAATGCAACGGTATATACCGCTGTTTGCTCATAACTTTTTTGTTTTTCGGCCGAAATTTTATGTGTCCTTACAAGCCAGAGGTTCAGTCTACTATTGCCGTTAACCAGATTCTGTCCAACTCACTGCTCCCGGGAAGTTAGTAGTGGAGTTTTCTCGGGAAAATTGCATCATTTACAAACGAATGTTGAGTGCTTGCAAACAATAATTATTAATAAGAATTCGACAAGAACTTGCTCCAACAACTACTCCCCGGGCAAATACCCCGACAGGCATTGAATTACAGAGCAAGCCCTTGACGATTGCGTGTACTAAACGGAAACACAACAACAGGAAACCCCCTACTATTAACTACTGCAGGCATGAAGAATCCATTCGATGCTCCTAGCGAATACAAAGGCAGTATAGTGCCCTGCTATGGCAAAATATAATGAAGAAGAAAAGAAATTATTTGGTTTGTTCGCCCACAGTACGGTGCAGCTGTGTGCGAACAATCCAAACCAGCCCCTAGTCTTCAAAGGCGAGCGGGCCACATCAGTAAGCGAGCGTCAACTCCAAAGAGTTGGCTCTCGCTCACTGACCGACCCCTCTAAGACATTTCTAGTCAATGTCGAAGAATGTAAATAAGAAGCTTTTTATTTACATTCTTCGATGTGGCCCGGTCGCCTTTAAAGACTAGAGGTTGGTTTGGACTGTTCGCACACAGCTGCACCGTACTGATGAGCTCCAAAAGAGCGAAATCATGATATGCGGTTGCTGTGGGCGAACAAACCAAATCAGTTATAGCAACGGGAAAAGGGCGCCAATATGAGGAGACGGAAATCATTATCCAAATGGCCGCATGACGGTACGTCACCGGCTCCTTGTTCTCGCTATTGTATGGATTTTCTAAGGAAGCATGTTTTTGTGCTTGGCCCTGGCTATTGTACACCGGGTGTCCCAAAACGTTTTACACAGGTTATGGCTCCAAAACTATAACATATAACGAAATGGAACAAAAACAACTTTGTAGTGTTGATGAAGGAGTACACAACCCGAAGAACGTAACCACCCCGGGGCGACCATCTCCGCCAAACCACCCCCACTTATTTTTTTAAATAGCACCCTGTATATTCCATGAAGGAATAGGACACTGAATCAAATTCTCTATCCAAGATCTTTTTGAAATTAAAAATTGGCCCACCAATGGTGGAGAAAACAAACTTTTTATTTATTTTTAAGTTGAAATTGAAATTAATAAAACTAGGTACTAAATAAAAAGTTTAAACATAAGTTAAAATAATAATACTGAAATGTGATAACGTAATCAGTTGATCATAAGTTCAAACTGGAGTCCTTCTGCAGCAACACACTCATGTGAACTCCAGATGATAGATATTTGGGAACGATTATCTCAAAAACTATCTACTCGTACTTTTGTTCCTGTAGATAATATCCTGTATAATTACTAAAATCTTCGAAAAATGCCATTAGATAACACCAAAAAAGTCTTGTTACCAATCAATTAAGAAATTGAAAGATGCACTCGTATTCAATTTCAAAAATAAGTTAGGTGCTTATTGTGCAGGATTAGGTGCCTACTCATAAATAAATAAAAAAATATTAGCTTCCGTTGCAAAAGCTTAGCAGATGGTGTGTGATTGTGTCCAAATAACCTATAATAAAACTATTTATTCGTCATAGACAAAAATGTTACAGAGAAAAAAAAACGCATCCATCTTGACGTCTTTCTATCAACCAGCATACAAATTAATTTATTTGCGAAGATCGAACATCGAATTTCAGTCTGTAAAATATTAAAAGTTAATTTCAATTATTTAAAATAAAATAAAAAGCAACAATCTTCTAGTTAATTTTAATTAATCAATAAAGGAATTCGCATAATCTGAAGTAGGTACGTAGGTAGGTACCTAAATTATGTTGGTGTAACAAAATCTTAAAAAACATTAATTCAGTTTTCTTATTTACTATAATATTATTTCAAAAACTAAGTTCCGAGTTCCTTAAAATTCTTATTGCATAGTTACTAGCATTAAATAAGAGCAATAAGTATGGAATCGTACCTGTCCAATTACCTAATTAATGTTTACATTTTTTGTAAAACATAGGTTATCAGGGAAGTTTTAATGAGATCGATACTTATTAGTCTCATTAAAAAAATTCAACAAATTAATAACTAGGTAGGTAATCAAAGCAAGTTAAAAAGCAAATAAATGATTTTTGCATACAGCGAATTTTACGCTAGAAAGAGTGTTTAATGATGTGTCAAACCACCGTACCAAACGAAGTAAAATATCAGATCAATAAGCTTTAGCAATTGCCACAAACTTCATGCGTATCACCAGACTATTTATACGTCTCACTGATTATGTGAGGTTGTTAATTAGACTTTTAATGTCAATTTATTTCGTGCATTTCTCAGCTTAAAGTTTACAATTTAATAATTTTACTGCGTTAATCTTGAAATTATGTTGATCCCGAAATAAGGAAAAAACACTAGACAAACAGTAGTGTTAGATTAGAATACATAATACTTCGAATTGCAATTTAATAACTGGTATTGCATCTCATCACTTTCTTTCGCAACGTATAAAAGATTACCTCTCGCGTTGAATGGCTAAATGTGCAAGCGCCGATAGCTTAGTTGATACAGCATCCGCCCTAAAAGTGGGCGAACTGGGTTTGACTCCCAGCCAGCATTAGGTAGGTAACGTTCTTCCCAAGAGGAGGCCTCCAGTGTTGAGTAATTGATTGTTCTGTCTACTAATAATGTTTATCGAATATACTGATGAGAAAAGTAAATACTTTAATATATTAAATCAGAAAATTTTGTTCCATTATTTTAAGTGTCCCTTATGTTGCACAATTTTTCGGACAAATTGTATATGTTATTCAGGTCAGATCGGGCGAGAGCTAAGGAAGATATCTACTTCAAAAAAGTAACTAGATACAAGATACCAGCCAGCAGTTTAACATAAGATACTTTCCATTTAAAGTATACCTAGATAGAAGATATATTTTTGTATCTAAGATAATGCCACGATTGCACCTCGATGTTGCCTTCCATCCCATCAAAATATCACTGCTACAGTTTTTCTCAATTTAATGATTTTTAATTTTCAAAATTCTTGATAATATATTAAAAAAGCCGGTAACGTCATAAATATGCAAAAAGCCCTATATAACTTTATACTAAAATCAATCAAAGAATTCAAAAATACGTCCATACACAGGTTATTCTATTAAAAAACGGCGTTAGGTACTGTGCAGAAGCAATGGGACAATTTGTATAAGTGAAAATTATTTTATGTAATAGAGACTCAAAAATAAAGTTGTGTCTCTCCGGAATGCATGATAAAGACGCAAAAATCACACCACCATTAGGTAGGTACTAATGTTAACAATATTCATCAAGTGGAGTCCATAATCATAAAGTTCTCATTCCGAAGACTGGTTGGGCGCGTACCTCCACCTTTCCTATCCTGAGCTAACCTACGCATTTCCATAAAAGTAGAACATCCTGCATCTCCCACTATTTGAGAGCAGTATTCTAATCTGGGTCTACCCCTACTTCTTTTTATTCCTATCTCCGACTCTAGTATATCGCGAACTATTCCTTCGTGCCCCAAAAGGTGTCCTACCATTCTATCCCTCCTATTCGTTATTGTCTTCCGATTTTCTCCAACTCTTTCTAATACCTCCCTATTGCTAACCTTATCTATCCACGGTATCTTCATCATGCATCTGTAGCACCACACTTCAAACACTTCTATTATTTTTTGATCCGCTTCTATTGTCCAAGTTTTGCACCCGTACAGTGCCGTACTCCATATATGCGTCTTTAAGAGTCTCTTCCTAGTTTCTACATTTATCATTCCCGAGCATAATAGTTGTTTCTTTTTATTAAATGCAATAATTGGGCCCTGGGCTATTCTTTGTTTTATATCTCCAGAGCTCCTACCATCGCAAGTTGTTTGACTTCCTAAATAGCAGAAATTTGAGACTTCCTCTATCTTCTCATTTCCAATTTGTATTTCAGTTTTAGTTCTATTTTCACGCCCCCTACACACCAAAATTTTGGTTTTCTTTTTATTGATCTCCATACCATAACTCTCCGTCGAAATCGCTTCCATTTCGTTCAGAACCCTTCCTAATTCTTCTTTGCTGGATGCTAATACTGCTATATCATCCGCGAATCTGAGTATATCAATAGTTTGGCGCTGTATATTAATTCCAGCAGCTATTCTGTCTTTAACAATGTTAATCGCATCTTCGATAAATAGACTGAATACTAGAGGCGACAACGCACATCCCTGCCTCACTCCCATCCGGATATCTACTTCTCTTCATTCCTGCTCAAATTCTATAACTACTGCTGTTTGATCTTTGTAGGGTTTGTGTACTATTCTTCTGTCCCTCTTTTCATTGCTACTTCTCGGTGCACTTCGAACATCTTCCCCAGTTTTACTTTCTTGAAGGCTTTTTCTAAATCTACAAATCCTATATAGGCGCTCTTTCCCTTTTCTTTTGTTTTTTTATAATTTCTCATAAAGCTAGAATGGCCTCGCGCGTTCTTTTTGTTCGTCTAAATCCGAACTGCTGTTCTCCTAATATTTCTTCCACCCTTTTTTCCATCCTTCTTTGCACAATAATTCCAGTCAGAATTTTTGACGCGTGAGCAGTTAAACTGATCGTTTAAGATTTTCACACTTATGCGCGCCTTTATTTTTGACAAAGCGAGAAAGCGACCATGATTTCCTTTTGTAATCTTCTGGAATCTCACCTGTCTCTTGAAATAAACAGTTAAGATTCTAATTCTCACGTTATCATCTTCTTTTGCTTATATGGAGGCTTAATATAACCTATTTTTCTTCCACGTTCAAGGAGACTATTCCGAGGTTGTTTTTCAGCTTTCCACTCACCTCTTTGGGTGTTTTCCTGGTGCCCTTCTGCCTAGTGGTTTCAAATATCCCTCCATTTTTATTGTCTACTATTTCGATTGTTCATTCCATTATTTTCTTCTGTTTTTAATAAACCGTGTTACCTATATCTATCACATCACATTCCTCTCTCACGTCCCTATTTCTCACACGCTCCATTCTTGTTTTGCCAATTATCGTTCTTAATATTATTAATTTCAATCGTTCTCGTTAGAGAAATTGGATCTAGTACCAAAAACATTAGAAATGAGGCAGGAGATATCCTAATCGGAAGCGGGGAAAAGGCAGATAGGTGGAAAGAATATTTAGGAAACTTATATGCGGGACAGGAAGTGCAAGATATATTAGAAAGCGAAAGCAGTGTAGAGGGGGATAACCTAGGGAGTCTTATAATGAGAGAAGAGTTTGAGCTAGCACTGAAAAGTTTAAGGAATAATAAAGCGCCAGGTATAGATGGCTTGCAGGCAGAAATCTTAAAGTGCGCAGGTCAAGAGGTAATAGATCGTTTATTTAAATTAGTTAGTCGCATATACCTGACAGGCGAGATTCCAGAAGATTACAAACGGAACATCATAGTAGCTTTGCCAAAAAGGAAAGGCGCGGATAGATGCGAAAATTTTAGAACTATCAGTTTAACTTCCCATGCGTCAAAAATTTTAACTAGAATTGTGCAAAGAAGGATGGAGAAAAAGGCGGAAGAAATATTAGGAGAAGATCAGTTCGGATTTAGACGAAATAGAGGAACGCGCGAGGCCATTCTAGCTTTACGAGTAATTATAGAAAAAACCATAGAAAAGAGAAAGAGCGTCTATATAGGATTTGTCGATTTAGAAAAAGCCTTCGACAACGTAAAATGGGGGAAGATGTTCGAAGTGCTGAGAAAGGTAGGGATGAAATACAGGGACAGAAGAATAATACATAATCTCTACAAAGAGCAAAAGGCAGTTATAGAATGTGAGCAGGAACGAAGGGAAGTAGATATCCGGAAGGGAGTGAGACAGGGATGTGCATTGTCACCTCTAGTTTTCAACTTATATATCGAAGATGCGATTAATATTGTTAAGGAAAGAACAGCCGCAGGGATCAATGTACAGGGCCAAACTATTAACATGCTCAGATTTGCGGATGATATAGCAGTGTTAGCATCTAGCAAAGAAGAATTAGGAGCGGCTTTGAATGAAATGGAAGCAGTTTTGACACAGGGCTACGGCATGAAAATCAATAAAAAGAAAACTAAAATTTTGGTATGTAGGGGGTGTGAAAATAGAACTAAAATGGAAATACAAATAGGAAATGAGAAGATAGAGGAGGTCGCGGATTTCTGCTACTTAGGAAGTAAAATAACTCAAGACGGTAGGAGCACTAAAGATATAAAACAAAGAATGGCGCAGGGCCGAGTTGCGTTTAACAAAAAGAAACAACTATTATGCTCGAGAACGGTTAATATAGAGACTAGGAAGAGACTCTTAAAGTCGTACGTATGGAGTACGGCATTATACGGGTGCGAAACTTGGACAATAGGGGAAGCGGATCGAAAAAGAGTAGAAGCGTTTGAAATGTGGTGCTACAGGCGCATGATGAAGATACCGTGGATAGATAAGGTTAGCAATAGGGAAGTATTAGAAAGAGTTGGGGAAAAGCGAAAGGTATGGAAGACAATAAAGAGTAGGAGAGATAGGATGGTAGGACACCTTCTGAGACACGAAGGAATAGTTCGCGACATACTAGAGTCAGAGATAGGAATGAAAAGAGGTAGGGGTAGGCCTAGATTAGACTACTGCTCTCAAATAGTTAGGGATGTAGGATGTTCTACTTTTAGGGAAATGCGTAGGTTAGCTCAGGATAGAAAAGAATGGAGGTACGCGTCCAACCAGTCTTCGGACTGAGAACCTTATGATGATCGTTCTCAGTACTGCTTTGACTTTCTAGTGTCCGCGCTTACCCTTTTTTATTACTGCTCTCCTATTCAGTGTGTTGTCACTGAATCTCGAATCCAACCCAAATATATATCCGTAGGTAAGGTACTGGCTCGGGTACTGGGGCTGGAGGCAAGAACCGAGAGGCTCACTGACAACTTGTAAAATAATTCCAATATCTAAGATACTCAAAAAGTATTTTAGATACTTAAAAATTAATTAATTAATATACTTCCAGTAGCCCCCTCCCGTAATCAACACGAGCCATAATTGTTTTCTTCGTTTATGAGTTGCAAAGTAACATTGTACCTACTTAAACAGTGAACCTTTTTTGAATTAGTGTTCAGAAGAACATAGTCGGGCTTTGTAATTTTTCAAAATGATTAACGACTAATTCAATACCGCTTAATAAAGTGGTTTCTTCTGGTTCAGTTTGAAGTAAGTATAAGTGTTTATTAAGTAGGTAAATAAAAAATTTCAACTTTCAAATTTTCGATAAGAAAAACAGACTTTTTGTCGTAAAATCACTTGAAAAATCAATTCCTTGAATATTTTACCTTACTTTAGAAGATTACAGCAGGACAACGTAGCAATTCTGCTAAAGGTAAATAAGCGGCAGGTGCGAAAATTTTAAAACTATTGATTCAATCTAACTTCCAAAGCGTCACAAATTTTGAATATAATGGTGCAAAAGAGGGCTGAAAAGATATCGGGGGACTAATTCTGGTTTTAAACGAGAGAGAGGAACGTCCGATGCCATTCTAGTTTAACGAGAAATTAATAATACAGCATATTGAAATACACATTAAAAGGAATCGCAATCTACTCAACTAGTGTATGTTTGGTTGCAAAACGAAGTGTTAGGAACGCACGTCGGGTTGCCTAGTTCGCTTCACTAAATAGGTAGTCGAAAGCGAATAAAGGGTTAGGTTCTTAGACTCTGATGACTTCACTTGAAGGTTTTCTCCTAATAAAGATAAACGGAATTTTCCCCAAGGGGTTTTCCCAAAATATAAGAGAAATACAAAAGGTTTTCCATTCGAGCGGTGAGATCCCAGAGAGTGCTTGATCTAGTTATTTTAAAATGTAAATTATCCTCTGCTATCTCATTGGTAAATACTGAAGACATTCAAGTTACTAAGTTAGCTTTTAGTTTTTGTTATTGTAATCATCATTATTAGGAAGTCCAGTAATTATACTTTAGAATCTCTATTTTATTTCAATAGGTTACTTTCGGGACAGACTATATAGGTACTTATAAAGTTGCGTTCACTGGAATGCAGACATAAACAAAAGTAGGTTCAGAAGGTTACGCTCCAGACTAGAGAGACACAGGGAAAGTTAGTTAGACAAGGGACACAGGGTGTTTAGCACTTGAAAGAAGTAGTCGCGTCTTTAAGATAGTTTCCACCAATAAAATAATTATAGATTGATTTTAATATAAATATAAGTTCAAAGTGATTTTACCTGGTATATCTGAATACAATTTTATTCTTTTGTATATTTAATGTAACTGCATTATAATACAAAGTGAATTCTAAACTGACTTCAAGTCTTTTAGCTCAACAAACGCATACCTCTAAATTATTATATTATATGTAAAAATAATCATGTATCGTGTTTATTATGTGATATTCGAGAAGAAACCCATTGGGTTCCTTGGCCATATAAACCATGCAGTTGGCGGGATGGTGGGAAAGCCCAGAGCGCTCCTCTAAGAATTGCCGCTACAATAGACATCATACTGATTAAATCCAACCATATAATCTCTGATTCGTTATAAAGGCGATAACCTTTAAGGAAAACGTCAATAAACATAAAAACAAAACTTTAAGGACAGCTGTTTGATTGTTGTCAGTAATAAATACATTTTACATCTCGATAGAGAATAATAAACACTTTTTATTTATGATGACTGCAGATAGAACCTAATCAATCTGATTTTGTACCAAAATGATTAACGATAATTTAATAGTACTTCCAAAGATATGAATAAATCTTGATGTCTTAACTTTATTTGTGTCTATTATTAACATCCTCGCTTGTGATTATTTCTTAATAAAGTAATGGGGTCTGTAATGGCATAGGTAATACACAACGTAGGTGATATACGATCACGTGGCAACTTCGACAAGTATTTTGGTAAATTTTAATTAGGTTAATTAAGAGTCCGGCAAACCCCTTTAAAATGAACCTGAAAACTGACTTCGTAGTGCTATGCTCATTTCTAAACGGTGAAAATTGAAGTGTTGAATTTTGGACAGTTTATAAACGAAACTTTATTGTATGTTTCCATAGAAACAAAATTTAAAAATTTTATCTTAGAAAGTGTCAGTTCACTCATGAAGTTGACCAACTTCACGCGTGCATAGCGCCAAGAGATTTACAGTTTTCGAAAAACTGTTTCAATGGAAACATAAAATATACCTTCTTCTACCATAATCAGGCTTTCGTGTTGCTAAATTTATTAGGATGAAGGTTTAATCGTGGTACAGCGAGAGCACTGCAAACGCAAAATATACCTTGGTATGTGCTGCCGCCCGGTGTCGACTGAGCGTAAACTCAGAGCGACGTTGTCTCATTTACTAGGTACCGAACGCGCGGGCTTTGAATGTGCGTTGTTCTTTTGTCCATAAATGTGTTTAGCGCGACGGTTTTGCAACACAGCTGATAGTTTGCTCCGATTTCTAAAGGATACCTCACCGACCCGATGCCCCGCAGGTGTAACTTTTGATCTGCTTTGCCGGACTCTTAATCAGAGCTGAGCAGGTAGATAGACAGGTGAGCAGAAAGCTGCAAGGGTGGGGTAAGGTCCGTTACAACATTATGTATTGTTTTAACCAAAGACGTCTAGAATGGACCTAGCGTCCTTATGCAACAGCTGATTTTGTTTTGAAGCCTACACGTTCGTTGGCCAGCGGGTCGCGGGGATCGTTGTTTGTTATTATATTCAAGCAACGGACCAAGCGAATGTTCCGCGATATTCTGTTTCCGCGGCGGCACCTGTTCAGTACACAACTGGTCGGCTGTTTTGTTTTGCCTTTTCCACACACAAACGCTTAGACTGTGAATATTCACCCTGCTTCAATCGAAAATGTAAATAGCTAAGTCCCCTCTATAAGTCTTTGGTTTTAACTAGATATCTATTGCAAACTTTTTCCTGCTTATTTAAAAATCAGTTCCCTTTTGAGAATACATAATTGCTTATCAGTTATTAGTAATTTGAAATAACGAAACTTAGTAGAGCTTCATATCTGCAATTATTGTCTATAGACGCAAAGGCGCAGTGTTAGTTTTTGAGAAATTCTCTGCACCAAGAAGTTTCCAAAATTAATGACGGACGGATATATAGTTAGGGAGCCGCAATGGTAAATTATTACTGCATTTTCTACCATGCCGAACATTATTAATCTTATTGTACGCAACACGAGGAACAAGAATATGGATATAACAAAGTTGCATCTGAGTCGCAGTGCAGATGGCGCTCTTTCAAAGTTAACGGTTAAATTAAAAGTTGCTACTGACACATTTCCTGCCAACAGATTCTTATTTTACTGACTCTTCGCATCATTAGGAATGGCAAAATATTACTGTCAGATACATTCCAAGTCGCGAGTGGGTAACAGAGAATGTCACGTGACATATTTGCTACCAACAGATTTGTCTTTTACTGACTCTTTGTATCATGAAGAATGCCAAAATATAAATGCCAGACGCATTAGACAGTCGCGAGTGGGTTGCCAGACGATTCCAAATTTTTCTGAAGAGCGCCATCTGCGGTGCGACTCGGATGCAACTTTCTCATGACCATATTCTTGTTCTTCGTGTCTGTAGTCTGATAACGTCTGGCATGGTAAAAAATACAGTAATAATTTAGATACCATTGCGGCTCCCTAACCATATTTATAAACTCCAGTTCGATGTCCGAATGGATTTAATAAACGGTGGAATAAGATTAATGTAAAGATTTTGTATTTATTAATTAGTCCTCTATTTCTTTTTGTTAAATCTCTAATTAAGGGAACTATTAAAAATTATTGAGCGAAACGCGACGTTAAAAACATTCATTATAATTTGGTGACTAAGAATGTAAATGTTAATATTTCATGACCTAGGTCTATTAAAAATCAATAACAGGCAAATTACGAAATTTATTAAATTATAATGTTTACCTTTTCGTCAATGTCATTGGTATTTTTTAATTTGCATACGCTTCAGATTAACTTAATTGTCTGAAATTTCGTAATCAGAGCACGTGTAACGGCACATCATTGGTAAGTTAGGTAGGTATAAGTACTGTCATATGCACAGTTTGTACAAATTTCATCAAAAAATAAAAAGTTACATTTTATAAGTATACATACCTAATGTTTGAAATGGTTTTCCTAACTGGATAAGAGAACATCACCGATTAGATGGGAACGATCATATTGTTGCCAGAATTCTAGTATGTATTTCAGACACAAAGGAAAATTTTGCCTTTTTTAATGGAATAGGTACGGTATAATTTTGCGCATATTTTTCTCTACGAATTTAACGATAGAGCGACTATACAGGTGGGCCAATAGTGCGTAGTCGGGCCATATCTCTGGCTCTATTCAAGATATCAACATGAAATTTTACGTGTATGTGGAGAACCCTACGAAGCTTCTGCTAAAATTATTTTGATATATACAGGGTGTTCACGTTCTAAGTACCAATCCAAAGTTTTGTTTTTAAATGGAATGCCCCACATTTGATTACATATTTGAATTCCCATAAAATTTCATGAAAGTTGATATATTGCGCGGTGGAGTTTAGAGTAAGCGATGTTAAGATAATATGGTCATTTTAGTGCGAGGCAAATCAACCCAACTTTGTGGAGCTACTGACGTCTGCTGATCAAAGCTACCTAAGATTTCTTCATTGGACTAGGTTCACAGGATACTCTATTTGTAAAATCCATTAACGCTTTTCCAAAATACGTCATATTGTACAGAGTGGCCAACTTACGCAAAATTGAGCTTTTCTCAAAAATGTTAAATGAAGCACCCCGTATATTATTTGCAGATTTGATAGTCAGTTTATTAAGCTTTTGATTGATGCAGATATTGGCAGGTCTGCGACTGATAATTTAGGCAGAAATAAAGATTGAACCTTAAGAATTGAAATTTTTGCAGCACTTTTGTACCATTTTTGTGGAATTTTACCACCCAAAAATCAGAAAAATGATTGAACTTTGTTTTTTCAGACAATTTAGCAAAGAGAGTTTACACCGGCACAAGAAATCCCATTGCAAAATTACTTCTTGAAAGGGCTGTTTTCTTCCATGGCACTCCTTGTTTCAAATATTGTACCTAGGTTTAATGAGTTACTACGTATGTATTTAAGAATATGACCATGAAGAAGCAATCTGGCAATGAATTTTTTTTGTCTCAATGTGAACTCAATGATAAAATATAAGAGGGCCGAATAAACTACCAGCCAAATATTATGTACTGCATTTTAAAGTTCAATTTTCAATTCTACCGAAACCGTCAGTTGCAGACCTAACAATATCTACACCAATCAAAAGCTTAATAAACTGGTTATCAAATATGGTAATAATATAAGTACAAGGTGTTCTATTTCAAATTTTTAAGAATAAGTCGATAATGCGCAAGCTGTCCACCCTACATGATATTAGGTATTGTGACAAAAGTACTCATGGATTTTACAAATAGAGCAGTCTCTGGAACCTAGTCCAATAAATAAATCTTCAATAGCTTCGTTCAGTAGACATCAGTAACTCCTCAAAATTGGGCCCACACTGACACTAAAATCGTAATATCTTAAAATCGTTAACTCTAAACCCTATCGTGTAGTATACCAACTTTCATAAAATTTTATTGTGCATTCAAATATGCAAACAAATGCGGATCTTCACATTTAAAAGAACATAACTTTGGTTTGGTGCTCAGAGAGTGAACACCCTGTATACACAAAATTAATTTTATCAGATGCTTCGTGAGGTTTTCCACATACGTGTAGTTTTATTTTGATACCTGGAATAGAGTCAGAGATATGGACCGACTACACACTATTGGCCCACCCTGTATAGCTTTATTCCTGGGATATTTATTTATTCGCAAAATTCCCTTCGTTTCTGAAAAACTAAAACCTTGACAACAGTGCCATTAAATTGGTACGAATACCAGATTGAATTTCAGACAAGTGTAGAATTTAAAATAAGTATGTATGTAGGTATACAAGTTGAGTAAAATATGTGGATTAAATTCCGTGAAAGACAAGTGAAATTTGGATTGCGTCCGTTGTATTTTTCGGACTAGTGGTAGTCATAGCTTAAAGAAATATATAGCTCCGTCACTCGCGCGCGGCTCCTTTGATATTTGGAAACGAGTTTGGAAACCAGTTCGCTTGCGCGATGGTGGAGGGACCGCTAGTTCCAGCTCTTTATATCTGTTGCTATTCCAACGACAAAGCTTTGCTTGCTACATGACTGCGCTTCACCGACGTCTCGTTCTCCCTCACATCGTTACTCGGAGGTGGCGGGTGAGTGCCCCGGATCTTATACATTTTTAAGCTACGGCGTCGTGGCAGGCCTTGTTTTAGTATAAAAGGTAAACCAAATTCGTCGCCGCCTGCAAAAGTATAAAAACTGCTTAAGAACCGCTATGTTGACAGTGAAGAGGCATGAGAGAGTAGCAACAGTTGATCGAAACGAAAGGAGTTTGACAACTTAAAACTATTCTATCAAAAACGATCTGGACTTGCTCAAACAACTACTCCCCGGGCAAATACCCCGACAGGCATTGAATTATAGAACAAGCCCAGACCGACGATGTGTACTAGACGGCGGCAAAACAAAAGGAAATCTCACCTGCTATCTACTATTGCATGGATAAAGATTCCAACGTGCCCCTAGCGTACACACACAAAGCAGTATATATAGCCCTGCTGTAGCTAAATTATAAAGAAGAAAAGAAGTGTTTGGTTTATTCGCACACAGCAACTGTATATCATGATTTCACTCTGTTGGAGCTCATCAGTACAGTGCAGCCGTGTGCGAATAAACCCAACAACTAGTCTTTACAGGCGAGTAGGATACTTTGTTGGGTTTATTCGCACACGGCTGCACTGTACTGATGAGCTCCAACAGAGTGAAATCATGATATGCAGTTGCTGTGTGCGAATAAACCAAACACTTCTTTTCTTCTTTATAAAACTATTCTCGTTGCTCCAGGTTGCCATTTCCACAATAGATTAACACAATACTAGTTGCAAACGTTGCAAAGCAGAGGAAAACCTTCACACCCTGACTGACTGACATGCATGCGCGCCAAGTGAATGGGAAATTGGTGACTGGCCCAACGCCTAAAAGCACTTCCGAAGTCCCTTTGCACCATTCACTGACACTGAGACGAACACAGCCAAAGTTGGCCCAATTCCGGCCCATCAAGAAAAACCTATTATTATAAGGTTGGTGTTGAGCGCGGTTTGCCAGTCTGGCACTGCGTGTGAAGCTGTGAAACCGGCATGAAGTTGATCAAGGGTTTCTAGGTGTAGATACTAGATTACATCATACATATTAAGTCATTCATATACCTAGGTATACATTATTTTTTATATGTTTTAACTTTATAGCACAGGCCTTCTTGTCGTTGGGTGAGAGGTTTGTGTGGATTTTGAAAGAAGAAAAATGCAATAGAAAATTGGAAATCTATTTTTTATAATCATGTTTGACACCTGGAAGTTTTTGGAATCATTTTTGGCATTTACAAAATAGCACTAAAATACGGAAACAATTTAAATGGGCATTATTTAGAATGAAGTGAGCATTAGATTCGATATTCCCGCATTAAAATTTGGCACATCTACTTGTCAGGTGGAGTTCAGGTCATAAGGATTTTTAAGTTTTAACCGTTGATCAACGTTTTAACATTGAAAATGTTTAACGAATTGGAAGTGTGACAGTATACGGGGTCGCAGTAGCTATTTCTACTACGCCTGAAAATTTCGCACTTTTATCGAATTTTTGCAAGTTCTACGTAATCAGTTCAATACTTTTGTTGTAATTTTGAAGATCTCGTCATATGCGAACTATGGGGGGAGGGACAGAAAATGTAAGATTCGGGGGGGGGGGGGGGGGGCGAAAATACAGGGGTTAAAACGATTTTTTTGACACGGGAGCCTTCGGTGCGGCTAGATCGCATACTTTGTGAAACATCCAACTTTTATTTTGGGCTAGCTGGAAAGAGGATGAACTAGCCAAAATCGTGTGGGTTGGTTTTTGAGGTTTGAGATGCACGAGGGCGAGATTATAGGGCTATAAAGTTGAGGTATGGTTGGCTTTTGGGGTCCTTGATGCATGGGGGCGATATTTAGGGGATAAAGTTGCGCTACACGTGTTCAGCAAATTTTAAGCGTCTGGTGTATTTACATCGCACACGTTTGTAAATAATAATAATAAATAAATTCATCACACGAGTCCATGAAATACACGTTCAATAGAGTTATGTACACTATTTTCCTATGACCCCTTAAGAAAGTAAAATACGTACTTATTTATAAAACATTAACTTTATTTAATGATTTGTTATTTATATATTAGTAAATGCCAAAATTTCAAATTTCCATTTGGAATGAAAAATGTATCATCTCCGGGTGAGAAAAGCAACATTTTGTTTGTTGCAGTGTGCGGACGTCCGTCACTGTTTCGATTTCAAGAAAATGTTATCATTCTCATTTTTTTACAAATTGTTACGTTGATTTATACTGAGTATACTTGAAACTTAGCCAAGTTCATTTTCAATGCCTTAACGAAGGGTGCTAAATTGCAACTTCTGTAAATTTTTAAAATCATTTATTAAGAAGGCATCTCAACACACGGTCCATGTGAGAGCGATTAATTTTTTTCATTTTAATGTGCTCTTTGTTCGTTTTAATGCTTAGAGTACTTAGTGTGCGCTTAAATCCTACCCCCAAATTATTCTAATAATGATCAAAACTCTGAATTGTACACTACTCTATTATAAAACTCGTAATAAATTATAAATAACACATTGTTTGATTGTTCTGATGGTAGATAAGATACCTGCGTAAGTATTGCGTGGGTTGCCTAAATTTGAGATGCTTCACGTTTGCTTACATTTAGCCCCCGGCCACGGTTGGGTATTCCAAGTGTGGGCAGGCCGGTGCGGTGTTAAATCCACTACAGGGAGGCCACTCCTATATTTACCCGCTATTGCTAAACTGGGCTCCGAACTCCGAACTAGCATGATTCTAGGTGAAAATGGTCCAGCGTTTTAACTCGATTCCCGGTAGATCTACTTTTCTTTTTTCTTCTACTATGCCCAAGTTCATTTCAGAACAACGCTGCTCTGAAATTAACAGGGGTTCGGAATTACGCAACCGGGAGCGCCTGGAGAACCACCATCGTTTGTGACGTAGCATTCGAGGAGTGGGGCGATGTGCTAGGCTTTCTATATTACTGAGTGCTATAACCCAGTTGCTTCCAAGTTGCTTCTATGATAATCATATAACTTGCAAATGAAATCGACGCACTTACTGCATTTAATCATTAAATCATTTATTGCAAAATTTGTTAAATGGCATTTCTACTGCCACTGGACTTCCTAAGGTCTAATGCTTAGAGGAGGGAAGAAAAGGAGTAACAAAGCAGATGTTTGTGTTACCATTTGGCACCAAAGAAAGGGACGTAACCCAAATATCTTAGTCTCTTTACGTCGAAATTTGGACGACAATTCTTAAAATGATATTACTAATTGCATTATTACAAACGCTGCTTTTATTATTTTTAGTTAAATTACATGAATTCTAAACAGCAACTTGGTTTCACCACTTTATTTGGCACCAAATCTGCTCAAATTTTGGTAACGCTCACGTGCAAGGCAAAGATCGGGTGTTATGTATCTATACTCTTCCCTCATCTTAGGTCTGTGTTCCGCCATTAATTTTTCTAATAAAGCTAGGTCCGTTTTCTTTATGGTTACCTCTAGTTATCCGTACTTTCCTACTAGCAACAGTAATATTTTGTAAATGTTCATCCTGTTCTAATAATTTATCCATGAAAAGTAGTAGAATATGTACTGTGCCTACGCATTGTCGCTACGCAGTTAAACATTTTTGAAATCACTGGGAGATTGTAGCTACTCGAAGGTCAATAGAGATGTAGTTTTGACAGATGTCGTGAAATCGGAATGTTAT
Organism: Xestobium rufovillosum; assembly: GCA_963966045.1. Classification (NCBI taxonomy): domain Eukaryota; kingdom Metazoa; phylum Arthropoda; class Insecta; order Coleoptera; family Ptinidae; genus Xestobium; species Xestobium rufovillosum. The sequence goes on along the minus strand of OZ014494.1, from coordinate 38,878,567 downwards.
TTCTGTTCTGTACCTACTTTTCAGTTTAATTATGCAATTTGATTTGTTCGTGTTCTACTGCTCAAGTTCTGAATTTTGTTTTGTGCCGTTTATTTCCTCCAAAAAAGAAATGTGTTACCGGTAAATCGAATGGTTTCAGCATTTAGGCCTAGGGCAATTTATTTTTAAATGTTACGATTTTAAATATAGCTAGTGTTATACAAACATGCCGCCACCAATCCCCACACTCATTGAGCCTGACGCAGGTAAATACATTGATTCATCAATAAATAAAGTGCTTACTTCACATTAAGGGTAACTTTCAGAATGCAGAAGTGTCACAGATAGTATTGGTTCTCATTCAGATTTATCCGGACAGACTGTTCACGCAAGTCAATCCTCCATTATGAACCGTCCGCATATGGATGTTGTGTGTGTTATAGACATTTACCAAACAGGCAACTTAACACATAGAAAAAAAGCTTTAGATGAAGTTCGATTGGCTTGTTCTCAAATCGGTGCCAGTTTGAACCATATTCAGGTAATTTTCACCATTAATAAATACAGCGTCTTGCACGATGCATCTACAGTAAACATTTTATAATAAACAAAACGTACTGAAACCTGACATTTTGTAACACTTTACTAAGTTTGGTCCAGAATGTAGAATTTTAACATTATTGTAAATGGGGAAAACCCGCAAATTTTGAAAATGATCCTATTGAATAGTTTACTATCCAAAACATATTCCGTAATTATCGTTTTTTATACTTGAGACTTATTTTCGTCATAATTAAATACGAAACATGCATCATACTTGGAACACAATATTTGAATGACGCTGTGACGTACGGGGCCTACAGATTAGGTAGAGATTTTCACATGCGCAAGCCGATCCGTTAACACTCTGAGCCTCCGCTCATTCTTCGACTCCTCCCCACTTTATCCAAGGAGAGGCGTTATACCACGGCGCAACGGATAGGCCTCCTACGTCACAGAAAGCGCGCGTTTTAACCCTCCCGGTTATGCTGCTTTTTTAGTTGCATGTTTTTCTTTTTGTACGACGCATAATCAAAATTTTTACGTGGTACGCGATACATATTCTATTTGTGCTTGATATTACAGCACTAAAAGTTATAAATTCGATTAAGCGGGTCTTCCCCATTGTAAGTTCTTTAAGAGATATTTTCAGTTTGTGTTCTAAAATCTATAGTCTATCCCTTAGAAGAAAACCCCCATTTGATCACTGGGGATCGTGTGAATTAATTTTATTATTGTTAATGCCAATTTTTTATTAAATTTATAAATTTTGTGAATTATAATCATCATCATAAGGTTCTCAGTCCGAAGACTGGTTGGACGCGTACCTCCATTCTTTTCTATCCTGAGCTAACCTACGCATTTCCCTAAAAGTAGAACATCCTACATCCCTAACTATTTGAGAGCAGTAGTCTAATCTAGGCCTACCCCTACCTCTTTTTATTCCTATCTCTGACTCTAGTATGTCGCGAACTATTCCTTCGTGTCTTAGAACGTGTCCTACCATCCTATCTCTCCTACTCTTTATTGTTTTCCATACCTTTCGCCTTTCTCCAACTCTTTCTAATACTTCCCTATTGCTAACCTTATCTATCCACGGTATCTTCATCATGCGTCTGTAACACCACAGTTCAAACGCTTCTACTCTTTTTCTATCCGCTTCTCCTATTGTCCAAGTTTCGCACCCGTATAATGCCGTACTCCATACATACGACTTTAAGAGTCTCTTCCTAGTCTCTATATTAACCGTTCTCGAACATAACAGTTGTTTCTTTTTGTTAAACGCAACTCGTCCCTGCGCCATTCTTTGTTTTATATCTTTAGTGCTCCTACCGTCTTGGGTTATTTTACTTCCTAAGTAGCAGAAATCCTCGACCTCCTCTATCTTCTCATTTCCTATTTGTATTTCAATTTTAGTTCTATTTTCACTCCATCTACATACCAAAATTTTAGTTTTCTTTTTATTGATTTTCATGCCGTAGCCCTGTGTCAAAACTGCTTCCATTTCATTCAAAGCCGCTCCTAATTCTTCTTTGCTAGATGCTAACACTGCTATATCATCCGCAAATCTGAGCATGTTAATAGTTTGGCCCTGTACATTGGTCCCTGAGGCTGTTCTTTCCTTAACAATATTAATCGCATCTTCGATATATAAGTTGAAAACTAGAGGTGACAATGCACATCCCTGTCTCACTCCCTTCCGGATATCTACTTCCCTTCGTTCCTGCTCACATTCTATAACTGCCTTTTGCTCTTTGTAGAGATTATGTAATATTCTTCTGTCCCTGTATTTCATCCCTACCTTTCTCAGCACTTCGAACATCTTCCCCCATTTTACGTTGTCGAAGGCTTTTTCTAAATCTACAAATCCTATATATACGCTCTTTCTCTTTTCTATCGTTTTTTCTATAATTACTCGTAAAGCTAGAATGGCCTCGCGCGTTCCTCTATTTCGTCTAAATCCGAACTGATCTTCTCCTAATATCTCTTCCGCCTTTTTCTCCATCCTTCTTTGCACAATTCTAGTTAAAATTTTTGACGCATGGGAAGTTAAACTGATAGTTCTAAAATTTTCGCATCTATCCGCGCCTTTCCTTTTTGGCAAAGCTACCATGATGTTCAGTTTGTAATCCTCTGGAATCTCGCCTGTCAGGTATATGCGACTAACTAATTTAAATAAACGATCTATTACCTCTTGACCTGCGCACTTTAAGATTTCTGCCTGCAAGCCATCTATACCTGGTGCTTTATTATTCCTTAAACTTTTTAGTGCTAGCTCAAACTCTTCTCTCATTATAGGACTCCCTAGGTTATCCCCTTCTACACTGCTTTCACTTTCTAATATATCTTGCACTTCCTGTCCCGCATATAAGTTTCCTAAATATTCTTTCCACCTATCTGCCTTCTCCCCGCTTTCGATTAGGATATCTCCTGCTTCATTCCTAATGCTTTTGGTACTAGATCCAATTTCTCTAAAATTTCTCCTAATTATTTTATATGCTTCATCAGTTTTTCCTATTTCGAACTTATTTTCCACTTCTTTGCACTTATCATCGATCCATTGCTCTTTCGCTTTCCTACATTTCCGAATAATTTCCCACTTGATCGCCTTATATCTTTGTTTCCCTATTTCATCTAACCTATTTTTATATTTGCGCCTTTCCTCTATTAGACTCACAATATGTTTTGTTATCCAGGGTTTCCTACTTTCATTCTGTTTATGACCCAAAATATCCCTAGCTGAGGAAACTAAACTATTTTTAATGCAATTCCATTCTTCCTCTATGTCCCTAACAATATTTTCGCCCGCGCCCTTTAGTACTTCGTTTGTCTTTTTCTCGAACTTATCGCGGGTATCATCATCTTTTAGTTTCTCTGGGTCAAGATACCTTCTTCCGCTTCGTTTTTTCAAAATCTTAAATTTAAGATTGGCCTTCATAACGACTATATTGTGATCACTATCTATATCTGCTCCTGGATAACTTCTACAATCCCTAACTTGATTTCGAAATCTTTGCCTAACAAGAATGTAATCTATTTGATATCTCCCTAGGTCTCCTGGCATCTTCCACGTGTAGCGTCTCCTAACATGATGGTGAAATAATTATAATAATAATAATAATAATAAATGGTCTTTATTGCCACAATCAAAGTACAAAATAAACAAAAAAAAAAAACTAATTGTGGCTGGGCGAAGTTTAGTCTAAGCGACTATTCTACCACTTAACCCAATTACCTAGACAAAATTATCATTTGAGGCACCCGCATGACCGAAAACACAAAAAAAAAAGCGAGGAAAAGCGAAGGACAAACTGCAAAACTCACACAACTGCCCTAAGTTACAAAAACCTAATCATAATCAAACAAAATAAAGAAAGAAACAAAAATATATATATACTTATATCTATCTGTGTATGGGCATCATGATGTAGGATGTGTAACAAATTCTATATCGCTGCTGACTGACGCTTGAAAAAATATTGCTTAGATTTCAACTTAAATTGCCCTGGCGATAAAATCCTCATGTCATTGGCAATAAGTAAAATGTTTCTTGTAAATTATCGACGTTTCGCCCCCGTTCGGGGGCTTTGTCAGGATTTTATTTAAAAAGTAAAAAGGTATAAAAAATGTGACATAACTTTTCTCATTGTCATAATAATTTGTTTACAATAATTTTCTTTATACATTTCTGATGATGGAATCATTGTGAATTCTGAAACCGGTCAAGTTATAATAATAAATCGTTATATTGGTAGTACGCGTAGTAATTTTTCAATTCATTACAAAAACATTTTACTTATTGCCAATTAATTCACAAAATTTATAAACTCTTGTGAATTAAGCGAACGGTGTAGGTGCGCTGCCTTTCAGCCCGCTATTGCACATAGCCTACATTGTGGTAATACACTGCTATACTTGGGCCGCCCAACAGACGGAGTGATCACCCTGCAAGAACGTGCTCTAGTGGGGCCAATATTAATTTATGACGACCGAATTGGAGTGATGCGACTTCGTTGGGTCTAAACTCTAAAGAAAGCGTATCACTGTGGTTCTGTCGTCCTAAATTGATAGTGGTCCCGTCTAGAGCTCATGGTTGCAGGGTGATCACTCCGTCTGTTCGGTGGCCCAAGTATACAATTCTCCTTAGAATTTGACAATCATAAACTCATTTGGCATAATTTGCATCAGAGGATATAATATGTATATAGATTTATAAAATATTATCGACTTTTTTTAATTAGAAGTTGTATTTTGTTGATTTGTGGGCATAAAAACAAAATGGAGATTTATTAAATGTAAGTTTTAAATTAGGCATAGAATAATAATAATAATAATATCTACTCACTCCTACTAACTCTAAGGTTAGCCCCAGAAGCTAACTAAATAGCTTGTGCGGGACGGAGGAGGCGGCATATTACTATTGGCCGCAGGTGCGTCACAGGAACGACCTACAGTTGTTAGTACTCTACCCACCATTTAGTGCGAGAATGAGGAAAACCTGGAAAACCTCATTAGGTAAAGCTGGATAGGCGATCCAAAGCGCGCCCTAGCCACAGTGCAGAAATGAGTCACCCATCCATAGCCAAACCGCGGGCACTGTTGCTGAGCATTAACGACTACTCACTCGTGCATGCCAGCAAGATCCCACGGCTCAACATCAAAAATTTATTTCATATTTTCAGCCTTTAGTTAGACAGTAGTTTGGCCAAATTTGCAATTGAAATTCGAAATTTTTCTTATACTATTTATTATTTATAAAATATCGCTGGAGAAATTACATTTCGTGAAATGAAGGTTGTGGAATGGAGGCATCGAGTGTAGGTACCTAATTGGTTAATCACAGGCGGTGAATTTTTTCAAGATGTGTTTATGTTATATCAATAATGTTAAATCGAGTGGTAAATTGTTTTTTAGTGTAATAATAACAATTAACGTCTCTATTTGATTACATTGATAATAAATTGAACTCATATGTATCAAATCTCGTAAGCCGCGATATTTTTGTCAGAATGGTAGCAAAAAAGGTTAACGATAATAGACCTTATTTTGATTTTAACTGCGCGTGCGCTAATCAGCTAGAAAGCTGGCTTTGTGTATGACAGTGTGTGGCGCCGCTTTCGATATCTGGTGCGTTCAGAAACGAAACTGTTGTTGCAGTATTTTCCTTTTGAATTATGTGATTTTATCACCGTTGTGCAGTCGGAGTGTCACAAGATTACGAACGATTTTAGTGATTAACATGATTTCACAATTTTTGTCGAGTTTTTGACGTATCACAATAGGTAAACAATATTAATCATAAAGCTTTGAGTTTGTGAACAATTTTCATGAAACGCTAACATTCAAACGTTGTTTCTGAACGCACTTAAAGAGCCACACAATGTCACTGTAGTGAAGGTATCTGCCAGAAGGCACTGCACGTTACAAATAAGTAGGGTCCCTGTATTTAGAGAGTACCGCAATCAATAGCTCCACTATGTTTCAGAACTGTGAGTAAATATGGCGGACTGCCGTGTCAGCAGCAATATGTCATTCTGACGTTCCGCCACAATTCAAATTTGGCGGCTGTTATTGTGAGTAAATATGGCGGAGATTGCGGTACTCTCTAAATATAGGGACCCTACAAATAAGGTCTATTATGTTATTTACCTTTTGCTGCCATGACGACGATGTAAATTTCATATTTTTGCTTGTAAAATGTTTAAAAATGAAGTCTCCCATCTGCGTACTCATACTCATTCAATTATCTTGCTGAATTAGACTCCAGATTTTTATTTTTGAAGGATAAATTCCTGTTTTCGTATGTAATTAGATGAGAACTTCTTATTTTTTTGCATTATAAATTCCTGTTTTCGTATGTAATGGGCAACTGGACACTAATTGAATTTGTGGGATTTTTTCTTTTAAAATCGTAGTAAACACCAACTTAACTAACCCATTACGTCTTGATAAAAGTTAAAAATTTATAAAAAATTATTGTTTAAAATGCTTCCAAAGATCAACTTTTTCAAACGAGTTTTTTTGCTCGCGCACCATTTAAATTTAATTTAAAGCCAATTATAACGCGAAACATTTTAGCTAGGTACAGCATATTTGTCAATTTCTAGTTTCACGTCAGATCCAGATATCAAAACAGCAAGCAATGGTTATGCAAACGTCATAAGTGACATCAGGACATCTGATAGAATCTGATAAAATACGAATAACGTACTTCCCGTCAAAACCGCCGTGTTGTCATATAATTCAGAGCTAAGTTCAGAAGCGTTTTTAGTTCTTCAGTTCTGTTTTCTTGAAATTATTTTTTGGTGGTATAGTCATTGTGTTTTGCAAATGTTTCATTTTCATGTATCTATACAATTTAAATAATTCGCTATTTATTAAAAAAGTAGAAATAATGATTTCAAATTATGACAATATCGAATGCACGCGTGACGTCAGTTGTGCCTGGCTATTATTATTCATTATTTTTTTTCTGCCTTAAAATGAAGCAAAGAGAAAAACTCAAAAATAGGGGTCAAATATTTTCATCCAAATTTTCAATATTTCCAATAAAAAAGAAGTCCAGTTGCCCATTAGATGAAAGCCTTTTATTTTGCTAGTAGTCCAAGAGCTAGCAACGAATTTCGTTACACCATAGAGAATAAGGCTAGAACTTCAACTACGAGTCCCTTGCAACGTAGTAACAAGAGAATCAGAAGTCTGGCAACCGTCCGAGGGTGGCTTTCGCGCCTCTAGCATTTTTAAGGGTGAGAAAAAAAATTAAAATTACACTATTATAATCATTATGGCACTTCGCAATATTAAAGTTAATACTACTTTAAATCAATAAAAAAAAATGCCAGACGAGTGGGTGGGAAAGTGCACGCCAGAGTGGGTTAAAAGGGCGAATCAAATTGCACTCAAACACAACTGTGCATCTCCAAAATCGCAAACAAACTGTCATCACATAATATAACGTTTCCATGGTGACCCATGACTAGGGAATGATAATATGGTCGACTAGATTCCGTACGCTGGGCCCTTGCATAGAACCTCGCACTTTTATCCCCCTCTGGCACCCACTTTCCACCCACTCATTCGTCTGGCATTTTTTTTATTGATTTAAAATAGTATTAACTTTAATGTTGCGAAGTGCCATAATGATTATAATAGTGTAATTTTAAATTGTTTTCTCGCCCTTAAAAATGCTAGAGGCGCGAAAGCCACCCTCGGACGGCTGCCAGACTTCTGATTCCCTTGTTACTACGTTGTAAGGGATTCGTCGTTGAAGTTCTAGTCTGATTAAGAATAACGTAACGAAAGCGTTGCTGGCTCTTGGACTATAGATAAATGTCTATTTTGAAAGAAATTTTGTTGCCAAATAATTTGACGAAAAAGATTGTCGCCCAATAAGAGCGCTACGCCAGAGGCGGAGCACACTTGGATCACAGTTTTTTGTGTAATAGCAGTGTCTATGTAACAATTGCCAAACTTCATAAGAAGATTCGCGTCTCGACCTATGTTTTTGTACTCATCTTTGTTTATATTATTTTAACAGCCATTTTCTCACCGCAGACTTGAATTCTTAAAATGTCTCTTCTGTCTTCTGTATACATACATATATGCTTTCAGTTGATCGTAACTTTACATTTACATACCTCATGGGAGACATCTTCTATGGGATGGACTTTACTTTGAAATTATTTAATCTATTTCTGCCATTTTAGTTTGAAAAGTTGGATTTTGGAGAAGCAAATGTTGTGAGCAGCTTTTATAATGCAGACATCGCAATAGTTGATTTATCTGTACCGGCACAGCAAAACACACTTTTTTACCATCTAGGAGTCCGAGAAAGCTTCAATATGAAACAGAATATCCTATTATTCAATGACACCGACTCTGAATCAACTTTACGACTAAAGGTAAATAAGGAGTCTATGGCCCAGTTGTTCATAAAAAGCTTAATTCACATGCATCCGTTTGTCAGATGTCCGACAGTACGAAAACGATTTGACTGGTGCATTTTATTCAAACTGGCTATTTTTCCAAAATTTCATTTTAACTTTCATCCTATGATCTCGTCACATTTAAATTGAAAGATAATATCATTTGTCATTCTTGTTACTTTATTTTGTACCCTATTTTATAAGTAATTGTATAAATTGTACCTTATAAATGGATGTCGTATATCGTATGCTTGAGAATTAAACTTTAAGCCCGACACTGGCTCAGTTGCTATCAATACTGGCTTTCTAATTGGTTGTATCATAGCAATTGAGCCGATGCCAGGCTTAAGACTGTGTTACTCTTTTCGAACAACCGGACTTTAAAGTACAGTGAAACCTCCCATAAAGGACACCTTTATTGACCGGATACCTCCGATAAGCGGACACTTTTTAGGGAATGAACTGTCGCTTATAGGGCTTTCTATTTCTCTATTAAATGGACATCTCCGATAAACGGACACAAAATCAGTGACCATTGGTGTCCGCTTAAGAGAGGTTTCACTATTCTTAAGAAACACCGATTGTGTATCCGTAAAGCAGCTATTATATGGCAAGTTGTCTCGGCGATATTTAACAAAGTTTTTAATGAAAACCCACTAAAAGGACTGCAGGTATGCAGCAGTGTCATTTCCGAACGATCCTGAGCTGGAATGAAGTCGTATTGATACAACTTCTCTTATACCTAATAGCTTTGTTCACAAATTGCTTAATTATTTACAGATATGTGTAAGCATTTAACATTATTTGGAAGCAGTGTAGTATAGTGTCAAAGAACTGAATCTGCTAAAATTTTATGAAATCTTACATTTTAGAAATCGTTAAAAGTTTTCCAGTATTGCATGTTTCGAATGTGCATGAAAGAACCGTAGACCACTGGTTTCGTCCTTATGGGACTCATCAGTATGGTGCTTTGCCCTACACACTCGAACCATGCAATATTACTTGCTTTATATATACTTACACACTCGGTCCAGGTATTAGCAAGAGCTAATTATCTGCCCAATTATGCGGCAAAGATGATTGGTACTGGCGGGGTACTTGCCCGAGGAGTAGTTGTTGGAACGGTCCAGTACCATTCATTTTAGAAATCATTTATTTTAACTGAAATATAAATTACGTACTTCATCAAGAAGTGGATTATTTTATAGTCTGAATTTTAATTATTTCACATGTTTTGAACGAACCTTTTTTTTGCACAATGTGAACACACCTTTTCTGCAGGTATAACATACAAATTAAACATTTTGACAAGACGTCACGGCTAACATCGTGATGGCATTGTTGGGCATACAAGAACTGTCAAGTGCTTTAAAGTGACAGAACCTGTTGTCTTGGTTTCAAATATACAAAAATGAATTAAAATTTCCATCGGATGTCAAAATTAAGATGCAGTTGTCAAAGCATTTGAATGTGCTAAGGCTTTTGTAAGCTTTTTTTTTGCTCCTTGGTGTAAAAAGCATGTTATTACTAAATAACTTGAGGGCACTACTGTGTGAGATGAACATAATGACAACACACTGTGTACAGCAATCGTCAAACGTGATGGCGAGTGCCCGCGCAAGTAAGGCCACGCCCTAGTTTAAAACAGATTCAGGTTCCTTTGACTATAGATGAATTTATTATGAAGTTAATCGTGCGCCACTGACAGTTGCATGCGTCCACCGAAAACCAATCCCGGTCAACAGCGTAGTGGGTGAATAGTGGGGATTACTCAATTGTGCATCTCTGTCGCTTGCCATCACGTTTGACGCTTGCTGTAGTTAGGATATAGAATCTGTTTTACTAAGCAATAATAAAGCGCTCGCCACATAGGCAATGCCATGCCATGCCATGGCAAAGCACAGAGCTGTCCACATAGGACATGCTATGTAAATTTGGGTAACCATAGTTATTTGTTTGAAAACTTATTTTTGTCAATTGACAGCCGTCAATATTCATAAATTTAAATAGAGTGCTTGCCACATAGGCCATGCCATGCCATGCTAAATTAAATTTAGCGTGGCACAGCACAGAGCTGTCCACATAGTACATGCTATGTAAATTTGGGTAACCAACCATAGTTATTTGTTTGAAAACTTATTTTTGTCAGTTGGCAGCTGTCAATATTCATAAATTTAAATAGTGAATGATGTTCATAACATTGCTTTGGGGTTGATTGTACTCCAATTACTATTTTATTTCCATGGAAACGTATCCATAGAAACAGCATAGAAGTAGACTTCGTTGCTATGTAAATTACTTTAAACATGAACAATGTGGACACTTCCATTTGAATTCCATTGTCTCTACTTCTGTGTTTTACATTGGCATAGCATAGCATGGCCTATGTGACGAGGCCTTTAAGAGCTTAGATTTTGCCGGCAAAATTTTTTGTTTACAACGAGAGGTTGCTTAGTAATTTTGTGAGTGACATTTTGCATAAAAATTACGAGACGTCGGTCGAGTAATTTTTCAAAATGTCACGAGAAAAATTGAGCACGTCGAGTCCACAATCGACGAATTTTGCCAGATACAATCTAAACTCGAATGATATTCGTCATGACTATTTCACGAAAAAGACTGCAAATGTTAACTTTTATTTATTAAATTAAATATTATTATTAACAATGTGAACGGTACGATTCTGATAAGTCACTGATGTAGGATTCTGCACTTGTTGGGCAACTGAAACTGTATTTGAAGTACCTGCAATATTACAAGTTTCGTTTGTGATGTCATGTTCTAATGATGAAAGGCTTGGTAACCTTGGAAGAAACACGGAATCACATGTCAGTCATCAAACATATTACAGAGATAAAAGAGAAAGTTGTGTGTTGAAGACAGATATCACGTTGAAGGAGCGCAGAAGCGGATGCCAATATGGATTTTGCCTGCTAGGGAACCTTGGTGCATATTCGCATACAGTAGCTGCGACAATATGACAATTAATTTCTGTTATCACGTTTCCATGACAACTAAGTACAATCCCTAGAAAATGCCTCACATTTGGAAGCAAAGCTTACTTAGCCTTTATAAAACATGAATCGATGGAACCGTTTCCCTATTGGACTTTTTCATTGTCACTTTATACACTTAGGGCCGGTTGTTAGAACGTAAATCAAAATGTAACGTGAGGCTACATTTAATTCGACTTTCGTTGCTAAGGTACTGACTTCGTGAATAGTTATATCATAGCAACGAAAGTCGAATTAAATGTAGCATCGCGTTACTTTTTGATCCCCGTTCTAACAACCGGGCCTTACTTTTTCATGAAGAATACCTTCATTCAAGGAGGTGCGCGAGTTATGAGTAGGGTTGCCACCCGTCATCCATTGTGGAGGACAGTCCTCCATTTATCAAAATTGTCCTCTGTCCTCCTTTGCTCCAAAAATGTCCTCCGAAATATCCTAGTGCTACTTGAACCTATGTTTAAAATATTTTTTTTATCGCTGTGTTGTCCGCAACACCGCAACGTCACAACCAAAGACCTCTCGGGCGATCTCCAATTGGCTCGTTAACCGCTCCCCCCTCTGCTCTGCAATGTCTGGTTTCCGGTTGTTATATTCTGTTAATTTTGTTTTGTAATTTTTTCACTTTGAATAAAAAATTTAAAATAATTTGTAGTCGCATTATTCGATTATTCGCATAATTCTTTCGTAATATCGTAATCATACAAAAAATGGAAAATGTGTTTGATGAAACAGCTGTTTTTCGAAGACTATTTTTGCATCATGAATTTCCAAATTATTTATTTTCCAACATTTTCCATTGCGTTAAAAGGAAAATTTATATAAAAGAAGAGTCAAATAGTGACATTATTGATTATTTCAAAATGCTTCAAAATAGTTCATTTTTAAACATTTTTACGGGAGAGACCCCCGGACACACCCCTCTTGGTGCCCACTGCCCATATATCACATTTCACATATGTAGTCAATGTCCTTATAGTTTTCAAAAAGGTGGCAACCCTAGTTATGAGACACGCTGTATATACAGGATTTTTTAACATTGATTTGTCTATTAGAGAGTTTTGAAAATATACATCATGAAATTCAAAATTTTAGAAGGATGGAGATTGTGGGATGTTCCTAACATTTTGTTAATCCTGAAGTTGCCACTATTTTAAATGAAAGGCCCCATGTTTTATTCAGACTACAGATTATTTTAGGTGAATTTTCATTAGTTTTTTCTACAAAAAAAATGTCGGCTTTCCAAATGTGTATTTATATTTTCTTAAAGGCTGAGTCTAGATGCACACTGCACATGCTGAAAATTGTGGGTACAAGAATTGCGAACACTTGTTAAATATTCTGTTGAAACTTATATATATATATATATAATCTATTCCTCTTCTACCGTTAAGTGTAGAGGAGAAACTTGTAACAAAGAAATTTATGAAACGAAACAGACTGCCGGAAACCTGATGACAGAATGCATTTTTGAGACAGACCACTTAACTGACAGAGACCTGACACACGCATTTTTTGTAAAAAAGATAACTTAATAACCTGAGAAAAAAACTAACTCCTACGGAAGTCGACCCCAACCAGCCTAAGGACCAGGGTTGCCACCCGTCCCGGTTTTTCCGGGACAGTCCCGATTTCGATGATATTGTCCCGCGTCCCGACGACCTATCAATTTTGTCCCGATTTTTTATAATAACACGCGACGCGGCGACGACAGCGGCGGCTGTCGATCGCTCACATCATCAGATCGATCAAAATCAAAGTATTGATAAAAAATGGGTGCAAGTATTTAAAAGCTTAAAGGACCATAAGTTAAATGCGTTATTTTGTGTTGTTTCTCGCGCTTTAAGCATACCTCCATCAGATGCTTATGTTGAGCGAGTATTTTCCCATATGGCGCTTAAATGGTCTAATGTTAGAAATCGTTGCTCTGTAGAGTGTAGATTTAATGAAAACAAAAACAGAACTGCAAATTTCGCTTAACGTAGACTTGTCTTGTTCGGAATTCATAAGTAAATATTATAAAAGTGACGCGGAATTAATGAGAGCGGCCCAAAGTAATAAAAAATAGGGAGTGACTACTGCTCCGGCCGCCGGCCCCCTGAAATTTTGTTTGAACACGGTCGGGCATGCGCATTACAGAATGTCAACACAATTTGCATTTTGGAGGCGTAAAAAAAATTAAGCTGAAAAACGCATTTTAAACAAAGCCCTTACTTGCCCTCTCGCACCAGACACACGCATTTTTGGAAAAAAGATCATGTAAAAACAAGCAAAATATATCAAACGGCTGCGGGGTCAGAACTCGTCAAGCCGTAGGAGAACAAAATGGCAGTTCTGTACGATATCCGCACACCCACCGAGACCGTTGGCGTCACTAGCCGATAACGATATTCTTAAACGTCATTTTACGGACATTAAGTAATGCGCGCGTCCGACCGTATTGGAATAAAATTTCAGGGGGCCGGCGGCCGGAGCAATAGTCACTCCCTAAAAAATATATATGGAAAAATAAGCAAAATTAAAAAAGGGAGTGACTACTGAACAGTCCGCCGGTTACTTTTAAATTTTGTTCCAGGACAGTCGACACAATGTCAGCAAAATGACGTTTAAGTAATTTGTTATTGAAAGACACCGCCGACAATCTCGGTGGGTGTTCGGGCATAGTACAAAGCCGCCATATTGTTCTCCTTTGGCTACACGAGTTCTGCGCTCGCACGGGTCTGCATTTTTTGCTTGTTTCTACATCATCTTTTTGCCAAAAAATGCGTGTGTCTGGTGCGAAAAGGCAAGTAAGGGTCTATTTTAAAAAAGCGTTCTCGCAGTTTTAATTTTTTTTACACTTCCAAAATGCCAAATATAGGTTACGTAGTTACATTCTGTAATGCGCATGCGGTCGGACTGTTCAGTAAATCAGTAGTCACTCCCATTAAAAAATACGTAAAATCAAAAAGCTCTTTTATTTTTCCTTTAGTCAGTCAGATGGTCTGGATAGGTCCAAACTCAGATTGTCTCCAATGACTGACCGATTGTCCCGATTTTTATTTTCCTAAAGGTGGCAACCCTGCTAAGGACATCAAATTACTAACTATGTGATACTCACCGACTCTGCTGGCGATGTCAACAACTTGACAACTAATTACTTAAACGAAAGTATAACATATATACAATGATGATGTTTCGTGTGCTCACAATTTTTTGTTTTGTGTACAGATAATGTGCACTAGACACAGCCTTTCTTAAAAAGTTCTATAAGGGGAACAATGTAAATGAAAATTCAGAACTACTAATGCACTACTGATGTAACTAAAATTGCAAGTGATGACTGTTAAATGTTGGCCCTTTCTTTATTTTCAATGTATTTTAGAAATTGTGAATTTTATATATCTTAAGACTAAAAACTTCCTTTTCTCAAATTCTAGTTACAGGCACACATCATATTTTCGTCACACCTGATCCAATGTTAAGTTTACTATAGATAATAGTTGCTACATTAGAAATAAATATAATTTATTTGTTTATTCCAGTTGTAACTTTTTTGTACTGCTACAGTGATTTTTTATTTTAATAAATTTATAATTTGTCTCTTAAAAATGTGCTCCTTTAACACTCTACTTTTTCAGTTATCCTGTGGCAATTATGCCTTTGTAGCATACACACTAGAAGGAGAAACCACTTGTATCTGCACAGCAGCTGGAACTTTAAGAGTAGAAGATGCTAGCGATTATTTACATCAGAAATTGAGGAGACTTTTACAAGATGTAGAAATTCAAAGCAAGTAAGTATTGAAATTTGAATTCAGATTTCTATACCTGAACATTCTTTTTGTTAGAGCTCACATGAAAGAAAAATTTCTGTCTGATCTGAAAAAGCTGAATGAACAGTTGAGTGGAAATGAACTTCGAGATTCATTGCACGCTATTCGTAAACGACTGGATGACCCAAATGTACTGTCCGGGGAAGTGGTTCTCAATATGCTAATCTCCTTCAGAGATATACAAGACTATGATGCCATGGTGCACTTGGTAGATGATCTTAATACTCTTCCAGGAGCTTCAAAATACTTGAATTCATATATTTTATACTTATATGCATTTGCAATGAACAGAAGAAAACAAGAGGGAGATAGAGAAAAAGCTTTGCAAGTTTGCATCGAAGCCCTGAAAAAGGTAAATAATCAATAAAAACGCTACAATAAAAATTACAAGGCACTAATTAGTGTTTTGATCAAAAGCAGGCAATGCAGCTGCTGTTTTATCTGTTATGATGATCGCAATATTCTTTCCAGAAAGAAAACCATTTTCCTGATATGGTTTGTCTTTGTGGTCGAATATACAAAGACAAATTCATAGAATCCCACCATCAGGATAAAGAAAGTTTAGACCAAGCTATAAGATGGTATAGAAAAGGTTTTGAAGTGCAACCAAATGAATATGCTGGTAAAGTAATATTCTTCTATTCAAATAATTTCATCTTCATAAGGTTCTCAGTCCGAAGACTGGTTGGACGCGTACCTCCATTCTTTTCTATCCTGAGCTAACCTACGCATTTCCCTAAAAGTAGAACATCCTACATCCCTAACTATTTGAGAGCAGTAGTCTAATCTAGGCCTACCCCTACCTCTTTTTATTCCTATCTCTGACTCTAGTATGTCACGAACTATTCCTTCGTGTCTTAGAAGGTGTCCTACCATCCTATCTCTCCTACTCTTTATTGTTTTCCATACCTTTCGCTTTTCCCCAACTCTTTCTAATACTTCCCTATTGCTAACCTTATCTATCCACGGTATCTTCATCATGCGTCTGTAGCACCACATTTCAAACGCTTCTACTCTTTTTCTATCCGCTTCTCCTATTGTCCAAGTTTCGCACCCGTATAATGCCGTACTCCATACATACGACGTTAAGAGTCTCTTCCTAGTCTCTATATTAACCGTTCTCGAGCATAACCGTTGTTTCTTTTTGTTAAACGCAACTCGGCCCTGCGCCATTCTTTGTTTTATATCTTTAGTGCTCCTACCGTCTTGAGTTATTTTACTTCCTAAGTAGCAGAAATCCGCGACCTCCTCTATCTTCTCATTTCCAATTTGTATTTCCATTTTAGTTCTATTTTCACATCCCCTACATACCAAAATTTTAGTTTTCTTTTTATTGATTTTCATGCCGAAGCCCTGTGTCAAAACTGCTTCCATTTCATTCAAAGCCGCTCCTAATTCTTTGTTAGATGCTAACACTGCTATATCATCCGCAAATCTGAGCATGTTAATAGTTTGGCCCTGTACATTGATCCCTGAGGCTGTTCTTTCCTTAACAATATTAATCGCATCTTCGATATATAAGTTGAAAACTAGAGGTGACAATGCACATCCCTGTCTCACTCCCTTCCGGATATCTACTTCCCTTTGTTCCTGCTCACATTCTATAACTGCCTTTTGCTCTTTGTAGAGATTATGTATTATTCTTCTGTCCCTGTATTTCATCCCTACCTTTCTCAGCACTTCGAACATCTTCCCCCATTTTACGTTGTCGAAGGCTTTTTCTAAATCTACAAATCCTATATAGACGCTCTTTCTCTTTTCTATCGTTTTTTCTATAATTACTCGTAAAGCTAGAATGGCCTCGCGCGTTCCTCTATTTCGTCTAAATCCGAACTGATCTTCTCCTAATATTTCTTCCGCCTTTTTCTCCATCCTTCTTTGCACAATTCTAGTTAAAATTTTTGACGCATGGGAAGTTAAACTGATAGTTCTAAAATTTTCGCATCTATCCGCGCCTTTTCTTTTTGGCAAAGCTACTATGATGTTCCGTTTGTAATCTTCTGGAATCTCGCCTGTCAGGTATATGCGACTAACTAATTTAAATAAACGATCTATTACCTCTTGACCTGCGCACTTTAAGATTTAAGTTTAAGATTTAAGAAAAATAAACGTTTATTATTTTTGGTTAATCGGATAAATTTTGTAGGCATAAATCTGGCAACACTTCTAGTAATAGCTGGTGCAGAGATAGGAAAATCAGAAGAACTTCAGCAGATTGGCATGGTGCTGAACAATCTAATTGGAAAGAAGGGTAGCCTGTCGTCTTTGCAGGACTATTGGGACGTAGCAACATTTTTTGAAATTTCCGTTTTGGTTCAGCATTATCCTAAAGCTGTTTTAGCTGCTGAATGCATGTTTAAATTGAAGCCACCAGACTGGTATCTCAAATCAACTGTTGGGAATATTCAACTCATTGATAGATTCCGTAAAAGGCGGGATGAGGAAGGCACTCCTGAGGAACAGGTAAATAACATTTTGCGTTTATTCACCCTCAAGTTTCGGTTTAATTTATTTTTGGATTCCAAAAGAAATAAACTGCCATATTTTTGCTTTTTCAATATGTACTAGGTGTACAAATAAGAAAGGTCGGCGGCCGTATATCCGTAACCGTTTGCCCTAAAACTTTCGGAAAAAAATATTTAAGATAAAATTGGCCACGATAAATTGCTGGAAATTATTTTTAAGTTCGTAGATTGGCCGCCAGGGGGCGTAAGGGCTACACCAAAGGAGAAAAATAATTTTTTCCCTGAAAAATCACCAATGAAGCGTTATCAAAAATAATTTTGTTGAATTCTACTGAAAATTCTGAATAACTTTCGTTTAGGATTTTTTGCTCTAGCTCGTCAAATAGAGTTGGCATGGGCGGACAAACATTGAGATGAAAGAATGCGTCTAACTCCGGTTTGGCTCAACGGAATTGGACAAACTTGAGCTTCTTGAGAAGAGCTTTCCTTGTTCTATCAAACGAAAGTTAAATAAAGTCATTTCGAATTTCGTGGCCACCGGTAGAGGGCGCGATTTTACATTCAAAGCTATTTTCGCGTTTATCTTGAAAAATTCAAATGGAATAATATAGTTTTTTTAATACTGCTAAAAAAAGGTGAAAATTATAAGAAACATGGCGCAAGCCGCATGGTGATATCTTTTTTAGAACCGAAGATATAAATGAAGGAATATTGAGAATGGCTGCTCCATTAACTTGAACAGAAATTTTGAGTGCAAAAATCAAGTAGGCTTCGGTATGACCCATTTTCATTTCGAACAATACAAAACTATGAGAAAAATATTATTGCTTTGTTATTAAAAATAATAAAGAAAAATATTAAAATGTTTCTTTATTATAATACAAATGTTGAAAAAAATAATTAGTAGGCTTGCGCCATTTTTCTTATAATTTTCACCTCTTTTTAGCAGCATTAAAAAAACTATATTATTCCATTTGAATTTTTCAAGATAAACGCGAAAATAGCTTTGAATGTAAAATCGCGCCCTCTACCGGTGGCCACGAAATTCGAAATGACTTTATTTAACTTTCGTTTGATAGAACAAGAAAAGCTCTTCTCAAGAAGCTCAAGTTTGTCCAATTCCGTTGAGCCAAACCGGAGTTAGAAGCATTCTTTCATCTCAATGTTTGTCCGCCCATGCCAACTCTATTTGACGAGCTAGAGCAAAAAATCCTAAACGAAAGTTATTCAAAATTTTCAGTAGAATTCAACAAAATTATTTTTGATAATCCTTTATTGGTGATTTTTCAGGGAAAAACTTATTTTTCTCCTTTGGTGTAGCCCTTATGCCCCCTAGCGGCCAATCTACGAACTTAAAAATAATTTCCAGCAATTTCTCGTGGCCAATTTTATCTTAAATATTTTTTTCCGAAAGTTCTAGGGCAATCGGTTACGGATATACGGCCGCCGACCTTTCTTATTTGTACACCCGGTACATTTCTCTGTCATATAGCACAATTTACAAAACTGCCTGTAAACAATGTTCAAAACAAAATGCAAACGCCAGCCAGTCTTAAAATCAAAAATCATGTGGGATTCCCATTTTAAAGAAGTCTTCGACGCTGTACAGGGGGTTGAGCAGCAACACATTTTTTAATGTCTGCTTGAATATTTCCTTCTGAAGGATCTTCCAAGAATCTGGACAATGATTATACAGGATGTCCAGTTAATATTCCCTCGGAAGATTGTGCAAAAACTACTAACTTTATCAAAAAACTTTCGTAATAAAAGTTTTAATGTTTCATCTCTACTACAACGTAATATAGACCGGGAGGCGATGGAACAAAATGCTTGAACATCTGAGGCCGTTCGGCTTCACATTTATTTGATAGAATAGAGTTTGTACGACGCAATACCCAGCGTCAGCCATGTCGGTTCGGGTGGGTTTGGTTGTGAGGGGGGCTGCCAACATGTTAAAAAAATTTCTCAAAAAAATGATAAGACCTGCTGAGATTTTTCTCATGTGTAATTAGTAACACGTCATTATCAAAAAAGGTAGTCAGCCATGCTGGTATAGGTGGAAACTGCGTCAGCTAATTATGATAAGTATCGAAAAATGACAAATTATCAAACAACATGAGGTCGCGCCATCTTTTAATAGATGATAGTACTGGTCCGTATATGCACAAAAATAACTGTCAGCCAGTTGCTTTTAGGTGGAAAAGTCGTCAGCCACCACTATAAATGTGCCGCGCCACGACTCCATGTTCCAGTATTGGCGCTTAGCGTGCAGTGAATAATTGCCGTAGCTGACAATCTCTCCACTCACGAATCGAAGGCTGACTGTGCAGTCAGTTATGATACTTTATTTATTTAAAAAAATCGTTTATTACTTAAATAAATACAATTATAGAACATATACACTGACGGACAAAAAAAGTGGCGCACCTAGATTTTGCAATAAGTTCGAAGTTCAATAACTTTTGAACGAAGCAATCGATTTTAATAATTATTTTTTGTTGTAAAGGGTGACTGTTCTAGATGACTATGATGTATTTTGCTTTCCACTAAAAATTTTTTGGTTCTTCTATAGTGCCTTTAGAAGTCGATTATGTTTTTACTCAAAGTTTCATTGGCGCTATGGACTGAAATTGTAAAGTTATTGAATTCTTCATTAGTTACGTGATACCCCATTTCCTTTTCAATAGTTTTCCTTTTATTTCACCTTTTTATTTCTTGTGTTACCGAAAATGCGACACTTTAGACGAAGCAGTGTAATTTAGCTTGTAATTAACAAGGGGGCCATGGAACTACAAAAGCCAAAAAATAACATCGTTTTATGAAATGTGTCGAGGAAGTGTTTGAGAAAGAAGAGTAACAATTTCGTCAACAACTGTAATTAATCACTTGCCGTGGTCCGCTAGAAGCCCGGATAGAATCCTATCGAAAATGTATGGGATGAATTGGGACGACGTGTTAGCGGTCGCAATCCAGAAAATCTTCATGAATTGAGGGTCACTCTTATAGAAAAATGGGAAAATATTCCTCAAATCAACATCACAAATTTGACTAGAAGCATGCCACGACACCGACGTATGGAAGCTATAATTAGAATCAGAGGAGGAAATGCTCGTTATTTTTAAGTTTATTTTTTACACTGTTGTTATTTGTTGTTTTATTTATTAATTACAGTTGTTTACAAAATTGCTGCTCTTCTTTCTCAAACACTTCCTCAACACATTTTATAAAACTATGTTCTTTGGCTCTTGTAATTTCATGGCCTTCTTGTTAATTACAAGCTAAATTACTCTGCTTCATCTAAAGTGTCGCATTTTCCGTGGGATAAGGACTAAAAAGGTGAAATAAAAGGAAACTTATTGAAAAGGATATGGGGTATCACGTGACTAACGTAAGAATTCAATAGACTTACAATTTCACTCCATAGCGTCAATCAAACTCTGCGTAAAAAACATACTTGACATCTAAAGGCACTATAGAAGAACCAAAAAATTTTAGTGGAAAGCAAAATACATCATAGTCATCTAGAACAAGGATGGCCAACTCGGAACACTGCAAGGGCCACTTAAAAAAATAAAAATGACGGCAGGCCAAACAATAATAATAATAATAATAATTGCAGTAATATTAATCGACTTTTATTAGCTTAGCACCATTTAAAAAACTCTATATACGAATTTAAAAAAAAGTCATCATAGCTAAGAAAGGAAACGATTTCGTGCGCAGTCGTATTTCATCTGTTCCCGTAAGTGCGTAAGTCATCCGCAGCAGGCGAAACAACGCCGATGTCGCAAATAGTTTGCATGCAGCGTTGCAGGATTCTAAAAACTTCACTAATACCTATTTTAGATTTTTTTTAAGAACTGCTTATTAATATTTTGAATTTTGCATTGGGAAATAAATGAAACATTCCGTTTCATACTGATTTTATTTGTTCTTAATCTCGTTTTTAATTTAGCAATAAGTTGGCGGGCCGGATGCGGCCCGCGGGCCGCCAGTTGGCTATCCGTGATCTAGAACAGTCACCCTTTACAACAAAAAATAATTATTAAAATCGAAAAGTACCATAACTGACTGCACAGTCAGCCTTCGATTCGTGAGTGGAGAGATTGTCAGCTACAGCAATTATTCGCTGCGCGCTAAGCGCCAATACTGGAACATAGAGTCGTGGCGCGGCACATTTCTTATAGTGGTGGCTGACGACTTTTCTACCTAAAAGCAACTGGCTGACAGTTATTTTTGTGCATATACGGACCAGTACTATCATCTATTAAAAGATGGCGCGACCTCATGTTGTTTGATAATTTGTTATTTTTCGATACTTTATCATAATTAGCTGATGCAGTTCCCACCTATACCGGCATGGCTGACTACCTTTTTTGATATTGATGTATTAATAATTGCACGTGAAAAAATCTCGGTAGGCCTCATATCATTTTTTTGAGAAATTTTTTTAACATGTTGGTAGCCCTCTCACAACCAAACCCACCTGAACCGACATGGTTGACGCTGGGTATTGCGTCGTAAAAACTCTTTTCTATCAAATAAATGTGAAGCCGAACGGCCTCAGATGTTCAAGCATTTTGTTCCATTGCCTCCTGGTCTAATAGTATATTACATGACGAGCATGGAAAGTGACAAATTTCATACGAGCGTGAAACTTTATGCACGAGGTGCAGCCGAGTGCAAAAATCACGCGAGTTTATAGGAAATACACTTTCCAGCGAGTTATGTACACTATTTTTCCCACGACCCCTTAAGAAGACAAATTTATTCATAAAACAGTAACTTTATTTTTAAGGATTTCTTGTCTATGTTAACAGACGTCAAAATTTCCAAGTAGCCTACTAACTTACCATGAGCATAATATTCTAATAATTCCGACTGGCTCATGAATGACACGTTGATATGTTCTCTTGACCGCCAATTCATAAATGACCAGTAGTTCGTACCTAAAATAATTAGGTCTTCCGTGGAGTAGCCATTAAAAGGTTCAACTGCCGCACGTTTTAAGAGAATTTGCTGATAAAAAAAATATTAGATTTAAAAGAGACGTGACAGAATATTTATTCAGTAAACGTCAAAATCTCAAAGCTGACTATAATATTTGAATGAACTGTGCGATTTTCAAAAATTACAGCACAGTTTTGAGTTTAGCGCACGGGTAACGCAATTGTCAAGTTTCCGGCCTACTTTGCTGTATGCAACGTGCCGATTTCCTAGGGGGTCGTGGGAAAAATTATTTTCAATTATAGGTACTGCATCACAAAAACGAGTTACACAAAAAAGTATAATTTTTTTAAATGGAACCCCCTGTATTTTTTTGTTGTAAGTGAAACTACTGTGGATCCTGTATTACACCCTAAAGTTTTTTGCAAATCGGATACAGCGCTGCCAAATTATTGCAATTTTTTGTCAATTTATTTGAAACATTTTTTAAACTCCGAATATCTACACAACTTTTGAATGATTTTTATAAAAATATAGAATGGTATTTGGTAATTATGTAGTTACTCAAAAACTTTTTGAAATAAATGATTATTATACAGAGTATCCAAAATACACTGCTAAAAATTGTCTAAGGAACAAAACCATGATTTCAAAAATATTTTTGTCAACAATTCGTAGCAAATTGAAAATGCGCATTTATGTTCTCGTTGGATATTATACCATACCATGATATAAAAGAACTTGATTTGTTCTTTTTATTTATCCAAGCAAACTGAAATTCAAAGAAAGGTGGACAATAAAAAATCTTGCTTTTTATAATGTTTTTGTTTCATATCATCTCTGAGCATATATGGTCAGTTTAGTTGTGTGTGTTGAACATCAGACAACAATAATTTACAATGCAATGATGACACTTAGCCCGCTACAAAATGTTACGTGGGGTGGGGATGATTGAATTTGGTGGTTCACAAAGTCAGGTAGCGGTCGAATTGGGAGTACCTATCACGAAGTGTAATGTGTCGATTGTGGGGACGATACCAGGAGACTAGCGATGTGGCCGAAAGACATGAAAGCCGAAGAAGACAAACAAAATCTGCCCAAGACCGATTTATTATTCTTCAAGACAGATGCAATGCATCAATTACGACACGAGAACTTTCTCCAAAAGGTACATGCCTTAGCGGCTTCTGACCAAACCATCAGAAATCGTATCCATGAAGCTGGTCTTCATTCTCGTCGACCAATTAAAGTACCTGCAATTCGCCACGGCAATTGCGAAGCTCGTCTCGAATGGGCTGAAGAGTATGCTCAATGGGGTGAAGCAGAATGGTCCAATGTTCTGTTTACTGACGAATCTCTGTTCGGATTTCAACTTGATAGCAGAAGAATGAGAGTATGGCGAAGAAGCGGAGCCTTGGAGAAGGCCAGGCACTTCCAGGAAGTTCACAATTACCGAGGAAGGTCTGTGATGGTACGGGCTGAAATCGATTTGCACCATAGAACGGACCTCGTTTGTCTGGAGCAGGAGCGAACGAACGAATTCGCAGTAATGTAACCGCAGCATTTGCTGAACTGTCCCGACCCTGACCGAGACTAAGTAACAGCTCCAGCACTCAAAAGTCAAAACTCAAGCGGGTTGCGGGTATTACTTAAATATGGGATAATATGTGACAGGCGGGCCGTAAAGTACAAAAAAGCCCGCAATATAGCTGTCAATAATAAAATGACACTTTAAGCCCTAAAACAAAGCATTTAGAGTGGCCTGCTGCCCCCGGTTGTGCATAAACTGAATTAATAAACAATCATGGCGGCAGTCTAGTAGTTTGACAAATAGTGTCCAGTGTTGTTTTTCAGTTTGTCTAGTTTTCCTAAATAAATGAAGCACTCACCGTTTCGTTCTAATATTTTTCATTTCAGCGCTAAAATAGTTCAAATTGGATAAATAATAATAATTGTCATTCATTTCACTACTAACTACCGATAAATTTTCAGAATCGGCTTTAACGAAACCTTGCTCTATTTTCCGTGCACAAATATACCAATTGACACTTTAAATAGGAATAAAAACACATAAATAAACAGAAGATTTATTTATACACCCAATACAAATAAAAATAATAAATTTCAAAATGTCAAATTCTGATTATTCCTAACATTATTGCTCCCTACTTTACCGGCTCAAACTCCACGTAACGTTAGCTTTCTGGGTATCAAAACATCAATTCAGATAACCAATCACAAGCGCTTCTAAGCTAATGACGTAAGCGGGGCGGCATGTGTTTCTGTTTAATTCTCCGAAGGCGCGCTTCGTGCTAAAATTGCCATTGTTTAAATTTTGGGCAATGGGCAATCGGACACTAACGAAATTTTTAGAAAATTTTACTCTTAAACCAAAGATTATACCCATTTAACACCCCACATAAACGTAAAAATGATTAAAATTTTAACACTTAATTTTAGGAAGCACTTAAACATTGCCATTTCACTGCAGAATTTATTCGGCGGCAACTAACCAAAGTGACGTCACGACCCTCGCACCTGCATGCTGCACGTGTGTTAAACAGAGATATATCCCGGCTTTTATTACGTCAGTCACATACAAGGGACAATTTTTATAAATTTTTTGCTCGGTTAATGTGGGCTCTAGATGAAAAAATAAAAAACACGGGTCAAATATTTTGACAAGTTCTTTCTAATTATAAAATAAAAAAAAGTTGTCCGATTGCCCATTGGTGAATAAATAAAGGAAGTGCCTCCATAACCGGCGCCGGCTACAGTTTTATAGGTGTATTACCGGAGCCGGTTTCCATAACGAATTAATAATAGAACAGTTTAAGTACCTTGTTAGTTGTAACGCATCCAGCAGCGACGGTAGGTAGGGAGGTATCGCATAGAACTGATAATTTGGTATGCTTAGCCCGGGTAGGATCGGCTCCCGTAGAGGTTAGTTTTTTGAAGTTAGATTTTTACATTATCCTTTTTGCTAAAAATGCGTGTGTCTGGTGCGAGAGGGCAGCTAAGGGGTCTGTTTAAAATGCGTATGCGTTGTATCAGTCTTTTTCGTTCCTAAATAGAAGCGCGCCGGCAACTATACGCAAGGCCGGCGCCGGCTACGGAGGCACTTCCGTAAATAAATGTAACCTAGAGTGCCAATAAACAACTATACTTGGGCCGCCGAACAGACGGAGTGATCACCTTGCAAGAACGTGCTCTAGCGGGGTCAATATTAATTTATGACGACTGAATTGGAGTGATGCGACTTCGTTGGGTCTAAAGAAAGCCCATCACTGCGGTTCGGTCGTCCTAAATTGATAGTGGTCCTGCCTAGAGCTCATGATTGCAGGGTGATCACTCCGTCTGTTGGGCGGCCCAAGTATAGTTACTTATTTCTGCAAAATTATATCGATTTTCTATTTAGTGCAATGAGCCCATTGCATGCGCGTTAGAACACGAGAGAAGAAGAAAGAAAAGAAAAAAACGGAGGTTTTGGGTTCATAATATAAATATGAAAAGAAAATTGTAAACCGTCATTCATGGTAATCTGCTGTAAGATAATCAGCTCTTTTATTTCTGAAGTGAAAAAATATAGCTTCTGTAGTTTGTACTAAATGGGCAACCGGACACTGATTGAATTTGTGGGAGTTTTTCTTTTAATATCGTAGTAAACACCCCCGTAAACACCAACTTAACACATTACGTCTGGATAAAAGTTAAAAATTTATAAAAAATTATTGTTTAAAATGCTTCCAAAGATCAACTTTTTCAAACGAGTTTTTTCGCTCGCCCGCCGTTTAAACTTAATGACGTATATTGCTCAAAACCAATTAAAATGCGAGACATTTGAGCTACAGCATATTTGTCATTTTCGTTTGCCAATTTCTAATGGGAGTGACTACAGACTACTGCTCCGGCCGCCGGCCCCCCGATAGTTTATTCCAATACGGTCGGACGCGCGCATTACTTAAGGTACCCCTTCACGTTCAGTTTTGCGTCAGTTTTGGACTGACAGTCCTTCAGGTCAGTCCAAAACTGAACGTGAAGGGATGCAACATTCCCGGCGCGTCTCAGTCCCGACGCGGACTGAACACTGAAGAAATCCAATCGGACAAAAGATTTGGCGCGGTCTGAGACGCGCCACAGGCAAGATCAGAGCGTGTAGCTGCGCTTCAGTTCTCGGTTGGCGATTAGCAAGAGAGCGGCGACAGTGATATACGTGGATGAAAGAGAGACATGTGCTACGTTCTCAGTTTCGTACACATTCAGCCGTGCATTTTGCTTGCTTAATTTGGTAGTGGTCATTATTAATTATTAATTATGTTGATATATTACATTGTAGAATAATTATTGCAGAGATAACATGGCACTTTCTCTGTCTATGGAGTTTTTAACATAATTTATTGAAATATACAGAGGTTGTACATTTTTTCCCTTCGTTTTTTATGTTCTGCTCCTTCGTCGGTTCCTGCTAATAATAGCAAAGCAATTGCCTTTCTTTTACTTAAACTCATTGTTTTCACAACACAGTCACTTTTCGTAATAAAATGAAAAAAAATCTGCTTACTATTTTTACACGTCTACAATCCGTCACTTTTCGAAATGAAATGAAATGTGCCAAACAGACTACAACTACAGTTTCGGACTGAACGTGTAGGTTGAACACTAAGCGTCAGTCCGGGAGCACGCGTCGGGGCTTCAGTCCAGGCGCGCAGGCAAATAACTGTACGTGAAGGGGTAGCTTTAATGTCCGTAAAATGACGTTTAAGAATATCGTTATCGGCTAGTAACGCCAACGGTCTCGGTGGGTGTTCGGATATCGTACAGAACTGCCATTTTGTTCTCCTACGGCTAGACGAGTTCTGACCCCGCAGCGGTTTGATATATTTTTCTTGTTTTTACATCATCTTTTTTCCAAAAAATGCGTGTGTCTGGTGCGAGAGGGCAAGTAAGGGCTTTGTTTAAAATGCGTTCTCTCAGCTTTAGTTTTTTTACACTTCCAAAATGCAAAATGTGTTGACATTCTGTAATGCGCATGCGGTCGGACGGAGCAGTAGTCACTCCCATTTCTAATTTCACGTCAGATTCAGATGTCAGAACACCAAACAAAGGTTATGCAAACGTCATAAGTGACATCAGGATAGCGGATAGAATCTGATAAATTACGAATAACCTACTTCCCGTCAAAACCGCCGTGTTGTCATATAATTCAGAGCTAAGTTCAAAAGCGTTTTTAGTCCTTCAGTTCCGTTTTCTCGAAATAATTTTAGGTGGTACAGTCATTGTGTTTTGCAAATGTTTAATTTTCATGTACACAATTTAAATAATTCGCTATTTATTAGAAAATTAGAAATAATGATTTCAAGTTACATATGACAATATCGGATGACGTCAATTGTGCCTGGCAAAATTATTCTGTTACACGGCGCAAAACTTGTCGCCGCCGACCGGGAGTCGAACCCGGGTCCCCCGCTCCGAAGCCCTCTGCTCTCCAACTGAGCTAATCGGCGACCTTACACGCCTTCTCTCTAACCGTCCATTTATACCCAAGACTGTAACAGTTCGGCCCGTCCTGACAAGCTAGCCGTCCTCGGCTACCCCAGCCACTGGCCACTTTCAGCGCCCGCGACGCGAACCTGCTACACACAACGCACCTCTTGTGCACACCACCCGCCGTACTCTACTCTAGTACGCGGGTTGCCTATCCCACTTCTGAAATGTTACACGGCGCAAAACTTGCCGCCGCCGACCGGGAGTCGAACCCGGGTCCCCCGCTCCGAAGCCCTCTGCTCTCCAACTGAGCTAATCGGCGACCTTACACGCCTTCTCTCTAACCGTCCATTTATACCCAAGACTGTAACAATTCGTTATTTTTCTCTGCCTTAAAATGAAGCACAGATAAATAAAAAAAAATCGTCCACTTGCTCATTCCGATACCGATTCCTGTTGCAACAAGTCGCCCATTTGCGCGGATTTACGAATGACGTAATCAGCACGCATTGTACTTATAGACTAGTGTTGCCAACCCTACCGAAATTTCGGTAGATCTACCGATTTTTTATGTTTCTACCAATTTACCGAAATGGCGAAATGATACATAATTCTACCGAAATTTCATTTTTTAATGGGAGTGACTATTGAACAGTCCGCCGGTCACTTCTAAACTTTGTTCCAGGACAGTCGACACAATATCAGTATAATGACGATTAAGAACTTCGTTATTAAAACACATCGCCAACAATCTTGCTGGGTGTTCGGGGATAGTACAGAGCTGCCATTTTGTTCTCTTATGGCCACACTAGTTCTGCGCCCGCACGGGTCCGCATTTTTTGCTTGTTTCTACATCATCTTTTTGCCAAAAAATGCGTGTGTCTGGTGCGAAAGGAGAAGTAAGGGTATATTTTAAAAAAGCGTTCTCTCAGCTTTAGTTTTTTTTACACTTCCAAAATGCCAAATATAGGTTACATTCTATAATGCGCAAGCGGCCGGACTGTGCAGTAGTCACTCCCTTTTTTAATGGGAGTGACTACTGCTCCGTCCGACCGCATGCGCATTACAGAATGTCAACACATTTTGCATTTTGGAAGTGTAAAAAAACTAAAGCTGAGAGAACGCATTTTAAACAAAGCCCTTACTTGCCCTCTCGCACCAGACACACGCATTTTTTGGAAAAAAGATGATGTGAAAACAAGCAAAATATATCAAACCGCTGCGGGGTCAGAACTCGTCTAGCCGTAGGAGAACAAAATGGCAGTTCTGTACGATATCCGAACACCCACCGAGACCGTTGGCGTCACTAGCCGATAACGATTTTCTTAAACGTCATTTTACGGACATTAAGTAATGCGCGCGTCCAACCATATTGGAATAAAATTTCAGGGGGCCGGCGGCCGGAGCAGTAGTCACTCCCTTTTTTAATTATACAATTAAGAAATAACCTGAAATTGAGCATATAGCATAATTCGTAACGCCTTTGCGCTTTTCCTTTCTTTTTTGGAAACTCGCGTGGTATCATTTTAGTACAGCGGTACATTATAGTTATGCAAAAAAACCTAGAACCAAAACAAAACGAAGCCGCCGTGCGCCGTGATTCGGCGGCACCTTTGCGGCGATGGCTTTATTTAAAGTTCCTACTCATTGTTTTCCTGTCTAAAACCGAATCTACCGAAATTTTGCAACCAAGCTTCCGAAATATTTACGACTGGGATTGGCAACACTGTTAGAGACTGATTTAATTCGCGTCAAAGAATCCTGTGCGGAATTCCGCTCATCCTCATCCAATGCGTCCGATGCGAATCACGAATCAGTGTGCTTATACTATGCTTTGAGCCTTTTAAAATAATGGAAATTCGGGACCTAAGTGCCTCCGTCATACGTCAGATTTTCATTCCAAACAAAACAAAAGCACGTGCCATTTGACGTTTATCGATATTATTTACAACGTCTTAAACTAGTTTTTGCAATATAATTATAGACGTTTTGCACTGAAAACAGTTTATTTTCAATTTGTGTGTTGGGCTTACGCGTAAAAACTTGAAAACAACTATATGTAATTATAATTATATTTCAGAGGTTAGGTTAAAACGTCAGAAAGCACGTGGCTTTGTTTTGTTTGGAATGAAAATCTGACGTTTGTGACGCGCCACTTATCTCCCGAATAACCATTTCCGTCCGATACGTGCGTCCGATGTGAATAAGTGCGCGCTCCTTTAATTAGTATTTTAACTTCTATACACTATACTTGGAACGTCGATCTGAACGAGCTCTTGAAACGTTTGTTTTTTTTCGGGAGGGAATGTAATTTTGAATTTTGAAATGACAAGAAAATAAAAGTAGAACAGGGTTAAGGTGTTGTGTGGTTGTGTCCCTGTGTCAGTTTGTTTTCGTTAGTTATTTTGTTAGTTGCTCTGTTCTGTGGGGTTAAGTAAAATCCTTGGAATGGAAAATTCTGAGGTAATGGCCTAATGATTAATTGCTGATATACCTACATACCTATTTTTTAAATTTATATTGGAGTAGAAATTGGTCAGCCATGAATTGAAATTTATAATTTTAATTTTAAAATGCACCAAAATGTCCAAAATCAGATTTTCAAACAATTTTAAGTTGAGTCTTAATTTGTTCTTTGTTACAGATATTTCATTTTTGGATGGATTTTTTTTTGGAGGCTATAAGAGATCCAGCTGCAGACAGCATAAGGTTTCCGGCTTTGGTTTTAGAACCAAGCAAAGAATTCATGCCCAGTTATGTGTGTGTAAATTTAGGAGCTGAACAACAATCTTTACAGGTTTGACCTACTTAATCATTTTTATAAACTAGTTGAGTAGTGGAAATTTCTTGAGACTCCGCACAGACTTTTCTTTTTACTTTGATACTTACCTGCGCAGGTCAGATTCTTTAGGTAGGTACTTAAGAAGTTATAATTCTAATGTTCAGTTCTGATTATTATCCAGTTTTTGTTTAAATTGGATTAGAGGTTTTGTTTTGGCACAAGAATCATGAGTAGCTATAAAGATGATTGTTAATTCATGATCTTTCTAATAAAAGAAAAATAAATGCAAAGTGAGATCCAAATGTGGTTGGCTTCTTAAACAAGTCAAAAAGTGATTGATAAGAGCCAACCGATTGAAATGAATAGATGGACCAATCGTACCTATTTGAAGATGCTACATCTGTAAACGCCTATTATTAACTAGCGGATACCCGGCATGTGCTACTACACTAAAAAAGAAATACATTTTGTTTATTTATGAGAATGACAGATCAGTGTTTTTGTGTTGACAGTCTGTATTATGTGCCAACTTCACACTATTGTCAATTTATTTGCGAGTAACGTCACCCTTTGATGAGGTTGAAAATTTTTGTATGGGAAAAGTTGAAAATCGACTTCATGAATGGACCGAATGCATTGTTTTAGTGGTCTAAAACCATCTTCGCATTATTGCCTTTCAAGTGAAATTGGTTTGGGGCACATCGGTTGGATGGTTTGAAAGTCTATAATGGACATAGGTAGAAACAATTTTTGTGTTTTATAGATTAAGATTGGAAACAAAAACGTTCTACTTCTATAAATACCAACATACACTTTAATATCGCTGAAAACTGCGTGTGACAAGAAAATATTTTCTGTTCTAGTTTGAAGCATGCAAAAATGGATTTTGCATCTATATTGAGACAAAAAGTCAAATGTTAACTGGTTAACCTTGATTTTACAAGTTTCCGAGTTGTGGGTGTTAGTTGTCATATTAAATCTTTTAAGAGAGTGAGCATCGAGTAGGCAAGTTAAAATATTCTTTGTAATATTTTAAAATATGTACGTGTAGGTTCTTTAGTCAAGCAGCTGTTAAAGTAAATTATTAATAAGTACTTAACAGAAATTCCTAGTCAAAACTTGAATAGCGACAATTGATGTTTAGTCGCTTACGAAAAATAAAAATTCAAAAGACAAAGTGGTTTGACGTTTAAATTTCATGCAATTTTATTAGCGCACTACACCAAAAAAATCATTTTGACTTTTTGTCAAATGAGAGATGATGTTAGCACGACAAAATTAGGTAGAAAAAGAGGGAGAAAAAGGCACATCTTTTATGTTAGAAATAAAGTAAGTACATATGCCGAATACATGGGATCTTGGTGTCTATTAGCATAGAATGTCTGATTGGAAAGCTGCCATAATGAGGAAAGCTATAAATTCACACGAGAAATTTTCTCTTAATTTTTCTCACAATACTTAAGCGCCCGATTTGTTAATTTTGACAGTGTTCATCATGGGAATTTAAAATTGAAGCAACCGTTAAACATATAGTGTGTCCACGGATGGACTTAACTATACTTGTAAAAACTTTAATTTTCAGTTTTTCGAAAAAAGTCGTTCTTCATAATTTCTTTTGCATGTTATACCGAGTGACAAACTTCCATGTGTACGTGGGGAAATAACATGGGTAATTACGTTTTTGGGGATTCCTGCTCCCCATGTATAGTTACAATGGTGGTAAAGGTAGCAATTAAAGGATTATTTTTTCCTGCGTATGAGGATATCAAAAACTCTACAACTTTCCAATTTATTGAAGCGTTAAAAGCAAAAATTACATTAATAATTTTCAAACTAAAACACAAAAATTTATCAGATTACCATGACTGTTTAATTTATTCTAATCAAAGATGTCTTTGATTCTTATGGATTTTCTACATAATTCAAGAATCACTAACACTGTGTAGTGTGTAATAGTCACTTTGTAGAATTAAAACTTTTAGATTTTACGAAGTAAATTACGAATAAATGGGAGCAAGAATTCATGCATGCTACTCAGGGATCCGCGCATACTCATACTATGTTGGAAGAAAATGTAAATATTTTTAGTAATAAATTTTCGAGCACTGAACAAGATTTATAAATTTTCGGGCAAGTATCAAAGTAAAACGAACATCTGTGAGGAAGGTCTTCAAACTAGTATAGATAATTCAAAATTGTTTTATATTTAGGTAAACAACCTGTGTGTTAAAAGTCTGAAAGGCATATGTACCCAAATACATGACTGGGAATTTACTTCCGACATGATCCGAAGTGTCAGTTTTTACAAAAGAGATGAGCGTTGTCTATTTTTGTATGTCCACCATAATTCTGATGACTTTCAGATATTCTTGCCATCGGAAGCATGCAGGTAATTGTTAATATTATTGCTTTTGTTGTTTTGAGTGTGTATTTAATTTTTCTGTTATAATTTAACACAGACAAAGATTTTATCAACTTATTATGGAACTAACGGATGGTCAGGAAAACCTTGTAGAACTTGAACCAACAACACCAAACGACATAAAATATGAATATGAACGTGATGAACAGGGCAAGCGGATTGTTTTGGGAAAGGGTACATATGGAGTTGTTTATGCAGCAAGAGACCTTAACAAGCAGGTAAATTGGTAAATTTTTAAAATATGACAAGCACACCTGCAGTACTGAACTGCCATGGAAAGTGTAAATGACATTTGTGGGAGGGACTATATTGTGCAGTACAGGTTGCGCAAAAGCCAGCTTCACACATCAACGATGCAAGTCATTTTATTATATTCCCACTACTGCATATTAGATAATATCTATTTCTTTTACGAAATCCATGACGGATGGTCACAGCTTTTTTTATCAGTTTATTTTATTTATACCGCATCGTTACCACATATTAAATCACAAATCAAATATCTATTTTGTTCGATTTGTAAATAATTATGCACTTTCTTCTTGGTCTTGAGAATTGCTTCTCATCTTCAGAAAGATTTTTTTTATAAAAAAATTGTTGTAATTTGTTGATATCGAGCAAAGAAAATTTGTAATACTACAATAAGTCATAAGAGAACTATATTTCACTGTTAACATACTTTTTTTATTATGTTTTGCCACTCTTATTACCAGTTTTTCATCAGTTTTTATAAAATTCGTTATTTAAATACAGGTATCCCACGACGACCTTACACGATCTGTATATGGAAAAGTGGGTTTAGTAGAGTTACATAAATTTGCACAAATAGGTAATCGAGGATGCTCAATTCGACTAAAATATTTTTGACTTTCTGCGACTTCCGGTTATACCGGAAATATACACCAACTTCCTTATTTTAAATGGAATGCCCACATTTTTATTACGGATTTAGATTTTTTGTCAAATTTTAAGGTCACCTTATGCAAAACATCATATATGTAAAGCGCACTCTCTTCGAGATATTAGACGTTAAATACAGTCGAACTTCTATAACTCGAATTCCCAAGATCCCAGAAAAAAAATTCGAGTTACAGAAATTTCGAGTTACGGAAATTATACATATATTGAACAGTATAGTGATTTATTTTTATTTATAGGTGGATAATAAAGTAATAGACAGTTGTAAACTTATTAATTTTTAATAAAAAAGTCATAAATATGAGTTTGCACACTACTTTTTAATGCAATTTCTTGTACTGCATTTTCTACAGAACTTAAGGAAGTAAAAACATCACTGCTAATATCATTGATTTCTAAATAATGTCGCAAGGTTTCAATAGCATTCGATGCTTCAGCTGAACTTGGTAGATTAAACTGATTTGTATCTTCTTTGTCGCTTTCTGACCCATCACTGACCTCCACTGTCGTACCTTCGTTGACAATAGTGCATAAAATCTCTTCATCAGTTGGAAAATCAGTAATAACAACGTCACTGTCAATATTCACATAATCATCAAAAGTTATATTCTCTTCGATCTGTAACTGATTCCTAAGAAAGTTCCAGTTTTGTTCCCTTTGTGCTATATCTGACAACAAAAGTTCATCCTCCTCATCCCAAATTTCACAATCATTTGCGCAAAAACCGGCCTTTCTGAAACAATTCTGAATTGTTGTTGACTTTACATCCAGTTTCCATGCAGCAGATGTTTCATGAACACAGTCTAGTAAAGTAATCTTGGGTAAAGTATTGTTTTGCATTGCATCTAGAAGTTTCCTGGTAATACTTTTTCGGTAATGAAGTTTCAAATTGTGAATTATTCCTTGATCCATTGGTTGTAATTTTGAGGTAGCATTTGGTGGAAAAAATACAATTTTAATGGAAGTCAGCGACTTGTTTAAAACTTTTGGATGTACTGGACAGTTGTCTACAAAAAGCAGAATTTTCCGTTTCAATGATTGAAATTTTCGATCTAAATCAAACAGCCAGTCTTGGTAAAGTTCGCTTGTCATCCACGCTCGTCTGTTATTTGCGTATTTAACTGGAAAAGTTTTAACACCTTTAAAACATTTTGGATGTTTAGATTTACCAATTAAAAGTAGGTCAAGTTTTTCGGTTCCTGTCATATTGCTGCACACCATTAACGTAACACGCTCTTTACTCTGTTTACCACCAAAACACTTCTGTTTTCTAAAAGTCAAAGTCTTCTCCGGTAAACATTTGAAAAATAAACCGGTCTCATCAGCGTTAAAGATGTCATTTATATCATCCAGTGGTGTCAGAAAAATAATCTACGTCTTAACATAGCAAAATGTGCTATTATGACCTTTACCAGGAAACTGAATCCATTAACTTTTGATTATGACATTAACAATACGGTATTGTCACGTGTTTCTGAAAAGAAAGATCTAGGTGTATTATTTGATAGTAAATTAAATTTTATCAAACATATTGAAAAAATAACCGATGATTCTTTAAAAATATTAGGTTTTATTATTAGAAATTCTAAAAATTTTAAAAATAAAAAATCCATAGTGACCCTATTTAATGCTTATGTATTGCCAAAGTTAGAATATGCTTCAGTTGTTTGGAGTCTGGCATATCAACTTCATATAAATTATCTAGAAAAGATTTCTTAAATATCTCAATTTAAAATTATACGGTTTCTATCCACACTTTGAACATTACATCAACTTGCTTCAAAAATTTAATTGCACTTCCTTGGAGGAGAGACGAAACAAACAGTCAATATTATTCTTATATAAAGTTCTGGCGAACATCGACGATAACTCTTCTTTTCTTCAACGTTTGCCACTTCATGTTCCTTCATCATCGTCGAGATCTCATGTTTTGTTCTACTTACCAAATACTACAACTAACCACTTGTCGAATTCACCCCTCCATCGAATATGTAATATAGCGAACAAAATACTACCACACATTGATTTGTTTAACATTGATTTGTCAAAATTGAAAAGGTCTTTAATAAGAATTGATCTGTGATTTGTGAAAGTTGTAGCTTGTAAACCAATGATAGGTCGGATGAGGAAAATGTAGGTTTGATGAGTCGTTTACCGTTCGTACCTCTTTTCCCTGTGCTTCGGTTTTGAATATGTAACTTGTTTTGCATAACTGTTTTTTTTTCTCTGCTACTACATCTTGTGTCTTGTATGTGAACTATATAAATATAATGTACTTTGGGTTGTGCGTGTCACCTATAATTGGTGTAAACTGTTGTTGACACGTTAAATAAACAAATATGAAATATAATCTTTTAACAATGTGGGCAAACAATTTTTCAACCAATCATCACATGTTTTTTGATCTACACTGGCACTTTCCCCACACACAGTTTTACTAACAAGTTCTTGCTTGATTGGTGCCAGTTTGTTTTTTAAAATGTTCTTCAACTTTGTGAATTTTCTGGCAAATTTCAAATAATAATATCTGTTTAAAAGTATATAATTCGACGTTTCGCCCCCGTTTGGGGGCTTTGTCAAGAATATTTATTTAAACTTGTAAAGATATAAAAATATACGTATAAATTTACGTTCATATTTTTATATCTTTACAAGTTTAAATAAATATTCTTGACAAAGCCCCCAAACGGGGGCGAAACGTCGAATTATATACTTTTAAACAGATATTATTATTTGAAATTTGCCAGAAAATTCACAAAGCTGAAGAAAATTTTACTAACAAGGTTATTGCGTTGTTTATCGAGCCAACCTGTACTTGCTAGAAAATTGTCCTGTCCCAAGCTTTTGGCAAAATCAAGGGCTTTTTCTTTCACTAATGTTCCTGATATAGGTAAGTTTTTTTCACGTGCAGTTTGTACCCATTTCACCATACAGTCATTTACATTTTGATACGTACAGTTTATTTTAATTCGCTTTTTATTCTTTCTGTTATTGTTATATGCTTTAAAAATTCTTGCACGTTCTTTTAACACTGTAGATAATGTACTAGGTGGAATATTAAATTTTTTAGCAATATCACTTTTCTTGGTCGTTGGATCTTTATCTACTGCGTCTATAATTTCCACTTTCTTCTGAACGGTTAAACTTTTTAACTTGCGTTTAGTATTATCTGTCATTGTGACTGGCAACCGTTAGGTACTATGCGTTCGAGCAGACTAATATAACCAACATGAAACGCGGGCGGCAGTGAAAGTAAGCGTGCGCTAAATACTAGAGATCGGTAATTCCCCGAATTTCCGACACAGTTCTTCGAGTTACAGAGTATACATTGTATGGAACTCACAGTATTGTATTTTCGAGTTACAGAAATATTCGAGTTACAGAAATTCGAGTTACGGAAAATAAAATACATGTGACTAGATGTAAAAGTTCCAGAAAGAAATTCGAGTTGAGGAAGTTTTCGACTTACAGAAGTTCGAGTTACGGAAGTTTGACTGTATCGTCATTTTTCAAATTTCATCAATTATAGCTTGGAAACTGTACGAGATCAAGAAAAATGACTTACATGTCCCTATCCTAGTTTTTAATTCTCTGTCTATTGAGTGTGGAAAATACTGTCTCCTGATTGGCCAAAAAATGACAAAAAGTTGTCAATCGGGAAGCAGTATTTAACAGACCCATTAGATAGAGAATTAAAAACTAGGGACATGTAAATCATTTTTCTTTCTCGTACCGTTTCCAACTTATAATTGATGAAATTTGAAAAATGACGATTTTTAACGTCTAATATCTCCAAGAGGGTGCACTTTACGCATGTGATGTTTTGCATAAAGTAAACTTAAAATTCGACCAAAAATCTAAATCCGTAATAAAAATGTGGGCATTCCATTTAAAATAAGGAAGTTGGTGTCTATTTCCCGTATAACCGGAAGTCGCAGAAAGTCAAAAATATTTTAGTCGAATTTAGCATCCTTGATTACCTGTTTGTGCAAATTTGTGTAATTCTACTATATATACTTTTCTATATACAGATCGTGTAAGGTCGTCGTGGGATACCCTGTACAAATAAAATCTTAGTTTTAAAATAAATTGTACCCATGAACAGAAGTGAAAGCTGAACAAAAAATCTTTTATTTTTATTTCAGGTTCGTATAGCAGTGAAAGAGGTTCCTGAAAAGAATCTAGGTGCAGTCCAGCCTTTACATGAGGAAATTCGACTGCATTCACAACTTCGCCATCGTAATATTGTACAGTATTTGGGTTCATTATCAGAAGACAACTATTTTAAGATTTTTATGGAACAAGTGCCTGGAGGTTCATTAAGTGCCTTATTACGTTCAAAGTGGGGACCTCTGAAAGAAAATGAGAATACCATGGCGTATTACACTCGGCAAATTTTAGAAGGACTAAAATATTTACATGACCAGAAAATTGTTCACAGAGATATTAAAGGCGATAATGTATTGGTGAACACGTACAGTGGTGTAGTAAAGATTTCAGATTTTGGAACCTCTAAACGTTTAGCAGGCTTGTGTCCCAGCACTGAAACGTTTGCTGGAACGCTGCAATATATGGCGCCTGAAGTTATTGACAAGGGACAGAGGGGGTATGGAGCTCCGGCTGATATATGGTCTCTTGGGTGTACTGTTGTAGAAATGGCCACGGGTAAACCTCCTTTTATAGAGCTAGGCTCACCACAGGCTGCAGTATTTCGAGTAGGTTACTACAAAGCACATCCACAGGTACCCGAAGAATTATCAGACAGAGCAAGAAGCTTTATACTGCGATGCTTCGAGCCTGATCCGGACCAAAGGGCAAATGCTCAACAATTACTGGATGACTCATTTTTGGGTATGTCTAAAATAGTGATGAGACGAATGTCAAATTTTTAACATTCGCGAAAGTGAATGCGAATAATTGTAATCGAAATTCGCGAATGCTAAAATATAGCATGTTTTAGTTCTTGGAATAATAATTTTATCATGTGACACTGGGTGTGTAACTTCAATACATATTAGTTAACAAGTGACAAGTGGAATTTCTTCAGATTACTTCAACCCCTATTATACATAATACAAAAATTACAATTTTTGCTAAAAATCGGAAACGTTAGAACTGTTAACTTTAGCTCAGGTACGGTACGCATTTTGGCGATGCGATTTTGATTTGAATCTTCATTTCCATCATCATAATTTTTTATGCGAAGATGATTCTCTCCGATATTGCTTCAATAACTGCTGATGTCTGCTACACCTTTTGGCAACCACTTTATAATCTGTTATAGGCAGATGAAAGTTCAGTGTACTTCTTGGCGGCCAGATAAAAAAAACCTTTGTTTGTAATCTTCAAAGGTTTCAGAAAATTGAAAATCTGTGTTGGTAATTTACCCCACGTTTATATTGGCAATGTCGATCCGATTGAGATTCAATCCGATTAAGGGGGTATTTAAAAGCTGCAACTTTCTCGCTCACACACCTGAGACACGAAGGAATAGTTTGCGACATACTAGAGTATGAGATGGGGATAAAAAGAGGTAGGGGTAGGCCCAGATTAGACTATAGCTCTCAAATAGTTGGGGATGTAGGATGTTCTACTTTTGGGGAAATGGTAGGTTAGCTCAGGATAGGAAAGGATGGAGGTACGCGTCCAACCAGCCTTCGGACTGAGAACTTCATGATGATGAGTTCTTTGATTCTTCAAACAACTTTGGGAATTTTTACCTGAAATTTTGAACACCTTATCTAGTTGTTACGCACAATTACTCTACATTTTAATTTTTTTTGTAATTTCAGAAAAAAATGTCATTTTAAACAGGGGCGTAATTAGGGGCCTGCGAAGCCCACGGGCGGGCCCCGGCGCTTTTGGGGCCCCGTGCTTCGCTTAATAATTCCGGAAGCAAATGTTTTCAAAGTTAAAATTATGTTTTTTGTTAATACAGTTTTTACTTTAATTTGTTTTTCAGAAATTTTGCGGGCGGGCCCCTAATTTGAAGTTACGCTACTGATTTTAAATTGGAAGATGATCGATTTCCAATTAATCAAAACTACGCTTTTCCATGAAATTATGAAAAAACAGAAAGTAGAACATTTCTGCATAAAGAGTAGGTAGCTTAAGTGTTCAAAATTTCGTGTAAAAATCAAATCAAATCATTTATTTAGCCCGTCATAGACAGAATACACAATACAGAATATATAGATAGAACACAACATATCAAACAAAATAAATCACAAAACAAAACAAAAAAAAATATAAAATATATCAAAACCTCACATGAGCAAACCGGCGAACAACACTCTCAACCCCCGAGAAAATCATCTACACTATAGTACAACTTATCAAGCAATAATCTTTTTAAAGAAGCCCTGAACAGTAAAAAAGTTGAAATGGAAGAAATTGATGCAGGTAGCTTATTAAATATTTGAATGGACATATATAGTACCTACACTTCTCTTAAAATTTTCGACTGATACAATAACACTGCAGACCGCGTAAAATGCTCATGAATCTGTTCCCCCGTAACACAATTATTCTTAAGCCGAAACTGCAGAACAGCTATCTCATAAATGTAAATACATGCCAGTGGCAATATTCTCAGTTTCTCAAAAAGCGGCCTTGAAGGGGTACGAGGAAGACACCTTAAGAGAATTCTCACTGCCTTCTGCAATCGAAAGATATAATTAAAATTTTCGGCAGAGGAGTAACCCCAGAAAGGTATACCATATCGGAGATGTGACTCAAACAGCGCAAAATACACATTTTTAGCCACAAGTAAATCGTAATTATTCATAAGAGTCCTAAGGGCAAAACAGGATCTAGACAACTTTGTACTTTATCTGAATTCCAAAAGTTGTTCCAGGAATCTAAGCATTACGAACATCTACTTCTCAGGGGCAATTAATGTGCATGAAAGAGACCGTTCAAACTTTTAAATATCCTATTAAGTGACAAAATCCCAAGTTCAAGCTGCACTGTTTATATTGCATTTCTTAAAAAGAAATTTAGTAGATGTGTTTGTTATTTATTTGGAGTTTTTATTAATGAAGTGACATCTACCTAACCTAAAGTTAATTGGAGTGAAGTTAGCAAAAACTCGATTCCCACTACTTATTTATATACATTTGAAAGTGCTGGCAACTGTGTCCGGTTCTTTGGATAACTGGTTAACGGGTTTTGGATTATCTGCGGGTTTACACAAGATTGAAAAGTGATTATTCGAATAATTGGTTATTCAAATATTCGGGTATCCGAATAGCTGGTTATCGCGTTATCGATTAATTCTGATAATGCCAATATATTTGTTTTCCTTCTTTATTGAATTGAAATTGAAATCTAAAGATCTTCCATCTCTTATTGACTCGTATCGGATTAGGTGCCGTGTTTTCTCATTCTTACGGCGCTCTGCGGCAGAATGATTTATTAGCAAGCTCACTTGATGAAATCCTTTGTCCGTTTCTCGGATATCCAAACAGTCTGTTTTCGGATATCCGAATAATAGGTTTTGGCACTTACTTGAATATCCAGTTTTTCAGTTATCCAAATAGGATATTTTTCGGATATCTGAATAGTCTGTTTTCTGGATATCTGAATAGTCGGTTTCCCGGATATCTGAATAATCGGTTTTGGCGATTACTTGGATCCGGTTTTATCTGAAACAGGATTTTAAAGAAACCGGTTCACTTTTTTCCGGTTTTTGCCAGCACTATCCAAAAGTATTTCGCTGAATTGATTGCAATCCGATCTACTTCAACCCAATCCAATGAATTTTGGGGATTGACACATTTCTATCCGATTTATATACAGGTCCAAGTCTTTTATATCTTATTCTTAGTTGGTTCAACTCAAATCAATTGAATCGACATTACATACCGATATAAACATGGTCTGTATTAACAGTTTAACTGGCTGTATTGATGTGGTTGTTTTCTTGCACTTGTGAGTCTACTCAAATTTTCCAGAAAAAAGTAAATTATACATATATTTCCGCAAACCTGATGCTTGTTTGCATTTCTTTTGAAGGGACAGAATTTATGACACCAGTACATACGTGTTATTGGTTCCCAATCGTTAATTAAAAGGCAGGTACAACAAAATATCTTCAGAAGAAAGAGGTTACTGAAATATATTAGTACAGAGCATAACTTTCGAAAATCATGAAAAGATAACAACAGCGTAGAATTCACTAATTTTAATCAGAAGTGAAACAAAGACAGAAAGTGTAGAAAGTGTACATTAGAGGTGTGTACCCAGGTTTGAAGTCCAGCCCTACTTGATATCGGACTAGGACTGAAATAATTTATGGAGTCGGACAGGCCCAGATATCAATTTTTTAAAATCTGGATTTTTCGGGCAGCAAGGAAAAACTGAAATTTAACCCTTTTTCTGCTAATGATGTAAATTTACACCGGCAAGAAAACGTTGCGAATGATGTAAATTT
Organism: Xestobium rufovillosum; assembly: GCA_963966045.1. Classification (NCBI taxonomy): domain Eukaryota; kingdom Metazoa; phylum Arthropoda; class Insecta; order Coleoptera; family Ptinidae; genus Xestobium; species Xestobium rufovillosum. Next base: position 38,835,849 of record OZ014494.1, on the reverse strand, counting down.
ATGTTCCTGTTTAGGTTTCAACTGCTGGTGGTGTAAATATATTTCTGGTGGTGGGGGATGCAGTAGGAGGTGTTTCTACGCATCAATTACATTTTTAACATCCAATGATTTTTAATCTGATCATGGGGAGGGAGTGCAGTTGCCCCCCAATTTCAGTATAACAAGTTACGTTCCCTCTGACTCTGATCAGTATTTTTGTACGTGTGGTTGGGTGTAGCTAATTTAGTCACAATGTCATTGCCTAAACTGAAATTTGGAAAATACTATACTAGAAGCCGGAGGGGAGTTGGAGAAAATTTTGATAGTGACCATTACTTTATTGTTATCGGAAGATAAAAATGAAGATGGGACTCGTTCGATCCACAGCCAATATTTTTCCAACTATTCATGTTGTCTGCTATGTTATTATCTTCTAAGTCGTTCATACACACAAAATAAAGCCAAAAAACAATAAGTACCTTCAAAAAAACTGCATAAAACGAAGTGCGCACGATATCTGTAACCGCGCATACTACGCAGTAAAATAGCCGCACAGAACGCGCGCACTACACAAATAGCCGCAGCGAAAGGGTTAAACTCGGCCTGAATCCTGAATCACTATTGAAGGCAAAGCAATATCAAGCGCAAATATATAACACAAAACTCATACTCTCCTAATTACAAATTACATTTACAAAATAAAATATCTGCACATCTATGTATTATTTTAATTTGTGCTTTATGGTAGTAAGGTGTTAAAATTCATAATTTAATATCGTCAAAAAGTACCACGTTTTATCATAAGTAGTTTTCACAACTTAAAAACCGTTTTTAAACAATATTTTATTTATAGGTGAACGTAAAAAAAGTGTTAGAGTGAACACTGATTTTAATAGAAGTGTGTCTGTTCCTTATGAAAGGGCAACTGCAAGAATCCCTGGACACTCAAGTGCCCCAAATCAGACTCCCACTACACCAGACCCTGAGTAAGTAAAACTCTTAAATCATGTATTTAATATCAACAAAGGAAACCAAGAGGTAAAAACCACGATAAAAACTTCCACAAGATAAAGGCAAAAACTTGTTTATTTGTTTTGAAATTTGTCACTTGGTGTACTTTTAAATGAAATGCTGCTTCACAATTTACTAATAATTGACAGTGATGGTTGGCTTTTCAAATACTCATGGTAATTTATAATTTTAAGTGTATTTTTATTGTCTTGTATGTTCAACAGTAAATTGAGTTACTACTATGTAGAATGCAATGTAGGTTTGCTGAGTGGAATAATTGGTGTTAACTTACAGCTCCCAAACTCGAGGGGCCCCATTGCCACCCATTCAAATGCCTACTGCGCTTTCATTCAACAGGTAACCATCTTGCTTTGCTCATTATTAATATTACATCCTGCACGCTGTTTTACTGCACTTTGATTATGTACAAAGTGAAATCAACAGATCTTTTGTATTTATTTGTGAGTATCATTTTGGATGATATACAGGGTGTTCCAAATTAACGGGGCACTATTGCTAACTTTGTTATCTTTGAAGCTACAATTCCGCTCAAATGGGTAAACTAGTAGTATTTTTGGCGTAGATTACGGTGGTGAAAACAGAAAAACAATTGAACATCAAGTTTTCGAATTATCTATGAAAATTTATTTTTTTAATGGAACTCCCTGTATATTCTTGTATATTTTGAAAGAGAAAATCATTCTTAACAGAAAAGTCTTAATTAACGACTATCATAAAGTTTAAAATAAAGAAGTTTTGAACCATTTAAAACGCTACATATTTTACACTAAAGTTTAGCGGCTAAACCAAAGCAGGCCAAGGAACAAGCAATGGTAAGTTTAATGTCAATAAATATTTTTCGCAAATGATTCTTGAATTAATTCTTGATTATTATTATAGTGAGTTTTCGTAAAATTTTTGTGACTAAATAGCCGAATTAAATGTAGTCTCCCGTTACATTTTGATCTACGTTCCAACAACCTGCTTTTAGAACGCCGATCAAAATGTAACGCGAGGCTACATTTAATTCGGCTATTTAGTCACGAAAATTATACGAAAACTAACTAAACAGCAATAAGCAAGAACATCATTTGCGAAAATTATTTACTGACATTAAACTTACCATCGCTTGTTCCTCGGCCTGCTTTGGTTTAGCCGCTAAACTTTAGTGTAAAATATGTAGAGTTTTAAATGGTTCAAAACTTCTTTAATTTAAACTTCATGATATGTAGTCGTTAATTAAAACTTTTCTGTTAAGAATGATTTTCTCTTTCAAAATATACAAGAATATACAGGGGGTTCCATTAAAAAAATGCATTTTCGTAAATAATTCAAAAACTTGATGTTCAATTGTTTTTATGTTTTCACCACCGTAATCTACGCCAAAAATGCTACTAGTTTACCCATTTGAGCGGAATCATAGCTTCAAAGATAACAAAGTTAGCAATAGTGCCCCGTTAATTTGAAACACCCTGTATATGTCGTAGCCACATGGTTTAATCTGACAGTTCATGAAATATCTGGACCGCTAGCAGCCTCTTAGGAAAGCAATTCTTGTTTAACCATATTTTTGAGGCTTCGTTGATCAAGTCAGGTTCAGGTCAGGTAAGGTGATATCTAGTAAAACGACATAATTTCTTATCAATTTCGTTTGTCGAATTTTCAAAAATTACATCATCTGTCTAGGCATTTCATGAAACGACCAATTACACCAGAAGGCTGCGACATATGTATATACAATATACTCATTGTTGTAATAACTAGAAATTCTAAGAACTTCTGATTTACTGCTCATCATTTTCTATCAATGACTGCTGTAGCTATTGACAAAAAAATCTGTTGATTTTTCTATTTTTTGAATGCATTTTATCTGTATAACTGCAACAACTTGACTGTAACATGTATCTTCCACATTTTCACAAAAATTTTCTACTATTGATACTTTTCAATTCTATTAATTCTATTAACACAGATTGTACGTTTATTCTCTTGGCCAGATTTTCATTTAGACACTTTTCTTCTAATATGTGGCGATACAAAAAAGGAGAAGTTAACTTGGCACGCCAGAACAGTGACGGTATTAAACTCGACACGTTTTGCTGACAATTTCAGCATCTTCAGCCTTATTGAGAGTTTATCATGTAATCTTCATTTTGAATCACTATTGCACATAAAATATTTGTGTCACATAAATTTTCCATTTTTAAATTAATACTGGAATATGTAGGATTTTTTATACAGGGTGTTTCCTAAGTACGGTCCGTAACTTCAGGGAGTAATTCCTTACTATATTTTAAGGAAGAAAGTTTCTATAAACATGTATCTGGGAACGCTAACATTCCGAGATACAGGTTGAAAATTTCAAAAAAATTATGATATCAAATAAATTTTGAACGCTCATTGCTAGGTTCTTTAAATTTTACAGCTACTTTACGTTAATGAAGAGCTGCATTTTTAGCAGGGTTTCAACGATTTAAATCATTTGATTTAAATCAGTATTTAAATCGCGATTTTAATCACCTGATTTTTTTTTATTTTAATCACTGATTTAAATCAAAATTGCAAAATTTGTGAAAACGTTTATTTTATACTTTTATAGCAAAAAATTGAAAAATTAAAATTAAAAAGCAACACATTTTACTTAAAAAAATATTTCTTTTTAAATGAATAACAATCTTCAAACGTTAAAACATTTAAAAAAATACACAGCATGATATAAACGTAATGCCAATAGATTAACAAACTAAAAAAATCACAATTTTATAACTACTCATTGAAATACTTGTACAAGAATACTAATTTCACTGCCTTATCCGTCCCCAGCCTATTTCTTAATTTACTAGGTGGCGCTGGAGCCAATATTTCTCTTTATTTATAATGAATATCTTATATTTTATTTAAATCAAAAAAACCTGATTTAAATCAAATAAATCGATTTTTTGATTTTTTATTTTAATCATGATTTTTTTAAACTCTGATTTTTAGTGTAAAGTTGATTTTTATCTGCCTTCAGTGGCGTAGTTAAGTGTGAGTCAGTCGACGTTTTCTCCGTAAAAAATAGAAAGCCAAGTTTTTTAAAATTTTTATTTTAAAACTCCTAACAACGTACAACAAAAAAGGTCTTCTGACTGAACCTAACCGGTTATTAGAAGAATGGCTGGTTACTACAAACAATAATCATAGTCGTAAAAATAATCAATTTCGACACTGAATCAAAGTAGATATTGAAAATGGCCACCATCTGATAAAACACACGATTCCAATCGCCTCATCATTGATTGTCTCACATTCTAATATTCCTGGAGTATTTCGTATGACATCGCAACTTTGAATTATTCGATTTCTTAAGTCTTTTTCATCCAGTACATGTGTTTCATAGACAATAGATTTTAGGCGACCCATAAGTAAAAATCGAATGGATTCATATTGGGACTACGAGCTGGCCAAGCTTGTGACTAATCCAGCGATTAGGGTAGGTGTTGTCTTGATAATGATGAGTAACAAGGCTAAAATGAACTGGGGCCCCGTAGTGCATAAAACACATATTAGCTTGAAGAGGTAAATCTTCTAACAGATCGTTTAGTACTTCGCCTAGAAACTACTTATACGAATCACCATTTAATCGAGCTGGTAAAAAGTATGGTCCAATAAGATAGTCCCATACGTTCAGTGAAAATTGTTGCTGAAAACGACCTTCTCTTATCTCATTGGAATTTTCATCCCCCCAAAAATGGTCATTATGAAAATTTATAATTATTGCTTCTCGCGAAAAAGTTGTCTCATCAGTAAATAAAATTTTCAGTAAAAAATTGTTATTATGTGCCACTGTATGGAACAACCGCCTACTAAAATCTAACCTTAGCTGAAAATTACGGGGCAGCTGACTTGTACCTGCTGCATGTGGTATGGATATAGCAGATCCATTTTCAAAACTTTCCAATCAGTTTTTTGGACCTGCCTGGCACGTATCCTTGTAAATGTTTTAGCACATGGCGTTACTCTGTTAGGTTAACGTTCCTGGTACATTTGCAGAGCTTCTTCCACATTTCCATTTGCTACGCCATAGATGTAGTGTATTTGAGCCATTTCAGCGCTAGTAAAGTTACTCATTTTTAAATTATTGCCTATGCAGAGTTTTGATTGACATGTAAACAATGTACACGTAACTGTGACATCAAAAAAGCCATAACTTCCTTAAATCTCTTTTTTTGTTGCTGTTGAATTAAATGTAGATCAAACACTTCTTTAAGAAACCTGTTAGATTTATTCAAAAAATGCAGGAGACTTCTTTTGTTGTACATTGTTAGGAGTTCGAAAATTACAAGAAAAATTAAGATACATACTTTCCCTTTTTTTAAATGCTATAGTGCAATCGAAAGTTGGTCGTTCCATTTAAGTTAAGGAAGTTGATAGCGATATCTCAAAGATGCGATGCTCGATTGTTTTTCTGCCATCACCATCAGATTCTGCTCGAAAAATGATTAAAATTTGTCCATAGCGGCACGTGACATGGTTATTTGCTTAGAGAAAAAACAAACCGCCATTGGCCTGCTTAATTCTTTAATTTGTATTTCTTCCTCTAGAGGAAGTTATTGAAATCTGTTTTGAATAAAACATTTAACTCTTTGTATTTCCATTCATTGTTAATTCACAATTGAGAAGCTATTAAAATTTTAAAAAACTGCACGTGCATGCACCCAGCAATCCAACAATAAATAATTCGACTTGCCTTCCACGTCTAGAGTGGCCGCATGAAATTAGCGGCCTAGCTTTGCTATACTGCTGAGTTTTTGATGAAGATACCGTGGATAAATAAGGTAAAAATAGGGAAGTATTAGAAAGAGTTGGGGAAAGCGAAAGGTATGGAAGACAATAAAGAAAAGGAGGGATAGGATGGTATGACATCTTCTGAGAAATGAAGGAATAATTTGCGACATACTAGAGTCGGAGATAGGAATAAAAAGAAGTGGGGGTAGGCCCAGATTAGACTACTGCTCTCAAATAGTTGGGGATGTAGGATGTTCTACTTCTAAGAAAATGCCTAGGTTACCTCAGTATAGGAAAGGATGGAGGTACACGTCCAACCAGTCTTTGGACTGAGAACTTCATGATGATGAGTGGGATCGTTGTAGGGGCTTTGTCTTGACAACCTAGACCGCATGTTTGAGTGCAGCTTGCCATAGAAAGAGCTAAGTTTCTGTGCATGACAGATAATAAATAACTTGATTGCTTTGGTTCAAAGTTACGAATTGCATTTTTGTAATAAAATGAAGGGAGTGACTACTGAACAGTCCGCCGGTTACTTCTAAATTTTGTTCAAGTACAGTCCGCACAATATCAGTAAAATGACGTTTAAATAATTCGTTATTGAAAGACAACGCCAACAATCTCGGTGGGTGTTCGGGTATAGTACAGAGCTGTCATATTGTTCTCCTACGGCTACACGAGTTCTGCGCCCGCACGGGTCCGCATTTTTTGTTTGTTTCTACAACATCTTTTTGCCAAAAAATGCGTGTGTCTGGTGTGAAAGGGCAAGTAAGGGTCTATTTTAAAAAAGCGTTCTCTCAGCTTTAGTTTTTTTTACACTTCCAAAATGCCAAATATAGGTTACATTCTGTAATGCGCATGCGACCGGACTGTTTAGTAGTCACTCCCTAAAATAAACCCGGATAAACCACTTGGATTTGAATAAAACATTGTTTATATTTTCTGACGGTGTCGATAAATTCAAAGCAAAATGTGCCACTGGCACCAAGTGTAGACGAATTCTACAATTTTTCCATTACAATATACTCTCGGCGGCATTTCGAATAACTGAAATTTAAACAAAATACAGTAATAGCATTGCAAAAAGGTTTATTATGTATGTTAATACGTGCTTATGTAAATACGTAAACATATGTATGTATTAAGGCGGGTACAGATCTGAGCACGTACGCGTATGAGGCAAGCCGAGGACGCATGAGCATTCAGATGTGGACGTGCTCCCGAGGCGCGGCAAACTGCCTCGTTCTGTGCGTCATGCGGCCTCGCCCCGATCCGTTTGTTGGCGGTACATCAAAGGCCGTGCGTGCTCAGTCTGGACGCGGGATATTGTACATAGCCGCACCGAACTACTTTTAACGTACGCTCGCGTGCTCGCGAATTCATTGGATCAGTGGCGAACAGTGCCTCGTGCGTCCACCATTCGGGTATTCAAATGACGTCGCACGAGGCATTCGGTTTGGCCTCGGCTTGCCTCATACGCGAACGTGCTCAGATCTCTACCCGCCTTTAGAGTGTGCATTATTAATTTATAAGTGAATAAATAATGTAACAGAAATTTGCTTGTACTTCTCTCATTTCAGTTCTGTTCCTCGCAGCAATGTCCCTCCATCGTTTCATGAGAATTATGTCATTAGCTGTTGCTTTTGGCTGTTGCTCCACATAAGTAAGGGCTGTCTGCAACGCATGAAAAGCAGCAGCATGTGAAATTTTAGGTGCATCTTCTATAATTATATCTTCCTCATCACCACTACTGTTTGGGTCATTTTAAATATCACTTCACTAAGTTCGAGTTCCGGGTCAGTTAATTCAATTTCAACATAAATTCCAATCATCAATGTCCTTTTCAGTTACCTCCTCGCATCCCGGTAGTCTTGTCATTAAGTCAGTCAGACTAACAGTTTCTTCTTCTGGCTCACCATAACCATCAGGTTGTTGCATTGTAAATAACTTCGCTCGCGATTTTTCTATGGTGCTTCCTTTTACTTTATTCCAGGCCTCAGCAACCCAAAAAACAACATCCTTTAAATTTGTTTCGTAAGTAAATGCGCAAGTCTTGTTGCCTATCCTCATCCAACTGGTTTATTAATTCTAACAGAAGTTGCCGATAATTCCGTTTTAAGTTTTCCAAAACTCCCTGGTCCATTGGCTGGATTAATGATGTAATGTTTGGAGGAAGATACAACTCCTCAGTTTCTCCCTTTTCAATTCATTTTGATTTGGGCGGGATGAAGCATTGTCCAACAACAAAACTGCCTTTTTCTGATGCCCATGTTTGCTCAAGTACTCACATTTTTCAACACTTGGAACAAACAGTTCAGAAAACCAGCTTCTAAACAAGTCTATGTCCATCCAAGCACTCTTTTGACTTCGGTAATGTAGAGGCAAGGTGTTCATATTCATACGTTTGAAGGCTCTTGGTCGAGCTGATTTTCGGATGCACATCAGTGGCAGATTGTGATTTCAGTCATGTTACTACAGGCTAAAATGGTTACTCGTTCTATGCTCTTTTTGTAACCTGGCACAGGTGTTTCCTGCTTGGATGCCAACATTTTCACTGGTAATATTTTGAAATTTAGCTGCGCAACTTGTAGTTAGCTTTGTCTAAATAGTACATAATATGATTCAATTTCCTTAACATGTTCGAATACATATGAAAATTTCGGATAATGCGGAGTTGTGCCACTCGCGTTTCTGTTAATACGGAGAATTTGGATATTAGGATTCTCGCAGATAATACAGAGTCCAGATAATTGGGAGTGTACTGTACTAGTTTTTTCTTGTACTACCCCTCCATGAAGACGTCACACCACTTACTGCCTCGAACTCTTCGAATTCTCATCCAAAATCTACGAGGGTACTTTTTCTTATGGTTTTGATAGCAGTTTAGTAAGGACGATGAATGCTGAGGCAGCTATGACAAAGTCTTCTTCATTCAACATTTTCAACTACACTGATTAATTGACAGGAATATCTTGCAATTCCAACATGCTAGTATGATACTAGGACAGCAGTGTGGACGTGAAATCAAAAGAGATTTTACTGGCCTTAGTAAGAGTCCATTTTATATATGAACTCCTCGAGTGCTGTTTAGTGATGGTGGCATTACTGTTGGGGGGGGATTTCTGTAGTTGATAATGGTACATCGGACAATAAACTACTCACTGGTGCATGCCTCTCTGGAGCACCACAGTATCTTGTGCACTGTTTATAGGCCAAAACTTTCATTCACGATAATACATGCATGTGACCGCAGCCCAAAACTGTTTTACGAGGTCTCAAATCCTATACTCCATTTTGCTATTTATGAATTTTGTTAAAATTGTCATTGTTTTTGGGTGTGATATGGAGGGCAGAATTAAATCTAAGATGAAAGAGGAAGGTTATGGGTATTACACATTGAACTTTTCATCCTTAAAATCAATATTTAGGTGTAAAAGTGAATCTTTGAAAATTGACAACCAAAATTTTATGCGACTGCTAAAGCAGCTTACTCCAAATATCCAACTGTCAATATTTTCTCAGTATTTGTTATATTTTTATGTTCAATGTGACTTTCAGGGAATGCTTGGACATATTTTTTTAAATATTATTTCTAGGAACTTTCAATATTACATTTCATTCTTCACACCGTGGCAACCCTTGGTTCCCTACCACTAAAATATTTTTACGTTCTGTGTGACTTTCAGAGAATGTTTGGACATCATTTTTTTAAATTTTCTACTTTACATCCTATATGTATAAGTAATAATAATAATAATAATAAAGGTCTTCATTCAGTAATGGGCAATATTACATATTTATACAGTGTGCTGCAATAGTGTGTCAGTGGAGTTTTGTGTCTATTATAAATTTTAGAGACAATAAATTATAAGAGAGACACATTATTTTTAATTCTCCATGCTTTAAAATTATTTGCATTTGTACAGATTGCCCCATTTGTTCTCCACAGCTTCTAACTTTGTTTCTTTAAATGAAACCACATGTACTGCCAAGCAAAGCAAGAACATGCATCGTTTCTGCATGTAAGTTACTTTCGAGAAAATGGCGATTGAAGTTTTAAAACTTTAACTCAACACAATTTGTGGTATATAAGGTATGTAAGGGTTGCTGATGGTTTGAACCGTTACTTGATGGAACTTCATGATTATGATATAAAAAACTTGAATGTGATAATTTCGATAATTTTATATATTTTTTTTTTTAATTTATTTCACAAATTGTAGCAAACATTAACATAATGGCAACAATTAATAGTCAAATCTTAATTCTAAACCTAAAAACTAGTATAAATATGTATACAAATTTAGAAAGCAATTTTCTGATCTATAAATTCGCTAAAAGACTAGCACACCTTCTGAATGAGAAAGGCTTTTACACATTTCTTGAACATTTTTGTTTTCTTCTTTTTGACCTCCTCAGGAAGCTTGTTATAAAATTTAATAGCTAAAACAAGATAAGGGTGTTCCATTCCCTTAAGGTACAAGCCCGAGCCTTCAACGGGCATGCCCGAGACTGCCTCGGGCAAGAGCTAATTTTGTGCATTTAAATAAGGGAATGTCTACAGAACCGAATACTCGGACGAATAATATTTATTATGGAACCGAATAGGGTATTTGCAAACTTTTTATTTAATGTATTATTGCGGTTATTTGTTATCAAAAATCATTATCTGAAAATCTTTTACGTTCAAAATCAAAGATAAATTTGTTACAGTAAATTGAAATTTGAAAACATAAACGCCCGCGTTGAACACCGCGTATGCAAATGGCGGCTCACAGAGCACGCGTGACGTCAGAACTAGGTAAATATTCCCATGCGCTTCTTAGCAGTTGCACGCCGCGCAAGTTGGCGCAAGTTTAGCTTGGAAACGGAAGCGTACACGGCCAGTGAGCAGTGATTTGAACTAACAAAACTTATTAATTATTTAAAAAGTGAAGTTTAACGTTTTTAGTATTTATTAGATGATACGTACTTACCTATAGTACGTAAATTCGTAAAGTAACGCACAGTATATTAGAGGTTCATAATGGTATATCGTTGGTGCATAGTACCAAAATGCACAAACACAACAATAAAAACACCTCAAAAGAATGCTACGCTCGCATTCTTGTGTAAATTCAAAATTAATTCCTTTTATGGATTGTGCTGTTATAATCGCATGTGGTTTGATGAACTTACAAGAACCTTTATTAAATTAAATTAGTTTATATTTTATGTACCTACCTTCTTTCCATTAGGTATAAAAATTTTTGTCACTAAAATAACACTGAAAATTATAAATAAAGCAAATTTGTCAAGAGTAAATTTATTTATATACCAATGCAATCAGTCTTTAACACTTTTAATTAACAAAGGAAAAATATGTTGTTTCCAAAAATTCACAGACTTCTCTATCACAGACTCCACAAAAGGTTTATCTAAATTGACATTTATAATTGTTACTTTATTATTATTTTCAAAATTAGGATCAGCCACGCAAAAGAAACCTGTCTGTTTTCTAACATAAACATCTGTAACTGTATTTGCGCATAATACCTTTTCTTAATTACGTTGTCTTTTGATATATAATTTGATACAGTCTTTTCACTTGATGGGCACTTTATTTCAACAACAAATGTGTCTGATATTGCATCTGGCGAAGCACCAATAACTGGAAACTCTGGTGTTAACATTAACCCTGCTCATTTAAAATTTACATTCAATTGTTTTTGTAACACTGCACTTACTTTTGATTCTAGCACTTTACCTCGCTTCATAGCAGCATTTTCCTTAATTTTTATTGCACCGATCACAGATTCAACGAATGTCCCTGCCGAAGTCTTACACTGGGCAGCTTCATAAATTTTAGAAGCCGTCACTTTACCATAACGCAAATCATGCCACAAACTGCTCTCACTTTGTTCAGTAGTTGCTCGAAAAGCTTCATCGCACAGGTTTTTGTCCATATTTTGTTTCGCAAAACTAACAAAATCATCAAATGAATCGCTTCCTCCTTTCGTAAACTCGCACAGTAGTTGGTGCAGTCCTAATTTATTAAGTGCGGGTTCATCTGTATAATATTTTAGAATTTGACACGAAAGATTGGCTTTCTTTGCACTATTAATGACCTGATCCAAAAATTTCCCCCGTTGTCTTGAACTCGGTGCAGCTTCTACGGTGCCAAATTCTTTTACAGTAATATATTTTAAAGATGTTCCAACACCAGCGAGTTTCGATTTTCTCCAGTAACATTCGATGTCTGTAGGTGATGGTTCTTCGCTACGCCTGTGTAACCACATCACACCTGCAGAAGCTGCGCAGTCTTCACATTCAACTTTCAAGATTTTTTCGTGTTCTTAATTTATTTCTACAACTACAGCATAATTTTTTGCACGAACTTTATGCTCAGGGCAAACTTTGCTCTGAACTATGCATATGCTTTTTTGACGTTTCAGCTGTACATAACCTACAGCATCGTCGCCGTAATTTTCTCGTCCTGCACTGTAATAAAGAACAAAATTACTCGACATCTTTTTATTCCCGTGTGGTGAATAGAAATAACACAAAAGTTTAACTTACCGTTGGGTTTTAATTCCCGGTTGACGTGTAACTAGGGTTGTTAGCGAAAAAATCGGCAATCATAAGTGAATCCACTTTGGGTAAATTATTTGAATCAGCTTTTACAAAAGCGTCCTGCGCCATAATGCCGTTGTTTAAATTGAAAAGTTTGTAAAATAATCCCACAAATCACACAAATCTGTTCACTGTTTCAGCGGTCAGATGGCCATTAATGTAAACAAATATGGCGTTACCTAGTTTTGACGTCACAACCAATGAAATTGCGTTTTATGTTCGGGTGATATTTGGGATAAATGTGGACAGTTTTAATTTGCCATAAATAAATAATTAATGTGTTTTGAAGACGAATACTTTGTTAAGAGGTGTTTTGTGCTAAAATAAGTAGATTGAATGAGAATTTTCAGTATAAAAAAATTCATGCAAATACCCTATTCTAGTTATAGGTACCTTATACTTAGGTTTAAGTACTTCGTTAGTCAAAACTGCATCCAGCGTAGGGTTGCCAGATCATATAATGCAAGAATCGGGTATACCAACTGAAAAACTGTTGGTTAAAAAATCGGGACGCTAGTTTTTTTGAGAGAATTATAATACAGGGTGGTTTATACCAGGGGGCGAAAAGTTAAAATTAAGATTCAGAGCCACAAATTAAGTAGAAAATGTTCCACGAAGATATGTCTGAAAATGCTTCATTTAAAAGAACATTTTTCGACAAAACCACAAAATGCTCTTAAAAGAATACTCTCAAATAATTTTCCGGAAAGTAAGCAATGTAGTTTTTAGAAGACTCGCGAACGGCACTAGCCAAAACAAAAATTCTGGCGACGCGGTGTCTCTTTGAAACCGGCAACAGCGGTGGTGTGCCTGATAAAGCCATCGCCACAAAAGTGCCGCCGAATCGCGGCGCATGGCGGCTTCGTTTTGTGTTGATTCTAGTCTTTTTGCATAACTATAATATACCGCTGCACTAAAATGATGCCATAGGAGTTACCAAAGAACAGAGGAAAACGCAGAGGCGTTACGAATTATGATCTGTGCGCAATTTCCGGTTATTACTGCGCGTTCAGGAGTTCGGCATTCGCCGCTCGACCGGGTCGCCGGCGCCGAGCGAAACAGAAACCATGATTGTGACTCACGGTCACGCAATCACGGCATATTGCTACGTTGCCAGCACAACTTAATTTTCCAAATATAGAGGGACAATTTCCTTGTTGCCAATATCTACGAATAATCAAAAAATCGGGACAGTTAGCGTCCCGACGAACAGTCAATCGGGACGCGGGAGAAAGCCCTCGAAATCGGGGCGTCTGGCAACCCTAATCCAGCGGCGATGGTAGGTAGGGACGTATCGCATAGAACTGGTAATTTAGTATGCTTAGCCCGGGTAGGATCGGCTCCCGTAGAGGTTAGTTTTAAGGTTAGGTTTTTACATTATCTTTTTTGCAAAAAATGTGTGTGTCTGGTGCGAGAGGCGTGTGTCAACTGTGGGGTCTGTTTTAAAAAGTTTCCGTCAGCAAAGTGGTCTGTTCGGTCTATAATAAATCCTATTCGTCCGAGTATTCGGTTCTGTAGACACTCACTTTAAATAATACATGCCCGTTGTATGCTTGGGCGTGTATTTAAAGGTGATTAAAAAAGTATTCTGCAGCATTCTAAATTTTATTTGAATTAGTTTCACTATTACATGTAGAGTGGATTTGGTTGATAGCTATGGTTAGGTCACTGTATTATATGTATTACTCACTTTAGAATTTATGAATGCAAGTTGTTGCAAATATCTCTAAATTTTGTTTCCAGAAATAAGGGTAAATTATATTTTAGTTAGTTTCTCTGTTACCGTCCAGATGCTAGTAGTGTACCTCTTACTATATTATGTGTAACATGTGTCTCATATGGGTTTTTCATGTCATTTTACAAAAACCATAAACCATCAAAGTTGTGGTTGCAAATACAAAAAAAATACTTAAAAATATTATATGAATCGATTTTTGCAAAAAGAAAAAATGATAATTTTTGAAACGAAATCTTGAAAATATTTATACCTTAAGGTGTCAAAAAACAAAATTAGGTGCTGCGCAAATGAAATAGGACAATATGCATAAATGAAAAATAATTTTAAAGCATGAAAAACTAAAAATAAGACAGGGTCCTTCATAAACCTTATTTCTCAACAATGTATAATATGGACGCGAGATTCCACTGGCGCACTGTTGCAGGACCCTGTATAATTAATTCATTTCTAGCAGCACACAAATCATACCAGAATTTTTCGTTTCTTGCTAAATATTGCGTATATTTGTACGTTAATGTTTATAATTTGAAAACTTCACAATTATTTGACGAAGCCTCTTGGAATTCGGTGTTTTTTCTCTAGGCTTCTGTTGTTTTCCTTCATTCTTCCTGACTTACTCTTTGATGCACTTCTAAAGCATTTCGGTAAAATTTTGAAAAGTATTTATGACTTCTTTTAATAATGCTGTTTTAATAACAATTTCTGTATCCGCTATTTGTGGGCGTATGAAACTGAGAATGATCAAATGTAACGCCAAAGCCAGAACACCTGTAAGTAAATGCAACTTGTGAAAAAAATAGGAGAAAATCAAAGTTTTATTGACCCTAAGTATTTATGCATCTTGGGTAGGTGGGAAGATTTTTATACATCATACTGTAAGTTGATCTTCATACTCCTGAAGATGCTAATGTTAGCAAAACACCTGTCGAGTTTAATTACTTTGTCACTATTTTAGCGTGGGGAATAAACATAAAAAATTAATCAATAATGAATTTACGCCGAAGGTCCCAATACAACTATTGTTAATTTAATTTTGGAGTTGGTACGTTGGCAATTTCTGGTCCTGATTTACTTTGTGCTGTTGTGTGAAATGAGTCATTCACTAAATAAATACATATATTAAGCTACTCAAGTTTTGCCTAGGAATTTCTGTTACTTAATATGAATTTACAGCTACTCGATTAAGGAAACTACACTTACGTATTTTAAAGTATTCCCAAGATTATTTTTCACTTGCCTACTCGATGCTCACTCTTCTAAAAGATGCAAAATCCATTTTTGTGTGCTCCAAACTAGGACAGAAAATATTTGCATGTCACACGCGTGTTTTCAGTGACATTAAAGTGTATCTTGGTACCTATAGAAATAGAATGTCTTTGGATAACAGTCTTAACATCACCGACTTCAATTATTGCATTATCTATTGATTTAGTACGGTTTTTTCCTTATTTTTTTTAATATTACGAAATCCACTTGAATTGCAAGGGTAATTAAGTTGAGCATGGATAAAATTGAAAATTCAAAGAACTAGATGAACAATACCCATTTTCAAAACTTCTCAAGGCTTAAATACTGATAAACATGTACAAGTGGCTTATAAGCCATGTTTATGTACACACATATACTTGAAGTAGTTGAGTAATGAGATTTCGTTTGTTTCGTTTTCATTGAACAAAAACGATAAATTTCCTAAAAAAGAAACTAGTAAATATATTTTAGTGATGTGTTTTCTTAAATTTACGGTACTATTTGGAAATAAAGCTGATGGGTGATTGCTTATAATTTTGTATTGCTAGTGTAAATAATACAACGTAACATTTATGTGCAGTAGTTTGGCTACAACCCCATCCTTGGACATGGAACCAGATCATGATGGTTGCCATAGAAGAGGCTCATCTGGCACTCTCCTTTCCCCAGAAGTGGACACTGGTCTCGAATCTGACGGTTTTTATTTGCTCAAGAAAGATTCTCAACGCCGTACGACACTTTCAAAAGTACTAGCACAAGATGGAACCAAGATTTGTGAACTCTGGATGCAAAAATTACGAGATAAATATTTAGGAGAAACTGTACTTACTACGAAACATTTGACAAGACTGATGGATGGACTAAAAGATTTTTTAACTGAACAGGCACTGTCTGTAATTGAGAGTGCTGTCAGACAAGTAAAAGAAGAGTTAGATTTTGATGCTAATGCGATAAATCAGCTTCAGTTTGCAATATACTTATATCAGGTAATGATAAAATAAATACTTGCTTTAATATTTTTTCATTTTGTTTTGTAACAAATTTCCTTGGTATTTTTACTTAATGTAGGTACCTATATTCTTTCTCAATTTTGTGTTCTTATATTTTTTTGTTTCATATTGCAATTGGTTATTAATTTCATGTTTCTAGGAGTCTGTAAATGAGGTTCTGCGACATCACCCAATAAAACCACATTGGATGTTTGCTTTAGACAATTTAGTGAGATCAGGGGTACAGGCAGCAATAACGGTGCTTTCACCAGAACTTGGTGAAAATCTGGCAAACAATAGCTCCCCTAGCACTATCAATTCTGGCAAATCTGGTAAAAGCGCAGAAAGTTACGATGTTCCGGATCAAGTTCTTCAGTTAAGAACTGAACATACTAGATTAGGACAAGAACTGATGGAATTGCAGAAGATGCAGCTGACCCTTGTAAGTTAACTTTCTCGTTCAGTTATTAAGGGCATTGAACTCACTTTATTGGTAAAATTTTTGGTAATGTAAACTAGCTGCCACATTGTTCACATTCTATTTCATCGATAAATAAAAAGAGGTGCGTGCATGGCATTCAATTAAACCACATTGGTAGATGCAGGCCTATGACTTTGTTTCGCTCATGATTGTTCGGAATTATGACCCTGTTGCATCCTCAAATATTTGACAATTTTCTACTGATCCCATGGAGACGACACAACTAATCTAATCAGAACTGCTTACTCGCTCGAGAGTCAAGACTCAAAATTTCAATGAAATCCGCATTTTTTCATGGCAAGGATGGCTTTCAGGCGCCACCTACATAGGTATGCAATCTTTTTTAATGAAGTTTTTTCGTTCTTTCGAGATTCTATTTCGATATACAAATCGTATCTGACTCTTGATGCTACACTTGACAGATGTGTTCGTGCATTGTCTCCATAGGCCCAGCACGCTTTGCAGTCCTTTATGCTGAACGACCGCTTGACTTACAATAAATTTGACAAATGTTGACTGATTTCAATTTTCTTGAAGGATTCTGAAAGAGCGCCAAAAAGTTTAACGACCTCGTAAAAACATGTTATCTTGAAAGGTGTTTTGCAACCCTGTATAACAAAATGTAATCTCTACAGAACTTAAAAATACGGGAGCGTTACGGGTAACCGTTAAACCGAGTAACCTTGCGGGTAACCGTTAAACCGGGTATCAGGTACAACTACCCAGGGGATTCGGGTATCCGCATGTCACAGAACCGGGTACCCAGTTCCAAAAATTCCGGGTAGGCACAGCCTTAGTGTTTCATTTAGAGTTCCCACCTCCTTTATTTTTGTACAGAAGTAAGTTAAGTGCAGAAGTTTTAGTTCTGTTAACTGTATGAATATGTCATTAGAAAAGCAATTGAAAATGAAATTTGACAAGTTTCGAACATAATTTTGAGTTTGTTAGCTGTGACATTTTTTTGAAAAAGAAAAACCCTTTATAGTCTGAATCATATTACTTGACGTATGGTTGAAATAATCTGCGCATTATGTTAGTCTGATGTCTCCCTCGCACGCAACCAGTTGATATGGCTGCTAATTATTTACGTAATATGAAATAATCAAGATTTTCCATTGTAACTCTTTATTTCACTCATTCTCATTTTTAATGTTTGGTAACAATGCATTTATACGTCTGCTTGTTTTGTACTAATTAGTTAGTCCCAAAAAGGTCATCATGGAAACTAGTATTAGTGTCACAGTACTGTCAATGTCGAAACAAATTAGTTCACATGCATGTGTCAACCCATACGCCAAGTAATATTATTCAGACTTCATGTATAAAGATTAAAGGAGAAATTTAATTTACTTGGAAATCATGTTAGTGTCAGATTTAAAAATATTAAAATTTCATGTGATTTTCTATTACGAACTGGATTAGCATTTATACATTGTCTTTTTTATTTGCGTGTTTACTCCTTCCGTTTAATTTGTATATTGTATTTGCAAATTTTCAAAATGGCATAAGAACAGATAGGCACACAGAATTATTGTAAGGATAAAAAATGTTTTCTTAAAATAGAACCATAGCGCAATTCATTAGTGCAAGTGTTTATTTACGAATTAGGTTAGATATTTGGGAGAAAATATCTTCTTCTTTTTCTTTATAGACTTTTTGTCTATTTAGACAACAGGCATCTCCAGTTGTTGATTTCTGATATCCAGAAGGGTGTAATAATTGAATATTAACTTTGGAAGCCTTAAGGAATTTGCTGATTTGCTGAATGGTTTTAAAAGCAGGGTTAGCGACTGCGCATGCAGCATCAAGCGGAGCTTGTTTAATTACTTCTACACGCTTCTACTAAGCTTTGGTATAGCATTTAGCAGTTGTGCATGTTATTATGGCAGTTGAACAAAATGTGTTCTATGGTTCCTATTTCCGAGCACTGACAAGATTCTGTTTCTTGGACATGAATTTTTTTGAGATGTTTGGAAGTAGAACAATGGCTAGAGCGTATTCGGCAGATTGTTGTCACATCCATCCTATCAAGATTTCTTATCTGGGTGAACCATGGTGTTGTAAGTATTTTGTTAACTAGCTTTGCGTAATATTTCCCTTTTTGTTCACTTTGTTGTTCCCATTTTGTGCTGAATTTTTCTTTTATGTAATGGGGAAAACCCGCAAATTTTGAAAATGATTCTACTGAATAGTTCACTATCCAAAACAAATTCCGCAACTTTCATTTTTTATATTTGAGACTTATTTTCGTCTTAATTAAATACGAAATGTGCATCACACTTGAAACACAATATTTGAATGACGCTGTGACGTATGGGGCCGACAGATTGTGTAGGGATTTTCACATGTGCAAACCGATTTGTTAACGCCCTGAGCCCTCGCTCATTCTTCGACTCCTCCCCACTTTATCCAGGGAGACGCAGTATACCACGACGCAAAGGATAGGCCTCCTACATCACAGGAAGCCCGCGTTTTAGCCCTCCCAGTTATGCAGCTCTTCTAGTTGCATGTTTTTCTTTTAGCACGGTACATAATCAAATTTTTACGTGGTTCGCGATACATATTCTATTTGTGCTTGATATTACAGTACTAAAAGTTATAAATTCGATTAAGCGGGTCTTCCCCATTATAATATCTCGCATAGAATTCTTCATAATCCATTTTGACCTCATTCACCTTGTCCAGGTCTCTTCCTATCTCAGCTAGTTTGTCGGCTCTGTCATTTCCAGGAATATTAGTATGATTTCATTGGTACCCATATTAGTGGAACTAATCTATCATTCTGCATTACTTCAATAATGATGTTTCTTGTTTGCAGAATTAATACCTCATTTGTGGGATTCATTCCGCTTTTTGTGATTTTTTGTAGAGCACTTTTGGAATCGTTAATTATAATTATCTTTTGCGCGTTAGTGTGTCTATGCCCTTTTTTAATGCCATGTAAATAACGATTACTTCAGCTGTGCATATTGTCAAGTTATTTGGGAGTTTTGCTGAAAAATTTTTGCCGATTTCTTGCGAGTAGATTCCTATTTCAACATGGCCGCTATCGGGGTTATGTGATGCATCTGTATGTATATCTACGCCAGTCTCAAAGTTTTCATTTATATACTGGAGAAGGAATTGTTTGTTATTGTTACTCGTTTTTGTTAGGCCCAGATCAGCGAATGCTATTTGGGTGTGTTGTATTTTGTGACTGAACCTGTAACACGGTAGTCTTCGTTTCCTTCTAATTTTATTATTGTTCTGTAATATCAAGTTTAATGCATTTCTCATTGGTGGAGCCGTTTGATTCTTCCAGTATTTAGCCTCATCATTATACAGTTCATGCATGTTGAGCCAGACTTGGGTTATTGGGTTGTTTACTATGGCATAACTTTTCGACACGAATTTAGTAACTAGTTTCCATCTGCTATAAGTCAAGAATATTTTGCAGCATTCAGCAAGAATCACATTTGTGGGGGTAGATCGCATCGCACCCATCACTATTCGTAAGACTTGATACTGTGTTTTATCATACTTTCCTAATAGGCATTTGGCTCTTTTGAAAATGGCTATGCTTCCGCAGTCAAGGTGAGATCTTACCATAGCCTTGTATAGCATCAGCAGGCAAGCAGGTTCTGCTCCCCACCACGTCCGACATATGGCTTTCATCACATTGATTCCCCTGTTATTAATATGCGTTTTCCACCTCAAACTTTTTTCCAATGTTACTCCCAAGTATTTATATTCTTCAACCCATGGTATTCTTGTTGATATGATGACATCTGGTAATGGTGTTGTTATCGTTCAGTTGGTGAAGGCTATACTGATATAAAAATTATATGGTTCTATTGAAAAATGTATATGGTTTTTAAATTTTATAATTTGGTCGTGTAATTGTTTATTTCCTGCATAATATTTTCGTTTTTTCAACGCCTCAGCACTTACTCTTAAATGTTACTTTCGTCATACCAAAATATCACCGCTACATCTGTATTTGATTCGAAGATATTGAATTTTCAAAATTTCTCTACTTCTGCCAAAATCTTTCAAAATGCCAATAACTCCAGAAATATGCATGGTTTATATTACCTTTACCAACTATAGTGATGGTCTTCCTGAGCGTTGCAGTGTTAAGCTGCATAAGAGTGGGTGTTGTGGGGGGATTGTTTGTGACTACATAGCGATTAAACAAGTCAAGGTAACAAAATATTTGGGTTTAAAAATTGATTGCCATCTCAAGTGGGACCACCATGTAATTAATATGATTAGAAGGTGGAGATATTTGCTGATTATTTTTGCTAGGTTTAGATATGTTTACATGTTTTACGTGTTGTACCTTGTCGTTACTGTCTGGTCAGTCTTAAACAGAATGCACTATTGGAACTTTTCTTTGTACCAATAGCGGTACGTTCCAAGTAAAAAATCTATAAAAATGCAAATTGTTATAAAACAAATTTAATTTTCTTTGTCATTTTAGGTTTCATGTTGTACTTTTTACTATAAGTAATTAAAACTCGTTCACAGGTAAAGCAACTGATAGAAAACATACAGCAGCAGAATGAATCGCTCAAAGAAAGCCTATCGTGCAGATGCCGTAGGCAGGAAGAAGTCCAGATTGACCAACGGCTGGCACGTTGGATTGAAGGTCTGGGTTTACATGAATCAGCACAAAGAAAGTTCCTATCTGAAGGTTTTACATTGGATGAAGTGCTTTACCATCTGAGCAGGGATGATATACACAGAATAGGCCTACGAGGTGCTTCCGAGTTCCGTATTTGGCATGCAATAATGCAGCACCGAGAGGGTGTATCTCATCTCTGCAATGGACTTGGACCTAATGAAACAGGCACGATCTAGGAAAGCCATGTTGCTAAAACTGTACCCGACTGTGATTTTGTTTCTCTTCCGAATTTATATTCGTTTGTTTTGATGGATTTGGATGCTGGTTTTATTTTGCATTTAACTCTTGTCGTAACTACTGAAATTCTTTTATATTAAAAGTTATTTTTGTTTGTATTTACGTAGTAAAGTGATTTTGTTTTGTGATCTTGAGACATTTGCTTTTAATAAATATTTTATCGCTCTTTTCAAAAATGTATCGAGAAGTTAGCCTATAAAGTTAACATTAACTATAATGTTTTAACTTTTATTTTATTTACGAGGATTGTGACTAATTTTGAATTCTTTCTCTGTAAATTGATTAGATGGAAAAGCGGATGCTACATATTTTTTTGACTAACTTGTTAATAATGTACATCAATTGTACCTTTATTTTATTTAATATATTTTAAAGTATTAATTTAATAATAATTTTTTATTGTTGGTTTTTGAGATTTTGCTGTTGCTGTGTAATATCACAGTATTGACTATGCTTCAGAGGCAGCTTTTGGGATGAACACTTTTTGAATTGATGGCTTGCCTTATTCAAATTGTGACCATAACTAATTTTGTTCGATGAAAACCGTATTGAGCTTTTGGCCTAAAAAGCTGATTTTTTTCTCCTTAAGAATGTAAATTTAAATTTATTTTCATCATGGATCAACTGTAATATGAAGAAGCCGTAATGAGGCAAAAATGCACTTTTAATGAGAAAACTGCAATATTGTAAATGGTAGTTCAGCGGCAGGTGGGTAATGTGCACATTTCATATGTGAAGGTAGGTACAGTTTGTTTTCAGCGACTATTAGTAATAATAATATTAGTTTATTTTCGAACAGTTATATTCATTACGGCTTACAGTAAATACATTTCTGCTTCAACTGGTGAAATCACGGGGACAAATTCGAGAGACAAAGTTACGTGTCCTCAATTCTCACCCGACAATTATCTAACATCTGCACTGGATGAGTTTGCACCAGAGCATAGAAAACTTGTGGAAGAGGATTGGGGTAGTAAAATGTGGTGGAATCAAGAGATAAATGATGAAATGAAAAGAAGAGACCGATTGTATCAAAGAGCGACTATAACTAAGACAGAGGAGGATTGGAAAAATTTTAGAATACAAAGAAATAGAGTCATATCAATGATAAGAACTGCTAAGAATGTTTACTTCAATGAAAAAATTGACCAGGTAAAATATGATTCAATAGAAATGTGGAAAACTCTGAAAAAGTTAGTGAATGTTAAACTACATGAAGGTATTAAAAATGAAATATTGTTTAATAATAGATTAGTATTGGGGAAGGAAATATGTGAGAGTTTTAATGATTTTTTTCTGGACAGTGTTAGCGAAATTTCGGAAAACATAACACCAAGCAAAACACATGAAGAGAGCCTAGAACTTATAGAAAATGAATATAGAATGGAAAAATTTCACAGAGTTGAAATGTCAGAATTGAGAAAAATTATAAAACGAATGAAGAATAGGGAAGGTAGCACCAATGGCATTACAGTTAAGATAGTTAAAGAAGCATTCGAAACGATAGGGGATAGAGTTCTTAATGTGGTTAATCAGAGTTTAGAGTATGGGACTTTTGGGAGGAAATGGAAATTGAGTACAGTTATTCCGATTGAAAAGAAGACTGGTACTTTAAAATGTGACGAGTTTAGGCCAATAAACATGGTTCCACCGTATGAAAAATTGCTCGAGATGTGTGTGAACGATCAAATAGTGGATTACATAGAAAAGCATAATATTCTAAGTGACTATCAGGCAGGATTTAGAAGTAGGAATTCTTGTGAAAGTGCGTTACAGAGTGTTCTTTTCGACTGGAAGGCCGCATTGGGAGAGGGGAAAATTATAGGTGTGGTTTTTCTAGATTTTAAACGTGCGTTTGAAACAATAAATAGAAAACTTCTGGAATGGAAAAATATGGTTTTGGTAGTGTAATTTTGAATTGGTTTAAGGATTACTTAAGTGATCGGATACAGATAACGAAATATGGTGAAATTTCAACTGCAAGAAAAACAATATATGGTGTGCCACAGGGGACAGTTTTGGGTCCTACACTTTTCTTGTTGTATATAAATGACATTGTAAAGGTAGTTCATAACTGTAGAGTCCAGTTATTTGCGAATGATACCATCATTTATGTAATGGGTGATAGGATAAATGAAATAATGCAAACATTAAATGTTGAACTTCGTAACTTGCTGGGGTGGTTAAATAGCAACTATCTTCAGTTGAACATAAGCAAAACAAAAATGATGGTTATTAGGAATAAACATAACAAATTGGACTTTGCAGCAAATATGAATGTAAAAATCAATAATGAAGCTGTAGAATTGGTGAACTGTTTTACATATCTAGGTTGTGTGATCGATGAAAATCTTACATTTTCTTCTCATTGCGAATATATTACAGGGAAGACAACCAAAAAAATTAATGTGTTAGGACGTATGTCAAAAGATTTGAGTTCCTGGGCAAAATTAACTATATATAAAACAATCATCGCACCACATTTTTACTTTTGTTCTACATTGTTGTTTTTGATGAATAATTCTGAGATGGGTACTTTGCAGAAAAGACAAAACAGAGCTTTGCGAATTATATTAGGATGTAGTAAGTATACCAGACGTGCTGATATGTTGAATTGTGCAAACCTTCTGAGTGTTAGACAGACTGTGACATATAATACTATGGTATATATATATAAAATGTTAAATCAGTTGTTACCTCCACATATGTTAGCTAATTGCAAATTTGTTAGGAATATTCATGAGCATAATACTCGTTCAAAGAATAACTTTTATCTAGACAAAGTTCGTACTAGTTTTAGTCAAAATAGTTTATTTTATAAAGGGCTGAAGCAATACAATGAGTTACCGGAACATATAAAAGATTGTGATAGTTTATTGAGTTTTAAAAGGTCGTGTATAGTATATATTAAACGGACCATTGAGATATAATAAATATCTATACCTATATAAACATATCTGTATATTTGACCTTTGGTCAATATTGCATTAGAGTTGTCTTTATTGTTTTTTTTTTTTTGTTTTTCTATATTGAGTTAATATGTGTATAATCGCTAGCCAAGTGCTATTAATAAAAATTATTATTATTATTATTAAAAAACTGCTGAACAAAAAAAAACCGGACACATGTTTTTATTTTGAGGCCCTACAATATTTTTATGTTACTTAACTTACGCAAATAATTAACGATTGCCCTACTAGTGAGGAAAGAAAGTTTTAGCTTAATATTGCACCTTTCATAAGCCTAAACAGCCAAATCAGCATTTTGACTCTTCATGCATCTTTATTGAAACATCAAAATCTTTTACCTTATTGGGCTGCTCTCTATTTTCTATTGGTTTTTTGGTGAAATTTCATTTGTAAATGTCAGCTTTTAACATTTTCCATACAATGCACCCCGAAATTTGTTCACAAATTGTTGCTTTAAGCCACGATGGCCGAATAGTGCGGTATATTGCCAAGTGCTGAATATACCCTGTAACAGAGTACAAAATGTACTCTTGCGATTTCGTGAAACTCATGGGTTTGTAAAGAAGGTCGGATCTGGTCGTCTACGGACTGCGAAACATCAAGATGTCCGTTTTCTCCATGTTGCTGCGCTGCCCGATCGAGCATTGCCATCACCTATTCTTGCTGGACGGTTAGCCGAAGTTCGAGGAGTGGCAGTTTCAGCCAAAACAGTTCGGAAAAGGCTAAACGAATATGTTTTGACTTCAAGAAAGCTAGCTACGGGTCTCCTGTAGACCGTAGAACATCGCAGAGCATGACTTGCATTTGCGTGGCAATACGTAAATTCGGACAAACATCAATGGAGGAACGTGCTCTTCTCGGACGAGTCAAGATTTAGTGTCAGGTCACCAGATGGACGTGAAAAGGTGTGGCGAAGACCAGGGGAGCGGTACAGTCAATGTTGTATATCTCCCAGGGTGGTCAGTTTCAATGGTGGTAGCAGTACAGTGTGGGCCGGAATATCTCTGAGGGCTCACACAGAATTGATTGTCATTTAGAATGGAACAATGACTGCACACCGATACACTGTTGAGTGCCAGGAACCCCATGTCACACCATATATGCCATTTATAGCGGAATTTTGTGTTTATGGGTGACAATGCCCACCCACACACAGCAAGAATTGTTACTGAGTGCCGTGAAGAGGTTGGTATTGGATGTCTCCCATGGTCAGCCAATTGTCCAGACCTGAATCCCATTGAACATCTGTGGGATCAGCTTGGAAAAAGGATTAGACGTCGCCAACCCCTACCAGAAACATCAAATGGCGCTTCAAGAAGAATGTGAACAAATACCCCAAGAATCTATTGATAGCCTCATTTAGGGCATGCCACAACGTTTAAGGGAAGTAATAAGAGTTCGTGGTGGTAACACCCATTATTAATATGGTTCTACTAGTGTGCTTTTCCTTTTAATATTTTTGTTTGTTTGTCTTTTCAAGTTCTTAAGTAACAGGTTGATCTCTAAAAAATACTTTTGTTAGGTTTTTGTTGACGAATCATTTTGTTTCTTGTTTTCTATTTATTGTTAAGATGAAAAGCATATAGTTAAATATCATTTCAAACCGTCCGTTGTTTTTTATTCACTAAAATAGTAATTCTGAGTGTCCGGTTTTTTTTGTCCGGCAGTGTAATTAGAACTTACTACTTATACAGATTGTCCAAGATATGCCTGGACAAAATTGCTATCTCACTTATCTTTAAAGATAGAAACATGTTTAAATGGGGACCTAAGTGCCTCGGTCATACGTCAGATTTTCATTCCAAACAAAACAAAAGCACGTGCCATTTGACATTTATCGATGTTATTTACAACTTCTTAAACTAGTTTTTGTAATATAATTATAGACGTTTTGCAGTGAAAACAGTTTATTTTCAATTTGTGTGTTGGGCTTACGTGTAAAAACTTGAAAACAACTATAATTATATTTCAGAGGTTAGGTTGAAACGTCAGAAAGCACGTGGCTTTGTTTTGTTTGGAATTAAAGTCTGACGTTTGTGACGCGCCACTTATCTCCCCCATTTGGAGCTCTTTAATGTGCTCTCACAAAAATCGAATTTGCTCTGTTGGTTTCCTAGATATTTGAAAAAAATTTTGTTAAGAACTTCGCTGTTTATTAAAATTTTGATTACTTGTAAAAACATTGTACAGTACTATAAAATTGTCTCCGATGTTTCATACACTTGCAGTCATCATCAGGTTTATTATTTCTTATGAACGCCATATTAGATTGTTGTCATTAAATAGCTTATTTCTTGCCGAGAATAGTAACATATAACGAGTGGATATTATCCAGCACAAATAGTATTAGAAAAGGGAGTGACTACCTAGCACAGAACACCCCACCTAGAAAGGGAACTGTCATTGCCCGGCGCAAACACAATATCGACTACAGCGCCAAGTGGATGGTCACAACACTATATTTAGGGGCGGGAAATATTTAAAATTTCGCTCCTTTTTATTCAAATTTCATTACTATTTTTTAGGTCCGATTTTTCCGCTTCATGTTAAAATGTAACGTGTGGTTAACATATTGTTCTCACAATGTTATATTTCAACAGGAGGTAGAAAAATCGGACCTTAAAGTAAATTTCAAATTTGCAGGTATGTCCATATAACTCGAGAGCAAAAAAATATCCGTGTTGAAGGTGAAAAAGGAAAAATATTTTGGCATACTTTAAAACTTAGGATTGAAATGGAAAATGAAAGTTATGAAATATTCAAGCATGTGTCTTTATTGATATTGTATATAAAACAGGCAGACATATAGAACATAAACTATATACAAGTACAAAAATGTATGAAATAAATGAACATGCAGAAAACAGACGAATAGTAAACTTGTAACAATATTACTTAAAGTATAAAAACATACTTTGAGGAAATTAATATACAAGAAGAAAATAATGAAACACAAAAACATATACTTGCAACAAGTTCATGTGCAGTATTAAGGTTTTCAATGTAAAAGTACAAACAGCAGAACAAATATTTTCTCTATTGTAAAAAAATAACAGAAAGATTACTTCAATCGGGTCGTTTATACTTTCTAAATGAACAATATTTTTTATATGCTTGCATTTTGATAGGATCTGGATTCGTTTTACCTTTTATGAATTTGACATCCTTTCCTTTCAATATTAAGTTTATTTGTCGGCACCAAAAATACAAAACACAAGTTGTTATAATATCACAAAGTTTTTTGTGTATTTCCTGATGCTCGTTACAAATTAACGGAGTGAAATTTATCTTCTCGATTAAAAATTTTATCAAAATTTGTTTTATATTCAATAAATGGCAAATTCTTGGTAATATGTAAAACAAATAGCAAATACTTTTATTCACAACAAAATTTAAAAAGCTGCCAGGTACGTGCAATTTTGATGCAGTATATGTCCTGGCATCAATAAAATCTGTGTGTTCCGTAATTTTTTGGCTAAATAAGTTATTTTTGCAAATATTACAATTCTTTGTCACTTCCAGTGCCTTTTTACCTACATATCCACTTATGTAAGATAGCGTACATTTTGCTACACGACTTAATTGTTTCTGTAGCACTTCTGCAGGAATTTGCGGAAGATCTCCTTCATTAACTTCTGAAATTAATGGGTGCACACCAGCAATACTTTCGCCTAACACAAGGCACCGCAAGCTATCCAATGCTCCTGCAAAAGAATAATGCACATTTTTATAATAATATTACAAAACTATACAATGGGGAAGACCTGCTTAATCGAATGTACTGTAATATCAAGCACAAAATAGAATATGTATTATGTATCACGTAAAAATTTTGATTATGTGCAGTGCTAAAAGAAAAATATGGAATTAGAAAAGCAGCATAACTAAGAGAGCTAAAACGTGCGCTTCCTGTAACGTGGAAGGCCTATCTGTTGCGCCGTCGCAGCGATATTCAAATATTGCGTCGCAAGCGTGATGCTCGTTTCGTATTTAATTCTGATGAAAATAAGTCTCAAATATAAAAAAACGAAAGTTGCGGAATTTATTTTAGATAGTAAACTATTCAACAGAATTTTTTTCAAAATTTGCGGGTTTTCCCCATTTCAATGATTACAAAATATGTAATAGGTATAAGGGAAAAAATTCTTTCATTTTATAAAAATAAATACAAACCTTCAGTATGATCTTCTTCACAATTTGCTCCAGGAGAGTGGCTTGCCATACAATTGCTTATCAAAAGTGCTTTAAAAGATGCCATAAAATTTTGCACCGTGGGATTAACATTTCTAGCTCCATGGGAACGTACACAGCCAAAAAAGTTTTCCAGAGCATCCTGATTGAAAGTCCGAGGCAGAAAGTATGAATACTTGGTATTAAGGAGGCTTCCCTTCAAGTAATGAAATCCTCTAATTGTTTTCGCCAAATTTCTTACTGATGGTACTACAACCGAAGTTTTTTTTGTTGGGCTATAAAAGCGCATTGAATTTATAATGGGTAAAGTACTGGTCCAAAATGAATCGTGCCCAGAAACTTCTGTAACCCCACCCTTCAATGGCTTGGACTCGGGTGCTTTCTTCGTAGAACCATTTAAACTATCAAACAGTTTGTCTAAGAATAAAATTAATTTGGCTGTGTGCAGTGCATCTGCGGGCAGTTCACATTCACTCTGCACATTCCATTTTGATATCCTTAACATTAGAGACCCCACTTGGTGACTGAACACTTGTGTACAATGGGATACCTTCATTTTATTGATTTTTTCCAGAATTACATGGGCCTCCGTCAATTTAGGGCAAATTCTGGTATCTTCGGCACAGTCTAAATAAAAGAATTGAACAATGTGGTCCCATTTTGCTACAAAATCATTCCCTTCGAGATGAAATTGTAGATGCTTTGTTAGCAAATTATTTCTTAGACCTTTAAATAGGTGAGGAACATCATATAATGGTACAATTTCACTCCCATTAACGTCAAATCCGAAGTATCTGTTTTCTTCACCTTTTTTAAGAAACATTTCCCTTGTGTCTTCCAGAAGCAAATTTATCGCAGACTGATTCGCTGATCCCTGATCGCACACAGTTGCTACAACCCTTAAACCAATCTCCTGGCACTTCTCAATTGTTTCCCTTATGAAATTTTTAGTGACAACACCTTTCATAGGGCCTGAAGTAAATATAAAAGACACTGGTTGCTTCCACTGCTTCGATATGCCTTTTACCATAAATACTGTGGCATGGTCGGCGAGTAAGGGTTTCCGTTCAAAACCAGTGTCCTCTAATCCATCGAAACAATCCCTTTTTCTATTATAATGTAAACCACACGATACTGCCATTTCGTCAAACATTAAAATGCATTGTCTATCTTTCTCTTTTAAATTGCTAATGCATTCTTTTAATGTCGA
Source organism: Xestobium rufovillosum (assembly GCA_963966045.1). Lineage (NCBI taxonomy): Eukaryota > Metazoa > Arthropoda > Insecta > Coleoptera > Ptinidae > Xestobium > Xestobium rufovillosum. The sequence goes on along the minus strand of OZ014494.1, from coordinate 38,805,751 downwards.
GAAGATGTGGCTATTTAGGCCAGGCTCAAACTGGAGACCTTTTAATAAATTAGTTAAGGTCTTCCTCGAGGGCAATGAAAAAATTTTCGACAACAATCGATATGCCCGTGGCCCAGATTTATAAATTGACAGTGCTAAAATTTTGTCGTCAGTTGTAAATCGCCGTCCTTTTGGCGCTACATACTGCGTCTTCACTTGCGACATAATAAATTTATATGTAATTGGATTTACACGATCCATGATTTTACTGTATGTTTCTGACAGTCCTTCTGCCTCTGCCAATCTTGCCTGGAAAGTACGCACTTTTCTTTGGCTCTTTGACCATTTTGAAGTCAGATTCCTACACATCTTATACAGCTTCTTAGCTTTTGGGGTCAACTGCTTCTGACGGGTGACATTCACTGTTTGTAGCAACATGTGCTTCTTCCTCATTTCTGTAACATACAAATTGTCTAAGAAATTGATTCTTAGATATAAGAATAACTTACATATAAATGAATATACTAAATAAAAAAAGGTTAACATACGTTCTCGCTTAAGATAAAGTAAATGTAAATAGATGACAGAATCACACGCATATCATGCATTTGAGATGTTACTACTAGCTACCTAGTGACTAACTACCTACTGCTCCGGCCGGCGGCAGTGTTGCCAACTCTGAAAATTGCACTTCTGCTACAAGACCCCAAACATTCTGCTACGACCAATGAAATTCTGCTACACAAATTTCAACTCAAAGGCATGAAAATATGCAATAATTATCGACAATAAAAATTATTTTATATATCATTTATTAAAAAAAAAATTAATTATCTTCATCCATATCGCTATCATCAATACCAATGGTGTCATCTCCATCTTTATTATTATTTTTAAAATCATACATGTTTGCGTTGTACAATTTATAATGGTCATCACTAAACTCATATTCACTGCCACAAGTACTTTTACTTGCTACATCCAATTTAATTCTAAGTATACAACTTCTAGGAGCAATCGCGAATCGCTTCAATGCAAAACGTGAGCTGCTCCCGAAACTAATGTTTATTTTTTATATTTTTCTACAAAACACAAATTATTATGCTCTTTTATTATTTAATTTAAAACATAAGTATGAAATTCTGCTACATCAGCTGCGCTGCTGCTACGCTGCTACTATTTGCAAAATTCGGCTACCGTAGCAGAATTCTGCTACGGTTGGCAACACTGGCCGGCGGTCTCCTGAGCTGCGTTCGAGAACATCGCACCGAAGCGAAAATCAAACCAAGGCCCGTTCGAGGACTGTGATCACCTGTATTCCCCTATTGCCCGTGTAGCGTTCGAAAGCTCGTGGGGCTCCAGATCACACTACAAAATAGTACGGCGAAATTCGCTCGTCATGCGCAATAAGGGCAATCCAATGACAGATTCCTTCAAATAGCGGGAAAATACCACTTTTTACTTTTGTGTTAGGCTAAGTAAAAATAAGGAATTTCCGTTTACAATGTTAATTAGAAATGTCTGTAATGGATAACGAAAAAATCGTGTTATAAAAAATACACCTGCTATCGTCTAATAAATTATTGTATACAACGTGTCCAATATAAGGAGAGCCAGTATGGGGATATTGGAAATGACAAGAGATGCGGATTTGGTTAAATGGGAAAAAAGTTGTGTAATTAAAGGACCAACAAAATAGCGCCTAGAAATCCTTGATAAGATTTTCTGTTTTTAAGTTATTTTGAAAAAACTGAATTTATGGATTTTTAACTATATTTTTTTCTAGCTTTAATATTAAAGTTAGAGCGAAACTGACGAAACTTCTTCGTAGCAACTTTTGATGAAATTAAAGATTTCATTGCCAATTTTTTTATTCTACGTTTCGTCTTCGAGCAACCATCATCAACTTAATTTTTTTAAATACGGTCCTGATTTTCTGATGTCAAATTTTATGAGTCCTTTTTATTCTGAATTCAACAATGTACCACACATTATGGTTTAATTACGTTGCGACCCTTTTTTGGCCATCATCAAAGAATTTTTAAGATACGGACCTGTATGTCTCATAGTTTTGTAAAAAATATGTACATACAGTATAGGTTGGGCAATTTTTAAGTGCACCACAAGAGTTTTACGAATCTGTTAAATGGTACTAGCGATAAGCACCTACCCTACTCTAAGCATAGCGCATCTTACAGTTTTGGAAAATCTTGTTCGTTTCTGATATCAGAAGAAAGCCCAGCTAACTGTATTTATCATAATTTTTAGAAAATTAAGAGAAATGCAGGTCCGTATCCTAAAAATTTCTTGGTGATGGTCAAAAACGGATCGAAACGTAATTAAACCATAATGTGTGGTACATTGTTGAATTCAGAATAAGAAGGCCTCATAAAATTTAACATCAGAAAATCAGGACCGTATTTAAAAAAATGAAGTTGATGATGGTTGCCCGAAGACGAAACGTAGAATAAAAAAATTGGCAATGAAATCTTTAATTTCATCAAAAGTTGGTATGAAGAAGTTTTGTCAGTTTCGCTCTAATTTTAATATTAAAGTCAGAAAAAATATAGTTAAAAATCCATAAATTCAGTTTTTCAAAATAACTCAAAAACGGAAAATTATATCCGAGGATTTCTAGGCGCCATTTTATTGATCCTTTAGTTACGCAACTTTTTTCCCATTTAACCAAATCCGTATCTCTTGTCATTTCCAATATCCCCATACTGGCCCTCCTTATCTTGGACACGTTGTATACCTATAAAAAATTTAGCAACTAAAGGAAGGGAACAAATAACTACTTTTATCATGGGAATACCTACATTCCAAAAAATACTTTCTTGTTTTACAAAATGACAACAACCAAGTGCGAACAACCAATCAAATTTGAATTGAAAAGTGAAATCACTCTACGATGCGTTCGAAAACTAACCTACTGGGGCGTCGCACTGTACCCCCCACTCTAATTAACGGCCGAGTGTAATTTTCACTCCGGTGCGACGTTCTCGAACGCAGCCCAGAAATTTTGTTTGAACACTGTCGGGCATGCGCATTACAGAATGTCTACACAATTTGCATTTTGGAGGCGTAAAAAAACTAAAGCGTAGAGAACGCATTTTAAACAAAGCCCTTAAGTTAGTTGCCCTCTCGCACCCACATACCTGTCTCACCAGACACTCGCATTTTATGGAAAAAGGATGATTTAAAAACAAGCAAAATATATCAAAACCGCTGCGGGGTCAGAACTCGTCTAGCCGTAGGAGAACAAAATGGCAGTTCTGTACGATATCCGCACACCCACCGAGACCGTTAGCGTCACTCGCCGATAGCATTTATGTCGATCCTACGCGGTATAACATAGCAACTGTACACTCATCACTGATTTTATACTTACGGCAACGGGCGTATTTTCTACTTAATATACTATTTTCGTAACCGATCTTGGCACGACGCCTTGATGGCGCAGTGGTCGATGTATCATTCTCCCAATTCGCAACGTTGAGTGTTCGCACCTCGCAGTAGCTTTTTTTTGTTATAATGATTTCTCTTTTTTCTTTTGACCAAAAAATCGGTTCTGGTCCAAAAGGCCAGCTAGGGGATCACCATCACGCGAGACAGACATCCACTAATTTGTTGACTTTTACTGTTGATTTACTGTTGTTGCGCGGCTGAAATACACCAATCAGGGAACGTTGCATTAGCTCTAATGTTATACCGCGTAGGATCGGCATAAATGCTCACCGATAACGATATATTTAAACGTCATTTTACTGACTAACTAATGCGCACATCCGACAGTATTGGAATAAAATTTCAGGGGACCGCCGGCCGAAGCAGTAGTCAGTCCCTATATTCATAGTTGTTTTCAAGTTTTTGCACGTAAGTGCAACACACAAATTGAAAATAAACTGTTTTCACTGCAAAACTTCTATAATCTATTATATTGGCAGTTTAGCTTAAGACGTTGTAAATAAACGTCAAATAGCACCACACAAGTGGCACGTTTAAAATGAAAATTTGAGGTGGGGTATGTTGAAGACACTTGCGTGATGTATTCCAAGCGGCACTGAAAAACATTTCTCGTTTCCCGTCAGTACAGGACGTAAGTGCCTTCATCATATGCCAGATTTTCATTCCAAACAAAACAAAAGCACGTGCCATTTGACGTTTATAGATATTATTTACAACTTCTTAAATTAGTTTTTGCAATATAATTATAGACGTTTTGCAGTGAAAACAGTTTATTTTCTATTTGCGTGTTGGGCTTACGTGTAAAAACTTGAAAACAACTGCAATAAACTGTTTTAGAGTGGCCTGATTTTGACAGGCCGCCAGTTTCTGTTGGAGGGCAGAGTATGGATAAACAACGTTATGCACGTGAGTGTTACCAAAATTTGAACAGATTTGTTGCCAAACAAAGTGGTGATGTTTAGAGTTCATGTAATTTAACTCAAAAGAACGAAACAACGTGTGCAATAGTGCAACCAGTCGTATCATTTTAAGAATTTTCATTCAATTCTCGGCGTAAAGCGAATAAGTTTAAGTTACACCCCTTCTTTGGTGCCAAATGGTAACACAAGCATCTGATTTGTTATTCATCCTCTTCTTCCCTCCAATAAGCTTTAAAACAAACAAATGTGTGCCCTCCAGCTGTCAATTGTGTGACGCCATTCTAAAATGATTAATTATATTTCAGAGGTTAGGTTAAAACGTCAGAAAGCACGTAGCTTTGTTTTATTTGGAATGAAAATCTGACGTTTATGACGCTCCACTTTTGTGGTGCATAGATGCTTCAACATGTTGTACGTCGTACGTCATGCGCATGTGGTGATAAAATTATTTTGCACAACGGGCATACTGGTATAAGTTTACCGTGATGGTGACAGTAACATATACGAAGCATGCGCCGTTAAAACATATTATTTTAGGCGCCATTGAGCTGGTATTCTCTGGTATTCTCTGGAGCTGATAAGCGTTTGGTGTTTGGTTGTAAAATTTTGCTGAATTCATATAACTAATTATAATTTCTTGTGTTCATACTATAGTGCATTTAATATATATGATCATGAAGACTCTTAAAACATTTAAAGTTGGCGACAAAGTTTTCGCAAAAGTTAAAGGATATCCTGCTTGGCCTGCTAAAGTGTTTATTTTATTTTACTCATTGTAGCAATATTTAGACACTCGTATATTTTAGGTAATGGAAGATCATGGCAAGAAATGCAATGTAAAGTTTTATGGAACAGGAGAGACGTAAGTAATTTATTCCTATTGTCTGCCTGAAACTGTCTGATAATACGAACATTTGATGTCGATATAGGTAACTTGGGGCTCGTTAGTTTAATAGTGTCTGGTTGTACAAAAAGGGTAAACAGGGCTTAAGTCGGACACCGGCTTTCCGATTGATTGTCATGATAGTAGCAGCTAAGCTGGTGTCGTGAAACTTCCTATTACTTTCTTCAAACAACCGGGAACCAGGCCTGAATATTCCCTCTTAATAATTACATTCAGATGCAGATTAGGTATTCAATCATAAATATACGTAATACGTAGGATTAAGGTCGACACAGGGAACATCGGTGTCTCGTGCAACCAGTGGTAGCTCGTGAGTAATGAGAATGGAGGTTTACACTCGGTGGTAAATTCGATTTGTAGGCGGTGTTGGGGTTTGTCTCCCTGAAGGTTTTTGAAAATGCAGTGCTTTAGGAGCCATTTTGACACAAAATTCATATACTACTTCACGCCCCGATCCAAGAGTTTTTCGTAAATATCCTGTTTATAACGGGGCATATAATAATTGTTTCACTTGAGCACAACAAATGTGTGCACCCATAGTAGCTTATGCAGAGGTATCCCCACCTTGACGCCTCGCAACCGTCTTAGCGGCAATATCCACTAGCATCTCTATTGCACGAGCGACAGTGGTCTGCCGGATTCTACCATAGCTTACATTAGGTGCTTAACCATATACGATTGTCCTCCATGAATTTACTTTACATAAGCAAAAAGTAAATAATTTTAACCATTTTTTGTTTGGGGAATTAAATGGGAGTCTTGTAGTGTTTGGATTTGGGTAGTGTTTGGGGGTTCACGTGCTCATGTGCTCTAATGGAATAACCACCACTGCGTGCAACATTAAAAAATTAAATTAAAAATGTTGTGGGGTAAAATAAAATTTAAATGCAAAAATAATTAAGTTAAATGGACTCTTCGTTAAAGGGATGCATCACCCGCTCCATGTATACCAAGCCCTTGAATCTGTACATGTTTACCATACCAGATTTGCTGATGTTTTGACTGCAGAAGTTGCGAGAGATTTTCAGCGGCGTTATGACCATTTGAATTTTCCACCATTCATAAACTGAAGTCTTGGGTAGAGTCTGATGATGGTTAATATTACGCATAATGTGAATTGTACTTAGCAGTGCTGTTAAAGAATAGTATTGTTAATTAAATATTATGTCCATCTAAAATGCTGAATGCTACCCCAACAAAACTGACATTGAAATGTTCATAGTTGTTTATGTACTTCCTTCAATGAAAAATGTTCTCTTATGTGAAACTAAATATTGCATGTTCCAAATACAAACCATTGATTTAATATCAGTGTATGTGAATTAAATTATCTTGCAATCCATTTTGTGCGTAGGCGCACCGATGAAACCAATGCAGTTGCATATACATTTAGGACGCACAATATTTAGTCTTACATTTGGGCTTATAAGAACAAAGTCAAAACTGTTAAGTGTTAAGTTTGAACTTTTCTGCAAGCCCTATATTAAGAACTCGGAAACTGCCGACATGTTTTTGTGAAGTTTAAAAAATAATGTGCGATGGTTTCAAACAGTATGCTAGTAACTATAAAATTAATTAAGAATTGCTATAAAATGGGCAACTGGACACTAATATAAATTTGTGGGATTTTTTCTTTTAATATTTGTTTTTTATTTATTTATTTCAGTTCCACAGTTATACAAATTTACAAAGTACAATATTCAGAGAGTCTGCAGCTCGTATTTTGCAAAAGAAAAAAAGCAAAACAAAATGTGGAAAATTTCCTCTGCCAAATATGTACTTCTGTCAAAACTTTTTTTACTGACGATATTAGGCCCGTTTACACGTAGAGGTTTTTCGACGCTTTTGGCACGTACACTCTAGATGCGCACGCCAAAAGTGTTCGTGTAAATGCAGGCATGGAGCGCGCTCCTGATGCGTGTATCCAAACCGCACGTCTGGACTTGCTGTAACGATATTTCCATCAGTGCTAGATCGCAGGTCTGGAGCATTACTGTAACAAATCATTTATTATTTTGCAATCATGTCTTGGCCGAAGGAAACTTTGGAAAGTTTGGTGAATTATACGCAAGTGTGCCTTGCTTATGGAAAATAAAATCAGACGATTACAAAAACCATAATCTAAAAGAACGTGCCTATGAAAAGCTCGTTGAGTTTTGTAAGACAAGTAAGACAACGACTTTGTTACTAAAAAAATTCAAGGGATTTCCCATCTGTGCGTATCGTATTCCAGTAACGCAGTAACTCTTCTTCACTCTAAAGTTTGGAACGCGACGCAAAACTTTCCAACTCTGCGGAAATGCCACACGCCACTACAAAACCTTAAGGTTTTGCCTTAACACTGACGCTTTTGACGTGTATGCTCTTGATCAACAGTTTGGCATGCAGTCTTGGATTGCTTATCATTTTCATATCACGCTCCAGATGCGTACACACCAAACGCGAACTCCGGCGTGGCATTCTGGATTGTCACTCCAAAACTGCAGCGCTGAACTGTCCGTGTAAATGGGCCTTTTGATTAAGTATGACAGTTAATATCTTTTTTATGTTTTGATAAAAGCCTGTTTACAGTCGGCAACTTTCGTTAAGTGCAACTATAATTTCCTGCAATTCCTACCATGCGCATGCACCGTGAGCACTAAACTTGCAATGGGGTCGTTGCACTAAATAGAAAATCGATATAATTTTGATAGAAATAAGTAACTTAGTGTTTAATGGGCCTCTGGGTTACATTTACTTACTCACCAATGGCCCAAAATTTAAACAATGGCGATTTTAGCACGAAGCGCGCCTTCTGAGAATTAAACAGAAATATGTGCTGCCTCGGTTACGTCATTACCTTGAAAGCGCTTGCGATCGGTCCCTAGTGAAAGCTAGAGTTACGTGGAGTTTAGAGTCGGTAAAGTAGGAAGCTTTATTTAATACTTCCGTCTGTCCTTACTACGAGGCACTTTTAAATATATCTTGCTGGGATTCGTATCACTATTGTTCTTACAACTAGACACTAAGCACTTTTTGAAGACCATTATTTTAAAAAAGATAAAACACTGAACACTATCTGTCAAACGACTCGACTGCGATGATTGTTTACGTTTGTGCTAGCAAGCATACACAAACAACGGTTGTACTTTCCGGTTAATATCGACACTCCTCGGCATTGCCGCAGATACGTCATCATTTAAAAGGCTTAAAGGGCCAGGGTCTTAACTTTGACGGTGGTTTAGAAGCCTAAAACGTTCGCTGTGAGAAAAATTAAAAAATACGGGTCAAATATTTTACGAGAATCTTCGGGAAAATATGATTTTTAAAAATTGTGTAACGACCCCATTATTGCTCAAGGCGCATGCGCTTGGTAGGAATTGCAGGAAATAATAGTTGCACGCAACGAAAATTGCCTACTGTAAACAGGCTTTAAAAGTTTCAAATTTATGGTAAATATGTAATTGTTTAAAACGCTTCCAAACATCAACTTTTTCAAATGGGTTTTTTCGCTCACGCTCCATTTAAACTTAATGACATAGTTTTGCTAAGGCGTATTTGTCATTTTCATTGGCAATGTCTTGTTTCACTTCAGATCCAGATGTCAAAATAGCAAGAAAGCAGTAAACAAGGTCTTGCAAAAGTCATAAGTAGAGATGTAAAATTTCCAGAAATATATTTTCTGGAAATATCTCTTGAAATATTTTCGAAATATTTCGGAAATATTGGAAATATTATTTCTGTATAAAGAATATGTAGTTTTTCAATCAAAATAATTCAAACGCAAATAAGATTTATTCAAATATAGAAATAAAAATAAACAAGACCAACTAAACAATATTCTGGAGTTGTCTGCGATAAGCAATAACAAATAAAGTGTAAAGGTCCATATAATTAATTATTATTGACAAGTAAACTCAGTGGTATCTCATCATCAGAATCGAAGTTGTTATGTGCTGGTCCTGATTCAGCTTCTTCCTCCTCGGGTTCCACCTCATCTGCATCTAATTGAATATTTGAAGACTCATCATCAGAGATGGACCCAAAGTTCTTTATAGAATGATCCCCTGATTCATTTTTTTTTCAACAAAGTGCTGTTGTGATTATGTACACTATTGGACAAAAGTAAAGCAACAAATTATTTTTTCGCTTCGCATACCTGAAAATGAGTCATAGCAACCCTAAAAAAAAACCGAAAGCTAGATTTTCCGCCCTTGGGCTTCTAAACTCCGAACGTCCCTACTTTATAGTTTTTCATCACAATCAGGAGACCTATTCTAATTTATTTCGACAAAAAGTAATCGAAACGATGTAACGTAATTTCGAGTCGAAAAGCACATTTTGTTCCTGACCACACTGATCGAAATATTTGGATACTTCGTAGTGGATTACAATTGCTATGTTGGTAATGACAGTCCGGTTTGGTCGTTTGGCGATATTTAAATTATGGTCATCTGTCATCTCCACAGATACTTATGTCATATTGTAATTATTTTGAAAAAATATAATATACAGGGTGTATTCGAATAAGTGCGAAAAAATTTAAGAGGCGATTCCTTGTTGAAAATTAAAGGGGGTGTTTGATATAAACAAATCCTCATATGTACCTCCCTTAGGAGTGACGCTCCTCCAAAGTGGGAGGTGGAAATTAGGTTTTTATTTATTTTCCCAAAATCTGAAAAAGTTAAGGAAGTGAAATTTGGTGGAAGGCTTCTAATGTTAAAAAGGCTACATTCGAATATTTTTTGACCTATCCATATTGTTATAAGTGGATGAAACTCTCAACCCCTCTTAATTTTTTCCCTTTTAACGTTTTACATTTTTACCGTGTAAGAATTTGATTGTTTAAAAATATGCCTTAGAAAGCTTCATTCATTTAAAAACTTTCGTATCTCTTTTGCTGTTTTTGTAAAATCAATAGTTTTCGGGAAAAAAAATGATTAACTTCATCATGCACTGAAAGAATTAAATTCCAAGTAAAAGTAGTAGGCGGCACCAAGTTGCTTAGAGGGGTTGCAAGTTTCATCCGCTTATAACAATATGGATCGGTCTAGAAAATCTTCGAAAGTAGGCTTTTTAACATTAGAAACCTTCCACCAAATTTCATTTCCCTAACTATTTCAGATTTTGACAAAAAAATAAAAAACATAATTTCCACCTCCCACTTTGGAGGAGCGTAACTCCTAAGGGAGGGACATATGAGGATTTGTTTATATCAAACACCCCCTTTAATTTTCAACAAGGAATCGCCTCTTAAATTTTTTCGCACTTATTTGGATACACCCTGTATATTTGAGTTTGTTTTACTTGTGGGTAAAGATGGAGGCAGGTAAATTGAAGGGAACAACGAAAAAAATGGGTTGTTAGCATACATACATAAACCGTGTTGTCTTCATAAATAATACAATTTCATAACCTACAACCCAGACGCACGTAACTCAACTCGAAATTTTGAATTCGACACGTAGTTTGACTCGAAACCACATTTCGACGAATCAAAAAGTAATGACGTCATATACCGTTTCGGAAGGAATCCGATAGATGGAAAACGTCGCATTTCGACGCGATTATTTCGACTTGAAAAGATTTCGAGTCGAAATTATGATTTAGAATAGGCCTCTATACTTGGGCCGCCCAACACCCTGCAATCATGACCTCTAGGCAGGACCACTATCAATTTGGGACGACCGAACCGCAGTGATGGGCTTTCTTTAGACTCAACGAAGTCGTATCACTCCAATTCGGCCGTCATAAATTAATATTGGCCCCGCTAGAGCACGTTCTTGCAGGGTGATCACTCCTTCTGTTCGGCGGCCCAATTATAGGACACCTTTGACTGTCATTTGGGCACTTTTTTGACGTTTCACATAATTTTTTATTAAACGTCAGTTTAAATCAAAACATACAACAAGACAAGTTTTCAACAATTTCAGTATACAGTAGACTCCGCCTTTAACGGACCCTGTTATAAAGGACACTCGGCTATAGCGTACTTACCATAGTGGTCCGTTCAAGCTCTCATAAGAAGTCTATAGAAAATTTTTTGTTATAACAGACCCTTTTATAACAGACACTTCGGATATAACAGACAAATTTAAGCGAAGGCTTGTCTGGACTAGTCCGCAACGCGAATTCGCTTGTGGGGTTAAATTATAATTACATAGTGGCAGAGCCGTGCAGCATGCAGTTCTATTTCTCTTTTTAAATCTTGATTATGTATTTACTCATCCATACAATATTTTTGTCTATTTTTGAGACTTGATATTTCTGTTAATCTTTTTAGAAGTTTATACAAACATAAATATTTGAGTTAATAAACGTCTTTCTAATCATCTTTATTTTTTCCAACCGGTATGCATATAAAGGACACCGGTTATAACAGACTCAAATAAGGTTCCCTAGAGAGTCCGTTATAAGCGGAGTCTACTGTATATGTAATTTGGTTTAATGCGAAACGAAAAACAGTTGTGTGTCACACAGGCAGAAAGGCATTTGCTGGCCCGCGGCTGGTTGATGCCCGAGCGACAGCGAGGGCAGCAGGCGACTTTCTGCCCTTATGACACAATATGTGATTATGTGCAAAATCTGTCATAATTTCAATATGGCACGTCCTTTCAATTTGAATTAAGTTATTTCTAGTGGTAATATAGCTTTATATGCTAAAAGTAATTATTAGTATATCAAAAAGAAGTATTAGTACATAATTAATAAGACAAAAGTAAAGCAACAATTTTTAATCTTTTAATTTTTAACATTATAGAACTCGAATCAAATAATATTAAAAATATGCAGTCACAAAGTCAATAGTTGATGGAATAACCATTATTGGCAATAACCTTTGACACCTTCTGGACATGGATGAGATTAACTTGTGGATAACATCTTCAGGAATACTTTGCCAAATTTCAACTATTTTATCCTGCAGAGCCTGCTTGTTTCTAAATGTTTGTGCTCGTATTCGTCTCTACCTCTTCCCACAAGTTTTCTATCAGATTTAGGTCAGGTGTTTAATATTATTTATTCGTCCTGAACCATTCTTTAACGAGGTTCGAGGTGTGCTTAGGATCATTATCCTGTTGGAATACGAATCGCAATGGCATTTCCCAATCTGCATGAGGTATCATAACATTCTGGAGAATGTCTCTGTACACAAAGCGATCCATAATACCGTCAATAAAATGTATAGGGTCTATCCCATTCAATGAAAAACACCCCCATAAAATTACGCTGCCTCCACCATGCTTGACTGTTGGTGTCACATACAATGGATTGAACCTCTCGGTTATAGTCCTTCTTACATGACGCATGCCATCAGAATTTGAAAATATTGTAACGCATTTCGTCACTAAAAAGTACCTTCCTCCAATCGTTTTTGGTCCAATTCAAATGAGTCCGTGCAAATTCAAGTTGTGCAGCTCTGTAATTAAGGGTTTCTTTGCGGGTTTTCTACTAAAAAGCTTTCCTTCAACTAATCTTCGAACTGTCCTTTTGCTTATATTTAAACTGTTAATTTCCGCGATAATCCTTGGACCAGACTTCCATGGATCTGCGCGACACACCCGTTTTATTAATCTGTCGGTATGTGCCGTTGTTTCTCTCGGTCTTCCCGATTTCGGCATAGTATGAATATGTCCCAGGGTCGCCACTTTTCGGGAAAACCTGGAAATATCAGGGAATTTAGAAATCTCAAAAATGTCAGGGAAACGTCAGGGAATCCTGTAAAGAGTCATGGAAATTTGCAATATTCTACTTAGTCATGGAATTTAATAATCTTCATATTTTTCTGTTTTAAAATTCAGTAGAAATGGCAATTTTTCTACCTGTAAGATTTATTTATTATTTTTGTTACTTGAATAAATGTTTATTTTCTTTTTTTTAATGTCGGAGCATTTATTATATTTTTCATGTGACTCCTCAAATAATTTAGAATAAGTCATGGAATATTACAAATTTGGTCAGGGAAAACCTGGAAAAGTCACGGAATCCCAAATGAGAAATGTGGTGGCAACCCTGTGTCCCCTCTGAAGGAATTTAGATAATATTCTAGATACAGTATAGGGACCCACCTCAAATCGATTTGCAATTCTCGGTTGCTTCTCTCCATTATTGAACGCGTTTAAAATTTTTTGTTTTAAGTCAAGACTTGTGACAATCTTAGTAACTAATACATTTTTGAGCTGGAGTATTTTTGTAGTAACACAGTCTCAGAAAGAAGGAAAACCCTACTAGGTTGTTGGTCAAGTACCTGAACATCGCAGCCTTAAAAGTTTAAAGATACAATCTGTTCTCATTTCTTACTTTTTAAGTATAATGTACTTTCCCAGTTTATGACCAATTTTTATGTTATCTTTGCAGAGGCCTCATAAAAGTAGAAGATATATATTATTATTTAAAAAATAAATCGAAGTTTTTAAAACCTATGAAACGTAAAGATTACAATGATGCAATTGAAGAAATTGAATCTGAAATTTTGGAAGATGGAAGCGACGGAAATGAAAATCCTGAAACTGAAGATAGTCAAACAGTAAGTTACAAATTGCAAAATGGGGAACACCTGCAAATTTAAAAAAGTTTGAATTGGTAATTTTGCTATTCAGAACAAATATAACTTCCGCATTTATAATTATTAGAAACTTAATTTCGTGAAAATTAAATAAGAAAGTTGCAGTGCTATTGAAATACAATATTTGAATTTGATGTACAGTTCCGAAGATATAATGTGGCATCTGCAAACATGTTGATTGGAGGCTGATTTAAGGCCATTTTTTATTCAGGGGCCATTATTATTTTATAGCTCTCCAATAGTGATGGGTAGCTGGAAACTTCTAAAGGGCAGTTTCCTGGGGAACAAAAGTAATTTAATTGCTTCTTAAAAAACCAAAAATGTAACCTGTGTTATGTGATGAAGATTATAAAACATATATTTTTTCAAACTGGAAAGTTTATAGGAACTTTACCCTTCGTTACTATGCAATTAGTGTTGCACACAAGAGCCTTTTGATAGTCTGAATTTCATTGCATTTTGAATATTGCAGATATTTAGTTAACACAACATATCATCAAAATTTGAATATAGTCAGATGTGTATTATATTTGTCATTTGTGCTAGATATAGTACTTAAAGCAGGCAGGTTTTCCTCATTTCTACTTATTGTACAATTCCATTCACAACTTTTACAGTAATTTGCTTCAATTTTGATTTTTTAAATAGAATAAAGTGCATATTTCATCTCTAATGTTATATGAGGGGATACTTTTGTATCTAATCTTATAATTTATGCCTTTGTAAGATTATAATGGCATTGGCACTGCTATGAAGTTGTGTAAATACATCACCTCGCCACAGAAGTGTTGACTATACATAGGTATACCAACACTTTTTAGGATTTCTTCTTAGGCACATTCAGATTAAAATAAAAATACAATGCAGTTTATTGAAAAGATAGAAAAATGCCCTAAATTGTGGGATACCACAAATGAATTAGGTATATAAAGATCGTAGGAAACGACATGCTGCGCTTAGAGAAATGACATCCTCAGTAGAAACTGAAAAATACTAATACATTTCACTTACAGAATTTTGAAGTTTACTCTCTTGTGATATGGCAGAGTAATCTTTGAAATTCTCTAATTGGGAAAACCCGCAGATTTTGAAAATGATCCTATTGAGAATAGTTTACTATCCGAAACAAATTCAGCAACTTTCTCTTTTATATTTGAGACTTATTTTTGTCATAATTAAATACGAAATGTGCATCACGCTTGCGGCACAATATTTGAATAACGTTTGATGTGCTATGCCCGACAGATTAGGTAGGGATTTTCACATGCACAAACCGATGCGTTAACACCCTAGGCCTTTGCTCATTCTCGATTCCTCCCCACTTTATTCAGGGAGTTGTTACTCTGCAGTGCAACAAATGGGCCTTCTACGTCACAGAAAGTGCGCATTTTAGCTCTCTCAGTTAAGCTGCTTTTGTAATTGCATATTTTTCTTTTACCACTGCACATAATCAAAATTGTTATGTGGTATGCGAAACATATTGTAAGGTCCGGTTTTTCAAAGAAACCAACACCCGATTAAGTTTGGCACTGGCTTTGTTGGTATGATACCAGGTTTCTGATTTGTTGTATCAGCATCGAAGCCAGTGTCAGACTTAATTCGGTGTTGGTTTCTTTGAAAAACCGGGCCAATTACAATACTAAAAGTTATAAATTCGATTGAGCGGGTCTTCCCCATTGAAGTGCATTCGTATTTTTTCTATTTCTGCTGAGAATTGCAACTTATTTTGCCGAATTACATATAACACTATAGGTAACTTCTATATTTATGGGCAGATTTTCAAAAACTTTTTTTTTATATTGTAGAGAAAGGAAACTCGACCTAGGGGATTCAACCAAATTAACCTAAATCTGAAATCCAGGCCAGAATTTGCGAAAATGGGTCAAGTTCTATCAAATAACTGACTGTGCCATCATATTCAGGGGATATCGCAAATGTTAGTTTCCAAAGCATGGTACAAATCACTAGTTCCGAAAATCTGGGTGTTAAATGCCCTAATTTTCATTAGATTAATTTTTTCAGAGACTATGCCTCCCTTACAGCCTTTTAACCCCTTCATGGCTCAAAGCGAATATACTAGCGAGGAACCTGACTTCTCAAAGCGAAAAAATTCACACGGTGTATTTTAATGGGTATTTGCTTGCAACATACAGTGTGCCCCAGGTTTGATGTTACAAGAGGTATGATTGACGGAAAATTTTGGAATTTCAATTTGGAATTTTGGAAATAAGCCCTGCTTGGTTCGAAACTAATTTCTAGTATATTTCGGTTTTTTGTAAATCAGGAGAGCCATGACAGCGAATGAAGAACTATTTTTGCGTCAGGTAAACGACCTTATGGGTTCATAATTCGGCAAAATGTTATTAGGAAAAGTTGTTCAGAACGTTAAATTATGCCGGTGTGCAAACATTCAGGCAGATCCGGCTACTTTGATGTACCTAACTTATTTTTCAGAATATCGCCTCCGCGGGGGTCTCTGCTCCGAACAAGCACTGTTTAAAATTTATAAATTTGGAATCATTTAGAAAACTTAATGCTTTTCTTTACGATTAACAACAAAATAATCTACGCCATATATTCCATATATTCCATATATCATGGGACACGCCAGGAAGTGCAAAATACTTTATTGTTTTTGTTTCGTTCTATCGTGGAAACTTGTATATAGCTATCACTGTCACTAGTTCCATAAAGAGCTCATGTGCGAGACGGAGGTTGCCCTTTTTCTTTTCTAGCTTCAGCCGGATTTTAGGTTTATAGTAGAGTTAACGTGAAAGTTTATCTTGATGTTCGCTGTACATTGAAAGGTAAAAATGTATCAAGTACATTTTCGGATGTTATTTGGGGTGCAAAATTACCCCCTAAATTCGTCTGGCGATATCGATGTCCAAGACACCCCCAGGGGGTAAAAACTGAAAAAACGAGGAATTTAGAATATTTCATTTGCTATCCGACCGTAAAAAAGTTTTTCTGTTCCGTCAAGTAATAAGCGAGTTATAACTAATTTCCGTTCAAAGTTTAACATTAGATGAACAGAAGAATATTTACTAAAATCGCTTGTAGTTCCATTATTATTCGTATTTCGCTTTCTGACAAAACTGAAAAATTTCTAAAACGCGATAACTTTTTAACGACACAAGATATCGAAAAAATTCAAAAAGTAAATGTTGCAGTCTGATACTTTTGCAAAGCAATGGTTTTTGAAATTTTGAAATCGAACAATAAATAAGGAAGATATTGCCAATTTACTACGCGCGCTTTGTCTCTACTTTCGCCCGTTTCCCATCTCATTCTGACGGGCTCCTCCGTGCCCCACCATTTCCCGCAAGCCTCCTAGTATCGTACTCGCCCATACCCGGCGCCGCGCCGGCATTGTTTGTATTGGTGAATGGTGAATAATAATTAATGATCAATTATCAATAATTATTTTCGAGCGTGATGATAACAAATGTGTAATATGCAAAAAAGGTGAAAAACTGGAGGAATTTACTCTAAAAACTATGAAAACCATTAAAAGATCGGTGAAAATGAGACTTGATGTGCAAACTTACAATAAAGACCTGAGGGTGCTTAATGATAAGATAAAAAATAAATAATTCATGTAAGTTAAGGTGGCACAGAAACTGTTACTCCTCGTTTACAAGCCTGAAAAACATTTCCACGGCAATGAAATTAAGAGCACAAAGTAGTCAATGTAGGTATATATAGGAAATGAAGATGTAACCGAAAGCAAGACAGAAAGAAAGCCAACAAATTGCGATACCACAAACCGAATTTTAATATCAATTTATGGGTTTTCTGTCAAAAATTGAAGGAGGGTAAATCTGTGAGCCAGGTGTTGACAACTAATTTCAGTAATAAACTTCACCTGAGGGTGCTTATCACTAAGCACCCGCAGGTCTTTATTAAGTTTGCACTTCAAGTCTCATTTTCATTGACCTGTTAATGGTTTCCATAGTTTTTAGAGTAGATTCCTCCAGTTTTCCGCCTTTTTTGCATATCACATTTGTTATCATCACGCGTTAATTGTTTTGTTTTTAACTTAAATTTATGTAATAGTTCATCGTCTGTTGTAACACATGAAGAACTCTCCATTCTGATGCCAAATTCACGAAAATTGCACGAAAATAATTGATAATTGATTATTAATTATTATTCACCATTCACCAATACAAACAATGCCGGCGCCGGGTATGGGCGAGTACGATACTAGGAGGCTTGCGGGCCATGGTGGGGCACGGAGGAGCCCGTCAGAATGAGATGGGAAACGGGCGAAAGTAGAGACAGAGCGCGCGCTTCCCGGCGGCGACCTTTACATCCCTGGTGTAAATTGGCAATATCTTCCTTATTTATTGTTCGATTTCAAAATTTCAAAAACCATTGCTTTGCAAAAGTATCAGACTGCAACATTTACTTTTTGAATTTTTTCGATATCTTGTGTCGTTAAAAAGTTATCGCGTTTTAGAAATTTTTCAGTTTTGTCAGAAATCGAAATACGAATAATAATGGAACTACAAGCGATTTTAGTAAATATTCTTCTGTTCATCTAATGTTAAACTTTGAACGGAAATTAGTTATAACTCGCTTATAACTTGACGGAATAGAAAAACTTTTTTACGGCTGGATAGCAAATGAAATATTCTAAATATCTCGTTTTTTCAGTTTTTACCCCATGGGGGTGTGTTGGACATCGATATCGCCAGACGAATTTAGGGGGTCGTTATGCACCCCAAATAGCAACCGAAAACGTACTTGATACATTTTTACCTTTCAATGTACAGCGAACATGATTTCTAGACGAGTTTTTCAAGCACGCGAACTCTACTATTAGGTTATTTTAAAATCAAAACAGGGATGAAACATCACTGAGCAATTAATAACGACCAATAATAAGAAACTGACATTTTTATATTTGTCGCATGGATATTCCGTTTTATGTAGCAATTTTTAACTGAAAACCATAGCAAACAAGACTTGTTTTGATGTCTTGAAACAAAACACTCGCCATATTGCTCTTTTGGCATCGGCGCATCGGGAACATGGAAAGGTGCTCGAGCTTGAGCATGCATATTAATTTGGAACTAGTGAGAAGGATAGATGATATCATTTGATTGATCCAGTGTGCAAAGAGGTAACTGAAGTACGTTTGGAATAGTCCGGTACATGTTGGCGTGGAGGCTACCTTGCATGTTGGTATCTAGTATTATAAAATCATTGGATCTAACATTAGTTAAAATTTGAGTTCAGAAACTTCAACGCAATTTGTGTTACACAAATTAATAATCCGACAAATCTTGACCCGAATAGAAAAACAAAACTCTTGACAGAAATGAAATGATCTGTCAGACAAAGTTTGTAATGTTTATTACAACGTTTCCATCTGAGAAAAATGTTTCTTGAAAGTAGCCGGATATGCCTCAATGTTTGCACGGCGGCATAATTTAACGTTCTGAACAACTTTTCCTAATAACATTTTGCCGAATTATGAACCGATAAGGTCGTTTACCTGACGCGAAGATAGTTTTTCATTAGCTGTCATGGCCCTCCTGATTTACAAAATTTTCAGTCGATCATACCTCTTGTAACATCAATCCTGGGACACACTGTATATAGCCGCTCGATGAACGACATCCTGTAAATGTGGACAATTCAATTCGTGCTTTTGCTCTCATTATTAGTTAGGATTTGTTATGCCCAAATTGATCAAAGTGACACAACTCGCATGTAACAGAATCTACCGAGGGGCGAATCACGGTCGTAAGTAAGTGTTCAGCACCATGTAACTACAGTGACAGTACCTGACAGTTTATGATATTATATGGCAGTCTTTGACAGTATCGTGACAGTCCCGTGACAGAAGTTTAATTTTTCCAAGTATGTATTACGAAATGGTACGCCACTGAACAATTTACAAAACTTTGATTTTTTTTTAAATTGCAATTATTTCCCAAGAAAAAGTATTTTTGTAATTGTTATTATAAACCGAACTCTTTTTCAAAAAATGGGCTCAAAGATCGTTCTGCAAAGTTAAACTTGGATGGTTTATTCATATTTGTTTCAATTTAATACTATGCCAAAATGATTCAACAATTGAAACAAATTTATTTCAGTTGGTATAGAATTTATTTAAAAAAAAAAAAAAACAATCTCAACATCCTGTGTCTCGAAAACTATGAACTTCCGTTATTTTAACGTGTTCCATCAGTTCCCGAAGTTCAATAAGTAAACTTCGGACCACTCTGTATAATATGGAACAGAATTTTGAAGTTGCAAAAAGCTGGTTCACCTTAAATGAGCTTAAGCTAAATGAATCAATAATAATAATAATAATAAACCAATTTTGAGCTTAACAGATGGAATGAAGGCAGAACGACTCTAGGCATTAATATTCTGTGTACCTCATTGCACCAACTTATGGGGCCGTCTGACCAAGGTTACATTTGCTTTGAGGATAATTAAAAAAATGGTTCGGCCTGAAGGCATAATGTCTTAGAGTATTGAAGTTGAGAATGCTTGCCATCACATTAAATCTGTTTTACCACAGAAAAGTGCCATTCAAAGCAAAGAAAGACTGTCAAACAGGACATCATACAGACCTTATTTCCAAAAATACTTCATACTTACAGTTCCTGCTACCTTTATTCTCTCATCTAGGTACGGCTTACACCTACCAAATTTCACTTAATTTACCCACAAGCAATTAACTCCATACTTATACAAGGCAGACTCACCTCATCCATGCTCTCAAGATTTGTCGAAACCTCAGAAGCTGGCATAGGCATAAAACTCTACAGTGATTGCCTAGTAGTGTTGCTAGATGAATATTTCCTTCAACAGTAGGACATGATAAAGAAAAACAGTAGGTTTGCCTATCTGAACAGTAGATTTTTAATAAATGTATTTTTTTAAACAAAACACAAAATACAGTCATACAGTGTAACCTCTGTAATCCGAATATCCGTACTAATCCGAACTGCATTTTCACCAAGTCATAGTCCGAACAAACCTCGCTAATCCGAATACCGCATGTACGTGCACTTGTTCCATACATTTAAACATTTGTGTAGTTCATTACTGCTAGGTGACACAATTCCAGGTGCTAGATGTGGTTACTGATCACTGAAAATGCAAAACAGTATCGGCAAACACTGCACTTTCCGAATGGGTTGATGCTTAAATAAGCTAAATCCTTTTGTTCTTTGTGCAGTGTAGAGAGATGCTTAAAAAAATGCACTAAAAATAGAGCAAGAACTTAAATTTGAAAATTTATTCTTGGCAAGAATTTTCATAAACAGCGGTATTAAAAATATTGGAATTTGCTTTATTACAGACCAAGATGCATATACTGTATGTTTCTTTAATTCGTTTCGTGTTTGAAATGTACGTCTTCTTTAATGCATATTCAGTAATCCAAACAAATCGCTAATCCGGATAAGGCCTTGCATTTAACTGTTCGGATTAAAGAGGTTGTACTGTATAACAAAGAAAAACAACAAAATAATCAATTCAAAAACATAAGTCATAAACTACACAGGTATAGACCTACAAAAATAAAATTAAATCTTTGGTAATATAGTAAATTCACGATACTTACTGTTGCACGCCACAAAATTATATCACCAGAATACTTTGTTGAGTTTTTGCTGATAGACGTGCCTTCCATGCCTCGTAAAACATCCTGAGAGCTATAAATATTTCACATTTAACTTAAAATCTACTTGCAGAGTGAATTAAAATAATTACCTGTTCAACTTTAACTAAATTACAAAGATTTGAAAGTTACAGTTACAACTTAATGTACAATTGAAAACTACCACATACAAAACAAACAAGTAACTGAAGTAATAAACGAGGATTTGGGATTACCCTACGAGCTTCACTTCACCCAACCGACATCTGACGTCTGCTGATTGCTGCTGTGTAGCCGCTAAACATAGCACAACAATAGATTTCAGAGTGAAACCAGGAGAACAGTAGATTGAGGGTAAAAACAGCAGATCTACTGTTAAAACAGGAGATCTGGCAACACTGCTGCCTAGATAATTGAAAGATTCACATATCCATGTTCAAGAGAAAACTGAAGAGTTTCCTTATAGCAAACCTGCCATACTCAAACAAGGACTTTTGTAATGTGATGGTGCCACATCTGTAAATAAATTTAATTATACCGTTTGGTGTAATTTGACGTGGTACATATTTTCATATGTAATATAAGAGTTTAGATTTTGTTCGCAAAATTTTTCGTTTGTAACGAGAGGTTGCCTCGCAATTTTACGAGCGACATTGCATAACAATTACGAGACTTCAGTGGAGTAATTTTTCAACAATGTCACGAGCAAAATTGGGCACCTCGAGTCTACAATAGACAAATTTTGTCAGGTAAAATCTAAACTCGAATGGTTATGACTATTTCACGAAAGAGACCACAACACTCAAACATAAACTTATTAAGTGAGAAAAATGCAATTGAATTTTTTATTGACAATGTCAGATGTTGACTTTTTTATATTTGAGTTTATATTAAAATTAAGAAAGTTCATAATTTTATTATTTTACATGTGCAAGTCTCATGCTCGGTTAAAAGGTAGGCTTGTCACAACAGGAAACTTGAAAAAAGTTTCGTTGTACTCTTCAAGTTGCAATGCACTTAGCTTTTGTTTTTGTTGGCATTTAATTATATTTAATTTGTTAACGTCAACTTGTAACCGTTTCTTTATTATGCTTCCCAAAATTTCTGCACAAATTGTTGCTTTGAGCAACGATGGTCGAAGTGTGCGGTATATCACGCAACATCTAAATATACTGCGAAGTACTGTACAAGATATGCTTTCACAGTTTCACGAAATAAATGGATTCACCAGAAGGGCTGGATCTGGTCGATAGCGGTCAACAAACGATCTGGATGACCGCTTTCTAAGCATTTCTGTACTGCGAGATCGAGGACTACTGTCAGCTCTTTTTGCTGGTCGATTAGCTGATGTTCGTGGAGTAGAGGTTTCAGCAAGAACAGTTCATAGGAGACTTAACCAAACCAACACAGTTTGGCCTCGAGAAGACCAGTTGCAGGTCCTCTATTAAATGCAGGGCATCGAAGAACACGACTTGTAGTTGGGTGAGGATGAATGGAGGAATGAACTCTTTTCAGATGAGTCGAGGTTTAGTTCCAGATCACCCGACAGCTACAAAAATGTGGCTGAGACCGTCGGAGCGATATAGTCAATGCTGCATATCTCCCAGAACAGGATTTAATGGAGGGAGCATTACAATGTCGACTGATATTGCTTTAGAGGCTCGCACCGAGTTAGTCTTCGTTGATAATGCCGCAATGACTGCACGTAGGTACAACCTCGAATGCGTAGAACCCCACGTTGTCCCCTGTATGCCATTTATAGGCGAGAATTTTCTTTTCACGGAGGACAATGCCCGCCCGCCCGCTGCTAGAATTGTAGGCCAGTACCTACAAGAAGTTGGTATACGTCGTCTCCCATGGCCAGCCACTAGTCCTGATCTCAACCCAATTGAACATGTGTGGGGCATGCTCGACCAGAGAGCGGAGATGTTAAATGACTTAAGAGTGACATTGCAAGAAGAATGGGCACAAATACCCCAAGGGGACATTGTCACCTTCATTCAAAGCATGCCACGTCGTTTGAGGGAGGTTATTGGAGTTCGTGGTGATAATACGCACTATTAATTTTGTTTTGTGTTAATGTGTTATTGTTTTATTTCGTTACTTTAAATTCGCAGAAAAATGTTAATCTCTATTTTTTGTTTTTTTAGTTTTCTTGTTAAGAAATATTTATGTTCCATTTTTTTAAGTGCCATGATGAAATTTCACTTAATTTAATATAATTTAAAACATTCCATTGTTTTTCATTAATTAAAACAACAATTTTTAAGGTGTTCGTTTTTTTGTTCACCAGTGTATAATAAAAATTTAATATAAAAATATGGTGAAGTGAAGAACTCGGAGAAGTAGTTATTCTTGCAATAGCCAGGTTTATTGCTTTCTTATGGCTAAGACCGTCTCCATATTTTTTTGTCAATTTGTAAGTTATTGTATTAATAATAATTTATTGTTACCATCATTTCAGATATCCGAAAGTAGTATTGACAGTACTGAAACCAAAAGGAGTCAAAAACGTTCACATTCTCTAACAGAGAAATCTGATGAAAACATAAGTGTGAAAAGGCGTAGAACCAGTAGTACAGCAGAAACCACAATAGATGCTAAGGGTAAGAAATTGAAATCATACTTTTATCCGTATTTATACTATTGAAATATTTAGGTGAGCAAAGTGAAAATGACTTACTTGATGTTGATAAGGAAAATACAGAAAGTACTTTGCAGACTTCGAAAAATACAACAGACAGGTTTGTTGTGATGGTGAATTGGAAACTTAAATGTTTATTGACATTTCACATATTTTAGAGCTAATGACATAAATGTAAATGTATCACATTTAGAAAAAGAAAAGGAAGTAAATACGGAAGAAGATGCTGTTCTGCCAGATGCAGAGAAAACCGAGGAAGAAAATTCAAGTAATAATAATATCAACGATGATTTGACAAAATTTGTTTTTAGAAATGACAAACAACTGAAAAGTATTATAGCTTATGTGAGTAGTTGATTTTCTTATATGCCTGTTTGCTATGAGTGTGCGATAAAGAATTGATAATGATAATCAAAATTAACGCCAAGTGTGTTTTCACAAATGTCAGATTTTGATTCTAAACAAAATGAATGTCAGGTCAAGTCAAACAAAGCACTTCGCTAGACTTTTGCAATATAATTCTAGTAGCTTTGCAGTGAAAACAGTTTATTTTCAATTTGTGTATTTTGTTTACTTGTTTTTCTACACCTATTTATATGACAATTATTAGCTAATAATTGTCATATAAATAGGTGTAGAAAAACAAGTAAACAAAATACACAAATTGAATTATGAAATCATAGTTCACTGTATTCGGCCAATCATAAATATACATACAATAATCACTGTTTCCCTGATCCAATGATATTTTATATCGACCACGATCAACTCTTGCTGGAGCTGACAATCGACTTGGGTGACAGCCAAGTGTATTGCCATATTACTTGTTTACGTTTTCCAATGTATGCACTTCGTACGAATAGGTACCGATTTATCCGTGCAAACTAATAATTCAACCACTAAAACTGACAGAATTTACCAATGGAAGGGACAACTCCAAATTTATATATTAGTAACGGCACAAATTACAATATATACAGGGTGTCCCACGGTGGCGGCCTGTTAGAAGTTTATGGAGAACGAAAAATGGGATAAATTTGAAACTTTGCATGGAATTATAGTTAGTAGTAATCTACTTTTCTAAAATATTTTCAGACTTCTAGCACTTCCTATTATACCGGAAGTTGACATGAAGTTCAGTTTTTTAAATAGGACAACCCCCGAATATAAGTACCAATAATTTGTTTTATCACGCGAGTTTGAATTATTTTTGCTCTGAAAGTTTCTTGTTATCTCTTCTCTTTTTTGAGATAAAAATTATTTTTCGAAATTTTGACACATTTCCTCCGCCTTGAAAAATCGCTAATAACTTTTGAACCAAAACATTCATTAGCTTAAAATTAGAATCAATTCTTTGCTAATGAATGTAGCTCTCCGAGGAATCGTTTAAATTGGCTTCTTTACAATTAGGAAGTCTAAAAAGTCTTCTAAATGGACACAAACTTCAAACACTTAAAAGTCCGTTTTCTGTAGTAATACAATAAGTGGTCTGGAATTGTCGGAAATTTTACGAAAGCTGTTGCGTTGCTTGGTAGCCACGAGTGTAAATTTGACAGTTAAAAGTAGGGGTCTACCGAGGACTCGGTACTCGGCATACCCGGTCACTTTGGCCGAGTACTCTGTATGACCAGGTATTTGCATTACTCGGCCGAGTAACAGAAAAGTAAAAAAATTAAAAAATACGTTATATTTTTATTTTAATAAAGTCCAAATTTAACACAAATTCTTTGGTTTTAAAAAGAAACAATATCACGAAAACTAAAACTACTAAAACTAGGTGTCTAATTCTAATAATTTATAATTGAAATGGTAAATTTTGATGTAGGTTTTCCTCAAATGGACATAAATCTTTAACCACTAAACCTAAACCTAAATACACCTTTATTTCGCACCCCTGTATAGGAGTAGTGATGTTAAATGTATTACTCGGCCGAGTACTCGGTACTCGGCTTTGAAATTTTACCGAGTATTCGGTACCCGGCTTTTTGAAAAATAACTCCTCGGTAGACCCCTAGTTAAAAGATCAGCGCGAGTGATCTGTCAAATTTGCACGAGTGGCTAGTAAAAGCAACAGCTTGAGTAAAATTACCTAAAAATTCCATTCTTCCCATTTTGTTCCTCTCTTCTTTTTACCTACTTCTTTGACTTGAATGCTTGTCTTACTATCCTACTTTACTCTCTTCTCATTACATGACCCAACCATCTTACTTGACCTTGTTCAATGGTTGTTTCTATAGGTGTTATTTTCAACTTTTCTCGAAATACCTGATTTATAATTTTATATTTTCTTGTTTTACCTTCTATTTTCTGGAGGAATCATTTCTAGTCGGGAAGCAGCTTCCTTAAATTCAAAGTGGTCGTCCGAAGTCGAGGACTCACTTGTTTTGAAAACTGTTTTCTATGTAAAATCACCCGCTGAATCCGAATCCGGAGGGCGCCCGTTCATTTGGGACAGCCATGACCTTGGAAAATGCATTTTTTCGTAAAATTTCGAAATATTGAAAACTCCGAACATTTCAGTTTACATCGTCATATCTTCGTTCTGGAGATAGCTAGGAAGCTAATTTGTTTTGAAATGTTCTCCAGGCATTTTTGCAAACCTCTATACACAATTAACTTTTGAAAAATAACTTCGTCAGAAATTTGTAATTTTTTACACCGCGACATTTTTGTGCACCTTAATTTTCACCACTCGAGAAAGTTTTTTATTGTAAAAGATAGATACCTGTTCAATCGAAATAATATGTCGTGAAAAGTATGCAGAAGTTTTTAGTGAAAAAATCATCTCGATATCTGCAATACTGATCGAGTTCCAGCGATTAACAAAATATTGCTTCTTGCGCTTCGACATAGTGTTCTATCTACTCTGCGCATCTACCTACTCCGTGCATCGCGGGCGGCTAATCTCCGTCATATATGCGGAAAACTCGTGCAAGTTTATGTTTAATTGTTTACAAATAACATACCATAACTGTAAAACTGTTCTTTATTTTTCAAATTCTGATGCGACAGACATACACTAATTCTACCTGTTTTTGTACCTGCCGCCAGGGCCGTTTCTAGTGAGCGGGGAATGTGTGTCAAACACGCAGGCAGCCAATTTTTGTGGCGGCGGGCGGTAAACACCCGCCGCCACTGTTCCGCCGAAAAAACGAAATCGGATTGCCGAATACCGAATGGCATTCACTTTAAGACGGCACGCGCGGAGAACTTAATATTATGCAGTTACTTCTTACATTGTATTTTTTATGCATTTCGAAGTAGATCTTATATCAAATTTATGTTACGCCCATGTATGGAGTTCAAATTTTTATGTATTCCTATTTTGGGAACAAATATAAAAACTTTTTAAAAAATTAAAGGGGCGCATGGTTTTATTCAAGCCATAAACACCGGAGTTTTTACATAATGAAAAATATGTCGCATAAAAATTGCAGCTAAAAATGAAAACACAATTTTTAACTTTTCAGTTTTGTGAAAATGATTTGAGATATGTCGAATTTCTTTTCAGAATATTAATAAACATCAAATTCTACAACTTAGATGATAAGATAACCGAGTTCCCCCCCAAGTTGCATGCCTAACTTCTAAAGACCTTTAACAAGGTGTCAGACAAACTGCAAAGTTCATTTTTTTCCTTAATGATTTGTGAGATTAAAAATGTGAGTGAGTGAATTAGCAGGGATGGCACAAATGCTGTCTCTACACGCAGAGGATTTGGTTGCTTTCCTGGACTGAATTGGTAGAAAACTGGAGAAAAACTGTAAGTGTGTGACCTACATCATCAAATATACGAACATGACTACGCTCCTGTCACGAGAAGCTCGCTTCAAATCGTAAAGTGTATGGCGCGAACGTGTAGGCTGAAAATTCATCTCACGCCAGCCCGTTTATCTTTTACCGACGCACCCGGAGTTAACTCCGGATGTGTACATGTAGGGTTAGTTTAAGATAATAATAACAATAATAGGTCTTTATTTGCAAACCGTAGTTACAAAAGGCGAAGTCTAGCAACAAACTGCTATTATTATTATGTATTTTAAAAATATTTTCTTCTGTACAGAGTGGTTCGCCAAAATGTAGCAAAATAAAGTTAGATATTTTGAAGTGGAACATTACATATTTGACTTCAATTTAGAATTCTTCATAACGTACTCCCAAAGGACTTGTACCTTGACGCAGTTCTAGTAATACTGGGACGGGTGGGATGGCTTGCGCGCTTCAATGATATAAAGAGCCGAACCATAGGTTTAACCATATTGGAGGGGTTTTTATTTGAGAAGCCAGACTAAATCAAGTCCCTGGAAGGGGGCAGCAGCTCTTTCAGTAATCATAGTGGCAGAGATCGTGAGGGTCGGTATGGCACTGTGATACACACTACTGCGATGTGGAAGGCAACGGGAAACCACCACATTATTTTATCCCTAGTACAGCGTACTTTAATTTATGATGATGGCACCTTCTGGAGTAAAATATTCCGGAGGTAAAATAGTCCCACATTCGGATCTCCGGGAGGGGACTGCTTCGGGGGGAGTCATCAGAAATGATAAGTGTAACATCTCACGAGTCGGAGCGTGGAATGTTAGAAGCATGAAACAAGTAGGGAAGTTAGAGAATTTGAAAATTGAGATGGATAGGTTAGCATTAGACGTAGTAGGTATCAGTGAAGTGCGATGGCCAGAAGCTGGAGACTTCTGGAGCGGAGATTTTAGAGTAATACACACAGGATCTGTAGGAGGAAATTCGGGAGTAGGAATTGTTATGCGGAAAAAAGTAGGACAGAGTGTAGAAAATTTCTTACAGCAAAGTGACAGGGTAGTTATGGTTAGGTTAGATTCGAAACCTGTAAAAACAGTAATAATACAGGTATATATGCCCACTTCTAACTACAGTGATGAGGCCGTAGAGGCAGTTTATAGTGATATTGAATATGTGCTAGATTTTGTGAGAGGGCACGAAAATTTAATAATTACAGGAGATTTCAATGCAGTCGTAGGCACAGGGCGAGAGGGCGGAATAGTTGGCCCCTTTGGATTAGGCAATAGGAACGATAGGGGAGTTAGACTGATAGAGTTCTGCGATAAACATAACTTAACGGTCGCGAACACTCTATTTCACCATCATGTTAGGAGATGCTATACGTGGAAGATGCCAGGAGACTTAGGGAGATATCAAATAGATTACATTCTCGTTAGGCAAAGATTTAGAAATCAAGTTAGGGATTGTAGAAGTTATCCAGGAGCAGATATAGATAGTGATCACAACATAGTCGTTATGAAAGCCAATCTTAAATTTAAGATTTTGAAAAAAAGAAGCGGAAGTAGGTATTTTGACCCAGAGAAACTAAAAGATGATGATATGCGCAATAAGTTCGAGAAAAAGACAAACGAAGCACTAAAGGGCACGGGTGGAAATATTCTTAGGGACATAGAGGCAGAATGGAATTGCATTAAAAATAGTTTAGTTTCCTCAGCTAGGGATATTTTGGGTCATAAACAGAATGAAAGTAGGAAACCCTGGATAACAAAACATATTGTGAGTCTAATAGAGGAAAGGCGAAAATATAAAAATAGGTTAGATGAAATAGGGAAACAAAGATATAAGGCGATCAAGTGGGAAATTATTCGGAAATGTAGGAAAGCGAAAGAGCAATGGATCGATAATAAATGCAAAGAAGTGGAAGATAAGTTCGAAGTAGGAAAGACTGATGAAGCATATAAAATAATCAGGAGAAATTTTAGAGAAATTGGATCTAGTACCAAAAACATTAGAAATGAGGCAGGAGATATCCTAATCGGAAGTGGGGAGAAGGCAGATAGGTGGAAAGAATATTTAGGAAACTTATATGCGGGACAGGAAGTGCAAGATATATTAGAAAGCGAAAGCAGTGTAGAGGGGGATAACCTAGGGAGTCCTATAATGAGAGAAGAGTTTGAGATAGCACTAAAAAGTTTAAGGAATAATAAAGCACCAGGTATAGATGGCTTGCAGGCAGAAATCTTAAAGTGCGCAGGTCAAGAGGTAATAGATCGTTTATTTAAATTAGTTAGTCGCATATACCTGACAGGCGAGATTCCAGAAGATTACAAACGGAACATCATAGTAGCTTTGCCAAAAAGAAAAGGCGCGGATAGATGCGAAAATTTTAGAACTATCAGTTTAACTTCCCATCCGTCAAAAATTTTAACTAGAATTGTGCAAAGAAGGATGGAGAAAAAGGCGGAAGAAATATTAGGAGAAGATCAGTTCGGATTTAGACGAAATAGAGGAACGCGCGAGGCCATTCTAGCTTTACGAGTAATTATAGAAAAAACGATAGAAAAGAGAAAGAGCGTCTATATAGGATTTGTAGATTTAGAAAAAGCCTTCGACAACGTAAAATGGGGGAAGATGTTCGAAGTGCTGAGAAAGGTAGGGATGAAATACAGGGACAGAAGAATAATACATAATCTCTACAAAGAGCAAAAGGCAGTTATAGAATGTGAGCAGGAACAAAGGGAAGTAGATATCCGGAAGGGAGTGAGACAGGGATGTGCATTGTCACCTCTAGTTTTCAACTTATATATCGAAGATGCGATTAATATTGTTAAGGAAAGAACAGCCTCAGGGATCAATGTACAGGGCCAAACTATTAACATGCTCAGATTTGCGGATGATATAGCAGTGTTAGCATCTAGCAAAGAAGAATTAGGAGCGGCTTTGAATGAAATGGAAGCAGTTTTGACACAGGGCTTCGGCATGAAAATCAATAAAAAGAAAACTAAAATTTTGGTATGTAGGGGATGTGAAAATAGAACTAAAATGGAAATACAAATTGGAAATGAGAAGATAGAGGAGGTCGCGGATTTCTGCTACTTAGGAAGTAAAATAACTCAAGACGGTAGGAGCACTAAAGATATAAAACAAAGAATGGCGCAGGGCCGAGTTGCGTTTAACAAAAAGAAACAACTATTATGCTCGAGAACGGTTAATATAGAGACTAGGAAGAGACTCTTAACGTCGTATGTATGGAGTACGGCATTATACGGGTGCGAAACTTGGACAATAGGAGAAGCGGATAGAAAAAGAGTAGAAGCGTTTGAAATGTGGTGCTACAGACGCATGATGAAGATACCGTGGATAGATAAGGTTAGCAATAGGGAAGTATTAGAAAGAGTTGGGGAAAGGCGAAAGGTATGGAAAACAATAAAGAGTAGGAGAGATAGGATGGTAGGACACCTTCTAAGACACGAAGGAATAGTTCGTGACATACTAGAGTCAGAGATAGGAATAAAAAGAGGTAGGGGTAGGCCTAGATTAGACTACTGCTCTCAAATAGTTAGGGATGTAGGATGTTCTACTTTTAGGGAAATGCGTAGGTTAGCTCAGGATAGAAAAGAATGGAGGTACGCGTCCAACCAGTCTTCGGACTGAGAACCTTATGATGATGACATAACGTACTGAACATTTTTTGCAAATGAATGTTAGTTGCCTTAGATCAAAAATTTTCGGAACAATTGAGATTTTTTGGAAAAAGTTTCATTTTCAGGTGCAGTAGGTCTTTGAAAGATGAATTAGGTTCTCTGAAGAAATACAGGTTGTTTCATTTAAAATAAACACATTCTTAAGCTTTGAATTATTTCAGTTTCAGAATTTTTTGAGACCGTCCTGTACAAAAAACAAAAGTTTTATCTGGTGAAGTCTCTTGAGCAAATGTGTTCCAACAGTCCCACCAAAGGATTCCTTTCCAGTTCAGCAAAGCAATTCAGTAAAAGTAATTATTGGCATGCTGGAAAATGTAATTTTTTCGAAAAAGTTGCAAGTATCTAGAAAGTTATTTATTTTAGGTACTTACCCCAAAATGTTCAAATTTTTTTGGAAAATTCAAAATCATTTTCAAATATGTATGTCAAAATATTTCAGGATTTAACTACTTTGGTTTGCTTCAGTGAACCATCCTGTATAAAAGAAATTATTTTTAGAATATGACCCTATGTCAGCCCTATCCAACCTATGTGCCATTAAGAAATAAATTAACTTTGCGGTTTGACAGACACTCTCACTGTATATTGTTCAACATGAAATACAAATTTGTACCTTTAATTATATGCAATTTGTTTATATGATGAACTTAAAAGAAACTTTGTATTTTTAGGCAGAGCATGTTCGAGATAATGAAGCATTATACAAAGGTAAAGAAATTTTGGAAATGTTCATACCTTTACAGAAATGAATTTGTAACATGTTAATGATAATGTAGTCGGATGCCACCAGTTTGATTTCGGGCAGCCTGTCACACATTTTGTATGCTCATTCCACTTTCAGCATGTTTTAGTGAATCTTGTTTTTAGATAAACCTGTGGAGGAGAGGGCAGACCAAATGGAACTACTAATAGCAAAATTACCGTCAGGAAAATGTGTAGCTATAAAATGTAATATTAAAATCCCTTTAGACTGTAAAACAGAGTTGCAAATGGCACAACATGAAGCAGCAGAAATTGAAAAGCTATTAACTGTGAAAGATAAATTAGAGGCTGGAGAACTCAAACCTGAAGATGAACCTGATTTATTCGAGATTAATTTGAAAATAACAGGTAGGTAAAACATTATTTTTATAAATGTGCTTAAGAGGAACTACGTATTCCACAGTTTGTTTTTAAAAGTGATACTTAACGAAGCTGATACTACTTTTATTTGATATAGGGGGCTGTATCATTTTAATACTTGAACATTGACATATTCGGCTGCCAAGGTAAATTTCAAAAAAATGCCTCGGGTGCCATTAAGTCCATCATGATTTACACCAAAGACTGCCATGCTTGAATTATTGTAATTGTTAAAATTTTGAGGTAATTATGGTGTTATGGACAAAAATTCTAATCGTACATCCAAGTCCTTCGTAGCACAAACATGCGATTATTACTCGATGCCATAGCGGACATTCTAGACGATCAAATTAGAGTATCTATACATGCCATAGCGGACACTTGAGCGAAGGAGTGGACACGATTTTGCGAATTCACACTTGCCTATTATTATTTCTTACGGGGTAGGTTTCTGGTCCGTAGCACTGAAGCTCAAGCTTATTGTGCCCCCATACATAATTGTCTCATAAGTTCGGCCCCCTCAAAGAATTTTAGGACAAGACTTATGGGTGCATCTGCTATTACTTTTGGTTCTACAAACATAGCTCCAAAGCTTGTATGTCTAACTGCGCCAAGAGCCGGACATCCTGCAATCAGGATTTCTCATAAGTGAACAGTGTCCCGTCTCAGCTGGTTCTTACCCAGTCGTATTAACTCTTCAGCTCTCTTGCTGGATGGTCTGCTAATGAACATCCGCGATTGCCTCAGTCCAGGAGTCCCCATCCAGTAAGAGGTATGTTTTTGTCTTAGTAGGTCCTTTATCACCTCTTTGGCTATCTGATATGCCAAACGACACGTAGGTTCCGGCCCTATCAGCGGGACTTTGGCTCCCTTAAAGGTCTGCTTTTTCGTTCCCTTCACTTCCTTGATGGCCTTTCACCCATCGTAGAATAACCTTGTTATGTACTGCTAGACGAGCCAGCGAGTCCACACAGTCTTTAACTGTTCTGGATTGTATCTTTGTAGCTTCCAGAGCTTTCAGTGCTGCCTGGCTGTCAGTGAGAATCTGGATCCTCCTGTTTTGAAAGGACCTCCTGATCATCTCCTGCGCACATATGGAAATTGCAGTAATTTCTGCCTGGAAAACGGTTGCAAGGCTGCCCAGGTTTATGCTAATTTCATTCCCTGGGCTTTTGCCAGCAATACCCACCCCAGTACTATGTACAGTTTTAGACCCATCTGTATACCAAATCGTCGCCCTCCTCACCTACTGGCGTAACTGACAATTTCGTGAAAATTGAGTTACCCCAGCAAACATTTATTACTGGCCCAACGCCGAGCAAGTGCCAACGTGCCGGTAATAACTATACAGGCACAGTACTGGCTACAGACACTGGCCCAGCGTCTATAGGAGACTCTGGCCGTTATCAGGGCCAGTAGTTTTATCCGTGCACCTGCAGTACACAGCCAGCATAATGCCAGTATCCTATAAGCACCGTTCAACTGCTTTTTCGAAGCCTACCAACAGTGCATTGCCATTACTGAAACAGTAGTTTTATTTCGCTCCTAGAAGAATTTTTTTAGCACACTGCCATTACTGATTGCATTCATTTGAAATGTACCGTTCACGGGTAGTAAAAACATTATTATTTAAAAAATTTGTTTTATTGCTTTTGCACTTGGAATACAACAAAACAAAATTAAATTCTCTAAAAAAATAAAATGTGTGACTGGGAAAAAAGTAAAAAAGCGCCCATAACTCAACTATTACTGAAATTTCAGGTATTTTTGTATTAGAGTTTGTTCAAAGATCCAATTATTTTCCAAATATCAAGATATAAATATAGAGTTCATTCCAGAGCATCTCATACCTAGAGGCTGGAAACTAAAATGATTGCCGGTTCAGTTTCGTTCAGGATTAAGTACTTATGCAATTTCGGTTCTCGGTCTGTTTTGGTTTTTTAAATATAAATTTCAGTTTCTGTTACGGTTTCATTTCACTTTCCAAATAGATTTAATTCTTCATATACACCAGGACGAAATTTAAACCATCATCTTTATTTTATTTGTTTTAAAAAGAGGCAAAAAGCAATTTTCGCCGTTGTTTTTCTACAAGCGGAAATTTGCATTTGATTTTAGATTACAGTGATAAAATAAAAAAAATAATGCTGAACAAAACTAAAACTTAAAGGTTAATAGAGAAATTTGCTGAACGGGAGTCTAATTTTGAATACTGCAGCACTATTTTCGCGCTTTTATGTTACCGGAAATCTAAAACAAAAATCAAAAATTGGTTTTATTACTCACTTCGTTTGCGTTTAAATTATGTCTTGAAACTTGGCGTTTCGAATTTCAGCACCCTTAATAGGATAATCAATGTAGATAAGTATTTGTAAAATAAAAGTAACTCATATAATCATATGAACAAACTCAAACCAAAAACAATCTGGATAAGAATAAAAGCAATTGATTAAACTGGTCGCACTTTAGCCAGGCTGTCAGTTAGGCCGGGCAAGCCGAGTCGTAAATTTATTAAACACAAGAGTTTAAACAAGAATTTCACCTGACTTCGCCCTTTTCAAAATGCGAGCTCCCATTATTTAATAAGATCTTGTGTTTAATATTTTTCCGAACCGCTGGCAGGTTGCTAATGAGCGACATGAAAATAAGTATAAAAAACATAAAATTTTTAAAATAAATCGTCTAAATTGTTGACATGTCATTCATTATTCTTGTTTCTCCTATGGTTTCGTCCTCCATCTCTGTCAAAGGCATTCCTTAGCCACACTTTAATTACTGCTTCTACATCACTGATGGTAGCATTCTTGCATAACGGATTCTTTCTCACAACGCCTGGAAAATTTACTTCAGATAGTATCTAAATAAGCACAAAAAAGAAACACATGTAACTTATCGACTATTAATTTGACAACATTCTGCAAAGCTACAAATGCTTTTTTGTTGTTTCTCCCTGACCAATTGTATTTAAGACACAACTGGTGGACCAATACCTTGGTCAATACTCTTCTAGTTGTGTCAATCGCATCCTTTCCTCCTACCACCGCAAACGTTGAGCACTATAAAATGAAACAATTAATAAAATACTATAAGCAAAAAGCACAGGAACCTACAACAGACTTCATAACTTCTTCATTTTCGAGCTGCTTGTTAAAATCTTCTAAATCTTCAATGGTAGTAGCTGGTAATAATTTACAAAA
The DNA here is from genome assembly GCA_963966045.1 of Xestobium rufovillosum. NCBI lineage: Eukaryota > Metazoa > Arthropoda > Insecta > Coleoptera > Ptinidae > Xestobium > Xestobium rufovillosum. Next base: position 38,769,882 of record OZ014494.1, on the reverse strand, counting down.
TTCATCTTCTTGTAGAACATCATGTTGTACATTTCCTTGAACCGTGCGAGTAAGATACCTCAAGTTATCTTCCATGGACCCCAATTTTGTAAGAATGCTTCTCAGCAGAGCTGGAACATTACATAATAAAAACTCTAATTCAAATAAAGGAAACTATATTCGTAACAAACCTTCGTGTGTTGAACATCCAGCATTTGTACATTTCGATACACACAATGATGAATTCTGCTGAGTCGGTGATGACATATTGTAACTGCTGCGTGCAACTGTATGTGATGGTGTTGATCGGTATACGTATTGACTAGCTGAAGTTGGTGTGGAATGTGGAGTATTACTAGCCAATTTTGGGGGCTGTGGTATTTGCTCATCATCAGAGGAACTAGACATGTTATAATACAAAAAGTTTTCGGAATTTTTATTTATGGTACGTTTCTTTTTCCGTTTCGGCTCCCCATCTTCACTTTGTGATACGCTTGATTCCACTTCTAAATATTTCAATTTTGACGTAGCCTTCTGGAATGATTCTGCAAAATACAATATTGATTGCAAGTATAAAATATGGAGGTCTTTGTATTTTTTAAGACATTGAATTTTTGTGCTTTACAGAGTGTTAGATCAGTCAATGTATTAATGTCAAATTTAAACTGAAAAATCAATCTTACTGGAATGGTATTTAATCGTAACGGGGCATTTCTCACTATTCTCTGATGTAAGAGAACTGTGCTCCATTAGCATTTTCCTCCTTAACGAATCACTTTTCACTTTTGGCCAATGACAGAAAACTTTATTGTCGGTCGTTTCGAGCCAACTGGACGAAATAATTTCCATGGGAATAGTACCATCTTCACTTATTTCTTGTGGAAACTCAACGACAACAAAGGTGCTGAAAATATAATGTACATACCAGAATATTTTAAAATGCAAACGTATGAGCATGTGGAGAGTATAAAAATTAGATGAACAAAAACCGTACAAAAACTTTTGCCTGTTATAGTTTGAGAACAATGAACAAGAATTCCCATTGCACCTCATAATAGAAGTAACATGTATTATCCATCTGGACATATAGGTATTGGATGTGAAACTTAAGAATTGATAAATAATTGCTATTGATTATTGACTGGTGTTTGTGTAGTGCTTAAATCGCAACGCCAAGTTTCTGTGCATGAGATGTTATCATATTTATTCATCCTTTGAATTGTCGACAAATTACCAAATTTAATATTTTCGTTATTATGGGCACATTTGGGAACTCTTATAGCAAAACAAACAATAGTGACATCTCTAGTAATTCTTAATTCTATATTTCAAAGTAGAATTTTATATGATTTAATATATTTTTGTAAGTTGTAACGCTTTTAAAATCTCACAAATTACATTATTTGTAGACAACCAATTTCATACAGGAATGTTAAAGGCACTTAAAATCAACAATTACAGCAAATGCAGCAGCGGTAAAAATATGAGCACTTCATTAAGAGGTAATAAGACTCCTTTGCATGATATTTGGTCAACTGGATAGAAAAGCAATTCTATTGTAAGATTACATTCTAGCATCGACAAAAAAGTTGAATCTGCTGGATACATTGTAAATGGTTTGGTAACAGCAAGTTTCTTAGCTAGTACATAAACTTCAATTCGGGTTTTCACAAAATACAAAATTTCCCCAATATCACCACCCTTGAATTGCACACAGTTATTTCCCTGTTTGTTAGAAACCATGAAATCCTTCAACACAAATTTTTCAAAAAAGGTTCCATGATAATTATTCCGAATTTCAGTTTTCACATTTTTGACTTCAACAAACAATCCTAATTTTCTTTTAACCACTGGATAAAAATCTTCACGCTCTACAAGTCTCCTCACAACTTGTTGAAGTGGCATAGTAGATTTTCTTAGCATATGTTTTAAAGTTCCCAAATAATTTTCAAACGGGAAACAACTAACAGTGTTAAGAGAACCAAAGTTTTTGGCATCTACAGGTAAATGGATAAGTGCATGTGTGTTATAAATCAGAAATTCTTTTCCATATATTTTCTCTGCATGTTTAACAAAAAATTTTAATAGGTCTGAAGCATAACTGTTGAACTGAGAATTTAAGCTTTCCACAAGCAAAATCGATATTGCAAATCTCAAAACCATAAAATTGTAATAAATCTGCTGATTCAAACAGTCCTTTAATACAACAGGTCCACTATACAGAAGGAAATTTCTAAATTCTGTCGCTTTCCATCTTTCTACTTCTGTTATTGATCTTGGTTGCCTATTAAACTCAACAGGCCAATATTTTCTGAATTTAAACATGTTCTGATCAATAGTAAGAATTGTTTCTTTGGACAGTCTATATTGGCGACTTCCATCTCTCCATTCTAATAGCAACTTTCGCATTATTCCAAGGCACACGCAATGCATGTAGTCAACAGGAAAATTGGTAACCATTCCAAGAGATAGTCGTAATAATGGGGAGACACCCCTGTGGTGCTCTTCATTTTCTTGCAACTGAAAGCCTCTATCAGTGCGTGCAGTAGCGTAAGTATCCTTAAAAAGCATTCTTCTATTGATATACTGACCCTCAACGCAACATTTGTCACACCCATAATACCCGTTATGCCCTTTAACGTTCTTTATAAACGCTCTGGCAGGTGTATCACAACAGAAAGCACGTATTTTAACATTTACTAGGCGTTTGTGAACCGTTAAACCATTTTTAGTTATATTTGATAACTCTTTAACAAAATCATGCAAAAATTCACTCAAGGGGGGTTTTGATCCCCCACAAAAAATAGCAACAACAAATGGAGTTTCTTTCGGCAAATTATACACTTTACATAAAATTGGCCAAAAAGATAAGTTTGTACTTTTATGCAGAGGAAGCCCGTCAACATTAAAGTCTAATTGTAAAGAACCACAATTTTCATTCATTGATATAATTTTATTTAACTTGTCAATGAGTCCAAAATAATAAAATTGGCCAGCTCCCATACTTTGTAAAATAATTTTGCTCGGTGTTTTTAATAATGTTCTTGCATCTCTAGGCAAATTCGATAAATCTGGCTTAGTTGTGAACCATTCAAGTAATTCACTAAATGCAGTTAAAGTAATATTATTTTTCAACGCCCATTCCTGCAAAAATAATTTAAACTCCGTTGACGAACTAGCACAATCATCGTTAATTTCCTGTTGAAAATCACAATCATCATCTGAGAGCAAGCCCCCTGGATCACTGCCATATTCACTTTGGACACCGTCTTCTTGAAGCACTTCCTCGGCTGTTAATTGTTGAACGGGATTTGACACGAACTTACTACTATTACCACTGTAATTAGCACTAACGAGCGACGCATTTGTTAAGGTACTTGAAGGTGGATAACCACTGCTATTACCAATCTCATCAATTTCCACCAGTCTTAATGTATTTTGAAGAGATTTTTGAATTAATTTATACTTATAGCTTTTTGAAACAGCTTTATGCTTATAAATGGACATACTTATTAAAAAACTAATGGCCAGAATTCATAAAAACAGGACTAAGTACTGTATGAGTAACTTTTGGCGCCTAGAATACAGATGCTACTAAAGAGAAGAGGTTAGAAATATGAGCGATGTAATTACAATATTTCTATTGCTTACCTTTCATCAAGCATTACTCCATCATTGTCCATCATGAAGATATCGAAAACAGAATATACAACTTTACTCAAGCACAATAATTAATTTAATAATAAAACACTGGATTCACAATTTAATATTTCCCAAAAGAACAAACATGAACAAATCACAAATGACTGTTGACAGTACACACCGCGCACCGCTCAGCGCAAATGCAACAAGCATAAAACTACTACAACGAAAGTAACCAACCAAAACGCTCCAGTTTATACCGGCAAATTCAAATTGCTAATAAAATTTAGCTTACGTTACAACTGAAAAATTCTGGTGCCGGCCCAACATTTTTCCAGTGCCGTCAAAAATACACATGAAAACTTGCATTGTACCGGCACATTGCCGGCGCATGTAATTTAATGATAAATACAGAGGCGCCGGACAAATGATGGCCAATTGCAGGCTTGCCGTAGCCAGCAGCTTGCCAACATAGCCAGCATTCGGCCGGACGTCGGCCGTCATACAACTGTTTACTGGGACGTTGTATATATGCATATCTCTAGTGTCTGCACCACCTCGCGAAAGTGGCATAACTGCAGCACCAATCTACATAAAAAAAGACAACCCGTAGGTTATGTTACTGTGTTTAATGCAGTCCTACAAGTGTAAGCGGATTAAGTTTTTTGCTCTCCTGAAAAATTTACCAATTGTCTGTTACGTCAGTACGTGAGAAGGGCGACGAAATGTTTCCATCCTGTTCTCTCGCCCTTTGTGAATTGCCCTCCACTCACTCTATCGGTATGGTAATCCAATAAGGTTTGTGAAAGTTTAAGATTGGGACGGTTCTATCCGACTGCATGCTAAGCATGTAGTTCTTGTCACACTTGCCTAACTGGATTCCTGTCGGTTGTTTCACAAAATTTTTCATAACATCCTTTAGTCATACGCGCTTATGTTCTGTACAATTTCGTGTACAAAAATTAAATTGTTTGAGGGACGACCTGTTGCGTTATGGATATTCCTATTCCTGTTATTATTTTTTTTATTGTTAATGTTATTATTCTGTTATTGGGAATTTGGGAGGTTGACGATGTGGACTGCGGGGTCAGGAGGATAATCTAGATTGATCTATTGATCGATTACTCTTTCAATTTATTATCCTTCATGGTCCTGCCCTCCTCTTTTCTTATTTTTAAAGTTTTAAAGAAAAATTAAAAAGCAACAATTTGGCAGCAGCAATTTGGCTTCCAGCACAACACTGGCGCCAAGGATGCCATGCTCTCGTTGATTTCCATCTTAAACAGTGCATTGGAGCATAATGAAAAGTTTAACGCCAGGCTTTGTGATCTGACTAAGACTTTTGATAGTTCGAAGTTGGCTTGGTACGGGTTCAGAGGTCCCCCTTTGAAGTTGATGTCATCTTACTTGGAGGGACGGAGTCAATATGTGTTTTTAAACGCTAAACGGCCACATTAGTGCCTTGACTGCTGTTACCATGGGTGTCGCACAGGGCTTGCTTTTGGGACCATTTCTCTTCCTTATATATGTTAACGACCCGCCAGTCTCGTTGAGCTGTGAGACAATACTCTATGCAGATGATACCGCGCTTGTTGCAAAGGGCTGCAATATGGGAGAAACCGAGGCTGTTTTAAATGAGGCTTACACTGAGGCTTGACATTGGTTCTCGGCAAATAATCTTCTGCTGAATAAAAATAAAACAGCCACCATTAAATTCAGCACCAACCGTTGGATTAGGCCAGGTACTCCTGTGAGATTTCTTAGAATTCTCATTGATTCAAGACTTTCATGGAGGGAGTATTTAACGTCATTATGCTTGAGACTTGCTAAGGCAACATTTGCCATACGAAGAATTCTGAGAGTGAGGTTTTCCTTCGGCTAAGACGGAGTACCACGCCTTTTTCCACTCGGTCATGAGTTACGGTATTGAAGTATGGGGTCACTCGCCTCATATTCGGGAGGTCCTTTTAGAGCAGAAGAAGGCAGTTCGAGCTCTCGTAAATGTGTCACAAACTACATCTTGCAAGCCTTATTTTAGAGAGATTAATATTTTGACTTCGCCTGCTACATATAAATTCTGAACATCCTTCCGAATGTACATCAGAAGACTTGATACTCTTCCCGTTGCGGAGATAATCACAGTTATGAAACCCGTGGCAGAGATAACCTTTTTCTTCCCGAGGGTAGGTTGAATATTTCTAACTTCTTCAAGACTGGGATAAAGCTGTACAACAGATGTCCAGCTGAATGGAAAGTGCTGAATTACAGATGCTTCAAAAGTAAACTGAAGAATTACCTTCTCCAATTTCCACTCTACAGTGTGGATAATTTCATGTGTGATTGATTATTTATTTATACGTACCATGTATTTTAAATCATGTTTTGTTTCTTTTGACCTAATGTGCACACATTGAAATAAAATTATTATTAAGCTTAGCGCATATTTGTCGGCATTGGACGGACCGGACGCATTTTGATTCTCATTGCAGGATTTTAAAAATCTGTTGAATGCGGTCCGCACAATTATGCGTTGACTAATTTAAATGAATGTTAAGAATGTTTTTCCGTTGCGTGCCGTCCGTCCGATGCCGACAGATGTGCTCTAAGCTTTATCAGTCATTTTCTGAATATTACAAACATAAAATTCAATATTACCCAAAGTCAATACATACAGTATTCTTTTCTTAATAAAACAGTATGTATATTATTTGACAGGTTTGTAGCACTTTTAGAGCTGAATTCAAAAATCTATATTACCCTTTTGCATTTAAATGAAAATAGGCAGAGATATTCAGGGTCAAATACGTGATTTTTTTTCGCTCTAACTTAATTGTCATTTTTAACTGTCAGAATAATGTTTCTTAGCAGTAAATATCAAAAATTTAAATATCTATCCATTAACTCACAAAAATGAACTAATAATGTGTTATTATTATTATTGTAAATTTGTTAATAAAATATGCATTTAATCTTGGATAGATATTTAAATTTTTGATACTTATTGCTAAGAAATATTATTTTGACAGATAAATTCAAAAATTAGAATGCAAAGCCATATCGAAAGAGTGAAAAAGAAATTTCACATGTTTGTCTCAGTCTATTTCGATCTGAATGTAAAAGAGTAATATATTTTTGAATTCAGTTTTAAAAGTGCTACAAACCTGTCAAATAATTTTATATTTAAAAAATTCGGGAAGTGACTGATAAGACAAAATTTTAAAATTTTGGGGGTCAATTTTAGAGTTGACAGCCTGCACTTTGTGGATGTTTAAAGTTTTCAAGGTGTAACTCTTCATTTTAACAAAACTACTATACTGTGGGGTCAAGAGCTAGAGGTTTATCAAATTTGTAAATGGCTTAGATAGTTTGGTTCAACCTAGAGTTATTGGATAAGCTCTATTGTCTGCTCTTTCGCTGCTGAAACTGATGTGTGATGAGTGCTGTGAGCACTGTGTAAGTTATAATATCTGCTCCACCGGCTTCCAGCTAGTGTTTTATCCATATGCTAATTGTCTGTGTGGAGGCTATGTTGTGGCAAATTCGGTTGAGCTCTGTGTAGGGCAGACGCTCCGACATTTTTCGCTTCCCAGAATTTTTACAGTGTTCCAACCTCTATCCCCAAGCAAGTGACTAGCTATTATTTTAACTGTTAATAATCTAGAACTTGTTTTGTATCTCATATTATGTGCTTGGGGTTACTAAGCTTTTCTCATTGTTTAGTTCTCTTGGAATTCTGTTTAATGATTGGCTTACTTGGTACCATTTTTAGGATGGACACACATGCATATGATAATGCACGGCCTAGACAAGCATCTCTCTATCTCAATCCCTCGTGCATGTGCATTATCTGCAAATAATGATGGGAGCACGTCTCCAGTGGAAGTGCACACGCATCTGTGTGGCTCCTCCCTCTTGTTCATAACTCATAAGTACCTAACAATGGTTTACTTGGTACCATTTTTGGGATAGACACACATGCATCTGCTAATGTGCGGATTTCGTAGACAAGCATCTCTCCAACTCAATACATCGTGCGAGTATATATTTTAGCACTACAGGCCTAGTAGGCTCATCGCACATCGTGCGAATATATTATCTGCAAATAATGACAGTGCCATGTATCTGGGGGAACTGCACACGCATCTGCAAATGCGTGGCTTCCCCCTCATGTTGATTTTTACTTGGAGAGCCATCAGCTTCAGCATGCTTTAGGAGGCCACTCTGAGTCCTGTCCATTTTTCTATTTCATTTTTGTTCCCTCTTCGGCCTTTCTGTAAATTCCTGTCTTCCACTATTTTTTAATTCATTCGGAGATGAGAAAATACGCTGTTTAGGCATTTTAATAGAATCGTCACTTGGGAGCAAACGAACTGCTACCGACCGGTGCACAAATTAAGTTTCATTTGGTATGGGAGGATTACAAATTATGGCAGACTCATTTTTGATATTGGCAGTGTTGCCATGCCTACAGTTTTTCCCCTATTGCTGCAAACGTTTTTATTTTAAGTGGAACTCCCTGTATATTGATACAGGTTTGAAAAGTAGTCTCCTTGGCGAGTTCTTTGATACTAAATTTACGTACGTTAAGCAGCACCAAAGATATTGAAAACACGAGAAATTAGCCCTGACACCATCCGGAACGTTCCGGAGAGCTTCTATAATCGGTTTGGGTATTAACAAAATGTTCATAGACAGCAATTTGAACATCTGTAAAAATAAAACAAGTATGTTCTTAAACTTTGTTATAAGTGATGTATTCTTTTTAATACAAGTACATACATTACTTGTTCCAGTCTTTCTCATAATTTTAGAATTTTAATTAAATAAAAGTTACTTTTGTTAAGCTGTTAAGTGGACACGGGTGCCCGCCTCGGCGGAGTATGAACATCTCAAAGCGGACACCGGTGACCGCGAATGTGTTAATGATTTTTTTTATTTAACAATATCTTTATGTTTTCCAAGAGATAAAATAAAACTGTTACTGTTGGAGTGTAATACCGAATGTAATGTTATTTTTATAGTTTACATAAATTAAATTGGTGGTGCAAAATGGCCACAGTAATCTAGCTGATAAAATTTAGATTATGTTCATGTCTGGTTATGATCATGGTTGGCATGTTAACAATACTGGATTCATGATTGGGAGTGACTTCTGCTCCGTTTGACCATCGCCTAAAATTTTGTCCCAACATGGTCGGGCATGCGCATTACAGAATGTTAGCACATTTTGCATTTTGGAAGTGTAAAAATAAATTATGAAACTAAAGCTGACAACACGTTTTTAAAACAGACCACTTAGCTGACAGGGCACCAGACACACATATTTTTTCGGAAAAAAGGTGATGTAATAACATGAGTAAAACAAATCAATCTGTACGGGAACAGGAGTACAACTCATGTAGTCCTAGGAGAACAAAATGGCAACTGTGTACGATACCTACATATCCACCGAGATCGATGGCAGTGTTTGCCAATAACGAATTACTTAAATGCCATTTATTGACATTGCGTAATGCGCACATCCGACCGTGTTGGAACAAAACTTAATGTAATAGTCGGACGACATAATGAACCTAAAATATTTAATATTATGGCTAATAACTAGGCATACACGTACTAGTCCTTTATTATGAATAATAAAGAATTTTGGATATTAGCAGTAATATACAGGTACGCCACCTAACCGTATTTTTTTGTTCCCCCTTTATTACATGTTTTACAGAAAAATGTTATACCTATGGGAGACTCCCATTGAATTTTGACTCTCTGTTACATAAAATTATTTTCACCTGTACAGGCTGTCCCATTTCTTCTACATGGTACCTAGCTTCGTTTTTTCAAACGCTGTGTCTAGATGCCCGTTAATGTACACGCTAAACTTATCATTGTATATATGCTGAGGCTAAAGGCACGCTGCGGTTAAAAATTAAATTACGGGCATGCAAATTGCGAGCACGTGCTAAACATTGTGTTGAAACTTGTAACAAAGAAATTTATCAAACGAATGAAATCCTTTTACTGATAGAAACCAGACAGAACGCATTTTTGAAACAGAGCCACTTGACTGACAGAGATCTGACACGCATTTTTTGTAAAAAAAGTAATGTAAAAACGCAAGAAAAAAAACTAACCTCTATGGGAGTCGACCCCCCCCCAACCTAAGCACATCAAACTACTTACTATGCGTTTCATATCTACCCACGGAAACCACTGGCGCTGTTACCACCTAACGAATTCCTTAAAGAAAGAATAACATAATAATGACGTTCTAACGTGTACCTATAATTTCACATTTGGTGCTCATTAACAAGCACACCGTAGTAGCAATTTTTGTGACGCCTGGGAATTTAGCAGTTTTTGTCAATTTTTGAAAGTTTTACTTGTATGCCAGGCCAATCAATGTTTTTGGTGTCTTTTTGAAGATATTATCAAATGCGAACATTGGGGGGTGGGGGATAGAAAATGTAAGATTTTAGGGACGAAAATGCGGCGGTTAAGATGATTTTTTGGACACGGAAGCGTTCGGTGTAGGTTTTCCAATCCCGGGATACCGAATCTCGGGGTTCCCGGTAAAATGTCAATCCCGGGATTTCGGGATCGACATTTTACCAGGACCCCGAAAAATACCGAAATATTCATTTACGCAAAAGGAATTTTTCTGAATTGCGAAATTAGTCCTGTATCCCACAGGACGTTAGGCCCATGCCCTTATTTTTTCCATCAACGCCGTGGGTTGGTTTTGGCGCCGCACTGCCGCGTTCATAAATAATCCGGTAAATCACGGACTCACTCCCTGACCGTTGATTGTATTTGTGTACATGCACACGTAAATTCGTTCGGGGTGTTTATTAGTTATAGATAATGGCAGGAATGCAACGTTTAACGATTTTTCGTAAACGTTTAAACGTGTTTATTAAACGTTTAAACGGAGTATAAACGCGCACCCTACGCGTAACTTAACAATATTGCAATATTGTTTTGAAACTTGAATAATTAGAAAAATCAAACGTCGTTTGAAAGTTGGATTATAAATCTTAAAATAATACCTATACCGTTGAATGATGACGGCAACAATGGCGGCGAAAGTCCACAATGGGATGCAAACAATAAATTTGAAAAGTGCATGACGGTTTTGTATGAAGGCTCCCAAGTGTCGCCCAATCTTTTCTTTTGACAACTCATTATATTGAGTTTCTCCATCTCAATAAAATGAGTTTTGATATTTCAAAATAATGAGTTGGTAACTCAATATAATGAGTTACTGCAAGTCAATATATTAATTTGTTTTAAAAAATACCTTATCTAACTGTTCTAGAACGGCTTTATGCAGAGATTTGGAAAATGACGTTCATAGAAAGAGGCATACAGTTGTATGAGCTCATTTCAGGGTTATTCATTCAAATTCAGAGGTCATGCAATTACTGAATTCCGCAGCTGTTATGCATAGGAACAGGCATACGGCTGTATGAGTTCATTTCAAGGTTATTCAAGTTCGGGGGTCAGAGGTCCTTGAACTATTCCCGAAGGGTATATAGCTTTATGCAAAGATTATTGAACAGTTAAATAAGCTAATTTTTTTTAAAACAACTCAATATATTGGTGACGTACAAATTTCTGGAAATCAAATTTCTGGACATTAAAAAGCTGGAACCTTAAAATACTGGAAACACAAAATGCTGGAACCTTAAAATACTGGAAACACAAAATACTGGAACCTTAAAAGTCTGGACCTTAAAATGCTGGAACCTTAAAAATCTGCAAAACTTCCAGCATGCGCAGTGAATATTACGGCCGACCAGTTAAATACTGAATTTCATAAGCCGGGTACAAGTGCTTGTTGTGTTGCATACACATGAGCAGGGATCGCTGTTAGATGTCAAATAACATATAACAAAAGTGTTTTGGTGGTGTGTGTGTCAAGCTGTCATCACTAAAATATATGGGTACTAACAAAGAACATGAACATTAATATTATAATAATATGTTCTGTGGTACTAAGTATTTACTATTTATTGTGTGGAGCTATGACGGATACTTGATTGTTTAATCAAATGGGCAATGGGGTCACTTGGTTATACCATCGAAAATTCTAGAGAAAAAAGTGAAATTAAAAATTTTGCTGTGTGTAGGTATTTGAAAATAACAATTTGTAATTCTATAAAATTTCTAAATTTCAGGGAACCTACAACTTTAGCAACAACTGTAAAGTTTCAAAGCTTGGTTTATAATTTGATGTACTGGAAGTGTAAAGCTGTAAACACACTTTAAATGATTAATTGTTTTTAATGTTCGTGCATTTATGAATAGCGGAAAGCAAAATAAAACAGCAAGTTACGCCAATTTTTATCTTTTATGGTAGATTTCGTTCTTTCTACCAATTAAAATGCTTTTAGGTTTGTGGCGCTTATAAATACAACCTACGCTGAAACAACAGAGAATTTTCCAATTTACAGGAATGCTGTGTTAAATCCATAATAACTTGTGCCGTTACGGTACTAATTTGTGTTCCAAGGAGCGCGATCAGATTGGAAGTCGGATTATGTCCGGACTTTTCTATCTGTAGCATCCGTCCGTGCATGTGTTCGTCATCTGATATCACATCAGCTTTAAATAATTAATATCATAATTATTAGGTATTTACATTGGAAAGAAATACGAGTCGTTGATTTGAAATAATAATAATAATAAATTTATTAAGTCGCATAATACAACTACGTCCCACTATAATTGATAAATAAATACAAAGTATGTAATATAATATAAAACTATATGATATCTGCTATCTGGTAATTTCGTGTCCAGAAATTCTTCTGTTGTGTAGATCGAATGCTCTTTTAAGTGAGCAGTTAATCTTGCTTTAATGATGTTCTGATGATAATCTCTCCATGTTTCAGGAAGTTTGTTGTATAGATATAACCCAGTTATTTGCGTGGCACCTGTTACAAGTTTGTACTTGGGGATAGTAAGGTTCTTCACATTCCTCATGTTGTAGTCATGTACTTGGCTGCGGGGCTGCCAGCTACTGATGTTTTTGTATACGTCCATAATCTGGCGAATTATGAGAATGGCAGGAAATGTCAATATGCCGTATTTCTGGAAAAGTGGTCTGCAGTGATGACGGTTTCCCACACCCTCCACAGCACGCACAGCTTTCTTTTGTAGAATGAAAATTTTATTAGCATATGTAGAGACACCCCAAGTTTCAGTACCATTTTTAATTTAATTTAATTTTATAGTATATTACATTATAAGATCTTGGAAACCAGCAGAGATAGAAGGTAGGTTAAATGAGGAAAGAAGTGCAGTTCTTTGATAAATAAGCAAATTCAAATTTTTGGAAAACTCATAATCTGCTAGATAAAATGAAAAAATCAAATTTTGCGAGATTTAAAAATATTTTCTAGCCGGCTTGTAACAAAATATGAAAAAGTGCCAAAGGAAAAAGTTGTACAGAATTAGACTTAGTACTATCTCAAATAATCAAAAGTTGTATTATACCAATCGTGTTCAAGAAATAATGCAAACTTATGGTTTTTTAAAAGAAACCATATGCGACTATGGCACCACTAAAAAGGATATTTATTGCTGATTTCGGTGATATAACATATTCCATGTTTATTTTAAAGAATGAAGGAGTTATAAGCATTTTTCAATTTTAAATTAAGGAAATATGCAAGTTATCCATGGAAAACAAAAAGAAATAAAAAAATAACATAAGTATGTACCTACAAGTGAATCACTGTGGCGTAGTAAACCTTCAACTTGCAGTTGCCGACTGTCTTTTATCTTCATGCATTTTATACCCTACAACTGAAAAATTTTTTCAAATAAGTATGGACAACGTTATATCGCAGAAATCAGCAAAAAATATCCTATTTAGTGGTGCCATAGTCGCATATGGTTTCCATTAAAAAAACAAATTTGCATTATTTCTCGAACACGACTGGTATTTATCATACAACTTTTGATTATTTGAGGTAGTACTAAGTCTAATTCTGTACAACTTTTTCCTTTGCCATTTTTTCATATTTTGTGTTACAAGCCGGATAGAAAATATTTTTAAATCTCGCAAAATTTGATTTTTCCATTTTATCTAGCAGACTATGCAAATTTTCGAAAATTTGAATTTGCGTATTTATTAAGCATAAAGAACTGCACTTCTTTCCTCATTTAACCTACCTTCTATCTCTGCTGGTTTCCAAGATCCCTGTAGTGAAAATTTAAAAAAAAAACTCGTCCTGTTATATAGATTTATATTTAAATAAATAATGCTACGATGCCCTTTTTAATAAAAATTAAACAATAAAACACTAATTAGGTACTTAAAGATACTCATACGAGAAAGAATAATCACTTATGGATAAATTTGGATGAAGTTTTAACATTTATTGTTCATTTAGAACTAAGTTAATTTTATTTAGGGAATTAAAAAAGACGGGCCCTGTGATCCTCATCTACTATTTTTGCAATAATTTTAATAATAATAATAATTTTTATTATCTGCACCAACAAAGATTCATAACATTTGCAGCAAAAAAAATTAATACAGATGGTAGGTAAGGTCAGCCTTTCGATATTAAAGTCGAGCGCTGGTCTACCCCTCCCACCTTATCTAATGTTACTTAATAGATACTTATAAATAAACTAAAGCTAAATTTGAAAGAAAAGAAAGGAAAATAAGGAAAGAAAAGAGGAAAAGAGAAAAAGAGAAAGAAGAAAAACAAAAAAGTCACTTAAGAAATGAGTACACAGAATATAGCAGGGAATTAAAGAGAGACAAATTATTGACTATTAAGCAAGACCTTCCTGAGCTCTCTCTTAAATGTGTAGCAGGACGAGCGAAAACAGTCCACATCTAGGCGATTAATGCAAGAAGCAATACTGTAGGAAAATGACCTCTTGAAAATTTCCTTGCTGTGTCTAGGAATCGTTGATAAATGTTTTCTCCGTACATTAATATTATGAACGTCTGTTCTGTACCTGATCCTATCATGCAATAAAATATTGCGGAGTGCAGCTTCCGTCTTAAACATACTGAGCCACCCCAACTCCCCCAGTTTGTGCGACACCCTCTCCCGCCGTCGAATACCAAATATTAGTCTCAAACAAGACTTCTGAACTCTTAGGATCCGTTGCACATCTGCAATGCCCAGGCACGGCCCGTAAACCACATCGCAATGATTAAAATGCGACAGAACAAGTGCATCACAAAGATTCTTTTTAACACTTATACTTATGCTTAGAGTGTCTCTCCAGGTGTATATTAATTTTAATGAACAGTAAGCTCTTCGCACCAACATTGTGATATGATTACTAAAACGGAGTTTAGTGTCTAAAATCAGACCCAGGTACCTAAACGATTCAACAAAAGAAATTACATTTCCATCTATGCACACTCTCATGTTCTGCAAACACCGCCGTCTAGCGTTTTCGCTTCCAAACATCATGACCGCAGACTTATCAGGATTAATGCGCAAAGCATGCTTTTTTGACACAGATGTTATGGAATTCAAGTCCGAATTTAAATTATCATTAGCTTGTTGAATTTCAGACTCAAGAAACGAGTAATATAATTGTGTGTCATCGGCATGATAATCACAATGCTTTAAGGATTTGAAAAAATTTGATGTGTATACCGTATACAACAGAGGTCCCAAAATAGATCCCTGGGGCACACCTGAAACAACGGAAAGAGGACTGGAAAGAATATTGTCGATTTTAACAGGCTGAACACGATTTAACAGAAAAGATGAAAACGTATTCTGCGCAGAATCACTGACACCGACAAAATGCAAAATGGAAATAAGAATCCGATGGTCCAACATGTCGAAGGCTTTACTGTAATCCAGCATTACAAGAACAGTCAGCCTGTTGGAATCAACAGCCTGAAGGACGTCATCCACCACACTGGACATCGCAGATGCGCAACCATACCCCGGTCTGAAACCTGACTGTTTAGGAGGCAATATACTATAAGTATGCAGATACTTTCTAAATTGTAAGTCCATAATCCTCTCCAAAACTTTAGATAGGACCGGCAAAACGCTGATGGACTTGAGGTGGCCAAGCTCCGAGGGCACTGCAACTTTTGGTAGCGGGGTCACTACTGCTGTTTTCCAGAGTGACGGGAAGTAAGTTAATCGCAAACATTCATTCATGATATGTGTTAAAACTGGAACAATCTGAGGACAACATAAACGAATTAAATTTATATCCAGATTATCAACTCCTACAGCAAATATTTTTTTACTGTTAATTTATTTATTAACGCAGTAGAGTGGGCTCTACACAAGCATAAATGCTTCAATGCTTTAGCTTTTGCCCTCAAGTAGAGCAAATAAAGTTTTCTTACCTCCAACTGACTTCCTGAGAACTTAAGTGTTATTACATGCCGATGCCGATATGTACGAAGGCTCCCTGGTGTCACCTAATCTTCTTTTGACAAGTCATTATATTGAGTTAAAACACATTATATTGAGTTTCTCCATCTCAATAAATTGAGTTGGTAACTCAATATAATGAGTTGTTTAAAAAAAAAATACTTTATTTAACTGTCCCAGAACGGCATACACATATGTAGCTTTTTGCAGAGATTTGGAAAGTAACATGCATAGGAAGAGGCATACAGCTGTATGAGCTCATTTCAAGGTTATTCGAATTCGGGGATCAGAGGTCTTTGAACTATTCCAGAACTGCATATTATAGCTTTATGCAGAGATTGTTTAATATGCAATGAATCCGTATACAGGAGGTCCCCAGCTAGCGTATTTCTTCCATAACTCAACAGGAGTTGTAGATAGCGAAAAATGATTCAAATGAAAGTTGCATCCAATCAATTTCCTTGAATGTTGCTCTCCGAGGAATCGTTTAAATTGTCTTCTTTACAATTAGGAAGTCTAAAAAGTCTTCTAAATGGACACAAACTTCAAACACTTAAAAGTCCGTTTTCTTAAATACAGTAGAACCCCTATTATCCGTGCGCGGATTATCCGGCATGCGGATTATCCGTGCGGCACCTGAGGATTTGTTTTGACATGTTTCCTTGTGTTTGCATTGGTTCAGTTTAGTTTGCTTTGCGTGATTACGTCACATATAGTTTGTTACATAAAATAAAAATTCTTCTTCGATTTGTGCCAGTTTAAAAATTTTATATATTTTTAAATTTGGTGAATTTTCTGGCAATAATAATAATACTTGTATACTTGTATATTCGACGTTTCGCCCCCGTTTGGGGGCTTTGTCAAGAATGGTTTATTAAAGTTTGTAAAAATATAACATGAAAATATTTGACTGTTTATAAAAAATGTTGTCAAATATTTTCATGTTATATATTTTTACAAACTTTAATAAACCATTCTTGACAAAGACCCCAAACGGGGGCGATACGTCGAATATACAAGTATACAAGTATTATTATTATTGCCAGAAAATTCACCAAATTTAAAAATATATAAAATAAAAAGTATTTGGTTTATGTTATGTTGCGTATATACATAGGTAGTTTGTTTTATGAATAAAAAGTATTTATTTTATGTCATAATATATATAATATAAAGCTTGTTCTGTGAAATAAAAGGTATTTGGATTATCCGTGTTTTTCAATTATCCGTGATGAGTTACCCGGTCCAGTAAGGCACTCATAATAGGGGTTCTACTGTAGAACACTATGTTCTTAATCACACCTGTGAATAGCGGAGACAGTTTCCTAATTAACCATATTAGGTATCCCTATACCCAAACTCGACGGCTTTTGAAGTACCTATTTACAAAAACTTAAAAATCATAATTTTTGTCATTTCTGCATAAGAAGACTATGAAAAGTATTTACTGTATAATAAAAACATGCTTAGATGCTTAGCAACCAGGGACAGTTTTGTAATAGTATATTTTACAACAATAGATGAAAATACTGTTTTTTTCGTGAGGTGAGAATTTGCCCACGAGCGAAGCGATTGGGGCAATCTCACGAACGAATAAAACGTATTTCAATGCTATTTTTTCTACACATATAAATTTGGGGGTCTGCATGATTCACAGTATTCACTTTCTGAGTCCATTTAAATTGCTATTAAATTATAAGCGAACCCTCACAATGTAAATTATTAATTGTTTATTTAGTCGTTGCTAGGTAACATAGATACGCAGGCTACTAAGTGAAAGTGTTTCTTTTATCCATTTATTAAAACTATAAATTTGACATTTTCATTTTCACTTCTAGAGATGAAAATATATATTTTCTAGAGATGAAAATATATATGTTCATCTCTAGAGTAAAAAAATGTCACTTTCATATAGAGTAGACAGTTGAAAAATTGCTATTTTCATATATATGTGTAGAAAAAATAATTTCCCCTGTCAACTTGAAGTCGATTAAAATAATGGCAATATTTCACAGTACATATTTGAAATTAATAATACTAGGTAAATGTATTTAAATTTTAAATGAACTAGCAAAATGAGTTCTTGAAATTTATTTAGAATAAATCTGGGAAATCTGGGAAAATTCATTTAATTTAGCAATCGTTTGACACACAATTTCATAGCCTTCTTACACAGAAATGACAAAAATTAGGATTTTTAAGAATTTTTGTAAATATCTCGAAAGCCGTCGAATTTGGGTATAGGGATACCCAATATGGTTATTTAGAAAACTTTCTCGGCTATTCGCAGGTGTGATTAAGAACATAGTGATACGAACTTTCGCCTCGCCAGCGACGCCCCTGGTTGTGACTCACGCTGCAAGCACAGTTGTTTTTATTACGGCGCTGACCTTCATGTAAGTTTACGGCGCTGACCTTCATGTAAGTTTACGACTCTCGAAACTACGAAGACTAGAAAAAGTCGTCTATGGAACATTCGAGAGTTTGCAGCTCCAGAACCTACTAAGAATCTTCTACAAAGTACAAATTGGAAAGCAAGAAGCCGAGGTTTCAGTTTTGAAGTCTTTACAGTTTGAAGTTTTGGTTCGAGATACGGTTCCCTCTACTACTAGAGGGAACCGTAGTTCGAGATAATAATGAGATAGTTGTACCGTTGCGCGGGCGTTATATGCGAAGTGTTTAATTGCGATTGTAGTGTCTGGTGTCGGTACAAACGTGAATTTAGTTATCGCGTTTTTATGTGTACCGGAGCGTCTTCGTACGCGATTAACCGTTGGTTACAAGAGTTTCTTAGTGAAGTTTGAACTCTTGATTTATGTACTGAGGATTGTGTAGTTTAGATAAATAACTGTTTAAGTGTTTTCTGATAGTTGTTTAATTGTAATTGCTTGTTGTTTGTTTGCTGCTTGTATATTTCGCTGTTTTGTTCATTTTGTTAATTCCAAGTTCTCAAATCACTTTTTGTTAATCATTGTAAATATTTGTACATATTAAGGTCACTGTAAATAAATTGAGTATATAAACGAAATACGTTACAACAGGGTTCCATTTAAGAAAACGGACTTTTAAGCGTTTGAAGTTTGTGTTCATTTAGAAGACTTTTTTAGATTTCCTATTCATAAAGTGGCCTATTTAATCGATTCTAGGGAATGCAATCTCGAGTCGAGATCGCAAATTCGAGATCTAGCGAAATTAGAAATTACAATCTCGCGAGATCTCGGTATTTTCGAGATCTCGGATAGTTTTAGAAAAAATATTGTTTAAATGATTTTGTGTCAATTTTGTGGATTGTTTTCATATGAACATGTAAACCTTTTGTAGACCCAGATGTTGTTTTGATAACAGCTTTACATAACTTGCATTGAGCAGTCAAGTTATTTACTGCTTTCTTGAAGTACCTCCATACCGGCAAGCGACTACTAAACTCCACATACACTTGATCTGGATTGTTTGTAGACATGTTTCAAGTATTAACAAGCTAATGCTTGTAATAATCCAGAATTATGTTTATTTGACTCACTTAAATAATAAAAAGGTACAATTTGTACAAATAAAACAATTATAAAGAAACAAGTGTCTGCACGCACGCGGATATCTCCCGCTCACTCACTCCACTTAGTCATAAATCATCAGTCCCGCTCGTCATTCGTCGCTCATATTCGTAAATAGTCGGGATAGTTTTCTATCTTGTTAAGGTGGGATTTCCTAGCGACGTCCAGCGTTCGCGGTCCGCCGCGACGGCTGGCGGTTAATGACCCAACAATGCATTTTGAATGCAACTGTTTTCTTTGAAACGTCACGACTCGTCATCTCAGCGTCCGGCCGTCAGCGGCTGCGTCCCGACTGCTCAAAAACATGTCAAGCCGCGAACGTAGACCCTAGCAGTCACATGTATCAGTTGAAATAAGCATATTGTGGTGGATATTACGACTGAAAATCTCAAAAATTTACACATGCAGACAACGAAGTATTGATTGATCGTGTACGTGAATTTCCTTGCATTAAGACCACGGAAATAAAGACTTCAAAGATTATCAAAAATTCAAAATTTCGTTATGTAGGTACACAGATCAGCAGTAAAATGCATTTTGTTCGGAAATAACATAGCTTTGAAAGTAAGTAATGTCCAAGTTTCAAGTAAATCATTACATATTAGTTATGCGATTAAAAATCGAGTTTTACGATATTGCAGCACAAGGGAAATTTTTCAAGAATTAAACTGATTGATATATGGGCCTTGTGGCTTGTGTTCTTTATTCTTATAAGCCGTATAGTCCTTTTAAATGGTAGGTATTCCAATAAACGGGTTTCACTATTCACCCTAAAAATACTTTTAGCATGTGACCGCCAGACCCTCTGGAAGGTCGGGTCTTTGTTCCGCGGAACAACAACTACCGGTAGGTAGTTAGGCCATTGCACGAATATAGTGGTAAAAATAGCAAGATTTCTTAGCAACATAAATAATTATTTCAAAGAAAATGCAACTTATTCATTTAGGGTCAATCGGGGCAATGGAAAACGATTTTTTTTGAAGTTAACCTTGAGTTTATGTAGCAGGACTATGTATTATCATTGTTTAAAGATGTTACATCTTTAAACAATGGTATTATTAAAAAAACAAAAACTGTCCGTTGGTATTACAAATACTCCCATCTCTGCTCTGTTGCAATATATTACAGAAAACACCTTTCTACAAGAGGTTACGGAGTACAGACAAAAAAATTTGTTGTTACCTGTATCTAATTATCCCGTGCGGTTTTCCAATTCCCCTACAAAGTGGGGTAGGTAGATTGAAATGATTTTCATTTTCATACTTAATGTGCGATCGTTGATTGAGAGGACTTCTCAATCAACGGTGCGATGGAAACCTTCTGCTTTATTTGTATTCCATTTTTAAATATTTCATTTCATAAATAGGAAAATAGCATTTGAATATATTATTTGTCAATAGCAGGGGCCATCAAGAAACATTAAAATTCATAAAACAGCATACTCGAATAACATTTGAACAGATATTTGTAATATTTAGTTGATATTTTCCAGTATAATAAAATAGTAAAATTAAAAGAAAGGTATACTTATTTAAAAATTATTATTTGGTATTTTTAACTTTTAATCTATGAACAGGAAAATTCTTTGGCCGTTTGGCAAAAGTGTTGTTTTCAGACAATCTTTAATAAGTAGTTCGATATAGTAGCTGCGACGTTGTTAGTGGTGCTAGGAAACATGTTTTCTTTTACCTTAAATTGCCGTTTCCATTAACCCAAGTCGGACTGTTTTTTGATCCTTTTTTAATTTGACCATTCAATTTAAAAACAATATTTTTTGTATACTTATTTATTTCGTACCTCCTAATTTCACATTCAGGCTGATGCGTTTTCTTTTTTCTTCTAAAGATTATTGCAATTTATATAATTTTGCATTCGATGTGTTTTGCCAGGTTTCCCGTCAGCAAAATTATATTTTTTAAGAAAATCCGCTATTACTATTACGCTAAAACGCTGTATTGGCAAAATCTAGTTGGGTTATAAATAAACGCGCTGATAGATGCACTTAGACGACAAACCGTTGGTTTGAGTTTGAAGCTGAAAAAGTAAATTTAACCAAGACTGTCTGCCCCATGATGATTCAAAACCAAAACGAACTTTTCTGTTTACTTAAATTGATCAATGAAATTTATTGGCAAGAATTAAAATATTTTTTGTAAAATTGATAAATTGATAAATAAAAATATTGGCACTAATAATTATATAAAATTTTCTGTTTACATAACTGATTATTGTAAGTATATAAGGTTAACAAAGTTATAATAACGAGGATAAGAAACACCCTGTAACTACTTGGTTATAGGTACTTACTGGGCAAAAAAAGTTGAAAAATTTGCAGTAACAAGTTCCAGTAAGGTGATCTTATTGCGAAAAAACTTAACTTTACCCAGTCTTAAGGAAAATTTAAAACCAGGCACTAAAAAGTTAATCCCAACCCCTTCAGAAAACCATGGTACATACCCCAATTATTTAACTAGCTGATGTGTCGTACTGCTATAAATAATTACATAGGTACCGTGTAGTAAGCAAAATTTCATCATTTTTGAGCTGCTTGCCAAGTTTGAATAAAAAACTACTTATAATTTTAGAATACCATTTGAAGCGTACAAGCCTTATGAGGCATTTTCGGACACGTGTGGTGTCTTTGCTTATTTTGTGGAATAGGTGGTACACGCTCAGAAACTTATACTTACTTCTAAACACGGGCATAAAAAATACAACATTAATAGCGCAAGATAGGCAACCAAGTACTCTCACCATTAAAGCATGCAGTCTGAGGGCAATGACCGTATAGTACGGCTAAGACTTTAATGAATATGGATATATTGGACCACTGCATAATTTTACTGCGCACGCCTGAAAATTCCAGTATTTTGAGGGTTTAGGAATTTACGTTCCAGTATTTTAAGGTTCCAGCATTTTGTGTTTCCAGTATTTTAAGGTTCCAGTTTTTTAAATTCCAGCTTTTTGATGTCCAGAAATTTAAATTCCAGAATATTGATGGTTTAGATTTTTAAGTTCCAGTTTATTGAGCGTCCCCAATATATTGACTTGCAGTAATTTATTATATTGAGTTACCAATTCATTATTTTGAGATATCAAAACTCAATTTATTGAGATGGAGAAACTCAATATAATGAGTTGTAACTCAATATAATGACTTGTCAAAAGAAAAGATTGGCTGACACCAGGGAGCCTTCATAGTTTTGCAATATTTAAGTGGGCGCCTTGCTTTTGCTCGTCGCGGTGCGCGCCTAGCACTAGCCGCGGCTTTGTTTATCTGAAATTTAAGGATACCTATTATCTAAATTTTATTTGCTTTTCGTTTAAACGTTCCCCTAAATGGGTAGTGTCCACACGTGCGTTTAAACGTTACATCCCTAAATAGTAGTGTTTCCTATTTCAACTTCTGAATTTTAGGGTTCGGGATTCAATCCCGGGATCCCGGGATTCTAAATTTCGATCCCGAAATCCCGAAATTGAATCCTGATCCCGAATTCTGGAAACCCTAGTTCGGTGTTACATTGTATACTTTGTGAAACATCCAACTTTGATTTTGGGCTAGTTGGAAAGAGGATGAACCGGCCAACATTGTATGGGTAGGTTTTTGGGGTTTGCGATGCACGAGTTCGAGACTTTGGGGGTGTAAAGTTGAACTACGTTTTTTAAAAATCTTAAGCCTTTGGTGCTGTTACCTCGCATACGCTTGTAAATAATGATAATAAATGAATTTATGCACGAGGCGCAGCCGAGTGCAGAAGTTGCACGTTCCATTGAGTTATTTACACTATTTTTCCCATGGACCCTTAAAAAAGTAAAATATTTATAAAACAGTAACTTTATTTAATGATTTGTTATTTATGTTAGTAAATGTCAAAATTTCAAATTTCTATTTGGAATAGATAAATGTATCATCTTCAGATATGAGAAAAACAACATAATAATAATAATAACTAGATGAACCCGTGGGCTATGCTCCACGACTTTTACGTAGTGGTGAATCGGTGTAGTAATTATACTTAAAACGTAGGTGCATCACAGGTGCACCACAAAATATTCCCATAGAATATTCTTAAATAATTAATTGCGTTTAATTCTACCTACGGGTGCGACGTTGAACTCCAGGTTGGATTACGACTGCGAACAGCGCTGAGCATATCCAAGCGTCCATCGTAATGATGCCGATGCAATTTTCTTATTTGCGTTAAAGATACACCTGATTGAGTGCACGACACCCATACGATCTCCGCCAGTTGAAAAGAGGCCGAGCGACCGATATCCCCACCCGTAAAGTGTTGTGCCAGTTCGCTTTTAATATTACGGTAATAATACTAATAATAACAACATTAATAATGAATTTGCTAACACCAGTACAAATTTAAAAAAAAATATAAACACCGTCCCCACTGTTTTGTTTGTTGCAGTGTGCGGACGTCTGTCATTGTTTAGATTTCGAGAAAATGTTATCATTCTCATTTTTTACAAATTGTTACGTTGATTTATACTGAGTATACTTGAAACTTAGCAAAATTCATTTTCAATGTCTTAACGAAGGTCGCTAAATTCCAACTTCTATAAATTTTTTTGTTTGCGAATTAGCTACAGTCAGACATTTGAAGATGATTATCTCAAAAAGTATTAATTTTAGAGGTTGGAAAGTTTATACATAATCGAATGCATGTTCGATAAGAAAAACAACTGGTATAAAAATTATATGGTTCCGTTCCAAAAAATGCAGTTACAGAGTTTGAAAATTTCCTAACTTAACCATGCAATCTAATTTCCTGCATAATATTTTCAATTTTTAATGCAGTTGCAGTTTATCCTAGATATTATTTTCTTTTAACCAAAATATTACTGCAACTTTCTTCAATTTCAAGATATTTAATTTTCAAAATCCCTCTACATCTGTCAAAATCTTCAACAAAATATGAATTTTAGACAAAAACCGTCTTATACAACCTCAAAGTAAAATCATTTAAGGAACCCACAAATGCTATCAAATACAGAGGTTTTATTTAAAAAGCAAAGTTAGGCACTGTGCAGAAGAAGCGGAATGGCCTGTAAGAGTGAAAATAATTTTATATAACAAAGAATAAAAAATCAAGATAAGTCTCTCATGTGACGTTTTTTTTTTCTAAAATGCACAATAAAGGTGCAACAGAAGATATATGCTTAGGTTGTGCATCCTGTATGTACAAACTCAATTTCTAATATTTACAGAGGAAGATGTTGCACAAGCGCTTCAGAAACAGTTGTTGACCTTAAAACAATCACAACTAGAATGGGTGAAATTAGAAGCAAGAATGCTAGCCTTAGATGCCCAAATTAAAAACTCCCTTGGGCTAGATAAAGCATCAACAAAACAAGCGCTGGAGTGCATGAATATCATGCTCACTTTAAACATTCACCCACTAATGCTTAGAAAACACCCACATGTAGTAGACATGGCCAAGAGATTACGAAGGTATGTGGGAAATGTAAAAGAATGGAGTCTTTCTGATGAAGAATTAGCAACTTTTTCAAAAGATGCCGAAATTATTAGAGAAAAGGCAGATGAAGTCTATGCGAAATTCAGGGTAAGTTTTATTTTCTGAACTAAAGCAACATACCAATGTTTTTGTTAGGTGATTATAAAATCGATAAGTACGTAAATTTATTTATTTATTTATTTAGGTAGTGCTTATTAAATTTACAAGGTAACATCCGTGCGAGCCTTCGGCTCATTATTACAGATTAACGTTACAATGAAACTGTTCATTAAATTAAAAATAATAATAGGTGACGTTTCTGTTTAGATACAGAACTAGAATGCATGTGGCTTTTAGGGCGACCCTTGAATATAAAATGGAATAATCTAAGAATTATGTCGTCTTTGTATTTCTTGGTTTATAGAGGGTGGTCTGTCAAACCGCAAAGTACATTCATTTATTAAAGGTGCATAGGATGGGGCTGACATTACATCACATTTTAAAAATATTTTGTTTTCTACGGAGCGGTTCAGCAAAGCCTACCAAGGTAAAGTTACATTCTTTTAAATGGAATGCTACATACAGGGTGTTTCAGGAGGAATGGTACATACTTTAGTATGTTATACCATCATTCATTTTGAACAAAAAAGTTCTTATGAACATGTGTCCAATTCTCAATAATTATTGAGTTACAGCTAGCTGAATTTCTGCATAATCAAATTTAATACTCTATTAACGTTTCAGGAGGAATGGTACATACTTTAGTATGTTATATTTTGAACAAAAAAGTTCATATGAACATGTGTCCAATTCTCAATAATTATTGAGCTACAGCCAGCTGAATTACTGCATAAACAAATTTAATACTTTATTAATTCTGGCAACTATAATTAATTTATTATACAAAGTAAAGTATCGATTTTACAGAAATGGTTCAAAAATCCCACCGCCAAATTCAGAACACTTCTCTGTTCTAGTGAAAATGTTGCGTATTGTGCTTTGCAGTACTTCTTGGCGCTCTTATTCTTGTAGCGCTCCACATTAAAATCGCTGTATCTCAGTTACCATTGAGAATAGGACACATGTTCATATGAACTTTTTTGTTCGAAATGAACAATATTATAACATACTAAAGTATGTACCATTCCTCCTGAAACACCCTGTATTTATCTATGATTTTGAATTCTCCATACAATTCTGAACATTTTGTGTTCAGGGATTTCAGTTTGTAAATCAATAATTTCCGAGATATTTGCACTTTTTTATAAGAAACGTCATTTTCCCGCATGCCAATAATTACTCTTACTGCATTGCTCACTTCAACTACAAAGAAATCCTTCGATGGGGCTGCTGGGGAACATGTACAGTAAAGAACTTAACCGATAAAACTTATGTTTTTTACACAGGATGGTCACACAAGAAAATTCTAAAACCTGAGATAATTCAAAGCCTAAAAAGTTGCTTATTTTAAATGAAACCACCTGTATTTTATCACAGAAGTAGTATTTATTAGTATTTATTTCAAAGAGCTACATTTTTCCTTCTGTTATGTCCTACACCTATTTTTAATATTTTAAAAGATATTTGACATTTTTTAGGTACATGTGATACATGTATGGTGTTATTCAAATAAAGCAAGGAAGCTATGAAAAACTGTAGACTTAAGTACAGTTACTATGTTTTGATGGTTACTCAATTCGAACTGAGTACTCCTACAGTGTTCAATACTTTACCTGTTTTCATGAGAGTATTCAAATCGTTTTGAAACCACTGTCAATACTTGATCAAAATTTTAATATTTGACATATGTCAGCTATAAAAAAGTACGTTACACAACACTTGTGGCAACTATCAAAGCAGTGGTTTGTGTTATTTGAAAACTTTAGAAGGAAATAAAGAATGAATTAGCTGATTATCAAAATATTTAATCTAATTTATCTAACTTCACAGACACATTCGACAGTTCTGTCAGTCGGAACTTTCAATTCAGATACGATCCCAAAATTAGGCGAATCGACCTTGAAGCTGGAAACCGATTCAATACAACACGGCAAGCGTTTGCATGGGGTATTCAGTACCAAATGAGTATTCAGTTCGAATTCAATACCCCATGAAAACGTAGTAAATACTGAGGAAAAAGCAATTTATCAAACTTTAGTACCATTTTGCAGTTTCGTCTGCAAATGTCAGATAGTGTATTATAGTTAGAGAGCTAGCGTCATTTTTGATGACAAAAAAGTGTCAGGCTGGAACTTTGCCAATAGTCCAAGAGCCAGCAACGCTTTCGTTACGTTATTTTTAATCAGACTAGAACTTCAACGACGAATCCCTTGCAACGTAGTAACAAGGGAATCAGAAGTCTGGCAGCCGTCCGAAGGTGGCTTTCACGCCTCTAGCATTTTTAAGGGCGAGAAAAAATTTAAAATTACACTATTATAATCATTACGGCACTTCGCAATATTAAAGTTAATACTATTTTAAATCAATAAAAAAAATGCCAGACGAGTGAGTGGGTGGAAAGTGGGTGCCAGAGGGGGATAAAAGTGAGAGGTTCTATGCAAGGGCCCAGCGTACGGAATCTAGTCGACCACATTATCATTCCCTGGTCATGGGTCACCATGGAAACGTTATATTAAGTGATGACAGTTTGTTTGCGATTTTGGAGATGCACAGTTGTGTTTGAGTGCAATTTGATTCGCCCCTTTAACCCCCTCTGGCGCGCACTTTCCACCCACCCACTCGTCTGGCATTTTTTTTATTGATTTAAAATAGTATTAACTTTAATATTGCGAAGTGCCATTATGATTATAATAGTGTAATTTTAAATTTTTTTCTCACCCTTAAAAATGCTAGAGGCGCGAAAGCCACCCTCGGACGGTTGCCAGACTTCTGATTCTCTTGTTACTACGTTGCAAGGGACTCGTAGTTGAAGTTCTAGCCTTATGCTCTATGGTGTAACAAAATCCGTTGCTAGCTCTTGGACTACAATCACTAGTTCAGAGGGAGGCAGACACTTTTTCTATGTGACAAAATTTTCGCTTGCAGTCATTTCTATTTTTTGTTTTTAATAAAACATGTACCTGTTGGACAGGTTGTGTGACAAATTTGTGTCAGGTTCATATCTTTTGCACGCATTACTTGACTATTGACGAACCTGAATTTAGAGCTGGCAGACATTGTTTCATGTTTTATGATGGAGGCAGATCTGTGTAACTGGAGAACTAATGAAAATGCGATGACTAATTAGTGTCAAGTTAATTTTTCTTCTATACATTGTTGTCTCGTACTATGATAAGAAAATGCAACTGGCAGACATTTTCTGCAGTCAAGGGCAGAAGGCAGACGTACTGAATTGGGGGGTTGGGGAGGGCTCGGTGACAAATTAGTGTGTACATTAAAATTTTTGTGCATATACTTTGATCCCTCTATAACACTCCTCTGTTTACTTGACAGATGGACACTAATTTTTCACCCAGCCCTCACCAACCCCCCAATTCAGTATGTCTGCCCTTGACTCCAGAAAATGTCTGCCAGTTGCATTTTCTTATCATAGTACGAGAAAACAATGTGTAGAAAAAAAATTAACTTGACACTAATTAGTCATCGCAATTATTTTATTATTTCCCCGGTTCCACAGATCTGCCTCCATCCTAAGACATGAAACAATGTCTGCCAGTTCTAAATTCAGGTTCGTCGATAGTCAAGTAATGCGTGTAAAATATATGAGCCAGACACAAATTTGTCACACGACCTGTCCATTAGGTACATGTTTTATTAAAAAAAAAATAGAAATGACTGCAAGTGAAAATTTTGTCACATAGAAAAAGTGTCTGCCTCCCTCTGAACTAGTAATTGGCAAAATTCCAGCCTGACACTTTTTTGTCATCAAAAATGACGCTAGCTCTCTAACTATTACTAGTTTTTGAACACTTCCTTGCTTGTATTTTTTCATGGATACTTTGTTTTGTTGAAAATTTTATATTCGTTATGTATATCTGACAACAATACCGAATAGCTCTTAAAACATTGAAAATAGGTATGGGATATTCTGTGGGAAAATATGGGCTGTTCCACTTCAAATAAATAATTTTTTAGGCCTCAAGTTTCAGAACTTTTTTATGACCATCCTACATAAGAAGCATCCGTTTTCTCTGGTCAGAGTAGATGTTCTCCAACAGTTCCACCAAAGGATTCTTTTTTAGTTAAAAGTGAGCAATGCAGTAAGACTAATAAATTATTGACATATGTGAAAATTGAGCTTTCTCTAAATAATCGCCAATATTTGGAGAATTATTGATTTTAGGTACTAACACACCTGTAAGAAATATTTAGAATTTTGTGAAAAATTCGAAAAGGCGGTCAAATAGACATCGTTCCATTAAAAAAATCTAGCTTTATCTTACTACATTTCCATGGACCGCTATATATAAGAAAATTGCAGTAGTTTGTTGAATTTTAGTTTTAAACAAAATGATTTCATAAATAAATGTTTTCATACGACAAACACCGAAAAAAAGCTTCATAGTAATCGCCATATATTGAGTTAATGTTAAGAAATCAGGATGAAAGGTAAAAATAGAATTTGAAGTGCAAGGTCATCTAAGCTCCATTTAAAATGCATTGAAAAATTTTGTCCAACTATTTTCTTAGGATAGCATTTTAAATTTAGCGCTCTGATTTCGCTGTTACACTAATGGACTCTATAGTTAGTCAACAACTCGAGGTATTGAAAAATCTCAACATGCTACTTGTTAGCCCAAAATAATTGTTAATTCGAAAATTAACAATTCATCATGACCAGGTACTTTTTTTACCAGTATTATCGATAGTGTGGTTGATTGGATGTAACGTTTCATAAGCATTTGCATCTGAAATTACATAAATAAAGGGTGTATATAAATCTGCAATAAATTGACGAGTAACCTGTATAAGTTTATTTTAAAAGAAATTGCAGGTTTAAGTGCCATCAGAATGGACAGGGTCAAATTGTTTGTAAAAACTAAATTTCCCAAGTCATTTCTTGTGGCTGAAGTTGTAACTTTCTCTTTAGTTGGTAGACTGCAAAATATTTGTATTTGTTTTAATGAGCAATTATAGTTATATAGGTATATGTTTGCAGGAGGTTTGTAATATAGAAGAAACCAATTTCTGGGACACTTTTAACAAATCTGTAGATGAATTCAAAAAGCAAACAAAAAACCTGAAAGAAAGCCAAGTACATGCGTTGCGGTTTGAACCTAGTAAGTAAATTCATCGAAAAAATAGTGATGTAAGCTTGGGATAGGTCATTTTTTTCATTCCAAACAAAGTGCCACGTGCTCTTCGGTTACAAATCATATTAACATAACTTACAATATAATTATAGTAGTTTCAAAGTTTTTACATGCAAACACAACGCACAAATTGAAAATAAACTGTTTCCGCTGCAAAACTACCATAATTATATTGCAAAAATTAGGTTGGTGTTTTGTAAGTGACACTGATGGATGTCAAGAGCATTTGTTTTGTTTGAAATGTAAATCTGACGTTTGTGACGACATGCTTGTGTCCCCCATTGTTAAAAGTTTGAAGAAATTTCGCAGGATTAAAGAATACTTTTGTTACAGATTCAAGAAAGGCATTTTTAGATGCAGACAATGAAGTAGTGACAACACAAACTGATGGTCATGCAAAGGAAAATTTGTGTGAAACAGAAATAAATGTAAAGCAAGAAACGGGGAATGCATAAGAAGTTTATATTACCTACATATGTTCATATACAGCCTACTAGGTGTATATTAAGAATTAAACAAGCTATTGGGCTGAAATTTTGCACAAAAGTCTTCTATCTATCGAATAAAGATATTTTCGATTTCCACGTACAATTCTAATGTTCTGTACGCCTGTCTTGCCGTTTCCGAAAAAAATATTTGCTTAATATTTTACAATGATCATACACCTTAAAGAATAAAGATAGGCTGTTCAAATTTTCAGAATTGTGAAAACAGACTTTGGGGCTTCCACTCGTGGCAAAAAAAATTGTTAAGGGTATAGTGGTAATTTAATTTGTGGTTCTCACGAAAATGACAAACTCATTTTCCTTAAATGGGATACATCATATATATTACCAGAACAAAAGTGTCTATTTATCTCTGTATGATGTATGTATGTATATCTAACTTTCACTATTTTTCATTATTTTGATCTCTACCAAAATTCCCCTTTTTTAAACTTAATTCATTTATATAATTAGAATTATATTCTTTTATAAAAAAGTTATTTTTATATACAGAGAGTTTCCAAATAAGTGCAAAAAACTTCCGGAGTGGATTCCTTGTCAAAAAATAAAGGGGTCTTTCAGTAAAGAAATTACACCTTTACCCCTAACCAAAAGTAGAGGGAAAAGTTGTTTTTATTTTTGTATCAAATTTTGGAAAAGTTAACAAAAAGAACTTAATTAGACGTTTCTCTCTAATAAAATTGCTACTTCAGAATATTTCTGTAATGCTTTCGTATCGGGATGAAACTAGCAACCCTTATTCAGTTCTTTATTGGAATTTGTAAATGGACCGGAATCTAGAAGCATGCATTAGAAAGCATGATTCCTTCAGAAACTTTTTTGTCCTTTGTTTTTCGCGGAACTAATAGTTTTTAAGTAAAAAAATAACTTTTAATGGATTCTCTAGAAAAGTTTGTTTCATCGATGACAAAGACTTGTGTGCTAAAAATTGGGCATTTTGTGCACTCTACAAATTTACGATAAAAATACAATAGAAATCAGGTCCCTAATCAAAACCACAGAACAGGGCTTGACATGCGAGTACTATACATTTTTTAATTAATTAAAAATGCTGAATAATATGCTGTACATGGTACTGTATTTTATTTCTTCACTAGAAAACTATCAGTCTTACAAAAAACATAGAAGGTATAAAAAAGTTTCTGAAGAAATGAGGCTTTCTAATGCGTATAGTATTAGATAATCACATTCTGACACATTAAAAAATTCCAATTAAAAACTGCACAGGGGTGGCAAGTTTCATCCTCTTATGGGACATTCTCACATAATGGGCCAAAATGAGTCATACACCATTTTTATAAAAATATGCCACTGTCTTTGCTGTAACTTTGTGTATGTGTCCAGTTATGCCAACAGAGGACAACTTTGTTATCAGCAGCGAAATTTAGACGTTATTTTGCACTTTTTTCGCAAATTTTTACTGAAGAATGGAAATCATTTCGGTAATGGCAAAATCATTTCTGTAATGACACTTACCATTACCGAACTGGTTT
The DNA here is from genome assembly GCA_963966045.1 of Xestobium rufovillosum. Lineage (NCBI taxonomy): Eukaryota > Metazoa > Arthropoda > Insecta > Coleoptera > Ptinidae > Xestobium > Xestobium rufovillosum. The sequence continues at coordinate 38,737,590 of OZ014494.1, read as the reverse complement.
AAAGCGATTTCTAATTCGTCCGACCTCCTAGTTTTTCCCATCTTTTCTTTCTGCAATAAATTAAGATGATATTGTAGCTTCTAGCTACCGAAATCGCACCGACAAATTTACACAGCCAGTCATTTCGGAAACGTAGTAGTCATTTCGGTAATGCTACCATTACCGAAATGATGCATTACTGGAATGACGAAACAGTATATTATTGCCCAGAATTTCTTACTTTGTCTGTGGAATTGAATTAAAATGTGAGGTTATGTTCTCGACGTTTATGCATACACCAAATCGCATGTTATATTAACATATTTTGCAAAATACGCCTAGATAATTGCGTTACCGGGTTGACGTGTACTTTCGGTACGCACTCGTTTCATGAGTCGCTTATTTGTATTGCGCGAGTATTATCACTTCAAGAAATACTTGCCCGCCTGACTTCAAAGCACACGACGCAGCACAACACCTCTGTCATACAAACTACAGAATACTACCTGTCATTGTCAAAATACAGGCATTTGAAAGCAGCATTACCGGAATGATGCAAAACGGTGTGACACAGACACTTTATTTAATATTTACTTAAACGCGTTTTTGATACGTGTAATATTTTGTGTAATATTTTCATACATATATTTATTGTAAAAAAAAAAATTTAAATCATATTCAACATTAACGTGTACACGTATTATAGGACCTTGAAGTTGGCAACATCATGTATGTGACAATTACCGAAATGACGTTTGGTTCACTTTTTTGAAAATATTATTAACAATAGCATTTTGTTAAAAATCTTCACGTGGACAAAATCCAGAAACACCAGCTTCAACATATAACATATTTAGATTTTGGCTTTGCGTGAATTTAGGCCCAGAAAACCAATAGTGACATAAATTCGCCCGTTATGTGAGAATCATCTACATAATGCTGGAGGATAGAAAAATATTTGCAAGTAACCCGAGAAGTAGTTTTTGTTACTGGGAAACGTCCACCAAATTTTATTTCTGCACCTTCTCCAAAATTTGAGAAAAAACCTAACCTTCACCTCCCGTTTTGGAGGAACATAACTCCTCGAGGAGGACCATACACATATATGTTTATATGAAAAACCTATATTTTTTCATAAGGAATCATCTAAAATTTTTCGCACTTAGTTGGAAAAGCCCTGTTATCACATCCGATGCCGTAAATTCTCTCCAGCACTGGTGCATTGCGAGTTTTAGTAAAAGTACATTCTCAAAAAAATACTTAAATGTTCTTTAATCTTCATGTATGTACCTAAGTAACTAAATTAAAAAATAAAATAACAAAACATAAAATAATTATCAGGCAATTAAAATTTAAATATTTTTAAAATGAAAATAATGTTCCTAAAAAGGAAAATAAAAGCGCAAAATAAAATTTCTTTCCAAATTCAACTCGTAAATTTTAATAAAAAAAACGTTCCAACAATAAGGGGACCGCAAAATTATGTGTAAAGAAATTCTAAACGTCGATCATTACTTAATGAAACTTGGACAGTGAACAGGAAAAAAGCAACGGCCAAGTAAATTATTGTTATGAGTTATTTTTTCACAACTCACTGGGAACGCTGAGAAAGCTACTGCCGCGTGCACAAAGTAGTGGGAATGGCTATGGTTTGGTGCTTGTACTTTCGTGTAACTTTGACTGGCTGGCGTTCGAGATTTGGAAAGCACACTCTAGACTACCTCATTAGCAGTTACTTGCACCTGTGTACCGACGTGGATTAGATTCAGGGAAGCGGTAGCGGCACTATGGTTTGCTACAGACTTCATTCAAAAGTACTATTTGACTAATAAAGGGTGATCCAACGGATGGTTGTCGTTATCTGACTTACATCGCATTGGCCATATTGTTTCACAAATGCCAATTATAGAATTTCGTAAAATCCTAGACCACTTCGGACAACATAATCGTCCTAGTGAGTCGGGAATCCGTGGTGTAGTGCGACGATTTGAAGAAACTGGATTGGTGGAAGGCTGTAAAAAATATTAGCATTCTCGCCCAGCTCGTTTAAGCCAAAATATTGTTACCGTGAATGAAAATGTGCATAAACAACCAAGCACTCTAATTTGTCAACAATTGGGCGTGACGTATGGCACTGCAAAGAATTTTAACAAAGGATCTTTATTTGCATGCCTACAAAATCCATCAATTCCAAGCGTTACCATAATATGGAAAGAGAATTTTTGTGGTTTCATCAATTGCGAATGCAATGGATGCGAATCAGATGTGGTTTCAACAAGACGGCGCAACGCGCAACATCCTATACAAGTCATGAAACAGTTGCCTTACTGTGCTCGAAGTTCAATGAACGCATAATTTCAAGAAGCTGCCATGTGAATTGGCCCCTCAAGGTCATACGATCTAACTCCCTCTTTGATTACTTTGGGGGTATTTAAAGAATAAAGAGTATACTAATAACCCGCAAACACTTCAACAGCTAATATACAACATTCAAGCTGCCATATAGTTGCCCTTGATCCATTTTCATTGTGAAAAGTTATTGAAAATTTTGACTTTCGGATGGTCACCTTTGAACGAAGCCGTGGAGGTCATATGAATGATATTGTGTTTCACATAAATTTTCGAAGTTAGCTCATAAAATGTATGTTTTATTTGACAAGAAAATCCACTCCATCCATTTACCCTTTACAAGTACAATGAATCATAAATTAAAATTATATGTATTTATTAAATTATTATAATTTATTCAATTATAAGGGTGTGTGCTGCATACCTAGCTCATTAGGAGAAATCGCCACTGAATGCCGTAAGTGGATCATTCCTCCTTCATATTATAGGCAGGCAGGCAGCATGGACGACATCTTTCATTTAGCTGTGTATTTCGTTCCGTTTCATTTTAAGGCAGGCCCGTACAACCTGACATTTTTACGCGGCCCGCAGCACATAACTGAATATTTAAAAAAATAAAGCAAAGCAATGTCTATTAAAAAAATGTCACGTCTCTCTCAACAAGGAACACATACAAATGTACTAGTGTTAATAATGTTTCTGTTTTATGTTTCTACCAAAATAGTGTGCTTTGTTAACTTTTTCTATTAGAAAATTACATCTTAATATTAACGCGTTTGTCTTTGATTTTTCAAAATACTCTGAACCCACCACACCTAGGGAACACTTGATAGACAGTAGTGCGGCCTGCTAAGATTTCGTAATATGCACTATAAATTCCAAAAGTGGTGTTCCAATTTGCGATGCGAATCGTTTATGCCGGACGTTGCTGTGTTTTCGTCAGCCCCGCTTGTATACATGTTGGGTGGAAGTTAAGTATGGAATGTTGTATAGATACTTAATAATGCGATTTTGAGTCCTCTGCAGTCTTTCTATATGCGTTCTGTTTCCCAAACCCCAGCAGTGTGCTAGGTAAGATAGGTGGGACTTGACGAAGGATGCATACAAAATTAGCCTAATTTTGGATGATATAATAGGCCCTATTCTTCTAAATTGCATATTCATGAACTTTATTTTATTGTTAATTTTGTTTATGTGTTCACCGAAAGTTAATTTTGAGTCTAACATGAGTCCTAAATATTTAACACTATTAACATTTGATACTTGAGTATCATTAATTTTGATTGTTTCAGTATGTTCTTGTTGATTGTTTCCAAATATCAAATATTGACACTGTTCCATTAAGGTATATTTTATTGCTATTAGTCCACTGCACTATTTCTTTTATACCCAGTTCCATGTCACGATAAGTTTCATTTACACCACCTGCGTAGAATATAGCTGCGTCATCTGCATATAGTATTATTTGACCCCGAAGTCCACAGTCAATTTTGAAGGATACAATAAAACTTCTCTACTATTCCAATTTTATTAAGTTTCTCCAGTAAGAGTTGATGATCGACCAAATCAAATGCCCTGTGGAAATCAAGAAATAACCCTCTTATTTTTCTTCCCTGGTGTAAGTTTTCATTTACATATTCCAAAAGATTTACAATGGCTGTTTGCGTGCTTCTTTTTTTTATAAAACCATTTTGATTGAATTTTATGAAGCGAATCTCTGCAAGATATCTTTCCAGTCGAATGTATATTACCTTTTCAAAGATTTTAGAAAAAACTGGAAGAACTGATATAGGCCTGTAATTCTGAATTTGATCTTTTTTCCCAGCTTTGTATACGGGCGTCACGCGGGCTATCTTTAACTCGTTTGGAAATTCTCCCGCGTTAATATATTTATTTATGATTCTGGCAATGTATGGTGATAAAATAAGTTTGAATTTTTTAATTAGTTTTGGTTTTATGTGGTCGTATCCTGGTGAAGTGTTGGGCTTCAATTCTTCTATAATCTTGCAAATTTCATTTGTTGTTGTTGGACAGAAATATGCCGACTGATTTGCTTTGTAGTCCAAGGTGCATCTTGCCACTGTAGAGTATTTTGCATATATCTCCTTAGGTATATTCACGTAGTAATGATTAAAATTTTCTGCTATTTTTTGTTTTGACGTTTCTTTTGTGCCATTTTCGCCTGTTATATGTTCTATAACATTGTGACTCTTAGCCCTGCCTACAAGTTCATTAATAGTTTTCCAAATTTTGATGCTATTATCTGAGTTTTTTCGAAATTCTGAGTCATAGTATTTTCTTTTGCTATCTCTTAATCCTGTCTTGACCTGCTTTTGGCAGTATTTGAATTTTTGTTGTATGTATTCATTTCTTGGAAATTTTAGTTTGAGTTTGTAAAAGTAATCCCTTTCCTTCATTTTATCATGTATTTCTTTTGTCAAGTGTATTTTCGCTTACTGGTCATAGTGTTCTTTAGTACTTCCGCTTTTATAAGATTCGCCAACTCAGTAAAGCTCGAGTCTTCATTTATTTCTGTTTTCAAACGTACATCTATGGACTTTTCAATGATATCATAGTTAATTTTGTTTACAATGTACACTTGTTTGACTTTTTTCTCTACAGCACAGTTTTTCAGTTTTAGATTTATTAGTTTGTGATCAGATTCAGGATCACTGAACATCTCTATTTCAGTGGATACACAATCCCGCAAGTCCGTGATTACCTTTATGATCTATTACAGTTTCCGTACCATTTACTAAATTTATTCTCGTACCTTGCTCGGCATTATTTATAATTGCGCAACCACCTCCCAAAACTGCATCCAAATATTGTCTTGATATGTTATTTTCTTTACTGATATCAATGTTGAAATCTCCAAATATTAAACAACGTTTCTTTGTCAAATACGATTCTAATGTGCCTATAAAATTGATACTGTTAGATGTAGGTTGCTTGTAAACTACTCCAATGTAAATGTTTAGATCAGATAATTTTGTGATTAAAAAATTATTTTGTTCAATATCTACAGAGTCTATAATGCAGTATTTCAATTCATTCCAAATGTATGTAGCGACTCCTCCACCCCTTCCATTGTTTCGGCAGGAGTGGCATCCATTATAGTCTTTAAAATGTTTTGTTTTTGTTTCACTTTCATATACTTAACCAAGTTTCTAGCACATGTGGTTTTCTGTCTGATAATATTATCTCTACATCTTCCAGTTTATTTCTAAGACTTATATTTATATATAATATACTAAGATTATTGTTAGTTATGGTAAATTTTTTAAATTTCGTTTGTTCTACATTAAATACTCGTATGTGTTTGAAATGAGTAAGTACATTATTGCACTTATTGTTTCTGGTTAGTATCACCCTGAATCTCTGCAAGATCTTCAAAGTTGGCTATTCGTATGGCTCTGGTAGTTTCATCCTTTCTAGCATATATCTTGGAGTCTACACACCACACAAATTTGAAACCATTTTTCTTAAGATTTCTAGCTTCCTTGTACAGTAACTGGTTATATTTTGTTAGATCATATCATTCATGTAGATTTGTGTATTTCTCCCATTCATTCCACATTCTTCCGCAAATAGCATCTTTGCATCTTTTTTGGCCTTCATAAAATGCCGTTTTCTCACAGTTACGACTCTTACGTTTGTTCTTATAGTCAAGCTAATCTTCTGTACTTCTGTTAAATTAAAATGTTTCACATGCAGTGTTTTGTTCCTTTTGTGCAGTTTTAATGCTCTTTGTGATCCAAGGCATCACACTAACGGTTGCGTTCCTCACACTAGCTTAGATGATAGATAGATCAATTTATTCACTGGCACAAGCGTAGAATATACAAAAAAATAAAAAAAAAATGGCAGTTACAACAACAAAAAAAAAACACACACATACACAAAGCACAAAGATGTAAAAATGTAAAAATATAAAAACGCACAAAATACAATATATATACGTATATGTATATCACAGTCAACAAAACAGCGGCAATAAACCACACAAGACAAAATATAACAAGTAATAGAGCACCGGATCACATCAACCACACCATCCTCATCACAGCACCATATTCGTATCACAGTCAATTTTTGGCTTAAGTAAGAATTCGTTTAACGTGTAGTATGTGTCCGAACTCAACAGCAATTTTAATTCTTTCTTAAATAGCTTAGTTTGCGTGATACCCTTTAGGTCATCATTCAATCCATTGTAAACCCTAACAGAAGTACCAATAAAAGAATTGTAGTGCATATTACTATTTGAGTGCTGTGGTCTAACGTTATTGTTTCTAGTGTTGTAACTGTGCACTTCATTACTTCGATCAAAAAGAGATTCATTACTGTTAACAAAGAAAGCACCCTCGTAAATATACAGATTTATGGCCGACATCATTCTAAGTTCCTGAAATACTTGTCTGCAAGAATCACGCATACCCAGGCCGGCAAGCACACGAATAGCTTTTTTCTGAATTTTTAGGATAGGCGTAATATATTGAGAATTCCCCCAGAAAAGTATCCCATATCGAAGTATGGACTCAAAATATGCAAAATAAACCATTCGGAGAGTCTTACTACTACAAATAGGCTTAAAACGACTCATGGCGAACAGTGCTCTATTTAACTTCAATCTCAAAGCTTCATAATGGGCTGTCCACCTCAAGTTTGCGTTAAAATGCACGCCCAACAACTTGCACTTTTTTACAAAATCAATCTGCCCATTCCCAAAAGTGATACCCCTCAACTCAAGTTTCCGACCATTACTAAAACTAATTATATTGGTTTTTTCGATATTAATTAGCAATCTGTTCATACCAAACCAAGATGTAGCTTGTTCCATCGCCAGCAGTAGGTTACATTCTAATTCTCTCTCGTCCCCACCAGAAACAACAATGCTCGTGTCGTCTGCGTACATCGTCACATTTCCACTTATATTTCCTGGCAGGTCATTTATAAAGATTATGAAAAACAGGGGTCCCAAAATCGAGCCCTGAGGCACTCCACAAGATACATTACGAAAATCTGATTTATATGAAATATGTTTATTGTTTAAGACGTTGTTAATCTCCACATATTGCTTTCTGTTACTTAGATATGATTTGATCAAAAGTAGTGCAGGACCGCGTTATAAACTTATTGCAATCGAAAGTAAGATAACCATGGTGGTGAGATTTAGAAAAACATTTCATGCTAAACATTATAATGAAAAAGACATTCATAAATCGGGGTTCCCTCTTACCTGGAAAACCTTGAAAACCCGTAAAAGTCAGGAATTCTTTTTATGCGGAATAGTGTCAGGGAATTTTTAAATCCGAAACAAAAGTCAGGGAATTTTTAAATTTTTAAAAGTTGGAGGATTTGAAGTGAATTTAAAAAGGCGAGCCCTGTAAATACTTGGAAGGGCCAGACTTCTAGTAATACTTAGTTAACCCGGATATTACTTAATGTCATATTCGAATTACCTACCTATTTAAAAAGTACAAACTAACAGGTCCAATGTGCATGCATTTGCAATTTTCAGAGTTGCCGAATGCGGATTGGTTAAACTTCATCCAGAAAGCATAAACTTGTTTACCTAATACCGAAAATTCAAAATAACTAGAAGCTTCTGTCATGGTTATTGAATAGCTAACTTACCTATACCTAGTTTGTATTCAACTGGGGGGGGGGGTCCTCAATAAGTGCGCTCGTGCGCGCGCGCTGCATACAAAAATATGGAGTACTTCAGAAGATTCAAAAATATGTTTTTAACCTTTTTTGATAAGGTTCAAACCTTATATGTAGTTATAAACTAATAAGTTTAAAACTTTTTCAATCTTCGGCGTTTAGCTGCCGTAATATTATATTAATTATTATGCGAGATAATAAATAGTACGCGCTCTAAGCATCCCGCGTCGTCTGTTTCAAAATGCCTAGCACACACGCAGCCAGCCGCCTGAGTACTGTAAGGTGTGGATCTGTTCGGCGCTTTAGGCAAATGCACTTTCGATATGGAAGCGAGATCGGGGCGACTCGGGAAAATTTCGTCGTGTGCGCTTTTAGGTGGACTTGGAGCGCTGTTTGAGTACACACTTGGTATCTTAAAATTTAAAACTTACAGTTGGGCGAAGCATATATACGGGAGTTGGTACTTCTGCGGCATTGTTTATAGTTTTTATTTACCATATTTAGGTTAGGTCTGAGATTGGCTCGTTGATTTGCTTATAACGTGAGTAATTAGCTGTATTATCTGTAGTAATACAATCGGCCTGATTCTATAAGAAAGTGATTAACATTTTATCACTTAGCTGAGTGGTTAAAGAGAAGGTCAGTGTTTACCGTAATCACTATAATAAATTTTGAATTCTGTAGTCACGGAGTGATTATATTTTTAACCACTGTAATCTAAAAAACGTTATTATGTTTATCACCAGTTTTGAGGTGGTGTTTATGACCATAGTGACAGTTGTTTACGTAAGTTTATCAAGAAAATGGCCGTTCACTTGCTACCAATTCACTTTCTAAACGTTTTTGAAGAAGTCCTGAGGAGGTATGTTATGTTAAATTGCTATTTTCATTACCGAAACTGAAAAATACCAATTTATTGTAATATAGAAGGGAACAGAGATTCCGCCGTAGGATGTTGAGAGACGTGTCAAATCCTTTTACTATGCCTCAGGGCCTCTTTATTAAATTATATCGAAGTCCCATTGCAATTGTCCAAGAAACACTAATTCCACAAATTGAACCACACGTACGTATGGGAATACGAATTACCTACATTCCTGTACACGTAAGAGTAAGTAATAGATACATAACTCATTAGTTTCATCTTCCACCACAGACATTCCCATACCAATTGATACTTTTAAAGGTTTTAGCGACATTACATTTATTAGCACACGGAGATTATCAAAGCACTGTGGGTGCAGACAACTATATTGCGGTTTCACCCAGTACTGCATGCAAAATAATTCATGAAGTAATTGTAGTCATTGCTACACATTTATTCCCTCGTTATGTAAAATTTCCAACAAGTCCGGCCGAAATTCAGAATGTGAAGCAAGGGTAAATGAAATTTCCGGAACTTCTGAACTTGCAAAGTAATATTTTTCTAAGATTTTTAGATAAATTTCATTTTCCTAACGTGAAAGGAGCTATAGACTGCACCCATATAGCGATTCAGTCGCCTCCAGTAGACGATCCTGTCCAACCAGCTCTAGCTTATTTTAACCGAAAAGGTTATTACAGTTTAAATGTTCAAGCGGTAAAGAATTAGAAAGATCAGGTTAAAAATATTTCAGGGCCTTTCTTTTATGCAGATATGTGACTCTAATCTTCTATTTTTGGCTGTAAACGCCAGATTTCCGGGCGCGACTCATGATGCTGCGATATGGGCTTCATCTGCAGTGAAAAGATACTTGGACAGAAAATTTCAAGAGGGAGATACAGAATCTTGGTTGTTAGGAGATTCAGGATATCCCTTATCTCCCTACGTAATGACACCGATAGCTGGAGTAGAGGGTGGTGAAGACAGTCCTGAAGGGCGTTACAATTATTGGCATGTTAGAGCTCGCAATACAATCGAGCGTAGTTTTGGAGTTTTGAAACAGCGGTTTCGTTGCCTATTAAAGCATCGTGTCCTACACTATAGTCATAGAAAAGTTGGACTAATAGTGTATTCTTGTGCAACTTTGCATAATATATTGGTTTTGAATAACATTGCCTATAATGATGAAGATGAAGAATTTTCCGATGAATCTTCAGATGACGATGATGATGAACGTGCACATGGCAACATCAGTAAAATATTAGAAAAACATTGAATAATAATTTTGTAAAGCCAATTTTTTGCAGATCCAGATATCTTAGCAGCAGGTCGAAATACAAGAAATAGACTAGTGCGAATGTATTTCTAATTTTTGTCCCTCATTTTCAAAATAAAAAACAAATATGTATATAAACTTTTCAATTTTTCTATTTCTTACAATGTACTCAAATGCTTTGTATTACATTTGTGGTAATTAACTAGAAATGCAACATGAAGTTTACTAAGATAACTAGAATACCACCACTATTTATACTAAAATGAATTTAAAACAAAAACGCTCGTTTACTAAATTAAAATAACTCCAAAAGTATTTGCAGCATACAGCAAATTAAAATGGCCTGCTTCATTGAAAACAATTAATGTGGAATCAGTCAACCACCTGAGAAGCATCAATCTTCGACTCTGTTATTGTTGTAATTGCTTTAGATAGAGCAAAAATTGAGTCGCCGAAGTGAATGAACGCCTTACTGATTTTATCTGCACCGTCTGCAAATATTTTTGCAGAATCATTAAGGACTGACACTGAACTAGTATAGCGCCTCTTCTTCTCAATGTTTTGCTTGTCTCTGGAATTTACACTTGATTTCTTCCTTTTAGAATGCACGTTCCCATTTGAAACTTGTAATTTATCTCTTGGGCCTTCCAATTTCTCGCTCATCGTTTGGTTATTTTCGACCCGTTCTGGTTGCAAATTATATTGACCATAAGTGTGAACTATTTCACCCTCTAGGTCAATAGTTGCTAGAAAATTAAATACGTCAGGTTTTGTTATTCTGTTTGTATTATTACTATGACTGGACCTACTTCCAGGAAGAACCATATTTTCTTCTAAATTTTCTTCTATTTCATCTTGAATTTCTTGTTCCTGAGGCATGTCCTGGCAACCCTGCACTGACACCCATCCTAAGAGACCCATTAGTTTTTCCTCAATATCAGACAAAGGTTTCGCCGGATTTACCCCACCGCCAGTGACCTGGGCTTCTACTTTGAAATCTCTCGCTTTTTTACGCGTTCTGGATTTCCGTTCTACTTAGTACCTTCGCCAATCTTCAGCAGACTTTTTTGGTCCCAGTAACAGATTTAATGATTTAGCAATGGATTCCCAAAGTTTGCCCATCTCTCCCGCCTTGAGGGGATGCGGTTTCATGGTTAGAACGGATTTATTTTGGGGCAATGATAGTAAGTCTACAAGTTCAGCATTTTGTTCGGGGGTTACTTTCGTACCCCTGACTCTAATTTTCTTTTCTGCTTCTGTTCCTATTGGCTTGGTAGTCATGCTGTAAAATGGTGAGTGAACAGCAAACGTAGCTGAGAACTATTCAAGTTACCTTATAAGTTGCTGAAAATCAGCTTAAAAGACGTTTCTGCGCTGCACCTCAAAAAATTACTTATAAAACTGAATTTCAAATGGCCCGGTTTAATTGTCATTCAGCTACTTTGACAGTTGATTTGTGCTTGCAGTTGACTTGATTCGATTCACTTGGGCTCCATTTAATAACACGTTATTACCGATATTTAGCTAGTGACCGTTGCTAAGGTTTTATTTATAAAATATGAAAATAGCGAAAAGTCATTGGGTCCGTGATTAAAAAGTTACTTGTAATGACGTTGTTATTGTAAACACTTTCATAATAACTTTTTATAGAATCAGGCCAAATAAGTGGTCTGGAATTGTCAGAAATTTTACGAAAGCTGTTTCGTTGCTTGGTAGCCACGAGTGTAAATTTGACAGTTAAAGGACCACGAGCGCTTGCGCGAGTGGTCTTCTGTCAAATTTACACGAGTGGCTAGTAAAAGCAACAGCTCGAGTAAAATTACCTAAAAATTCCAGACCACGAATTGTATTTGACAAGATTATTTTTTTAATCAAAGCAAGGTAGTTCAAAACCAAATTTTATTTCAATTAATTCACATACAAAGAAATGTGTTGGGAATATTTGACGTTTGGCAGGTACTAAAGTATCTAGATTATACATTATAAATGCACCTACAAATTCGAAACTATGGCAACTTATCAACAAGCAAAATTATCGAAAAAAATTACCGTATGTAATATCACAAGAGAGTGAGAATTACTTGAAAATAATTCGACAGATTTTCGAAAACTTGTCGCCAGGCAATAGACACGAGAGCCCGTAGGGCTCGAGTGGCTATTGCCGAATGGCGACAAGTTTGAGTAAAATGTGGAGAATTATTTTCCAAGTTATTCTTACTGTCGTGTGGTATTCGAAAGGTTATTTTTTGACGTTCAAATATGAAACAACTGTCAATATTATTCTTTCAATGTCACAATTTGCGATTAAAACATATAAGACAATATGTCAAAACCAGAAAACAAGTCGTTTTATCAACAAAAACAAAATACTAAAAAAATTCCCGCTGGGATAAGTTAGGTAAAAAATTCTCACTATAATAATGATTTAATTGGTCAGAATTAAACGCGTGATCAAAAATACTGTTCATTTATTGGAAAATAGAAACGGCAAAAAATAACCGTACGTAATATCACAAGAGAGTGAGAATAACTTGAAAATAATTCGACAGATTTTCGCAAACTTGTCGCCAGGCAATAGACACGAGAGCCCGTAGGGCTCGAGTGGCTATTGCCGAATGGCGACAAGTTTGAGTAAAATGTGGAGAATTATTTTCCAAGTTATTCTTACTGTCGTGTGGTATTCGAAAGGTTATTTTTTGACGTTCAAATGTGAAACAACTCTTCAATATTATTCTTTCAGTGTCACAATTTGCGATTAAAACATATGACATATGTCAAAACCAGAAAACAAGTCGTTTTATCAACAAAAACAAAATACCTACTAAAAAAATTCCCGCTGGGACAAGTTAGGTAAAAAATTCTCACTATAATAATGATTTAATTGGTCAGAATTAAACGCGTGATCAAAAATACTGTTCATTTATTGGAAAATAGAAACGTCAAAAAATAACCGAAATAATACACGCTTCTAGACCCAAATGCAATGTTCCTATTGGTCAATTCGACGATGAAAAAATAATCGTGTTTATTATTTTTAAATATTGAAATTTACAATAGCATAGCTAGTGGTAGTGGTTTGGTTCAAGTGAACACTTGAAACATTGTGGATTGAACTTTAACAAAGTGGTCGCCTGATTTTGGCATTTTTCAAAATTATTGTTGGGTTGTAAAACTCCATTCAGTTAAAAATGAATATTTTATCTAAATATGTAGAATTTTGACGAAAAACTTGAAATAAAATGAAATGGACGACCTAAGCCTGTGCTATCAAATGCTTTTCGAAAGGTCGCAGTAAAAGTTGTGTACGAAAGTTTAACCTTTTGGATTTGGAATTTTCGTCAAATATTTTGATGAGTGAAATTTCTTGTTTGAAAATGGCTTTTAAAACACTTCATTTAAAAAAACTACGGGGGAAGAACCGCCAGACCCCCCCCCCAACCCTGAGCGGTGATTTCATTCCAAAGCACTGCCAAGTTCTAAAGTCAGGAGCCGCCACCGGTTTGTAGTAGGTATTAGAGAAGTCACGTTTGGTCTTTAAGGGCGAATAATTACGTATTCAGGTTCGTCTTTCTCAATTTAGAAGTCTGACCTATATTTTAATAATAAGAACAGTGTGGAAATATAACTATTTATTAATTAACCTATAGTACAGCATTTAGGATAATTTTTTTACAAATTTTTTATTACTTAAGTATATTAATGTGTACCTAAACATAAGATTTACATTGTACAGTTTTTAATAATATTTACTAATCCTCTTAGCAGGTACAGAGACAATAAATTAAGGGTTAGAAATATAATTGGCATACCGAAATCAGATAATTACAAAATGTATAATTGCTATTTTCTCTTGTCAGATTTACTACTTTCCAAAAATAATCTTCCTTGATGCTCCAAAGTTCTGACCTGATTGATTAGCACCTTTGTTGGACCCTGCTTGTAAACCAATAACAGCTTCTCCAGCTCTCAATTGCTCTTCAGTCCATTCCCGACGGTTTTCTTCAGATGGGCGTGGACCAAGGAAAGGACCTCTCCATTCGGGATGTTTGTATGCAGTACGGCCAATGGCAAAGATGGTTGTTGTTACCAGTGCAATGTTTTTGTAATCCCATAAATCTGTTGTTTGAAATAGGTCCACATCTGGAACACCGTACCTTACACATGCCTTTTGGAATCTGAAATTGAAATAATGTTAATTGTGTGTTAAATGAATCTTAAGGGGCAACCGCTGGTCCCTTTTTTCAATGGAGAACTCAGAATTCAAAGATGACATTTCGCTCACGAATACGTTTGGGAGAATGAAGATAGAGCAAAAGTTTTGTTCTCCAATTAATTCAGGTTCTGTTTTTCCTCCAGTGTCAGGATAAAGTGCACAGAAAGCCAGGAGAAAGATATGCATCGTGCAGTATTAAAGGAATTGTGAGTTATAGTGACTGATACATATCACATTACCATAATTTTTGCCGAGGAGTTCTGAACGTAACTCCATTCAGCATGTGTGATATGCCACGGGGATGCGATTAAGACAACTACCCAACCCTTCAGACACATTAAACGATATTTCCCAGAAATTGGTAGAAATTTGGAATCAAGTCGACCAAGACCAAAGCATAAAAAGATAAAAACTCTTATTTTGAATATGAAAGATTGTTGCCAGCAGTAGCAGCTTTTCTTTGGGGTTCCGCACTCCCTTTTAAGTCAATCTCTTTTATAATTTTATGTAGATTTGGCCGCGGTTTCTCTGCAGTGAAATATATGTTTATCGGGTTAGACGAGCAACAGGTGTAAAAATAAAATAAAATGTTGCGTAAACCTATCTACATATACAGGGTGGCCCGAAATTAGCGTGCAATATTTTACCAGCGTGTTCTGTGGTCAAAAATAAGACAAAAAGCTCTTATAAGCGTATACCGAAATATGCTTCGCAAAGGAGCTATAGCTTTCTAAAAGAGAAGGCCTGAAGACGTTTCCTTCTAAATATCTTCGAAACAAGTCCAGTTAAAATTATGAAATTTTATGAAATGTGTAAGTACCAAATGCTGAATCTTTTGCTGTAAACATAATTTCTAAAATTTAACAGGGGCGTCCCAAATCTGGGGGTGGTGGAGGTAAGATTTACCCCAACTTTTTCCATAACATGTCGTTTTCAATTTTTCCGGAAATTTTTCCATAAAAATTTGCAACTTCAGAGTTTTTTTGCAAAAAAATGTGCTCATGTCTCGTTTAAGTATACAAACGAAGTTTTCCACTTCTCGTAAGAATTTTTTGGGCACGCAGCGAAATTTTTAAATCGATTATGCTCGATAACGGTGCCTCCTATCATAACCAGGCAGGAGCACATTTTTTTGCAAAAAACTGAAGTTTCAAATTTTTGTGGAAAAATTGAGAACGACGTGTTGTAAAAAAAGTTGGGGTAAATCTTACCTCCACCTCCCCCAGATTTGGGACGCCCCTGTTAAATTTTAGAAATTATGTTTACAGCAAAAGATTCAGCATTTGGTACTTACACATTCCATAAAATTTCATAATTTTAACTGGACTTGTTTCGAAGATATTTAGAAGGAAACGTCTTCAGGCCTTCTCTTTCAGAAAGCTATAGCTCCATTGCGAAGCATATTTCTGTATACGCTTATAGGAGTTTTTTGTCTTATTTTTGACCACAGAACACGCTGGTAAAATATTGCACGCTAATTTCGGGCCACCCTGTATAGAGAGAAAAATATTTAGCTTGAATATCTACAGTGTAATGTATAATAGATGGAAATTTTGCAAATCCTCCTCTTAAAGATAAATTAAAGAGTTGGACAGGCTGTTTGTTGCTCTGTTGCTAGATTTGATGTTGATTCAAGTTAGTGAATGAAAGGCACCAAAAAGTAGTTTCACTCGCCCTATTTATCTAGAGACAATATTACTTTTACAATTTCATAAAAAAAGAAATTTGTCCGACAAAACCTATTTATCCCAGGAAATATACATATTTGCAATATGAATTTGTAATTGATGATTTTAGACTGTTTGATCTTGAAACCCACCAAATTTTCGCCTATGCGGTATGCGAACCCTTCGTGCCCAAATTTCACGAGCTGCCTCCAATCTGTAATTAATCCTAGAAATACTTGTTTTTGATTTAGTTTTTTTATGTTTATTCGATTGGTTTTAAGTTGATTATTTCGTTTTTGGCAATAAAATTTTATGTTATTCCTTTAGTCTATAATTTTTCAAGCTTCGTTGCACAATAAAAAATTATTTTAAACAAATTTATAAATTTTATTCCAAGTCTGTAGATATTATTAGTTACTCCGTTTCTTTCTCACCTGGACTAGAAACATTTCGCTGCCAAAATAAACAATTTGTCTTACTATTTCTGACTTTTAGCTAATGCAATTAAAATAAGCACGTTCCTATTTTAATGATTTAGCCATAAATGGGTAGGTATTCAAACTCATTTCGAGATATTAAATAAATGAACTGACCTATTTCTCACTTTCAAATCTTATTTGCTGCCAAAATATATGTTTATTTAGTTAGGTACCTACACCACTAACTTGGTTGGCCTCTCGTCAATTAATATTTCCTTGAATAGGTAGGTAGAAGAACATTAAAACATCATTCCTGTGCAGTAACGCATTTTCAACAAATTCTTCAAGTTCCTCCACCTATATCTTCTTCTGGGCAGATATCTCTGACAACTATGTTCTTTGATTTTTGTACGCGTGATACGTTCTACAATGATATTTTGGGTAAATCTTTGTATAAGTATGTATGCTCAATTTTAATATATGTTGTCTGTTGAAATTCATTTAGTTAGATGGGCGATATTGATGGTCTATAAGAGAATGCTGGGAACATAAGTGAGGGAGTCATTTAAGTAATTTTGTATCGTATACAATTACCTACTGTAAAGAAAATTGAATTTCGAAAGATATGAAATATAAAAATGGTTGCATCAAACGTTTGAGGCATTAATGTAAGGCATCAAATAATACACCCAGTGGAGTGTTCTGTGAATACATGTGATACCATGTGCTTGGGGTGCAAAATAGAGAGAATCTTTCGATCTTCAGAATACAGGCTGCCCTAGATAGGCCTCGACAACATTGCTATCTCACTTATCTTTAAAGATAGAAACACGGTTAAATGGGGAAAAAGTTTTACAATTTGGAGCCCTTTAATATGCCCTCATAAAAATCAACTTCGCTCTGTTGGTTTCCTAGATATTTGAAAAAATGAAAAACTAGCAATTGGGTTTTTTGTTAATAACCCCGTTATTTATTAGCATTTTGATGATTTGTAAAAACAAGTTTAAATTGTTGTTTAACCCGCATATTTTACGGTACTCTAAAATTGTCTCCGACGTTTCATACACTTGCAGTCATCATCAGGTTTATTTTTCTTTATGGACACCATATTGGATTGTTATGTCATTAAATAGCTTATTTTTTGTTGAGTATAGTAACCTATAACAAGTTGATATTCTTCCAAAAATAATAGCTTCAGAAAATAAAATTCATAATTTAGTTGAAAAATTTAGTTATACATGGAAAAACAACTTCATTAGGAGTAATTTTGCAAGAATTATTAGTTTTATTTCGTTTAGTAGAAATCAATGAAACCCCTTAATTTGTAGCAGTAGAAGCTTGCAAAAAATAGTTTAGTGTTAAATTTTATTTGCCGCCCCAAGAAATTATAATTTCAAAATTGAAAAACAAAAAACATTAATAGAATGATAAAAACTAGTTACTAAACAAACGAAAACAAATTATTTTATTGTCGCAAATGATGTTCAAAATGTGCCCTTCATTCTCGATGCAAATTTGTGCTCGTCGTACAATAATTGCGCCAGTAGCGTTCCGCGTCTTTGTACGACTTATTTTTAGGTCTTCAATAACTTCATTGAATTGGAATCGTAAATCGTGCAAGTTATTGTACAAGTAGACAGACTGTTTTGAAAACAAAGCAAGTATGCATTGGGTAAACACCATCTTTAAAACTCAAAAAAATAAAACATTACTAATTTCTTCCACACTTTCCTATTGTTTAGAAAGTTAATATTTTGTAAAATTACATCTTCGTAAATCTATTTTTCCAAGGCCAACTAAATTGTTGTCCTTAATAATAAAATTTTATTTTCTAAAACTGTTTGTGCTGGAATAATATCCATTTCTTATAGGTTGCTATTCTCAGCAAGAAATAAGCTATTTAATGACATAACAATCCAATATGGCGTCCATAAGAAAAAATAAACCTGATGATGACTGTAAGTGTAAGAAACGTCGGAGACAATTTTAGAGCACTGTAAAATATGCTGGTTTTACAAATCATAAAAATGTTAATAAATAGCGAAGTTATTAATAAAAAACCAAATTGCTAATTTTTCCTTTTTTTTTCAAATATCTAGGGAACCAACAGAGCGAAGTGAGGGCATATTGAAGGGCTCCAAATTGTAAAACTTTTTCCTAATTTAAACGTGTTTCTATCTTTAAAGATAAGTGGAGATAGCAATGTTGTCGAGGCTTATCTGGGACACCTTATAATAAAAATAGTAACCCTCAAAATGTTGTTATTCCTGTCACACGAGATATGATTTTTAATTTTGTCGACACCCTTGGCCCATTTTTCAAAAATACTGCTTATCCAAAACAAAGAAAAATAAGTTTAAAATTTTGCAATATAGTCTTTGAATATCCTAATGAACATAACACGCAAATAAGAGGCAGTTTGACAAGTATGTAACTGTCTACTTTTTCTGATTTTATTATTAATAAACGTTGCGACGAGTGCCCTGATATACAAAAAACCAGATTATTTACTCAGCTTCTCGCGATTAAGAAGCCAAAATACGATAATGTCATGCAACTTGCCGAAAAGCATGTCCTCAAAGCAGACATTACTTTACTTATACTTCTCTGGTGTCAGACCAAGACGACCAGGCAGCAGCTGATCAAGAAACTGATGTCACTCATGATGGCGAATACTCTGGCCCATATTGACTTTATGTTTATTTTTATAATATTTATCAAAAATTTTGTCAATAGTTTCAGTTGGTTTGGATGGAAATAAAATTTTGGAAAAATATTGTCGGCGTGTTCTTTAAGATTGTTGGGAGCAAAAAGGAGGTAGGTATCTGCACTTTTTTAAATAAATGCATTAATCTGCAAACTTTTTTATTTTTATTAGCCAAAAGTAAATCGTTACATTTGTTTATTAATACTCTCACAAAAGTTTATAAAGTTCTGTCTTATAGCAAAAAGTTTATTTATATTTTATTGTATCTTGTAAAGTTTAAGAAAATTCAGATACCTCCTTGTTGCTACAGGGTTTTCAATTATTGGTTTGTACCTAGTGTGCCGCAAAAGTTACAATTTATAAAATATTCAAGAATGCGAAATGCCTATAACCGCCTCTTATCCTTTGTCAACTGACCGGTGAGGTATGCAACATGCCGAGACGGATGACGGTGAGAGAGGAAGCATAAGCGAGAGACGAGAGTCGTCACCAGGTTTCGTTACTAGTTACCTTCTGCAATTCCTGATACCCGGAGACTACATTTACAGAATGCACTAGTTGATGATCTTTGATTTCTTTGTTATGCTAATCAAGAACACAATCAGGTGGTCTTTTTATAATAAAGGTGTTTAGAGGATACCGTTCTTGATCCAGTTTTTTTTGAACCTCTCTCTTGGGTTCCTGAATCGATATGTATATGTATAGTTCCATTTATTCATGAGACCCTGATATACTGGGACTAAATCAATTGTGGGCCGCACAAACGGACTCTTTTTATTTCTTTCTCACGGATACCTGAACCTACATGGGAGAGAGTTTTCAGCACAGATGAATTTAATCTGTGGTTTTAGCTGTAAAATGAAATGGTAATTTTGTAATTTTTCTCTGATGGTGATTTATGTGTGGCAATAAAAATTATTTTTGGTGCGACAAACTTTAGAAGATTAAGTTCTTTGTATTTTATATTTTTGTCTCAATATTTTCAAAGTACTACCTATGTGCATGCATTCAAACTGTATTATAACCATTTTAATCAGGTTTTATTTACTTTTTGGTGGAAGTGGATAGAAGAACACGGAATGAATTCCTATGAAACAAGATTGCTTGGAATCGAATTAGAACTAATTTGCTTTGAACAGCAAACACACTTTTCGTTTTATGAAAGTACATATATAAATAATTTGAGGTTGAAAAGATTAGTGGTAAGAATATCTTATGAATCGAAATGAACAATGGATAGGGTGATTGCCGGGTCCCGATTTTTCTCGTGTTTTTTTCGAGAACTGGCTCGGTTGTTTCAGTTTTGCTCGCTTGGCGCGGTGAAAGCATTATACAGGGTGACCCGAAATTAGTGTGCAATATTTTACCAGCGTGTTCTGTGGTCAAAAATAAGACAAAATGATCCTATAAGCGTATACAGAAATATGCTTCGCAAGGGAGCTATTAGCTTTCTAAAAGAGAAAACCTGAGGACGTTTTCTTCTAAATATCTTCGAAACAAGTCCAGTTAAAATTTAACAGGGGCGGGCGTCTCAAAGATTTACCCCAACTTTTTTTCGTAAAAATTTGCAACTTCGGGTTTCTTTTGCAAAAAAATATGCTCCTGCCTCGTTTAAATATACAAACGAAGTTCTCCATTTCTTGTAGGATTTTTTTGGGTATCATGCAGAGAAATTTTTGAAACGATTGTGCTCGATAACGGTGCCTCCTATCAAAACGAAACAGGAGCAAATTTTTTTGCAAAAAACTGAAGTTGCAAATTTTTATGGAAAAATTCAAAATGACATGCTCTGAAAAAAGTTGGGGTAAATCTTACCTCCGCAACCCCCAAATTTTAAAAATTATGTTTACACCAAAAGATTCAGCATTTGGTAAGTACTTACTTACACATTCCATCAAATTTCATAATTTTAACTGGACTTGTTTCGAAGATACTTAGAAGAAAACGTCTTCAGACCTTCTTTTTTAGAAAGCTATAGCTCCCTTGGGAAGCATATTTCGGTATACGTTTATAGGAATTTCTTGTCTTAATTTTGACCACAGTACACGCTGGTAAAATATTGCACGCTAATTTCGGGCCACCCTGTATATACAAAAAAAACATTTCCATGCAGAATAAGAAGAGCAAAGAAAACATTGAAAACCACGGGAACGAAGTTACCTACCTATCGTTCGTTCCTTTCAAAATTTGCACATGCATAAAAGAAAGATACCCAGACTATACTTGGACCGCCCAAGAGACGGAGTGATCACCCTGCAAGCATGAGCTCTAGACGGGACCACTATCAATTCAGGACTGCAGAACCGCAGTGATGCGCTTTCTTTAGACACAACGAGGTCGCATCACTCCAATTCGGTCGTCATAAATTAATATTGCCCCGCTAGAGCACGTTCTTGCAGGGTGATCACTCCGTCTGTTGGACGGCCCAAGTATAGAAATATCAACACAACTGATGCCTACTATGTATTTTTAACTATTGTAAGGAGAATTTTATAATAAACAAAGGAACCAAGCAGCTACATATAAACATTTAGGAAAAGATTCATTTTGAGAAAGGCATATGTCTCCCAAATATATGGACCTAATTTAATCAGATATCCATGGGCCCAACGGTACTTACCTATTTCTTTCGGGCGAGTGTTCTACGTCAAAGTTCCTTTAAAAACATTTTGCTTAAAACAGAACACTTGGACAAATTCAGATGATATTTGTTATGATACTTTAATTCATCTTTTGGAATGATTTTGCACTAACATGGGTGACACGTCCCGGATCAGATAGCAACTCTTTAATGGCAAGGCCGACAATTTTTTTTTTTAGAAAATCTGGGTTTCTTAAATCTTAAATCTGCATTTCTTAAAACAAAGTTATAAAGTTTATTAATGTACCTACCATGCATAGGTATGTCACTTAATAAAATAAATTTCATATTATTTATGAGATGTTCTTTCGTCGACCGATTCTTAAAATACCAGACTACTAGATCACATTTGTTCTAAGAATGCAGTCACTCAAATTTTATTTCATTATGTTAAAATCGGAACAGATATCAGGGCCGTACCCAGAATTTTTTTTCGGGGGGGGGGGGGGTTACCCATCCTCTCCTATCCTGAGCTAACCTTCGGATTTCCCTAAAAGTAGAACACCTTACATCCCAAGGCCGTACCTAGAATTATTTTTCGGGGGGGTGGGGGGTAGTATCTGAAAATAAAAATATAGTAGTAGACCCCGAGTCCCATTCATCGTATCTTTTTCGTCTTGAATGATAACTGTAAATATATTGATAAAAGTAACCTAAGATCATTTTTCATTTGTCGATATGATATGGTATTAATAGTTATTTACGAAACGAGTGCGAAGTAGTTAGAAAATGACAATACTGAATCAAACTCTCGTGTCTATACTACTAAACGCCTGCATGCCATCCAGTTCTCCAGATGCCATCGACTTCTTCGGCAATGACCTTGGAAGACACCAGTACTGGATAAATCTCTCATGTCT
The DNA here is from genome assembly GCA_963966045.1 of Xestobium rufovillosum. Taxonomy (NCBI): domain Eukaryota; kingdom Metazoa; phylum Arthropoda; class Insecta; order Coleoptera; family Ptinidae; genus Xestobium; species Xestobium rufovillosum. The sequence goes on along the minus strand of OZ014494.1, from coordinate 38,714,950 downwards.
ATACTACTACGCGCCTGTAGGCCATCCAGTTCTCCGGATGCCATCGGCTGCTTCAGCAACGACCTTGGAAGACACCAGAGGCTGTTGAAGGAGTCGTTGAAGAAGAGCGGCACCTTCAGCAGCGCGGCCCCCTTCTTCAGCGGTGTCTTTGGTTGTGGTCCAGGCGCCTGCGCCGGGACTCTGTTTGGGGGCAATGAGGGTGTCTGTGGGGCCTCAGCAGCCTGTCTGTGGAGGTCGTTGCCGAAGGAGGGGGGCCCCTGGTGTCTTTGGTTGTGGCTCAGGCGCCTGCGCCGGGGCTCCGCCTTCAGCAGCTTCTGGTCATTGCTGAAGAAGTGGTCTTCAGCGGCCCCCCTGGTGTCTCTCATTCTGTTGGGCCTTTGGATGTGGCTCAGGCGCCTGCGCCGGGGCTGTCGCGTACAAAGCACGTGTTGCTCACTGTCATGTCTTCAGCAACGGTGTCTTTGGGGCCTTTGGCCGTGGCTCAGGCGCATGCGCCGGGGTTTTCGCAAACGTTCTGGAAATGACGCCGACCGGGATTCGAACCCGGGTCCCCACGCACCGGAGCCCTCGCTCCAACCAACTGAGCTAATCGGCGGCCCACAAGCCCGTCTTTCAAATCATCCGTATATACTTATGATTGTAAACAGAAGTTACAGAATTAATATTTATTTTCTCGGAAATTTACAATTGTTTATACTAAATAAATATTGATATTAAAGTTTAAGAAAAAAGCACGTTCGCCGCCGATAAGAGATGTTATAATTGTTTTTATTATGGGAAATAACCTTTCATCTTGCCGATAGGATATGTTTGTTTAGGTTTGATCCCACGCTCTGCATGTGCATTTAATACGTTGTAGACACTACAAGGTGACCCGTTTGTTTGTTTGTATTATTACAATAAAATAACATTCTAGAATATTCTTCTGATTGTTTATTTGAAATTACTTGTTATCTTAATGCGTTTCGGACACGTGTGGGAAAAAAACATTCTAGAACATTCTCCAGTTTGTTTATTTGAAATTACTTTTTATTTTAATGCGTTTCGGACACGTGTGGGAACCTTCTGATTGATATATGCAAACATCTTAGTTCTCGGTAGTAGAACATTCTACATCGCTAATTATTTGAGAACAGTAGTCTAAATTTAGGCTAACCCCTACGTAAAAACTATGTCATGTGGGGTGTCAAATTAAAGGACTCGACTAGAGGTATCGGAATATTGGGGTGGATTTTAGGGGTGGTTTTTGGGGGTGGTTTTAGGGGTGGTTTTTAGGGGTGGTTTTTAGGGAGTGGGTTTAGGGGTGGTTTTAGGGGTAGCTTTTAGGGGTGGTTTTTAGGGGCGGTTCTTGGGATGGTTTTGGAGGGTGATTTTTGGGGGTGGTTTTTAGGGGTGGTTTTTAGGGGTGGCCACTCACTGACCGCGCCCCCGGCCACGCTCCTTGCCCCGCCCAACTAGATCATGTAGGGTATCAAATTAAGCAGCTCGATGAGACAAAAAGGAATCTATAGTTATTCTCCTACTTCCGAATTCTTATCAGTAGTTGTCTGTCTGTATGTCTGTCGGTCCGTCTGTCTGTCCGTCTGTCTATCTGTCTGTCTGTCTGTCTGTCTGTCTGTCTGTCTGTCTGTCTGTCTCTCCGTCTGTCTGTCTGTCTGTCTGTCTGTCTGTTTGCGAATACAGGTGTCTGTTGACACAGACAGCTGTATTCGCAAACACCATGGCTGATGACACGAGCAAGAATAAGACTACGCATGCACACGGTTGTATGGAGAGTATTTAAGCAAGAAAATTAACGGTGCTGTCAGTTAGTACTTGTGCTTCAACAAAGGAACCGCATTTGAATAATGACACACATAAACGTAGACACGTTTCGTGTTCTGGACGGTGCTGTTTTGGATGAGTCAGCACGCCGTGTCGAGGTGCACGTACATCAGCCGTTCGTGACAACAACAACATTCAACGCCAATGACGAAATTCGCATACCAATCCACCAACAAGACGTTTACGTACTGCCGCATCTAAGCAGCATCTACATAGAGGGCAGGTTCATCAAGGGTGCAGGAGGCGGAAATGCGGCTTTAACAAATAACGCCCTCAGTTTCCTCTTTGACGACGTCCGCTATGAAATAAACGGGGTGGAGGTGGATCGAACAAAAAACGTGGGCATCACGAGCACACTGAAGGGTGTAGTTTCTCTGAATGAGGGTGAGGTAGGTGCCCTGGAGAATGCCGGCTGGACGAATACGGGAGACTCACCGAGCCACCTTATCGACGCGAACGGGAACTTTAACGTGTGCATCCCGGGAAGAATCCTGCTGGGATTCTTGGAAGATTACCCCAAAATTCTGTTAAATGTGTGTCACGAGCTCATTTTGACTCGATCGAAAAACGATAGGAACGCTTTCGTGGGTAACGACGACACCAGAATTGAGTTGAGCAAGGTTCATTGGAGGGTGCCGTACGTCTATCCATCGGATGCTGAATACCTAAAACTTCTCAATATTGTCGAGGAAGAGAGAACGTTGCAGATATGTTTTCGCAGCTGGGAGCTGTACGAGTATCCAGTGTTGCCGCAAGCTACGAAACAAACGTGGGCCGTCAAGACTGCAACACGGTTGGAGAAACCCCGCTACGTTATTGTCGCCTTCCAGACGAATCGCAAAGCGAATTTGGACACGGATTCAAGCAAATTTGACCACTGCAATCTGACAAACGTCAAACTGTACCTGAATTCTGAGTGCTTCCCCTACGAGAATTTAAACTTGGATTTCTCCACGGGGAAATACGCCCTGCTATACGAAATGCACCAGAACTTCCAGAGTTCATACTATGGAAAAGTTGGCGAGCCGTTATACGGCAAGGAACAGTTCAAGGATCTAGCGCCCATCGTGGTGATTGACGCATCAAAGCAATCGGAAAGCATCAAGCCTGGACCCATAGATATGCGTCTAGAATTTGAGTCGAGCGAGAATTTTCCGCCCAACACAACCGCATACTGTCTCATCCTGCATGACCGCATCGTTGAGTATACACCGGGTAATGAATCGGTCAGAAGAGTGGTATGAGAAGCTGCAGGGCTTCGATTTGTCCAGAAAATACACGCATGCCTACTCTGTATACAGATTATAGTTTTAATTATATTGATGTAAAAATATATTCAACGTTTTTATTTTTGCGAAAACCCCGGCGCAGGCGCCTGGGCCACATCCAAAGGCCCAACAGCACCTAACAACAAGATCAGTTCTGATTGGATGCTCCCCACAACCACTCTCATTGGCTGTTGCCCCGCCCACTCTCATAGCCAGAGCCCGGCGCATGCGCCTGAGCCACGGCCAAAGGCCCCAAAGACACCGTTGCTGAAGACATGACTCCTTCAGCAGCCTCTGGTCATTGCCGAAGAAGTGGATGGGGCCAGGATGGACTGGCCTGAACAGTGAGCAACACGTGCTTTGTACGCGACAGCCCCGGCGCAGGCGCCTGAGCCACATCCAAAGGCCCAACAGAATGAGAGACACCAGGGGGGCCGCTGAAGACCACTTCTTCAGCAATGACCAGAAGCTGCTGAAGGCGGAGCCCCGGCGCAGGCGCCTGAGCCAGAACCAAAGACACCAGGGGCCCCCCTCCTTCGGCAACGACCTCCACAGACAGGCTGCTGAGGCCCCACAGACACCCTCATTGCCCCCAAACAGAGTCCCGGCGCAGGCGCCTGGACCACAACCAAAGACACCGCTGAAGAAGGGGGCCGCGCTGCTGAAGGTGCCGCTCTTCTTCAACGACTCCTTCAACAGCCTCTGGTGTCTTCCAAGGTCGTTGCTGAAGCAGCCGATGGCATCCGGAGAACTGGATGGCCTACAGGCGCGTAGTAGTATAGACATGAGAGATTTATCCAGTACTGGTGTCTTCCAAGGTCATTGCCGAAGAAGTCGATGGCATCTGGAGAACTGGATGGCATGCAGGCGTTTAGTAGTATAGACACGAGAGTTTGATTCAGTATTGTCATTTTCTAACTACTGTGCGAGAAGACATTTTTCGCGCATGAGCGCAATGTTTGAAGCACGAGCGACGAAGGAGCGAGTGCTTCATTTGCGCGAATGCGCCGAAGACGTCTTCGCGCATCGAGGTTCGTACAATATTTTTTGAAACGAACATTATAATTGTTTAATTATTATCTAATATACAGGGTGATTCAGAACGGGTATGCCAAACTTCAACAGATTATAGAGGAGCTCAAAATAAGAAGAAAAGTTCCTATGGACATGTGACCAAAAGTTACAATTAAGAAAGATACAGGGTGTTGAAGTTTCTGGAAAACGAATGATTATCTCCGAAACCAAGGAAGCCGTTGAATTAAAATTTTTAGGGCGAGTGCTCTTTGAAGACCTCTATTATTCAAAAAAATGTTTTTTACCGGTAAATGGCATCGCAAGAAGCTGTGGAACAAACGATTGTTCATGAATTTTTTTCACCAGAAATGCAGATTATGAACGATTTCACAAAATTACGAAAACATTTTAAGATGCCGATTTTCTTCCAGATTGAACACGGATGTTAATTACTTCACAATTACCTGCACAGATCAGTGGCGTAACATAGTTTAGAGAAAATAAGTAGACTGCCTATCGTGTAGCAACGCCACTGGAAGCAGTACAAAAGCAAAGCTTTTTGGAATAGTAGATGTCAGCAAATGAAAATCGCCCGTAAAATTTCAGTTCAGTAGCTTTCATGGTTTTCGAGCTACTAAAACAGAAAATACATTTTTAAGGAAAATTAACCACCCTGTATCTCCGTTAGTAATAACTTTTGGGTACTTGTTCATAGGAACTTTTCTTCTTATTTTGAGCTTCTCTACGTTCCACTGAAGTTTGGCACACCCGTTCTGAATCACCCTGTATACGTTTCCAATTTAAAATTTCAAAAAATCAAGTGGTTACATTGACAGATTTCCATTTGACAATAATTGTAGAAAATGACATTTGGTTTAATTTCTTGAATTGAGTTGTCAAAATGTCAATCGAATTAATAGCGATTTATCTTTATTCTTTCACTATTTTCAACATCCAAATTGGAGAAATGGCGTTTTGTTAACCAAACTTTATTACTGTCAAGTCAAATTATTTCTAAAGCCTGAAAGGACCAGTACTTTTTGCTAGATTTCGCGCACTAGTGCGCGAACACTATGTTTGAGTTTGTCTGTCGGGTTCGCGGAATGTAATTTTGAGAGCGGTGAGTTCAAAAATAAGTTTACGAACGACGAACGAAAATAATAACGAGGAAAATGTTTTATTACAAGTATTAATGGAGTATTAATGGAGAGCGCAGCAGCGCAGGAGAACTTTCCGCAACCATTCACGTCATCTTCCAAATTATTGGAAAAATAATGCATCCGCCAATTTTCGAAATTTCGAAAATTTTCGAATTTCCGAAAAATTTTCGAATTTTCCGTAGCCAGCTGCTGTTATGACGTTCTCGTTTTAGTATTTCGGGGGGGGGGGGTTGACCCCTCTAACGCCCCCCCCCCCTGGGTACGGCCCTGACAGATATTACAAATTACAATGACATGAAACGTTTACTATCGATTTCTGATTTATAACATTTTAATTTGTGGACCTTGCCAGTCAAAAAGTTACTGTCTTATCCGGTTCTGGACACCCATGTTTGAAGTTTCATGCTAGTGGTCCATTACTAGATACCAATATCATCTCAATTCTCAAAAGATTACTAAACCCGTTATACCAAATACCTATCACCAAAATCGATCAAAGCTCTCTGTTCGAGTTTTGTTGTAAGGAAATATTGTTTTTTTAAAGAACTTTGAAGCGGAATTCTTACCAAATGAAGCACATTCAGATATACGAATGTTTAGTTAAATTGCCTTAAGTATTTTGGGTTCAGGAGTCTGTAGTTAAACTACGTCCATGTATTTTAATAACATCCTGTACAATTTCAATAAGTACCGCATACTTACTGACTAAGGTTGTCCATCATTTTGTAATCTCCTCCAGATGTATTTACTCTAGAGACAATACCAGGTGCTAAACGGTTCATCAACCTGCAGAGAACGATACCATCTCGAAGAACGTCTTCATAAGACCGACCTGGTGGAAACCTTTCGCCAATTACAGATTCAATCCATGCTTGGGCTTCACGTTCTTGTTCTGGGTCACGTTTCCCGGCAACCTGAAAGAATAAAAACACTTTAGGACGTTGAATGAACGGGTACCGAAGTCAAAATATCAAATTGAGTAAAAATATCATAATCACTCAGATTGTCCCAATAATTATTATTAAGATATTATTTTTTTAGTTACTTATTTCAAACACAGCACTTGTAGAAAAATTATGGGAAATTTAAAATAAATGCAAAATAAATTCAGTTAGATTTCCATTAAAGAAGTTTTTTCCAAAACAAAGGTATTTAGTCATAAATTATATTTGTGCTTTAAAACTTCCCCCCATTCATTCAGAGAAAATGTTGGATAGGTGTAGGCCACTGTACGTCGTATACATTTTTGCTCTACAAACCATGCACTATTTTTAAATCTTTGCCAATTTGTGACGTCCGTTCAGCACTACACTTTACAGCGTCACGATCAATGTAATCATGCTGCTATTTCAGGGAAAATTATGTCGTGTAGGTACTTGAAACATTTTGATGCACCTAATTTGTAAAATTATATTGGCTGCTTATGTTTGTCGTTACTGTAGCATTAAAAATTCGTAAATTATTTACGCCAGATTATAAAGCTGATATTAGATTTACTAATTTAAGATTTTATTTCGATCTTGATCTGCAGGAATGTTACAGAATCAACTTGAATTATTTTACAACCAAAGCTAAAAAAACATTTTTTTTTCGCAATATTGTCCGTTGTTTCCCTATGTGGACACTTATAAAACTACAATAAGAGAGGAAGTTTTAAAAATAAAAAATATGTACATAATATATCAAAATCAAAATAATGTGAAAATTTTGATTTTTTTAGTACGGAGATAAACGTAAATTTATTGTATTCTAAATTTTGATATTAATAGTTGACTAACATCATATTTCTCATTCGTCGTCTGCCATTTATAATATACAGTGTGTTCCACTTAAAATTCCCCCCTGTTATTTTTGACGTTACGAAAATAAGTTCAATACAAAAGTTTCAGTTTTGGTTTTCAAGTTTTCAGTTAGGTCATTTGAGAAACAATCGAGCACACATGCAACTTATCTCCCGTACTTTTTGAAATACCTTTTTGCATTTAGAAATCTTATAATATTGTCATAATATCGTCTAGTCAAGTATGGTTACCATTGTCTTAACTGAATTTGATATTTCTAAAATAAGCAACCAATGGGTAAATAGTGAGGTATTTAATCATCCAAGACTAAAGTTGAGGTCATTAGTTAACTTATAACAATTTTGGTAAGCGTGGTTTATTTAGCAATTTTTCTGAAGATTATTAAATTTTATAAATGTGAGATGCTCTCAAACAAGTGTGCATCGACGCCCCCGCGTGTTTTCCATATCATATAGACCAACAGCTGGCTGCTGTTGCTTCAGTACCGTCCCGACGCCCAAAACATTCACACATCACCATGGCTGTAAGTTGAAATATACATTTCATTGTTTTTTGCATTTTTCTTTTAAAACTAATATACTTTTACAATATTCCTTACAAATAATAAAATCTTAATATTTTTAAAATGTAATTTTCATTTGTTACTTTCAATTTTCCTAGTTTTCTATTTATAACTTGGACTTAGAACTTTAATTAATCCGTTAAATGGTCTTTTCAAGTCTTTGCCAAAGTTAACACATTAAATACGGGCTAAAAATACAAAACCTTGAACAGTGGCAAGGAAATTTTAATTCAGTTTTGAAAATCTGTAGTTGAGACATAAAGCAACTATAACCCGCAATGATCTAAAAATACCAACGCCATCGTCGAGGTATTTCTGGAAGTGACCGCTCCATCCTCTATAATTTAAGTCAATTCGTGTTATTTATTACAAAATCCTTCTGTCTTAGCCCCGCAACAAGGAATTAGAAAAAGAAGTTCTTACTTGGATTTACCAAGTCCTTGGTGAACCTGTACCCAGCGGAGAGCTTGAAGACATCATCAAAAATGGGGTCGTTCTTTGCAACTTAATAAACAAGATTGCACCTGGCTCTGTAAAAAAAATTCAACCCAAAGGTACCAATTTCCAGTTGATGGAAAACATCCAACGGTTTCAAGATGCTATTAAGAAATACGGAGTTCCGCAAGAAGAAATATTCCAAACTGCTGATTTATTCGAGAAAAGAAATATTGCCCAGGTAATAACGCGAAGTTGAGATGCCAATATTTTTCTTACATTTTTTGTTATAAGGTGGTCCTTTCCTTGTACGCACTTGGAAGGATAACTCAGAAACATCCAGAATATACAGGACCGTCTCTGGGACCAAAAATGGCTGATAAGAACGAGAGGACCTTCACAGATGAGCAACTAAGAGCACATGAAGGACAACTAAACTTGCAAATGGGCTTCAACAAAGGAGCCTCACAATCTGGTCACGGTGGTTTCGGAAACACACGCCACATGTAATTTTTAAGCATTTTCCTACTGTATATACCTTTATTTACTTATTAATAATTTTTATCGAAGCTTTTGATTCTTATTTTTATATGAGCCGCGTTTACCGTTGTTGTTTTTCAGTCGTTTATTATTTAAAATGATGTGAAATAATTTATAAATAGGATGCTGTAACAGCTGTTTCCACTTCCAAAAATAGGACAACAGCTTCTGATCTAACTGTAATCTGTGCCAATAATTTTAACTTTATAGACATGAGCAATAAACATATTTTCGTAATGTACAAAAAGTTATACATACATATATTTTGAAGAGGCATTTTAATTATTGTTTTGCTAACCATGTAAAACTTATAATAAAGTTGTTATGAAATTATAATATGTTATCGATCTCAAAGTTCATCAATCAAACTTCTTCAAAAATTATATCAAGTTTTGCTAGTATCCATAAATCCATATTCATAATAATGTACCTACTAACTAAAACTTTTAATATTTCTGTCAAAATACTTGGATGGTATTTATAAATCTTTGTCATTTTCAGAAACGGCAAACCCGTGAAAACTTTCTAATTTCTTGTGGAACTCCAATGTTTTCTTCAATTTTTGTATTCTGCATCAAGTTTTAATCACATTTTGTATCCAATACTTTTTCTCAAAGTAGCAAGGTTTCGAAGAAATTTTAAACTTTATGAAAATTGTGGGATATTTCAGTGCAATACGTCACATTAAGTGTCGGTTCTTCGTACATTTTGATCAGAGTTTAATCAATGATTATTTTAACTAGTGCCAATATCTTATGATCAAGTATGCTCCGATTTATTTTGTTGTCATTGTTTCCATTAAATTGTTATTCGATACTCAATTGTTTACCTACTGATTGCTTATCTTATTAGAAATGTCAAATTTACTGAATACAATAACAACAAAACAAATCATAGCACACTTGATTACTCGATGAGCGTAGGTACTAAGCGATATTATGACGTTTCTAAATGCAAATATTTGAAAAAAGTATCAAATTTGTTTCATATATCCCTTTATTCAGAATAAAATTGTCTGTCGGATATGTAGTGTATCCCATTTAAAAAATCCAAGTCAGGCCCAACAACAGAATTGAAAACTTAAGAACCAAAACTAAAACTTTTATATTTAACCTTACAAGAATAACAAAGATAAGTGGGGTGGGAAACTCAAGTGAAACGCCCTGTACAATATTATGACTTATTTAATTTATTCAAGACTTCGCTTCCGCTTAAATAATTGGTGTTAGTTTTTAAGAAATAAAAAAAATGTTCACCTCACAGTGTGCTTAAAATCTGTGAAATAGCCCCATATTTAAGAGAAACAGTTTGTTGAACAAAGGTAGGTAGTTTAAAGCTGTGTTTAGAATTCAAATGAGCAATAAAAGTGTGGCGGTTACCATTTTAAAAAACAAGTAACAAGTTCGGATCAATTTCCGGTAAAACCAGAAATGCTGAAATATGAATAATTATCAAAATAGAGAAACACTGAGTTACTATTCAACAATGGCCAGATTTTCGCTTTTAGTAGAAAGTGCGATGTGCACGGAAATGGTGCCTGCTCTTGGAAGCTGCTTGTGTGTGGCGACTGAATTACCTAGGTATAGGAGCGTAACAATTCCTGAAATTGTCTTTGAAATTAATATTAGTACCTACCTACCTATTATACTATACGTATATACACCGTATGTTATAGCTACAAATTATGGACGAGTTGGATTTTCGAAATGGGTTCCTAAAATGCCGTTGGCAAATAATAAATAATAAAATTCTGTGAGGTATCAAACAATCCTCGTATGGTTGTATCTGTGGGATCATCTCTACAATGTCCCAGTTTTGTTGTATGCGCGGAAAATGCCCTACTTTTCTAAATTTGTAAACTGAGCGTTATTATACCCGTTAAGAAATTCGGAAACAATATTTCTTGCCAGATTATTAATATTCTATTGCTTTCTCACCTATTTATTTATAAATGCAAATTATATAACCAATTCGAAAATTACCCTTTTTTTCCTGTCCATTGACTGAAAAAAAGATATACAGGGTGGCCCAATAGTGCGTAGTCGGTCCATATGTCTGATTCTATTAATTTGAGATATCAATATGAAATTTTACGTGTGTGTGGAATCCCACGAAGCTTCTGTTAAAATTATGTTGATGTATACAGGATGTTCACGTGCTACGCACCAAACCAAAGTTGTTTCTTTAAATGAAATGCCCCACATTTGTTTACATATTTGGATTTCCCATAAAATTTCATGAAAGTTGATATGCTACATGGTGGGGTTCAGAGTAAGCGATGTTAAGATATGGCCATTTTAGTAGTTTATTAAGCTTTTGACTGATGCCGATATTGGCAGGTCTGCGACCGATAATTTAGGCAGAAATAAAGATTGAACCTTAAGAACTGAGATTTTTCCTGTAATTTTTTACCATTATTGGGGAATTTCCCCCATTTTGGCACACAAAACTAAGAAAAATGCTTACACTTTGTTTTTACAGAAAATTTAGCGAACAGAGTTTACACCGGCACAAGAAATCCCATTGCAAGATTACTTCTTGAAAGGACGGTTTTCTTCCATGGCACTCCGTGTTTCAATTTATACCTAGGTTTAATAAGTTACCATTTATTTAAGAATAAGACCATCAAGAAGCAATTTGGCGATGAAATTTTTTGTCTTAATGTGAAGTCAACTTCCAGAAACAAAATGGAAATAATATTTTGTGCTTTGGGCACAAAATATAGGAGAAACGAATAAACTATCAGTCAAATTACTACATTTTAAAGTTCAATTATCAATTCTACCAAAACCGTCAGTCGCACACCTAACAATAATTATATCTACATCAATCAAAAGCTTAGTAAACTGTCTAATTTGGAAATAATATATAGGGTGTTCCATTTGAAATTTTTAAGAAAAAATCGGGGAAAAAATGCATATTGCGTAAGCTGTCCACCCTGATATTAAACCCTGATATTAATTTTTTTTGCAAAAGTACTCAATAATTTTATAAATAGAGCAGTCTGTGAACCTAGTCCAATAAAGAACTCTTAAACAGCTTCGACCAGTAGATGTCAGCAGCTCCTCAAAGTTGGGTCACTGGCACCAAAATGGTAATCTCTTAAAATCGCTCACTTTAAACCCCATCGTGTAGTACACATAAAATTTTATTGGGAATTCAAATATGTAAACAAATGTGGGGTGTTCCATTTAAAAAACATAACTTTGGTTTGGTGCTCAGAGTGGGAACACCCTGTATACATACACCAAAATAATTTTCTCACATGTTCCATGGGATTCTCCACATACGTGTAAAATTTTATTTTGATACCTTGAATAGAACCAGAGATATGGGCCGACTACACACTATTGACCCACCCTGTATGTTTTCTTATCTTTTCTATTCATTTCTCTTAGCAAATTTTCACAAAAATTCTCGTTATTCGTACTTCTGCCACCGTATTTGAATATAGTAGTAAAGTTTCTTCAAATGATCCTTAAGAATAGTTCCAATAAACTTTAAAATCATTTCAAATAAACAACACCTCTTGATTATATTGTAGCCAAAAGCCGCTAGATTCCGCAACACAACATAGAAAAAAATAATAATACATCGTGAGTAAAAAGTCTGGAACTAATTCGATAAAAAATTCAGGAATAATTTCTGGAAAAAACGCTCGGACGCGTCAAACTAATTTTTTTAAAATGCATTTGTTTCGATAATAAATTGTCGTTTTTCGATAGTCTTTTGATTACATTCTGTGACGTCTTCGTCCATTTTCTTAAATGGCTCCCCGTACTTTTGAAGTCGTAGTTGGATAGTGGCCATGCCGTGCTACGCTGCCGACCGGAATCCATCTCGCACTGCGCATGACGTCACATCGAGGCGAAATTGGCGCGAAGTCTCCGAAAGATCCGGTTGGCGGATGTGTTTTTGCTTTATCGGCGCGAACGTTATGTGACAAACGTGAAAATGCCAAATTGTGCGGTGGCTAAAAAGGGAACAAGTCTGACTTAATATAGAAATTGTCAGTGAAAAAGGTTTGTTTCAAATAGGAAAATTACAGTATTTGAGAAAAGTTTTTGTATGGAAATTAAGAAATGGTTTGTTGGAGATGAAGACGAGTAATTTTGGATGGGGGTGAGCTTATTCAAGAAAATGATTTCCTAATTGAGAACAGTTTGACAGCTACAATTTTTTGAAGTTTAATAATTCAAATCTTGCATTCGCGCTATTTGTTTGTCACATTATGTAAATCTCAGTAGGTATATGGTTGGTGTCCTCGAACCGCCACCTCGATTTTACGTCATCGAAGTGGGACGACCTAGGACCGATATGCGCCGTAGCATACCATTGTATTTATATTATGATGGTGGCTAAAATTACGAATTCAATGATATGTCACAGTATGACATTGACATTGATATTTTTCGAAATAATCAAGTTTAAAGTAAACACAAAGATTCGCAAAATATGAGTTATACTTGGGCCGCCCAACAGACGGAGTGATCACCCTGCAAGAACGTGCTCTAGCCGGGACCACTATCAATTGAGGACAACCGAACCGCAGTGATGCGCTTTCTTTAGACCCAACGAAGTCGCATCACTCCAATTCGGTCGTCATAAATTACTATTGGCCCCGCTAGAGCACGTTCTTGCAGGGTGATCACTTCGTCTGTTCGGCGGCCCAAGTATATAGCCATGGAATATTGACAGTTTAGGTGATTGGAAACGACGTAAATTTGATAAAATAACATTAATTAACTAAAAATGACAGTTAAAGTTGGTGTTCAATCTATTATCAACTATTAATATTACAAAATAATTAACAATATAATTAACAAAATAATTAACAAAATTATGAAATAACAAACGGAAACCCACAAAACAATGCTGAACTGTTAGAATTTAATTGGAAACTTAATTATTTTAGCTTCTAATCAATTAAACTGTCAATATTTCATAGCTAACTCATTTTCTTTGAGAGTTTTTGTTTTTACTTTAATCTTCATTATTTCGAAAAATACCAACGTCAATGTCATACTGTAGCATATCACTGAAATCGTAATTTCAGCCGCTATCCAACAACGACTTTAAAAGTATGGGGTCATTTAAAAAAATTAACGATGACGTCACAGTGCGAAATCAAAATACTATCGAAAAACGACAATTATAAAAAAAGATGCACTTTAAGAAACTTGTGTGTGTCAGCTCCGACGTACGACTGGAGTTGACTCCTTACGAACGATTATTTTAACTTCAATCACTTGATAATTTTGTTTATTGTACAGAAATATACGTATCCATAGATTTTACTCCTCATAAAATTTCCGTTCCGAGGGCTATAACTGAAAATCGATTCTTAATGAGTAAATTCCAAAAATGAAGTTGACGTGTCCGAGCGTTTTTTCCAGAAATAATTCCTGATTTTTTTATAGAATTAGTTCCAGACATTTTACTCACACTGTATAATACCGGAAACTAAAATGTTAGGTAGGTATCTGATGTTATCTACAATTACGTCATTATTAATACCGAAATACTGTTAAAATGGTATGCATACCTACTTCTAGGATTAGCGTATGAGCAGCAAATCACAAAGTGTCAAAATAATCATCCGCGAAATATAATATATGATATATAAGATAATAATAATAATATAATATAATATAATAATTACCGCGAAATATACAGGGTGATTTTTTTTGACCGTCTATTAGAAGTATCTGGAGAACTAAAAGAGATATTGATTTGAAATTTTGACTGTGGCCGAAACCGGGTCGGATCTATTTAATGAAAATACTTTCAAAATGGTGGCATTTCCGGGAATACCGGAAGTTGACACCAACTTTGTTATCTTAAATGGAATGCTACCATTTTCTATTTTTTTTTAGATTCCACGGAAAATTTTAATGTCAATTCAATAAAGGTTCGCTATGTCTAAAATTAATATTTTCGGAGATATAAATTTTTTTCTCAATATTTTGACAGTTGTGGTAGATTATGTAAAAATTAATATCTCGATAACGTCTAGCAGTAAGATGTTCGATTTTTTATGGTGGCAAGACGAGGTGTTGGAGTTACTAATCAGGCAAACAAATTTCCAAAATCTATTACATAAAATTTTCTAATCAACGACATATGTTGATCGCACGAAAGTAGCAAAAAGTCATTTTTCTTAAATAGAATGATACCATTTTCAATTGTTTTTTAGATTCCACGGAAAATTTTAATGTTAATTCTATAAAGGTTCGCTATGTCTAAAATTAATATTTTCGGAGATATGAATTTTTTTCCAATACCTATTTTGACAGTTGTGGTAGATTATGTAAAAATTAATATCTCGATAACGTCTAGCAGTAAGATGTTCGATTTTCGATGGTGGCAAGACGAGGTGTTGGAATTACTAATCAGGCAAACAAATTTTCAAAATCTATTACATAAAATTTTCTAATCAACGACATATGTTGATCACACAAAAGTAGCAAAAAGTCATTTTTCTTAAATAGAATGATACCTATTTAAAGAAACCAATTAAAAAGAGTGAAAAAATGCGCATTTAACAATGTATGGTGTTTCTCTACCTAAAATGCATAGTATTTTAGATATTTGCTGTTTTCTTATTTCATCGATCAAAATTGAAGAGCGCCGCCTTCTAGTAAGTAGACCTTGGCTTGTAGACAAAACAAAATATTCCCAAATTTCACAAATAATGTCTAATAAAAGCAATTGGTATTTTTTAGTAATTTAGTATGGTTGGTGTTTAACGAATAGGATATGGCAAATGATAATTATTCTTACTCGGATATTATGCATTTATTCAACATTCATGGAAAATGCGATAAAATAATTAACAGGACATACAGAACATTTAATGGAGCATATCCTGAATTACCACCACTGAACTTATTTTAACTAAATAAAAAATAAAGTAGGTACGTGATAGTAAAACAATGTTAAAGAAACTGTTCAAAATGTAGTCCATTAACTTCTACACATTTAATAATTCGCTTATTTACGGCGTGTGTAGTAGCGCTACGAATTTCATGTGGATCTAAGCCTGCAAATGCTGTAGCAATTCTTTCCACCAATTCATCCCTGTTATTGAGTGGATATTGATACACTTTATCCTTTATACGGCCCCAAAGATAAAAATCCAACGGTGTAATGTCTGGAGACCTGGCAGGCCAACTCCATGGACCCAAACGTCATATCCATCTATCTTCAAACATCCGGTACAATTCGTTAGTAACTGCTGCAGAACAATGACCTGGCGCCCCATCTAGTAGGTATCTAAAATACTATTCATTTTGGGTAGAGAAACATCATACATTGTTAAACGCGCATTTTTTCACGTTTTTTAATTGGTTTCTTTAAATAGGTATCATTCAATTTAAGAAAAATGACTCTTTGCTGCTTTTGTGTGATCAACATATGTCGTTGATTAGAAAATTTTATGTAATAGATTTTGAAAATTTGTTTGCTTGATTAGTAATTCCAACACCTCGTCTTGCCACCATAGGAAATCGAACATCTTACTACTAGTCGTTATCGAGATATTAATTTTTACATAATCTACCACAACTGTCAAAATAGGTATTGGAAAAAATTCATATCTCCGAAAATATTAATTTTAGACATAGCGAACCTTTATTGAATTAACATTAAAATTTTCCGTGGAATCTAAAAAACAATTGAAAATGGTATCATTCTATTTAAGAAAAATGACTCTTTGCTGCTTTTGTGTGATCAACATATGTCGTTGATTAGAAAATTTTATGTAATAGATTTTGAAAATTTGTTTGCTTGATTAGTAATTCCAACACCTCGTCTTGCCACCATAAAAAATCGAACATCTTACTGCTAGACGTTATCGAGATATTAATTTTTACATAATCTACCACAACTGTCAAAATATTGAGAAAAAAATTTATATCTCCGAAAATATTAATTTTAGGCATAGCGAACCTGTATTGAATTGATATTAAAATTTTCCGTGGAATCTAAAAAAAAATAGAAAATGGTAGCATTCCATTTAAGATAACAAAGTTGGTGTCAACTTCCGGTATTCCCGGAAATGCCACCATTTTGAAAATATTTTCATTAAATAGATCCGACCCGGTTTCGGCCACAGCCAAAATTTCAAATCAATATCTCTTTTAGTTCTCCAGATACTTCTAATGGTACATGTCCACCTGAGAGTAAAAGTCTCGCAAGCAGCTCTCGAGAGTGAATATCTCAAGTGGACACAGATCTGAGAGTAACTATCATATAGTTATGTCTCACTAGCAGACAGCGTGCGAGTTGCGACCTGCTCGCAAGTGGACACAGATAAATCGGGAAATTTGAGAGTAACTCTCGCAGTTCGAATTCATTTCGAATTGTGAGAGTGCTCTCAGAACAATATGGAATGGAAAAAAGAAAATGCAGAAAAACTAATTGTGCTCTACGAAGAAACTTCCATATTGTGGAATACAAAATTAACATATTACCGAAATATAGGGGAAAAAAGTTGCAGCGTGGCAAAAACTTGCGGAAGAGCTGAATTGGGCTGTGGAAGAGGTACAACGAAAAACTGCTGTACGAATCGCCTGGAAATTTAAAATTAATCATATACGTAACTAAATAGGAAAATTATCTTTCTACAACATATCTGAAGCTAAAAATCTTAATGTCACTATAACCCATTCCTTCACAGAAATGGCGTTTCGCATAACTGTATCCTTTTTTGCTATGGTTGGACCAACCAAATCTATAATATGCTGAACCTGAATTGCACTTATGTGAAAAAAATTTCGAAATTGTTGTGGATCCTCTATGTTTAATTCATTTTTAAGTACAAAACAAGCGCCAAACTGTACTCTTCGCTGAATCCATGGTCTTAAGCTCTGGTTTCCTCGAATGCGGTACCGGCAGATTGCGACCGTAATAATGCGGTGAATGACGTCACAAAAAATTGTTCTATGCAGATCAGATGTAGGCGGTTTTCAAGGTAGCGTTGGTGGACGCCGCAACGCAATGTGTCGGTGCCGCTATATTGAATGCGGTAGCTAGTGCGGCGGAAAACAGTTTGTCAACGGTTTATTGCGGCGTGAATTGCCGCACGTGTGTGTCTATGCTTAAAAGCGTTACTGACGACGCTTTCTGACTTTACACTTCTTATTTTTAAATTTAGCTACCAGACATTCCCACCGCAATCTGACGTCATTCGCCGCATTATTACGGTCGCAATTGCCGTTGCCGCATTCGAGGAAACCAGAGCTTTAACCAACATTTTCGACACACTTTTGGTGCTTTCTTCCGCTTTTTTAAAATATTGTATGCTACAATAGCAGACGCAAGCTTTACAGCATTCATTTTAGTATTGTTTCTATTAAAACTGGAACTTTGATACTCGGCTACTGAAAACTGATGTCGCAGTAGGTCATGCACCGTGGACATGACCTTGAGAGTACTATCTAGAGAGTCGCTCTCAAGGAACTATCCGAGAGTGGCAAAATCGCGCAAGTACTCTCACGTGGACACGCACCTGAGAGCAAATGGCGAGAGAACTCTCGAGATTTTCTCTCACATGGACATGTACCTTAATAGACGGTCAAAAAAAATCACCCTGTATATATGATGTTATGAGTAATCAAGAGTTATGACGTAGGTGATTCCAAATTCGCTTTCCCTTATGTATAATGTACAATCAGATCATTTCCTACTCCTGCTCGTGGTTTGCAGTATGAGTAGAAACTTTTTATCGCATGTTCATATTCAATGTAGCCACACAACCACACCAAGTAGGTACCTAAAGACACTTCCCTCGAATACAGTACATATCTCCGTTCTAAAAAGAGTGACAATTATGTTTCTGCTAGTGCAGTGCAAAATAAATCTTGGGAAACGAATTCATACAATAATTCTTGACCCGCATTCATGTTTTTTATATTAATATTTATTATGACACGTAACAAGTATACAATTTCCTGATGCAATGATGGCTCATTAAATTAATAGTGAGATAGACTCCTTTACTTATGAATAATTTTTTGATGAACCATCAAAGTTAATTTCTACCCAGTAGCAATAAGCAGGCAAACGAATAGAAAGGAGGACAAAAATATGCCTGCTTCAATATACAAGCTTACAGAAAATCGCAATAAAATATTATGCAAGTTTAAACTGTGGTAAGACTTATCGCCATTGTAATTAAGAAGCAAGTATTATTATTCGCTTTCATTAATTTCTGACGTTCTGTGTGCATTTTTTAAGTGAGGAAATCTCCAATTAAGTCACTCTTTAAACAATGAAAAAACTAAAGAACTGTTTATTTTACCCTAGGCGTCTTCTTAGACAATTATAATTTTTAAGTCCTTGGAATTTATACCTACGTTTTAGTTATTCCTGTGTTGCATTTGGAATTCGCGAGATAAGTGGCGCGTCACAAACGTCAGATTTTCATTCCAAACAAAACAAAGCCACGTGCTTTCTGACGTTTTAACCTAACCTCTGAAATATAATTATAATTACATATAGTTGTTTTCAAGTTTTTACGCGTAAGTCCAACACACAAATTGAAAATAAACTGTTTTCACTGCAAAACGTCTAGAATTATATTGCAAAAACTAGTTTAAGACGTTCTAAATAATATCGATAAACGTCAAATGGCACGTGCTTTTGTTTTGTTTGGAATGAAAATCTGACGTATGACGGAGGCACTTATGTCCCGAATTGCAATACATTTATATGAGTTCTGCGACTATCTTTGTTATTTGTAAAAATATAATTTTGATTTTTTATCTAATAATTCAAGCAAACATAACAAGCATATTGTCTTACAACGGTAATACCGTGTCATCGCCAACAAACTCAACAGCCAATTAATATGAAATAAATAGATAAAATCAAACCTTATTGTTGTGACAGACGGTGTATAACTGATAGGACAGATAGCACCACTTAAGTCTCTGACTTTTATTAGCCATATCACTCAAATGCTGAAAGATCCAGCGTCCAAATTTTCTTTATTAAACATTTTTGTTATACAGTGCGTTAGAAAATTTTGGGTTAAATTCAATATTTTTAAATTGAGCAGTATCCCCGGACACGCCGAATTAATTTTTTTCTTGGGCTTATTTCGAAGCATAAATTACGTAAATGGCGCTTTTCAAATTCCGGATATGACGTCATTCATGTTTTTTCAACTATCAACAATATATTTCTCAGCGGAAGAACTTTGTACGCGAGCTCTTTCTGATTATGGAAATATAGCATACTTAACATTAATTTATTTTACAAATAAAGGTTTAACAAAAATAATAAATGTTTAATAATGAAGATTCTGTGGGTACACGAAAAATGCTGCTACCTTAAAAATTACAATTTGAGTTAGGTTTTTCATAATTTACTTCGTACATTTTCTATATTTCAAATTGTTATTTTCAAATGTAACAGCATTTTTTATATGTAACAACAGAATCTTCATCATTAAGAATAAGTATTTATTACTTTTTAAACTTTTTTGCAAAATAAATGTAAAGTATCCCACATTTCTACAGTTTAAATATTTCATGTTTTGTATGTGTTCGAAAAACCGCAGATCAACTGGTTTCGTGGTTTCGTCCTTCTGGGACTCATCAGTACTGTGCTTTCCCTCGCACACTCAAACCATGCAATTTAACTTTCTATATGCTTAAATCTGACCACTTAGCTGACGGGGCACCAGACACACACATTTTTTTGAAAAAAGATGATGTAAATACATAAGCAAGATTTGTCTTGCTGTACGGGATTAGAACTCATCTAGGAGAACAAAATGGCAACTCCATGCGACACCCGTATACCCGCACCGAAACCGTTGGTTGTGTTTCGCCAATAACGAAGTACCTAAAAGTCATTTTACTGACATAGCGTAATGGGCACGCCCGACCGTGTTGGAACTTGGAACAGAATTTAATGTAACGGTCGGATGATGCAGTAGTCACTCCGTTTAGAAAATTTAAAAATAAGGGTTTCACAAATTTCGTAAAATTTTCAGGTTTAAAGTAGTGACCGGATTGAATTATTATTGAAAACGGATCGCCCAACCCTACAGTGCTATGGAATTTGCCTGCTTGGTTGACGTAAATACATAATAATAAAGTACAAGAATTTGTTGTGTAGTAAACTTGCGCTAAGTTACATTACCCCATAGCCTATACCTATAATGTG
Organism: Xestobium rufovillosum; assembly: GCA_963966045.1. Lineage (NCBI taxonomy): Eukaryota > Metazoa > Arthropoda > Insecta > Coleoptera > Ptinidae > Xestobium > Xestobium rufovillosum. The sequence goes on along the minus strand of OZ014494.1, from coordinate 38,694,168 downwards.
TAAAGATAATAATTTATTTTCATTTTCAAGTAAAATTTGGAACAAATAAAAGCTATAAAACGGTGATTTATGTGACGTTATTTTTAAACCAGACGTTTTTCGTGTGAATGAAAATATAAACTCATGGGATGAAGCTATTTCTAGAAGACCCAGAAAAGCCGTTAAGTTTAGATTTATAGAAGCGCCAATATCCCAGTTTAATCTGTAACGCGAGTGTTATGTGCAGAAAACTTTCCGTAATACAACGTAAAACTAACTTTTGCGCAAATGGTTGACTGGACCTTCATTAAAAAAGATGTGTGTATTTTTCTATTAATCATCGTAGTTAATGCCACATTAATGGGTGGCGAGGTACTAGCTCAAGGAGTAGTTATTCGAACGGCCCAGTACCACTCATCTCTACCACATAACTCGAAATAATTAGCTCTTGCTAATACCTAGCCCAAGCGCGACGGCAATATACTCTATGGTCGGCAGTCTATTTGATTGTAAAGGCCCAGCTCTGTAGCACCTTTATTACACAAAGTAGACTTATGTATAAACCATATACAGTATGTGCCAGGATTTATGTTACAAGAGGTATGATTGACTGCTTGGTTCGAAACTAATTTCTAGTATAAATATTTCGGTTTTTTGTAAATCAGGAGGGCCATGACAACTAATGAAAAACTATTTTCGCATCAGGTAAACGACCTTATCGGTTCATAATTCGGCAAAATGTTATTAAGAAAAGTTGTTCTAAATTTGTTTTTTTAAATGAAACCCCTGTATTTGATAGCATTTTTGGATTTGTTAACGAATTTTACTATGAGGTTTTATAAAATATTTTTCGCCTAAAGTGCACATTTGTGACGTTACCTGCACGCTGCACATCTTTAAAGATTGTGACAGATGTAGAGAAATTTGGAAAATAAATAATTCACAAACCGCGTGCACTTAAGATGCCAATTTGGCATCTTTAAAGCATAAGGGCGCTAAAGTATGTCATTATAACATTCAATGAATGTAACAAAAATTTATAATAGGTAGGTATGTATTGATAGTAGATGAAAGTAGACAAGTAGACAAGTAGACAAGTAGACACTTTTAAACTAAGAACAGTCATTTCAATTTCTTAGTAGAAAAGTCCATGGCACACTATGCCAGCTGTAAAGGTTTGTCTTTTAAAATTAGAGGCGGTTAGATATTTATTTATTGTGCAATATAATTATACAGGGTGATTTTTTTGTGTGGTGCTAACATGGCTATCTTTTTAATCTGAATAGATACAGGCTCGGTTAAATGGGAGAAAAGTTGCGTCTATTCAAGCATAAAGAAGTGCCGTTTGCAAAAGTTGATTATCTCTTTTCGTTTTTGAGATAATAGAAAAAAATTAAAATTTTGGCTTTTACATTTGTGTTCATATTTTCCTTATTTGGCATACAATCTTAATCTGCAAAAACTTTCTTGGGACGACTTTTCATCCTCTTTCCATTTGTGGTAGCAGAAAGTACCTACCACGTTTCGTTTCTTCAAAATCATCATCAGGTTCATTTTTTCTTATGGCGCCATGAAATAGCCCATTTTTTTCTGAATAAAATGATGTACATATTTGTATGTTTAAATTGCATTTAGGCCCAGAATTTTAATAAAACATGATAAAAGTGGTTTTTCCTTGTAATCACAATTGCCGTGAAAACAAAAGTTTATCTACTTTGTCAACTCAAACGTCAAGAAACTTTTTTGTGTTTTATTGGGTTACAATGGATTACTCTAATGACGAAAAGGTTGGCATGTTATTTGTTTATGCTACTGCCAGAAGAAATGCTGAAAACGCGGCTGCAATGCATCGCGAATCGTATCCGGAACAAACCCCATCAGTGTTACTTTCTCAAATTGGAACGCAACTTACGCGACAATGGACAGTTTATGAAACCTAAAAGAAAAAAGGAAAATCTAGTTACGCAAATATGCGAAAATATTGAGCAAAATGTATTCGCATTTACCGAATTAAAAAATTTAGAAGGCAAAGATGTATCCCTGCGTGAAATTGAGCAGCATAAGTAACGCTGATGTGGTTGTCTTCTTTCCAGATACGATTCGCGATGCATTGTAGCCGCGTTTTCAGCATTTCTTCTGGCAGTAGCATAAACAAATAACATGTCAACCTTTTCGTCATTAGAGTAATCCATTGTAACCCGATAAAACACAATCGTATTAAAAAAGTTTCTTGACGTTTGAGTTGACAAAGTAGATAAACTTTTGTTTTCACGGCAATTGTGATTACATGGAAAAACCATTTTTATCATGTTTTATTAAAATTCTGGGCCTAAATGCGATTTAAACATACAAATATGTTATATCATTTTATTCAGAAAAAAATGGGCTATTTCATGGTGAAAAAATCTAAGATGGCGCCATAAGAAAAAATGAACCTGATGATGATTCTGAAGAAACGAAACGTAGTAGGTGCTTTCTGCTACCACAAATGGAAAGAGGGTGAAAAGTCGTCCCAAGAAAGTTTCTGCAGATTAAGATTGAATGCCAAATAAGGAAAATATGAACACAAATGTAAAAGCCAAAATGTTAATTTTTTCGATTATCTCAAAAACGAAAAAAAATAATCAAATTCTGTAAACGGCACTTCTTTGTGCTTGAATAGACGCAACTTTTCTCCCATTTAAGCGAACCTGTATCTATTAAGATTAAAAAGATAGCCATGTTAGCACCACATAAAAAAATCACCCTGTATATGTATAATATGTTATATGTACAATATGTTATGGAATCTCAAAGAGACTCATGTCCACTCTAGATAATTTCCATAAATTTTGCCCATTCAATCAAAAAGTCTTCTGCCAGAACTTGCGTCCTGTCAAATTCTTCAAAATTATAAATTTTCTCCAAAAATTTCACCCTCTCCAAAATTATATATATTTTTATTCAATAATCCATTATTACATTTTTATTTGTATGTTTCGTTCCAAAATATTTTAATTTTCCTACTAAATTCAACAATTTTTCACTAAAAATTTTGATTTATGTTTTTATTGACCTCTCCAATTATTTGCGAGCGGTTTTTGCTTGGAAGATGGTATTTCACTTTCAAATTATTTATACGTAAGTATTGGTGTACCATTTTAAAAATGTGCAGTCCCAATATTAATTTCTTTGTTTGCAAATTAGACTGTAAGACATTTGAAGGTGAATATCTCAAAAAATATTAATTTTATAGGTACGGAAATTTATTTATGTAATAGAACGGATGTTCCACAAGGAAAACAATTAAGACATTACATACATACATACATAATATAATAAATTCAAGAATCAATTGTACCCCTAACCACATAAAATTTGAAATACTATATACGCATTTCGGCAGCTAAGCTGCCATCTGCAGTAGCAGGGAAAAACCTATAGTAATAAAAATAGCAATAACAACATCAATGAAAAAATAAAATAATATAATATAAAAAAAACACACCCACACAAGTATATATATGACAATAATAATAACCACAATAATGATGATGTGAAACAATGATAGTGACAATAACAATAATATAGGTCAGGTATTCTCTGCTCACCACTCCGAAAGAATCGAAGTGCACTCGGTCAGCTCTCAAGCTAGAATGCGTATATAGTATTTCAAATTTTATGTGGTTAGGGGTTCAATTGATTCTTGAATTGATTATTTAACCACCAGTCTCTTACATCTTGATCCTTTCATAAAATGGTTTCATTTGAAAACAGAAAGTTTTGCTCTTTTGAAATTTTCTAACTTGACCATGTAATTTCTAATTCCCTGTTAAATATTTTAATTTTTTTAATCCTGCGGGAATTTCTCCTAGATATTCATTACTTTATCAAAATGTCACTGCTACAACTTTGTTCAGTTCGAAAATATTTTATTTACATCTGTCAAAACTTTCAAAGAAATGCTAATAACGTCAAAATATACATTTTAGGCTAATATCTATATACAGGGCATCCCAGGACGACCTTACACGATCTGTATATAGAAAAGTATATATGTATATAGTAGAATTACACAAATTTGCAAAAATAGGTAATCGAGGATGCTGAATTCGACTAAAATATTTTTGACTTTCTGCGACTTCCGGTTATACCGGAAATAGACACCAACTTTCTTATTTTAAATAGTAGAATGCCCACATTTTTATTACGGATTTAGATATTTGGTCGAATTTTAAGGTAACCTTATGTAAAACATCGTATGTGTAAAGTGCACCCTATTCGAGATATTAGTCGTTAAAAATCGTAATTTTTCAAATTTCATCAATTATAGCTTGGAAACGGTACGAGATAAATAAAAATGACTTACATGTCCCTATCCCAGTTTTTAATTCTCTGTCTAAAGGGTCTGGAAAATAGTGCCTCCTGATTGGCCAAGAAATGACAAAAAGTTGCCAATCAGGAAGCAGTATTTTCTAGACCTATGAAATAGAGAATAAAAAACTAGGATAGGGACATGTAAGTCATTTTTCTTGATGTCGTACCGTTTCCAAGTTATAATTGATAAAATTTGAGAAATGACGATTTTTAACGTTTAATATCTGGTAGAGGGTGCACTTTACACATATGATGTTTTGCATAAGGTGACATTAAAATTCGACCAAAAATCTAAATCCGTAATAAAAATGTGGGCATTCCATTTAAAATAAGGTAGTTGGTGTCTATTTCCGGTATAAACGGAAGTCGCAGAAAGTCAAAAATATTTTAGTCGAATTCAGCATCCTCGATTACCTGTTTGTGCAAATTTGTGTAATTCTACTATACAGGGTATCCCACGACGACCATACACGATCTGTATATAGAAAAGTATATATAGTATATATATAGTATATAGTATATATAGACGTATAGATGGTCATTAATGAGCCCAATGAATATACCAACAGGTCGTTGTGGAGCCATAAAATACGTTGTTGAGCCCGCATATTGGCTCAACAACGTACCCCAGTGTATCTCATCACTGATTGGTTGCCAAAGGCCTTGGGGGTGTGTCAACAAATTTTCAAGTTGGGCTCATGATTGTCCGATTGTATAACCAATATACGTGGAGTAGTTCTTTGAAAGTGTATGTAGGGGGCGCTTTCCGCATATTTTATATACAGTATATAAAAATCTTTGAACAGACCTTTATTGAGCCCCATATTTGGCAACAGCGCGTGGCTTCTCAACGACTTGAATATTTAGAATTATTATACAAGATGGGCACTAAAAAGTTTGCTACAAGTATTATGACCATTTTCTATTTCGCTTCATAAGGGTGTATGTAAATCGTAAAATAAGGGATGTGTTTGATAATATAGGAACACAACAGCCTCAGGGATTAATGTACAGGGTCAAACTATTAACATGCTTAGATTTGCGGATGATAGCAGTGTTAGCATCTAGCAAAGAAGAATAAATTAGGAGCGGCTTTGAATGAAATGGAAGCAGTTTTGACACAGGGCTACGTCATCAAAATCAATAAAAAGAAAACTAAAATTTTGGTATGTAGAGGGAGTGAAAATAGAACTAAAATTGAAATACAAATAGGAAATGAGAAAATAGAGGAGGTCGCTCATTTCTGCTATTTAGGAAGTAAAATAACTCGAGATGGTAGGAGCACTAAAGATATAAAGCAAAGAATAGCGCAGGGTCGAGTTACGTTTAACAAAAAAAACAACTGTTATTTTCGGGAATGGTTAATGTGGAAACTCGGAAGAGACTCTTAAAGTCGTATGTATGGAGTACGGAATTATACGGGTGCGAAACTGGGACAATAGGAGAAGCGGATCGAAAAAGAGTAGAAGCGTTTGGAATGTGGTGCTACAGACGCATGATGAAGATACTGTGGATAGATAGGGTTAGCAATAGGGAAGTATTAGAAAGAGTTTTGGAAAAGCGAAAGGTATGGAAGACAATAAAGAATAGGAGAGATAGGATGGTAGGACACCTTCTAAGACACGAAGGAATAGTTCGCGACGTACTAGTCAGAGATAAGAATAAAAAGAGGTAGGGGTGGGCCTAGATTAGATTTCTGCTCTCAAATAGTTAGGGATGTAGGATGTTCTACTTTTAGGGAAATGCGTAGGTTAGCCCAGGATAGAAAAGGATGGAGGTACGCGTCCAACCAGTCTTCGGACTGAAAACATTATGATGAATAAAAATACAAAAGTCGTGTAAAATGAAAAATATTAGAAATCAACATTTTTGAAGCAGGAATGCCGAGCATAAAATACAAGCGGTTACTATTGATGTTTTTACATTTTTATGTACAATCTGTGTAATGCAAGGTTTAGCGCCTTGAAAAGCACACGTAAATACTTTCTGGTCCTAAAATTTTTTTGTTCACGTAGTTTATATTATCTTCTGTTACTATTTGGTAGTAATTCCTGTTGAATTAATAAAATACTTTGCGTAGGTACTATCAATGGAAAAGGTTTATTATAATATTGACCGGTTTCAAGATATAATTAATTAATTAAAAAAATAATCATTATTGTTTCCAAAATTATTGTTTTCATTTTGTCGTCTTTTGACAGAATAATTTTTAAATTTGACAGCTAAATTTGACTTTAATTTTTTTGAATACTATAATATGAAAATTATTGGATTGCTCATAAAATGTACCACGGTCGCTTCTACGGCACTCGACGTATTGTATCCCTCAGTGCTCTAATCACACCTCGAGCTTAAAAAGCTTCTTTACGACCTTGATACATAATTATTATTTACGATACAAGTATCGTAATCGCTTATATTACGATAAGAGTATCGTACAACGTTTTATCTGCTTACTATCAGCATGACCACGACTATGGTATTAGCTTAAGAAATCATTAGTAAACGAGAAATAGTAATGAAACGCAAAAAAGTAGTAGGCCGGATATATCTATTTATTTCGACGAGTGCTCTTTTGGCATCTCTGCGAGAATTTTTCGTGCGAAGTTTTTCCTCGGATATCGAGCCATCAGTAATGTGGTTATTATTATTATTATATTATTAAATGTCTTCCTTTAACATCTCCCGGAGTTGAGTTAATATGTCAAATTGTATAAATTTTGTAATTAATGTTTATAATAAATAAGTTTAATTTGATTTGATTTTAGTGTTGGTTGCTGAGTAATTCACTTTACAATATGCGTGTTCTAAATATGCCAATTTGGTATCTTTGTGGCATAAGTGTGCTAAATTATGTCATTATAACATTCAAATGAATGTCGCAAAAATTGATATTAAGTTTTGATAGGAGATAAATAACAATTATGATAAATTATGATAAATAATGACAAAATTCGAATAAATATGTTGTGTTCAAAATAATTATAGAAAATTGCAGGCCACTAGTTTCGTCCTTATGGAACTCGTTAGTGCAGTGCTACTGTATTCATTCTATACACAACCAACTTACTTATATGGTGACCTGCATCGATCAGATATGAGCAAGCACAAATTACTTTATTAATTGTTTGGAAGTAATGAGTGGTACTGGCCCGTTCGAACAACATACGTAGAGACAGGTTATGAATTTCAATAGAGCTTTTGACACAATCAACCATAGCTTGCTAATCAGTATTCTTAGCCATTACGGGTTCGATGGACTATCTTTAAAGTTGATGGGTGATTACTTGTCTGGGAGATCAGAGAGTCAGAATTGATAATGCGCTGTCTGCTCCTCGTTATATGCCTTCTGGCGTCCCACGGGGTTCTTTGCTGGGTCCTCCCTTGTACACGTTATATACAGCCAAACTTTCCACTGCTATAAATAATTGCACTGCTCACTTTTATGCTGATGATACCCAGCTCTAGAATTCCTTTCATAAAGAAGATGTCAATAACTCAATTAATATAATTAACTCGGACATAAAGTCCTTGCTTTCACTCGCATTGAAGCACAGTCTTATTTTAAATGCAAGCAAGTCTTCATTGATCTTCTTTGAACGGGAAGAGGCTCGGACTTCTATAAAGGATGTGTTTGCTGTTGACGTGAGTATTATGGAAATATTACCTTCTGATTGTGTGCGTAATCTTGGACTGTATACGGATCAGCCAGCATATATCAAAATGCGTTAGGTCCGAATATTGTAATCTAAGAATAGTTTATATGAAAGGGGGCAGTAGCTCTTTCAGTAATCATAGTGGCAGAGATAGTGAGGGTCGGTATGGCACTGTGATACACACTACTGCGATGTGGAAGGCAACAGGAAACCACCACATTATTATATCCCTAGTACAGCGTACTTTTAATTTATGATGAAGGCACCTTCTGGAATAAAGTATTCTCGAGGTAAAATAGTCCCACATTCGGATCTCCGGGCGGGGATTGCGTCGGAGGGAATCATCAGCAATGATAAGTGTAACATCTCACTAGTCAGAATGTTAGAAGCATGAAACAAGTAGGAAAGTTAGAAAATTTGAAAATTGAGACTACTGCTCTCAAATAGTTAGGGATGTAGGATGTTCTACTTTTAGGGAAATGCGTAGGTTAGCTCAGGATAGAAAAGTATGGAGGTACGCGTCCAACCAGTCTTCGGACTGAGAACCTTATGATGATGATTATATGAATAAAGCGTTATTAATACCAACGTCAGAGTGATTCAATTGTTGGGTCAGTGTTTAATTATTGTGATGCTGTATACGTGCCTTGCTTAAAATGCATGGATCAGTTGTTACGAGTACAAATGCCCGGTTTTGCAAAGAATCTAACAACGGATTAAGTCTGACACCGGCTTCGTTGCTATGATACCGGCTTTCTGATTGGTTGTATCATAGCAACGAAGCCGGTGTCAGACTTAATCCGGTGTTGGATTCTTTGAAAAACCGGGCCAACGAGTGCAAAATGCATGTGTGCGCGTTATTTTCGGATTGCGAAAGTGTCTGTACGACTCGCAGAAGTTAAACTCACTAAAGTGGTTGATCATGACAAGCAGGCGCCTTCGTCACACGATCTGTGCGTTTCATAAGGTTGTTGTGCAAAAGACTGCCTCGTTAACTATATAACAAAATTAAATTTATTTCTGATGTCCATAATATCCACGTTAGAAGAAAAAACCTTATTGTCCCACCGATTCATAAAACGGCTGCTTTTGACAGGTCACTTTCCTACTGCATTTGCAAGTACAATTCACTACTTAGAGCGTTCAAGAATGTAATATGTGTACCTCCCTTTAAGTATCACATTTTTCTTAACCTATTGGACAATCAACGGAACCCTTTGACTCTGTGAATCACATAATGTGTGGCGATAATAATATGTACCGTTCGACTTCTTGCCCTTCTCGTCCTTCTTTCGTTGCTGTTTGTTTTGCATTTTAAATGTATGTTTATCCTCTTAAACGGTTAAGTTGAAAAGCAGCTGAGCACTCTTTGGGGGCTCGTGCTGAACTTCGCCGTCGTGAGTTGAACATTATACTTGCTGTATTTGTTATTATCATTATAGAAGGCAATACATTTATCGTTATTATTATTATTAAAAATATTGACTTCAAAAATATTTATTTTGCGAAGCCCTAATTTGAAGTTGCTAAAAGTATTTTTTTTTTCCACGCACCACTTTTAAGAATGAAATTCGCTGAAAAATTTGTTAAAAAAATACTTGTAGAGGAACCAATGGAAAACATTAAATAGAAAATTTTCTGATCTTTATCGAAAGTTCAAAACAGTATAAAACTTCGCATTTCTGTCATTGTACAATTTATTATTTCACTGACAACCTTCTGCAGATATTCAACAAACATAACTTACTTACAACTAAAGCACTTGCCATGCTGATGAATGAATGGACCGTGGATCCGTGGATGCGCCGATCACCCATTCGTAGTGTCTTCGCATGCGCGCACATTAATATTGGCAACGTTGCCGGGATCCATAGAGTACGTTAAATGTATATTAATATACAACACGGCTCCATAGTGTAGCGTTTATATATCTGGGACTAATAAAGACCTATTATATCTAAAAATTTTATTTATGAGATATAGCTACCCCTCAATAAATGCCTTGGTTTATGTTAAAGGGAGAAAGAGAGTGCGATAAAATATACTCGTCTATCTTGCATACAAAGGCCGGGATCATCAGCGACCCGAAGATATATCGGGATCAACAACATACCGTTTAGCAATATATATATATATTTACGCGTATATAAATAAAACTTACCCCTCTCTGTTTCCCTTTAATTAGGTGATTATAAATGTCCTAATTAAGTGATATACACACTCCTGAGCTGATTGTAAATGGTGGGCGTCGGGAAGCCTGTATTATATAGCGGGCTTCGTAACAACCGCGATTCATGTATATATATATACCTCGAGAATTACACAAATTTGCACAAATAGGTAATCGAGGATGCTCATACCGGAGGATGCTTATACCGGAAATAGACACCAACTTCCTTATTTTAAATGGAATGTCCACATTTTTATTACGGATTTAAATTTTTCGTCGAATTTTAAGGTCACCATATGCAAGACATCATATGTGTAAAGTGCACCCTCTTCGAGATATTAGACGTTAAAAATCGTCATTTTTCAAATGTCATCAATTATAGCTTGGAAACGGTACGAGATAAAGAAAAATGACTTACATGTCCCTATCCTAGTTTTTAATTCTCTATCTATTGAGTGTGGAAAATACTGCCTCCTGATTGGTCAAAAAATGACAAAAAGTTGCCAATCGGGAAGCAGTATTTTCCAGACCCATTAGATAGAGAATTAAAAACTAGGATAGGGACATGTAAATCATTTTTCTTTCTCTCGTGCCGTTTCCAAGTTATAATTGATGAAATTTGAAAAATTACGATTTTTAACGTCTAATATCTCCAAGAGGGCGCACTTTACACATTTAATGTCTTGCATAAGGCGACCTTAAAATTCGACCAAAAATCTAAATCCGTAATAAAAATGTGGGCATTCCATTTAAAATAAGGAAGTTGGTGTCTATTTCCGGTATAACCGGAAGTCGCAGAAAGTCAAAAATATTAAAGTCGAATTGAGCATCCTCGATTACCTATTTGTGCAAATTTGTGTAATTCGAATATATTACACTTTTCGATATGCAGATCGTGTAAGGTCGTCGTGGGATACCCTGTATATATACTTTTCTATATACAGATCGTGTAAGGTCGTCGTGGGATACCCTATATATAAAAATCGATGTGTGCATATATGTATGTTCCTTATGGACTCCAAAACGGCTGGACCGATGTTGATGAAATTTTCAGGAAATCTTCAGATTAGCCCAGCGGGTGATCCTGTGAAGTCTGGTAGCGATCGGATCAACATAATTTTTTATTGGTTTTTCCCCGGGGCGCGCGTGTCGTACCAGGAAATGTATTTGAAAGACCATGTCTGCAATTTGACAAGGCAGCAACGCGCCGGGTACCAGCTAGTATTTTATATAACCTCATAATAAAATAAAACAAGAAATTCAAAAATACAAGAATGGGACAATCTGTGTAAATGAAAATAATTTTAAAGTAGGTAGGTAACGGAAATCTAACGATAAGAAGGGGTCCTCCATAAAACTTATTTCTCTGCAATGTATACTATAAGAAATTGTTAAATCGTACGTGAATCGCCGTTAGCCTTTAAGTGTAAATTTATTCACAAAGGTTCAACGTTATACAACAACTATTCTTTTCTCAATTCGTTAAATTTGATGTATGTCATTAATTATTTTTTCTATAAACTGCCCGCTTAGATTCATTATTCTCATAATTTTCTACATCCTCCCGCGCGGGGACGGCGGAGACGTCGCCAATTTCCAGGGGATACAGTAGCTGAATAGGTCTTCTCAATTTTGTTTTGTTAGGCAATTGAACCTCGCATGCCCTTATCTTTCCATCTCGTCCTTGGTAGACTTCTGTGATTTTTACCATTTTCCAGCTTAAACGAGGTGCTTCTTGGTCATGCAGTAGAACTACATCGTTAACTTCAAACTTGTTCGTTGAAGATTGGCACTTATTAATATGAACCGTCCTTAATTGCTGCAGATAATCAGAAACCCAAATTTTCCAAAAATATTTAAGGATACGTTGACGTTTTTCCCAAAGTTTTAGGATTTCTTCCCTGTTTGCATTGCTTGTTTCAGGTAGTACACAAGATCGTTGCTCTTGTGCCCCCATGAGGAAACTTGATGGAGTCAGCATTGTCAAATTATCTTTATCCTCGTCAATGTACGTTAACGGACGAGAGTTGACTGTTGCTTCGATTTCCGTTAAAACGGTTTGTAGCTCATCTACAGTGAGAAGGGTTCTTCCTAAACTTAACTTTAACGCATCTTTGACAATCTTGATAATTCTCTCCCAGAATCCACCCCACCATGCAGCTCCATCTCCATTTTATGCGTTGACTTGTCATAAAATTTTTAACTTCCTCGTTTTGTAAGGTCTCATATAGTCTTTTCAACTCTAATGATGCTCTTTTAAACGTTTTCGCATTGTCTGAGTAAATGACAACTGGTACTCCTCTTCTTGATATAAATCTTCTTGCTCCCTTGATGCAGCTTTCAGTCGATAAATCTAACACTAGCTCTAAGTGTACTGCACGAGTTACTGCACATGTGAACAGCATTATGTAGGTTTTTATTTTCCCTTCCTTAGTTCCGTTCCAAGCGTATAATGGCCCAGCAAAATCTACTCCAGTATTTTCGAAAGGATTTGCCATTACAGCTCTGCTCCGAGGCAAGGGTGCAAATTTTTCTTGCCCAGGTTTTCCTCTCAATTTCTTACAAATTACACACCTGCTTATTGTTGATTTTATTTTCTGCCTGGCCTGTATTATCCAATAACGTTTTCTAACTTTAGACAGAGTTAAATTTATTCCACTGTGAAAATAATTATTGTGAATTTTCCATATCAACTTTTCTGCAAGTAGCGATTTTTTCGGTAAAATCATAGGATTTGCGATATCTTGTGGAAAATCTTGAAGACGACTTTTCATCCTTATTATTCCATTTTCGTCTAAAAAAGGGTTTAGTTTATAAATTGACGAACGTTTATCGACCATACCATTCTTCTTAAGATTTTCAATTTCTTGACTAAAGAATTTCCCTTGAGTTACCTTAACCCAATAAATTTCAGCATCTTCTAGTTCATTGGACGTTAACGTCAGGGAAGAACTTTTGTTTCGCTGAAATATTCTGTTCACGTAGGCCGTTACACGTAAACATTTCTCAAAATGCTCATACTTTCCTAGATTAAAAATCGATTCCTTTTTCGGCGTTTCAATTACTTCGCTCGAACTAGCGGCACAAAGTACTGATGCGTTTATAACATAATCACTTTGTTCTCTATCAATAAACCAGTCTTCGTCACCCGAACGCAATAAGAATTCTGGCCCGTTAATCCAATGTTCGTTTTTCACAAATTCATTACTCCTCACCCCGCGCGTTAAAAAATCTGCTGGATTCATGTCACCAGGGCAATGCCGCCATACAGAGTCTTTTGTTATTTTTTGTATTTCGGCTACACGATTATAAACATACGTCTTCCACTTCGTGACATTACCGGTAATCCAGTAGAGCGCTATCCTCGAATCAATCCATAAATTCACATTTCGAAATTTTAAGTTCACATTTTCAACGATATAGTCCTTTAATCTTGACGCACACAATGCGGCAGTTAATTCTAGCTTCGGCAACGTCAAGTCTGCATCAGAATTCTGCCCTTTTAGTGGCGCAACACGATTTTTTGCAATTAGAAAATTTGCTCGAACGTTATTCAACAAGATTTCTCGTATGTAAGCGACAGCGCCGTATGCCACTTTACTGGCATCCGAAAAGATATGAAGCTCGATTTCTGATGTCGCGCTAGTTGTAACATTTCTTGGAATACTGTAGGAAACTAGGTTCGTTAAATCATTACACCATTTGTTCCAAATAGTCAAATGTTCTGACGGTAATTCAGCATCCCAATCAACTTTTAGTTTCCAGATGTCTTGTAAAAGAATCTTTGCCCTTATGGTGAATGGTCCAAAAACACATAAGGGATCATAAATTCTACCAACAGCTTGTAAAATCATTCTTTTCGTACAGCATCTGTTTTTATTAACAAACGAAATTATCGAAGATAAATCTACACCTAATTCATCGTTAGATGTGTTCCAAAAGAGACCCAAAATCTTTGGACATTCTTGAACATTATTCGTTACTTCTTTCTCGTCAATGTATTCTTGCAATTGACGATTATTTGTATGCCACTTACGCAAATTCATCCCCGCTTTTCCAAGAATGCATTTGGATTCGTTATATACTTTAAATGCTTCTTCGAGGGAATCTAACGTTAAAACTAAGTCATCCACGTAAAATGAATTCATTAAGCGATACGCAGAGTATGGATAATAAGCAAACTCAGTAGAAAATAGTTTCCTTAATGTGGCCGTTAACAAGAAAGGACTACTTGTTACGCCAAAAGTTACCCTTGTCATTCGATATTCTTGTATAGGTGGTAGACAATTTATATTAGTAATAGGATTTTTATACCACAAGAAACCATGACAATCCCGATCGAGTTCGTTTAATTTTATTTGTAAAAACGCCTTTTCAATGTCGGCGGTAATAGCTATAATTCCGACACGAAAGTTCATCATAATCTTTACAAGATCTTGCACTAGATTTTCACCAGGGTGACGAAGTTCATTTAAAGATGGCAACCCACTCGCGTGAACTGACGCGTCGAACACTACCCGAATTTTAGTCGTTGTTTTGTCCTCGCGGTATATAGGTCGATGCGGCATGTAATATGTCTTTTCCACATGAGCGTTAGGAAGAACTTCTTCCGCGATATTGTTGTCCAAAAACTCCCGCACTGAGTTATCATACTCAATTAATCGAGAGTTTTTCAGAAGTCTGAAAGTTAGGCTTTTCATTCGAGAGTACGCACCCTCATAGTTATTGTCCAAAGCGCACTTGTTTTTCCACGGAAGCGATACTTCAAACCGACCGTCTCTCATTCTTATTTTATTGTCGACGAAATCAGCCGTAAAGTTATTTTGCGTTTCTTTATATTTAATTCCGATTGACTCTAAGTCCCAGAACTGTTTTATGTTTACGTTATCTTCATTATCATCAACTTGGACATGTAATGCAGACACAATACTTAAGTTTACGTTTGTTGTATCGCCCATACCAATATCAGGGCCTTGAAGGGTCCAGCCTAATTTTGTATTTACCGCCGTTAAATCTTCTGTTATGCGAATAAATTCACCGGTTACTACTTTCCAATAATAATTTGATCCAATTAACAATGAGATTTCACCTTCTGTAGAGGTACATTTCCAATTGAAATATCGGCCATATTCAAAGTATTTATCGTTGGATGGCTAATACCGGGCATTATAAAAGAATCAAGACAAATATCCGGTACTACAAACGCTTTTAAGTAAATTTGCTCGTTTCCATATTGAGAAGTTATTTTTAATTCAACTTTGTTGTACCATTTGGGTTTGTTTCTTTCTTTACTGCCGAATGCCATGAGTGCTAAATTACGACCTCCGATAACTTTTAAACCCAGCTTACGCGACAATTCTTCACTTACATATATACAATAAATGAGATCCTCCATCAAGAATTAATCGAATAAATACTTCTTTGTTTGGAGCATTACAATTAAAAGCATAAGCCTTGACCGTTTGCAAATATATTTGTTCGTTATCTTCATCTTTAGAAACTAAATTATTTGATGTTGTAAAAGCTTCTTTTTTATCTCGTTTAAAATCCGGGTCGCACATTGAAGTTACATGCCTAAATTTGCAATTATCGCAACCAACTTTGTTTCTGCAAAATTTGGCATTATGATACGGTTTTGTGCACCGAAAACACCGATTATTTTTCTTTAAGATGTCTTTCTTTTGCTGGAGCGTTATGTTTACGTTATTACATTTCTCCGAATTATGTTCCTGTGATTTACAAAATAAGCATTCATTAAAAGTGGTCAGTAAACCTGCAGCGGTATATGCGTCATCTTTCGATTTGCGATTGTTGTGGTTTTTCTCACTTTTTCGGTGCCTATCTGTAGTGATAGCGTTTAATTTTACATTTGGCGACTGTGAAACTTCGATTGACTCAACCTCAACCTTCAAATAATTTAACAAAACATTTATTTGTTCTGCGATATCTACCGGGTGTTCCGTGGGATGTTGCTTGTGATATCCAATTTTCATGCTGTACGGCATGCAATTGAGAATCACGGATTTAACCATCATTCCATATTCCATTGCGTTTACTCCTAGGGACGTTAGACTACGAGTAATAGAAGATGTTATGTTGAACAAATGACGTAATCCTGCGGCATCAATTCTGTGTTTGACTGGCGTTATCGATAGCAGTTTCTGCACGTGACTATCAATTATGCGTTGTTTATTCCCATATTCGTTCTTCAATAAATCGATCGCGTCTTTATACGATCTTTCCGATGGTGTTAGACCACTAATTGTTGCAGCAGCCTTACCTGTAAGCGACTGTTCTAAATAGTTAAATTTAGCAACAGCATCCAAAGAATTATTTTCATGAACCGTGGTTCGGAACTGCTCCCAAAACAAAGTCCATTCTGCTAATTCTCCCTTGAATTTTCGGAGTTCCAATTTATGTAATTTAACGTTACTCTTACGTGTTATGTCCTCAGGTAAATTTCTGGCTGGTACCTGTCGTACATTAAGATTACTGCAGATGCTACGACCACTTTCTTGCCCAGATGCTTCGTTAATTCGGATTTGCAACCTGGACAGCATATCCGTTACTTGATCTGCGTACTCTAAAACTTTATTGAAGTTTTCTTCATATTCTTCTTCTTGCAACACAGACACCATTTTATCGTCAGCACGTTCTAATAGTTCGTTAGCGGATTTTATTCTATCGCGAATCACTATTAGTTCGTTAATGTCTTCATTTTCGTTCGATAGTTTATCATTCGCAGCTTTTAACAGCTTTGTAATTTGCATACGGCAACTTTTTCTCGCGGCGCGTTCCGTTGTGCGTTAGTTTTTTAATATCTTTATGAATCACGTTCCGATTTTCCCGAAATTGTTCCGAAATTTTACTTTCTGAACACTTTCACCTTATTTCACCGATTCCCGTGGCACGATTCACTCTTCCCGGGTTTCGGCACCATATAAGAAATTGTTAAATCGTACGTGAAACACCGTTAGCCTTTAAGTGTAAATTTATTCACAAAGGTTCAACGTTATACAACAACTATTCTTTCTCAATTCGTTAAATTTGATGTATGTCATTAATTATTTTTTCTATAAACTGCCCGCTTAGATTCATTATTCTCATAATTTTCTACATATACTAAGGCCCGGTTTTTCAAAGAATCCAACACCGGATTAAGTCTGACACTCGCTTCGTTGCTATGATACCGGCTTTCTGATTGGCTGGCTTCATAGCAACGAGGGCGGTGTCAGACTTAATCCGGTGTTGGATTCTTTGAAAAACCGGGCCTAAGTATTATTCTTCATACAAAGTTCTGAATTGCCCAAAAACCAAAATGCACTCGCAATATTCCAAAAATATCGAAAAATATACAGGTAAGATCAAAAAATTATATTATTTTTGAAAATAATGAAAAATGTTAGGAAAGTTATTCAGAATAAAAAGTTGTGGATAATTATGAAATAACAGCCACCTATGATCAAATTTATTTTTCGAACTTATCACATAATTAACACAGAAATCACAAAAACAAATTTGATCATTAGGCGGCTGTTATTTTATAATCATTCATAGTTTTTTATTCTGAATAACATTCTTAAGTAACATTGTTCATTATTTTCAAAAATAAGAGTAAGCATTTTACTCTTTACTTAAACTATATTTTTTTTCCATAAGTGGATAATACTAAAATTTCTTAAATGTAGAGAACTTTATAAGACACATTGTATATGGTTTATGTGGGTTATTTTATGTAATAAAGATGCTACAGAGCTGGACCTTTACAATCAAACACACTGTATACAGCAAATAATATTAAATGGTTCGAGTGTGTAGGGCAATGTAATGTACTGATGAATTCCAAAAGGACGAAACAAGTGTTCGAAACATGCAATATTGAAACTTTCAACACCACTTTAATTCATTCTCTTTTCATAAAAGTTTCAAATTTATGACAAGTAATTGTTTAAAGTATTAAAGTTTTTACAAACATCCACATTGACCATTATAATGGCAAGCGAATAATAATAATAAAACTCCAGGAATACTTGTAACTTAAAATTGATTTTCCGGTTTCGTATGCACATGCATGTTTTGTAACGAATGTAAGTCCGGTCATATGTATGCAAGACTGTTCTTCACATAGGTTCGTTAATGTCAGTGAAATCAAATATCCGCTAAAATCCGCCATTAACCTTAAACTAAAGTTTTTGTGAAGAATGAGCATGACATTTAAATAAGCATTTTGTCCTTATTAATTTTAATTTTAGAAAGCAAAAGTTGATAAGTCCTTTGTTTAATCGCTAAAACAATGAAAAAGAAAATATGCACAATGCACCTGTAAGATGCCTGACTTTGAATTTAAAAATAGACAGTGATCAGCACCTATCTAATGTTAGTAGGTAATGGATTTTGTATACGACATACATTTAGTTCGTTTGACTAGCAACTATTAGAAGTAGCAGAAAAAAAACTGTTGATCAAATAACACATTAGTCTTATCTACTTACGAAATATTTTTCAATTTAAATAAAGATATACATTCCTGCGAATTTGGTTACGGCTCTAAATGGATGCCATATTTTGGATAAAATTTAACAGTGCATTGTTGCCAGAAAAGTCAAGCCAGAAAAGTCAAAAAAAAGACTCTTTTTAAATTTACTTTCAATTCCTCGAATGAAAATTAGATAAAAATGCCCAATAGAAAGAAATTGCACCTAAATTATTATTAAAATATTAAATAAGGTGTTTGAAGCATTTCGCTTCCATTTTCTAGCGTAAGTATCTGATTGTTGACCTGTCGAAGTCTGTCTGCAGTCACCTAGGTACTGAGCTCGTAGAACTCCGTCATGAGCATTCAGTTCCTGAAAAGTCTCTCGCTAGAAGGATCACTTTGTTCTTGGAACATTTTATTTCTTTATTCTTCAAATATAAGTCAGTAAGCTTGAGATCCTGAGATCAAAGATCGTGTTTCTGGTAGTTTTATTCTTCAGTAATGAAAGTGAAATAAAATTGAGGACATGGAGTTTTAGATTTTTCTGTTAAATTAGTCTAAAACAGGCATATCGTTTTACCGCGTTTTCCACGGTCAACCAAAAACTGAAAAACAAAGTGTGGTTGACTTTATAAAATCTTTGTTTGAGTTGCTTTTTAAGGAAAAAAGTAATTTGACAGTTTCATACGGGAACCCTTGCATTATAATTACCTACTTTTGTCTTTGTATTGCATTCTATTTTTCTGCTGAGTTTTCTACGTATTGAAGTTTAAGCTTCAAATACAATCTAGCATTGTTTCTGTGATTTTCATTATAATTACCTACATTTGCTATGCAGTATACACTATGGAAGTATTAAAATTCAATTAATCTTAATTGAATATATTTTCGGCTACTGTTAGTTTTTAAACGATATTAACCCACATCTATAACCGAGAAAGATCAAACTGTAACGGAAACTGATTTCGAAACTTACTGAGCTCTTTCAATCTAAAATTATTGTTCAATTTGGAATTTGCGAATATTATTCCAATTTTGTGAACTTCTGGCATGTAAAAATGTAATCAACACGTTTAAAAATTTTATTATAAAAATAATTTGCCATTTTTATAGGTACTTTCTGCAATTTTTATTAAATCTTGACAAAAGCCTCAAGCGGGGGCGAAACGTCGAACATTAAGTGCTTACTATATTCTTACATATATCAGAAATTCACAAATCTGGAATAATATTTAAATCTAAACTAACCTTAATTACAAATCTTAATAACCATAACAAGTAACAACATTCAAAATTTTAAGTAACCCCCGACACAACGCCTGAACAGATCTTCATAAATTATAGCTATACTAAGAACCATCTCGATCACGTCAGCTTTCAAGCAAGAAAAACGCATCAAAATCGGTCCATTCGTGTAGGAGCTACGATGCCACAGACAGACCCACAGACACGTCAAACTTATAACACCCCTCTTTTGCGCCGGGGATTAAAAAAAACTGCATCAAAATCGGTCCATTCGTTTAGGAGAAACGATGCCACAGACAGACACACAGACACACAAACACACAGATACACAGACAGGCACGTCAAACTTATAACACCCCTCTTTTTGCGTCGGGGGTTAATAAAACTAAAGGTGTTTCATCAGAGTCCGATTGATTTTCTTCTCAAGTACTTTGGCTTTGACCGACGACATTATTTTATTTTTTAACCCCCGACGCAAAAAGAGGGGTGTTATAAGTTTGACGTGTCTGTTTGTGTATCTGTGTGTTTGTGTGCCTGTGTGTCTGTCTGTGGCATCGTAGCTCCTAAACGAATGGACCGATTTTGTATTTTGATACGTTTTTTTTTGTTTGAAAGCTGACGTGATCGAGATGGTTCTTAGCTATAATTTATGAAGATCTGTTCAGGCGTTGTTAACCCCCGACGCAAAAAGAGGGGTGTGGCATCGTGTGTGGATCGATTTTGATGCGGTTTTTTTTGTTTGAAAGCTGACGTGATCGAGATGGTTCTTAGCTATAATTTATGAAGATCTGTTCAGGCGTTGTGTCGGGGGTTACTTAAAATTTTGTTACTTGTTTTTATATATGTATGTAGTTAAACTTGCGAATTCGACATGTGAGTTTATGGAAATAATAGTATATTATTCAACGAGCGGTAATGTAGGGGAAATATGTAGGTACTTATTCTATTAATTTTCATGCATTTTTCACCTTGGAAAATTTTCATTAATGTTGACACTACAGTAAAAAATTTATTTAGTTCAGTGCTGAATGATACTGATTCAGTAATTTCAAATTTTTTATAAAAAATTCGGGATATAAGTTTTTCAATGAGGAAATTGGTTAATTTTTTTTAGAAATTGGTTTCATTCACATAATATTAAAACAAAAATAAAACGAAGCTTAACGAATATGACGGAAAAGGCGCACTGTTTGAATACTTAAAAAGTTAAAATGTTATGAAAATGTTTTTTTTTAATTTATTAATATTTTAATGAAAATTTTCTAAATCGAAAAAAATGCATAAAAATCCCGTAAGAATTGGATAAAAATAATATGTGGCACAGGAGTTTGAGAACAAGCAGGGCTTTTATAAATTGATTTTTTGAAAAGTCGAGAATAATTCTTTCTTGACCTTTTTGTAACCCAATCCGAGGACAGACTGTACATTTTTTAACAAAGATTGTTTGATGGAAACTGAATTGCTGGTGCATATCTCTTCTCTTATATACTTTACTTGCCTATTGGTTTTTTAAAGAATGAGGCCATCAGGCGTAATTTTAAAATTACCCATACCTTTTAATTCTTTAAGGTCACAACCCACGAGAAAAGCCCTGCAATATTTGATTTCAGGACATAAGAAGAGGCTGTCAGGTAGTAGTCAGTCAAATACAAGGTCAAACAAAACACCAACAAAAATTAATCTTGTTATAAGTTATGTGGGCACTTTTTCAATTTTTAAACTTTCAGTTCTAGAATTGCCAAATTGTTTCTGCATTTGAGCGGATTCGCAGCATCTCAGCCTAGCAGCAAGTAAAGAACAAAAGCAGTAATGCCGCTCGAAGGTAGTTCACCATTGTTCGTTACTTGCGTGTATAAAGGCAAACAACCTTAGTTTCTAATTTATTTAAATCGAAAAAAGCAAGGCGATTTTTCCATCGAACATCAGTCGAAAGTACAACAGAAAATGCTGTTTTCCCATATCAATCTTTAAACTTTCATCTACAAATATTTCCTCTAAACATACAAAAGACTAGACCTCCTTTCCACCAAAGTAAACGCACAAATTTCACTCTGAGAAATAATCTTACAATCATTATTTAAAGTATAAAAACAGGTCGAGGTCAAATATGACAAAAACTTTACATCGCGTATAATAATAATTCACCATAAATTCTAGGGGAGCATCATCATTGCCATTTTATTTAAATATAATGGCTATTGACCGACTTTAAGATGCACTGGCCGACTTTTTCACGTCGTTTTTAAATGAAAGTCGATCGGATCCGTAGTCGTTAATTATAGCGCACTGCATTTTTCTTGCAAAAAATGTGTAAAAGAAGTACCCATCTGTGTTTCAAATCAGCACTGAATATTATTAATCTACCTCTGTGGCATGATTAATTATATTCACTGTCACAGAAAGAAGGCATAAAACTTAAAATTAAAAACATTTATTTTTCTGCGGTTTACATTTATTAATATTTACGTGTTTTACATTAATTTAAGCATGGCTTAGATTGTCGAGGTTTAAAAGGGGATATTCGCAGTGTGTTAATACTTAAGACACTAAAGCTATTACTAATCCGATGACCTTGAAACTCGCTAGTATGCGACTAGCCTTCAAGTTTAAGCACATTACAGTAGTATAGGAAGATGAGAGCTATTACTAATCCGACACCTGAAATTTTCAGAACATAAAAGTTTAGGGCGATTTTCGCTGAATCAGCGTTACTTTTATTTAATTATGTGTAAAAGAAGGTGTCAGGGCTATGCGGATTCCACGCTTCTCAATGATACTTATAAACTTTGGTACCCTCTACAGCACTTATGTTATAAACGTGTTAAATTAAAAAAATATGGAAAAATTGACTCAACAGACTGCAGTAACCAAATTTTGTACTTCGCAATTTCAATTTTCATGTTTTTTTATTACCGAAAGTCCAAAACAAAAATCTAGCACTGTCATTCGATTTGTTCATGTTTTAACTTCATGTTGCCGGATTAGTAATATTATCTGTCTTAGGTTCTTAAATTTTAACACATCCAGAATATCCCTTTAAAAACAAACAAATCGATTGGCAGAGCCAGATTTTTGAGTTTTCTTTCAGGTTTCAGTAATCAAAAATTTTAAAATTGAAATTAGGAAATTCAGAACTCTGTTTCTGTCAGTCTTTTAAGTTTACTTTTCCATTTTTTTCTATATTTTTCAATATTTAAAAATAAGCTAGTAGAGGGTTCCAAAGTTTATAAATTTCAATGAGAATCACTTTCATTTACCTAATAAGAGCATCGTCATCATCATAAGGTTCTCAGTCCAAAGACTGGTTGAACGCGTACCTCCATCCTTTTCTATCCTGAGCTAAGCTAGCATTTCCCTAAATGTAGAACATCCTACATCCCTAACTATTTTAGAGCAGTAGTCTAATCCAGGCCTACCCCTTCCTCTTTTTATTCCTATCTCTGACTCTAGTATATCGCGAACTATTCCCTCGTGTCTTAGAAGGTGTCCTACCATCCTACCGTCCTATCACTCCTATTCCTTATTGCCTTCCATACCTTTCGCTTTTCCCCAACTCTTTCTAATGCCTCCCTATTGATAACCTTATCTATCCACGATATCTTCATCATGCGTCTGTAGCACCGAACGTTTCTACTCTGTTTCGATCCGCTTCTCCTATTGTCCAAGTTTCGCACCCGTATAATACCGTACTCCATACATACGTCTGTAAGAGTCTCTTCCGAGTTTCTACGTTAACCGTTCCCGACCATAACATTTGTTTCTTTTTGTTAAACGCAACTCGGCCCTGCGCTATTCTTTGTTTTATATCTTTCGTGCTCCTACCATCTCGAGTTATTTTAATTCCTAAATAGCAGAAATTCGCGACTTCCTTTATCTTCTCATTTCCTATTTGTATTTCTATTTTCACACCTTCTACATATCAAAATTTTTGTTTTCTTTTTATTGATTTTCATACCGTAGCCCTCTGTCAAAACTGCTTCTATTTCATTCAAAGCCATTCCTAATTCTTCTTTGCTAGATGCTAACACTGCTATATCATCCGCAAATCTGAGCATATTAATAGTTCGACCCTGTACATTAATCCCTGAGGCTGCTCTGTCAACAATATTAATCGCATCTTCGATATATAAGTTGAAAACTAGATTGACAATGCACATCCCTGTCTCACTCTCTTCCGGATATCTATTTCTCTTCGTTCCTGCTCAAATTCTATAATTCCCTTTTGCTCTTCGTAGAGAATATGTATTATTCTTCTGTCCCTGTATTTCATCCCTACCTTTCTGAGCACTTCGAACATCTTCCCTCATTTTTCGTTGTCGAAGGCTTTTTCTAAATATACAAATCCTATATAGACGCTCTTTCCCTTTTCTATTGTTTTTTTTTCTATAATTACTCGTAAAACTATACTTGGGCCGCCCAACAGACGGAGTGATCACCCTGCAATCATGAGCTCTAGGCAGGACCACTATCAATTTAGGACGACCGAACCGCAGTGATGCGCTTTCTTTAGACCGAACGAAGTCGCATCACTCCAATTCGGTCGTCATAAATTAATATTGGCCCCGCTAGAACACGTTCTTGCAGGATAATCACTCCGTCTGTTCGGCGGCCCAAGTATAGGATGGCCTCGCGCGTAGTCTATATTTCGTCTAAATTCGAACTGATCTTCTCTTAATATTTCTTCCGCCTTTTATCCATCCTTCTTTAAACAATAAGATAATATACAATTCAAAATTTCAGAATTCAAAATATTCGTATATTACCGAAAAATCACTCTGAGCACGATTTGTGTAGCTTGACCATGGTTTTGCGCCAATTGCATACTATGGAGGGGGGGTATGGAATTTAGAAAAGACTGCATTCATATACCTAATATGGAACGAACATCGTGCAGAGGTAAGTTGTTTGGTCCATATTATATTTCACAACAGTCTTTTCTAAATTTATGAACACCGTGTTGCGGATATATTGAATATTGGCTTAACACCGGGTTAAGTTTGACACCGGCTTCGTTGCTATGATACAACCAATCAGATAGCCGGTATCATAGCAACGAAGCCGGTGTCAATCTTAATCCGGTGTTGGATTCTTTGAAAAACCGAGACTAAGGATGCTTAAAAAGATGTGCACAGCGTTCGTGGTAGGTATGTACACAATACACATCTTCTCGTATTTGCATACAAGAGGAGATGGAGTGGCTGGAACTATTGTCATTGTTTTCTTACAATCGGACACAATATGACCGGACGAATATTCCTTTCCCCCTGCTTCGCGGTATTTACAGCAATCAGTTGGTCGATTACTTTGTTTGTTTTATTCCATAAGCAAGCCTCTTAGACTGTGATAACTCAGAGTAAATAGGCCCCTTTCTTTTAAATCCACGGTATGATTAAATTTTTTCCTGAGCCAGAAGAGTTTAATGCCCTTGAAATTTCTAAGTCGAGGAAGACGAGGTGAATATGGTGAGCCTAAAAATCATTTTAAAATCGTTTTATATGTATTTCTTCCGTGATACTTCAATTGACGTATTTTTGTTCAAAATTGGTTTTACTCTTTTAAATCCAGATTTATCCTATTCGGGGTGGCAAGATTGGAAATTAACTACTTATACCTAAGTACATACGATGTAATAAAATTAAGAGAAAACTTTGAAATCTTCCTACAAAATTTTCATGCGGTTAACGAGAAAATAATTATAGAAAAAATCATTTTGTGCGCTGTTTTTTACAAGCGAATTTTTTCATAAAATATTGCTGTCCATAGATTCACAAAAAAGTTGTTAGAAAATTTTCCTGATTATGTGGCCCAGATTTCTCAAAGACATTGGTAGCAAAAAACCTGAGACCGGGTAGCACACTTTTTCGTATGCGGAATAAAAGATTAATTTGAAAAAACAGGTAAAATATACCCCGTGTGTCACCAAACAAAGAAAAGGAGATGATTATCATTTGTCCCACTAATCGCATATTAGCTTTCTCAAAGAACTGGAATCGTGAATTTCCAGGTTAAATGTTACGTAACAAACGCATATTCCGCTTGCTAGTGAAAGTATTAATTTGATATGTCTCGCGAGAAGTCCAGCTGTAGCTGCAGTCATCATGTTCACCCGGTCCTTTCTGTTGGTCAGTTTGTGGTGCGTTCTAACCAACGCTGTAATTTTCAGGGAACAACGTGAGTGTGTGCATCTGTATTTTCTACTAACATTTCAGACTCACTAATTATAAATTATTTAGTTTTTATTTATAATAATAATGTTTATGGTGAATAAGGGGGTAAGAGGAGAGTTATTAAATGTCTGTTTTATAGAGTGAAGAACAATTTCTATTTTAGACAAAGAAGTACAACAAATAAAATGATTTACCTGTATAAAAGTATTAATGAGTACTCGTTATATTCAAACTATGTACGCCGATTGAAAAGATGAAAAGTCCCTTTCAATCAACGCTATAAGTACATATTTATATTATTTATTTATTATTTATATCATTGTAATAGATACATATTTTGCTAATATTTAGAACGTTTAATGCACCGTTTCTTAAATTCGCATCAGACATAAACCAATACATGTCACAATTTAACTATCTAAAGTTAGGTCAGTGTGGTTAACACGACCAGTTTTTAGAGTACATAACACACATTTGTGCAATATACGGAAATTGTGAAATTTCTGGCGTATAATTATGGTCAATCTATTAGATATGATATGCAGCGTAACACTAATTTGAAAATTATGTTGGGGTTCTAGTGAAATTAACAATCAATATACTGCGTAATAAATAAGTGAAAAAACATGCGTATTTTTTAAACAAAATTTAATTGGTTCTGATTTGTACGCCGGGACTATAGATACAGTGTTAATAAGACTTTCCTCGGCAAGGTCATGTTAAAATTTGCATAACTGATGGTTAATAGGGCATTTGTAGTACAATGGTACTCTATAAAAGAGCTTCAATTTGTTGCACTTAAAATAAGAAAAACGGCAGGTCGGCGACATCAATTTCCAATTTAAATTCAACGTACTTGACACGGTGGTCCAGTAAAGCAAGCAGACTACGCAAATTAGACGTACGTAATTTCAATATTTATATTTTCTAAATATTTACCTCGTATAGGTACCTATTAATATTATATTAATTTAGAAATTCGTCCTTTAATATTAGATAGTTAACATACGAAACAGTTTATTTGTCTTCTGATTTTGAGCTGTTTCTAATACAGTATATCGAGCAATGTATTAACATACAAGGAAACCCAAGTTCGAGGACAACTAATGAGATCTCACTTATTTGAAAACACAGAGGGGAAGTTTATATTTGCCACTCTTGCAGTATTTGCAGAAATTCGGAGAAACGGTATAAGATTATATCCAAACGATGTCGATCGTTACAGTAGGTGCAACTATGAAAGATCCGAATAAATCGTTTAATCTGGCTTGTCTGGAAAGGATATAACCACGATCGCAAATAGCTTCTACGGTCTTCAGGGTGCTGTATCACGCAGCGCTTTGCGTTTCGGTCTTCAATCACACCTCGGGACATAAAAGCTTCTTTACATAAATAACTATGTTGTATATTGTTTCATTTTGTTTTCTTGCAAAATTGATTTGATTTTTGCTAAAATTTTCTGTTTCTGACTGCAGCAACAATATTCGATATAATATGGACAAGCTGAATACCAATAAAATCAGAAAAATGTGCTCTAAAAAGTATGACACAAAGATGGCACCCATAAGAAAAATAGAATTAATGATAGGCTAGCGCGCTAGCCGAAATAAAACGTTTTTCTGTATATCCATGAAGATAATATGCTGATAAAGCACGAAAAATTGATTCATATTCTATGTATATCTTTTCAATTCGAGATCAAATACCTAGTCGACCAACGATAAACGATAAGAGCATTTATTTTGTTTTTAGGCCATAATTAGTACTTCGAGATAAATTAAATTTTTCAACGGTATAATAATATGCACCTAAATCTGCAATAGTATATTACATAACGAGCATGGAAAGTGACAAATTTCATACGAGTGTAAAATCACTTGAGTTTATAGGAAATACACTTTATATCGAGTTATGTACACTATTTTTCCAACGACCCCTTAAGAAGACAAATTTATTCATAAAACAGTAACTTTAATTTTAAGGATTTGTTGTCTGTGTTAACAGATGTCAAAATTTCCAAGTAGCCTACTATCTTACTTTCCGACCGGCTCATGAATGACACGTTGATTTGTTCTCTTGCCCGCCAATTCATAAATGACCAGTTAGTACCTAAACTATTTAGGTCTTCCACGGAGTAGCCATTAAAATGTTCAACTGCCGTACCTTTTAAGATATTTATCTGATAAAAAATTATTAGATTTAAAAAGAGACGCGACAGGATATTTATTCAGTAAACGTCAAAATCTAAAAGCTGCCTACAAAATTTGAATGAACCTGTGCGATTTTCAAATATTACAGCACAGTTGCGAGTTTAGCGCACGGGCAACGCAATTGTCAAGTTTCCGGCCTACTATGCTTTCCTAGGGGGTCGTAGCAAAAATTATTTTCAAATAATCGAGATCCTCTGTACTGGTTGGCAGAAAAGTGGGGCAGATAAACTAAATTGTATATGTATTTATATTTAGTACACACTTTGTCTTGCTTTTCTAAAACTCTTCCCATAACAGCTATTAAGTTTGAACAGTATAAGTATAGAACTTTCATTTCTAGCATTGGAAGAGCCAGTACTCAGAATACAATTAAAGCAGATTTCACAGAGATGACACATAAAGTAGGTTAAAAATTTCTGACTTTTACACATTGATAAGAAAAGGCGAAGGAAATTTATTTATAGGAACTATATGAAGAAGTATTCTACGTATTCGATACGTTTGCGTATACCTACCTAACAGCAGATTTTTTTTAAATAAAGTGAACAATACTCATTGCATCTGGCCCACTTTTCCTGCCGGTCAGTATATTAAGAAATAAATTGAGAAAATAATTAAGTAGTTCATTAAAACATTAAAACAAATAATTTGTGAAATGCTTTAGCCAGCTGGATATCCCGACCTAACTCATTTCAGTTTTCTTTTGAAGGGAGTAAACCCTGAGAACTGGAGGTGTAAATACAACAGGAAGTATTCTTCAGTTAAAATATCCAGTTTTTTACATTCTTTTATAGAGATGTATACAGAATTAAATGAGCGCATGGAAAATATTAGCAGTAATTTCTTTTTTGTAAAAATGTACAAAAAAATACCTACTCTGTCTGATGCATAACGCATAATTTAGTAAGGAGACCTTATGAAAGAACGCGTGCCTTAAAAGGGAGACAAATCACAGGCGTCATCCTTCGTAAAGACATTTCAGAATTAAAAAGTAATTGAAGCAAACACTATAGTTACTCAGTTGATGTAAGTACTTACCGAGGCACTTACATTTAAAATGAAATTTAATATTGACAGTTCTGTCTTCAAAAATGTTGAAGTTTAGAATTTTTTTCCGCTCAATAATCACTTCAATCTTCTCAATCATCATGAAAGTAACCTTGCCATTAGTTTGTTGTAAAACGTACATGTAGTAATTAAGTTGGACATGCAATCTAGTGAAATTTCAGTTTCGTAAAGAACTTTTACATATATAACACAAAATGGTTGAAACAAAATGTATTTCTTGTTTTCAGCCGATTTTATTCAAACATGCTACAAAAACGGAACCGAAGAAGCGTTTACAAACTGTTCGACACATGCTGTACAAAGGCTGTTCGAGGAAATCCCAAACGGACTGCCGGCTATAGATCTGAAACCTCTGGATCCGATGAAAGTTCAAAGGATAAAGGTACAAGCAGAAACAAATTACATATATAGGTTTCAAGATGTTTGAATTCGTTTTTTCCAGATTTTGCAAGGAGGTGATGGTCCAGTAACAGTAAATGCTTCTTTGACCAACGTTACCGCAGTTGGATTTGGAAAAGCGAAAATTTTGAAAAATACTGTAGATTCAAAAACTTATGATTTTCACACGGAACTTAGGTTGGACCGATTAAGGATCGACGGAAACTACGAATTAAATGGAAAAATTCTTGTAATTCCTTTGGTCGGACGAGGCACCTGTTGGTTTGATGCTAGTAAGCTGAATTTCATGATTTAAAATATATTTCATGTAATTTGTGATCACTTTATTATCTGGAAATATTGTTAGAATAACATATGAAACTACAATCTTTTGAATTTAGTCACTGAATATTTAAAAATTTATTTTAAAAACGTGGAAGATATCTACAATGCGTCCCCGGATTGACGCAACAAGAGCCATAAGTATAATTGAATATATTTTAATAGCAATTTCTTATTTAGGGATTAAGCCTTGCTTGACTTGAAATTAATTTTAAGCATATTTTAATTTTTTTGAAATCAAGGAGGCCTAAATAAATACTCATCAATTGACTTCACATTAGGAAATCGACATAATTTATCGTTGTAGCATTATCATTGTTTATGAACGTTTAAACAATGGTATTATGAAAACATTTTCTGACAAAGTTTCTTGATTTTTGGGAAACGGTAATTTATCTCAAATATACGGGGTATTTCCGGAGGAATGGTACATACTTCAGTATGTTATAGTACCGTTCATTATGAACAAAAAAGTTCATATGAACAGGTGTCCAATTACCAATGGCTGCTGAGATACAGAAATTTTAATGTAGACCGCATTACAGAACAAATATCCACATAACGCTGCTGTAAAACAATTGTCATTTGACATTTAGCACTATTAGGATCGACCATGGTGGCCCCATCAATTGGCCAGTTAGGTCGCCGGAGTTAACTCCATTGGATTATGGGTTATGGTTATGGGAAGGACTGAAAAATGATGTTTATAGAGAAAAATAGGCACACGTGATGAATTAATCGCCCGTGTTATGGCCAGTGCTACAAGAAAAAAGGAGCGCCAGGAAGAACTGCAAAGTTTGAAGGTGGGATTTTTGAGCCATTCCTCTAAAATCTATAGTTTATTTTGTATATCAAAAGCTAGTTGTCAGAATTAATGAAGTAATTAATTCGTTTGCGCAGTAATTCAGCTGGTTGTAAGTCGGTAACCATTGAGAATTGGACATGTTTCATATGAACTTTTTTTTTCAAAATGAGCGATAGTAAGTACCATTCCTCCTGAAACACCCTGTATAACGTGTTTTATCAAAGTAGACCGATCTTCCAAAAATATTGCACAGGGCCATAATGTTACATTATGAACAACTTTTTTAATGATATTTTGTCGTATTTATAACATAAAAGGTACTTTACCTGAATACAAAATGCTTTCTTATGTACCTACTGCCAAGGACTCCTTGATTAAAAAAATAAAATATGTATACTTAAAATTATTAGTTTCAAGCCAAGCCATTAAAAGAAATTTCTTCCATTACCTATACCTACTTGCTACTTCTTCTTGCCTCAATCCGTAGACACACTGTATATCGTCTATAAGAAAAAAATTGGCTCTAAAAGGAATGCCTTTTGAAAGAACAAGCCTTTATTGCATATATCACCTAGAGCTAATTTTTTCAGGAAATGTAGTTAGTGGTATGTAATCTCCTCTGTGAAAAGTCCTCAAAAATCCAATTGCTTAAAATTATTATTATTAAGGAAATTTTACGTTTCATTTTCATAACTTTATTTTTGAACGCGTTTTGTTTATTTTACTATACAGGGTGTTCAAATGTTGATGAGCAAGACTTCAGAAATTGATAGAACTCAAGAAAACAGTAGGAATATTCTTAATGAACATATTATGAAAAATACACAATTTCTGGGATACAGGACATTTATATAATAATTAATATTATTCTACAAAAGTTTGTTTTGGTTATCACTAAAACAGCAGTTTTGATAACATTGTTACAGCGCAATACGCTTACCAGCAAATTCTTGTGATTTATCATTTTGTTAAATAATATGGAAATGTAATTATTTAAATACCTAAGATTGAATACCTAAGATTGAATTCTGGAGAATATCTTTTAAATCAACCAAAATATAAAAAATTGACAAAAGTGATAAAAGTTGAGTAAGGAATCAAAGGTTCCAATCTATAGTCAATGGCGTGGTATGAAAAGTGCGGATGTGGTAAATGGTACGCGCGGACTCTTAAAAACAGCACCCAATAATCTGACTCAATGAAATTGCGATAAAATGCTGCTTATTGTCGATAAAATCATGTGTACCAAATATTAAAATGATATCTTAGTTAATTTAGAAAACTGAGGATCTAAGACGAAAAACGTACCTCAGAAATTCTGCATTAGTTTATTAAGAAAACCCCCATTATTTTTTCGAGTTCTGTCGATTTCCGAAGCCTTTTTCATTAAATTTCGATGACACTGTATGGTGATAATACTATAATGAATCTTCAACTTCCCAAGCATCCATATTGCATTGACCGTTTTAAAATATTTCTGAAATTAAGTTGTATTTCAAGTATTTTAAGTTGTTTTTGAAAATGTAACAGCTGGAAAGAGCAGTCTATATGTCACTTGCAGAATCCCTGTTAAGAAATGCACTGAATTTAAATAATGCGAATTTTTCCAATTTTCTCACTGTGAAACCGAAAAAAAATTTAAACACAAAATTATCGTAATTTCAGTTACATTCCGCTACAAGTTACTGGTAACTGCTGCAAATTTACGAGAAAACACTGGATGTGGGCAATAGGCTCAACATGTTGCAATGCCAGCAAGCTCTTTCAAGTTAAAATCGGTTAAGAATGGGGAGCACAAAACTGTATTTTGTAAGCCCCCTTTCTAAGTGCCGACAAGGCGGTAAATACATGATGGGCTGCATACGGACCAACCCGAAAAATCGCTCGCGGTATAAACAACTCTTTGCGTTGATTGAAATGCGTTTTGACGAGAAGCTAGGATTTCGTTGCGGCCAGGTGTAGCTTTTCCTCTGATGGTTTGCTGCCTCTCATTTTGGTATCCATACCTTCCAGTTTCGAATGCTCATATTTATGCAAGTGAAAAATGCACCTGGTTTCTGGGGAAGATCACTGTAAGAAGTGTATATTTTACAAATATTTTACAAATTACTTGTGGCAAATACCAAGTCAGTCAATGATGGATATCTGGATATGTAAAATGCTATATACAATGTGACCCGTGTAACAACTTTTTTCACAATCTAAAGAACACAACACATATGTCAGCTTTATCGATACCCATTTGTTAAAATTATAATACGTAGATTTAATAAACTTATATTGTCGGTTGTTATACAACGGTAAGGCTTTCTTGAAAGTGATCTAACTTACTAATAAGTTATCGCATGAATTACCTACACCTAATTTCTTTCTCCCAGTTAAATGTATAATGTCACGGTTTAAATAATCACTTCCTCTTCCTTCATTCTTTCACTAACCATACTATTATTTTGATCGATATTTTACGTAATTTATACTAAATCTGGATATAACGTTATACGGATTACGTAAAAGAGTGTTCTTCTTATTAGTTAGATTTTGAACTTTATGTAGTTTTATAGTCTCTCCTGCCAGCATATTATAAAACTTTATATCAGCAGATAGGTACCTAAAGCTGTAAGTGAAATTTTTGACTTTATCTCAAAACCGTTCCTACAGGTTGTCTGTCATCCCGCTATATCGGCAGTCCTTATTTTATATTGAACAACTTTAATATGATTGCATATTAATTTAGAGTTCTTATTTAATTCAAATGTGACTTTATGTAGGTACCACTCTTGGTACCCAAATCGTTGGGAATAAAATGCATTTTTCGGAAAAATTTCAAATGCTTCAAAGTGAAATTAATGGTTTTCGTTTACTATTGTTACGAAATGGATGACGTCTTAAGGTCCCCACACACACGCAATTTAGAATTAATTCAAAACTGTACAAAAGTTTTGAACGAAATGTTGCGCGACGGTTCTCCACACACACACACAATTTTCACTTTGCAGTTTTATAAAACATGGCCTCCAGAGAAGAATTAAATTTATTATCAGTGGCGTGCCTAATTATTTTGAAAAAGAAAAATAAACAAAGATTCAGTGGGAGGAGATGGAGCTATCGGAATCCGCCTTCAAATTTAGGTACCCGGCGACCCCCAGCTTGGCCGTTATAGAAAACTACCCTTATTTTGAGGGCGCCGTATCTCGCTGGCTGCGGTTCGACTCCCGCGTTTGAGATCGCCTTATGACCTACAACTTTTGTCGGCGGAAGAGCGGACGACGCCCGTTTTTTCGCATGGCTTGTTCGTCTGGGTGCGATGGAACATTTTCGGCCCCTTCCGATACGCCGAGTTCGTTATCGGTTGGAAACGGGGTGTTTTACCGGAGTTTGAAAAATCGGGATGGTCACTGCGGAGCCGGGACGAATTCGCCTTTGAACTTCTCAAATTTCATCCCGATCGAAGGTGTTTTC
This sequence comes from Xestobium rufovillosum, assembly GCA_963966045.1. Taxonomy (NCBI): domain Eukaryota; kingdom Metazoa; phylum Arthropoda; class Insecta; order Coleoptera; family Ptinidae; genus Xestobium; species Xestobium rufovillosum. Next base: position 38,659,857 of record OZ014494.1, on the reverse strand, counting down.
GCCCGTGTTTTCGTTCTTTAAAAAAATATTTTCGATTTTCACGTTTTCCCCGCGCTATTCGGGGCGAGGTTGACGATTGTGGGACGAGTGGCGGGTGAAATTATAGTCGAATTGTTTGTTTTTTGTCGGAAAAACATAATGTTCAAAAATATGTTTAGTATAAATATATATACAAGGTGTTACAAATTAGTAGGTCAAGAAGTAAAAATGCCCTTGGATGGTACCTCTTTTGTTAATAATTATTTTGACAACTTAACGCCTACCTGTCTTTCTTTCCAATGCTAATTTGGCTGTTAGACGTTATGCAGGAACAAGTCGGAATCGATGCCATCCAAGGGCATTTTTCTGAAAATTAGACGTTATGCAGAAACATATCCATCCAAGAACATTTTTCTCGAGCTGAGTTCATCACCTAAGAAAAATTGGAAGATTTAAACAGCGAGCGGATCAACAACACATAGTCAAATGGGTTGCAATATCGTAAACCAAGCCCTAAATAAAAATTTTACAAGAGTGAAAAAAGTTAAAGAAATAAACGCTTCTTATAAAAAAGAATACCTTTTAACCATAGACGTGCGCAGGGAAAAGTTGGGGGTCAATGGGTATTACTACCCCCCCGTTTCCTCCGTTCGCGCACCGATTTTTTTGATCAAAATTACACAAACATTGTGCCGGTATATGAAAAAATGTTGTACAAAATTTCAACTAAATATCCCAAAATACAAAGGAGTTATTATTAAAAATCGTTTTTTAAATTTTAACTTTAACACCCTGTTTCTTGAAAGAAAGAAGCCTAAATGAAAAATGACATAAGGAAAGTCCCATTAATTTCGGCCAGATAATCTGTGGTTAACGGCTTGACCTACTAATTTGTAACACCTTGTATATATAAAATTACTTATCTACTTCTATTATATGAAGTACCTACTCAAAATCAAATAAATCCGATAAAACTATGTCACCTGCTGCGCGCCACTGTATTAAACAAAACTTGAGGTTTTGACCACACACGCACAATTTTGAATGCGCAATCGTCAGTGTATAGTTAAAATTTCAAGACAGACTTGAATGGTTGAATGGTTCAACTGCGCAGTTCAAAAAAGTCTTAAGGCTTGCACCACACACGCACAATTTTGAATGCACATTTTTGCCTGTTCATTCAAAACTTAACGCAAGTACGTGTGTGAGTGGGCGCCTTTACATGTTTTAAATAGAGCTTATCAAAGTAGGAAAAATGCAATCATGGATAACTTGAGTTTTTTAAATTAAAGGGGTATAGGACCCATATTTCTCGTACCATTGATTACATCTTTAAATTTTCCTTTTATTGGTCGCTCATATTTGCCTATTTGCCACTGCTTTTTTTTCAAATTCGTATTATCTATTTCATGTTTTATCAAATAGATAAAGGTCCAGACGTGCAGGGTTATGAACTTCTTCTAGAGAGGGTGAGAGGGAGGGAGAGAAAGTGTTTTTTTTAATAACGCCCGTTTTACAAATTCTGGCCATAAAGTTAGCAGTAAAAAAATTGAGCTGAATTTAACTATCTGATGTGTTGTAAGTAGTGCCCACAAAATATTGAGTATGTAGTTTTTTTTGAATTGAAACCGAAGCTTGCAAAAGATTTTAAATTATTGGATGAAAAATAATAAAAGTTTTTGGACTAAATACCCTAAAATCATTGATAAGAAACGTTTTACTAAAGCAAAATTATCTAGATAATCCCTTCAATTTTAAAAGAAACTACTTATGCACATATAGTAATTTATGTCACTTTGTATTTGTAGTGTACTATGGTACAACTAAAGTGTATCTACTCTGTGTATTTGCGATACAACCGCCCATAAAAGACCGTAGATTTTTTCTGATAATATTTTCAGCCAAGGAATCCGCCCTTAATATTTCGTGATCGAATTCTAGGATACCTGTATTGACCAATATAATTTTTAATTGCAGAAAACTTGGATATCATTGCCGATAGTGACGTTAACCTCGAAGAAAGGGAGGGATTCAAATTCTTCAACGTTACAGGGGTTCACGTCAAATTTACTATTGGCGGTCTAAAGTTCCATATGGGAAATCTTTTTGACGGCCACAGAGTTCTAGGTAATGTAAAAAAATGTACGATAACGGCAGTGCAAAACTAGATGATTTTTAATTTGCAGAAGCTTCCACGAATGCATATCTCAACGCGAATTGGAGACCAGTCGCCGAATCTCTGAGTCCTATAATTAGTAAAACCATAGAAGATATTATGATTGAAATTTTGAGGAAGGTGTTCAATAGTATACCGGCTAATTTCTTTATAGGAGATCTTTAATTTTCTATACAAATTTAATTTATTTTGTACAAACTCCTCTAGAGCAAAAATCACAAAAATCATGAACATTTTTTAACTACCATCGAATGCATAACCTGGGTTTGTTTAATATGCGCGTAAGTGCTTTATTTTATTTTCTGCAGTCAGTTAATGGTAGAATATTTGGTCAGAACGTAAACGGGCTCCGGTTCGACCCTCAGAGGTAACTACAATTTTTTTCACGTTAGGTATTGTAATGTAAATGTTGCATGATAGTACAACTGAGTGGATAATTTTTGCAAAGAGAATATTTTTTACGAAATAAAGATACAGTCTCGCACGCTGAATGGCAAAAAATAATTTCAGTAAAGAGAGAACGTTCAGTACAACTTTTGTATGAGACTTTTTTATTTCATTTCAAAAATAAGTGCACCATTTGGCTTTTATAGAACGTTGAATTACCCTGTCCAAGATAAGAATGCACAGCATGGAGATAGTGGAAATGGCAAAATATAATAATATACGGATTCGGCTAAATGGTGAAAAGGTTGCGTAGTTAGGGGACTATTGGAACAGTCTTAAAAAATGTCAAAATTTTTTTCGTTTTTGAGTTATGTATGTATTTCCAAAAAAGTAAATTTAGGGAATATTGCTTTATTTCCTTTCACGTTATCATCAGAAATATTGAAAAACTAAAAATACTTCTTCATTGCAATTTGTAATGAGCTTTAATGTGGAAATGTCATTTGCTTTCTACAGGGTGTCCCGCAACTCAATGTCCATACTGCTACTACATATTCTATGGACCAATCTGAGTCAAAATATGTTATGCCACTTACACCATAAAGTTTACCGTTTTCTAGATACAGCCAAACAAAGTTTTAAAAAATGCCAATAAATGGAACAGCTTAACACTTAAATTATTTATAGCAACGTACATCATACAGGCCGTGAAAAAACCTTCACTCATGGTGATAATCTAATAGGACCCATAATAATTGAAAATCATCGCTGAACAGTGACTGCGGTATTTACACTTGTTACAAGAACAACTGTCTGGAGTTCTTAAAGATATTCCTTCGAACATCTGAGCAACAATGTGGTATCAGTTGGATGGAGCACCGTCTCATTTTAGAAGAAGGGTAAGGGAGTACTTGGAGGAACTCTTCCTTGCATGCTGGATTGGCCGAGGAGGTCCGATAAGTTGGTCGGCACGATCTCCAGATATGACTCCTCTGGGCTACTTTCTGTGGGGGTACATGAAGTCCTTGGTTTATGCTAATAAACCAGCAAACCGGGAAGAATTGACAGCAAAAATTACAGACGTGTGTAATAATTTGAAAGTCAATCCTTGCAGAGCTTATTTTGAGGTCTTTGTCACATCAATTTCTCAACGAGCACAATATTGTAGATTGCCCGAAACGGTGATTTTTAAAATAATTTGTTTTTAAAAATAAATGTCCTAGCAATTCATTGCAAATAAATGGTGCTTCACTTATTCGCATTTTTTAAATTTTGTTTGGCTGTAACTTGAAAACTGTAAACTTTATGACGTAAGTGGTATAACACTTTTTGACTCGGAATGGTTCCTAGAATACGTAGTAACAGTATGGACATTGAGTTGCGGGACACCCTGTATATGGCAATGACCGCATTTTTAAAAATATTTATGATGATTGATGACTAAAACTAGATTAAAACATAATTTATTAACTACTGTGTGAACATGGGTGAATTCAGAGTAGAAAAGGCTTCCAGACCCCGTTAAAAAATTCCAGGTCCGTATTTGAAAAAATAAGTTGATGATAGTTCCACGGAAACGAAACGCCGTAGAAAAATGACATTGTGGCATTAAAACTTATCACAAATTGCTACGAAGAAGTATTTTTAGTTTTCTGATAACGTGAAAAAATTAAACCAAAATTCCATAAATTCACTTTTTTAGAAATATGTAACTCAAAAACAACAAATAATTTTTGGGATTTTTAAGACCGTTTTAACAGTCCCTCAACTACGCAACTTTTTCACCATTTAACCTAATCTGTATCTATTGCCATTCCCACGTTGTGCATTTTTATCTTGGACTCGACACCTCCTTGAATTGTTCATGAAAAAGTAAGTGTAGGAGTATAAAGTGGCAATGAATAAGTCCCCATGTAAATAGGTAAGGAGCTAGAGACTGTTAAAGATTACCAATAGGCATGGGCGTCGCCAAGGGGGGGCAGGGGGGGCTTCCGCCACCCCTGGCTTTTGGTATACAATGAAATATGGTAGGTAATATATTACTATAATAAAAATCAATCAATTATATGCTAAGAAAAATTTGCTTCGCCCCCCCCCCTGGAAATTTTGAAGGCGACGCCCATGCCAATAGGGAAACGGCTATGTCGATCAATGTTTTATAAAGGCTAAGTAAGCTTTGCTTTCAAATGTGAGAAATTTTTTAGGGAGTGTACTTAGTTGTCAACGTGATAACAGAAATTAATTGTCAATCATTGTCTGTCAAAATGTATTCCAACTATCGAACCGGCTCAAAGATCTGCTTCACTGGTTGAGCTGCAGAGAGCTGCTTCGCGGCGCATTTGGCTCGAGGTTCGCGGTTCGCAACAACAGCACGCCACGCGCGTAGTTCGTAGATCAGGGATTTGGAACTTTGGAAGTCGACGAGTGTGTCGTGCTGGATGCAACGGCTCGATGCCGCGGCTCGCGGTTCCGCGGGTCCTGCTTCTTCTCTGCTTCAGTACATCTAATCTATCTACTCATTTATTTATTTCGGCTCGGCTGGTGCTGCATGCCCTGTGACGGCGCGGCGCTTTGATTCAACGATGCGAAAGTTGTATTCATTGTGCATTTGCAGTGTTTTGTATTATTGTAGGTTACAGCTACATTTTTATCTTATAATGTGGCATTTAGGAAGGTAAAAAAATAAGTACAGGACAGTGATTGCTTTACTTTTACACGCCACAGAATGCAGATGCACTCGTAAACTTATTAAATAGCTAGGTTACATACATTACATAGTTACTCATGCTTCTGTTATTTCTAGAATTTTTCAGGTCCCTAGGTATATTCAATACTAGCAAAATACTTATACTTAAAACATTCATTGAACCCATTATTTGAGTAAAAGGCATCAGGTAAATAATATTCGAAGAATAATAAATTTCACTTTTACAGAAATTCACCTCGTTTATGAAATTTATTTCAAATCATAATTCAATAGAAATACAAAAATAAAATAAAATATGGTGATGAAAAATATTTTTTTGGAGTTTACTCCTTAAGAATCGATTTTCAGTTATAGCCCGCGGTACGGAAATTTTATGATGAGTAAAATCAAGCGTTACGTTATCTGTCACATTGAAATTATGTACGTATCTATGGATACGGCTGTTTATGTCTGACTGCATAGAGCATGGAAATAGTGAAAATAGAGTGGCATAGAGTAGATATGACAGTTGGCGTTATAAAGTCAACATTTGTAGTGTTTGTTCGTTATTAAATTTGTTGAATCTTTTGATTTAATATGGAAAAACCTAATATTAAATACTCCAACAATTGCTTAATGCCGAAATGTGAATCAACACCTAATCGAACACTAGGAAAAGTATTTATTTCATTGTTTTAGCAGATTGTCACTTAATTACTGAATTTATAAACAATTTATATTTTGATGTAGTTGGACATTTTCGAACATAAACCATCTGATAAATACACATTTGGGTATAAAACTGACATTCGCGTGTACCCTATTATCAAGTGATTGAAGTTAAAATAATCGTTCGTAAGGAGTAAACTCCAGTCGTGCGTCGGAGCTGACACACAAGTTTTTGTTTTTTTTATTATAACCTCAATTATAATACACAACATAATGAATGGCCAAAAAACTAAATAAACCGGCTAAGTACGAATCGAAATATAGATTGATAATTTTGGTTTGCATTGCATGCTGCTCTCGAGTGCGTCCTGGCTCTCGAATGCTATCGCCTGTGCACTCCGCAGTTGGCGATTATCGTGTGCTTTGCGAGCCATGTGACTCATTTGAGCCGATTCAGTTCTGCGGTTCGCCATCTGTGAGCTGAACTGAAGAGTCAGATCGCGAAAATTTTATGAGTTACCCATGACTAATTCCAACAATGATTACTTCGAAATGATTCTAATTTACTGAGAGTGCAACCGCAATGTTGCAGCTACTGTGGGCGAGTATGCATCACGGTTCCCCAATAGGCGATATCCAGATACAAATATAATTTTAAGACTGGTGCAACAAGCGCGTGAGACTGGATAGTTTCTTTCATCACGAAATGAGAACTAAGTACACTCCCTAGCAAATGCTTCACATTTGAAAGTAAAGCTTACTTAACTTTTGTAAAACATCAATCGGCACAGCCGCTTCCATATTGGTCATCTTTAACAGCCTCTAGCTCCTTTGCTATTGACGTTAGGACTTTTTCATTGCCACTTTATACACTTACTTTTTCATGAAGAATATCCGCGTTCAAGGAGGTGGAACTTTTCCCCATAGTTTCTTGTACATTCACAAATTCAGACACCTATTTTTTTCTCTCGACACTCTTACTAACGTCGCTGTCAAATTTTTGATTACATTCATGTTACGTTTAGCAGCAAGCAATAACTTTTCCGTAAAATTAATTTTTCTGAGAAATCAATAATAAAAAAATGTCCCCGTGTTGAACATTTTTTGGGATACACTGTATACTGAAGAATTACATGATTTTATGCAAGAAACGCAGTTGGGTCGTTTGGCCCAGTTTTGCCAGTAGGTATAAATAACTTCAGGGAATGCTGAATTTGAATGCTTGAATTGAATTGTTCGGGAAAAATATACTTTAGTTTAGAAAAACAAATGTACTGGTAAATAAAATTATACGAAATCAATTCGTTTAAATTAAATTCACGGTAATCAGTAAAAAGGGTTATAAAAGGTTAGAAACGTCCAGTACTTATTAAATTTTCGGAAAATGGTGTCCATATTCCATAAATGGTGATACAAAACAGCGTGTGACGAAATTTGTCGCGATACCAAAGTGAGTTGGTTAACGTTTTGTTTTTCGGGAAACACTTTGGAATTATTATAAAATTAGCAAACTGACATACATACGATGAAAGCTGGATACGCAAACATGTTCAAAAATAGAACAAAATGACTCATAAAGAAACGAGCACAGAATATGCTATTTATTTTTTCGTTTTAGTCTATTACTTCGATTATTTCGTTTTATTATACTATTTAGATTATTTTAGTTTATTTATTATTAAAACTAGGTACCTGTATTATGTATCTTTAAAAATAAAGATATTTGTGCATTAAATTATAAATAATACCGTGCTTTATTTTATTATCCACTTTTACTGCTTGAATTTAACTATCCATTTTTAACACGGAAAATAAAAAAGTTGTTCTAAATAATAACTTCAAAGTAACATTTTCACCACGAAAGACCGCATGTGTATCACATTTAATCAAAACGCATATTTTATTAATATTCTGTTCGACATTTGCGTCGCAACCTCCGGCTGGGCGTCGAAATTGGCACAACTTGTGCAAATTTTGTATTAAAAAAACAATATTCTAGCGTCAAAGCGAGTTCACTAACCTGCCATAAGGGTCTTGAAGGTCCAGGCATTTTTTATGTGTTTTAATTTGGCCGCACTGGTAATCACTAATCACTTCCCCTCACTGTTGGAGATCTCGAGTTTGCAGGTTAACTAGAGAAATTTTCGAACGGGGCGTTCTTATAGTTTGACGCTGCACAGTGGCGTCGGCTGAAGGGAGCGCCTACATTGGACGTCTGGACGCCTGAGTCATCTCAGAAACACGTGGATGTTTTATTGTTTACTCAACAGCATGATAAACAAAAAAAAACGTCGCCATGTTTATAAGAAATAGATATATTTTTACAATATGTTTCATGTTCTCTATTCTAAAAATACGTTGTTATATTTTACATAAGTATTCCATTTTTAAATGACGTTCTGCGGTGTCGATTAAGTCGCACACAGGCTGGTTCATATTAAGTGTCAAAATTTCAGGGGGGATGTGATAGAGTAACTCGAAATAAGAGGAAAAGTTTTTGTGAACCATGGTCATAAAATTACTTCCACCATCAAATATACCAGGCGTTGAAGTTTTTGAAAAAAATGTTAATTTTATTATCCCCATAATTATTGAATTAAAAACTTTGGAGGTGCATGATTGTTGTTTGTAGATTCCACGTTCAACGTAGGAGCAAGAACGCATTCTTGACTTGTTCTAAATCGTATCATCCCCCAAAGTCTTTTACAAAACGAAATTACTTATCACTGCCAGTTCTCCATAGTTTTAGTAGTAAAGCGCAACTACCTATTCATTTATGCAAAAAAGCTAAGACTCCTACTCTTCGTGCTGCACAGAATAACTCAATTAATATCCAAGTATAAATCACTGTACGTACCACTGTCACTGTATGGGGTAAATAACTAGATACTGGAGAGGTATTTTGGTTGTGCGTACCTCCATCCTTTCCAACCTTCCTTTCATATCCTAAGCACTTCCCTAAAAGTAAAACATCCTACAGCCCAAATATTTGAGAGCAGTAGTGTGATCTAGGCCTACCGCTACCTCTTTTTATTCCTATCTCTGACTCTAGTATGTCGCGAACTATTCCTTCGTGTCTCAGAAAGTGTCCTACCATCCAATCTCTATTATTCTTTATTGTCTTCCATTCGCTTTTCGCCAATTCTTTTTAATGCCTCTCTGTTGCTAACCTTATCAATCCACGGTATCTTTATCATGCATCTGTAGCACCACATTTCAAAAGCTTCTATTCTTTTTCGATCCGATTCTCCTATTGTCCAAGTTTCGCACCCGTACAATGCCGAGTTTCTACATTAATCGTTAAAAATGAAAATATCATACCCTATTATACGGGATATGGGCAGTTCCATGGTCAAATTAAGAAATTTCAAAACTACATAACTTATTTTTCTTAAACGGAATCATAATTTTTACGTTATAGTTGCTTTGTACTACAAATTTTCTTCCTGTTCTATATAAACTTCCATATGTACCTACCTCAAAACTCTAAAGCAGTGGCGGCTCGTGACTTGTTAAAGAAGGAGGGCTCCGCTAAGAAACCCGAAACAACGTTTAGGGAGAATCTTAACTCAGTCTGAAACAGTGTTTTCTCCTAGCGGTTTTCTTTCACTTCTTGCTCTTCACAAGAAAACAAGATAAGAACCAATGTTTAAAAGTATAAAGTCTAAACTTCTGTTAATTTTTACTTTAGCTAAAACAACGCAAAAGTCAAAAATAAATGTTTGAAAGTAAAATCTTAACTTCTATTTTCATTTCACATAAAACAACGTAGGAATCCAAAATTAATATCTAAATGAAAAGTCCAATACTTTACACTTGAAGGAAACTTAAGAGAGTTGTAGACTTTGGTAATTCACTTACCGCTTATTAAGACAATTCTATTCGATTATTTCTCACAGCTACAATTTTTTGGTTGGCATATTTTTTGGTTGGCGCTTTCGTGCGAATCTAATGCCTGGCGAATCTAATGCCTGGCGGGGTATTTGCCCGAGGAGTAGTTGTTCGAACAGTCCAGTACTACTAATTAATACTAGATAATTACTCATAGTACTTGTCACTTGCTGATATCTGTCCAGAGCGCGGCAGCATATATAGCAAGATTAAATTGCATGGTTTGAGTGTGTAGGGGAGAGCACCGTACTGATGAGTCCCAGAAAGACGAAACCAGTTGGTCTGCGGTTTTCCATACAAATTGAAAACATGCAATATTTGAACAAAGACCTGCTTAAAAGCACGTACGTACATGGAGACAAATTAGGATTGTTTCAAAGCCACCTTAGGTGAGGTAGCAGTCTGAAACGTCTCGTAGTACAAAAAATCTGGATTTAGTTCTATAATTCAATGCCTGGCGGGGTATTTGCCCGAGGAGTAGTTGTTCGAACGGTCCAGTACCACTAATTAATACCATAAATTGAGACAATGTGTGTCATTCACTTCATAAAATTGCCCTATTTGAATGAAATTAATGTTTTTTTTTAATTTCTTACCAATCAAAGTAAAAAATATTGCGTCTCAAGTGATTTTTAAGATTGTATTTAAAACACCTCATTGCTGCCAAAATAAATGGAACAACACAATGAAAACCGAAAATTAATCGCTTCAAGGATAGCACCCTGACCTACTGATTCAGTAAGCCGATACTCCATCCACCGCGCCATCTCCACTGCTGGACGCGGTATTTCCAAAAACAAGAACAAAAGTTCAAAGCCTCCTTAGAAAATTTTTCCATCTTGTTTCGTAATATGAAGTTACGATAGAAGTATCGTAGGTACAACGTTTTATCTACTACCAACCACGATTATCAATTAACAAAAAGTAGAAGTCTGTCACATTTTTGTACTTCTCTCATAAACTCTTGTCATCAATGTGAAAAATTTTGCATTTTTCTCTGGATATACCGGGTGTCAACGAGAGCATGTAACATCCCGCCATTCGTTTACTTTTTGAAATATACTTTGGCAATCCGCTGTAAATATTATACTCCTAAAACTTCATATTTTTATCATATTTGACACATCTAATTACTTCCGGTTAAACCGGAAGTGACATCAACTTTATTATGTTAAATAGCAATATATCATTTTTTTAAGATAGTTCGATAGGCATTTTTATTCTCTTGACAGCCATGTATCATAAATACCCAAAAACTTTAGATTTTTGACGTCAGAGGGCGTTAAATGCAAAAGTCACGTTGGCTGTGAATTTGACGATATGAGCCTAATTTTGAACGTTTTAATGAATTAAACTATTAATTCTAACAGACTGTTTTAATATTCATGGAAAAATGTTCGAATTTGAAGCAGTACATCCTTTATTTTTTTAAAAATAAGGTTAACATAGTCGTTTTGAGTGTTTTGAAAAATGGAAATTAATAATTGATAATTGAATTTCACTTTTTATGCACAAATTGTGAGGACAATAAACTGAAGTTCGAAAAACAAGAAAAATATTAGCACCTTGCTATTTAGAATTTCAGGAAAAACTCGGTTTCAAAAACGAATATTTAAAATTTAAAAATTTCAAATAGTTTTTGAAACCGAGTTTTTCCTGAAATTTTAAAAAGCAAGGTGCTAATATTTTTCTTGTTTTTCGAACTTCAGTTTATTGTCCTCACAATTTGTGCATAAAAAGTGCAATTCAATTATCAATTACTAATTTAAATTCCATTTTTCAAAACACTTAAAACGACTATGTTAACCTTATTTAAAAAAAAATAAAGGATGTACTGCTTCAAATTCGAAAATTTTCCATGGACATATTAAAACAGTGTGTTAGAATTAATAGTTTAATTCATTAAAACGTTTAAAATTAGGCTCATATTGTCAAATTCACAGCCAACGTGACTTTTTCATTTAACGCCCTCTGACGTCAAAAATATAAAGTTTTTGGGTATGTATGATACATGGTTGTCAAGAGAATAAAAAGGCCTATCGAACTATCTTAAAAAAATTATATATTGCTATTTAACATAATAAAGTTGATGTCACTTCCGGTTTAACCGGAACTAATTAGATATGTCACATATGATAAAAATATGCGGTTTTAGGAGTATAATACTTACAGCGGATTGCCAAAGTGTACTTCAAAGAGTAAACAAATGGCGGGATGTTACATGCTCTCGTTGACACCCGGTATAGATAGCAGCAATGTGGCTATTAAAATGTCTTGCCTCAACATCTATCTGAGTTGAGTTAACGTATGTGAAATTGCTACAAATTTTGTAATTAACGTTTACAATGAATAAGCTTCATTTAATTTAATTTTAGTGTTAGTTTGCCGTGCAATTCACTTCACAAAATGCAAGTGTGAGAGATGTCAATATAGCATCTCTATCGCAAAAATTCGGTAAAGTACCTATGTCATCATAACATTAAAATGAATGTCGTAAATTTTGACGTTGTGTTGATAGCAGATAAAATAAATTTTTCAAGGGTTACTGGGTTCCCCTACTTAGTGTACCCACCGTATAAGTCACAGATTTAACATTTAAAGTTTGAATTTTTAAACTATTGGGTGTGCTTTAGTTTAAGAAATTTTTAAGATAAGTCAACAATACGTAATTCCATGTAAACTCCTTTTCATTTGGAACATCATCTAAACATAAATTTGAAGTAGGAATACCTCAAGGTAGCAGGCAGTAAAAAATACTATTGTTTCCATTCCGACCTTGGACTTTTCATAGCCTACTGCCCACCTGTGTACCTATATCGGTGGTTGCAAACATAGATTACATAATACAAAATATAGCAGTTAAATTTATCTTGAGTTTACAGTTTAATTTCCAAAATATACTAGATAATGTAAATCGTATAAGACAGGTAGGTAATAGGTACCTACAAAAAATAAAGAAATATTGAGTATACATACCTACACAGGTCGTCTCAAAATACGTGGACTTAACTTACTTACAGTTTCCTGAACCTAAAATAAGCGATTTAACCAAACTTACTTCGTCAGTATTTTGCTTCAAAGTACTGTTTAAAAAATAATTTTGCTTAGAAGAACATAACACTTGAATCGATTTGGCAAAACACTTCATGTTCAAGGCATCTTTGGAGAAGACATTAGTATACGCAGAAATTTTATTCAGACGTCAGACGCATCCCGCCCGACCGAGTCCCGCATTACACATGACGTTTAAGTAATTCGTTATTGAAAGACATCGGCAACAATCTCAGTGGGTGGTCCGGTATAGTACAAAGCTGCCGTATTTTTCTCTTACGGCTACACGAGTTCTGTGCCCGCAAGGGTCCGCATTTTTTGCTTGTTTCTACATCACCTTTAAAAAATGCGCGTGTCTGGTGCGAAAGGGCAAGTGAAGAGTCTGTTTTAAAAAAGCGTTCTCAGCTTTAGTTTTTTTACACTTCCAAAATGCCAAATATATGTTTTCTTAACACAAGGACTCGGTCGGGCGTCGGGACTCGGGCGGATGCGTCTGAATAAAATCTATGCTTAGTATACGAAGCTTAGGAATCACCACACTGAACGGACAGGACAGCAACTCTGCTATTAAGTTTAAAAAATCAGAATGAAGGATTCAGTTACTGCGAACTTTTTCGTTTCTTTGTAATTTATATTTCTCACAGATTAGACACAAGAAAATAGAATCTGAGTAGGTAACTGGGCCGTAAATTTCTTAAAAATGTAGTCCAGTAGTGTGTTTTGGTTGAAAAGTAGATGACAAGAAAATTAGTGACAAGTATAGTGTGACCACGTTATCTTGGCAAGCCAAAAGAATGCAACAACTGACACCTATTTTAAAACGACGGCACAAGTTAAAACAAGAGTTTGATCGCTCTCTGCGTGGAGTTCATTATGTTCCGCTCGATTCTACGGTTGAACATTACGAAGTGCTGACTGATTTAATTTGCAACTATTGGATGGTCCGATATACCCCTACTTTTTGTTAAATAATTCGTGTAAACGGTCAGTCGTGGCGTATTGAATGGCGACCATCGATTTAGCACAGTATAAAATCGATGATGGCGACTATTCAGAGCCAAGCTAGAATTTCAATTTTTTATTTCATCATCATAAAGTTTTCAGTCCGAAGACTGGTTGGACGCGTACCTCCATCAATCCTATTCTGAGATAACCTACGCATTTCCCCAAAAGTAAAACATCCTGCATCCCTAAGTATTTGAGAGCAGTAGTCTAATCTGGGCCTACCCCTACCTCGTTTTATTCCTATCTCTGACTCTAGTATGTAGCGAACTAAGACTTCGTGCCTCAGAAGGTGTCCTACCATCCTATCTCTCCTCTTCTTTACTGCCTTCCATAACTTTCGCTTTTCTCCAACTCTTTCTAATACCTCTCTGTTGCTAACCTTATCTATTCACGGTATCTTCATCATGCGTCTATAGCACCACATTTCAAATACTTACAATTTTTCCTATTCGCTTCTCCTATCGTCCAAGTTTCGCACCCGTACAATGCCGTACTCCATACATACGTTTTTAAGAGCCTCTTCCGAGATTCTACATTTATCATTCCCGAGCATGACAGTTGTTTCTTTTCATTAAATGTAATTCGGCAATGCGCTATTCTTTGTTTTATATCTCTAGAGCTCCTACCATCGCGAGATATTTGACTTGCTAAATAGCAGAAATCTGAGACTTCCCCTATCTTCTCGTTTCCAATTTGTATTTTCGTTTTAGTCCTATTTTCGCGTCCCCTACACACCAAAATTTTGGTTTTCTTTTTATTGATCTTCATACCATAGCCCTCGTCAAAACCGCTTCCATTTCATTCAGAGCCCTCCCTAATTCTTCTTTGCTGGATGCTAATACTGCTATATCCTCCGCAAATCTGAGCATTAATAGTTTAGCCCTGTATATTAATTCCAGAAGCTATTCTGTCTTTAACAATATTATTCGCATCTTCGATACATAAATTTAAAACTAGAGGCGATAACGCACATCCCTGTCTCACTCCCTTTCGAATATCTACTTCTCTATGTTCCTTCTCAAATTCTATAACTGCCGTTTACTCTTTGAATAGATTATGAATTATTTTTCTATCCCTATACTTCATCCCTACATATTTGAGCACTTCAAACACCTTCTTCCATTTTACATTGTCGAAGGCTTTTTCCAAATCTACAAATCCTATATAGGCGCTCTTTCCCTTTTCTATTGTTTTTTTTAACATTACTCGTAAAGCTAGAATGGCGTCGCGCGTTCCCCTATTTCTTTTAAATCCGAACTGATCTTCTCTTAAATTTCTCCAGCCCTTTTCTCCATCCTTCTTTGCACAATTATTCTAGTTAAAATTTTTGACGAGTGGGAAATTAAACTGATCGTTCTAAAATTTTCACACCTATTCGCGCCTTTCCTTTTTGGCAGAGCTACTATGATCTTCCGTTTGTAATCTTCTGGAATCTCGCCTGTCAGGTATATGTGACTAACTAGTTTAAATAAACGATCTATTACCTCTTAACCCGCGCACTTTAAGATTTCTGCCTGCAAGCCATCTTACCTGGTGCTTTATTGTTTGTTAAACTTTTTAGTGCTCTAGCTCAAACTCTTCTCTCATTATAGACACCTTAGGTTGTCCCCCTCTCAGCCTCTCACTGCTTTCGCTTTCTAATATATCTCGTACTTCCTGAGGCCACATACAAGTTTCCCAAATATTCTTTCCACCTATCTGCTTTCTCCCCGCTTTCGATTAGGATATCTCCTGCCTCATTTCTAACGTTTTTGATACTAGACCCAATTTCTCTAAAATTTCTCCTGATTATTTTATATGCTTCATCAGTCTTTCCTACTTCGAACTTATCTTCCACTTCTTTGCATTTATTATCGATCCATTGCTCTTTCGCTTGCCTACATTTCCGAATAATTTCCCACTTGATCGCCTTATATCTTTGTTTCCCTCTTTCATATAACCTATTTTTATATTTTCGCCTTTCCTCTATTAGACTCACAGTATGTTTTGCTATCCAGGGTTTTCTACTTTCATTCTGTTTATGACCCAAAATATCTCTAACTGCGGAACCTAAACTATTTTTAATGCAATTCCATTCTGCCTCTATGTCCCTAACCATATTTTCACCCGCGCCCTTTAGTAGGTACTATCGGTGCCAAAATTGGTCTTACACTTTAGGATTCAATTCCGCTTAAAATGCCATAACCAATTACATTCTGAGGTAAAAAAACCTTAGCAACTGTCCGCCAATTAAAGCTTTGAAGGCGGATCTAAACGATTTTATTTGAATGACAACAAAGTAAACAAAGGGCAGCAAAAAATAGATAAATAATCATGTTTTTTTAACGAAAAATCACATCGCTTATGGGGGGCGGGGCTGGCGAAAACATAGCAACGTCCGGCATAAACGATTCGCGTCGCAAACTGGAACACCACTTTTGGAACTTTTAGTACTTCGTTTGTTTTTTTCTCGAACTTATCGCGCGTGTCATCATATTTTAGTTTCTCTATGTCTAAATACCTTCTCCCGCTTCGTTTTCTTTTCAAAATCTTAAATTTAAGATTGGCCTTCATAACGACTATGTTGTGATCACTATCTATATCTGTTCCTGGATAACTTCTACAGCCCCTAACTTGATTTCTAAATCTCTGTCTAACGAGAATGTAATCTATTTGATATCTCCCTAGGTCTTCTGGCATCTTCCATGTATAGCGTCTCCTAACGTGATGGTGAAATAGAGTGTTCGCGACCGTTAGGTTATGTTTATCGCAGAAGTCTATATCAGTCTAACTCCCCTATCGTTCCTATTGCCTTATCCAAAGGGGCCAACTACTTTTTTCCACATAATAATTCCTACTCCCGAATTTCCTCCTACCGATCCTGTGTGTATTACTCTAAAATCTCCGCTCCAGAAGTCTCCAGCTTCTGGCCATCGCACTTCACTGATACCTACCACGTCTAATGCTAACCTATCCATCTCAATTTTAAAATTTTCTAACTTTCCTACTTGTTTCATGCTTCTAACATTCCACGCTCCGGCTCGTGAGATGTTACACTTATTATTGCTGATGACTCCCCCCGAAGTCGCCGCTCGGAGATCCGAATGTGGGACTTTTTTGTTTACTCGTCATTATTATTTAGCATGAAGTGCTCTTTATTTATTTTATTTACAATGTTCTTGACAATCTAAATGTCATTTTTTTATAATGGGCGCACTAACTATCCGCAAGCATTCGGGAAAAAAATCACAAAAAAAACTTCACCCATTGTAAATATCACCGAAGGCCAACATATGCACAAATAAGTAAATAAATAAATAATAAATAACTATATTCGGTGAAACGGTATCTTTCCGTTTCGTGCGTTCCCGTTTCGGGCGTTTTTGGGTCTCTACCTGTTTTCGTGCCGATTCGAGCGTCAAGAATTTACTGGGTAATGAAATAGTGCCAGTTCGTGCGTTATAGGTACTTGTTGCAATAAAGGCATACAAAACGTACTGCTTTGTTTTACAGTTGCCCGTCACCGAATACGGTCAAAAAAGTGGTTCCACTGCCCACTATTTCTGGTCTGCGGGCAAACTTAGCTCGCGAAGCGAGCTGAGCGTTTAAGTCGCCCCCCCCCCCAAACAAAAACATTAACATTTGAAAACAATAGAAGAGAAATCAACATACACTTCCGCATTGAAGTCTAGTTATTAACAGAGTTGTGTTGTAAAGATAAAATCGAATTAGTGGCTTATTGCATTATCAGCAGGTTAGCGCACGAAACGGCACTCAAACCAGGTAGAGGTTTGGGACGACGCACGAAACGGGACAAATTTCATCGACGCCCGAAACGGGAACGCACGAAATGGGACTAAACCGGTGAAACAAGCCTATGCCCTTCAAGAAGTTCAGTAAGCTATTTATGCCATCACTCTGTATGCGTACGTAATATTTACCATAATAAAGGAAATAAAAGATCGACTACAACGGGATATTAAGGTTACTATACATCTAAGTGGAAGACTATAAAAAATGCATTGCGATGTAACCGGTAGCCTGGTGGTAACAGGCGCAAAATGTTTTCTGCAAATTTGATATTTTGTATAGTTTGGCTTATTAAGCTTCAGCCATTTTTATTTTATCTACCTATTATTTTCTTCACAACTTATAAAATGACTAATTTTTCTTGATTCTAAAACGTTTCTATCCAATTTTAAGTCCAGGAAAGTCTGTTTTTGATGACAGTCATTTCATCTACCCGTGTTGCACTTTTATATGCGGTGTTAAAAATGTCGAATATTTTACCCACTTATAGTAAATTCTAATAAAAACAAAGAATAACATGCGTACTGCGCCTATTTCAATGAGCAGCCGGGTGGAAAAATGGTGTTCCACCAGGGGTCCTACCTCTCGTGCTACTGACTCAAGATTTTATTTACAAAAGTGTAAAGTATAAAAAATTTGACAATTTTTTTCTTAATAAAATTTGTAAATAAAATCTCGATTTTTACAAAAAGTATTTCAATGTATTTCAATATATTCAATATATTCAATATATTCACAAAATTTATAAATTTCATAAGACGTGGGTGAGCAAATCACTAATCAACTGTATCCGGGATAAAGTCGATTATTTATTTGACTCCAACTAACGCCCAAGTAATTAGTGAGCCATCGCGATACACCAAACTGAACACCGTACAGCTCAAGTTTCTTTAAAAGTTTTAATGGGTATTTTGTTTCAAATGCACGTTGCAAATCTACGAACACACTCAAAGTCAGTGTATTAATCGTTTCATAGGAGAACGGACAGTGATGTAGAGTGCGCACAGACAAGTTTTCCCGGACGTACCACGTTTGCTAGGCAACAAAGACGCGACCGTCCATTTTCCTCTTCAGTATCTGATTTAGTTAGTGCCCCACTGGTGACGCCATTACTTTTGCGCGTTTTTGATGACGAAATTGTCCGTTCTCCTGTGAAACGATTAATACCCTCATCGATGCTCCTTCTCAGGAACGATTCTTGTTCGCCCAACAACTGCGTAGAAATGTCTCAGTTTGTTATTTCGTGAAGCGCTCTGTATAAGGTCAGAATGTGAATTTGGTAAAGTCACCCGACTTGAGAGGGTCACTAATTCGCTACCACACTCCCATACTTCTTTGAATTCCATCCTTTTCCGCCGCGCCAACTTGAACAAAGAAGAATTTCCTCCAACTCGCGAGATTAGGGATGAAAAAGTGACTCGGTGGAGTGTAGCAGCAAGCAGCAATCTTTAACTAGAAAATTTGCATGTGTAGTAATTACTGGGAAAACTACTAAAAGTGCTATCGTTGTTGAATGAACGTTTAGAACTACAGTCCATTTCCCAGAACCATCATCTTAGCAAAGTCAGGTGAGTGGTGAGTTCGTTCCCTAATTGTGGTAGTCTTTGACAATAGGGAGGTTCGAAGAAAAATAAGATATATATTTTTGGCATGAAAATGACGGAAAATTGTTATTGTAATTGATTTACGGCGAAATTTTCTTTCAAAAAAATTTTTTGCAGCGTAATAAGCGAAAGAAATTAACTTATCACGCCCACATGCTAGTTCGCTTTGTGATTGGTTTGACGTCAGAGCTTCGTATGGCGCGCCTCCCACTTTTCTTGCATGCCCGCGAAGCGGTAAGTACTTATCTCATAAAATACTAATTGGGACTATTTCCAGCGTGAATTTTTAAAGTGAGGTGTGAAGAAAACACAAAACAAAGACAATATCATTGATTAATGATGCAACAAGACTATCAAAAGTCCGATTCACATAATTTGGCATATGTAGGTAAATGTGGAAATGGTGTGTGATTTCTTGCATCTAACACCAATTTCATTCAACCTCAAAAGCTCAAAACAGTCGTGTAAAGGCAGACCGGAATAAGTAAAACAAAATGAACAATTTATTAACTGTACATGCCTTTTATAATTCAGTATAAGTAGGTACGTAGATACCTGCTTACTTCTGTTTGTAAAATACGTGTACCTAGGTATATTCTCTATAATACAATACAATACATACGACATACCTAATACCTATACCTACTCATTTATGTAGGTATACCCAGTGGCGGCTCCTGACTTTAGAACTTAGCAGTGCTCTAGAATGAAATCACCGCTCAGGGGTTAGGGGGGAGGTCTGGCGGTTTCTCCCCCGTAGTTTTTTTAAATGAAGTGCTTTAGAAGCCATTTTCAAACATTTTCAAACAAGAAATTTCACTCACCGCAATATTTAACGAAAATCGCAAATCCAAAAGGTTAAACTTTCGCACACCACTTTTACCGCGACCTTTCGAAAAGCATTTGATACTTCGCACAGGCTTAAGACGTCCATTTCATTTTAGTTCAAGTTTTTCGTCAAAAGTCTATATTTAGATAAAATATTCATTTTTAACTGAATGGAGTATTACAACACAATAATAATTTTGAAAACTGCACAAATCAGGCGACCACTTTGTTAAAGTTCACTCCACAATGTTTAAGTGTTGACTTTAACGAAACCACTACCTTTAGCCATGACTAAGTATTGGAAATTTCAATATTTAAAAATAAACACGATAATGCAGCTAATTACTCACGTTATAAGCAAAGCAACGAGCTATCTCAGACCTAAATATGGCAAACAAAAACAATAAACACTGCCGCAGAAGTACAAATTCAGGCGTCCCGTGCTTCGCCCAACAGTTAGTGTGGGCTCAAATAGCGCTCCCAGACGAGCTATAATTCTTCCACCTAAAAGCACATACGACGAAATTTTCCCGAGTCGCGCCGATCTCGCTCCCATATCGAATATCCATTTGAATTAAAGTGCCACTTGCCACACGCCACACGCCTCAGTACTCGGACGGCTGGTTACGTGTGTGGTAGGCATTTTGAAAGACGACGCGGAATGCTTAGAGCGCGTACTATTTATTATCTCGCATAATAATTTATATATTGCGGCAGAGATTCAAAAAGTTTTAAACTAATTAGTTTATAATTATAAGGTTTGAACCTTTTATCAAAAAAGGTTAAACCATATTTTTGTAGGCAGTGCGCGCGCACGAGCGCCGCCGCTGGGTATACCTAAGTAAATGACAAATCAAGTTAATAGTTTTATAATGGATTGCAAATTTTCAAACGGAAGCAAATACAACTCACGCAAATCAAAAAGCTACGTACTATTTGTTTAACAAAAAGAAACAACTGCTATACTCGGGAACGGTTAATGTAGAAACTCGGAAGAGCCTCTTAAAGACGCATGTATGTAGGACGGCATTATACGGGAGCAAACTTGGACAATAGAAGAAGCGGATTGAAAAAGAGTAGAAGCGTTTGAAATGTGGCGGGTGATGAAGATACCGTGGATAGATAAGGTTAGCAATAGGGAGGAATTAGAAATAGTTGGGGAGAAGAGAAAGGTATGGAAGACAACAAAGAATAGAAGAAAAAATATCCTTTAGGATGGTAGGACACCTTCTGAGACACGAAGGGATAGTTCGCAACATACTGGAGTCAGAGATAAGAATAAAGAGGTAGGGGTAGGAGCAGGTTAGACTACTGCTCTCAAATAGTTGGGAATGTAGAATCAGTCTTCAGACTGAGAACTTTATGATGATGGATGACGTACTATTTAATTATTGTAAAATTCAATAAAACCTAATAAAATTTCCTTTTTTAGTTCAGGGGGGAACGCTACGGCGATTCAGTATTTGGCTCCATCATGCATCATGCTCCTAGCATCCTGTGTTTCAAATTATGCTAACCGTAACACGTTACCAAGTGGTCCCAGAAAACTACCGATACCTTACATTATGGTCGATTTTATTCAGAGTGGCTGCAATGACAGCCGATAATTTTATAAATTTTTGCAATGATAAACTAACTCGCAAAAATATCGATAATTCAGGGCGATTTTCCTTCTGACTGCAACGATCCACTTTTTCCGTTTTATTGGCGTGCTATACTATAGTACATCTGGGTAAAAAACAGACAGCACCAGTTGAAACCCGACATTTTTCTTATACGCAGTTAATAATATTTAACAACACATGCATAATATGGGACTCTCTGCTCGCTGAAGGTGGGACTTGTACTAACCACCGGCGTCACGCGGCCCAATCTCGCTGCGATTTCTACCCTCGCACCGACGGAAAACTGCAGAGGTCTAACATGCGTAGGATATTTTTTTACAAAAATTAACAACATAACTGCCTTCAGTATAACAAACTCTATCAATTTTAACGAAATTTGAAAATCACCGAACCTGCCTATTCTGCTTAAAGCCACCCTGACCCTCATAATATAGAAACTTATTACTTTCGAAATAACATATCAACTGGTCGTAAACTTTCCAATATCTTATCCACCACTGGAAGTAGATTTACTCAGGTGCACTGGATTAGATACCTACTTTCGGTATCTAATTTTTGTAAATTTTTTCACAAGATTATGGTCAATACTCCTACATATTTGGAAGTGGATCAAAGCAAACGTCAAGAAGGCAACTGAAATAGTTGGCGGTAGTGTGTTGTATGAGGTCGATTTCTGGTTAAAATACATATAAGTATTAGTTTACTGTGTATTCAATTAAGAAGATATAATATTAATTGTCTAGTTTGTTATTTCTTGTCAATTATAAGAAATATCCTATCCCCTTTCTTGCTTACTAAACAATTGGGTACTACCCCTACTACCGTGGAGTGATGGAATCTATTTTTGTGACACTTATTGATGTTTTTTGTATTAAATATTTTTGTATTTCTCTAAGACTTTAGATTATAAATTCGAACTCAAAGTGTTATTGGTACTTGCTGATTAATTCTTTCCTCCGTTGTCAGATTTGTATGTCTACCTACTTAAAAAATTTTAATGGAGCTGGTTTGAAATTAATAGAGTTAGAGTTTGGAATCGGCCTGTACAGGGTATCCCACGACGACCTTACACGATCTGTATATGGAAAAGTGTGTTTAGTAGAGTTACACAAATTTGCACAAACAGGTAATAGAGGATGCTCAATTCGACTAAAATATTTTTGACTTTCTGCGACTTCCGGTTATACCGGAAATAGACACCAACTTCCTTATTTTAAATGGAATGCTCACATTTTTATTATGGATTTAGATTTTTGGACAAATTTTATGGTCACTTTATGCAAAACATCATGTGTGTAAAGTGCACCCTCTTCGAGATATTAGACGTTAAAAATCGTCATTTTTCAAATTTCATCAATTATAGCTTGGAAACGGTACGAGATAAAGAAAAATAACTTACATGTCCCTATCCTAGTTTTTAATTCTCTATCTACTGAGTGTGGAAAATACTGCCTCCTGATTGGTCAAAAAATGACAAAAAGTTGCCAATCGGGAAGCAGTATTTTCCAGACAAATTAGATAGAGAATTAAAAACTAGGATAGGGACACGTAAATCATTTTTCTTTATCTCGTACCGTTTCCAAGTTATAATTGATGAAATTTGAAAAATGACTATTTTTAACGTCTAATATCTCCAAGAGGGTGCACTTTACACATATGATGTTTTGCATTAGGTGACCTTAAAATTCGACCAAAAATCTAAATCCGTAATAAAAATGTGGGCATTCCATTTAAAATAAGGAAGTTGGTGTCTATTTCCGGTATAACCGGAAGTCGCAGAAAGTCAAAAATATTTTAGTCGAATTGAGCATCCTCGATTACTTAATTGTGCAAATTTGTATAATTCTACTATATATACTTTTCTATATACAGATCGTGTAAGGTCGTCGTGGGATACCCTGTATAAGTAGATTGAATCATTTGCACAATAATAGCAGCGAATTCTTTTACTCATCAGGTAAGTACGTAACTAATTTGAATTTATTCTAAAACATAAAACTAGGTACACCTTTTGTGCATTTTTTACAACGAAGTGTACTCTGAATAAGACGTATTTACCTATTTACTCACTTCATAAAGTATTTTCTGCTCTATTTATTATGCTTTCCAAAAATATCTCCAGGTCCAATGGAATAATATAAGAACCATACATACAAGGTGTGTCTTTATATAGATCCCGCAATTTTACGAAACGTTGCCAAGTCACCAGATTTTCATGAGCCAATTAGTTAGCTAGCATGTTATATATAGAATTTAATCAACTGAGAGTAGAAGTAGTTCTACTGGACGTAGTAACTAGAATTGTCTCAGTGGACTCAAATATCTTCGATGCAAAGATGTCTCACTGCCTTAATTTTAGAAGAATTTGTGATAAGAAGTAGTAGAAACTGTGATTTTATAATTAATTTTCTGTTTTAAATTAAATTAAATAACGGTGAATTTCACTTTTGCTCATGCTTCTGTTGTTGCTAAACTGGAAAAAATGTCTCATAAGATGCCAAGAAGTCAAAACAGTTATAGGATTTATGTGGAATCTTTTACTTTGAATTTTAAAATGCTAATTTCCGTTTATTTTTACAGAATATTCTGAATGAACCATTGCATCAATTGAGAAGATTTCCAAATTTTTTTCTGTAAAAATCTTAGTTGACTGTGACGGAACGGGTCATGGGCGATTTTCTGTAACAAGTGACACCAAGCTTATGATGTTCAGTTCAGATACCTGCTGTATAATCGTTAAGAAACTTATTCGACAAAAACGTAATATGCACGTTCAATGTCCCACGCAGCGCACCTACTTTTATCGTATATGGTAAGTTATGGATACCTATCAGTGGCGGCTCGTAATAAAGGGTTCTGTGGTGCCGCAGTCTCAAAAATTTCTAATAGAAAATTAAACAAAAACAATCCATCCTTTTAATTTTTATCTCATTAAATATACTGAAATATATTTGTTGTTATTTATTCTATTGTACGTCTTATGATTCTCATCCTCACACTCCTAGACTGAATCTTCAGTGTACAACTCAACTTAGGGCTAGCCCAGTTGCTGAGTTACTTCAGGGCAGGGACTTTGGAACCGGGGGGCCGAGGGGGCTTGAGCCCCCCCTGGGGTAGCACAGAGTGGGGCTGAGCCCCCCCCCTGCAAAAAATATGACCAACACTTTCCGAATACAGTTTGACGTTTTGAGGTTTATTTTTTGTATTTTTGTTGAAGGAATATGTACTGATGCATAATATGTGCTATTGGTTTATTTTCTGCGTTATTTTTATTTTCCACCGTAGACCAGTGGTCTACATGCAATATTGAAAAATTTCTAACTTCCACTATTATTATAGTATATTATACACGAGTTTATAATGAATGCTATTATTACCGAGGATGAAGTTTACAACACGAGCGAGTGAAACGAGCGAGTTTTGTAATCATACGAGGTAATAATAGCATCATTATAACGAGTTGTCCACGACTATCAAAACAGATTCCCAGAAAGAATTTACCTTCATTTCCCTTCTCCAGTGTAAGAAAGATTCATACATACGCTCTCAGGTATAATTTTCTTGGTTTTTTGGGCAATGAATCTAATGAGGCAAGTTCTGCAGCTTCTTTTATTGCTGGTGCTGTAAAAAAAACCTAGTTTTCAATCTCACTACTCATTATATCTTCTTTTTTAGAATACGCATTTCAAATGAAAAGCAAACCATGCTGATTTGACGTTTCAATTTGAACTGACACATCGCGATCGCAGCCTACTAAATAAATGTAAAAAAGGGTCAAAGCGATGTTCCTATTGGTGTAGTGAATAATATTCATTAATCACTGCAGTGATTAATGTATCTAATTATGATTGAAGAAACACAAGTATAAAGAGTATGTTGTAAGATAGTCGTGGACAAAAGACTATATTCATATTATTAATGGTGGTATTAATGTTATTATTATTTTTATTACTTTCTACTTTGAGCCCCCCCTGCTTCAAAATAGTTCCGGAGTCCCTGCTTCAGGGCTATCATGATTTGTCGTACGTGCCCGTTGCTGCTCTGAAAAGTTTGTATGCATTTCTAACGCCAACGTGTGGGTTGGCCGCTTGAGAGTCGCAGCGCCAGCGTTCTACTCCAGGCAGACACAGGAAATTCCTACCTCAATGGGAGGAAATTCAGTTCACTCCAATGGAAGCAAGTTTTAGTTCCTCAGTTTGCACCCATTCAATAGAAGCTGATGTTTCGCGCAAAAATTTATTCTTCGAATGCTCACCAGGCGGAATTTTCTTTTGTACCTATAGGTACCTATAATAGTTCAGTATACTGAACTGGCAGATATCGAAAATCTTGTATTTGAGTGAATTGTGTTGTGTTATAGCGGTATAACCTTCCCTTAACTCGTTAAAGCGAAACAGCGTGTACAAAATCGCTCAAAAGCATGAATACGAAGACATTTTTATCATAAATCTGATTTGGAAATTTTAAGTTGTCACTGTTTTTCGTTGATTTTCAATTTACCTTAATATTTTACTGTAAATGTTATCTTACTATTTATTACACGAAAAATTAATTATATTCCCCAAAATGTTCATATAGTTGATGGTTTCTGTCTTCAATCCATAATTAACTGAACCGATAATAAAAAGACAAACTTGTCTAGATTTTTACACTTCATTTTCAATAACATAACAAATTGTTATGTCCCACCTTGTATTTCTTCTTAGTTTGAGATTAAAAGGCGAACTGCCTGAAAAAAGTTGCAGTGCGAGAATGATTGTCGCACTGCGAGAAAAAGAGGCGCACTGCGAGATGTAAAGTCGCATTGCGAGAAAAAAAGACGCATTGCGTGAAAAACGTTGCAATGGGAGAGTCGCACAGAGAAAAAGTATGCCCGAAACTTAAAACAAACCGTCATTTTGGCGGAAATAGAAGTTGAAATTTGTTATCACCATATCTGTCACATTTGGCCACATTTAAGACTGTTTAAAAAGAAGAAAAGTTATAGAAGCGGGGAGAAGACGAAATAGCGTTTTTAGAAAAAACGGTATATCCGAAGGATGAAACGCCAGTGTCTTTCGGGCACCGTATTGCTTCAAATAAGCTGTTTTCTGCGTAAAGAATTTTCACTTCGAAAAGAAACGTTCAAAGTCAGGCAAAATGCTCTTTAGTTCTCTCAACGGTTTACGATATTTTGCTAGGGAAGTGCGAGATCAACTAGAAATTTCTAATCTTATAGCATTTGATGAATTCATCACTAGCTCCAACGGGAGTTGAGATAGCGCAAAAGTAGCCCCGAAAGTTCAAGAAAACTGCCATTTTTGCGAAGAATGAAACGTCGAAATTGGTGGAACTGAGGCTTGAGCGTCACTGTTCCCCATCATATCCGTCACATCAGATCGTTTAAAGAGAAAAAAATCGTTCCTGGGAAAAGTGATGGAATAATGGTCAGTGTGGGTTAGACCTAATTTATCCCTTCCACACCAGATTAGCTTCACAACCCTTTGCAAAGGTACCTTTCTCGCAGTGAGACTTTTATTTACGCATTTTCTTCTCGCATTGCGACTTTAAATACCTACCTATCGCATTACAACTTTTCTCTCGCAGTGCGCCTTTTTTCTCACAGTGTGCCTTTTGTCTCGCAGTGTGTCTTTTTTTCTCTTTTTTCAATCTCACAGTGTGACTTTTATTCATGCACTGCAACTTTTGTTCTCGCAGTGCGACTTTGTCTCTCACTGCAACTTTTTTCTCGCAGTGCGCCTTTTAATCTCGCACTGCCTAATAATACAAGGCGATGTCCCTTCTACACCTTCATAAACTCAGACTAAAAGGACAGTAGATTAATGCAGTAACCAGGAATTCTAGTAATTATTTAAACTCAAAAGCGTGGTGGGACAGCGACTTTACGCTAGACGCTCTTTGATGCGATCAGAAAATAGTATAATATCTATTGTATAATAAGCGCAAAATGATACTCATGTGCCTACAAGTGGGAAAGAGCAATTTCGCGCGAGTTGTGCACTATAATTTTTCTACGATTACATTATTTATTCTAAAAAATTAAAAAACACATTTCAAAACATTTTATTGCAGAAAAGCTTAACAAATATTAAGTAAAAATCAACATTTAATTGCTATTATGGAAGTTAAAAGTAACATTTGAGCAATGATTTCATAACATATTTGGGGGTGTTTAGTTCCATTAAAAGTCACATCGTTAACATTAACAAAATTTTTGTTCGCTTCTAGAAGTGGATGGTTGTAAATTTGTATTGTCCACAGCAGTGATGATTTTATTTGCTATTTCTATTTTATTTGCCATCGAATCATCAATATACGATTCGGCCACGGTGGTGGATTTCCAACCACCCTGTCGTTTTAAAGCAGTGATTTCTCGACCTCAGGCTACAAGAATGGTGGCGGATGAACTTCTAAAACCGTGATCCATAAATCAGGATTAGGTAGTTTCAAAAATGTGGCTATTTGCTTTCCCATTGAGCCAAATTTGTTAATTCCGACTTTTTGAAGGGTATTAGGTATATTTTCTTTTTTGGTACCTAGTTCAAAAAGAGATGATTTTCCATTGCGTGTGACGAACGAAGACTTGCATATTTTTTAAAAAGTAAAAACTGTGTAGAATTGTCCGGCAATAGTAAACTGTCTTGTAATTTTTGTTTTTGTGTCTGGTACTGTGATTAAAACCATTGATCCAGTATCACAGACATCGGTGGTCTTCATTTCATATAATTCTTGTCTACGGCAAGCACCCATAACTCCCGTAATACAAGCAACTGAAAAAAAAACACTGTAACGCGAGGTAAATATGGAAAACGTAGATAAATAGCGACGAACATGTCCTAGCAGTTTTATCAAGACACACATGTTGAAAAACAGTGATTATTATTATTGACGTTAAAAATAGAATTAATGTGTCAGATTTTTTAAACGTAAAGTTAATTCAATTCATCCACTTACAATTTGTTATAAGTTAATTTGCTCTGGTTGTTAAATAAAAGTCGTGAAAACAACTAAATTCTTGCCAACTCAAAGAAGACCCATGACAAATTGGCGCCCAACGCGAAGCAAGAAAAGTTTGTGATAAAACGACTAAACTAACATTAAAAGTGTAAAGCAAAGTTAACTGTGGTGTTAGATTTATTTCATGTGTGGACAACATCTGCAGAGGGTAGATCTCCAGCTCCATCATTCGTCACCCAACCCCAATAACTGACAAGGAAAGAAAATTAAGCATTTTTTGGTGTGTTTAAGGTGTAAACAGCATCTACAGGGACTGGGTGTAGATCTGTAATTGCAGCTTTCGTCAACCAACTGGCAAGCATAAATCTTTCCTGTTTTCTGCTTCTATACAAATTAGAAGTTTTTTTTTTTTTTTAATTCCTTCCTTGGCATCACTTTTTCACAACGGCCGAGGATAATAATTATTGGCTACGTAGCCAAGAGAAGAGAGAAAATATGGTGACGCTTACAGACGAGCAGTTTGTTCAACTGCTTCGGTCACTACAAACTACGCCAGGTCCGACTCGTCAGGGAGGCAATTTCGCAAATTGTCAATCGCGTTTTAACTGTGATGAAAAATCAAATGTTGCCGCTTTTATAGACGCTGTCGAAATTTATAAAGAAGTTACGAATATATCAGACGAAAACGCGTTGAAAGGTCTACCCATGCTATTAGATGGTTTCGCCGCGGAGTGGTGGCAAGGGGTAAAACGGAACACAACCTCTTGGCCCGCTGCTGTGTCCTTACTGAAAAACATTTTTGGTCCGAGAAAACCGCCGTACAAAGTTTATCGCGAACTCTTCTCTAGTGAACAAGATGCTAGAACACCTACAGATGTTTTTGTATGCAAAGCTCGCGGACTGTTTTCTCAATTACCCGAAAATACGCTTTCGGAACAGACACAAATTGATATGGTGTATGGACTTCTGTCATTAAAAATTCGGGAAAAAATCTCTCGTGATAAAATTGTGACTTTCAATGATTTATTGGAACAATCGCGCGGTGTTGAAGAAACACTACGAGAACATGTTGACAATTCGGTAACAGTGACGGAGAATCGGAATCCGGTTGAAAAGAAAGTGAGGTGCGGGTATTGTAAGAACTTGGGTCACTCCAAGGAACAATGTCGAAAATTAATAAAACGGAAAGAAGCAGACTGGTGTGGAGCTACCCAGCCAACCAATGATTCGCGTTCTTTCGTATCACCTAGCACTACCTCAGGTCCCAATAATGTATCCTCCAGTACCATAACATGTTTTGGATGTGGACTTCCCGGGTACGTGCGTTCAAATTGTCCGTCGTGTAAATCTAGTGCATCATCTGCTGTCGAATTTTGCGGTTTAGAAACTAATCCGAAGATGTCACCTCGCGCAAGGCCAATCCTTTCCATTGGCGTACTCGGTTCGAGAGGCACTGCAATCGTTGATACGGCTGCAAAACAGAGCGTCGCGTCGCGTTCTCTGTATGATGTATTGGTTTCTAAGGGTCAAGCATTCACCCGGCAGCGAACAACGATTAAATTAGCAGACGGTAGCGTAAGGGAAGATGATGTCTTGTTGACCACCGTTGATTTGGAACTTCAAGATCGTATAATTCCCACGACCTTCATCGTGTTCT
Source organism: Xestobium rufovillosum (assembly GCA_963966045.1). Taxonomy (NCBI): domain Eukaryota; kingdom Metazoa; phylum Arthropoda; class Insecta; order Coleoptera; family Ptinidae; genus Xestobium; species Xestobium rufovillosum. Next base: position 38,629,553 of record OZ014494.1, on the reverse strand, counting down.
CGACATTGCATAATAATGTAACACTTCTTGGCATAGATTTTGTTATGGATGTCAAGATCATATTGAATGCATCTGATCATTATTGGAAATTTGCGGATTTACCTTCTACAAGTTATCCACTTCAGTTTGAACAAAATGCAGAAGGTACTTGTGATGTGTGTTGTAATGGACCCTACCCCACCCTTGCAAGTTTCTGCTCACCTGTCTATCTACCTGCTCAGCGCTGATTAATTAACCTAATTAAAGTTTACCTAAATACCTGTCGAAGTGGCCACGTGATCGTCTATTAACTACGTTGTGTATTAGCTATGCCATTACAGACCCCATTACTTTGATAAGAAAGAATCACAAGCGAGGATGTTAATAATAGACACAAATAAAGTTGAGAAATCAAGATTTATTCATATCTTTGGTAGTGTTATTCAATTATCATTAACCATTTTCGTACAAAATCAGATTGCTTACCATCTGCAGTCATCATCAATAAAAAGTGTTTAATTATTCTCTATCGAGATGTAATCGCTATTTATTATAATTTATTACTGACAACAATCAAATAGCTGGCGTTTTCCGTAACGGTTATCGCTCTTTTGTTGGGCGTTCTCCTCAACGGTTATCGCCTTCTTTTTGTTGGGCGTTCTCCTTAACGGTTATCGCCTTCTTTTTGTTGTTTGCGTTATCCTTAACGGTTATCGCCTTTATATTGAAACAAGACAAGTACTTGGACTTAACCAGTATGATGTCTATTGTAGTGGTAATTCTTAGGTGGGTCGCTAACGAGGCTGACCCCCCATCCCCGCCTACTGAACGTTTATATGGCTAAGGGTACCCCAGTGGGCTTCTTCTCGAATTCCACATAATAAACACAATACATGATTATTTTTAAATATAATAGAATAATTTATGATTATGCATTTGTTGAGCTAAGAGACTTGGAGTCAGTAATAAGTTTGACCCTTTGGCCAGTTTATAATTATTCACGGCGTTAAGTACACTTTGTATTATAATGCAGTTACATTAAATATACAAAATAATAAGATTGTATTCAGACATACCTGATATAATCACTTTACACACTGATATTTATATAAAAAAATGAATAACGAATTATTTTATGGTATTGGTGGAAACTAGCTGAAATACGCGACTACTTCTCTCGAGGACCAAAAACCCTCTGTCCCTTGCCTAATTAACCTTCCCCGCGTCTCCCTACACTGCATCTCGAGTCTCCCCCATGAACCTACTTTTGTTTATGTTAGTCTACACTCTGCATTCCAATGAACGCAACTTTCTAAGTATACAGTCTGTCCCGAAAGTAACCTATTGAAATAAAATACAGATTTTCACGTATAATTACGGGATTTCCTAATAATGGGGATTACAATAACAAATACTAAAATTAGCTAACTTAATTACTGGAATGTCTTCAGTATTTACCAACGAGATAGCAGAGAATAATTTACATGATAAAACAACTAGAACAAGCACTCTCTGAGATCTCGCCGCTCGAAGGGAAACCTTTTGAATTTTTCTTATATTTTGGGAAAACCTCTTGGGAAAAACCCATTTATCTTTATTAGGAGAAAACCTTCAAGTGAAGTCATCAGTGTCTAAGAACATAACCCTTTCTTTGCTTTTGGCTATCTATTTAATGAAACGAACTAGGCAACCCAACATGCATTCCTAAAGCTTGGTTATGCAACCAAACATACACCAGTTGACTAGACTGCGATCCCTTTCAGTGTTATGTTACAATAGATCTACCAAGACGTTCATCATCTGAGATACGTGAGGAACAGCTAAAAGATCCAGAGTTAGCAAAAATCGTGAAATCCTTTGAAGACACTACAAGTGATGATTTTTCCAAATGGACAGCAAGAGGCTACATTATGTCATCAGGAGTTCTGTATAAGTATGCCGATGATGAAACTGAAGAAGCCCAGCTCGTCGTACCTAGTCAGGAACGTGAAAAAGTTTTAAAAGAGTATCACGACGCTCCGCTCCCACCGCAGCACACTATGGTGTGGAACGCACAATACAGCGTATCGCCAAACGGTACTTTTTCGTTGGCATGAGGAAATATATTACCGATTATGTTAAAGATTGTCTGGAATGTCAGAGATACAAAGCCTCTAATCAGAAACCGGCAGGCTTACTTCAAACACCCGTTTTTACAAAACGTTTCGAAGTGTTGTCCATTGACCTCTTCGGACCATTACCAGCAAGTCCGGAGGGATACACTTGGGTTTTTATAATTGAGGATACCTGCACAAAATGGATAGAACTTTTTCCGTTAAAGCATGCTACTGCTGAAGAGTGTTCTAAGGTTCTACTTAATGAAGTATTTTTCCGTTACGGGTTGCCAAGGCAGATAGTGAGTGATAACGGAACACAATTTGTATCTCACATCACTCAGCAGTTATGTTTCTTGTTGGGGATCTCCCAGAAATTAACACCAGTGTATCACCCATCCTCAAATATGGTAGAACGTAAGAATCGTGACCTAAAACCAAGATTGGGGATTATGGTAGGAAATGACCACACTAGTTGGGTTGACAAGTTGCCCACCATCAGATTCGCCATGAATTCTGCATTCTGTGAGACAACTCTGGTTGTACTGCCGCTTACTTGAACTTTGGTCGAGAGTTGCGAACAATAGACGATGTCACAAATGATTTTAGATCTGTTGTACAAGCAGAGAATGTGCTCCCACAGCTCACTCCATATCTGCAGAAAATTTCGAATGTTTGACAGGAAGCAAGGAGTTCTCATGAAAAACATCAGGATCTAGCAAAATTGCAGGCAGATAAGCACAGGAGAAGTTATGATCCATACAAAGTTGGAGACAAATGTTGGATTAGCACCCACGTACCAAGTAACAAGTCCAAAAATATAACCTCAAAATTTGTGCCAAAGCGGGATGGCCCGTATGTCATTATTAAAATCGTTTCGCCTGTAAGTTATCAGGTTGCAAGTGTTGAAGACACTAATGTTCCCCTAGGAACATACCATGTCTCAGCAATTTCTCCTTGCCAGGGAATTGAAGAGGTAACTCCACTTAATCCAATTAAGAAGAGAGGACGACCCAAGAGAAAGTCAAGACCTGTTTCCAGTTCGAGACGAACCCAGGAACCAGGGGGGGGGGGATTGTAACGCGAGGTAAATGTGGAAAACGTAGATAAATAGCGACGAACATGTCCTAGCAGTTTTATCAAGACACACATGTTGAAAAACAGTGATTATTATTATTGACGTTAAAAATAGAATTAATGTGTCAGATTTTTTAAACGTAAAGTTCATTCAATTCATCCACTTACAATTTGTTATAAGTTAATTTGCTCTGGTTGTTAAATAAAAGTCGTGAAAACAACTAAATCCTTGCCAACTCAAAGAAGACCCATGACAACACATACATAATATAAAGCAGAGAATACCTATTCTACTTAATATTGTAGTTTTGTGGAACTGCATTTACATATTTGTTTTGTGACTCGAACAACCTCTATTTTATCTTCCACAACCGTACGCTACACGCTAGTGATCAACGTAAAACTATCGCTATACTTGGGCCGCCGAACAGACGGAGTGATCACCCTGCAAGCATGAGCTCTAGACGGGACCACTATCAATTTAGGACGACAGAACCGCAGTGATGCGCTTTCTTTAGACCCAATGAAGTCGCATCACTCCAATTAGGTCGTCATAAATTAATATTGGCCCCGCTAGAGCACGTTCTTGCAGGGTGATCACTCAGTCTGTTGGGCGGTCCAAGTATAGAGTAGGTCACAATTAACGTTTAAGCACTCTTACAAAAAATAAGACAAACTGTATAGGTACTAAACTTACCTTTGTTAGCTAATATTCGTTATTAGGAGCTTCTTTGATAAATTTGTTTTTCTTCTGCTGTAAACATTTTTGATTTCAGACTCTTTTTCAGAAAATATTATTTGCTTCAGAGTGGCGGACTTAAACTTTTTCGACATATGTCTTAATGACAGTTTAGTAGCCTATGAAACCCGTAGGAAATGAATATTTCCTTACACTATGGCTGTAGGAAATGAAAATCAGTAGAAAAAATAGTAGTTTACGTAATGAGCATGGAAAGTTTATAGGAAATACACTTTCCATCGAGTTATGTACACTATTTTTCCTACGACCCCTTAAGAAGACAAATTTATTCAAAAAACAGTAATTTTATTTAAGGATTTGTTGTCGATATTAACCGATGTCAAAATTTCCCAAGTAGCCTACTAACTTACTATGAGCATAATATTATAATAATTCCGACCAGCTCATGAATGACACGTTGATTTGTTCTCTTGTCCGCCAATTCATAATATGACCAGTTCGTACCTGTATAAAATATTTAGATCTTCCACGGAGTAACCATTAAAATGTTAAACTGCCGCACCTTTCAAGAGATTTTTATCATAAAAATTGATTAAATTTAAAAAGAGACGCGACAGGATATTTATTCAGTAAACGTCAAAGTCTCAAAGCTGACTACAAAATATGAATGAACTGTGCGAGTTTCAAAAATTACAGCACAGTTTTCCTAGGGGGTCGTAGGAAAATGTATATTCCCTATATTTTTATTAGATTTCTTTATTGGTTTCGTGCAGCTGCCATTATAGATACCTAAGTAGATAAAATAAGTTTCACAAGAAGTAGTAGGTAATGTGTTTGGCGTGTCCGAGTGGTCTAGGGCAGCACCTACTACCCAATAGTAATAGTCACAGAATCTAGTATGTGTTGTCTAGGTGCGGTCTCTTCGGGGACGAGTGTCCGAATTCCACAGCAATTTAATAATTAAGGTCTAAGGTACCTACTCAACAATGTATTTTTATACTAAGCTATTCATTTCCCTAAAATTGAATAAAGTAACACCTTATTTCCACCGAAGTAAATATGGATCGATCGACTGTAAGTAGGTACACGCCACACTATAAATCGAAGTTCTTTTTTAATAATGTCAATTTATTAAGTGCATCATTCTTACAATGAATGAATGTAGGTGGAAAGTCATTACATTACTGCAAAATCAAATTTGAGCTCAAAATTATTTTAAGGGGCGCGGGTGTGCTATTTTTTATTTTATTTGAACCGACAAGAATGTGAGAAGCGGAATGCGTTCGCCTCGCGTGGCCCGCCTTCTATCAGGCGAACAGAAACGCGCGGCAGATACATCTGGTAAATACAGCTTGCCTTATATTTATTTTTAAAACCTGGAATTTATTAGAATGATCAACAGATGACATTCATCAGATTAGTCTTACACTTACTAACATGTGAATGTGCTGTCCCACCGAGAATTAATATTATACAATATTAAATTTTATACATAAATATGCAGAACGTTCTGTACATCTACGCGGTTTGGGAGACAGTATTGAATACGTATCGGAAATATTGGAGAGTTAACGGTTACCTCTTTTATTTTCTGGACCCCTAAGGAAACAAATCGGTTTCTGTTCAGTTTCTGATTACTTTGGCAGTAGAATTTTTTTATTAATTTCACCCCATTGGAGGAAAAAATAAAGAAATTGAGAAACGTTTTTTACGGGGGACTTTCCCCGCGCTTTGAAGTTTTAACATTTTTTTAATCAAAAATCAAAACGCCTAACGCCATAAAATTATGTACGTACACCTTGGAACGTTGAATTCTCATGTTGGGTATTTAGGTACTCCTTACAACTGCTATTTTTCAATCTCAACAAGAATTGAATAGGTAGATTCATCGAAGAATAGGGGTAAATCATATCATAAATAAATAACGCAGAATAAAGCACAGACAATTACTTGGCAAATAGACACACAAGACTGTATAATACCTACATAATATAAACAAAAATATGCAAATAAAATTATAACATGTAAACTAAAGATAAATACCTACCTGTAGGCTATATTTTATCCATTACAAAAATTTTAAATACCTGCTTATTTACCTATAGCCTTGTCTTTGAGTTAAAACATATCATGTGATATACAGGGTAATTCAGAACGGGCGTGGCAAATTAAAATGGGTGCTAGAGCAACTCCAAATAAGACGAAAAGTTTATATGAACATTATGTTCTAAAGCGACTACTAACAAAGATACAGGTGTAAAAGTTTTCATATTTTTTTATTATCTTAGTAACTAGGAAAGTTATTGAGTTGAAATTTAAGGTGTCGTTTTCATTTGCAAAGTTCTAATTCTGCTAGCCCTATCAGTAGCGTTTCTACGGGGTATTTGAAATCTACTTCAATCTGGGAAGAAATTGGTATCTTCAAAATTTTTCCTAAAATGCTTAGTTTTTGAATGAAATAGCATTTTGTGAAATCGTGCACATGCACTGAAATTTTCCATGATGCAGTAATGGCTTCACCGATATGCAAGGAAAGTGAAAATTGTAAAAAATAGTTTTTGAAGAATAACAATAACAAAACTAACAGGAAGAACGAGAAAACACATCAATTATTACATTACGGTATTTAAAAAACAATATTTAAACTTTTACACCCTGTATCTTTGTTAGTAGTCACTTTAGAACATATGTTCATATAAACTTTTCGTCTTATTTGGAGTTTCTCTAGCACCCATTTTAATTTGGCACTCCCGTTCTGAATCACCCTGTATAACTTTAATCAGAAAAAATAGGTTTTTCTTAATATGTAAAAATTCAATATGGCCGCCATAAGAAAAAATGAACTTGAAGATGGTTGTGTTGGAACCAAACGTTTTACGCAAAATTTGACAACACCAGCTGAAAGAGTATCCTGTATCCTACGCACACACCGATACAGCTCACTTGTTTACAGATCAATTCTCGTGAGTGCCACGTCACACACATTTATTGAAGTGAAACTTATTTTATCTCGGCAGAGTAACTTCCTGTGTTGGCAAATGCGAGCGTCACGAAAAATGAAACGAATGGAGGGGAGCAGTCTGAGAAGACGGGCAGAGGAGAACGCCCCACTCTGTCTCATGCTTCGCGCTGTTTCTCTCAGGCAAGCGTCAGTAAAGCGAGGACACAGCGTTTCAGTTCTCCAAACGCCACAAAGCGCTTGGTTAGAAGCATTAAAATTCGATTTATTCTTTCATTATTATTATTTTGATACGGACAATATTTATTATCGATTTTTTGTGTATTTGAAGTGCGATTGGTAGTCTATACCCTATAAATTAATGAGTTTTAGATTTGAGTGAAGACATGGAAGTTGATGAATAAAGATATAGATATTTGAAACTCATAAATGCATACACTCCAATCATCTGTTTACCCTACAAATTTTTCATTCCTCTATTTCTAATAACGTTGAAGTTCCACTTCTATCGCGTATGGCGACCACGCACCCAATTTTTTTCTCTCTCTTTTTGCAATCAATGCAGAAATAGTTTCACAATAGTTGGTAAATAACTATTAAGCGAGGTATGGTTATGCTATTGCAGGCAAGTAACAATTTTTTGGGCCCCGTATACTCGTCAGTAAAAGTTATGAAGTTCAATTTTGCTGTTAATTTCGTGGTGTACGAGTCACCTGCATTTGATGATACTGATACCAATACGTGAGAATTATAGTACTGAACTATTTTACTGCAGTCATAAGATCGAAGGCAGAAGATGCAAACCGAGAAGCAAACAATTACGAGTATGCACATATTATATCGATCGGGTCAGACAAATTCTCAGAGCCCCATTATAAGGTTACATAAGAGAGTCCATATGATCGGACAACACCAAGTCAGGTGTCCTAAGTGGATTAGACGGCCCCATCCTGCACTCACAATTCTAGTCGCAGACGACGTACTGCTTGCATCCCTTTTATATGAAAAACTATACGCCGTTTTGACAATTTCTCATAGTTTTTTAATTCTTTTTGCAGTCGATTAAGAACAGCCGAATCTGCAGGATGGCTGAGTGTTAATATAGCTGCTGTGCAAGCTGGCACACGTAACACATAGATAATCATACACACAATGATTATGCAGCTACATACGAGTAGATATACCTACTCAAAATTCTCAGTGATACAATATTCTTGTGAGTGAGTGGAAGTAATAATAATAATAATAATATGCTTTATTTAGCACTAGGCTATTACACGAACAATACAATAAAAAATCAATAACTACAACAAATTAATAAACATTACAACTAAACTAAATCAAATAACACTTAGAATTAATCTTATCCTAAACTAATCTAATACTGCTCTAAAACCACTACTTATTCTATTACTACTATATCAATATACCAATGACAGTAAAAATCACATCAACAAAAAATCTTTTAATTCTCGTTTGAAAATTGCCAAATTAGAAATACTACGTAGCTTTTCACTTAACTTATTATACATAATTACACCCTTAAAGAAAATAGAATTCTGAGTACTTTTCAATCTATTTATGTCCAAATGAAATTTATTGTTGCTTCTTGTATCATACTCATGCACTTCACCATTTTTCCTTAAAATTAAATTGAAATACTCCGGCATTAAACCCAAACTAATCTTATGTATTAATATAACTGTGTTATATTCCAACAACTTCTCTATGCTAAGCCATTCCATGGTTTTTAACATATCGGCAACTCTTGTATACCTACTGCATTTGAGTATAACACGCATAGCTCTGTTTTGTAGTATTTGTAACCTGTCTATATTAGTTTTATTTGCCATAAACAAAATAGATGCACAATATGTGAAATGAGGCAATACAATCGTATTAAAAATTATTTTCTTTGCCCAGATACTCAGCGTTCTTCCAGTTCTTGCTATCACTCCAATCTTTTTTGATATCTTTTTACATATGTAGTCCACGTGCCTCTCAAATTTTAATTTCCTATCTATAACAATTCCTAAATACTTAACATCCTCAACAAGATCCGCAGTTTGCAGTCGTCAATCACAATATCCAAGTTATTCCGTTGAAAGTTTTTATACCCATTATCATTACCAAAAATCATAGCATTTGTCTTTTTAACATTAATATTCAATTTATTATATTTAAGCCATTTACTTATTTCATTTAAATCTGCATTAACTTTTTTTATAACATCCTCCAAACATTTTCCTTGTAAATATAATACAGTATCATCTGGAAATACATGATATTTGCAATTCTTCAAGTTGTTTCCTAAGTCGTTTATATATAATATAAATAGCAATGGGCCTAATATACTACCCTGAGGTACACCAACATTTATTTCTTCCTCTTGGGACATTATATTTCCACATTTCACTCTTTGCCACCTATCACTTAAATAATTATTGAGCCATGTATGTACATCTCTTCTTATTCCATATATCCATAGTTTTCTTAACAAATTTTCTCTGTCCACTAAAAATATTGCACATACCATCTCTCCTTTATCTATTGCTTCTTTCCACTCATTGATAACATATTGAGCCGCTGTCTCACAGCTATAGTGCTCCCTAAACCCCGACTGATATTTCGACAATATGTTACTTCGTTTTACATATTTAATTAATTGATGGTGGACAGATTTTTCCAACAGTTTTTCTATTGGGCATAGCATATTGATGGGTCTAAATTCCTCAACTTTTATAGTGTTTGCTATTTTCCTACATGGCACTATTGTAGATACTTTAAGTAGTCTTGGTATTATACCTTTTTCTAACGAGCTATTAATTATGTTTCTTTCAAAACATGTGCGTGTATTTCATCTGAACTGCTCTTGTTCGCCAAGCCATAGGTCAATTCTCTAAGTTCTTCTTTTGTAAGTAAAGCAAATGATTCTAATCGAGAGTCAGTTTCCAACATTGAAAATATTTTATTTCCGCTCTGTATATTTTGCACTATTTCATGGATGCTATTTATGAAGTACTCATTAAATTCTTTGGCAATGTCTGGGAGGTTTTGTAATTTTCTGTCTTCGAATTGAATTTTATCATACTTTTCTGCAGAAGGCGATTAGAGTATTTTCAAATGGCTCAGACAGTATTAAGGAGCGTTTGTGCTATCTCCGAGCTGATGTACCTACCTAGCAACAATCTCAAACACACAGCAAGTGCTCATGGTCGAATCTTAACTGGCATTACGTTCAGTTTCGCTCTGTATCCTAACAGATTGATAACTGATTATATTTCTGGATTTCTGCCTGACTGTGATGATGATCGAGAATAGATGGCCAGGTAAAAACAAATAATCGATTGTTTTTCTAATTACATAAAGTTTACATCATATAACTTGGCGTATGGGTTGACACATGCATGTGAACTAATTTGTTTCGACATTGACAGTACTGTGACACTAATACTAGTTTCCATGATAACATACGAAACAAGCAAAGACGTACAAATACATTGTTATCCAACATTATAAATGAGAATGAGTGAAATAAAGAGTTACAATGGAAAATCTTGATTATTTCATCTTACGTTAAACGTTAATAATTAGCGGCCATATCAACTAGTTGCGTGCGACAGAGACATCAAACTAACATGATACGTAGATTATTTCAATCATACGCCAAGTTATATTATTCAAACTTTACCTAGTTAGAATCTTCAGAAAGTTAAAACTTGATAACAAAGCATTTTTATGAAATTATTGAAATATTTGCCAAACACAGATTCGGTACGTACAACTGTTGCTTGTTCAGCTATTAATCTGTTAATAAATATGGGTACCTATGCATGGGTATGCACTTTAAGGCAGTACACATCACAGCACGGCGCGGCGCGGCAAACTGCCTCGGGCTGTGTGTCGTATGACTTCGACCCGATCTGTTCGTTGGCGGTACATCAAAGCTCGTTCGTGCTCAGTGCAGACAGGGTTTTGCCCGATTCAAATGTGAACACATTGAGGCAGGTGCATTTTTAACAGTTACACAGCTGTATTGGCAATTGGCTAATTATGGAATGGACTCAGGAACTAGTATTGTTGAATATCGTCAGCGAGAAATATGGATATAATAAAGGATTAAGATGTAAGAGACTGTGGTTAAATAATCAATTCAAGAATCAATTGTACCCCTAACCACATAAATTTTGAAATACTGTATACGCATATTCTAGCTTGAGAGCTGATCGAGTGCACTTCGATTCTTTCGGAGTGGTGAGCAGAAAATACCTGACCTATATTATTGTTATTGTCACTATCATTGTTTCACAGCATCATTATTGTTGTTATTATTATTGTCATATATATAATTGTTTTTTTTTTTGCATTAATGTTATTGCTATTTTTATTACTATAGGTTTTTCCCTGCTACTGAAGATGGCAGCTTAGCTGCCGAAATGCATATATAGTATTTCAAAATTTATGTGGTTAGGGGCACAATTGATTCTTGAATGGATATACAGTACAGACTCGATAATCCGGATCAATAAAAACATGGGCGATCCGGATTATTAAATTAATCTATATTTGTTAATAAAATAACTGAACAAGAGGGATTTTTAATGATTTCATTGTAAAAACATACAAAACAGGTAAAATGAACATAAAAACACTTTTGCATAATTGCTTCTACTACATTGATAAATAAAGTCTGTAATTTTAGTTTGGCTGACCTTCTGCTGACTCAAACAAAATGCTTGATGCCTGAGTATTAACAATTCATTTAGGGGTGCGTTGTTCTTGTTGAATGCTTAAATCTGTCTAATCGGCTTCTGTGAATTCAGGGCATGGGGTAAAGACCATTTATACAGTGTTGAAAAATCGTAAAGGTACACTTTCGTTTGCGCCGGTAGATGCGGCACGTACCGGCGGCCGACACGCGCGACGGACAAAGTCGCATTTGAACGTGAATGCACCGGCCGGCAGGTGAAACGCACAAACGAGAGCAGTTCTATTTAAATACTAATGGAGAAGTACAACGGGTGTGTCGGCTGCCGGTACACGCCGCGTCTACCGGCGCAAACGAAAGCGTACCTTCAGTCGTAAATTTTGAATTTCATCAAGCAAAGTTGCTAATGTCAAAATGTTCTCGAACTCCAATGCGACGGCTCTTTATAGACGTCGGTATTTCCTTTGCAAAACAAAGAAGCGTCCTCGGCATCCATAAGCTGCAAGGAAGTGTGCGGATTGCCGGCATTTTTATTTTCACCCTTTGATACCCTCGCCGCCACTCCCAGTTGACCAAAATCAACTTGTACCAGTGGAGTAGCCAGCATTAAATCGGAAAAAGAATTTAAAATGTATTTTTGTACACTCAGGTCAAAAATGTACTAGATTCATACATTTGTACTAGCTGTGGCAACGCTGATTCGGGTTCGCCGCCGAACGCCTGATTTGGCAAGTATTTGGGGATTGGTTAGAAAAACACCTTAGGAGGGAGTGACGCGCCCGCAAAGCGGCGCATTCAGATTACCGAAACTGAAATTATCCGGATTACAAAGTATGCAATGCAATCAAGGAACTATCCGGATTACCGAATAATCCGGACTATTAAGGATCCGGATTAATGAGTCTGTACTGTAATAATATCCAGAAAGAAGACTCTTGGCGCGAAGTCGGTCAAATATGAAACTTGGATGTTCAAGAAATTAAAAAGAAAATTGAGAGTTTGAAAGGGAAAGGTTTTTTCGACGTGAGAAAAATAGGGTGAAAAAGGGGACTGTGGCAAGGAACCGAAGGGTCACTGCAAGTCTGCGGGAATAGCCTTTCTAAAGGGGGTGTCCTGTCGTTCTATTCTTGGTTTTATAGCATTTAAAAGCATATAGAATTCTTCTGGAGACATTCTAGTGAAATTTTTGAAAAGGACGCTCTATCCATCTGCCAAAAGGTCGTTCAATAAACGGGTACTATTTTTATTCAATGGCAAATGTCCTCTTCTATTCAAGTGTAATTATTGTGACGACCACCGGCGTTTTTGCATTTTTTTTCTTTAATAAATGATGCAGAATTATAAAACAAGCACTAAGTTCTGCAAGTTTACACTCCATGGTTAGCACTTCACTAGTACAAGTGCGAATCCTTTGGATCGGTGACGAACAGCGCCTCGTGTGTCCATTATTCGCATACTCATGTTTTAACGCACGCGGCATGAAGTTCAACCTCGGCTTGCCTTATTCGCGTGTGTGCTCAGATGTGTACCCGCCTTCATGTAGACAAGCTATTTTCTGTTTATTTAGTTCAGAATAAAATGCTAAGCATATTTCAACAAAAACTAAGAAATTGCTCGTTTCAGAAAATCGAAAATTTTTATCACTTCGAATTCTTGATGTTCTACTGTAGTAGGTACTTATTATGAATAAAACTACTATAGAGTAAATTTTACCACAAAATTCTAATAATTATACTTACCCAGTAAAACTGTTTGTACCATAAGTATCATAACATACACATTTGGATTACTTTCTTATGTGGTTTCCTCAAAAGTAAAAGTGTAGGTACCGTAACAAAAATTCCTAAAATATTTTACTTCAGTGTTCAAATTGCTTAATTTGGAAAGAATGGCTCATATCAGATGATTCTTCGCGGCTGTTCTCTAAAATTGTGGGACACGTGGACTTCTTTACTCCTCAAAATATATCGTTTCTTCACCAATAAAATCTTAATACCTTTCGAAGGACCACCGACTAATTTAGTCGGACGTGAATAACTTATCAAAAAACGTGACTCGTTCAATAACCTTAACTTTATTTTGTACTAAACTAACAACTTTAAAACAACGTGTGTACAGGTACTGAGTTGCTGCGAGACTACTGGAAACTGGCTACTCGAAACTCTGCTGCCGGTCGACTTGCGCAGACTACGTTTTAACAGTCTAAGACGCAAAATGGGGACACTGTCTGAGCGAACATATGCGCGAACACTTAGAAACTTGTACATACGCCGCCCACCTTGAAAAGTCATCTTTTCAAATTATCGTCCGTAAACACTAAATTAACTTAATACAAATTAATACGAATAAAGAAAAACATAGCATACCTATAACTAAACACCAAGAAATCGAAAACAATTCAAACATGAAACAGAAATAACATACATTCAACAGGTCCAAAACATGATACTTAAAACTAACAAAACAAAAAAAATACGAACGAATGGAAAGAATCATGCAATTCCGAGTGTTTTGAGCTCCTTGCTATCGTGAATTAAAACTAAATTGTCCTCATTTTTATTACTATTGTCTCGAAAAATTGTTTCCAAAATGGAGATTTCGTTGGACGACCATTTTCGTAACTGAAACCCAGCCGTGTCTAAGATTTTCGTTATTTCGCGCTGAACTTCAATGGCTTCTTGAATGGAGCTCAGACCCACAAGCAAATCATCCATGTAAAAGGCGTTTTGGATAATCTTACAAGTTCGAGGATATAAAAGTTCATTTTCAAGAGCTAATTGTTTAAGACACCGAGTAGCTAAAAATGGGGCACTAGATAATCCGTACGTGATGGTATTGAGTTTGTAAACGGATACTGGCTGATCTTTATTATACCGCCATAAAATCTGTTGATAATCGCGGTCGTGTGGGTGTACAATAATTTGGCGGTACATCATCTTTATATCAGCGCTCAAAACATATTTTCGCAACCGTAACCTTAAGACTATTGCAAACAAGTCGTCCTGTACATTCGAGCCTACTAGAAGTGTATCATTTAACGATAAATTCGTGGAAGTTTTCATTGAGGCGTCAAAGACTATTCTACATTTCGTGGTCGTACTTGATTCCTTAATTACCGGATGGTGGGGTAAAAAATACGAGCTATGATTCGGAGACATATCTGTGTCGAGAGTGCATTTAAAGGTCATATGGCCGAGATCCTCATATTCACGTATAAAATTTATATAAGCAGTTTCTAAATCCTTATTTCGTTGCAATCGTGATTCTATTCCGTAGAAACGCTTTAAACATAGAGACTTCGAGTTTCCTAAATCTGCAATTTTTCCAAATGGCAACCTAACTACAAATCTCCCTTCTGCATTGCGCTCAGTAGTTTTTCGAAAATAATCTTCACATAACTGACCTTCGCGTGATAAAATTTCTCTTTGTGGTAATTCTTCAATTTCCCAAAATTTCTGAAGATTATTATTCAAATGTTCATTAGTTATTCTAGTGAGGTTACAAACCATTTTACCTTTCAAATACCTATCTGAATGTAATGTTCCCGTTAGTATCCAACCCAGTACAGTTTCCTGTAACACTGGCAGGTTGGTACCTAATCTTATTTGTCCGTTGCACAAAAATTCATAAAATACGCTAGCTCCTAATAAAACATCAATGGTTTTGGGTACGTTAAATTCCTCATTGGCTAATGGAATATAACTTGGCACGTTAATTAATTTTTTGTCGAACGCGAACAGCGGCAATTTTTCTGTTATTACGGGTATTATTAAAAATGACAAATTTACATAGAACTGACTAACTCTAGATTTAATTTCTGTTCGGGTCTTATGTGTAATGTTCGTTACACTCTGGCATATACCCGATATAGGCAAGTGAAAAGGTTCGCGAACTAATCCTAGTTTTAAAGATAAGGCCTGGGTCATCAAATTTGATTGACTCCCAGAATCCAATAAAGCCGTGCATCTCTGATAACTCCCGAATTGGTCCTTAATTAAAATAGTTGCGGTAGACAAAAGAACTTGATTGTTATTATAACAAGCGTTTACAGTTTCCGCTATCTGTAAGACATTTGACGAGTTAGCAATTGAAGCTACTCCAGCTCCATATTCTGGGCGAGAAGGTGCATGAGACGCAAGATGAGGCGACATTGCACTCGAAGAAAATTGACTAGGCAATTGATTTCGTGGAACTGTCTCCATTGATGGTCCCGATGTTTGAATCACGTTTACCTGGGGCATTTTGCTGGTACCTTGGGAATTCTGAGAATTTTCAATTTGTCCATACGATTGTGAATAATTATAATTATGTAGAAGTGTACTGTGTTTAAAATTGCATATTTTACATTTGCTTGATCTGCATTCGGTTTTAAAATGTCCAGGTCGTAGACAATTACTACAAAGTTTATTATTCCGTATTACATTATACCTTTCATCGAGTGACAATTTTCCAAATTGGGAACAAAAGTAAATAGCATGAGCACCGTGACAAAAATGACAAGAAATTTCAGCTGAGGCATAACTTTGAACAAAATTTGGCTTCTTATTATAACTAACATTTGAATAACGCGGTTTGGATGGATTAGATTCGCGGCTGAATCGTGAAGTTGTTTGTTTTTCGCTCTCTATTAATTTGTTGGACTCTCCATGACTAGATTCTAAAGCAAAACATTTTTTCGATAAGAAGGTGGTTAACAGCTCTAAGCTCGGCAAGGAATCTTCATCTTGCTTGTCGTCCCATTCACGCTTTGTTCTGTCATCCAATTTCCTTATAATTATTGGAACCAGCAAAGCATCCCAATGTTCTACTGGTAATTTTAACTTGATTAACGCGCCCTTGTGCTGAAATACTGCATCTAATAATTTTCTTAACGACATGTATGATTCTTTTGTGACGTCAGGCAATTTAAACAATAAACCGTTTACGTGATGATTAATAATTGCTCTTTTATTTTCATAACGTTTTCTTAATAATTCTAATGCTACCTTATAATTGTCCGCCGTAACTTCTATTGACTCGATTAAGCGCGATGCGTCTTGCTTGCAACACATTTTCAAATACAGAAATTTTTGAACGTCTGAGAGGTCTGGCCGATCGTGTACAACAGAATTGAAAACATCCGAGAAACTCAACCACGTCTCGTAATTTCCAAAAAAACTAGGGAGTCCTATGTCAGGTAATTTTGTAAAATGTGCGGTATTGGTCAAATTACTTGCTGAATTTATAGTCGATGACGCTGAGTGGCGACTGACTTCTAGGTATTGTTTCGCAAATCCCATACATTCATAAAAATTATTTTCAATTGATTCCCGTTCAGCTACTTCGTTATTGTCTAAAAATTCTAATCTACTTTGCTGAACATCAAATTCGGAAAAATCATTTTCTATTGCTGTAAGTCGAATCTGAAGTTGAGCTCTATTATTCAAATTTGTTGGAACGTTAAGAAATTTTTCAAACCTAGTTAATTTAGCTTTCGTAACCCCTCGAGCGTGACGCAAATGAGCAATTTCGGCTTCTTGGGCCATTTTTATCAAATATTAGAATAATGAAACGAGACAAAAAATATATAATAATCAGGTAGGAACGCGTATAAATTTCCTTCAATTATGAATTAAATTGACGAATATCTTAACATAGGATAGAAAGAAGTGGTTTAAATTGGACTCACAATAAATACTCTTTCCGGTACAACAATGGTGACGACGAGTTCCTCTTCAGCAATGGCTGCTATAAACTTCCGTTTCAATAATGGCGGCGGTAGGCTTCCGTATTCGATAATGGCGGCGATAGGCTTCCGTATTCGATAATGGCGGCTACAAGCTTCCGCATCTACTTCTAATTCTCGTGTTATTTCACTTCTATCGTATTTTCCTAAAAAATAGACTGCTTTTCCACTTACTGTGATCAGATCCGCTCGATTGGACCAATGATTCTTCGCGGCTGTTCTCTAAAATTGTGGGACACGTGGACTTCTTTACTCCTCAAAATATATCGTTTCTTCACCAATAAAATCTTAATACCTTTCGAAGGACCACCGACTAATTTAGTCGGACGTGAATAACTTATCAAAAAACGTGACTCGTTCAATAACCTTAACTTTATTTTGTACTAAACTAACAACTTTAAAACAACGTGTGTACAGGTACTGAGTTGCTGCGAGACTACTGGAAACTGGCTACTCGAAACTCTGCTGCCGGTCGACTTGCGCAGACTACGTTTTAACAGTCTAAGACGCAAAATGGGGACACTGTCTGAGCGAACATATGCGCGAACACTTAGAAACTTGTACATACGCCACAGTCGCTCCTGAGAAACGGTTCCGGTTGACCCACAACCGAACGATACGAAATTGACCGTGTGTGGTGCTGTGCCACAATCACGTTTGCTAATCCTTTGCTGGTCAGAGCCAACCCAGCAAGGTACGCCCACTGCCCGTTGCAGTGGCGTCGAACTGCGACGTCTTGTACGTCGTCTTTACGATATCTCACTCGCCTGGTGCGAAAATGAGCGACTTGAATGCTAACAACCTAGCCATTGTGCTACGAAGTTGTTTTCTCAGGAACATCGGACCGCACGTATTGCAAAACATACAAAGATGCATAGGTAACCCTTTACCACCTTACTCTTTCTTAGCGTTCCGTCCTTAATCAAAATGGGACCCGCGTAATCAACGCCGCACCGGGAAAATGGACGAGATGGCGTTATTCGAGATTTTGGCAATTCTCCCATTAAGAAACTTGCTGGCTTAGGATTGATACGGAAACATTTGATACACGAGCGAATTACGCTCTTTACAATATTTTTCCCATGTATAGGCCAATATTTCAATCGTATGATGGAAAGCAAAGTTTGTGTTCCGACATGTAAATGTTTAAAATGTTCCTGTCTCACAATTAACAACGTAAGCTTATGTTTACTAGGCAGAATAATTGGGTGTTTTTGATCAAAAGGTAAGTCACCCTTTGATAATCTTCCCCCCACGCGCATGATACCGTGATTGTCTACAAAGGGATGCAGATTTGATACCTTACTTTTGGTATCTACATGACGTGAATTTATTAACGCATTTAATTCGTCCGCGAAACATTCCGCCTGGCATAGTTTTATTAGCACAGACAATGATTCCTGCAACTCCTCTACTGTTAAAGACCTTGAAGCAACGGAAACCTTCTTTAAAGTTCTATTTTTGAATCTGCATATGTAACCCACCATTTTTTGCAGCTTTGTTAATGAGGAATAAGTTTTAAAAATATCTAAAGGCGGTATTGATGCAGCCGCAATAACAATTACTGAAGGCTCCGTCACCTCCGGAAGTGGGTCTATTAAGTCTGGAAGCAATGGTATACTGTCCATACTGTACGATTCGGTTACTAGAAATTGTGGCCCGTGCCACCACATATTTAAATTTATCAACTCTAAAGGGTTAATTCCTCTGGAAATGATATCTGCTGCATGGAATTCGAACACGGACACATTTAGCTACTCAGTTAACGTAAATTTATCAAACGGTTCTCGTATAACCAAGAGATCCATTCTGTCAATTATTTCACAAATTTTTGACCCACTTGGTTTAATCGGTCCTGCTATCATTAAGGCAAAAATTTTGATGCAACATTTGTGGCAGTTAAAATTAGAATGGGATCAGCCCATTCCAGATCAGTTGCACGTTTTATGGTCGACCTTTATTTCACAGATTCACGCTTTAAACGAAGTTAGTATTAATCGTCAAGTATTATGTGATTCTTCAACTAGAATTGAACTCCATGGGTTTAGTGATGCCTCCGAAAGGGCATACGGCGCGTGACGCAAATGAGCAATTTCGGCTTCTTGGGCCATTTTTATCAAATATTAGAATAATGAAACGAGACAAAAAATATATAATAATCAGGTAGGAACGCGTATAAATTTCCTTCAATTATGAATTAAATTGACGAATATCTTAACATAGGATAGAAAGAAGTGGTTTAAATTGGACTCACAATAAATACTCTTTCCGGTACAACAATGGTGACGACGAGTTCCTCTTCAGCAATGGCTGCTATAAACTTCCGTTTCAATAATGGCGGCGGTAGGCTTCCGTATTCGATAATGGCGGCGATAGGCTTCCGTATTCGATAATGGCGGCTACAAGCTTCCGCATCTACTTCTAATTCTCGTGTTATTTCACTTCTATCGTATTTTCCTAAAAAAATAGACTGCTTTTCCACTTACTGTGATCAGATCCGGCTCGAAGGACCAATGATTCTTCGCGGCTGTTCTCTAAAATTGTGGGACACGTGGACTTCTTTACTCCTCAAAATATATCGTTTCTTCACCAATAAAATCTTAATACCTTTCGAAGGACCACCGACTAATTTAGTCGGACGTGAATAACTTATCAAAAAACGTGACTCGTTCAATAACCTTAACTTTATTTTGTACTAAACTAACAACTTTAAAACAACGTGTGTACAGGTACTGAGTTGCTGCGAGACTACTGGAAACTGGCTACTCGAAACTCTGCTGCCGGTCGACTTGCGCAGACTACGTTTTAACAGTCTAAGACGCAAAATGGGGACACTGTCTGAGCGAACATATGCGCGAACACTTAGAAACTTGTACATCAGACTTGATTTAAATTTATTTTGAAACACGATTTGCGTTTTAATTTTCCTCATAGATTTCCCTCAAAGAATTACATACATTGCATACATAATTAAAATATAACTATAGTTTTGTTCATGCTATAAACAGACAATAGAATATATCTTATTTCTCCATAGTTTCACAAAAATATTAAATGCTTAATTTATAGGCTTTGTCCTAAGCTAAAGCTGTAGTGTCGTTGTTTGTGACCCGATTTTAATATTTTACACACCAAATTAAAGGGCTACATTACATATTATTTTTTCTGAATGAGTTCATTTTTCTAAACACAATTATGTAATATATTTTATCTAAGCCAGGGAGATACGAACTTCTTATCCCACTCATTTTGCGTGAGATAAGGAGTTATTACCGCACGCGTTTTTCTTATCTCACTGCTTTTCAACCAATCAAATTAAGCGAATGAAAGTAGCATTAAATATATGAAGATGTCAATTTTTACAACCACCAGCTCGACGTGTCGCCATGTAGTTCCAATGTTCTGGTTTTCTCTACAAGTCATGACAAATTTTAATTTATAACTACCGTTTATTCTCACTTTTTAGGGGCGTAGATAAAAATTTGTACGAAATACGTGTGATAACGCTTTATTAACGTAGGTACTTTTGCAATTGCCCAACTCGTGTTATGCACTCGTTGGGCAAATTTCGCATACGTACGTTAATAAAGCTCATATCCCACTTATATCGTAAATAAACTATTTCGTGAATCAATGCGAAGAAAAATCGATCAAGTGTTATTAAAATTGACTCGCATAATAGCATCAAACCATGCACGACATGCAATCAAGTAAGTTAAGGAACAAGAACGAAGGGAAATTCATCAGAAAACAACATTAATATCAAGCCCTGCTAACGCGCAGGGTACCTCTATCCTTGTCGCACATTATGGCGTCGGCTGCGAAGCAGAACTGGATTCACAGCGCTACGCGTGTGTTAATTCTACAGTATATTAAATGAGATAAAAATAAATATTTTGACTCAAATTTTATTTTGGTCTCGGTTCTATGTTGCAAATGAAAGTGGAAGGTGTTTTTCCAGTTCTGCCTTGGTTATCTGCATATGCCCTAGTTGTAAAAAGTGCGCTCCTTTTATTATGTATTATACATTATTCATTACCTACAGATCATGTACCGCCTAGGAAATAAATAGGAAATAAATAGGCAGACGTGGATTAATTTTGCGTAGGTAGATTAAATTAAGTCAAGTAAGATTTTGGGTCTAGGAAACAATAAGAACTGTGAAGTTTGTTACAATTGAATAATAATGTACCTACCATACCAACTACAAGTGCCAAGAATGTTAATCTGTTTTATAATCTCGTTTGTAATATTTAGAACAAAAATTTTGCAATTTTAAGTTATTTAAGTATTGAAAAATCATGATTAAAATCTCGTTCTTTGAAAGTAGGTACATAGGAATATTCTTAATTATGCAATCCGTTTTTAAGAAAAGAAAATTACCAAACTTTATGTACCTACGCAGCGTGACCATGAAAGTCGGTTTTATACGGAAAAAAATTAAATTGAAAACAATTACAAGAATGCTTATATGCCTCTTTACTGTGAGTCACAAACGGATTTTTTAACTAAAATCATCATCATCATAAGGTTCTCAGTCCGAAGACTGGTTGGACGCGTACCTCCATTCTTTTCTATCCTGAGCTAACCTACGCATTTCCCTAAAAGTAGAACATCCTACATCCCTAACTATTTGAGAGCAGTAGTCTAATCTAGGCCTACCCCTACCTCTTTTTATTCCTATCTCTGACTCTAGTATGTCGCGAACTATTCCTTCGTGTCTTAGAAGGTGTCCTACCATCCTATCTCTCCTACTCTTTATTGTTTTCCATACCTTTCGCCTTTCCCCAACTCTTTCTAATACTTCCCTATTGCTAACCTTATCTATCCACGGTATCTTCATCATGCGTCTGTAACACCACAGTTCAAACGCTTCTACTCTTTTTCTATCCGCTTCTCCTATTGTCCAAGTTTCGCACCCGTATAATGCCGTACTCCATACATACGACTTTAAGAGTCTCTTCCTAGTCTCTATATTAACCGTTCTCGAACATAACAGTTGTTTCTTTTTGTTAAACGCAACTCGGCCCTGCGCCATTCTTTGTTTTATATCTTTAGTGCTCCTACCGTCTTGGGTTATTTTACTTCCTAAGTAGCAGAAATCCGCGACCTCCTCTATCTTCTCATTTCCTATTTGTATTTCAATTTTAGTTCTATTTTCACTCCATCTACATACCAAAATTTTAGTTTTCTTTTTATTGATTTTCATGCCGTAGCCCTGTGTCAAAACTGCTTCCATTTCATTCAAAGCCGCTCCTAATTCTTCTTTGCTAGATGCTAACACTGCTATATCATCCGCAAATCTGAGCATGTTAATAGTTTGGCCCTGTACATTGATCCCTGAGGCTGTTCTTTCCTTAACAATATTAATCGCATCTTCGATATATAAGTTGAAAACTAGAGGTGACAATGCACATCCCTGTCTCACTCCCTTCCGGATATCTACTTCCCTTCGTTCCTGCTCACATTCTATAACTGCCTTTTGCTCTTTGTAGAGATTATGTATTATTCTTCTGTCCCTGTATTTCATCCCTACCTTTCTCAGCACTTCGAACATCTTCCCCCATTTTACGTTGTCGAAGGCTTTTTCTAAATCTACAAATCCTATATATACGCTCTTTCTCTTTTCTATCGTTTTTTCTATAATTACTCGTAAAGCTAGAATGGCCTCGCGCGTTCCTCTATTTCGTCTAAATCCGAACTGATCTTCTCCTAATATTTCTTCCGCCTTTTTCTCCATCCTTCTTTGCACAATTCTAGTTAAAATTTTTGACGCATGGGAAGTTAAACTGATAGTTCTAAAATTTTCGCATCTATCCGCGCCTTTCCTTTTTGGCAAAGCTACTATGATGTTCCGTTTGTAATCTTCTGGAATCTCGCCTGTCAGGTATATGCGACTAACTAATTTAAATAAACGATCTATTACCTCTTGACCTGCGCACTTTAAGATTTCTGCCTGCAAGCCATCTATACCTGGTGCTTTATTATTCCTTAAACTTTTTAGTGCTATCTCAAACTCTTCTCTCATTATAGGACTCCCTAGGTTATCCCCCTCTACACTGCTTTCGCTTTCTAATATATCTTGCACTTCCTGTCCCGCATATAAGTTTCCTAAATATTCTTTCCACCTATCTGCCTTCTCCCCACTTCCGATTAGGATATCTCCTGCCTCATTTCTAATGTTTTTGGTACTAGATCGAATTTCTCTAAAATTTCTCCTAATTATTTTATATGCTTCATCAGTCTTTCCTACTTCGAATTTATCTTCCACTTCTTTGCATTTATTATCGATCCCTTGCTCTTTCGCTTTCCTACATTTCCGAATAATTTCCCACTTGATCGCCTTATATCTTTGTTTCCCTGTTTCATCTAACCTATTTTTATATTTTCGCCTTTCCTCTATTAGACTCACAATATGTTTTGTTATCCAGGGTTTCCTACTTTCATTCTGTTTATGACCCAAAATATCCCTAGCTGAGGAAACTAAACTATTTTTAATGCAATTCCATTCTGCCTCTATGTCCCTAACAATATTTCCACCCGTGCCCTTTAGTGCTTCGTTTGTCTTTTTCTCGAACTTATTGCGCATATCATCATCTTTTAGTTTCTCTGGGTCAAGATACCTTCTTCCGCTTCTTTTTTTCAAAATCTTAAATTTAAGATTGGCTTTCATAACGTCTATGTTGTGATCACTATCTATATCTGCTCCTGGATAACTTCTACAATCCCTAACTTGGTTTCTAAATCTTTGCCTAACGAGAATGTAATCTATTTGATATCTCCCTAAGTCTCCTGGCATCTTCCACGTATAGCATCTCCTAACATGATGGTGAAAGAGAGTGTTCGCGACCGTTAAGTTATGTTTATCGCAGAACTCTATCAGTCTCACTCCCCTATCGTTCCTATTGCCTAATCCAAAGGGACCAACTATTCCGCCCTCTCGCACTGTGCCTACGACTGCATTGAAATCTCCTATAATTATTAAATTTTCGTGTCCTCTCACAAAATCTAGCACATGTTCAATATCACTATAAACTGCCTCTACGACCTCATCACTGTAGTTAGAAGTGGGCATATATACCTGTATTATTACTGTTTTTACAGGTTTCGAATCTAACCTAACCATAACTACCCTGTCACTTTGCTGTAAGAAATTTTCTACACTCTGCCCTACTTTTTTCCGCATAACAATTCCTACTCCCGAATTTCCTCCTACAGATCCTGTGTGTATTACTCTAAAATCTCCGCTCCAGAAGTCTCCGGCTTCTGGCCATCGCACTTCTCTAATACCTACTACGTCTAATGCTAACCTATCCATCTCAATTTTCAAATTCTCTAACTTTCCTACTTGTTTCATGCTTCTAACATTCCACGCTCCGACTCGTGTGATGTTACACTTATCATTTCTGATGACTCCCCCCGAAGCAGTCCCCGCCCGGAGATCCGAATGTGGGACTATTTTACCTCCGGAATATTTTACTCCAGAAGGTGCCATCATCATAAATTCGAAGTACGCTGTACCAGGGATAGAATAATGTGGTGGTTTCCCGTTGCCTTCCACATCGCAGTAGTGTGTATCACAGTGCCATACCGACCCTCACGATCTCTGCCACTATGATTACTGAAAGAGCTGCTGCCCCCTTTCAGGGACTTGATTTAGTCTGGCTTCTCAAATAAAAACCCCTCCAATATGGTTAAACCTATGGTTCGGCTCTTTAGATCATTGAAGCGCGCAAGCCATCCCACCCGTCCCAGTATTACTAGAACTGCGTCAAGGTACAAGTCCTTTGGGTAGGTTAACTAAAATATAGTACTAATTTCGTAGAGAATGGGGTATATCAAAAGTACCTATACCTACCAAAAACAACTTTATAGAAGACTGCAATACCGATCCTCAACAAAATTTCTAAAAAATTTAGTGGATGTTATTATTCATGAAGTTAAGTAATAAAAAAGTAACAGACTAAACTCTTATTTTCTAATTATATTATCTTAGTTGCATTTAAATGAAACGTAATTTATCAAAGATAGAAATGTGTAAGATATAGTTATTCTGCAAGATGTGCCACTATTAAATCAATTTTTGATACTGCTATAGGGAAGAAATTTCTGAAATTATATATTTTAACAGTGGAAAAAACAGAAATATTCGATTTTTGTGAAAATTGGCATGTATGCATATAATAACAAAAGTAAAACACAAGTGAGGAAATTGCTTCATTACAAAAATAGGTAATAATCACATATTTCAAATCTTAAAAGTATTTAAGTTGGACATAACTTTTATATGGTAGATTTCTTAATAGAATATAAGACTTTTTTTATGCACATGTAATGAACATATAACTTGACAAAAGTAGATATAGATATATTAGATAATTATTCACCACTAACCATTCTTGAGGTTTATTTTATCATCTCGTCGACAAGCTACAATTCATTGCTTTGCCAATTCGCTATTCTTTGGAAACTTGAAGTAATATGTACTTTATATTAGTACTCTCGTCTAGTTGATGATTTATACAAAACATTTGGTCTATATCCAGCCGGATACGTGATAAAACTGGGATTATTAATAAATTATGAAAACAGAGTTGAAGAAGTTTGAAACGGCGGCCAGCGTTTTGCGTATCTTAACACGAAGGAAGAGGAACCCACTTTTGTTTTACTATGGAAACTCCCACACTTCGATACAGTACAAGCGGGCATTTTAACTTTTTTCATAAAGTAAATTGCAAATAATGCTTAAAACCGGGGCTTAAACAGCACCGCATCATTGCGTTCGCACAGCACGGAGAAATGCTTCCCGCAAATTTCTGCTTCGCACCCTACGTTTATGCGCCAGTGGCGACAGAATTGAGCTGCCTATCGAGCATACTATATATGCTTATACTATGATTAATATTAGCACTTGACTTTGTTCTCCTTCTCTAGCTTACTTGAAGCAGTTCAATAGATCATTTTAGAATGTCGACAGTCGGCACCAGGGGAGTTTCACTGTTATGCACGACCTTGAACAATGTTAGCTTCAGTTTCTGTAAACCGTTTTAGTTTTAAATGGCACTACGACTCTGACATTTGCCGTCGAAACTCTGTATTACCGATTTTGTGAAATTTTAATCCAAAGTATGCGCTTTCTGTCACAACTGCCATCGTCAGACAAAATGGAAAATTTAAAAATTGTGCGTTATTTTAGATATTCCGTGGTTACGTTCGCAAAACATCTAAATATGGTTACATTTTATTGCATCAGAAATAGGTGCATAACAAAGAGTATTCCACTATAATTTTAAACCAATCCAAATTCGCCATTTCTGAATATATTGATGTACTACAGCGGAAAAAGTACCTGCTAAAAATTTTATCGAGGGTGTTCTGTGGTAATAAGCCAATGAACGGTTAGCATTCACCAACCTGCATGGTTTTACAGCGGCAAAATTTTAAAGTTTCCTGGACTACCAGGTCTAGCAACCACGAATTTCTGTGCTAGCAAGTCAATTTATTCACATCTAGGATAGCCAGCATTTGACATGACTAATAAAGTACCTAGGTATGGTTAGAATCATACCATTAAAGAAATGCATCTATCTCAACTAATAAAGCATAGGTTTGAATTTAGTGGTTTGTTTCGTGAAATAGTCATGATGAATATCATTCGAGCTTAGATTTTACCTGGCAAAATTTGTCAGTTGTACACTCGAGGTTCCCAATTTCTTTCGTGACATTTTCAAAAATTACCCGACTGACGTCTCGTAATTTTTATGGAAAATGTCACTCAAGAAATTGACAGGCAACCTCTCGTGACAACTGAAAAATTTTGCCGGCAAAATCTTAAGCTTTTATGATATTTAGGCCCGTTTTCACGGACAGTTCAGCGCAGCAGTTTTGGAGTGACAATCCAGAATGCCACGCCGGGGCTGCGTTCGAGAACGGCACTCGTGTTCTCGTGTGTGAAAATTGCACCATAGATCGTTCGAAAACTACCTGAGCGTCAGCCTACGTAACAAGGTAAGTGGTTCAAAAACTCTCAAACGTGCAATCTGAGCGTCGCTCTTTTTACCCCAGTCCAGAGAGCGGCGAATATTACTCGACATGCGCAGATCGCAGTGAGTGACAGCTGATAGATGCCGGTTGCCGAAAGCCATCGTTTAATCATGGAAACAATAACCACAACAACTTTGGAAAAAGGGAGGCACATTCTTGTTAAAAACCATGATGGATCTATAATACAGGATGCAGAGGGAAACTGGCTTCTTATGGATATTACTGGTAAGTATCAATACATGTATGCCTATAAAACCTTTCTTCTGTATTCCTTAACAATAGGAAACAGATATTCAACAAGTAAACTTAAAACGATCTATTTGGTTTTTGATTTTTTTGTGAAATTTGTTGCACTTATTTATATGTATAGTTCTTTTCAGATATCTTGGCGTGTGTGTGCAGTAATCTGCGCATTACGGTCATGTGCCTTTCTCCCTTTTATAAAATGAATTTGTTGAATAATTAATTGCTGCCGTAAGATGACTTGAGAATATTTTCACGTTTCCGTATTTGATCTCACTCTTCCTTACTATGGTTGTGTGAAACAAAACGGTTTCAGTACTAATATGCTTACTTTGCAATATCCAGTGGTCACCAAGCAATTTATTAAAAATTATTTCCTTTCAAGTATAACTGTCAGTTTGATTGTCAGGTGTAAAGATGCCTGAAAATGTTTTTACAAAACAGTGTCGAGAAGTTTTACGAAATATTTTTGAACACTACTCGAGAGAAGGAAAATAATGGTCCCCTATTGCCTTTAACTTGTGACCAGGAGCGATTGGCCGATGCATCAAAAGTAAGTCTAGGCAGCGTGTCGCGCATAGTTGGAGAGGAAAAACGAGGTTTGTCTGCTGCAACGCCCGGAAAAGGCAGAGCAAATCGAAATTAAAAAGTGAAGATGTAACTGACAGCATTAAAACCGAAGTAAGGATGCTATTTATTCCATGAAAGAAAAGAAATAACACATTACATTAAAAATTTTAAATAACAAATTAAAAACAAAACAAATAGTGGATATTTCTGACACAAGTTTGTGGCGTTTATAACCAATAGCAGATTTAAGTAAGTACAAACTAGAAAATAACCGGTGTCTTTTGTTTGAACGGGCTAATATTGTGGGTAAAAAATACATTTCTTGAGGGATAACGTCAAAATGCTCATTGCCGTGTGCAGTGTCCAGAGTCGCGGCGCACACGCTTGTCGCGGTTCCTAGCAACAGCAAAATTTTGGAAACTACTGAACTGCTGGCGGTTGCTTGGATAATCGGATATGACAGCGCAAACGCCAACAAATCTGAAAAATACTATATAATGTATTTTGTGTTCGTGCAGAAAACAGTATACAGCATGTTCCGCCAACACAAGAGTTATTGGCCATCTTTGAGATTGATGTTGTAACTGAGGATCAGGCTTCCTTTGGCAGTCCATGTAAAATAGAAAAGCAAACAGAGTCACCGCAATATCAATCATGGGGTAGACAGCAAATTCAGCTATTGATGACTTTATATAAAGTACACATAAAATTTTTTAATAACACGTCTTTAAAGAAAGAAAAAGTTTGGGGTATGATAAGCGCAAAATTGGAAGCCGAAGGTTTTCGTTATACCGTTGATTGACGGTTATACTAAGGTGCAATGCGAAAATAAATTTAAGTATTTAAAAGGTCGCTATACAAAGAAAAAAGACAATATGGGTGACAAAGGTACTGGACAGTCTCCCTATTCATTTGAATTTTATGAAGAGTTTGATGAGATTTTCGGTGACAAGCCAAATATAAAACCTGTCGCTGTAGCGTCATCCATCAAAGGATGTTCTTCAACATTTAATTCTGAAAAGGAAAACACCAGTGAAAGTGATATTGAACCCCAAACGAAAAAAACTAGGATGGAAAAGCAAATTTCCAAATTATGGGATGGCTTAAAAGAGCAAAGTAACGAAAGAGAAGAAGCAAGAAACAAGCGACACAAAGAAAGGTTGGACGTAATGGAACGTGCAATCACTGCTTATGAAACGGTAATGAACAAGTTAATAGAAAAAATTTAAATTACCTACTTTGTTTCTACATTTAATTTCTTAGAGTTTATTATTGTGTTTTAATGGAATAGTTTTTGTGTTCATGGTAAAGAAAATAAACAACTCCAGATTATGTTTATTGTTATTTATTGGGAACTTATTAATCACAAGCTATAAAATATTCTATCCATTATACAAAGTTAAAGCAATGTTGTCTCTACGATTTATGGCTACATCAGCTTCAATCAAATTAATCTGTGCATTATTCTCATCATTTCCTAAAAATTCATATCCTTCTCTGATGTATTCGTCAATAAGCAGGTCAGTATGATCCAGGCAAATATTATGCAAAGTGCAGCAAGCAATAACAGTTTAAGGGATTAGGTCTGTTCGGTTCATGTCCAAGTATTTTAGGCGCCTGAACCTTCCAAACAATAGAGCGAAACTTCTTTCAATGAGTTGCCTGGTTTTTGCATGAGCCAAGTTAAAATTAATTTGTACTGGCGTCAGCCTTCTTCTTTCTATGTAAGGTGTTATACACCATTCTAGTAAGGGATATGCTTTGTCTCCTAGAATGAAGTTGTTGTTAAAAAAGGTACCGGGATTTTCGTTGACCATTTCATAAATGTGAGAATTTCGAAAAATTCTGCAGTCACTGACGGATCCTGGATAACCAATATAAGAATCAGTGAATTTTAAACTTGGCTCTGCCATACATTGGAGTGTCATAGCATATTTTTTTTTTCTTGTAATAAATACTTGTGAATTATCTTTTGGTGCTTTAATAGGTACAAATGTCCCATCCACAGCTCCAATCACACCAGTTATACCAGCAAATCTTCTAAATGCATTCATTATTCTTCCCACATCATCATTTGACGGCCATTTAATTACCAAAGCAGCTATTCTGTTTAAAGCTTTAATAATCCTCACGAAAGCATTTGCCAAAGAGGCTTTTCCTAAATCGAACTGGTTGCCCACAGACCTAACATAATATGTTTAATCATATTTTGTAGACACAAAATTCAAGAAGTTTTTAACTTTAGGGTTTCCATGTGGTTTTTTTGAAATCTAGGATAAACGAGCGCTGAAACCCGGACAAAAACCGGACTTTGCCGAAAAATAATAATATATACTTATGTTTTAAATACATTTATGGCATTATTGCCATTTAAAGGGTAAATGATAATAAAAAAGTTAAAGTTTTAAGTTTATTTCTTTATTTATGAAAATAATAAATCATGCCTGTATTTCGTGTTATTCTAAATAGAATAAAGAATCGCTTGGTCACGATCGACGGGTTCGGACACTTTATCTCTGGGTATTCACCGGACGCATAATTTTTATGTAACCAGTATTCGTCTTCGGTTGGATTTGGGCAACCTGAGGTGTTATAAATAAAAGAAATGAACTGTCTTCTTGGAATGTGATTATCTGACGGGACACCAGACACACAGATTCTGAGTTGTATAACTTTTAAACATAAATTCGGAGTTAACACAAAAAACAGTAACAAACGAAAATAAACCAACAGCAAAATAGGTTTGATCCGCGGTTATGTTGATTACAGAGCTAGCGCATTAGCCAACCGACCACAGAGGGAGTTGCCTAACACCTTCGAAGTATGGTAGAAATAGTTTACAGTTAACAACACGCGAATGTAGCACGCGAGGCCCCATAACTCACACTGGTTGCATGAAGAAATTATGCCGGATAAACATCGGGCCTAGAGATAGGTGTATTGTATATTCGTGCGTCGCTTTATTATTAGAGATGTAATGGATGACTATAAAGGTAATCGACAAAGTTGAGTCCGAATTTTTTATTCTCCCGGACATATTTACAATTTCCAGCCGGTTCTCCCCGGACGCCTAAAAAACCCAAACATGTCCGGGAAAATCCGGACATATGGAAACCCGACATAACTTACCTGTACGAATCTGGTATACCTAGCAACCACAAAATGACTAATAGCTGCTTTTCGGGATTTTTGAGAGGTCTACCCTTACTTTGGTCTTCTTTAAGTAAGGGAATGACATGTCTACATAAAGCATTAAAAGCATCAGGAGCCATTCTAAAATGACTCTGAAATTCATTGGGTAAATACCTAGGAATAGTTCTTTCATAATAATTTTCGCAGCGAGGAATTTTTCTCTCTCTTGGATGCAGATTTAAGGACATTAAAACGGGTAAAGAAGCGCCAAATTCTTCATCGGAGCTATCACTATCACTGTCAATGATAGTATTTTCAATCATTGACAAGAAAAGTTTGTTTATATTTGCAATACTTATTGCAACAGTTTTTGTCCTCTCCATAATTAAATACGTACACAAAGAACAAACAAAAACATTTACATTGTCAAATTGACAACTATTAAAATGCAGTGAGTTAACCCATAGACAAGGAACCGTTAACCGTTCCAAAAATAGGTCATTCGAGCGTAGCACCAATCCTCACTTCCCTTTCAACTGAAAGTGAGAATTTAGTGCAGGGAGTGACGTTCTCGAACGCAGCCCGGAGTTCGCGTTTGGAGTGTACGCATCTGGCGCGTGATATGAAAATGATCAGCAATCCAAGACTGCACGCCAAACTGTTGATCAAGAGCATACACGTCAAAAGCGTCAGTGTGAATGCAAAATCTTAAGGTTTTGGAGTGGCGTGTGGCATTTCCGCAGAGTTGGAAAGTTTTGCGTCGCGTTCCAAACTTTAGAGTTACTGGAATCCGATACGCAGATAGGAAATCCCTTGAATTTTCTTAGTAACAAAGTCCTTGTTGGCATTTCGACAGACACTTGTCTTACAAAACTCAACGAACTTTTCATAGGCACGTCCTTTTAGATTACGGTTTTTGTATTCGTCTGATTTTATTTTCTATAAGCAAGGCAAACTTCTATATAATTCAACAAATTTTTCCAAAGTTTCCTGCGGCCAAAACATGATTGCAAAATAATAAATAATTTGTTACAGTAACGCTCCAGACCTGCGATCTAGCACTGATGGAAATTTCGTTACAGCAAGTCCAGACGTGCAGTTTGGATACACGCATCAGGAGCGCGCTCCATGCCTCTTGAAAGCCTAGCATTTACACGAACACTTTTGGCGTGCGCGTCTGGAGTGTACGCGCCAAAAGCGTCGAAAAACCTCTACGTGTAAACGGGCCTAATACCACAGACGAATTTATATTCGTCTGTGCTAATACTTATGAAAAAATAATTATGCACAAAAAAGCAGCAGGCCACGTATATATTTTAACTTCCGTCAGTAGGTACTTCTTTGACATCTCTGCGAATGAGGAATTTTTCCTCGGACATCGACATGTCTTCCTTCAACGTTTCCCGGTGTTGAATTAATATACATACTAAATTGCGCAAATTTTGAATTAACGTTTACGCTTTACGAGTAAGTTTCATTTGATTTTAGTATTAGTTTTCGTGCGCTAAAGAATGCCTATTTGGCGTTCTTTAGCGTTATTTATGTTTATACTTTCAATGTAAAATGCTGATTAAATAAAATTGATGCCTACATATACATATAAGCATGCATAGTCTTTGTTTTCTTTAATTTAGATGGATTTTTAATATTAATAAAAATAAAGTTTAAATTTCAATTCTATCTACGCGCGCCTATACACAATTGGTTCTTGTAAACAGCTAGAGATGGCGCTAAACGCGGTTCCTACTTTTAACATTAAGCTGCGCGTTCTTATTTGGGTGCTCTGTGGTCGACACGCTTGACAGCTGGAGGGCAAACATTTGTTTGTTTAAAGCTTACAGAAGGGATGAATAGGAGGAATAACAAAGCAGATGTTTGTGTTACCATTTGGCGCCAAAAAAGGGGCAACTTAAACTCCTAGTCTATTTATGCCAGGAATTGAAAGAAAATTCTTAAAATGATATAAATAGTTAGGTAGTTGT
The DNA here is from genome assembly GCA_963966045.1 of Xestobium rufovillosum. Lineage (NCBI taxonomy): Eukaryota > Metazoa > Arthropoda > Insecta > Coleoptera > Ptinidae > Xestobium > Xestobium rufovillosum. The sequence goes on along the minus strand of OZ014494.1, from coordinate 38,596,341 downwards.
ACTATTGCAAATGTTGCTTTCGTTATTTTGAGTTAAATTACATGAACTCTAAACAGTAACCTGGTTTCACCACTTTGGCACAAAATTTGTCCAAATTTTGGTAACACACGTGCATAGCAAAGATCGGGCTTTGTGTATTCATACTCTTCCCTCCAACAAAAAATGGTGGCCTGTCAAAATCGGTTATTCTAAAACAGTCTATAGTCAAAACTAGAATAACTTTAAAATGCACCTCTTCTTAGTCTCGAGACAAATTCATCTATGCTGGCCTAGAGTTTTATTTTTCTGTGCTTCTCAGCATATGTTTACGTCTGGTTTACAATCTCGAGATCGTGAGATAGCGACCCCTAAAGCTGAATCCCACTCTGGAACATTTGCTACAAGCGGGGTTATAGAACTAACAGTACAACGAACATTATTGATAAACTTTATTACTTTATTCACACAAAAATATAGAAAATAAGACTAATATTTAGGTACATGTAAGCATTGTATAAAAATTTACAATAAAAATATAATCTCTTTTGTACAGAAATTTTCGCCTGAAGGACACAGCCTATACCATTATTCTTAGAATTATAGGTACCTAATGTATTAATTGTACTATGAGAAATGTAAATAAACCTAACACCACAGTATCATAGAAACAATGAGAAAAAAGCTTTTTACAGAATTTTGAATCAACATCTTTATTAATTACAAGTGGCAATTAGTGGCATACAGGGAAAAAGTAAAATACAGCCGACTTTTAATTATCCGGTCTTGGCTTAACCGATGTGTAGACTAATAGTAACAGTTATCATCACTATCATTATTACGATACCAAAGTTTGAACTTACATTGCCCTCGTTGCCTATATCCGATTACTAAAGTACTGGCAATGATCGTGCAGTATTAAACCAACATCCACCCCTACAAATAAAATGTATTTTTACATGATTTTGGGTATTCGAGTATCTTCTCCCGAACAATACCCCAGATAATCAAGAGTTGACTGTATATTTCAAAAATATAATGTATCATTAAAGATATAAAAAGTAGCAAAAGGAACTAAACCAAAAATTAAATAAAAAATTAAACAGAGAAGATGTTGGGAATTCTTGAGCTCAACAGGACCAGTAAAAAAAATAATATAATTAGGTACTCATCATTTTCTTAATTATAAAACTGGTTATATATTTTTACAATTGATTAAAGCAATAGATATTACAGAAAAAACTTTGAATTTTTACTTTTAAGGAAACAAATATCTGTAGTATAAGACAAACATGGGCTCTTGCTTTGATTCTGAAGACAATATAAAAATGGACAAAATTTATTCACAGAACGATTTAAAATAATAAACGACTACAATGCTGAAAACAACAAAAGTTTAAAAATTAAATTAAACAGTTAATGTTTTATGGCTAGTATACAAACATTCAGCATTTTGAGCAAAATATCTAAAAGACTTCCCCCAATCACGTCACCAATAACCACTATTGAATTGAAGCAACTGGTATTATAAATTTACTCCAAAAGTTAAAAATGTCGACATATCGTCGCCCCCCTCACGTACTGGCGTAACTGACAATTAGTAAATTTTTCAGGAGAACAAGAAAACACCTAATTCGCCCACACTTGTAGGACTGCATCAAACACAGTAACATAACCTACAGGTTGTCTTTTTTTATGTAGATTGGTGGTGCAGTTACGCCACTTCATGAGGTGGTGCAGGCACTAGAGATATGCATATATACAACGTAACTCAATTTTCACACAATTGTCAGTTACGCCAGTACGTGAGGAGGGCGACGATATGAATATTACAAGCAATATTATTGTCGACATATCTTCACTCTCTGTCTAAAAATTTCATAGATAACGGACTTTTGGGAGCAAGTAAAAATTCAAATTGTAATTCTAGTGGTTTATCACATTTAATAATATATTTCTTAAGAGTATTTGATAAAATAATTGGCAATGTCTGTTCGATGAATCTTTTACCGGGGCATGAGCGCCGTCCAACCCCAAACGGGGCAACAATAAAAGTAGATGTGGCGGTAGTTTTAGATTTTTCTTTGCCTAACCACCTTTCTGGTCTAAAACCTTTGGCATTTGTAAAATTTCTTTCATCACTGCATGCTTTACCAGTATGACAAAGAACTACTGATCCTGCTTTCAGTCTGTACCCTCCTAATTCCATTTCTTGTTCTGTTACACGAGCTAAACAAAACGCAGTAGGTAAAATCCTAAAAGATTCATTAATGCAGGCTTTCAGGTACGTTGTATTTTTACTTTCTGTTATTTCTTTGTACAAAGCCTCTTGAACACGATCATGGCTCCCAATGAGGTAAAACAGAAATAACAAAGTGTTACTCAATGTGTGTATCCCTGCTGCAATAAAATCAACTATTGCTGCTGTTTTTTCTCGTTCATCTATTGGTGCGTGAAGAACAGATTGAAAAATAGCACTTTCCTTTACAGAATCATCTGCTGTTTGAACCAGCTGAAGAGCCAATGAATATATATCTTCTTCACTTTGAATCAGTCTTTTATATGCAGAAGTAGGAAAAAGCTTCCATAGTGGTAGTCCATAGTATGTGTCTCTAGAAGCCAAAAAATGCTGATGAACTGCAGCAGCTAATTTTTTACCAGTATCAGACTCTCCACCGGGTAATAAAAATCCCATACGTCTTCCTAAAACTAAGGCACATGTGGCTTCCAAACCAAGGCGGCTACCTAGAAACTCTAAGTTTTTTATCTCTTCACCACTACTGCGGGCAGTCTTTAGTAAATGGCACCAGTCTTCAGCAATTTCTTGCACTTCTGGTAAAAATTCAGTCATAGTTTTTGGACTCGTAAGCTCTGTTGTTAACGATGTTCGCAAATTTTGCCAAATTTCTCCTAAAATTAATTTCATTTTAACTTTCAGCCAAGTAGGAAAAAATTAAATTTTCAAAAACAAAACACAATTACTTTTTCAATATCAGGTTTGATTTTGTAAGCTTATGTTTATGTGTATGACACTGCAGGACACGAAACAGATTGGTACATTTATTTTAATGTAATAATATACATAATACTGAAAATTCGTTTTTGGCACCTAAAACGATTATTTGATACCGGATGGAAAAACAAAAAGTACTTTATCAGAGACTTGTTTATGCTCTTCCTGTTCGTCACTGTTGACAAACTATGCATAAAATGTTTAGCTCGCAAAAAAAACATCTTCAGGTTCACAGTGGCTGGATTGGAAACTTTGGGTAAATTCACTATTAATTCTGTATTAGATTACCTCGCATACCAAAACTTGACACAGTATGAATTTGCAATGAAATATTTTTGTTTCATAGGAGACATTTCAGTCATTAGTTTACATTTTACTAATCAGTGGTACTGGCCCGTTCGAACAACTACTCCTCGGGCAAATACCCCGCCAGGCATTGAATTATAAAACTGAATCCAGATTTTTTGTACTACGAGACGTCACAGAATGCAAACCCACCTAAGGTGGCTTTGAAGTAATCATAATGTGTCTCCATGTACGTACGTGCTTTTAAGCAGGTCTTTGTTGCTATTAAGATTGCCAAATCATTAACGGAAAGTCTCTCTTGAAACACATGAAAATATTTAATCGTGCACTTGTAACTTAATATCATATCATAGTGATCTTCTGGTTCATTTTTTCTTATGGCAGCCATATTGGAATTTTACATATTTAGACAGCCTTAATTTAACTGAACTGAAACGGGTGGGATGGCTTGCGTGCTTCAATGATAAGAAGGCTCTGTGTTCTGCTCCTGATTTGACGTATCCTATGCCTGGAAGTAAGTTTGTTGTCGACACCGATGTGAGTAATGTGTTTTATCCCAAGAGAATGGAGAAAAATAGGTTGTGGACTATATCAGCAAGGCCTTGTCGAAACCTGAAAGTAAGTACTGTGTCACTAGGAAGGACCTGTTAGCAATTGTGCGGACCATCGAGCACTTCCACAAATATCTATGCGGGTAAAACTTTCTTATCAGAACTGACCATGCTTCTTTAAAATGGTTGCTGCAATTTTCCCGTTGGTTTGAGAGGCTGCAGCAGTATAACTTCATCATATCATACAACATCGGATTGGGAGAAAACATGACAATGCTGATGCACTTTCGAGAAGATCTTGCCCTCAAGATTACATGTGCTGTGTGCGGCAAGAGCAGAAAAAGCGTGTACACCCCATCAGATACTATTGAGCCCGGATTCAAGTCGAAGAAGAACACCTAAAATCCTGGAGACACACAGCAGAAAGAGAAGACCTTGGAACCTCTGCTGTGATAAAAGGAAGCTTGTAAGATACCGAATTGGACAGAAGTTTCTGACAAGAGTGTAGCCTTGAGGTCATACTGGGCACAATGGGATTCTTTTGTGATTGAAGATGGTCTTCTGAAGAGAATGTGGGAGAGCACCGGCGGAAGAGAAAAAACCCCAGGTCATGGTGCCGAAGGAAACGGTCCGGAAGTCCTAGCAGAGGCTCACAAAATAGTCAGTGGGGCACACTTAGAAGTCAATAAAAAATTATGAAGGTACTATTGGTTGGGTTATAGGGTAGACAAAATAAATTGGTGTCGGAGATGTGACGACTGCCCGTCGAGCAAGGGTCCCAAGACAAGGAGCCTTGGCAGAATGAGCCAGTATAATGTGGGAGCTCCGTTTAGAGGATTGCAATTGACGAGGCAGGTCCATTTCCTACGTCAACTGATGGAAATAAGTACATCCTGATTGGGATGGATTTCGTCAGTAAATAGACCGAAACATATGTGATACCGAATCAGGAAATAACCATTGTTGCTGAAGTACTAGTTTAATTTCTTCAACCAATTTGGGATATCTATGGAGCTTCATTCAGATCAGGCATGAAACGTCAATCTGGAGTGCGCCAAAATGTTTGCAAGTTTGCAAGGGAAGACCAGGATGACCCCATTATACCCCCAGCCAGAAGGTATAGTTGAGAGATTCAACAGGACCATAGAGAACCATCAGAGGATCATGGTAAACGAACACCAGACAGACTGGGACCAGCATATTCCATTGTTCCTGAGTCAACTGGAAGAACACCTGCTAGTGTGTTATTCGGAAGGGAATTGAGGCTGCCAATGGATGTGGTATTTGGGCATCCTGAAGATAGGCCTGTAGATGAGTATTTCCAGGAATTGGCAGAAGACTTGAGGTAATTTATGAGGCTGTTCGGGATCGCATACGCCTAGAAGAAGACGCGATATGATGGCCGAGTTAATTCGGTGGGTTTTCAAGATGGCGATCTGGTATGGCTGTATAATCCAGCCCGGAAGAAAGGACGATCACCGAAATTATAGAATTGGAAAGGGCCATATCGAGTGGCGACCAGGGTCAACAACGTTGTTTATCGGATTCAGCGATCTCCACGATTGAAGATGAAGGTAGCTCATGTTAATCGGTTTGCTCCATACCATGGGAAATGAGATAATTTTGGTGTTTTTGATGTTTAAATAAAATTAAAGTTAAGGTTGTTGCCACAAAAACTTATTTTTTTGATGGTTGGCGTTATCTTTGAGTGGCGTGTGCCTATGAAATTATTCTTTTCAAAAACTGTTGAAGATATCCAAAAATATAAATGTATTTTCAACTGACCTATCCAACAAAATATAATTTAGGACACTGTGCTATCATTACTCGTGATCACGAAACATCATGACCATGCTGCATAATGACTGTTTCTTGGTTACTGTGAAATGGTTCAGAGAAAATGAATTTATATTTACCTTCAGAAACAATTTTTAAGTTTAAAAAATCAGTAAATAAAAATCCCCACTTTTGTACTATTCTACTTTGTAAGAGAAGGCTAGTATCTCGAACCACAGGTTCAATTCTTCCGTGGGACAAGACATTTTTGTTTACTAAAATAGCTTTATCTAGTTAGTTTTGTCACTTTGTCATAGAAGAAAAAATGAAAATATTAATTAATAAATAAAAAACTGTGAGTAGTACTATAACGTTCGAACAACCATTCCTTATGCAAATACCCTGCAAGACATTTAATTATAGAACTAAATCCAGATTTTTGTGAACTATGAGACTTCAAAGAATATCATTCCTAGGGTTGGGCGATATCAAATATTTAATATCGAATACCGATATTAGAAAATTTCTATATTTATCGATATATGGATATTATTATTAATATATCGGTGCCGATATATATCAGTAAAATTTCTCAGGCCTAGTCGTTAATGTAGGAACTCGGAAGAGACTCTTAAAGACGAATGTATGGAATACGGCATTGTACGGGTGCGAAACTTGGACAATAGGAGAAGCGAATCGAAAAAGAGTAGAAGCGTTTGAAAGGTGGTGAAGATACCGTGGATAGTCACTTGGCTTATGCTTTTAGTGTGTACTACCCATGCTTCACAAAATTGTTCAAAAATAGGCTGCAAATAGTGCAAAACTGTTGTTTCCGGTATGCTCCTTACTACAGATCTAGGATCATCTTGAAGGTTGCTAAGAGATTTTCTCTATCATTCGGCCTATTGTTATATAAGGTGATCGCATTGCATACTCCTGAATATTTGTGTGATCTGTTGAGTCTTACATCTGATGTTCACTCACTAAATTTGAGATTTGTGGGGTTAGTGTACACCATTCAGAGGCATAAAACTACTAGGTTTTGGACTTGTTCATCTTTTGCAGGACCAAAGATGCTTAATGAACAAGCAGAGTGTTTCAGTTTGCCTTCTGTACATCAGTTTAAGACAGGCCCGTGCAACCTGCGGCCCGAATATTATCCTTATTTCACTCCTTCCGGATATCTTTTTCTCTTCATTCCTGCTCAAATTCTATAACTGCCATTTGCTCTTTGTAGAGATTATGTATGGCTTTTTGTCCCTATAGTTCACCCCTGCCTTTCTGAGCACTTCAACATCTTCCCCCATTCTACGTTGTCGAAGACTGATACCTACTAGGTCTAATGCTAGCCTATCCATCTCTATTATCAAATTTTCAAACTTTCCTACTTGTTTCATGCTCCTAACATTCCACGCTCCAACTAGTGATTTCGTGATTTGTTACACTTATTATTACCGATGACTTCCGCTGAAGGAGTAGTTCCCGCCTGGAGATCCGAATGTGGGACTATATTACCTCCGGAATATTTTACTCCAGAAGGTACCATTATCATAAAATTTTGGTACGCTGTTCTAGGGACAAAATAATGTGGTGGTTTCCCGTTGTCTTCCACATAGCAGCGTGTGTATCATAATGCCATACTGACCTTCACAGTCTCTGCCACTATGATTACTGAAAGAGCTGCTGCCCTCTTTCTGATTTAGTCTGTCTTCTCTATAAAAACCTAAGGTTTGGCTCTTTAGATCATTGAAACATACGAGCCCGTTTCAGTATTAGGTACTAGAACTACATCAAGGTGCAAGTCTGTTGGGATAGTGGTATATTCCATATTCGAAAAATGCTTTTAAAATGTTAATACGTTCACCATTAAATTTTCGGGAGTCTGTACATATTCTTTGCTTCGTACCAATAATAATTATTATTACATATTTACCATTGGTATGAAGCATAGAAGCGTGTTAAAAATGAAATATTCTTATAAAATGTTCTAGTATTTTTGAAATTATGGTTAAAAAAATTACTTCAATTTTTAAAAGTAGTTAATACAAAAAAAATGTCGAGAAACTTTTTGGTTCCTTAAAACTGATTTGCAGTTAGATTGGAGAATTGGAGTTATTCCACAGGAATTTCGTTAATTTTGACAAATTCTGATAATTTGTCATTCCAAATAACTCCGGCAATTCCAAATAATTTCTGTAATTCCAAGCCAATTCCAAATAGGTGAACATATTTCCGAAATTATCAGTCCCTACTGCCCTGTAAAATTAATGCACATGTCAGGAATTTACCATGAGTTCGACATAACTTTTCTTGAACTGTGAATCTGATTTGTACCATCTTTTTTGCATTAAAGGTCGATTCCTCAGGAACGTTACTGTGCTTCTGATTTTTATTCAAAATTAAGTTTTTTTGTGTGTAACAATGATGTTCGATTTTGTTTGTTACAACCTCTGGAGTGTATCAGCAATAAAATCAAATAAGTACCCGTTAAAGTCAAACTTTACCTTCCAATTATAATCAAATTTTACCCTAATTTTTTCTTAACATTCTCCATTTTTATTCACTTTATTATCACTCTAACAGTAGACAAGATAAACATATTATTTTATAGCCCAACATATTTTTGACTGACGTTAGTTTTTATGTGTAGGCGCACTACGTTCCTTTACAAAGGTTTTCGAAACATAATACCCCTAACTAAATATCATTGTTCTTTGATCAATTACATCCATTACATACATTTTATTTGAGTATGTTGTCCTGTGCACTCCCTATATGAGCAATAACTTAACTTTTCATTAATGCCTGATAAGGTAAGACCTCACGTCACTTGCATAGCAAATTTGGAATGGCCATTATGTAGTCTAGATCTCGAATCCCACTAAACACTTGTGAAATGTTCTTGGTAGGCAACTTAGAAACTAATACCTGTCTCCCTTAATGACCCTGAACACATATTGATACAAATGTGGAAGAACAAATTAGACCCTTAATTTACCAAACGAGCCATCACTGTGAAGCTATTACTAGAACTAAAGGCATGTGAAATTTAGTTAGGGGTATAAATTTTCAAAAACCTTTGTAAAATAATATTCCTAAAAACTAAAAGTCAATAAAAAACAAGTTGGGCTCTGAAACTGATTATTTGTTTTTTCTAACAAAACAGAGAACAGTGAATAAAAAAGCAGAATGCAGTAGAACCTCGATTATCCGGGCCGGCCGGGACCGGACCATTGCTGGATAATTGAAAACACGGTTAATCGGAATAATACTTAAATTCACCAATTTTGCAACACATGTACATAAATATGTACTTTATTACATACAGTTCAATTTTTAAAAGAAGCATCTTTCGTCATCGACTATATTCGTATGAATTAAGATCGAGGCGTATGTCGTAGTTGTTTCTTCTCTCAATGACGGCATTCTGAGACGTAACCGTCGACGCAAATACTTGTCAAACAAACGTCAGAAACGTAAATGTCAGCAAAATGTTGGAAGTTTAAAATTACGCCCTAAAGCGATGAATAATTTAAACTGAGGTACTAATTACTTACTAAAATCAAGAAAAATTGAGTAATAGGGAAAATCAAGAGAAAAATTCACTTAGAAGGTAAGGTAGGGAGTTAGGAACTCAATGGTCTTGACAGATTAAATTATATATTTTAGCATATCCACAATATGATAAAGTAATGAAGTTAAACAATAAGTAAAAGTACAAATGGCAGTAAGGATAAGGCTCACGCGTCGATGGGGTCCTGTAGAACGGAAAGCAGGTTCTTCGGTCTTCGGGAATACAGTAAAGAGCAAAGAAAAGAATGTTATATTGTTAGCTATTATGTAGAAGCAATGATTTTAATATTATGTAGTACTAGCTGGTACCCGGCGCGTTGCTGCCTCTGAAGAAATAATTGTGGTAAAATCGTTTGAAACTTGATAAACTGCGAATGGCATATGCCGTTTGACGTTTGCATTTTCACTTTATAAATTATTTGCTGCCCGGTCCCGGTACGACATGCGCGGCACCTACTGTAAGTTAATCTTCAGATTAGCCCAGCGAGTGTTCCTGTGAAGTTTGGTAGCGATCGGATCAACATAATTTTTTTGTTTTGTGCGAGGCGGGGGCTTGATATGACACTTATCAACTGTCAGATTTGACAAATAAAATTTATTTAATACTTTCTGACGGTCTGAATTTTATTTGTCAAATCTGACAGTTGATATGTGTCATATCAAGCCCCGATTTCTTTTATATATAAGTATTGAGAAGTAAAATCGAGCGTTACCTAAAAAAACTATGGATACGTGTATTTATGTACAATGACCAAAATTATCAAGTTAGTAATTAATTTCAAGTTGTCAGTTACTGGTGTGACACAAAGTTTGTTAAGAACATTACTGAAAACGTCCCACGGAAACGGGATAAAAAGTATCCTATGTCCGTCTCCTGGTTCTAAGCTACCTCCCCACCAATTTTCAGCCAAATCGGTTCAGCCGTTCTTGAGTTATAAATAGTGTAACTAACACGACTTTCTTTTATATATATAGATTACAAAATTACATACGATGGATCTATGGATTTGCAATATTTAACCATAATAATATATCAAACACAAAAATAATATAAAACTATACAAAAAATTGGTTAAGTGCGAATCAATTCCCGCATGAAGGGTTCTGCACATACCTACATTAAAAAAGATTTTGTCTAATCTACAATATTATAATCCCTAAATGTATGGTGTTCAGTCAATAAATTATTATTATTTGTCACTGTCATTCACTTCATTTGAAAATACAGCTGTCAGTGGCAGCTTTAAAATAATCGAGCAGGGATAGCACTATTTCCTGGCACTTCGAATTCAACATACGACCTCTCATGCTTAAGGAAAATTCTGTAAATGTATAAATTTTTAAAATTGAACTTAACCTAAAAACTTACCGATTAAGTTTTCTTTGTAACCAATATGAAATTGATAGATTTCTAAACAGCAAACGGAACAACAAAACAAATCAAAACGGCAGTTATATTAGAACAACTCGAATAAACTCAAAACCCCCCAAATATAACACAGACGAGGAATAAACTAAATTCACACGGCGCCGTCGCTGTAGCCAATAATGGCAAGATGCCGACATTGACATTGACAGATTGACACTGACAGTTGGAGATGCCATGGACCATATGCGCTACGACGGTATTTAAGCAGTTGTCTTTGTCATCATTACGCTCTTACCATTAAAGGGTGGGAAAGACATGATTATCCATACTGTTTCTTTTCAATATGTGATGCACGACAATAACGTTGGTCGTAAATCGACAATAAATTCGTTACGAAAGTTGCTTCTTTTAAAAATTGAGCTGTACCTATATGCTACATAATACAAAAATTAACAAACTTATATCCACAGATAAGCCGCGTGCGCACGGATAGTCATTAGCACGTGCCGCACAAAGAATCCGCCGCACGGATCAGCCGCGCACGGATAATCGAGGTTCTACTGTATTAAGAAAATAAGGGGCTAGAGTTAGATTGTAACTGGGATATGCTGTGGTTGCTGGTACACTCCACAGGGTGTTACGAATATTTAGAACAAAACTATAAATCATTGGTACGTAGGCCACTAGATAAGTTTCCGCAAACACATAAACAAAACAAATAAATGCAGTAGTTCTTGGGTTTATTGTTTTTCAAAATATTCGCCTTTATATCTTATACACTTATGCATTCGATTAAACCAATCGTGGAAGACCTGCGCCCATCGATCGGAAGGTATCTCCGTGAGTAAATTTTCGTACGCCTCAACTGCCTCTTCTGGCGTGTTAAAATACATTCCACGCATTTTATCCTTTATTGTCGGGAACAAGAAGAAGTCGCAAGGTGCCAGGTCCAGACTGTATGACGGATGACTCATTAATTCCGCACCACAGTTATTCAAAAACTCTGTAGTTCGTGCTGCAGTGTGGGACGATGCATTGTCCTGATGTAAGATCAAGCGGCTTCGTGGTCGTCTTTGGCGAACTTTTTGGAAAACGGTGGGTAAGCAAATGGTCGTATGCCACTCAGCATTCACAGTACGACGGTCTTCTAATGAAATAGTGGCCACTGGACCAGATCGTCCAAAGAATGAGGCGATCATCCTTTTGCCTGCACTGCGAGCTCTCTTTACTTTTGTGGGCTTTTCTTCATTTGGAAAGACCCACTGTGCGGATTGTCATTTACTTTCCGGATCGTAACAGTAGATCCACGTTTCATCACCTGTTACGATGTCAAACACGTGCTTAGATTGACCGTCATCGAATTTGGTAATCATTTGCTTGCACCAATCCACTCGCGCTACTTTTTGAGGTTCCGTTAGTGTGTGCGGAATCCATCGAGCGCACAGCTTCGTTACACCCAAGTGTTGATGCAGGATGGTTTTGATGGCAGTCCCCGAGATCCCTAAGGATGCCTCAATATTCTTATAGGTGGTTCATCTGTCCTCTTCTAGCATTCGGCGCACAGCATCAATGTTCCTCTCGGTAACCGCAGACTTTGGTCGACCTTCACGGTCTTCGTCACCAAGAAAATTGCGTCCACAACGGAATTCTGCATACCACTCATAGACCTTCCTCTCTGATGTTGCTTCTTTGTTAAATGCATTTCGAAGTTGTTCTATGCATTGCTTCGGAGTTAACGACAATTTAAAGTCGTAAAAGATCATGGCTCTGAAATCCCGCCGACTTAATGCCATTTTTTACGAAACCTAACAACTTTCAGCGGGTGTAAAAATCAAACGAGTAATGATTTTTTAAATCTGTCAACGACAATTTTCTACTAAAATGTCAGACTTTCAAAGCCTGCTACCGAAAAATAAATTCATTAATTCCTTATATGACTTTGCGGAAACTTATCTAGTGGCCTACGTAACTCTCGATATTACGGAAAATGTAGTTTTGGTTCAAAATCAGTAGAATAGTCACATTCCTAAAGAAATAGTCTATAATCTATAATGCATAAAAATATCATCCAGATCTGACCAACGGCTCAAAATATAACATCGGGCTTAGGTTCCTGGGGGTGCATTCATTTCATTTAAAAATACCTATTTAAGTATTTAGTCAGGTAAAATCGGGGGTAAAATATTTTATTATTGGAATGCATTCTACAGCCAGGAATTTCTCGCAACACAAAAATAAAAAATTGTTTTGCTCAGTGGACTACTGAACCTATTATGGCAGACTTATAGGAATGCAACATTGTAAACTTATAATTCTCGCTGTTAACAAAAAAATGACGAAATAAATTTTTTCAGCTTCAATATTTTAGAGGTAATGTTTTCTCACGGTTTCAGTGGGCAGATAACTTATTATATTATGAAACACATCGACGATCTTATGACAAAACGGCACAAGCACCACGTAGTAGGAGTCACAAAAAATTGTATGTTTGATTTCTATTGATTATTTGTTCTTAAATGGATAAGTGTATATTATACGCTACGCGCATTTATTACATGAATTATTATATGTAATTTTTTTCATCTATCATGTGAGCTAAGCATTTGAGGTTAAATCTTACCCGATAAATGGCGTTTGGGCCAAATTATTTTTTACACAGTGTTTGTGCGAAATTAGTAAGCCAATTGTGATGTTGACATAAATTCATTTTAACTATTTTGGCGGTTGCACGACTATCATGCCAACTCCGATAAATGCCTTTTTGTAAAATAAATTGGCGGATGCGCCAAAAACATTTGGACAATTTTATAAAAATGTATTTAAAAAATCTTTACCCTTGTAAAGTTTGATATAAAAAATTTTTATAAAAGATATATTTTAATAATATGCTTAACGTTCATATCTTAGAGGTGACAATCTCTAAATATTTTAAGAATTAGAACAATTCTGGTTCGACGCGATAACCGTGCAGACGGCTCCGTTAACCCGCGTTAAAGTTTAGTGTTTTTCCGTACTAAAACGAGCGTTTCTGAGTGGAGAAATATAAACAGTAGTGAATGTGAGTGGGGGTTTTTATTTGCGTTAAATAACTGACAGGATTTGAGTGCCTGAAACGTAGTTAAACAAGTTGATAATAAATTGGGATTTTGTAAACAATAATCAGCTGGAGGACAAGTGCGCGCAAACGTCGGGAATTTTAATTTTCGCATGAGAGTTGGGCGCGGGCAGACCCAGTAGAGATACGAATGAGTGCAAACGAAGGTTCGACGGACGGCTACTCGACCGACGAAAGCAAACGTAAAAGAGAAGGCGGGGAAGAGGAAGTGACTTTTAGGAGGAGCAAGAAGATAAACCGAACACCAACTAAAACGAAGACAAAAGAGAGTGCAGAGATGGAAGAGATGAAAGCTATGATGACACAACTGATGAACGTGACACAAGTAATGAAAGAAATCAAGAATGAAGTCAGGGAAGTGAGAAAAGAAAATGAGGAATACAGAAATGAGGTACGGGCACTGAGAAAAGAGAATGAAGAACTGAGAATGGAAGTACAATTGTTGAATGAAAAGATGAAGGGTCTGGAGAAGATGGAATGGAGACTTGAAAGAGACGAAAGACAAACAAAGAAGAACAATTTTATTGTATCTGGATTGAGATTGGAAGGCAAGGAAGGTCTGGCGATGAAAGAGAGTGTTGAAGATTTCCTTAGCACTCAACTAGAGATTGAACCAAAATTGATACATGTTAAGAAAATTTCTGAGAGTATGTTGCTGGGAGTGGCCGAGGGATATGATAGAAAGTTAGAAATCATGAAGAATAAACATAAGTTGAACAAGTTAAAGGAAATGAGGGTGTTTATTGATGATGATCTTACGTACAAGGAAAGGGAGATTCAGAGGAAAATTAGACAAATGGCGGCGGAAGAGAAGAAGAAGGGTTTGAAAACAAAGGTTGGGTACCAATATCTGATCATTGAGGGTGAGAAATGGAAATGGTCTTATGAGTCGCAAAAACTGAAGAAGATGGAAAATGAAAAGATCCTGGAGATGGCAAAAAACTAATAGATGGGGAGGATACGGACGGATTGAAAATGACGGAAAGGCTGGAAAATGGACAACCGGATGATTGGAATATAACATTGACGAAAGGATCTACTGGGAGGGAGAGAGGGATGACGTGTGGGAAAAAGAAAAAGAAACGAGAATTCGAAGCCAATAAAGATAAAAATGTATGGCTCCTGGGAACCTGGAACATCATCATAAGGTTCTCAGTCCGAAGACTGGTTGGACGCGTACCTCCATTCTTTTCTATCCTGAGCTAACCTACGCATTTCCCTAAAAGTAGAACATCCTACATCCCTAACTATTTGAGAGCAGTAGTCTAATCTAGGCCTACCCCTACCTCTTTTTATTCCTATCTCTGACTCTAGTATGTCACGAACTATTCCTTCGTGTCTTAGAAGGTGTCCTACCATCCTATCTCTCCTACTCTTTATTGTTTTCCATACCTTTCGCTTTTCTCCAACTCTTTCTAATACTTCCCTATTGCTAACCTTATCTATCCACGGTATCTTCATCATGCGTCTGTAGCACCACATTTCAAACGCTTCTACTCTTTTTCTATCCGCTTCTCCTATTGTCCAAGTTTCGCACCCGTATAATGCCGTACTCCATACATACGACGTTAAGAGTCTCTTCCTAGTCTCTATATTAACCGTTCTCGAGCATAACAGTTGTTTCTTTTTGTTAAACGCAACTCGGCCCTGCGCCATTCTTTGTTTTATATCTTTAGTGCTCCTACCGTCTTGAGTTATTTTACTTCCTAAGTAGCAGAAATCCGCGACCTCCTCTATCTTCTCATTTCCAATTTGTATTTCCATTTTAGTTCTATTTTCACATCCCCTACATACCAAAATTTTAGTTTTCTTTTTATTGATTTTCATGCAGTAGCCCTGTGTCAAAACTGCTTCCATTTCATTCAAAGCCGCTCCTAATTCTTCTTTGCTAGATGCTAACACTGCTATATCATCCGCAAATCTGAGCATGTTAATAGTTTGGCCCTGTACATTGATCCCTGAGGCTGTTCTTTCCTTAACAATATTAATCGCATCTTCGATATATAAGTTGAAAACTAGAGGTGACAATGCACATCCCTGTCTCACTCCCTTCCGGATATCTACTTCCCTTTGTTCCTGCTCACATTCTGTAACTGCCTTTTGCTCTTTGTAGAGATTATGTATTATTCTTCTGTCCCTGTATTTCATCCCTACCTTACTCAGCACTTCGAACATCTTCCCCCATTTTACGTTGTCGAAGGCTTTTTCTAAATCTACAAATCCTATATAGACGCTCTTTCTCTTTTCTATCGTTTTTTCTATAATTACTCGTAAAGCTAGAATGGCCTCACGCGTTCCTCTATTTCGTCTAAATCCGAACTGATCTTCTCCTAATATTTCTTCCGCCTTTTTCTCCATCCTTCTTTGCACAATTCTAGTTAAAATTTTTGACGCATGGGAAGTTAAACTGATAGTTCTAAAATTTTCGCATCTATCCGCGCCTTTTCTTAAAGCTACTATGATGTTCCGTTTGTAATCTTCTGGAATCTCACCTGTCAGGTATATGCGACTAACTAATTTAAATAAACGATCTATTACCTCTTGACCTGCGCACTTTAAGATTTCTGCCTGCAAGCCATCTATACCTGGTGCTTTATTATTCCTTAAACTTTTTAGTGCTATCTCAAACTCTTCTCTCATTATAGGACTCCCTAGGTTATCCCCCTCTACACTGCTTTCACTTTCTAATACATACGATCAATAAATGGGAAGGAACAGGAACTCAGTGGTGAATTTACCAAAGCGAATTTAGACATAATGACTATCACAGAGACTAAAAAGAAAGGGCAGGGGGAGGTTATATTGGAGGATGGGCATTTATTAGTATATGGTGGAGTCTCACAGGAAAAGAGAGCAGCGGAAGGTGTTGGTTGTATTATTAATAAAAGGATTGTCAACCAGATAAGAGGATGGAAAAGCCATTCGAACAGGTTGTTGTCAGTGGATATACAAGTTGGAAAGAGTAGTAGGATGACAGTAATAGCTGCATATGGACCAAATGCAAATGAAAGGTCGGAAGAAAAGGATAAATTCTGGGAGGATCTGAATAGAATAACTGAAGGTTGTAAGGGAAGAATATATATATAGCTGGAGATCTCAATGGCAGAGTGGGAAATGATGTACAAAAAACGAATGTAATAGGTAGATATGGCGAAGAAACAATCAATAATAATGGACACAGAATAATAGATTACTGCATACTAAATGATATGGTTGTCACGAATACTTTTTTCCAGCATAGGGAGATTCATAAATATACACGGCAGGGCAAACAAAACGAACGGTCACTAATTGACTATGTGACGGAAAGAAGTAACAGAAAATATATAATGGATGTGAAAGTCAGAAGAGGGCCCGAAATTTATAGTGATCATTTTATGCTGGTGGCAAAAATAAAGAATAATGATGTTAATAAACCAAGAAGTGAACTGAGTGGAGGAAGAAAGAAGGCAAAAGAATATAGAAGAATCAAGACTTATAAATTGAGGGAATTGGACGTTGCTGATAAATATAAAGAGTTGGTTAGCATTAGGGTGAAAGCAGAGAGAATTTGTGGCTTAAGAGAAAATGTCGAAAGCTTGTGGCAGAGGTTTAGGAAAATTATAACTGAAGTAGCAGAAGTTACTTGTGGAGTAGTGAGACCTAATAGCGGTAAAAGGCAGACAGTTTGGTGGAATCAAGAAATAAAGAATGAAGTGAAAATAAAGAAACAGAAATGGAAGGAATATTTGATAAAAAAAAAACAGATGAGAGCTACGAGATATATAAAATCCAGAGACTTAAAGTTAAGAATATGGTCAGAGATGCAAAAGAAATTAGTTGGCAGAAGTTTGGTGAGAAAATGGAGACAAACAGCAAGGAAAATCAGAAACTATTTTATAGAGTTCTTAAAACCATGAGAAAGACTAATGCGACACAAAGTGTGACGATCAAAAGTAAAAAAGGGGAATTACTGACGGAGGAAGATGAAATAATGAACCGATGGAGACAGCATTTTGAGGAAATACTGGGAACTAACAGAGATAATATAGCAAGAAGAGGAGAGCACGGGGAAAGCCTAACAACGGGGTGGGTTGGTAATTATGGAAACAACGTAGAAGACATGGAGATAACTGAAGAAGAACTCAAAGAAGCAATAAGAGAGACAAAGAACGGTAAAGCGCCAGGCCATGACGGTGTGACAACTGAAATGATGAAAAATCTTGGAGAGGAAGGAACTCAGATGTTCTTGGAGATATGCAATAAAGCATGGAAGCAGAGAGTGACACCAAAACACTGGAAGACAGGAGTGATTTTGCCGATATTTAAAAAAGGCGATGCAAAAAACTGTGATAACTACAGAGGAATAACGCTCTTAAGTACAGCAGTCAAAATTTATGAACGAATTCTAGAGAGAAAGCTAGTAAGAATTATCGAACCAACACTAAAGGAGACACAGAGTGGTTTTAGAAGGGGAAGGAGCATCCAAGATCATATATTTACAATGAAGGATATAATACAAAAAACAGTATTGAGTAAGAACAAAGCTTTCTTCGCTTTTATTGATTTGGAAAAGGCTTTCGATAAAGTAGAGAGACAGAGAGTTTGGGACACCCTACTTAAACGGAATGTAGATGGACAGCTGATAGAAGGAATAAAGAGCATATACACAGAAAGTATAAATTATATTGCATATAGAAGAATGAAATCAGAAACTTTTGAGACTTTGGAAGGACTTAGACAAGGTGGGGTGTTGAGCCCCGTATTGTTCTGTGTCTTTATGGATGAAATTATGCGACAATGTGAACCAAAAGTAAGAGGAATACGAATAGGCTATAATCGACTTGCCCCAGTAGTAATAAAAGAATGTGCATTTGCGGATGATGTGGTCATTATGGCTGACTCCGAGAAGAATCTACAAAAGAATTTAGAAATATGGAATGAAGTGTTGATAGGTAATGGAATGAGAATCAACACACGGAAGACTAAAGTAATGATGGCTTCCAAGGAACAAGAAGTATTGAACATAAAATTGGGAGTGGAGAGAATAGAACAGGTGAAACAATTTAAATATTTAGGAGTGACAATAGAAAAAAGTGGTAATCAGGAAATGGATATAACTGAAAGAATTGAGAAGACTATGAGAACATACTATAGCATGAGAGGTAATTTTATTAGGAAAAGGGAAATATCAAGAGATACGAAGATGACTATATTTAAAACGATCTTTAGACCAATCCTGACATTCGGAAGCGAAACATGGACCCTAACAAGAAAATTAAAAAGCAAGATTCAGGCGACAGAAATGAGGTACTTGAGAGATGTTAAAGGAGTCACAATATTGGATAGAAGGAGAAACTCAGAAATAAGGGGGGAATTAGAAATAATACCGATATTGGAATTTGTTGAGAGACGACAGTTAAGCTGGTGGGGACACTTAAGGAGGATAGGACCTGATCGACAAGTGAAGAGAGTTTGGGAAGCTAAAATAAAAGTGAGAAGAGGTAGGGGGAGGCCAACTGAAAGTTGGAGTAGTGTGGTGAATAAAATATTGCAGAATAAAGGAAAAACAGTAAGTGAGGCAAGAAATTTAGCGAACAATAGAAAAAAATGGGTTGACTTTGTAAATAATTAGTGAATGGTATGCCCCGACACCGAAAGGTACAGGGGGTTAACGGACTATATATATATATATATATATATATATAG
The DNA here is from genome assembly GCA_963966045.1 of Xestobium rufovillosum. Taxonomy (NCBI): domain Eukaryota; kingdom Metazoa; phylum Arthropoda; class Insecta; order Coleoptera; family Ptinidae; genus Xestobium; species Xestobium rufovillosum. The sequence continues at coordinate 38,576,974 of OZ014494.1, read as the reverse complement.
AACAAAATCACAGAAGAAAACATTGCCGTAAAATTTGGAGTAAAAGGTAGGTCAGGTCATGTTAACAATATTTTTTCCTGGTTCTTGATAACCTTCTTAACGTGACGTCAAGGAGAATAAAATGCAGTTTAATTTTACTCCTACTGTCTCTTTTGGTGGAGGCTCAGTTGTGGTGTGGGGTGGCATATGTTTAGGGGCACGCACAGAATTGGTGGTGGACGATGGTGGTGCTTTAACTGCAGATAGGTTCATAAGAACCGTCCCAATCTTAAACTTTCACAAACCTTATCGGATCACCATACCGATAGAGGGAGTGGAGGGCAATTCACAAAGGGCGAGAGAACAGGATGGAAACATTTGGTATACAGATGGGTCCAAAACTGTACATAGTACTGGGGTGGGTACTGCTGGCAAAAGCCCAGGGAATGAAATTAGCATAAACCTGGGCAGCCTTGCAACTGTTTTCCAGGCAGAAATTACTGAAATTTCCGTATGTGTGCAGGAGATGATCAGGAGGTCCTTTCAAAACAGGAGGATCCAGATTCTTACTGACAGCCAGGCAGCACTGAAAGCTCTGGAAGCTACAAAGATACAATCCAGAACAGTAAAAGACTGTGTGGACTAGCTGGCTTGTCTAGCAGTACATAACAAGGTTATTCTACGATTGGTGAAAGGCCATCAAGGAAGTGAAGGGAACAAAAAATCAGACCTTTTAAGACAAAAACATACCTCTTACTGGATGGGGACTCCTGGACTGAGGCAATCGCGGATGTTCATTAGCGGACCATCCAGCAAGAGAGCTGAAGAATTAATACGACTGGGTAAGAACCAGCTGAGATGGGCAGTAGGACTATTTACGGGACACTGTTCACTTATGAGACATTTTACCACTATTGGAGTGAAGGACAATCCTGATTGCAGGATGTGTGGAAAAGAGGAGGAAACTTCTCATCACATACTATGCGAATGTCCGGCTCTTGGCGCAGCTAGACATACAAGCTTTGGAGCTATGTTTGTAGAACCAAAAGTAATAGCAGATGCACCCATAAGTCTTGTCCTAAAATTTTTTGAGGGGACCGAACTTATGAGATAACCATGTACAGGGGCACAATAAGCTTAAGCTTCAGTGCTAGGGGCCAGAAACCTACCCCGTAAGACATAATAAATAATAGGTTCATAAGGCATATTCTGTAAGACCATGTGGTACCTTTCGCTCCATGTATCGGGAAAAATTTTGTCTTCATGCAAGATAATGCTCGCCCGCACGCCGCCCACTGTGTATGGGACTTTTTAAACCAAGTGGGTGTAAGCCAAAGTGAATAAGAGAAGTGCCTCCACTCCGTGCGGATACTGAGCTACGCAAATGTAATGTTTCTAGGCGACTGGAGTGGGGGAACTGGGCCGAGCGTCCGCGCGATTATACCGATGTCGAATGTATTGTGTATGATGCATTGATTTCATTACATTACCAAAAAATGGATTTATAGTGAAAAAGATACACGTTTGACGGTGGTCAACATAGACAGGTTAACCACTTATGTAAAATTATAGAAATTCCTCGGTTTCAACAAAAAGCGGTCAACTTATACGTCAATATTCACATAGGATTCACTGTATTTCAATTATTTAAAGTCAGGCCGTAAAGTAAATTCAGCAGCTCTTACAAAAGTCATATTTATTTTGAATATAATCTTGACAATTTCTTATTTTCTCAGTTCTGTTTTTTGAGGCCTGCATTTTGCTGCTTAGAATAAAATTGCATTCTTAACAATATGTAATTATGGCCCAATGACGCCAACACATATTGATTCGTGAGATTTACATTCATATTTTAAAGTACCTACTACAGTTACTTTTACTTAAGAAATCATATAGTTAGGTCGTAAGCATCTCTGGTATCAATATGCTTGGGAAAAAACGTTATAGTTTTCTTAATAAACAATATGTAAGAACTGGGATGCCCAAGTTAGTGTTCCCCTTGTTAAAGTGACTTCGTCTGAAATATTTTCGGGGTCCAACTGGTTGTTTTCAAGCTAAGATAAGCATGTAATACAATTGGTAATTGATGACAGATTTTACAAATAATCCAGCCAGGTAAAATAAATAACAGAATCAATTATTACTTCCTTATAGCACCAACTTTGTTTTGCAGTACCCGCTTTAATTAAATTTTGTTTCTATTTGTTTCCTTCGAATCAAAATGTTTTTCAAAAACGGAGCCCTATCGAGCAATTGCCCGAGGCCATTTAGCTGCTAATTTTGCTTGTTTTGAAATGGAGAAAAATGCTGTTTTTCCGTACGAAATTATATTTTGGGATACAGCATTTACGCCCCTTTATTCACTTTAACCAGAGTACTTCCTGAACGCTAAAACGATATGTATTATTGCATATGGCCAAGCGGTACGCCCGAACGAATGGCCCAGTTTGCTGCACACGGCACCAATGCCAGTATTACAGTTGCGTAGCCCGCTCTTCTGCTGCAACAGCTATCAAGTGGAGACACTTCTCTTATTCACTTTGGTGTAAGCACTATGAATTGCCCTGCATGTTCTTCAGACCTTAAACTGATTGAACAAGCCTGGGACATGCTAGGCAGATGAATGAGATCAAGAATTCCTGCTGTCCAAAACAGAGAGCAAGTGAGAGTTGCTTTATTTGAACCATGGGAGAATTTGCCTCAAGAAATGATCTCTGGCCTCATCAGAAGTATGTGAAGACGGATGACTGTAGTTATAAGGGCTCGTGGAAGAAACACAGGTTATTAAAAAACTAATCTTTGCACTTTTTCATTCGTTACTTATTATTGTTTAAAACCCATTAAATTGTAAAACTCTTTTGTTGTAGTGTTAGAAGTTTTTCAAAATTGCATGTTTCGAATGTGCATGGAAAACCGTAGACCACTGGTTTCGTCCTTTTGGGACTCATCAGTACGGTGCTTTGCCCTACACACTCGAACTATGCAATATTGCTTGCTTTATATATACTTACACGCTTGGTGTAAGTATTAGCAAGAGCTAATTATTTGCCGAATTATGGGGCGGTTATGAGCAGTACTGGACCGTTCGAACAACTACTCCTCGGGCATTGAATCTTGTTTATTACTTTTTCTAACAGGCTTTCAAATGGCACCAACCTTTGCAAAATATGTAGTTAATATTTTCTGTCTTGACTATTTGGTAGAAATCCATGATGAAATAGAAAATTACTATGCGTACTACCAATAAGTATAAAAATTATTTTATTGACCGGTTTCAAGATTCACAAACGATCTCATCATCAGAAATGGTAAATAAAATTGTAAACAAATTATTATGACAGTTGACAAGGAAACTAAAATTGATAAAACAATACAAAAAATAATGATATCCATGAAACATGTTAACTAGATAACTGAATTTCAGTATTTACCTACGGGGCATAAGAAAACGCAAAGGAAATTCGAATACCTCGTACCTTGAAGGGAAAAAACAATGAATTTAAAGAAAACCAATTCGGGAAAAAACAATAAATTCAATTGAAAAAACCTTCAAGGTTTTGTGTTTGTGTTTTTTTGTACCTCAGAATGGTTTGTTTATTTTTTGTTAGCTGTTTTCCAATAAATACACGTTTCTATGTAATTACTGATGCCTTCATTTCTTTAGACAAAACGGAGGAATTTGACTGATGCTTGGTCAATTGACTGGTAAATTGACTACAAAAGATTTTGACCGGTAAAAATCACAACTCTAATCTTGGGCAATGGAAGGTCCAGGCAAAGGGTCAGGGGCTGTGGAAAGTCCAGGCTGAACAGCAAGTTGGTGATCAGTATTTGAACTAACCCTTGGCACCATGCATAACCTACTTCTGTATACTTATCTCTTTCGTTTAACCTAAATCCGTAATGTAAAAGAACGGAAACCGTGCTGATCAGCTCCAGTAGAGCGAAATCATGATATGCGGTTGTTGTGTGCGAGCGAACCAAAACTCTTCTTCTTTTCTTGCTAATTTATGTCGCCGTAGTGGGGCCTTGTACTGCTTTTTGTGTAAGCTTGGAGCACGTCGGATCCTTAATACCTGCATTCGTTGATAACAGGGGGTTTCCGTAGAAGAGGAAGACGACCTGAACAAGCCCCTTGCAGTACCACTGTCTGAAGCAGATGAGGCGACACAAGGTATTAATTCATGTAATATTTTGCAGCATTATGCATCTTTACTAATCATTTTTCTCTATAATAACATTAATCATTCAATAACATTTTCTTCAGTTGAAGAACAGCAACAACTTGCTGTTCAGCCTGGACCTTCCACAGCCCCTCACCCTTTGCCTGGACCTTCCATTGCCCAAGATCCTTCACCTGGACCTTCTAGTGCCCAAGAAACATTTCCTGGACCACCAACAAAAAACCAGAGACGACTAAAATAACTACGCACATGACATCAGGTATTTCTTCATACATCGATAGTTCACCATACAAAACTTATCTGTCTTTTGTAACCATGTTCTAACACTAAATGCCTTCTTTCTTTTTCAGATGGAGAACCTGCTCGAAGTGATGACCCAATCCTGGGCTCGACTTTCACTTATTTCATGACACATGTACATTACTACATACAGATTTCATATTCAGCTTTATATTCAGGGTCATGTACCTATATATCGTAAACATAATTTATTAATGTTTTCATCAAACATGCTTTGCCATTAATTCATTCAAAACAACCTCTTTTAAGCGAAAGTATAGCGCCGATGAGAGTTATACAGGTGGGAGTGGTCGTTTTGGGTTAGGGCGCACAAGGCATTTTTCGTAATTTTCGCTTTGCTCCCTCCCCCCTTATGAGAAAATTGAATGTTAGAGACGGTTCTTGTAGAAAATTTAATGTACTTTCAAGTGGTATAACGGCTTTTGTTGATAACGTATATTTTTCGAGTTGTAGGTGGCGGAAGTAGACGTTTCTGACGTTTTCGCAGAAGGGACAAAAAGTCGCAGTTTCTCAGCGCGCTCTAGCGCCGATACCCCTCGTCAGAAAATCAAAGACGGCTAGTGCATTTTGTAGGAAATTTTGTATACTTTAATTTTCTATAGAATGGCCATCTTCGAAAAACGCCTAATTTTCGAGATATAAGTGAAAAACTGAAAAAAAGTGCGAAAATGTTGAGGTTTTTGCGTTTTTCGTTGAGAAGCCAACCTCCTACAAGGCAGCAAACTTGAAATTCGGATTCGGCACCCCAAAAAACATATAGAACCGTTGAGAAAAAAACTTCCGCAATTTTGTTACGAAAACGTCAGTTTTGAACACCGATTGACTGGACTATGTGTCGTTTTGGCATAAGACAGTCGACATGGTACTACATAAACAAAATAAAACAAATGAAGGTAGGTACCTTGCTCATTGACAAGTCCTGTGCTCACATACCTATCAGGTCTGCTTCTTCTGTAATGTGCAATTGCTTCAGTAGGAGGCCTGATAGGATACTTGCCACTGGATTTCAGTACTTTTTCAATATCTCTCCTCTCAAATAAGCTTATGACAGGTATGTTCCATAAGGCTTCTTCTCTCATAACTGGTCCATACTTCTTATGCATATCGTCATAAAATTCGTGAATTTTATTGAGATGATATCCTCCAAAAGTATACACCCATCTAGTGCCAAAAAATGGCAAAGATAATGGTCCAGGTACAACTGCAGAATCTTCTGGATGTTCATTCTGTGTACGTCTCCACCAAGAGGGCCTGTAACCCACCAGCAAGGAGAAAATTGCGAAAATTACAACGCTGATTACATCTAAGCAACAAGATAGCCGCTCCAACATCTAAAAGCAATTATTATTTACATAATTTATTGAACATTGAGCACATACATCAAACATTTAGTAATAATTTGTCTAACTACCTGTGAATGTTTGTGTTAATGCCGCGTTTTAGTGTTATAGAAGGCACTGCAACTATAAATCTACTTAAAAAATATTGTACTAACCTTGATTTACACTTGAGAACCGTTTTAAGCGACAAATTAAATGCTATCTACATATTAACTCTATAAATTACATTATCTTTTATTTAATTTTAAAGATATGGGCCTCATCCAGTGATCCATCTACTTTTAGGTTAAAAAAAATGCGCAACACGCTGACGCTGACACCAACGAGGTATTCATAATTGAAATTGAAAATATGAAAATACACCGCGAGCCCAACTCAGTCAACTTAAAGGTTCAACAGCCGGTTTAGTACCCGTATCGCCGTATACTTTTTAGCAGTAACGGTACAGGCGGCGAACTCGTACTATTTCCGTCATTTTTGTTCTTGTTGGTTCTGGAATTTGCTATTTCTGTAACTGATAAGAAACCCAGATAAAAGAAGTGGTGCTAATAATTCAATTTATGGCTTCATTGCGTCAAAGAATTTATCTAATCTTTTTCGCATTATAAACATAAAGTTTAATGAACTTACTGTTTGTTAATTACAACAGGTAGGGTAGGTACAGGGTGTTTCACTTAAAGTTTCCCCCCCCCCCCCCACTTTATCGCCGTTATTTCTATCCATAATTCCAGAAGGATGTTTAATATAGAATTTTTAGTTTTGATACCTAGAACCGAACCTAGTTATGTTTACAATATCATCATTAAGTTTTCAGTCCGAAGATACTAATTGGACGCGTAGGTACCTACCTCCAATCCTGAGCTAACCTATCCATTTCCTCAAAAGTCGAACATCCTACAACCCTAACTATTTGGGAGCAGGACCAGATACCCAGTACCCCCTGCCTCTTTTTATTCCTATCTCTGACTCTAGTATGTCGCGAACTAAGCAACTAAGCCTTCGTGTCTCAAAAGGTGTCCTATCTCTCCTGTTCCTTACTGTCTTCCATAAATTTCGCTTTTCTCCAAGTCTTTCTATAATACCTCTCTGTTGCTAACCTTATCAATCCACGGCATCTTATTCATCATGCGTCTATATTAGCACCACATTTCAAATGCTTCTAGTTTTTCCTATCCGCTTCTCCTATCGTCCAAGTTTCGCACCCGTACAATGCCGTACATACGTTTTTAAGAGCCTCTTCCGAGTTTCCACATTTATCATTCCTGAGCATAATAGTTGTTTTTTTATTAGGTAAATGTAATTCGGCCCTGCGCTATTCTTTGTTTTATATCTCTAGAGCTCCTACCATCGCGAGTTATTTGACTTCCTAAATAGCAGAAATCTGAGACCTCCTCTATCTTCTCGTTTCCAATTTGTATTTTCGTTTTAGTCCTAGTTTCACGCCCCTACACACCAAAACTTTTGTTTTCTTTTTATTGATCTTCTTACCATAGTCCTCCGCCAAAACCGCTTCCATTTCGCTCAGAGCCCTTCCCAATTCTTTTTTGCTGGATGCTAATTTACTGCTATATCATCCGCGAATTTTAGCATATTAATAGTTTGGCCCTGTATATTAATTCCAGCAGATTCTGTCTTTAACAATATTAATCGCATCTTCGATATAGGTATAAATTGAAAACTAGAGGCGATAACGCACATCCCTGCCTCACACTGCCGTTTGCTCTTTGTATAGATTATGAATTATTCTTCTATCCCTATACTTCATCCCTACATTTTTGAGCACTTCGAACATCTTCCATTTTACATTGTCGAAGGCTTTTTCAAATCTACAAATTCTATACCTATAGGCGCTCTTTCCCTTTTCTATTATTTTTTCTATTATTACTCGTAAAGCTAGAATGACCTAGTGCGTTCCCCTATTTCTTGTAAATCCGAACTGTTCTTCTCCTAATATTTCTTCCGCCCTTTTCTTCATCATTCTTTGCACAATTCTAGTTAAAATTTTTGACGCGTGGGAAGTTAAACTGATCGTTCTAAAATTTTCACACCAATCCGCGCCTTTCCTTTTTGTCAAAGCTACTATGATGTTCCGTTTATAATTTTCTGGAATCTCGCCTGTCAGGAATATGCGACTAACTAGTTTAAATAAACGATCTATTACCTCTTGACCTGCACACTTTAAGATTTCTGCCTGCAAGCCATCTTATACCTGGTGCTTTATATTGTTTCTTAAACTTTTTAGTGCTAGCTCAAACTTTTCTCTCATTACTACTTATAGGACACCTAGGTTATCCCCCTCTACACTGCTTTCGCTTTCTAATATATTTAGTACTTCCTGTCCCGCATATAAGTTTTCCAAATATTCTTTCTACTTATCTGCCTTCTCCCCGCTTCCGATTAGGATATCTCCTGCCTCATTTCTAATGTTTTTGATACTAGATCAAATTTCTCTTAATGATTTTATATGCTTCATCAGTCTTTCCTACTTTGAACTTATCTTCCACTTCTTTGCATTTATTATCGATCCATTGCTCTTTCGCTTTTCTGCATTTCCGAATAATTTCTCACTTGATCGCTTTATATCTTTGTTTCCCTTTTTCACCTAGCCTATTTTTATATTTTCGCCTTTCCTCTATTAGACTCACAATATGTTTTGTGATCCAGGGTTTTCTACTTTCATTGTGTTTATGATCCAAAATATCTCTAACTGCGGAATCTAAACTATTATTAATGCAATTCCATTCTGCCTCTATGTCCCTAACCATATTTTCACCCGCGCCCTTTAGTAGGTACTTCGTTTGTCTTTTTCTTGAACTTATCGCGTGTATTATCATCTTTTATTTTCTCTAGGTCAAGATACCTTCTTCCGCTTCGTTTTTTTCAAAATCTTAAATTTAAGATTGGCCTTCATAACCATACTATGTTGTGACCACTATCTATATTTGCTCCTGGATAACTTCTACAGTCCCTAACTTGATTTCTAAATCTTTGCCTAACGAGAATGTAATCTATTTGATATCTCTCTAGGTATCCTTGCATCTTCCACGTTTAGCGTCTCCTAATTGATGGTGAAATCGAGTGTTCGCGACCGTTAGGTTATGTTTATCGCAGAACTCTATCAGTCTAACTCCCCTATCGTTCCTATTGCCTAATCCAGAGGGGCCAACTACTTTTTTTCGCATAACAATTCCTACTCCCGAATTTCCTCCTACAGATCCTGTGTGTATTACTCTAAAATCTCAGCTCCAGAAGTCTCCCAGCTTCTGGCCATCGCACTTCACTAATACCTACCACGTCTAATGCTAACCTATCCATCTCAATTTTCAAATTTTTTAACTTTCCTACTTGTTTCATGCTTCTAACATTCCACGCTCCCCGAAGCAGTCCCCGCCCGGAGATCCGAATGTGGGACTATTTTACCTCCGGAATATTTTTACTGCAGAAGATGTCATCATCATAAATTAAAGTACGCTGTACAGCTGTACTAGGGATAAAATAATGTGGTGGTTTCCCGTTGCCTTCCACATCTCAATAGTGTGTATCACAGTACCATATCGACCCTCACGATCTCTGTCACTCTGATTACTGAAAGAGCTGCTGCCCCCTTTTCAGATTTAGTCTGCCTTCTCAAATAGAAACCCCTCCAATATGGTTAAACCTATGGTTCGGCTCTTTAGATCATTGAAGCACGCAAATCATCCCACCCGTTTAGTATTACTAGAACTGCGTCAAGGTACAAGTTCGTTGGGATAGCGTTTTTTGCATGCGGATACCGCATACGAATGTTTATAGCGACACTACAGCCTTAAATGAGACTTTCTATCCAAATATACTGAGTGGCTATGGAAGTATGCCTATACGGAATAAAATAACCTGGTTATTATGAAAGACAAACTTCTAAACTTTCAGATAAGCACAATAAGCCGCTTAAGTAAGAACCTAACATAAGTTCAATACATCATTGGTTCCGAGGCGTGATGGTTTGATGGTTAGAGTATAGAGTGCTGGATTAAAATACAGCAGGAGTGGGTTTAGTCTCTAGAGTCCACGAGCCTTTTCTCATATTATGGGTCGACTTAACTCAAGGAAGTGAGTACCTTCTTGGGCTTTGTCCTTAAGTATTAGCTCCGATTTGTAAAGGAATTCGATTATGTAGCAAAACCACTTCACCGGTTGACGGAATAAGGCAAATCGTAGGTAGTTTGGTCGAAGGAGTGTTACTTATAGTGTATGTGACCTGTTTAGTTTTCGTATAGTTATTTATTTTGGTATTATTTTGGAGCCGCGTTTTTTGTTGAAATGGGTTTTTTGAAAGCGACAGATGAGCTTCTTGAGCCGCGCGCTGCATGAGATTTTTAGTATAGTAGTAGTCGTACCAGTACTCGTTGCTGTTAGTTTCCGAATTATAGTATTCAGAAAAGTCGATGTATTGTCATTGAATTAAAGTCGCGAGTGCATTGTTTGTTGTTGTGTTACTTGATTATCCACCCCCCTATAACTACATCCACCCCCGGTCGCCACCATACAGCCAGGCGACGGCGAACACAAGGAGCGCTCCCCATCAACCAAGACACCACGTCCAGGTAAGTGGGGCGATTTCCTCGTCCACATTCTAATTCTTACATACAGTCCGCTATATACACCCCCATTTTTTGGTCCTTCGAGCCGGATAGTTCATCTACGAAATTAAGGGTCGTGTTTGACGCGTCCGCGAAAACCTCAAATGGTTTGTCACTTAATGATACTCTGTTGAATGGAGCAAAATTGCAGAAGGACATCGCTACTCTATTGTTGCAGTTTAGGGTTCCTGTTGTGGTATTCACCGCGGATATAAAACAAATGTATCGACAGATTTTGGTTGCTGATTGTCATCGAGATTATCAACGAATTCTTTGGCGTTTTGAATCTTCGGATGAAATTCAGGAATTTTGATTAAATACCGTAACTTCGGTGTATAGATATTAGTTTTTTACTTTTTCCATTTTTTGCGTACGGAGGTAAAAATGTCAAGTTCGAGTTCGAATTCTATGATAGTTTCTGAATTTAAACTTAGGTATGAGGCAATTACTCAAATTTGTAAAGATTTTGAAACGGCTCATATTAAAATTGTGTCCGAAATTGTTAAACCTGAGGAGCTAGCGCAACAAGATAAGATCGAACAGGACTTTGATAGTTTACAATATACTATTAAATCGATTTATGCGGATATTTTTAAGGATGTAAATAATTGTGCAGCTTCTATGAAAGCGTTGATTGAGTTGTTGACTTCTCAATCAACGATGAAAGCTAGCGTAAGCCTGCCTAAAATTAGTTTACCCGTTTTTAATGGCAACTTTAAAGATTGGCCGCATTTCAGAGATTTTTTCGAGAGTCTTTTTCATAACAATGGTTCGTTAACAGATGTAGAAAAGTTTGAATATTTACGTACGTCTCTTACCGGCAAACCATTGTCGCTTATTAGAAAATTTCCGCTTTCTGGTGAAAATTGTAAAAATGCTTTCGATGCACTTTGCAAGCGTTATCAAAGTAAACGTAGATTAGCTTTCGCCCATTGGGAAGAAATATTAAGTGTTGCGGTTAAACCTAAACAGTCGAATTCGTTGCGCATGTTGTTGGATTGTTTTTCAGAAAACTTAGCCGTATTAACCACTTTAGGCTTCAACGTAAAGAATTGGGATTTTATTTTGTTCCATTGTTTGATAAATAAGCTCGATTCCGATATTCGCGAATGTTTCGAGGTTCATCACGATTCGTCGGCAATTCCTACGTTCGATTTTTTGATTGCATTTTTAGAAACTCAGTGTACTGCCAAAGAACTATCTGAACCGGTCTCTACTCATGCACCTTCAAAGGGTTTGGTTTCGAAAGTGGGGAAGGTACCATATTCTTTTGCTGCCAGTGAAAATCAAACTGTTCGTTGTAGTTGTTGCGGGGAAGTTCACTCGTTGATTAAATGTGATAGATTTTTGGAGAAATCTCCGCGTGAGCGTTATGCTTTTGCAAAGGAAAATCGATTGTGCATTGCGTGTTTGATGGATTCACATATGATAAAAACTTGTCTTTCGAAGTATCGTTGTCGTGTGTGTAAATCAACCCATCATACGTTATTGTATTTTGATGGTAACTCGTCCACTACACCCCCTCTGCCCGCAGCAAGTCCTCCTGTTGTTGATAATGGAGAACACTTAAAGGTAAATCTGTTGACTAACACTCCCAAATTTAAATCTACGGTTTTGTTGTCTACTATTCGAGTAGGTATCTTGGATGTTTATGGAAATGTTCAGCAGCTTCGTGCTTTGTTGGATGCAGGTAGCCAAGTTAACTTCATAACTCATCGTTGTATGCAGCAGTTGGGCTTGAAAGGTTCCCGCTTGAATATCCCTATTAGAGGTATTGGAGAAACTGCATTGCGGTCATCCACCATAGTTTCGCTATCGGTTTTTCCGCGATCTTCAGCACTTCCCCGCTTGGAGATAGATGCTGTAAGCCTACCGAAGATTTGTGAGGATATGCCTGCAGTACGCGTACCTATTTCTGATTGGTCGTTTTTAAAGGAATTAGATTTAGCCGATCCAGAATTTGACGTACCGGGGCGTATCGATTTGTTGTTGGGCGCGGGGGTCTATCCAAATCTGATTCAGGGTGGACGTAGGTATGGAGCCGTGGGCCAACCGATGGCGATGGAGACTCGTTTTGGATGGATTCTTGTAGGTGAGGTGAACTGCGCATCACCGTTGGTTAGCTCGTTTTTTGTTTCGTCAGAAATTTCGTTGGACATGGCGGTGCGACGGTTCTGGGAGTTGGAGGAAATTCCGGCACGCTCGGTAGTTTCACCTCAAGATCAGTTATGTGAAGAGTTGTTCAACAAATTCTATACTCGCGATTCCACAGGTCGTTTTATCGTATCGCTTCCCTTCAGTGAAGGGGAACCGAGGTTGGGAAATTCAAGGGCAGTTGCGCTTAAACGTTTCGTTTTGTTAGAACGTCGTCTTCTGAATGACGAAAAATTGTATGATCTATACAGATCCTTTCTTCAGGATTATCTCGATAGTCAGCATATGACATTGGTTGCGTCCTCGCTTACAGATAATTCCGATATGGTTTATTACATTCCGCATCATTGCATTTTGCAGCCGGATAGTTCATCTACGAAATTAAGGGTCGTGTTTGACGCGTCCGCGAAAACCTCAAATGGTTTGTCCCTTAATGATACTCTGCTGAATGGAGCAAAATTGCAGAAGGACATCGCTACTCTATTGTTGAAGTTTAGGGTTCCTGTTGTGGTATTCACCGCGGATATAAAACAAATGTATCGACAGATTTTGGTTGCTGATTGTCATCGAGATTATCAACGAATTCTTTGGCGTTTTGAATCTTCGGATGAAATTCAGGAATTTCGATTAAATACCGTAACTTATGGGGCTACTTCTGCTCCTTTTCTTGCCATTCGTACCCTTATCCAGTTGGCTCGGGATGGTGCTCGTTCGCATTCCCGCGCATCGCAGGTGTTGTTATCGGATGTATACATGGATGATATTTTGTCAGGCTGTGATTCGCTGGAAGATGCTAAATCGTGTCAGATCGAACTGATTGAGCTGCTGAGAGAAGGTGGCTTCGAACTGCGCAAGTGGGCCAGCAATGATCCTGCACTCTTAGAGCATCTTCCGCCAGAATGTTGTTTAACTCAAGGTCAAACATTGTCGTTAGATGATACCGAATCCGATTTTATTAAGATCCTTGGGTTACGCTGGAGCCCTTCAATGGACTACTTTTCGTTTCAGGTAAATTTTCGTAATTTAACGTGTACCAAACGCGTAATATTGTCTGAACTTGCAAGGATTTTCGATCCATTAGGGTTATTGACACCCTTGTCGTTTTTTGCAAAGCATATGATCCAGCAACTTTGGAGTAGTGGGTTAGACTGGGACGCCACACCGCCTGATAAAATTATAAAAATGTGGAGCAGATACATTGAAGAGTTGCCGTGCCTGTCTGAGTTGCGAATTCCGCGCAGGGTTATAATCCAAAATCAAGAGTGTCAGTTGCACGGGTTTTGCGATGCGTCTGAGTCGGGATACGGTGTTGTCACTTATTTTCGGTTGGTCGATCCTAGTGATAATGTTGTTTCGGTTAGATTTATTAGTGCTAAGTCGAAGGTAGCCCCATTGAAAAGAATATCTCTTCCTCGCCTGGAGTTGTGTGCTGCTGTTTTGCTGGCCGATTTAATCACATTTGTTTTGAAGACTTTTTCAAATCGTGTAGTTATCAACGAAATTTTTGCTTGGTCGGACTCGACAGTTAGCTTATCGTGGATACATTCTTCCCCTCATCGCTGGGGTACATTTGTTAGTAATAGGGTCACTCAAATCCAGGAGAGAGTTGCTCCTTCTCACTGGCGGCACGTGCGATCCTCTAGCAATCCGGCTGATTGCAATTCAAGGGGTTTATTTCCTAAGGAACTTCTTAACCACTCGCTTTGGTGGGAGGGCCCGTCTTGGTTGAGTCTTCCTATGAGTGAATGGTTTCCAGATCCGTTTATGTCAGATCCTACCTTTTCGTTAGAAGAAAGAGCCAAAATTGCTCTTCCTGCCTTGTTGGAAGTTCCTTCCTTCGTTTCGTTGTTGGAAAGATATTCTAGTTTGTCTAAAATTCAGCGTATCGTCGCTTATTGTCTTCGATTTGTGAATCGTGTTCAATTAAAAGAACATAGGTGTGGTATGTCGTTTGTAGAAGCGAAACTTCATCAAGCTCTTCTGCTCTTCTGCTCAACGGGAGTGCTTTGGTGATATATTTACTAAGTTAAAGTCGAATAAACTTATCCCAAAGCCTTTCAGAAAACTTGCTTGTTTCGTGGATGAAAGAGGTATTCTCAGGGTAGGCGGTAGACACGAGAACGCTACCTTGGCGTTTGAACAAAAACACCCAGCCTTGCTTCCGAGTAAGCACCGGCTTACAGAGTTGATTGTAAGACAGTTTCACGCAAGATCCATTCATGCAGGAGCTCAAACTCTTCAGTATATTATCTCACATGTATGTGTCTTCATTTGTTTTGGAACCAAGGCGCTTCACTTGGAACTCGTCTCCGACCTCTCTTCAGATTCCTTTCTTGGAGCTTTCAGAAGATTCGTTGCTCGTCGCGGCCGGTGCAGTATAGTCTGTAGTGATGGTGGCACCAATTTTGTCGGTGCAGATAGACAACTACGTGAATACATGCGCGAAACAGTCGAGCAAGAGGGTGTTGAGTGGAAATTTAACCCCCCGGCTGCGCCTCATTTCGGAGGTCTATCTGAAGCGGCAGTTAAATCCGTAAAATACCATTTACGCAGATCAGTTGGAGAGCAAATTCTTACTTTTGAAGAGTTTTATACCTTGTTGGTCCAAGTAGAGGCCATATTAAACTCAATACCACTCTATCCCCAAAGTTCCGATCCAAATGATCTCGCGGTTCTGACTCCGGGCCATTTTTTGACACTGGAACCATTGATGGCTCCTCCGGATGCTAATCTTCTCGATGTAAAAATAAACCGGCTCAATCGGTGGCAGTTAGTCCAGCAACTACAGCAAGGATATTGGAAGCGCTGGCACCAAGAGTACCTCCACACGCTGATCCAGAGGGCAAAATGGGATAAAAGTTTTCCGAATATGACTCCTGGAACATTAGTCTTAATAAAAGACGAATCGGCACCACCACTCCAGTGGCGCATAGGTCGGATCGTGGTGATGATTTCGGGTGCAGATGGAGTTTGTAGGGTAGCTACAGTAAAGACTAAAACGGGTACCTTAAAACGACCGAGTTAAGCTGTGCCCTCTGAAAACTAAATTTGTTAGGCCCGTGTTATTTTGTTTGTTTCGTTATTTTCGCGTAAGTTTATTTAATTTTGTAAGTATCAATTATTGATTGCATAAAATCAGTGATTTTGGTAGGCGGAATGTTTAGTTTTCGTATAGTTATTTATTTTGGTATTATTTTGGAGCCGCGTTTTTTGTTGAAATGGGTTTTTTGAAAGCGACAGATGAGCTTCTTGAGCCGCGCGCTGCATGAGATTTTTAGTATAGTAGTAGTCGTACCAGTACTCGTTGCTGTTAGTTTCCGAATTATAGTATTCGGAAAAGTCGATGTATTATCATCGAATTAAAGTCGCGAGTGCATTGTTTGTTGTTGTGTTACTGGATTATCCACCCCCCTATAACTACATCCACCCCCGGTCGCCACCACACAGCCAGGCGACGGCGAACACAAGGAGCGCTCCCCATCAACCAAGACACCACGTCCAGGTAAGTGGGGCGATTTCCTCGTCCACATTATAATTCTCTTTTTCTGACCATAATTCATATTGGACACCCATGCGAGTAACGTCGACAGAGGAGCGTTGTAGTCGCAGATAGAAGACAGTGAAGAGAAAATTATCGTTTATTTATGCAAGACTATCCAGATTCGCAACCGAATCTCCGTCTGACTCCTTTCTCTAAGTACTCATGCCGGCATTTCCCTTACCACGTTGGATGAGTGTCCATCGAGGTAGTTTACACGACTCTCCACCCCACATTGCTACCAATATCGACATCCGTTACCCATATTTGTGGGGTAGGGCAACCCGCAATTGGTTGTCTTGAGGTAAACGTCGTGGAGTGTAGCATATACAGTGCTTGCGCACTTGAGTAAGGTGTGAAGCGGTCTGAATGAACAGCACCGGTCCCCTTACAAAGGTACTCATGTTGGTAAGATTTCCCTTGCTCCGTTTGATGAAGGACCGTCGAGGTCGCGATGCGCGACACGTCAATACGATCTTCGGCATCCATTGCCCACTTCCGTGGGATTGGGTAGATTAGCAGCATAGTAGCCCGCCAGGCCACCAGCGGTTCTAAAGGTAAACGTCGTGGGGTGTAACGTTTACTCTTTTGACTTTACAGGTACTCATGTGTCATGTCGGCAAAGTTTCCTTCGCCGCGTTTGATGAGTGATCGTAGAGGCCGCTTGCGTGATCCTCTCTCCATCAACGACATCTGTTATCCACATGTTTTCACATCTAGATTTAGTAAGAGGGGTATCGGAGTAAACTAAGTCTGCCCCTTACTTTTAAGTAGGTACTCATGTCGACAAAGTTCTCTCCGTCACGAGGTCGCTTTTGCGATTCTCTACAGCACTTCGTTACCATCATCGGTGCCTGTTAATCACACACCTGGGATTGAGTAGCCGTCAAGCAGTTTAAGGGGTAAACGGCGGAGAGTCTAACGTTCACCAAGTACCAAAGAAGACAGGCAGTAGGCAGGTAGGAGAAATATAAACATTAGATTTTAAAGGGAAACTCCCCTCAGGTCGAGACAGGTTAGAGCGGGTAAATCGCATCCGTTTAAACTCTTGTACTTTCACCCTCTGTAAACCCATTAGTATGCGACCATCTTTCACCACACTGCGAATATTACACACTCATGAACATTAGAATGTGCCTAAAATTTATTAAATTTTAATTTTAATACATTGGTTTAATTTTTTGGTTTTGATTTTGTTTCTTTTAGTTTTGCCTTTAGAGAGGTAGTAATAGGCTCATTCTAAGCTACAAACGAAATTTAACAAGGCGAGTCGCTCAAATTGGGAAAAAACAATTTCCTGCATGAATAATACATTTAAAGACGACATTGAGATTCATTCAATTCTGTTATTTTAAGGAATGCGTCACAAAAGTAGTGACGTAGTTTTAATCGTGACTCGTTCCCCTCCATTCCACTAACTTTATACGTACCATCTGATTGGTTAACGCTGAAGAGAAGGGGTTCTTGGGAATGGAAAATTGCAGTTGTGAGGAGCGACATTTATAGTCCATTATCTTCGATGCAGGAGTTGAAAACTTCTGTTTATGAGCTCGCCCATATTCGACGAAAAAGATTTGATCAGAAAAACAAATTTTTGTATCAAGTGTGCAATACTGTTGCAGAATGAACCCTCGATAATACTGACAGCGAGTTCGTGATTGACGGAGGCTTCGGTTCGCCGCTAAAGAAAGGGATGTTTGCGAACATTTATACCGCTTAGGTACGTCGATTACATACGAAAATGCTATAGTCAGAGAGTAATCGTTACATTCGATGGTTACTCATACTCAGAGAAGTTAGTTATCGTGTCAATTTTTAAAACCATCAAGAAGCTAATATTAAACGTAAACGATTTATTCTCGCTTTCTACAACCCTACTTTTTAAAGAAAGTCTCAATAACTATAGATTCTTAGCCTTCAACAACATTGTTGGTAAAGCAGACATTATATATTATATTATATAATTACTGTATCATTGTTTATACTATTCGTTTCACAGAAGAACGGACCATGACATAAGGTACGCTCAGACAAGTTTTCCTTTAGTACCGTTGACTGTGGTTGCTAGAGAACAAAGCAGCGACCGTCTATTTTCCACTCATTTCAATGTCGGACGGTCGCCACGTTCTGTTTTTAAGGCTGGGATTTATCAGCTGTTAGTCTATAAAGTGCTCCCACCTATCGCCCAAAAGTGTGATTAGGATTGTGCAAAATATAGTCACAATCTATTATGATTGGTTTCTATCACAGCTGCAACCTCTTTAGATTGAACCCGCTACACTCAGCTTGGAATTTTCAAGGTTTTTTGCTTTGGCGGCAACCGAATAAATCTGGAAGGATTAGTCGGCGGCTCCTATCTTCGAATTATTATTTACTATTTAGAAATAAGAGAATAAACTTAAGGGCCAGCGCCATCCGCATTGCAATGGCCACCCTACTACTACTAAGAATGTCCAGTTTACTGTGCATCTCTGCAAAATATACACAAGATGGAGAAATTGCAATATGATTTTCATTCCAACACGTCGGTTCAACCAAGTAACGTATCAAGACGTTCTTGGTTGAAAATGAAAAACGAGTAATTAACTTAGACAACCCCACTTTCTAATTGCGATAAATATTTGTACAAATAGTAAAAAAAGTGTCGAGTTTATGTGTTTATGGCGCTTTTTCAATAATTTGAGAGAGATTTATTTATGGCGAACGAAAAATGTTACTATAAAAGAAGTGCGAGTCTCTAAGTTGATCATTTATTGATAAATCTTTTGTTTTATTTAACTCCCTATCTACTTTAATTTCAGAATGGTGTTGGAATAAAAATGTGTCTATATGTCCCGTTTTTAGTGCTCAAATTCCGCACCCTTCAGCTGATGCGTGACGCCATTACTTATTCGGTTTTGATGAAGAAATTTTCCGTTCTCCTGTGAAGCAGCTGTATCTCCGACTTCAGTTGTTGTACATACTGCAGAACGTGAGCACTCAATAATGACTTACACTGAAAATATTCTCAGGGTGAAATAATAAATCAGTGATATTTCAAATTAATTCTTTATTTGCTTACATTTAAAACATGTAATATTTGCAGGTAGGAGATATAAAAAAATAAATAAACAGTATAGGTACTGGAGATCGTTTGCATTGCCCATGTATAGAAATCACATGATGATAGACAAAATTTTTCATTACTAATGTGACCGTTCGTGCCCGCTAAATTCAGATAGGTATCTGGTGACACTGGACTTCAGGCTCTTAAGCATTTACTTGATAACACAATTTACTATTCTATTTGTTACTAGTATTTTTACAACTGAATCTGCAATAATAATTATGTTTCATAAAGTACTGAAGCCCTATTTAAGAGCTTATTAAATTACTATGCTTCAAATGCAGTATTTTCGGTATTTCATTTTGAAGAAATTAAGTTTTAATTGTAAAGTTGCACAATTTTCAAGAGGGTGTGCAAATCCTCACGGCGACGTCGCCCAAAAATTATTCATGGGCCTATAGATTTTATGTTACTTATAAAAGTTATAATATTATTAACATTGGATTATAGATCTAAATGTGTACCTACTTACAATAATTCATAAGTATAAAAGGGTACAAATCTACATAGTACTTATTATTAACGAGAACAACTATACTTTTATTCCATTTGCAGGTGGAAACCCAAACACTTTTACTATGTTTGAAAACAGTATAGGTAACTTTTTATCTGCAGTGGCCGCATATGGAAAACTTTTATGGTAAATTTCTCAGAAAATTGTATTCCCGATAAAAGTTAAAAAATAATACCTTTGACACTTCAAAATTTCAGGTTTGATGTACAGAGTGTGCAAAAATACAAACTAACAATTTTGAAAAATTAAAATAACAATTTGAAACAGTTAAATAAAAGATTATAAAAATAAAAGCAGAAAAATCTTATAATGTTTTATCATTAAGTAGGGCCAAAGAATAGAATTTTCAATTTTTATAATTTTTAGATTCAATTTAGTCAAAAACTACACATGCTATCAAAAAACTTCATAAAATTTTTGCTTTGAATTTATATGACCTTTAATTTTCCAATTTCAAAAATGTTGATTTCAGAGAATTTCTTTGCCCTGTTATATTTTTTGCACTCCCTATGCATATATCATACCTGAAATGTAATATTGTCAAATTTTCTTTCTTCATGCGCCAACTTTTATCAATAATATAATTTTACGAGAAATTTATCATAAGAAAGTTTTCTGCGTGTCACTGTATAGAACATAACATTCAAGTTACATATCTACAACAAGTTTCCGGTAGAGGCATAGATTAATTGATTAATTATTGAGAACCGCTGTAAAGTATCTCATTTTTTACAGGATGGGCCAGCTCATTGTATTTGGTGGATGGTGGCTCAGGTATTAGAGATGGAGCATGGAGGAAATTGTTTTAGACAAAAATTGTTGCATTTAAGTGGTCTATCTCATCACGTAAAAATATTTTTGATTATACAGGGAGTTTCGTTCAGCCTAGACCACGGAGTAAGATAAGATCTTACTCCGTGGCCTAGACGCAACCAAGCTTTCTTATTTCAAATGGAACAACCTTACATTATCGCATTTTGGAATTCTTTGTCGCATTTAAGGGCCGATTTGTTAACCCTACAGTTGATCTAACTCCCACCGCTTCACGTTAAATATCGCAATTTTTCAATTTTTACCAATCATGGCTTGACAACGGTAATAGATATTAAAAAATGAATTGCGTGTTCCTATATTAGTTTTTAATCCTCTATCTAAAGGGGGCAGAAAATACTGCTTTGGTCAAAAAATGACCAAAGAATGACCAATCGGGAAGCAGTATTTTCCAGCCCCATTAGACAGAGAATTAAAAACTAGGGAAGGGACAGGTAATCCATTTTTTAATATCTCGTAATTTCCAAGTTACAATTGATAAAATTTGAAAATAACGGTATTTAACGTTTAACCCAATGTATGGTTAACAAGACAAGAAATTCAAAAATTTAGTCAGATGCAGGGTGTTCCATTTAAAAATGAAATGTTGGGTGCTGTGCAGAGAAATGAAACGGGGCCTGTATAATTGAAAATAATTTTATAAAAGGGATAATGAGAAAAGGGTGTGGGTCTCCTATAATATTTTTCACTAAAATGTATAATAAAGGTGGTATAAGAACATTTGGCATGTATTGATAGCAGATAAAAAATTTAAAAATGCTACAATACAAGCTTGTAGTAACCGTACCTATTTTAATATTTATTATTCCGAAAAATATCCTATTTCGTCTGTCGATTCATTTTCGTTTCGACTTAGGTAGTTTATTTATTTGAGAAATTTATGCGTTCGCTCTTTATGTATACACTGGCGTAGGGGGATTAAGGGGATGTAAGCGGTCACGCCTGGAAATGAGGGGACTCTGGCTTGTGAAGTAAAAGAGTAACCACTCGTGGTAAATTGTTGTTCTTGTTATAAAAGAAGTTACGTGAAATCTACACGATATTCACAGGTCAGTTAAATTTATACTATTTGTTTGTAAATTCTTTCATGTATTTGTTGTTCTTTGTTTTTGTTTATTTATTTTCAATCGCAAATCTTGTCATCAGATAGTGTGTTTGCCTTGTTGTGTCAATTAATCTTTTCTCCCGTGAGAACAGTAATTCCCGAAGTGCCTTGAGTTCTATATATTGTTTTATTTGTGTGTTTATTTATATGTGTTTTAAAAACTATCGATAAGGGCCCTGGTGCTTACGGTAATCTGATTCAATTTTCAACTCATAGCTGTGAGTAGCTTGTATAGCCCGCAGTACCCACTGACAAAGTCAGTTAACTAACAAAAATTCTTCTGTTTTGTATGTTTTATGTTTGAGACGTTGCATTGCATGTAATTTGTTTTGTGAGTTTTGCTGATGAGAAGATTTGTGTATGCCCAACATCATTAAATCTAGTAGTCCACAAAATCTGGATTTCGTTCTATAATTCAATGCCTGGCGGGTTATTTGCCCGAGGAGTAGTTGTTCAAACGGTCCAGTACCACCCACCATTAAATCAATAATATGTCACATATCCTTTGGAATTATTGTTGTTTACTGTTATTTGATTTATGAATGTTGAACCACAATTATTATTTTATTTTTGATGTCTTGATATTGCATATACAGTGCCCGTCTAAAGTCCGTTCCCCCCTACTAATTTTTGAACCATTTGAGATAGATCAATGAAATTCGGCACAAGATAATCACAGGTCACAATATATTTTTTGACGTAACAATGACAGCTGTCAGTCTCAAGATGGCGGTCGAGCGCCATTTTGAAACAAAATTTTAAATGGGAGGGAGGGTCATGTGACACCTCGTTTTAAAGGTCTTAACGAGTGCAATATCATACTAAAACATGGCGTCGATGTCTTTTGCTCAATTTTTAAATTTTAACATTTTTCTAACGAAATTTTATTCTAATTTGTAGTGAAATCTCTTAATGAAATCGACCAATAAGAGGAGAAAAGAGAGTTTATTAAGGAAAAACTACCGCTAGATGGTAATTTCTTCCAGCTTCCCCAAAAATCAAAACCGCGTCAAATTTATCGTCTAAGCAACGAGCCATGGTTACACTTTTCCTAAATGCAGGAACTAAACATGCCACATTTGACAAGTAGAAAACAAGATGTTACCGCGACAGCGAATTTTGTTTCTAATACAAACATGACTGAGAGCAACATTCATGGTTATTTAGAAATTTGATTAGTCACCCATTTTGTAACGTTTTCAGGTATCGACGCCATATTTTAGTATGATATTGCACTCGATAAGACCTTTAAAACGAGGTGTCACATGACCCCGCTTCCCATTTAAAATATTTTTTCAAAATGGCGCCCGACCGCCATCTTGAGACTGACAGCTGTCATTAATACGTCAAAAAATATCTTGTGACCTGTGATTACCTTGTGCCGAATTTCATGGATGTACCTCAAATGGTTCAAAAATTAGTAGGGGGGGAACGGACTTTAGACGGGCACTGTATAATTTTGTCCACGACTATCTTACAACACACTCTTTATACTTGTGTTTCTTCAATCAAAATTAGATACATTATTCACTGTAGTGATTAATGAATATTATTCACTAAACTAATAGGAACATCGCTTTGACCCTTTTTTACATTTATTTAGTAGGCCGCGATCGCGATGTGTTAGTTCAAATTGAAACGTCAAATCAGCATGGTTTGCTTTTATATTTGAAATGCATATTCTAAAAAAGAAGATCTAATGAGTAGTGAGAGTGAAAACGAGATTTTTTTAACAGCACCAGCAATAAAAGAAGCTGCAGAACTTGCCTCATTAGATTCATTGCCCAAAAAACCAAGAAAATTATACCTGAGAGCATATGTATGAATCTTTCTTACACTGGAGAAGGGAAATGAAGGTAAATTCTTTCTGGGAATCTGTTTTGATAGTCGTGGACAAAGTATAGTATACAACTCGTTATAATGATGCTATTATTACCTCGAATGATTACAAAACTCGCTCGCTTCGCTCGCTCGTGTTGTAAACTTCATCCTCGGTAATAATAGCATTCATTATAAACTCGTGTATAATATACTATTATTGTGTTATATTGTGCAAAAAAATAGCAGATTTATACTGGACTATGATCGAGGTTTTTCTTTGCACGGCTCTTTTTCCCCTCGTGAGTCTAAGTCAGGCTGAGCACGTCAATTAAACTATTATTTGAACAATTGTGTGTTTTCCTTCCAATTTTCCCAAATGAGCTATTTCATCAGTGCAATTCTAGACAAAATAAATCAACACAACGTAGGGTATAAAATTTTAGACGATCACGATCACGAATTATGCTTTTGATTGTTTTTTGTCATGAGCCTGGGTTACTGGATATTACAGATTTAGCTCAACCCTGCTGTATTTCCAATTTCCTGTTTTGATCATAAATTTACGGCGGAAAACGTTTACAGGATGCATTTAAATATTTCCTATGTTTATTTGGCACTTAGGTCTCTTCTGCTGGTCCAATTAATGTTTCCAACCAATAAGTGCGATGTGTAAAATGCGTAGGTATATGGAATGTGATTCAATGCCAAATCTAGATTCGGAGTGCATTCTTTGAAACTGCTATTTCATATTATTAGTTTGAACAAATTTGGTCGGGGAGCTATACCTTCAAAACCAACACCGTATAAATATTGCGAGGAAAACTGCCATAACTAAGTGGATGAAAGATTATCAAAATGATGAATTAATGAAATACTTTGCGTACTACCAATGTAACAATATTTATTATAGTATTTTGGCCGGTTTCAAGGTTTTAAAAAATCTCATCATCTTCACAACAACTGTTATAGTTGATATTAACCCTTCCCAGTTAGGTAATGGCTTTATTTTAAATTAACGAAGGGCGGAAGGACTAACGGGCATCATTGGCATTTTCTGTGACCTCAATCATGATTTGGGATCAGCTGAAAGTCGATCGTATTTACCAGAATAGAGTTTAACTGTTTAACTCTTTAAGGACGGATTTTTTTGCGACTGTATGCCTCCCAGACGACAAAAATGGCAGGACTGGACGGACGATTGACGGATATATCCGGCACTTTAAATTTGCAAATGGTGCACATACAAATTCGTTTAAATCGTTTTTCGTCTAATCCACAACTGTTTGGGGCTATTCTTTATAGTTTTGGCCTAGATAGATCAGCAGCGTGCTCTTCGGACGACATCACAACCTATAATCACAGCCAACAACCTAACCTACAACAATCAATCATGCACACCCCACACCAGACGAGCGTCGGTTATATCCGACACTGCCAGATATAACCGGCATTCGGCAACACAGCATGACTTCGTGGGGTCGACTTAGTCCGACGGCCGTCTGTAGATCCCAACAATAATATTTAGAGTGTCGGATATACACGACGGCAGTCCAAGGACAATGTTAAATCTCATGTCGGACATATCCGACAGCCGCCTGGGACCTAAGTTGTGCAATGTCGGACATATCCGTTAACCGTTCTTAAAGTGTTAACACGTATTTTGATAGTGGGATGGGTCGTAGCCGACCGGTCGGCTACGGATGGGTGTTAAGGAATCTGTGCATTTCCAGTATAATTTCAAGTATGGCTGAAAGTAGGTAGGTACGTATTTAGGGAATACAACGAATAACCCTAAATGTCACACCCTGCTACACTTAGATGATAAATGGAGACTGGCAGATTTGTGACCTCGTCGTGGGTTTATGGATAGTTTTAGAGGTAAATGTGAAATTACATATATTTAACATTGTAAAAATGTGCAATTTTCAGAAAATAAAAAAAAGATCAGAAGTTTATGAAGTGCGTACGTATAGTTCAGCTTTAGAGGTACGTAGGGGGTTAAATATGCAACCAAAATAGGCACACGAGGCTAAAGATGAAGCTACAAAAAAGCAAGAAACGAAAACATACACCTAACCTATCAGCAAAACGCAAGTAAGCGGGGCGAAAATGGATAAAATTCATGTTTATGCAATTTTGGAAAGTAGTTCTGAATTTCGCGTATGAATAGGTAGTCCTTTCTTATTAGGTAGGTACAGATTTATTTTTTTCGATAATATAATTTCATGTACCTATTTTACCCATTGAAGATTAATCTTCTGAATTGCTCCATATTATCGAGGTTATTATTGAATTAGGGAAGGAATTTTATCCGTTTATTAATGCGAAATAATGCTTTCAATGTAGTACCTATTGAATCACATGCAAGCCTAATACACTTCAAAATTCCACACCTGGATTCGGCACTATATAATTCAAATTCCGCACTCAAATTTTTACACATCGTGGCTTTATTGGGTGGAAATATTAAACTGACCAAGAGAAAATGCCTAGATGCCAAATTCATATCCGGAATGTTTAAATGCTCACCGAACAGCCAGTGAGATTATACTATGCATGAACCGGAACAATATTATGTTTAATACGTCCTCTAATACAGGGTGTCCCAGAATTTGACCACGGAATTTTAAGGAGAACTTTCTTATTTTTCAAAAGACAGCAGCTCCTCTCCCATGGGAAATCGGACATAGAATCAGCACTTAAATTTCGGTACCTGGTTGTATTCTGGCACAACCTGTACAGTGAGAGGATAAAAATATTGAAAAACTCATTACGGAGTCGAACTGTCCGGTCTTAGTTGACTCGTATGCATGTCGTTGTACGCTATTGTAAATACACTCTTTTTCTGTGCTATTGGAGGTTTTGCCAGCACAATACCGGAATCTGCGTCTTCTTCGGGACGTCTCGGAGGTAACATCTCAAACCGCCTCTCTGAATGTTGTACTAAAGGATGCTCTGGACCTGCGGCATTACGAGGTTCGACCTTCTTGCGAGCACTCGATTCCGTGTCGGCTAAAAGTCGCTGAGAAACTTTGGGTACAATTGGAGGTCGCTCTTGAGTATTTGCAGCTGATTTATCAATTTGCTTTTGAACTTTATCGGCTTCTTTCGTTTTGTTGTACCAATCCATATAGCGAGAAGTTCGTTTTCTAGAACCTTTCGTTTTCTTTCGCAGATCGGTCTGGCTTAGGGATTTTGTCGATTCCTTACTTTGGCTTTTGGAAGACGTATGTCTTAAGTCTGATTCGGAATAGTACCTGGGATAAGAACAGGAAGATTATTTTGTATGGTTAGGAATTTTTCAAATTTCAATTAGAAATCACAAATAAACTTAGCTATTGTAAAGTAGAACATAGGATTAGAATTTCAGATATATGCTTATGAATCATCTTAAGTAACTCCTTTTTGAAAGAAAGAAAATAAAATGAAGGTGAATTTCAGCCTGAATCTCAGCTGCGAAGGCAAATAAAAGACTCACGTTCAAATTGAAATATATCTCATCGGTAGTTAATATTTTCACTCTTCACTATTTGGTAGAAATCCATGATTAAATAAAAAATTACTTCGCGTACTACCAATAAGTATAACAAAATTATTTTATTTAACCGGTTTCAAGATCTACAAACGATCCCATCATCAGAAATGTTTAAGAAAAATTGTAAACAAATTATTATGACAGTTGACAAGGAAACTAAAATTGACAAATTATAATGATATCCATGAAATAAGATAACTAGATAACTGAATTTCAGTATTTACCTACGGGGTATAAGAAAAACACAAAGGAAAATCGAATACCTCGTAGCTTGAAGGGAAAAAACAATGAATTTAAAGAAAACCATATAGGAAGAAAACAATAAATTCAATTGAAAAAACCTTCAAGTGAAATATCAGAACAGAAAAAACTAAATAAATAAAATATCCATGGAATCTTGACAACTGCCAACTGCTAATCTTGTAATAAATTGTGGTCAAGTCTATGTGTTCTGTCTTGACAACTGCCAACTGCTAGTACATATTGTAATAAACTAAAAAAGAGAGAAATAAGTCAATAATAGCAAGAAAGAAAAAAAAAAAAAAAAAAGACTCAAGGATTAAGATGTAGAGACTGTGGTTAAATAATTAATTCAAGAATCAATCATAATAACAATAATATTGATGATGATAATATCAATAACAAAACAAAAAGAAAAAATCCCATATTGCCAAATAACCTCGAAAGTCCATGGTTTATATGGGGGGGGGGCAAATAAACTAATTGATTCTTGAATTAATTTACAAAAGTTTAAATAAACTAGATTGTGTTAAATCGACTTGATCATTAAGTAAGTTACAATTTTTATCATTTTTATGTTTATAAATTTCTATAGACTCTAATATATCCAATTGATAACTCTTTACAAAATTAAACAATAATTTAGTATTCTCCGGAGGAGGGAATTGATGATTGTTATCAAAGAAATGATTAGCAAAACTTGAATGATCATTCTTCAAACGAAATGATCTTAAATGTTCGTTATACCTAATACGTATAGATCTGCCAGTCTGTCCGATATATATGCTGTTACAGTCTAAGCAATTTAGTTGATAAACACTTGTGTGGTCAAGTTTATGTGTTCTGTCTTTACTGTTAAATAAAATATGTGATAATATATTTGATGGTTTAAATGTGACTTGTATGTTGTTTTTTCTTAAAATACTGGCAATCTTTTCAGAAATATTTCCAAAATAGGTAATCCTGCAAAATTTGGTAAGTTTATCATTAGATAATTTAGGATATATATTGTTACAAGCAATTTTAAATTTTTTATTGTTAATGATTCTATTGATGATTTCAATCTTAAATCCGTTATTTATTGCAATTGTTCTAATTATGTTTAGTTCTTTATTCAATTTATCTAAAGATAGCGGTACTGTAAAGGCCCTGTGTATCATAGAATTATAAGCAGAAATTTTTTGACAAAAGGGATGAAATGAATTTGCTGAAAGAGTAATATCTGTATATGTTGGTTTCCTAAAAATAAAATAATAATAATAATAATATCTCATCGGATTAGTTGCCGTGGGTATGTTATTAATGTAACAATAGTGTTACGTATTTCGATTTGAAACACAACTTTATTTACAGTGACTATTTACAAGAACTATTTCAAATATTTACAATTATTATTAATTATTTGGTACATTAATTAACAGCAACAATTCAACACCAACGAACAAATATAATCTTAACAACCCTAACTGTTTCTATAACTTAACACGCACTAGATCAATTTAATATCGCACTGCACTCATATATTCGCCTGTATAGCATTTATTTATCGCGGAATTCATTCAAAGACTCACTTCTTGGCGGATGAATATCGGTGTATGTATATACTCAAAGAAACAGATTAATCAATTAGCGTCAGCCATAAATCATACCGGATTTACGAGAAGCTTATCTCCTCGGTGATTCGCAATTATTGACAACGTCTGTGGTGGTAATACGGATACAGTCAAATGGAATACGCATGCGAGGGAGTCCTCTTAACATTGCCCCCTCCTTAAAAGACTGATCGCCCTAAATGAGAAATTATCTCCTTCTCTCCCATGGTAAGGAGCTAGCCGGTCTAGATGAACCACCTTCATCGTCTGACGCGGAGATCGTTGAATCCGACATCATTGATCCTAGTCTAGTCACCATTCGATAAGGCCCCTCCCAATTCTTCTGCAATTTTGGCTATCATCTTTTCTTCCGGACTGAATTATACATTCACACTAAATTGCTCCCCTGGAAACCAGCCGAATTAACTCATATCGTGCCTTCATGCAATCACTCTTCAGACATACGCGATTCCGAACGGTTTCATGTATAACTTAGAGCTGTCCCGCTAATTTTTGGGAATACTCGTCTACAGACAACGGCTTGTCTTCAGGATGCCCAAACAACACATCCATAGGCAGCCTTAATTCGCTTCCAAATAGCACACTTGCAAGTGTTCTTCCAGTTGAGTCGTGCCCCGCTGATCGATACACCATCAGGATCAATGGAATATGCCGGTGCCAGTCTATCTGATTCTCTATAGTTTTCTTGAAATGCTCAACCATAGCATCTGACTGAGGGTGCAAAGGAGTCGTTCTGGTCTTACGTACTCCCTTTAACTCATACACAATCTGGAACACCATAAACTCAAAGTTTTGCCCTCGATCTGAATGAAGCTCCATGGGTACATCGAACGGGGCGAAGAAGTTGCTAACCAGAACTTTATCCACGGTGACAGCTTCCTGATTCGGTAACGCATGAACCTCAGGTCATTTAATGAAGTAATCTGTTGCGATCAGAATGTAGTGGTTGCTGTCTGCTTATGTGGGGAAGGAACCTGCTACATCAATTACAACCCTCTCGAATCAAGCTCCAACGTTATACTGGTGAATTCTTCCACTGCTCCTGGTCTTGAGTCCCTTGCTGGACGCACTGCCGCCACATTTCCTTCACCAGTTTATTATGTTCTTCCGGTAGTCCAACCAATAGTACCTCTCCCGGATCTTCATAGTCGTCTTATTGACACCTAAGTGTTCCCCACTCACGGCAATGTGAGCCACTGCTGCGACTTCAGTTTCACAACCTGAGGTTTCCTGTCCCTTCCGTGGGTACTTTTCATTCTCTTCAATAGACCGTCATCAATCACAAGATAATTCCAATACCACTTTAGGGCCACACTCACGTCGGACACTTGTGTCCAATTCAGTCTTCTTCCTGCTTCCTTCCGTCCCAGCAGATACTCTAAGTTCTTATCATTCCGTTAGGCGTCTCGCCAAGACTGAAGTGTTTTTCGACCTGTATTTGGGTTCGATGGCATCTAATTGACTGTACGTGCTCTTTCTTCTCATGCCTCATGCATTTGCAATCATTTGAAAATTGTATCAGCATTGCCATGTTTCCGTCCTATTCCGTATGGGATGGTAAAATTGAATTATTGCTGTAGCCTCTCTATCCAGCGGGCTAACTGACCTTCGGAATTTTTAAATTGTAACAACCACTTCAAGGAAGCGTGGTCAGTTCTGTTAAGGAATTTCTGCCTGCATAAATACTTGTGGAATTGCTCGATGGTCTTTACAATGGCTAACAGCTCCCTTCTAGTGACGCAATAGTTGCGTTCTGGTTTCGACAGTGCCTTACTAAAATAGACCACAAACCTTCTCTTTCCCATTCTCTTCCTGTGATAACACGCCTCCTATGCCAATATTACATACAATATTACATACGGGGATGCAGCCTTTATCGCTTATTCAAGCTTGCGGACGAATTTACATTCTTCTTTAGGAAATAGTGATCCTAACTCTTCCGAAAAGGAGGTGGAAATTGTCCAATTGCGAAAATGATCACAAAATTCAGAATCCACTAACATCAAACAGGTGGTAAACTAAAGTAAAAATAAGAACAATTCACTATAAATGGGGGAGATAAGTGACGCGTCACAATCGTCAGATTTTCATTCCAAACAAAACAAAGCCACGTGCTCTCTGACGTTTTAACCTAACCTCTGAAATATAATTATAGTTGTTTTAAAGTTTTTACATGTAAGCCCAACACCCAAATTGACAATAAACTGTTTTCACTGCAAAACGTCTATAATTATATTGCAAAAACTAGTTTAAGACGTTGTAAATAATATCGATAAACGTTAAATGGCACGTGCTTTTGTTTTGTTTGGAATGAAAATCTGACGTATGGTATGACGTATGGTCTGACGTATGTTCTATGGTTTATGTATTATTTCAATAACATAGGTATCAGGTCAAAACACAAGACGAACAAATTGTATAAATCAAATTTACAGAAGTTGAAATTTCCCAAGTAGCACAATATCGTTTTATAAGTATCTTAAGAACATGCAGCTACTGCAGAAATTTACTTTAAAAACGTTCTCTAGATACCTATATAGCACTTATAGAGCTGAAATAGGCGCAGGTTTATAAAACAATTCTATTGCCTAAACATTGTATTACTATTCTCAGAAGCACATATAAAACAAATACCAAATGCCTCAGAAGTGTTCTTACAACTGTTATGTAACTTCTTATAGGTGACTTATAAAACTGATATATAACAGTTACTGTTACTTAAAGATCTCGTACAAGCTACCTGTATTCCCTATAAAATCATTTGCGCACTTTTTACCTGTAAAACTGCTTTGTTAGTAGCATTGGTAATTGTAAGTGTCTGAAAACATTTACAAAGTCACCAAAAAATTAAAATGCTTCTGTGTATGTATATTATAATGTAGTACTGAAGCCTGAGGAAGGCAATTCGTCATGTGGGAATAACCCATCAACAAAATAGATCAATTATGAACACAGTGTTATTTTCCCCCTGAAGTCAAATTTTATTGCGTCGAAAATTTTACTGTTAATGTTTACGTAGGTAGGTTGAAAAAAACAATGCGCCGCAAAAATAACACAGATTTTTGGAAATTGATCGAAATATATTATAAAATTTTTGGGTGATTACTTGTCGTACTGTGAAGTAATTTATATCAGTGATATTTTCTAACAAATGTGGAAACTAGCGACCTCTAATATTGGTCATTAGCTTGAGTTTCAAAAAATTATCAATTTTTGATTTACGAAGTATTATATTTTGTACAAGATGGCCGTCGAAAACAGCATCAATATTTCTATTAAAATATGGCCGCTTTGCTAAAAGCATTAATAGCAATTATAAAATCGTATTGGAACATTTTTGTCTTGGAAATGAAACGCATAGCAATTAATAGAACTAGACGTCTGGAGTAATTGACACAAGGAACATTAATATAACTATATGCTATGTAAGAATTATAAAATCAGTCTTATAAAACTGTTATTGAGCAGATTTGCTGTCAGAATCATCATTAAAGCAACTGAAGAACAAAATTCCGTTCAAATTTATTTTGACTTTTCTGCATAAATTGCCGCTTCGTTTAATTTTTCTCAAAGACTTCTCCACCCACCACGTATACACAGCACAAATAATGGAGTAAATTGTGTATAATATAATAATTGCTATCAAATGGCATAAGCTTTAAAAAGGTTACTGCATAGTCTTTATGAAGCAAAAAGTTTTTTAATTGTTATATTATAGTTTTTTCATATAACTTTCATAAAGCAGTTTTATAATGGTTATATTGCGGTTCTTTCAACTGTATTTTACTTCTAACGGACAGCTTTATAACTGTTTACAAAGCAAAATTATAAAACAGCAAATGGTTTCTTTGTAGCAGCATTCGACAGCAAATATGACACCTTTATAAAACAATATTGAACAGGAAATCAATTATGCTATGTAGCATAGGCCGAAAGAACATTCTTAGGACTTGATATAAATCACTAATACAGTAGTTTTATTGGAAGTTTTGTAAATGCTCTTAAAACGAAAAATGTGCAACTATTAGCATCTCACAACTAAATAGTGGAAATGAAAGCTTTCATACGAGACATAGTTAAGGTTGCAACCTTTATAAATCCATTTAAATTTAAATTATACAGCAAGTGTGCTACTTGGGTTAGCAACCTTTGTTATTGAAAATGAACTTCGCTAAGTTTCAAGTATACTCCATACTAATCATCGTAACAATTTATAAAAAATGACAATGACAAAATATTCTCGAAATCGAAATATGACAGACGTCCGCAAACTGCAAGAAACAAAATGTTGTTTTTCTCATCTGGACATGATACATTTATCATTGCAAAAATTCGCAAAAACTGCGAAATTTCCAGGTGTCATAAAGATAACTACTGAGACCCCCGTATAACGTCACACATCCAATTCTTGTGCCCGAGGCGCAGCCGAGCTAGCCCAAAACCAATGCTGGATGTTTCACAAAGTATGCTATGTAGCAGCACCTAACGCTTCCATGTCCAAAAGATCGTTTTAACCCCCGTTATTTTCGCCTCCTCGAATCTTGCATTTTATTATTATTTACAAACGTATGTGATGTAGTAGCACCAAACACTTAAAATTTGCTGAAAAGGTAGATCAACTTTACACCCCTAAATATCGCCCCCATGCATCAAGGACCCCAAGAAACAACCCATACGATGTGCTCTGGTTTGTCCTCTTTCCAACTAGCCCAAAATTAAATTTGGTTGTTACAGAAATATGCGATATTAACAATGTCGAACGTTTAAAGTTTGCTAAAAACGTACTTCAACTTTACAGCCCTATAATCTCGCCCTCGTGCATCGTAAACCCAAAAAGCCAACCCATACGATGTTAGCTGGTTCGTTCTCTTTCCAACTTGGCTGTTTCATAAAGTAGGTATGCGATGTAACAGCACCGAACGCTTATGTGTCCAAAAAATCGTTTTAACCCCCGTACTTTCGCCCCTTAGAATCTCACATTTTCTATCCCTCCCCCCAAAGTTCGCATTTGACGAGATCTTCAAAATAACTTTCGCAATTCGCAAACACTGCGAAATTTCCAGGGGTCACAGAAATCGCTACTGAAACCGCCGCGCCGTATGTCGTCACACTTTCAATTCGTTAAACATTTTCGATCTTAAAATATAAAAATCTTTGTAGGTTGGGACGCGCGTTTGTTAGTTTTGTGTTTTGACCTGATATTTTATTGAAATAATATTTATGTATATGTATGAACCATAGAATAGTTTAAAGTGAATGCTTGTTGTATTTACATAAGTTTACCACCTGTTGTTAGTGGATTCTGAATTTTGTGATCATTTTCGCAATTGAATAATTTCCGTGTTTTTCCGATGAGTTCGGTTTTTCTCGCGATGTATGTGTCGGAATTTCCACATCACTGTTTCCGGAAGAAGGATTTAAATACATCCGAAAGCTTGAATAAGTGAAACAGGGAGTTTCATTTCCACAATCATTTGACTGCTCTTAGTTTACGTTATCAACTAGCAGCCGTGTATACCTTTAACATTAATATTACATACTTGCATCAGTATGAATGACAAACTTGCTCCGTGGCTTGGGCTACATCAGGATAGGTGCAGAACACAGAGCCTTCTGCAGCCTTCAAATGCTCCTCTGCACTCCTTCGTCCACTCAAACGGTCTGCCTTTCTCAGTCAAGCTATGCAAAGGCTGCTTTGTCTACAAACTCTTTCAAAAACGGCTGTAGTAGGTGCATAATCCCAGGAAACTGCGAAGTTGATATTTATCACTCGGTACTAGCAAATAAATCCCTTACTGCGTCGGCCTTCTCCTAGTCAGTTGCCCTTGGTCGAAATCATGTGCTCCAAAAACTTAACTACTTGCTTCTTAAATAGCTGGCGTTTCTGCGGATTTAATTTCAAATTGGCCTGCTTTAATTTCTCGAAGACGTCGCTCAAGATCTTTAAGTGCTGTTCGAATGTCCTCCCCATCACGATAATATCGCAGTTCTGTTTCCACTAATCTTTCAAGTGTATCGAGTGCGTTGCAGAACCTAAATGACATCACCGTGAACTGCCGTAAACCGATCCCAGCAGAGAATGGACGTTTTCTCTTTATCTTGGGAATGTATAGTTCAACTTGCCAATAACCACTCCTCAAGTCGAGGGTGGAGAACCATTTGGAACCCGCCACCGTGTCCAGGGTATCGTCAATCGTGGGTAAGGGGTAACTATTCTTCTTCGTGACATCCATACAAAAACAAATTGAGTCATCTTTCTTGCTCACCTACAGGGTAAGTTGACGGACTCTGTTAAGGTTCAATTATCCCTTGCCCGTGCATGTCTCTAATCAGGTTGTCCATTTCCGTTTGTTTTGTTGCCAAGGGTAATCTTCTAGGGGGTTGTCTGATGGGAACGTGATCGCAGGTCTTGATATTTATCGATATATCGATAATGAGAAGAAATATTATTGTTCGATTATATGTATTGACAAATTTTTCGATATATCGATAAATATTCGCAGCCCTAATCAGAAATAACTGAGATTTCCCACTTATAACATACGAATTTTGAACATTATGGATTCCACATATTGGAAGTTGTTAACACAATCATTGTTTACTCTTTAGTAGTCTATGTACCTGCATAATTGAAAATTGAGTTTGTCACTACTATGCTTTCTACCAATTACAATATAATATATAAAGCCACTGTCTTAAATGCATTTTCTGGAATTACTTCTGACTATGGGAAGTACCTAATTCCCGAAAATACATTTAAGACTGTGGTAGAAAGCATACCTAGTACCTAGTAGTGATAAACTCAATTATGCACATAATTATTGGAGTTTTAAAAGTGAGTCTAAAATCCTGACCATTGGGGACATTTTTAAAAAAATTTCTTCTATCTCCAGTTTATGAGTACGTTATCAAATCGACGGCGTCACGACAAAAAGGCGTAAGCGGCTTTTGTCAAATTTTACAGTAGACCAAAAAATTGATAAAAACCTAAAAAAAGGTTGCCTAAGATGCAAATTTTAATTTATTAATTAGTTATAAAATTAGTAATAGTGTTTCTAGTTAAAGAATGTGTATTTACCCCCTGGTCTCATTTTTATTCGCATTTTTGTAACTTACGCCTTTTTCATTTTGCATTTGGTGATTACGCCTTCTTTTGTGGTGCATAAGCCTCTTGGAGTCATTTTTTTTTGTTTTGAAGAGGCGTTTGAGTCTCGCGTACGCCCTCATATTTCTTGTGAAATATTTTGATAATCGGTATACAGGGTGGTCACTTTTACAATGTACACCATTGGAATCTTCTAAACCCGAAGAGATTCAGAGTTGGTCAAATGGTAAGAAAGTTGCACATTTTCATGCTCTTTAAGGATCTGAAAAGAAATTCTGGATAGCTCTTGTTGTTCCTGAAATATCCTGAAAAAATTGAAATATTGCATTTTCTTATTTCTTCCATATATTATTTATTACTTAAGCGAATGTAATGACCTTTGGCAGGTTTACATAAGTGGGTATGGGCTTTCCACTGGATGTTTCAAAATTTGTCTAAGCCTACTACATCTTCAAGTTTTCATAGTAAACTTTTGAATTTCTTATGGGCGCCATATTGGATTTTCACAAGGTTGGATAGAGAAAAAAAATACGATTTCAACAATGTATCGCACATGGGTCATGTAACTATCTGGAACACTAATTTAACTATTTATCTACAAAATCTAGTTGCCATGATTATGAAAACTTAAAGATGTAGTAGGCTTAGACAAATTTTGAAACATCCCGTGGATAGCCCATACCTACTTATGTAAACCTGCCAAAGGTCATTACATTTGCTTAAGTAATAAATAATATATGGAAGAAATAAGAAAATACAATACTTCAATTCTTTTCAGGATATTTCAGGAACAACGAGAGCTATTCAGAATTTCTTTTCAGATCCTTTAAGGGCATGGAAAATGTGCACGTTTTCTGTAATTTGATCAACTCTGAATCTCTTCGGGTTTAAAAGACTCCAATGGTGTACACTGTAAAAGTGACCACCCTGTATACGCCCTCTAGTAAACAATAGAAAGTAGACAAAATCCAAAATATTTTAAGAAAAATACTTTATTGAAGAATAATAAAAAAAAAACTTGAAATTTAACTCTCAAAATATTTTTGGCCACGAGACATCTAAGAAAAAGAAAAAAACAACAGGCGTAAGCGACGTATTGAAACGAAAATTCAAAGTTAAATTTGGGGAAACCTGTTGAATCTATAATATTAATGTACATTGATTTTTAAAAATTAAAGTAGCCTTCTAATCTATTTGTTCAAACATTTTAGCGATCTTTGCATAGGTATGTAATTTTAAAAATCACGCTGAAACATTGCATGCGTTATGCATGGGAAAATGGCCCACCAAAACTTACCGCATCCAGAAGGCGTAAACGACAAAATCTCTTTTCGAGGACTTTCCCCAATTATTATTAATTCTAAATGCAAAAAACTCGTTGCAATCTATGCCCTGCCACAATAGTTATAAGATTAATAATAGTTCAAAACTCATACCTTGTCAGGGCGTCTAATTAATCACGTTTGGCGTAACAGCACGTGCCACTGTGAGATTTTGGCGGTTACTACTTTTATAACCTCACTTTATTACAATTGAAATTGTCGCTTACACCACTTGAAGTCAAATTTTCACGACTCTCGAATTTTTGGTGGATTCAACCGTAGTATTAGCCGAAAGGCACGCCTCTTACGACTCGTTTGCTAACCTCATTTTCAGATTTTTGTCGCTTACGCCTTTTTGTCGTAACGCCGCGCCGTCGAAATACTTATAAGAAGACGCCGTGCTTATGCTCCCTTATCAGAAACTGCTTCAAATTTACTTCAAAAAATAATAGGTTGGAAAAATAACACCGAGTTAACTTTCAAGTTTTATAAAAAACAAAACTTACCTTTGGGGTCTACCAGAATCAGTCGTAGAACGCGGGGTAAATTCGTCTAAGCTATCTTCGGACATAACTTGCTCCACGCGTCTGCCTTTTATTCTGTACGAATCAAGCTCGCTATTACTTTCATCGCTTTGTACTAAAGAGTCCGAAATTTCTCGGAGAACATCTTTCCGCAATCTAGATGATTTAGACCTGGTTTCATCCGCCATTTTTTGTTGTCTCAACAGACTGGTGCGCGTATGTTTGATGAATTTATCGGAACTTTGTGTTGACGCAACTCGTTGTTGCTTTTCCATGCAATCTACGTTGCTCTCTGATTCTTCTAAAATTGGAGTGTTGATTTTCCTTTTTGCTTTTATTTTAGCACCACCTCTGCTATACTGGCGTTTATTTCTTCGACTTATCGAATCACCTTCATCACTGAAAGGTACAAAAAGCTGTTGATATTGCACATGTATTTCTGGCGTATTCGAGAATTATAAAAAGTGTAAAAAAATAAATCAATGGCAGTATGAACAACCAGAGGCGTATTTATGTGGACGGGGTAGCCCCTGCCATATTAAGCTTCTCAGTGGGAGTCGGTATGGTACTGCGATGCGGAGGGTAAATCACCAACATTATTCTTTCCCCAGTACAGCTTGCGTGCGTGCTCAACTCTATATTTTCTGGAGCAAAAGATTCGGATCTCCAAGAGCGAACTGCTTTGGGATGTGCCATCGGCAATACGATCTAGAATATTTCACAAGTCGGAGCGCGGAATAATAGAAGCATGAAGCAAATGTGAAATTAAAGAATTTGAAAGTTGAAATGGATTGGTTAGTAGTAGAAGCAGTAGTTATTAGTGAGATGCTGTAGCCGTTGAATCGGAGAACTTAGAGTACACCTAATGCACATAAGATCAATTCACAGGAGGAAATTCGGAGGTAGCATTTCTTATGGGTAAGAAAGCAGAGCGAGTGTTGAAAATTTTTGACAGCAAAGTGACAAGGTTAGGATAAATTGTACAAACAGTATAAAAATAGAGGTTTATATGTTATAAAAAAGTAGGTGAAGCCGTTAAAAACAGATTATCTAGCCGAGGATAATGCGACTTTCCTTATGCCACTTTTCATTTAAACTTCTTTCTTTGAAGATACAGGGTGTTAAAATTAAAAAAAACATTTTTATTAATAACTCCTTTGTTTTTACGATATCCAGTTGAAATTTTGTACAACATTTTTTGACACAGGATGAGTTTTTTGATTTTCACTACAGGGATCTTGGAAACAAACAGAGATAGAAGGTAGGTTAAATGGGGAAAGAAGTGAAGTTCTTTGAGCTTAATAAATAAGCAAATTCAAATTTTCGAAAATTTGCATAGTCTGCTAGATAAAATGGAAAAATTAAATTTTGCGAAATTTAAAAATATTTTCTAATCGGCTTGTAACACAAATATGAAAAAATGCCAAAGGAAAGAGTTGTACAGAATTAGACTTAGTACTATCTCAAATAATCAAAAGTTGTATTATACCGGTCGTGTTCGAGAAATAATGCAAACTTATGTTTTTTTTAATGGAAACCATATGCGAGTATAGCACCACTTAATAGGATATTTTTTGCTGATTTCTGCGATATAACATTGTCCGTACTTATTTGAAATTTTTTTTCAGTTTTAGGGTATAAAATGCATGAAGATAGAAAACAATCGGTAACTGTAAGTTGAAGGTTTACTACGCCACAGTGATTCACTTGTAGGTGCATACTTATTTTGTTTTATTTTTTTTTAATGAAGAAGTTACATATTAAGTTTACATATTAAGTTTTTCGGAATAAGAAAAATCCATGATTATTTGTAAAAAACACACACACTCTAAACTGCTGTAAAGTAAACGTGAAAATTAACGACAGCTAATAATATCTTGAGGGTCTTTTGTTTTCTATGGATAACTTGCATATTTCACTAATTTGAAATTGAAAAATGCTTATAACGTCTTCATTTTTTAAAATAAACATGGAATATGATATATCGCCGAAACCAGCAAAAAATATCCTGTTTAGTGGTGCCCTAGTTGCTTATGGTTTCCATTAAAAAAACGTAAGTTTACATTATTTCTCGACCACGACTGGTATAATTAGACTTTTGACCATTTGAGTTAGTAGTAAATCTAATTCTGCGCAATATTTTCCTTTGCCATATTTTCATATTTTGCGTGACAAGCAAGCTAGATTGTTTTTTTAATCTGAGAGGATTAGAAGACTATGCAAATTTTCAAAAATTTGAATTTGTTTATTTATTAAGCTCAAAGAACTACACTTCTTTACTCATTTAACCTACCTTCTATTTCTCCTGGTTTCCAAGATCCCTGTAGTGAAAATCAAAAAAAACTTATCCTGTATATCTGCGCAATGTTTGAGTAATGTTGATCAAAGAAATCGATGCGCGAACGGAGGAAAGGGGGTTGTAATACCCATTGACCCTCCAACTTTTCCCTGCGCACGTCTATGGTACAAAGATATTGTTTTTTACAACAAGCGTTCATTTCTTTTATTTTTTTCACTCTTATAAAATTTTGATTTAGGGCTTGGTTTACGAGATATTGTTGATCCACTCGTGGTTGTTTAAATCTTCCAATTTTTCTTAGGTGACGAACTAAGCTCGAGAAAAATGCCCTTGGATGGATATGTTCCTGCATAACGTCTAAGCTTCAGAGAAATGCCCTTGGATGGTACATTTTTTATTAATCATTATTTTGACAACTAAACGCCTACCTGTTTTTCTTTTCAATGCTGATTTGGCTGTTAGACATTATGCAGAAACATGTCCGATTCGGCACCATGCACCATCCAAGGGCATTTTTCTGAAGCTTAGACGTTATACAGGAATATATCCATCCAAGTACATTTTTCTCGAGCTTAGTTCGTCACTCCTAACTACAGTGATGAGGTCGTAGAGGCAGTTTATAGTGATATTGAACATGTGCTAGATTTTGTGAGAGGACACGAAAATTTAATAATTATAGGAGATTTCAATGCAGTCGTAGGCACAGGGCGAGAGGGCGGAATAGTTGGTCCCTTTGGATTAGGCAATAGGAACGATAGGGGAGTGAGACTGATAGAGTTCTGCGATAAACATAACTTAACGGTCGCGAACACTCTATTTCACCATCATGTTAGGAGACGCTACACGTGGAAGATGCCAGGAGACCTAGGGAGATATCAAATAGATTACATTCTTGTTAGGCAAAGATTTAGAAATCAAGTTAGGGATTGTAGAAGTTATCCAGGAGCAGATATAGATAGTGATCACAATATAGTCGTTATGAAGGCCAATCTTAAATTTAAGATTTTGAAAAAACGAAGCGGAAGAAGGTATCTTGACCCAGAGAAACTAAAAGATGATGATACGCGCGATAAGTTCGAGAAAAAGACAAACGAAGTACTAAAGGGCGCGGGCGAAAATATTGTTAGGGACATAGAGGAAGAATGGAATTGCATTAAAAATAGTTTAGTTTCCTCAGCTAGGGATATTTTGGGTCATAAACAGAATTAAAGTAGGAAACCCTGGATAACAAAACATATTGTGAGTCTAATAGAGGAAAGGCGCAAATATAAAAATAGGTTAGATGAAATAGGGAAACAAAGATATAAGGCGATCAAGTGGGAAATTATTCGGAAATGTAGGAAAGCGAAAGAGCAATGGATCGATGATAAGTGCAAAGAAGTGGAAAATAAGTTCGAAATAGGAAAGACTGATGAAGCATATAAAATAATTAGGAGAAATTTTAGAGAAATTGGATCTAGTACCAAAAGCATTAGGAATGAGGCAGGAGATATCCTAATCGAAAGCGGGGAGAAGGCAGATAGGTGGAAAGAATATTTAGGAAACTTATATGCGGGACAGGAAGTGCAAGATATATTAGAAAGTGAAAGCAGTGTAGAAGGGGATAACCTAGGGAGTCCTATAATGAGAGAAGAGTTTGAGCTAGCACTAAAAAGTTTAAGGAATAATAAAGCACCAGGTATAGATGGCTTGCAGGCAGAAATCTTAAAGTGCGCAGGTCAAGAGGTAATAGATCGTTTATTTAAATTAGTTAGTCGCATATACCTGACAGGCGAGATTCCAGAGGATTACAAACTGAACATCATGGTAGCTTTGCCAAAAAGGAAAGGCGCGGATAGATGCGAAAATTTTAGAACTATCAGTTTAACTTCCCATGCGTCAAAAATTTTAACTAGAATTGTGCAAAGAAGGATGGAGAAAAAGGCGGAAGAAATATTAGGAGAAGATCAGTTCGGATTTAGACGAAATAGAGGACCGCGCGAGGCCATTCTAGCTTTACGAGTAATTATAGAAAAAACGATAGAAAAGAGAAAGAGCGTATATATAGGATTTGTAGATTTAGAAAAAGCCTTCGAAAACGTAAAATGGGGGAAGATGTTCGAAGTGCTGAGAAAGGTAGGGATGAAATACAGGGACAGAAGAATAATACATAATCTCTGCAAAGAGCAAAAGGCAGTTATAGAATGTGAGCAGGAACGAAGGGAAGTAGATATCCGGAAGGGAGTGAGACAGGGATGTGCATTGTCACCTCTAGTTTTCAACTTATATATCGAAGATGCGATTAATATTGTTAAGGAAAGAACAGCCTCAGGGATCAATGTACAGGGCCAAACTATTAACATGCTCAGATTTGCGGATGATATAGCAGTGTCAGCATCTAGCAAAGAAGAATTAGGAGCGGCTTTGAATGAAATGGAAGCAGTTTTGACACAGGGCTACGGCATGAAAATCAATAAAAAGAAAACTAAAATTTTGGTATGTAGATGGAGTGAAAATAGAACTAAAATTGAAATACAAATAGGAAATGAGAAGATAGAGGAGGTCGCGGATTTCTGCTACTTAGGAAGTAAAATAACCCAAGACGGTAGGAGCACTAAAGATATAAAACAAAGAATGGCGCAGGGACGAGTTGCGTTTAACAAAAAGAAACAACTGTTATGTTCGAGAACGGTTAATATAGAGACTAGGAAGAGACTCTTAAAGTCGTATGTATGGAGTACGGCATTATACGGGTGCGAAACTTGGACAATAGGAGAAGCGGATAGAAAAAGAGTAGAAGCGTTTGAACTGTGGTGTTACAGACGCATGATGAAGATACCGTGGATAGATAAGGTTAGCAATAGGGAAGTATTAGAAAGAGTTGGGGAAAGGCGAAAGGTATGGAAAACAATAAAGAGTAGGAGAGATAGGATGGTAGGACACCTTCTAAGACACGAAGGAATAGTTCGCGACATACTAGAGTCAGAGATAGGAATAAAAAGAGGTAGGGGTAGGCCTAGATTGGACTACTGCTCTCAAATAGTTAGGGATGTAGGATGTTCTACTTTTAGGGAAATGCGTAGGTTAGCTCAGGATAGAAAAGAATGGAGGTACGCGTCTAACCAGTCTTCGGACTGAGAACCTTATGATGATAGTTCGTCACCTATGAAAAATTGGGAGATTTAAATAGCGAGTGGATCAGCAAACACACACCTAGTCAAATGAGTTGCAACATCTCGTAAACCAAGCCCTAAATTAAAATTTTACAAGAGCAAAAACCGGGGGTAAACCGCTGGGGATTTATGGTGTACACTACGCAGGAATTACAGGAATTATGGGGATTTATAAGAAATTATGAGGATTTATAAGGAATTATGGAGAATTATCGGGATTTATCGTGAATTACGAGGGATTTATTAGGAATTATAGGTGATTTATTGGGAATTACAAGAGAAAAACCGTTGCGCAGCAGTTTCTGCGCATCGGTTTCTGCGCATGCGCAGCAAGTTACCAGACAAGTTAGTTCGCGTTCTGGGAAGTGCTCTTAAGACAGAGAAATTTGTCTGAGACAAATTGTAGAAGAAATCATTAATCTGAATGCCCATAATTCTCACTTCATTGTACGTAAATTCAATTCATAATAAAGTTTTCAGTCCGAAGGCCGATTGAACGCGTACCAATATCCTTTCCTATCCTGGGCTAACCTACATATTTTCACAAAAGTATAACATCCTACATCCCCAACTATTTGAGAGCAGTAGTATAATCCCGGCCTACCCCTACCTCTTTTTATTCCTAACTCCGTCTCTAGCATGTCACGAACTATTCCTTCGTATCTCAAAAGGTCTGCTACCATCCTATCTTTCCTATTCTTTATTGTCTTCCATACCTTTCGCTTTTCCCCAACTCTTCTAATAGGTACCTTCCTATTGCTAACCTTATCTACCCACGGTTTCTTCATCATGCACCACATTTCAAACGCTTGAGATTTGACGCGTGAGAAGTTACACTGATCGTTCTAAAATTTTCACACATCAGAGCCTTT
The DNA here is from genome assembly GCA_963966045.1 of Xestobium rufovillosum. Lineage (NCBI taxonomy): Eukaryota > Metazoa > Arthropoda > Insecta > Coleoptera > Ptinidae > Xestobium > Xestobium rufovillosum. Next base: position 38,532,821 of record OZ014494.1, on the reverse strand, counting down.
CCTTGTTGGCAAAGTGACAATGTTGTTCCTTTTGTAATCTTCTGGAATCTCACCTATCTCGTATATACGGCTGTTTAAATAGACGCTCTCTTACTTCTTGACCGGCACACTTTAAAATTTCTGCCTGCAAACCGTCTACTGTTGCTTTATTGTTTTTTTTTAATTTTCCCTCTACACTGATTTCCTTTTCTAATATATCTCCTGGTTCTTGTCCCGCATATAAGATTCCCAAATACCCCTTCCACTTATCTCCCTTTTTCTACTTCGAATTTATTTTCCACTTCTTTGTATTTATTATCAATTCACTGTTTTCTCGCTTTACACAGAACATACAATTTATGGTGATCCATGTTGAGCAGTTTTTATAAATTTCTACATTACCTAGGGGCTTTTAAGTTTCTGTTTTCATAATTTTGGTCATTTTCTTTCCTTATAAATACTTCAAATTTTTGAAATAAACGTTCTAATTTTTTATACCCTACCATGTTCAATATTGCTTTTCTGAGAGGATATTCTGGGAGCTCACAAAAACCCTATGCTCTTATAAAATCAGAAATGTGAGTGCCGCTCAAAAGGAATATCTTTTACATGTCCCATGTAAAAATATCAATATAAGGAATACCCAATATACTGACTGTGCATCTTCTTATGCGTATAGCAAATAGCCTATATAAGTATGTACTTGAAATCTTAGAATCCATATAGGAATTATTGAGGATTTATGGGAATTATTCGAGAATTAGGATTTACAGGAATTAGGGGGAATTTTTAGGATTTACGGAGGATTTATGGGATTTATTAAAGAATTACAGGAATTATTGGTGAATTATAGAGGTTATTTCCTTAAAAAGGATTTATGGTGTACATTTTTATGCCAGCGGTTTACCCCCCGGCAAAAACAATAAAATAACGCTTAGTATACGTTATAAGAGACAATACCTTTGAACCATAGACGTGCGCAGGGAAAAGTTGGGGGGCCAATGTGTATTACAACGCCCCTTTCTCCGTTCACGCACCGATTTTTTTATCAAACTTACACAAACATTGCGCCGGTATATAAAAAAATGTTGTACAAAGTTTCAACAGAATGTCGTAAAAACAAAGGAGTTATTAATAAAAATAGTTTTTTAAAATTTTAACTTTATCATACCCTGTGTCTTGAAAGAAAGAAGTCTAAATGAAAAATAACATAAGGAAAGTCTCATTATTTTCCGCCAGATAATCTGTGGCTAACGGCTTGACCCACTTTTATGTAACACTTTGTATAAATATCGACCTTTTAAAAAGGAATACGTACTAAGTTTGGTCAACGGGCACGAAAATTTAATAAGAATTGTAGGAGACTTTGGATTAGACAGTAGAAACGATAGACAAATTAGACTGGTAGAATTTTGAAATAAACTCAACTCCATTGTGGGGAACACTGTCAAGATCACGTTAGGGGCGGCGCCATACTTGGACGATGCCAGAATACAAGGAGGTATCAAATGGATTTTATTCTCGTTAGGTACGTACATATTTAAATCAAGTTGGGGACTGCAGAATTTATTCAGAAGTAGATAAAGATAGTGATCATAACAAAGTGGTGATGAGGAATTAATATAGAGTTCCAAATTTTAAGAAAAACGGAAAGGTATAGAGAACATTCTGACATAGAAATGATGTTAGCTCGATATGTCCGACAAAAAATAAACGAATTACCAAAAAGGACGTTGGTAAATTACGGTCAGGATCTCAGGGACAGAACGGAATAGCATTAAAAACAGTTTAGCTCTAGCGATGGCTAGAGATATTTTGGGTCATAACCAGAATGGAAATAGAAAAGCCTGGATAACGAAGGATATTGTGAGTCTAATGGAAGATAGACGAAAATACAAGAATAGGCTAGATGAAGGTAAAAACAAAGAGATATGCCGTAAAGTACGAAATTATTTATTGGAAATTTAGGAAAGCGAACATACAGTAGATTGATAACAAATGCGAAGAAGTTGAGGATAAGTAAGAAGTGGGAAAGACCGAGGAAGCATATAAACTAATTAGAAAAATGGCTGGGAAATTAAATCTAGTTGAAAAATTATTAAAAACGAAGCGGGAGACATCTTAATCGGAATCGAGGAAAATGAAGGTAATATACCGACTGATCGTTCCTTGGGAATGCTCCGTGGTGCTTAGTCATTTGGTACGGTTATTTTATTATTTATTATTGTTTTATTACAATATTTTTTGGAAGTTGTTGATGAGTACCCAAACCTATTTTTTAACTTTCAAAGTGTTTGTTTCGATCTGCCTGCGATGTTGTAGATAAAACAGTGTAAGTACCTACTGTATGTCAACTTCTCTTACCTCAAATCGCTTGCATCGTTGTCTGAGCGAACGCGTCTCCTAGAAGGACGCAAATATCTGGGTTCCGTTTGTGTTGAAACGTGTTGATCTGTTTGAGTACCAGCTGGAAGGGACTGAGTTTCCAGTCGCATATCTCTTTCTCGTTCTAAAATAATCTGACGCAATAAAGCGTTTTGTTGACGAAGTGATGATTCCAAAATTTCATGATCTGACTGAAGCTTGTTAATTGCGTTTGGTATGAGAGACTGTGCTCGGGCTGCTTCAGTTTGCTGCTGTTCTATAAAACGGCGCATCAATATATCCTTGCCGCTATCTACCAGAAACGGTTGTTCTACAGGCATTTGTTGTACCTTAAAAAATAATTACGTATCTATATTTTAATTCAGTAATAGTGCATTATCCAACAAGCGAGTTATGGTGGTGCTAATGAATTAAAATATTCAACTACGGCTTGTTTTTCAAACTTTCATTCTCGTTAATAGCCATAACTCGAGATCTGGATCCTGTACTTTATCTGCAAGAACTTTACAGGTACCTAATTGTACTTTTAAGGGTAGATTAGACCACTTATTCTAGACAGTAGTCCTTGAACGAATGTTGCCATGGAAACGTATTTAACAGATATACCTACACGATATCTTGGATTTTTTTAAGAAGTAAATATGAATTTTACGTTTCCCGCATCACTGCAACCTCGATATGCTACAATAGGAATTTTTATTGGCTACAGCCAACGTATTTCAAATTTATTGAACAGTGACTAATTTACAAGTATTTACAATGATTTGAGTACAAAAAATGTATAAGTAATAATAAACAGCGAAATAATCAGCAACAAACAATTAAGCCACTAGCCATAAGAACTAAACAATTCGCAGTAAATAATTAAACAATAAGCAGACAATTAACTAACACTATATCAATTTATCAATCGAACAATACACAAGTCAACAGTTCGAACTTCTCTAAAAAAGTCTTCTACAAATTACGCACGTACCGTCACCAAAGCACTAATATCGTGTTACCGAACCACAGGAAGAGGCCCCATCAGGCAGCTCGCCATTACAGCAGGAAAACACTTAAAAGCCAAAAGCCAGGGCATTCAGAGCTCCGCACTCCGCAGTTCACTCGACAACCAGGAACCAGCCACCACGCTGGTAAGAACGCAGCCAATCCACATCCAACTCCAAGCCAGTTCAGAAGACATCACTGCCGAGCCAGTAGTCTTCCAGTTCATTCATCAGCCAGCCTCAACGCTACTTAGAACACAGTCAAATCAGAAGACATCACTGCCAAGCCAGTTTACTCCAACCTCCAGGGAAATACAGGTGTTCAGGACCGCACCAGGTGAATCCAGGTCAACGCAGCCGATAAGGTTTTCGCAACGCCGGCTCTTCTTAGAGCCCAGAAGAAGACGAGATGTTCCACGTCTCCAGGTCAAGAAGTATCGTTCCAAGAACACTCCCCTTCGTGGCTTCGGCGAGCTATTGGGATTTTTCTCAATCAACCAAGTGTGTTTCATTTTCGTGGTCATCACCACCAAACGCTGAGAGCCGGAAGCTTGTCACCGCGGCGCACCGGCCATTTCACGCCCCGCACACCGCCGTCCTGTAACAATCGCCTGCACCATCAACCCTTTACTCGGAGTATCGCCTTTTAATTATATCGCTATTTCTTCTCTTATCACATTTCCCAAAACCAAAACTCCAAACGGTCATCCCGGCCTCTTGTTTGCCCGTATTCCCAGCAACCTACACACATTTTGGAACACTGCAGACTTGAAGTTTCGTCCCTGATCAGAATGAAGCTTCATGGGTATATCGAATCGGCTGAAGAAATTCTTCACCAGTACTTCAGCTAGAGTGGTGGCCTCCTGATTCGGTATCGCATAATGCCTCAGGCCATTTACTGAAGTAGTCCGTCGCAGAATGTACTTATTTCCATCAGTTGGCGTAAGAAATAAACATACCTGCCACGTCAATCGCAATCCTCTCAAACGGAACGCCCATATTATACTGGCGCATTCTGCTACGACTCCTTGTATTTGGTCCCTTGCTCGACGGGCAGTCGTCACATTTCCGGCACCAATTCATTATGTCTGTTCCGTTGCTCCGTAGCCCAGCCAGTAGTATCTCTTTCTGACCTTCATAGTTGTTTTATTGTCACCTAAGTGTCCCCACTCACTCCATTGTGAGCCCTGCTAGGACTTCTGGAACATTTTCTTTCGGCACCACGACCTGGGACTTTCTCTCTCTTCCTTCGGTGCTCTTCTCACATATTCTCTTCAGAATACCGTCTTCGAACACAAGAGAATCCCATTGCGCCCTGTATGACTTTAGGGCTACACTCTTATCAGAGACTTATATCCAATCCGGTCTCTTCTATCTTTAGGATCTTCTTCTCCAGTTGTGACATTCTCTCACTCATCTTCGATATCTCTTCATCCATCACTTTTCTTATTTCTTGTGTTTCTTCCGTAATTTGGGTCTCTAGTTGATTGGTTCGTGTTTCCAGTTGATCGATTATTTCGATAATTTTCGCAGCCACCTGTTCTCGACTTATTTCCATGGCTGCCTCCATTTCTTCCTGATTGTTCTTCATTTCTTCTTGGATGTTCTTAATTTCTTCTAAATGTCTTATCATTTCTTCTTGGGTGATCTCCATTTCTTCTTGGTTGGTCTTCATTGCTTCTTCTAGACGGTCCTTCATTTCTTCTTGGACGATCTTCATTTCTTCTTGGTTGGTGTACATTTCTTCTTGATTGCCCCTCATGACTTCTTGATTGCTCTTCGTTGCTTCATCTACATTGCCCTTCGTCTTATTTCAGTCTTCATTACTTCTTGGTTGATCTTCACCGTGTCGTCCAGATTCTTCTTCATCGCTTCTTAAAGGCTTGCAGTTGTTGCTCCAACGCTGCAGCTCTTCTTGTTACCGGCATAAACACTCACAAGTCTCAAATCACTATCATTCACTATAGAGTCCAAAAACGTCGATATTCCCACTTAATTTGGCTAACTTCCAGGAAATTCGTTAATCTTCAGCAGCCTTCCACGACGTTCTTCACTATTCTCGGCTCTCAAATCGCACTTCTGGCACCAGTTGTGACATATTTAAAATTAACACACTTTTATTAAACAGTGACTAATTTACAAGTATTTACAATTAAAAACTATTTGAGTACATAAATTAACAATAAACAGCGAAGTAACAAGCCACAAACAATTAAACGGCAAGCAATAAGAACTAAACAACTAGCAGTAAATAATTAAGCAATAAGCAAACAAGTAACTAACACTAAATCAATCCAACAGTACACAAATCAACGGTTCGAACTTCTTTAAAAACACATCTACAAACAATGGTTGATCTCCTCCCAAAACGCCCCGGTATGCACTAAAACGCGAAAACAAATGACGCACGTACCGTCACCAAAACACTAAAATCTTGTTACCGTGCCACAGCAAGAAGCCCCACTAACGACAGCTCGCCATTTCAACAGTCGAAAAACACATAAAAGCGGGGACTTCCATTCTATAGCTCCGCAACCGCAGTTCAGTCTACAGCGAACTTCCGCGCTAGAAAGATCTAGCCGCAGCCAACCTAAGCCAATTAACTTCATCATCCAGGTGTAGAAAGGTGTTCACGACTCCAGTCAGGTGCGTTCAGGCCTACGCGACTGCATAGATGTTCACTACTCCAGTCAGGTGCGTTCAGGCCTACGCGACTGAATAGATGTTCACATCCGCCGACTCTTCTGAGAACCCAGAAGAAGACGAGAAGCGCCAAGTCTCTTGAGACTTGAGAGTCTTTGGGTTTTTCCTCCGACCAAGCGTGTTTCTTTTCACCCGTCATCCACCACCAATCCTTGAGAGCCAGAAGCTTGTTGCCGCTGTGCCGGCTGGTAACAATTGGTTATTGGTACCCAGCAACGTGGGGTTTTACTTCGCTGACGCAAGAACGGACAAGATGGCGACAAGAAGTAGCACACTCTACGCTGCCAAAGAGGAGTCAGAAATGGAGCCTCTGTACACCAGTTCTCGGATTGAAAGAACCAGGTGGCGCCCAACCATCGACGATGATGTCCGCAAGCCAGAAGCCACCGTGCTCCGAGTTTCGGAGCAGCTGAGCCAGCTGTTTCTGGCCAGCCAGTTAGACCTTTTTCAGGGCTCATCCATGACAAGTGCAGCCGACGAAAACTCCCCCTACGGCTGCCCCGGCCCCATGCAGCACCAAGAAGCGGCCCCAGGTGCTCTTCACGCGGACGCAATGGTCCCATGCCCGTGCTGCCTCCCGCCCAATAGTTCTCCAGTCACCTGTACGAGGACTCCCAGCTGTTCATCCATGATGTCGAGAAGTGCTTCACGGACAAGGGGATACCCGAGCGTCAGTGGTCCCGGTAGGCTATAGAACCGTTTAAAGGTGAGGGTCGGCGAGCTTTCGAGCCTCTGCTGTATGATCGCATTTCGTGACTGGAGCTTTGCCGAGAGATTGTTTGTAGATTCGATAGTGACCGAGTGAGGAGGAAGATTAATTCGGCCTACTGAAGGGAGGCACAGTAGGCCAACCAGCACATCGAAGTTTTCATCTGAACAAGGTGCAACTGGAGCGCCGTATTCAAACCAATCAGTCTGCGACACAAATGTTCCATACGATCATTGACTTGACGAAACCTGACTTACGACCACACCTATGGTCGTTTTCTTCGAGATCTGTTACAGATTTCATCGAGTTCGCACGCGTCAGGGAGGAAGACTGCAAGGCCTTAGCTCAATCCAGGCCTTCGCCAGCACAACGCCCAGCTTGCTTGCCGTCTCCCAGGCGAGAAGCGCAAAAACAAGGTCTTCCAGAGCCAGCCCCTGCCGTTGACGTCTTTTCACCGTCAAAGTGCCATCACTGTCCGGTACGTCATTTTAATCAAGATTGTCCCGTCCTGATGGAAAGATGCCGAGCTCGAGCCTGAGAGGACGAAGATGACGACCACCCGGCAAACGCCCGGCGGCCGGGTGGCAATAAGCCACCTCGCTGCTCCGACCCCTTCAGCCCCTTTGTCAATACTTGAAGTCCTAGCCGGCAAGCAAGAAGCTGTGGCCGTGATCGACTCCGGGGCCACGCACCACTTTATTCATCGAAAGTTGGTTCCGAACTTCCAAGCGAATCCTTCCGCCCCTACCTGGCTTTATGACACGTCAGCACGGAGAACGCGGAGATGGGGCCCTCCTTCAAAATTGTACGGCCCAAGACGAACTGTTATGGCACGTCGACCCAAACGGGAATCAACTGGTCGTATCCACGCAGATGCAAGATCCAGTGATCTTCCACATCACCCACTTGTCAGCCACCCAGGGGGCAGACAAAATGACGCGGGCCATACAAGACAAGTTAAGATGACAAAGTATCTCCTTTTAATTATATCGCTCTTTTTCCCCTTGCCGCATTTTCCAAAACTAAAATTCCAAACTGTCATCCCGTCTCTACGTACTTTAAGTTTTTGTAGAATATTTCATTTTTTTTGGTAAAGTTCGTCAATTTCTGTCGACTACATCCACTATTTTAGACGTTTAGAGTGAAATTTACCTCAAAAACATGCCTTGTTTTATTTACTCCGTAGAGCACATATTTTTAAAATAATTAGAGGTCAAGTATTATAAATTATTGTTTCGGTTGTTAAGTTACATAATAAAAGAAAAAGTGAACTTACAACAGACCATAGTGGGATGTAAATCGTGCTCCATGGAAATTATACACAAAGGTATAAATACTCACCAAAGTAATAGGTCTTTGTTGCTCTCCTCCTCTGGTTATTAGTCGCAAAATATCCGCATTTCCCTCCCTTATGTAAAACTGATCACGCAAAGGTTCTTGGTGGTTTATATTTTGCTGGCGGTGTATCGTTCTTCGAACTTCCCCGCGCTCTGAACCTCTTTCCATTTCATGTCTTCTTATTGAATCTGCTTCCACGTCTATTCCTTGAGGATCTGGCGACCATGCTTCTCTTCTTCCAAACCATTCAGCCACTTGAACTGATTTGCTCTGTAAACCCTGTCCTTCGCCTTTAACAACTATTCGAGATACTTCTTCAGACCCAATTTTTCGTTTCCTCGGAGGAACGTACAGTGGACAAGGTTTACATATGCAGCATAAAATAAGAATTGCTGCGATTAATAAGAGAAGAATGATAAGAAGTATTAAGATCCACCACAAACTTCCTGATTCTTTAGTTTCTACTTTTGTTGTTGTGTAATCTTTATGTGCCTTTTGAATGTGGCGTTCTTGATACTCTCGGTCTAAAATTTCTTGGATTCTTTTGACGTCAACAGCGGCATCTTTTGAATCTCTGATAGTTGCAACAATAAGACTTCTAAAATGAAAACCTCAAATTAAAAACTGTACCTAATGCATGTAATGCGGCTGTTAGTTCAGAGCAGCTTCATAAAATTTGAGATACCTGATACACAGAGTCAAAATGACACTGAAACAAAAAACGTATCTAAGTGAACTAAATGACCCACAGCTTATAAAAGTGTACTTGCATCTTTATGTTATGGGTAATGTAGGTATCTTGAAATTGAAATGAATTAGAGCAAAACAAAATGTCGTCGAAGATAGTAGGTCTTGAGTGGATTGTTGTTATTATTTTTGCACACCAATTTCTAATACCACACGTCGAAAATAATACTGAGTGGATTGTTATTATTATTTTTGACACGGTTTGGTAGCTATAGTAGAATCAGAAATCTACATTTACACCTACCAGCGTCGAACACAATACTGAATCAAATCTCTACTTTCAGATTGCGGCTAAACCGTAAAAACAAATTTCCAAGCATAAAATTTCTCGGGAACATGAAGTTTTATTTTATTGCTCACTGAAGACTTTTTATTCTTGTGGTGGTATCTAGATCGAGATGGAACAGAGGTAATGTTTTGACGATATTTTCCTTGAACATAAATGATGCACAAGATTAATCAATGCATAAGGCTGAAGTTATAGGCGCCGGTACTTGCCATTTCTTTTCTAGTACGAACCTCTTACTTCCTCAACAGAAAACTTATACAATCTGATGCTGAGACCAAACACTAAGTATTAATCGCCACAACAGTTTAATTTAATCACTCCTTCAATACCTTCACACTCTGCAACAGTCGCTCTTCCGTAGCAAGTTTAATGGCCTACAGATATTGATTTAGTGCCCATAAATAATATTCTAATATTGATCCACTCTGCATTCCAATAATTATTAGTCTCGAGAAAGCCCTTCATAAACTTCGAGGAAAAGTCCGCATTCCTTCAATTTTCAGTTAGTTTTGCAAATGTGTCTGAAATAGTTTCATATATTCGCCATTTTCAAAAGCAAAAAGGCAGATTTCTCACATCTAAATGCCGCTACAGATGTTCATATTTTTACTCCGGCATTCCTGTTTAGGATAAATAGGTTCGGTTTTACTGTGAACTGAAGTGCTGCCTACCAACCTTTTGGGTTTGCGCGCGGGTATATCCGCGTCAGTAAGTGCGCGCCGTTTTTACGCAAACTGAAGCGTTAGTTGGTTGAGAACCACTGAAGATGGGAGATTCTTAAAAGAAAAATAAAGGACCGACTTTTAAAGTTGTTATACCTATTCATGGCTTTTTACTCTCCTTAAGTGCGCAAACATTTGTATATCTTGAAAAAATCCAACACAATTTCTAAATATTCTGCTATTCATGTTTATATAATCTGGATTCGTTCAGTAATTCAATACCTGGCGGGGTATTTGCTCGAGGAGTAGGTAATATTGTTCGAACGATCCAGTAACACGCATTGGAAAAATTAACTTTTTAAACTGTGTGAGTGACCTGTACTTTCGGCTTATATGCCCTCCCAAAAGCGTTCAGAGTTCAGACCACTGAAATAAAATAAATTAAATTTATTTTTCCTACAGCATAGAAGGCCGGAAACTTGCGCTAAACTCGCAACTGTGCTGTAATATTTAAAAATCGCACAGGTTCATTCAAATTTTGTAGGCAACTTTGAGATTTTGACGTTTACTGAATAAAATCCTGTCGCGTCTCTTTTTAAATATAATAATTTTTTATCAGAAAAATCTCTTAAAAGGTACGGCAGTTGAACATTTTAATGGCTACTCCGTAGAAGACCTAAATATTTTAGGTACGAGCTGGTCATACATGAATTGGCGGGCAAGAGAACAAATCAACGTGTCATTCATGGGCCGGTCTGACAACAAATCCTTTAAAATAACATTAGTGTTTTATGAATAAATTTGTCTTCTTAAGAGGTCGTGGGAAAAATAGTGTACATAACTCGATGGAAAGTGTATTTCCTATAAACTAGCGTGATTCCTGCATTCGGCTACGCCTCGTGCATATAATTTCACGCTCGTATGAAATTTGTCACTTTACATGCTCGTTGCGTAATATATATTTCAGTGGTTCAGACGTCCCGTTTTTTGGAAACGAAATTTCAGGCAGCGCTTGAATAGCACAGCCCGGGTTGCTAATAGGCAACCTACTTTCGCACGTTCGCCCAGGTAATTTAATAGTCGCGCTTTTATACTGTCTCACAACGGTGTACAGATAAACACATTAGAGGAGCTTAATATTTAGCCTCGACGTATCCAAATAAGTACATAAGCCACAAGTAAACCGCGGTAAAACCTGAGCGTCTGTAGGTCCTATCAGACATTCTATTCAGTAAATTAGAAGAACTGCAAGTAAGAACAGCAATATGCAGACACAAAATGCTAACGAATCCGGAGTGTTAAGAAATAAGTTACAAATAAGTCGGAAAAGTGCAATAAATTTCATAAAATGTGCACCCAGTTGTATCTTTGAGTAACAGAAAAATGATAGTTCTAGATCACTCCATCCAGTTTTCCAGATGCCATCGACTCTTCGGCGGAAAGATTAATAAACCACTGTACGGACGCAAAGAGTTTAAGGATCGAGTTGCCCTCGTTGTAATTGATGCATCAAAGCAGTAAGAACGAATCAAGTCCGACCTTGACTTACACTTTGGGACCGAATGTCACAAATGCAGAATTTGATGCATTAAGTTTCAAGCTGTGATTCTACAACATATTAAATTAACTTATTCAAATCGGAATTAATTAAATTTTGAATTGATTGCATTTGTCGGATCGGAAAACTAAAAAATATGTGTGTATCGTCAGCATATGCAGTCACCCTATAAATGCTTGAGCGATGTCAACAAATCCGCAGTAAATACAATAAATAGCAGAGGACCCAGAATTATTGATCTCTGAAATACTCCATTTAAAATATAGGAAATAGAAGAATACGTTATCGACTTGGATCATCTGTTTTCTGCTCTGGAAGTATGATTGAATAAAAGAAAAGATATTTAAGTTTGGCACTCAACAACTCATTGTTAATTGTATCGAATGCCTTCCACTGAAACATATTGTAACAATGCACAGACGTAATGCCTAAATGCTCCATCAAAGTTAGAGTGGCATTCCGAAATTGTTCTACGAGACCGCCACTGGTAATTTGAAACAGATGAAAGCCGCGATCAAAATGATAAATTTGCCAGTATACGCCGCATGCACCGATGAAAGAATGAAACACGCTACACGTGCGACTGACGTCACGCGAGATGATAGGAATTCCCGAGTTACTCTTTTGCACGCTGCACTAACGTGACGTAGAAGCTCCTGCAACCCATTTTTACGAGATGGCAAGATTTCGTGCTGAATTTGCTCCCGCTACTACAGTTTACGTAGAGGAATTCGACGTCACACAGCCGCCAGTAGCTCCTCCCATGGGCTATAAAAGAGAAGACCGAAGCACTGAAGAGGATCAGAATTTTTCTGCTCTCATCCGACCTAGTAGTACCTGATCGACCGTTCCGACTTTGCCGTGTGATCGACTGATAGCAACCGTCCTTTAACTTTTGAGTAAGTACCCTAGCTTGTTGGTAACAAATAAGTAAATACGTTCATACTGGGGAATTGAAAGTGCTGTCTGCGAATATTAGATCGTTTTGGCAATCCTGTGTGACACTTGTGTCTGTAATGGGACGATATACTGGCGGAATTCGATCGCATCTTTGTAATGGTCGGCTTTTGGTGAAATCTTAAGGCAGGACGTTTACTTATTTGCAAAGGACAAGCTAGCGGCGGTCCCCCAGGTGATTGCACTCGCGTGCCGCGACGAGAATTGCCAACCGAAACCCGGCTCGGAGTCGGCACCGTTCGGTGCTCCCACGAAAACTCCGAGTCACCGTAAATATTCAGTTTTAATTACACGACGGGCCGTAGCGCACCATCAGGATACTCCGCGTTTAATTTCCAAGTAAATATCTCGTATTTTTGTATATATTCCGATTTATTAACTCAATTCTTTTAAGAATACTCCGTGAGAACCGCGTTTTATTTCAATGTAAATATCTCGTATTTTTGTATATAAATTCTGTTTTTATCCATTCAATTCTGTTTATCGACTTAATTCGTTCAAATGTACATCGTTAAATTAATAGAGGACCGTTTCATTTTCTTTCTGTTTTGTTATTCGACGTTTAGCAATAGTAGACGTTAAAGCTAAAGTGTTGCTCTGTGATTCGCTAGTTCTTTCCATTTTTCAGTATACTTCCAGTGTATACAGACCCTCTCTAACCAGTAACCTAAGCAGAAGAATACAGCTCAGAATACGTTCAGAATACGTTCAGAACTCATGTCTGAGGTTGATTTTTGGCATTCGTAGGGGGCAACATATTAGTCACAAGCTTAAATGTGTGCCTTAGCTTAATTTGGAGTCTAGACGGTTTCTACATGCTGCATGCTTTTATTACAAATTACTAATTCATAAATCACCACCGTATTTGTATGATAAGATTACGTATCGCACTGATGTGCACAATATTAATATTCGTCGAAAAAGCCTGTTGTCTGTTCCTAGGCATAAGCATAAATTTTTCGAAAGATCATTTTCTTATCAAATATGTAAGGTATTCAATTCAGTTCCATCAGAATTTAAGAGCATGACTCCAAAGATGTTCAAGTCTTCATTGAAGAAGTATGTGCTCCACCTTTGACGCTTCTCTCTCTCTTTTTTGTTTGTTTTGTTTGTTTTCTCCTTTTCTTCTCTCTTACCGTTTTGTGTTCGGTTCGTGTTCATCCTTGATCGGCGGTATAATAGTATAAGCAGTATTGGTCAGCCCATGCCAAACATGATGCACTTATTTTTAATTTTTTTCTTTAATGAGGTTAAGTGGAAGAACAGCGATCAGATTGCCTGGCGACTCTGAGCTGAACTTCGCCTCTTCGAAGTATTGCATTTATATATTTTGCTTTTTTAAATCTTATTTTACTGTTAATATCATTGTGCAATATGTTAGAATAAAGACGTATATTATTATTATTATTAATAGAACCCAACCCTTCTGCGACTAAGAGCATAAGGGTGATCAACGACTAAGTCTTACCGACCTGACCGTAAATACAACTCTAGTAATCGTTCATAAGAGAACGACCCGACCCGCCTAAATATACAGCGTATCCCAATAAGTGATACCGAGGGATACAGCTGCATATTTGGGGACCGAATCCAGAAGCACCGTTTTTGGACTAGAATACGCCATTGTAAAATTTGGCGTCCCCGAAAAAGACAAGTGATCGTTGTAATATAAAAGAGTGTTTTATTTAACTTTTAAAAAACTCGAATGCTAGCGCGTGCGTCGGCGTTGGGTGACTCAATAGTAAAGATGGCAGCCGCTTCTGACCTACCACTTTTGGTGACGTAGTAGTAAAGATGGGGACCACTTCTGACCTGCACATGCTGGTCGCTTCTTGAAATAACCCTGAAAAAACACCAGGAGCTCGTCTATTTCTTCAGCAATAACCTTGACAGACACCAAAAGCCACCTAACTTACGATGTCCGCTTCCTCAGCAATGATCTTGAAAGATACCAGCGCAGCCAAAGAAGTCAATGACATCTGCAGAGTTTAATACATTGGCAGCGTATTGCCATAATTCTACTACTTCATGCATATTATAATACAAAATCGATATGAATATTTGGGATATAGCGCAGGTGGATGTGAGTGACGCGACGCGTCTCTTTGATGGATGCGGATATTTATATTTTCTTTTAGTTTAATCTTCATTCATATTTAAATTTTGTTTTATCTCTATTAAGCGGCGTGGTTCATTCTTTGTTTTCCCTGAACTGGATGCTGCACACAACCATTTAAATCATCTGTAGTAGTCCTAAACACTGAAGTCAGGTATGTAGGTATGATTACAGCTGCATGCATGCCCTAACTTGAAGAATACTTGAAGAATATAGCTGAATAATTCTTTAGATTAGAAGCGTTGTTTTGAAACTAAATTCAAGAGGTATAACCTCCAGTATTGAAGCATCAGTTCATCGTGTCTCTATGTACTATAAACAGCAAAAGTGGTCTTCCACTTTACGGTTCAATTCCGCTTAAAATGCCATAACTAATTACGTTCTGAGGTAAAAAAAACCTTAGTAACTGTCCGCCAATTAAAGTTTTGAAGGCGGATCTAAACAATTTTATTTGAGTGACAACAAATGTGTTAGCCTTGCACTAGTAAACAAAGGGCATTCATCAAAGTATCGAGATCGTATAACGAAAAATCACATCGTCTATGGGGAGCGGGGCTGACGAAAACATATCAACGTCCGGCACAAACGATTCACATCGCAAACTGGAACACCACTTTTGCTGATAGTATTACATACGAATAGCGAACAAGGTTTGCTTAGAATAAATAGATCAGATCAAACATTATTTTGCTGTAAATGTACAGGACAGCCACCTGGTATGGTACTCGTACTTGCCCGAACATTGTTGGAACCATCCAGTATCATTAGAATCTCATAAATAATTAATGAAGTAATTGGCTCTTACTGACATCTGACCGTAGGAGGTCGGTATGTTTCGTTCTTAATGTATAGAGCTACACGCACTGACGAGTCATAAAAAAGACGAAACCAATTGTCTTTGGTTACCTTGGTCATTCAGAACGAAACAATGTTTGGTTTTATTATTGGTTATATGACTACTGGATAGTTCCTTCGCAACTACCCTTAGTACCATAGCGCGCCACCGAACATTTTTTGTGTTAGTATTAAGCATTAGGTATTAGTTACAGTTACAGTTCACTCGCTCTCTGAGATGCACGTGTTTTTGGTGTATCTCATTGCATAGAACATATAATCAGTTTTAAATCAATTAATCAGTGTTTGTTTAAATTATAATTTTATCGTGTTACAGTTATACAATAAATCGTATCATTAACGATAATTAGTGTTTTTTATAGTCAAAGAGAAAAATTATCAAGCAGTAACAAGCAACATCGCAAATCAAATCAATCAAACCATTTTTGGTCCTTCGGGCCGGATGCACATAAAACTATCAATAACAGTTCAAAACAATTAAGTGTTAATCAATTAAGTGAACAAACAGTGAAAACAAGTGATAAATACAATTTTTAAGTAAGAAATTGGATAGTTTAAATTCAGAAACAAGAAGAGACAAGAACAAGAAGAGTGCGTAGGTACCGGCCATTTCCGCCCTTCAGTTTTATTGCCCCAGCATTCCAGTTTGCATTACGAAGCAGGTAGCAAACTAACAAGGGTGTGGGTCGACTAGACGCCGGAATTTGTGAGTTCGTTCCTACATACATTTCCCTATACTTTCATAATATCATACCATATCATTATATAAAATCATTACCAGGCCAAGTAATTTGAAAAATATCATAATGGAGAACGAAGACAAAATTCGTGCTTTGGAATTAAAACGAGACCAATTGAAAGGCCAATTGATCAGATTTCAAATATATTTAGATTCTTTCGAAAGTGCCGGGAGTATCATAACTTTAGAAAAGCGTTTAGAAAAAATCGAACCCGTTTACGATCTCTTTACAGGTTGTCAATTCGAATTGGAATTTTTAGGTCAACCAGAGGAACTTGACGAACGAACAGCATTTGAAAATCAATTTTTTGATTTGACAAGTGCAGCTCAAGAAATTATCAACCATCACAAAAGAAATAGCGTCGAGAGAGATTCAACGAGCTCTAATAGCAATAGTCGCGTAAGTCAAGGTCTGTCCCTGAAACTACCCGAATTACATTTGCCGCAATTTGACGGTAATTATGCGAATTATATGCAATTTCATGATTCTTTTTCTTCTTTAATACATACCAATCAAAATTTATCTAACGTACAAAGGCTGCACTACTTAAAATCTTGTCTTGTCGGTGAAGCAGCAAAAGTAATTCATTCCCTGCAGACCACAGATGACAATTACAACATAGCATGGCAATTAATCAAAGATCGTTATGAAAATAAAAGATCAATTATAAATCAACATTTAAAAACTCTTTTCGAATTACCTGTTGTATCTAAGGGTACCGCCGTAGCATTGCGGCAGTTTTCGTGCGCATTTTTGCAGGAAGTGAGATGTTTGGAAGTCCTTGGTCAACCAATTAGCCAATGGGATTCCATAATGCTCTTCTTACTTACAGCAAAATTAGATCAGTCTAGTAAGATGGTGTGGGAGTCATCCATTCAAGATAAGGCAAAAACATCGCCGTCCACTCTACCGACTCTGGACGATTTTTCCAATTTTATTCAATTGCGTTGCAGGACTTTAGAAAATGTTTACTCTAACCAAGAGGCTAACAAATTTTTAAATCAAAATAATCAGTCTAAAGGGCCTATCAATAACGCTTATAAAAAATCAGAAAATCAACAATTTTTCCGTCGGTTTGAAAATAAAACGTTAAATCATGTTGCAACTACTCAACGACAAACATGTTATTTTTGTCAAGAGAACCATTTTATGTATTATTGCAAACGTTTTCTAGACTTGCCAGTAAAAAATCGCTTGAGTAAAGTTAAAAGGCTCAACTTATGCACAAACTGCTTACGATCAAATCATACAACACAAAATTGTATTTCTCCGGGTTGCAGAATATGTAACAAAAAACATAATACCCTTCTGCACTTAGAGATAAAAAATTCGGAAAATCCTACAGGATCTGATACATCAATCAATCAGCCAAATCAGTCTCAACCACAATCACATGCTTATTCCGAAAATGGGAATGCTCATATGATGCCACATTCTAGCTTTAGCATCAACACGCACTGCAGTCAATCTCACGACAATATGGTACTACTTTCTACAGCCATTGTAAATATTTTTGATAAAAATAATCAACCTATACGGTGCAGGTGCTTATTAGATTCTTATAGTCAGAGTAATTTTATAACAGCTAAATTAGCTAATCAATTAAAATTAAATATTAACAAAATACGATTGCCTATTGTTGGTATAAATCAATCATCCACCACGGTCAGCTCTAGTGTTAGGGCGCGTGTAAAATCATTACACAACGGGTTTAGTAAAGATCTTAATTTTTTAATTCTTGATCAGATAACGGGCAACATACCTGTTAAATCATTTTCAAGTTGTCATTTGGCGATTCCTAAAAACATCACATTGGCAGATCCAGAGTTCAACAAATCAAAGAATATAGACATTTTGTTAGGCGCGAATGTATTTTTCGAACTTCTATGTATTGGGCAAATTAATCTGGGTCGCGACCAGCCCATATTGCAAAAATCCCATCTAGGTTGGGTAATATCGGGTCCTCTGTCTTTTTCAATAGGAAATCAAGAAACATGTCTTTTTTCGATGCATTCTCGAGTTGATGACGTACACAAACAATTAGAGAAATTTTGGTTAGTGGAAGAAACTCCTCCAGAATCGCGTAAAATCAGTAAGCAGGATGAATATTTCGAAAATCACTTTCAAAAAACATGTAAAAGGGATAGCACCGGTAGATTCACGGTTTCGCTTCCACTGAAGGAAAATTTCACCGATTTAGGGGACAATTTAAGAAATGCAGAAAAACGATTTTTCAGTTTAGAAAAAAGGATGCAAAACAATCCTTTGCTTTCAGAGCTTTATACAAAATTTATGCGTGGCTATATTGAATTAAATCATATGACTAAATTAACCCAATGTGATATTGACAATAAGGAAATTAAGTATTATTTGCCACATCATAACGTTTTTAAGAATTCAAGTGCAACTACCAAGCTACGCGTAGTATTTGACGCGTCATCAAAAAGTGATAATGGGTTATCACTAAACGACGTATGTTTTATCGGCCCTACTATACAGAACGATCTTTTTACCATCTTATTGCGTTTAAGAACTCATAATTACGTAATCAAGGCAGACATCACCAAGATGTATAGGCAAGTGAATATCGAGCCTTCTCAAAGAAATCTCCAGCGTATTCTTTGGCGGGAAAATCCGAATGTACACTTAGATCACTACGTATTGAACACTGTGACGTATGGAATCGCACCATCATCATTTCTAGCAATAAGAGCCCTGCATCAATCGGCTATTGATAAACAACACGAATTTCCACTTGCATCGCAAATAATACGGTCAGATTTCTACGTAGACGATCTGATAACGGGTAGCGACACGATCGGAGGTGCAAGAAAGTTAAAATCGGAAATACACCATATTTTAAAATCAAACGGTTTCAATTTAACGCAGTGGATGTCTAATGACGCCAACATTTTGAACATTGATGAGCTAAATCAAATTGAACAGTATCTTATTTCAGACGATAAAACCATTAAAACATTAGGCATTTTATGGACGCCCACAGAAGATATCTTTCAATATTCCGTTAATATTGATCTACCGCGTAAACAATTATCAAAGCGCGTAATATTATCAATTGTCTCGCAGATATTTGACCCTCTGGGCTTAATCGGTCCTATAGTGATGAAAGCAAAGGTAATTCTACAAAATCTTTGGAAGTTGCAATTAAATTGGGACGCAAGCATTCCTCAAGATATGCATACCGAATTTTTAAATTTTTTAAATGGCCTAGAGAATTTAAACAACATATCAATACCAAGACATGCCCTATTATCTACCTACATCACTATTCAATTACATGGATTTGCCGACGCGTCACAAGTAGCGTACGGCGCATGTGTGTACATTCGCACTGTTGACAGTTTTCAAAACATCAGATGCCAACTTTTTTGTGCCAAAGCTCGCGTAGCTCCTTTGAAAACGCTAACAATTCCTAGATTGGAACTTTGTGCTACAGTTATTTTATCGCGTCTGATTCAAAGGGTTATTATTGGTGTAAATATTGATATTAACCAAGTATACTTATACACCGATTCAACAATCGTCTTAGCATGGTTGTCTCATGAACCTTCGGTACTGAAAACATTTGTATCAAATAGGGTGGCCGAAGTTCAGGGACTCACTTCAAAATATCGTTGGAATCACATAAAATCGGACGAAAATCCAGCCGATATTATATCACGGGGTTGTGACTCCTATCAATTATCTATGAACTCCTTGTGGTGGTCAGGTCCAAACTGGCTCTATAAGGAAGAATCGCAATGGCCAAGTTTCAGTGAAAGGGAATTAAACAATTTAGATACAATTCCCGAGGTTAAAACGCCTTCAACATTGACCCATGTCTCCACAGAAGCGGATGATTTTGGCATATTTGACAAATTTTCCAATTTATTTAAGTTACAACGTATTGTCGCACTTTGTTACCGGTTTTTAAACAATTGCAGATCAAACAAAGATGAAAGAAATACGAATAACTTTTTATCAGTAGCAGAATTCAAAAATGCAAATACCGTGCTTACAAGAATTGTTCAAAGACAATCATTTTCTATAGAAATCCAGCAGTTAGTTAATCATGGACATGTCTCAAAAAAGAGTAAACTGGCATGCTTGTTCCCATTTCTAGACGAACAAGGTGTTCTGAGAGTCGGCGGAAGATTAAAAAATTCAAACTTACCATATAATCAAAAATTTCCAATGCTACTTCCAAAAAATCATTCTTTTACCAGACTGATCATAATGCACGAACATGCGCGTACAGTGCACGGTGGTATTCAAACAGTTCTGTCTTCAGTAAGATCGAACTATTGGCCTATCGATGGTAGAGCAACAGTTCGTAAATATACCAGAAATTGCATAATTTGTTTCAGGGCGAGACCAAAGGGTAATTACCCTCTCATGGGTAACCTTCCAATTTCACGCACAGTACCTACACGGCCGTTTTTAACTTGCGGGATAGATTTTGCAGGTCCGTTTCAAGTTAAGGATGGTACACTTAGAACTAGAAAATTAGTTAAAGTTTATATCGCATTATTTATATGTTTCTCCACCAAGGCTATTCATTTGGAGCTGGTTGGAGATCTATCGACCAATGCATTTTTAAACGCCTTGAAACGTTTTATGGCTCGTCGGGACATATCTAAAAACATTTATTCAGACAACGGCCTCAATTTTGTAGGGGCAAACAATTACATCAGAGAAGAACATCAAAAACTCGCGAAAATCAATAACGATCCTTGTTTCCAAAATTATTTGCTGGAAAATTGCATCAATTGGCACTTCATTCCTCCTCGTGCTCCAAATTTTGGTGGAATTTGGGAATCAGTCGTAAAATTAACAAAGAATCATTTGCTTAAGGTTATAAGCAATTCTCATTTAGATTACGAAGGCTTGTACACAGTCTTAACACAAATAGAAGCCATTCTAAATTCAAGACCAATTTGCCCACTGTCCAATGATCCCAATGATTTAGAGACCCTAACTCCTGGACATTTTTTAATTGGAAGCAAACTCACTTCCATCAGTGAAGAGGACATACAAGACGTGCCTCCCAATCGCCTTAAATTATATCAGAGACACAGACAACTCGTGCAGCATTTTTGGCAAAGGTGGGCCAAGGAGTACCTGCATAATATGCAGGCGAGAACAAAGTGGATGTTCAACACTTCCCAAACGATCAAGATAGGTACTCTTGTGTTAATCAAGGAAGAGAATTTGCCTCCGTTCGTTTGGAAAACTGGTCGCGTAATCGAACTGCATCCAGGTAGTGACAATGTGGTGCGCGTAGTTTCCGTAAAGACTGCATTTAGTGTAATGAAACGTGCCGTTAACAAACTTTGTATCCTCCCAATAATAGACAATGATTGACATTTCCCACTAGAATTAATGGACGTTTTCCCTGTTGAAGGTAGTACCTTCAAGGCCGGCGGTATGGATAGTTCCTTCGCAACTACCCTTAGTACCATAGCGCGCCACCGAACATTTTTTGTGTTAGTATTAAGCATTAGGTATTAGTTACAGTTACAGTTCACTCGCTCTCTGAGATGCACGTGTTTTTGGTGTATCTCATTGCATAGAACATATAATCAGTTTTAAATCAATTAATCAGTGTTTGTTTAAATTATAATTTTATCGTGTTACAGTTATACAATAAATCGTATCATTAACGATAATTAGTGTTTTTTATAGTCAAAGAGAAAAATTATCAAGCAGTAACAAGCAACATCGCAAATCAAATCAATCAAACCAACTACAATAAAAAATTGTAGACATTTTTCAAACTAAGGGGCCTCCTTTCAAATATTGCTGGCGGAGAGGGGAGGCTTCAAATTCTAATCACGCCACTTAATTCAATATTGTTTGTGATCTGGCGTTTTCGCTTTGTCTTATTATCCTTCAACATGCAGCCAAGCCTTCAGGTGACAATAAATTACTCCCATCCTAAAATTTGTCTTATTTTGGAGAAGAATTAATGGACTACTTACATCAAATGGAAAGTGTGACTATTACAGGCAGAAGTAAGACGTTTCATAATGAGCAAGGAATATTTCTTTCTGATTGATAGAGGTAGTGGCGGACATATAGGGTCTCCCCACTGGGTAGGGGTAAATACATATTATTCTAAAAAAGAAATGAATAGCTTCTTCCATAATGCATGCGGTCGTGTGGGAACCTAGCAACTCTGCCTAATTTTTGATATTATTCGTCTTAAGTTTAGTAACAAGCACCAACTTTTACGTAGGACAAAATTTTCTAAGAAATCAATATAAGAATTTTCCTCCTGTTACACACTTTTTTGGACACACTGTATAAGTATCTATCGAAATATCGATATCGAAATATCGATATATCAAAATAACGATATATCGACATATCGAAATATTTCGATATATCGATATATCGATATTTCGTTATATCGGTATTTCGATATATCGATATCTTTTTGATATCGATATTCGATATCAAATTTTCAATATCGCGCAGGCCTACTCTTTAGTAGGTATTCCGAGGTATTCAATATTATCAAATTTTTCAAGTTTTAGCTATTGCTCTATCTGCTCAGATAACCGACATGTCAAATGACGTATGTCTAATTTGAAGCCACCCTGTATTAGAAAGGCACTTACTTTCCTTCAGCATCTCCAGTTCCTCCGTCCGTGTAGGGTTTTATTTCGTCAATAGTAATCCTAGAACCTGTGATTTTTCTTAATTGAACGGCAATATAATCCGCATCTGGATTCTTTTCGGGCACCACAAACACAACTTTCTGATCTCTTCCTTCCGGGGGATAAATTCTTATGTCAGCTTCACTCCATAAACGTGGTACTCCACCATCCCATGCCCGTACCTTCACGTTTACAACATCGCCTTTGGTTACACGTCCACGCACTATTAATTCTCCAGTTTGTGAATTAATAGTGATATTTTCCGAAGCATTGCCCAATTCATATTGAACTTCGTTGTTTGGAGCAGTAATGTCTTTGTCGACTGCTTTAACAAAAGCTGGAACGGTAAAACGGTCTCTATCCGGTGTTAGAATAAATTCATAAAGATTTTTCTCGAACACTGGCGCTTCATCGTTGATGTCAATTAAGGAAACTTTGATTCTTGCTGTTGATTTTAGTCCATCTCCATTTTCGTCAGCGGCTTCAGCGATAAATTCTAAGACAGGATTTATTTCAGCATCTAGCACGTTTGGATTTGACACTGTAATTAATCCCGAAAAATGATCGAGATTGAAGAAAGCTCCAGAAGCTCCAATCAGACGGGTATATTTTATTCGATTACTGAGACCTTCGTCCACATCACTAGCTTCTACTTTAATAACAGAAGTACCTAAAATCACAAAATAATTTCAGAAACTGCAATTTATTGGCGGGTAGATAAGCATGAAGTTACTATCATGAAATTGTTAATGTTTTCCAGCTTATAGAAAACTGAGAATCAGGTGGAGTTGACCATTTTAATCTCATCCTGAGAGCCAATACGATCATTACAGAGGTGCGTTAAAACTAGGGTTGCCAGATCTCCGGTTTTGGCCCGGAGTTTCCGGTTTTGTATAACAATATCCGGTCTCCGGCCGGTCATGAAAGTTCTTCGGGCGAAAATAAATTATTTTCTTATATGGCGCATTAAATTATTTATTATGCCATGATACCTTATTAAAAAAATACGCCGCTACTGAAGTGATTCCCTGTGCCCTATCCATTCATTCTATTTTACGCTACGCTTCAAAACGCAGACGAAGATTACAGGCAAGTGCATAGAGCCTACAGACTAAAGACAAACTGTGTACAGTCGTCCGCGTTTAGTCCAAAGACTTGTAGAGGGGACTTTAAATTTAGGGATGAAGCAGGAATAATACTCACAGTCTAAGCGTTTGAGTGTGGAAAAGGCAAAACAAAGCAGCCGACCAGTTGTGTAGTAAACAGGTGCTGCCGCGGTCCGCGGAAACATAATATCGCGGAACGTTCGCTTGATCCGTTGCTTGAATATAATAACAAACAACGATCCCCGCGATCCGCTGGCCTACGAACGTGTAGGCTTCAAAACAAAATCAGCTGTTGCATAAAGACGCTACGTCCAGTCTATAAGAAAGTCTTTGGTTTAGTCTGCCTCTGCCGGCAGCAGATTGAAGGATTTTTATAGTTTGTTTTCCATTTGAAATATAAACAAGTTTAATACTACTATACGAGTTTTATTATTATTTTTCGTTAATGGTAATTTATTATTATTAGGAATCTCCGGCCCACAACAAGTGACATCTGGCAACCCTAGTTAAAACATAATTTTTTTTCATCTCAATAACTAGCTTTTACTGCATGCATGATTATAAGTATAATGAGGAACTCAAATATTTTAGTTTGGTTTTAGATTGAATTTGAGAGTCAAAGGAAAGCTTTAGGTTGGCATCCCGCGTACTTTGTTTAAAAAAAGCTCAGTGTTAAAAAACGGTATCAATTCCAGAAATGGTTGTGAGTTTGAAATTGTATGGAACGGTTCTACCAAATGTAATAACTTATAAAGTAGATATCACTAGAAAGTATCCTACAATACCAATAAATAGAAGCATTATTTTGTACATCTGTATTAGTAGTTTCACAGAATGAACAGTGGCGTAGCGTGCGCAGAAACAAGTTTTCCTGGACGTACCGCCGTTGCTAGGCAACAGAGACACGACCGTCCATTTTTCTCTCGCTTCAGTGTCGAACCCTAGAAGAGTTCGGATAGCCGCGGCGTTTTATTTTTAACAGTCTCTGACTTAGATAGTACACCACAGGTGCCGCAGCTGATGCGTGACGCAATTACTTTTGCGCAGTTTTGACGAGGAAATAAGTTGTCCGTTCTCTTGTGAATTGACTAATACCTTTCTAAAGCACCTAAAATATATCTAGCATCATACTATAAAATACGCATACAATTTAAATAGAATAGGAGACCCCAAGCTGTACTTTGACAATATTGACATAGGATGTGAAGTAATTTGGAAACACTCGATTGTGAGCAAACGAATTCTGTTGTTGAATATGCAGATTCCATAAAAAGGTTTTATTTCCACAAAGAACTTACGAATAAGGCGACACCTTTTGTTTTTATCAGTGTAATCAGCGTGAGAATGACTGCTATTTTGCTCATTTAATTGATTTCGCAACTCCAATAATGGGAAAACTAGCACGGGTTCACCTGATATAGTCCATACCAACAAACTTAAGTTCAATAAGTTGTGAAATAGAAATCCGCTCAACTAAAGGCCTGGTTTGCTCGAACAGTCCGTCGCGGAGAACCGACAGTCTGTCGACCGCTCAGGACGGCGATTTCGGTTCGAGATGGTTTGCTAGAAATGCAAAAATTTCTAGTTTCTTCCAGTCCGTTGTAGTGTGCGTCTACTCTCTTCACGGAAATGGATCACAGCATGGACAAAAAATTGGTTGCACTTTAAATGTTAGAAGAGGAAGAAGAAGACGAACTGATGTTGGCGACATATAGGTAAAGCTCCAAATAAGCCAGTGGGTAACTTATTTTCGTGCCGTACGTAGTTCGGAGAGCGCATTTAACATTACTGTGGAGAGAAGGTTGTTTGGAAACGAGATAAAATTTCCTGAATATTTGTTATTTTTCACTGCCAAATCTTTGTAACGTTTATCGTTTACGTTATATAATGGTGGATGTTACCTCACCAAGTCTTTCAAGATTTCATCATCTTCTGCAGAAAATTTTTCATCCATTTCAGAAAATTTTATGTTAAAATTAACGGCAAAAATGCAAACGCGGCGGTCGACAGACTGTAGGTTATCCGCGACGGAACGTTCGAGGAAACCGAGCCTTAAAGCCCTGGTTTCCTCGAACTTTCCGTCGCGGAGAACCGACAGCCTGTCGACCGCCCCGATCTGACGATTTTATCCAACTCGAGGATTTAAATGAACCTGGTTTCTTCTAGTCCGCTAAGCTGAACGTTTCCGCAGCGCACAGCGACCTGTCGGTTCGAATCTGTTGAGTTTGATTTCAACCGAATCGCTCGGCTGAACTGACAGTCCGCGTTTGCATTTTTACCGTTGTTTTGAACACAAAATTGTCTGAAATGGGTGAAAAATCTTCCTCTTCTAACACTAAAAGTGCAACCAATTTTTTGTTGTCCATGCTGTAATCTATTTCGATGAAGAGGGTTGACGCACACTACAACGGACTGGAAGAAACTAGAAATTTTTATATTTCTAGCAAACCACCTCGAACCGAAATCGCCGTCGTCAGCGGTCGACAGACTGTCCGTTCTCCGCGACGGAATGTTCGAGGAAACCAAGCCTTAAGAAAGACATGACCTTCGTACTACTCGACGAGAACTTCAAATTAATACAATATTATCAATTTTCCACCACGGCAGTGTTGGTGTGTATAAGTTCCTATAAGTAGCTTATACTTTCAATTCTTACGTTTTGGTAATTTCAGTAAAACAACTTACTTCGCATTTACATTATATTTTACGGAAGCGTAGATGGGACACCCAACATTATTTTTTAACTCGACCGGTCCAGATACATAGTAAGTCGACCGGTCGAGATAGTAAGTCGACATAGGAAGTCGATCGGTCGAGATAATAAATCGACATGTCCATATAGTAAGTCGACCGGTCGAGATAATAAGTCGACCGGTCGAGATAGTATATCGACCAGATATATTAGGCAAATTGGTTGACTTTAAAAAAAATCAATTTTTATTACCCAATATTACATTTGACAGTTACAATAACTCGCGATTGAATATTGCAAAAGTGAATAACAATTCCAAAGTAGTTATATTTATAAACAATATATGCAAAGTAAGAAACAGATAAATTTGAAGGCTATTGATGGTCAGCAATTCGGATCGGCTTGTGTGCTGGTGTCTTGTAACGGAAGTTCTTATCTTCTCCATGAATGAACAGAGGAGATTTCGTAACTCCTTCCACCGTAGATGAGAAACTAGGGGCTAGCGAAGTTCGATGTCCCTGAGACTGGCTTCTGGTTTCGAAGTTTTGGATTTCCTTATCTTAGGAATGATGAATTTGGATACTACAAAAATTATAAAAGCAATAATTAAGACATATAAAATTATTGTCCAGCTGCTAATGTTATGGGTCAGGAACGGTAAGTCTTCTGTTGGGCTATTTTTTAAGCGCATCTTTAATTCGGTTAAATCGTCTAAGCGAATTCTTCCAAAGTTATGTTGACGGGTTTGACACTTTCTACTCTCTTGATATTTGGTAACTGAATTTCTGGAAGTTCTTCGAATGTTGCTTCTTCTATTTTGGATTCGTCGAAAAGTATAATTTTCCCTCGTATTTCCAATGAACAATTTTTGGGTACTTGTAGCAAGTAGGATCCTTTAAATTCTATATTTTGAAGTCGGATTTTGCAACGTAATTGACCAGTAATTTCTTCCGATTCGTAGTAAAGCCATTTATTATTTTCAATTTCTTGAATTTTGTACTTGGTGTAGATTTTTTGAATTTCACAACCACTGTATGGTTTTTGACGATCTAGAAGTTGAGCTTCACACTGCAACTCTTGTGATATAAATTTTAAATTTTGGTTTTTACAAACATAAATTTTGGATTTCGTTTTTTGTTTTGAATTTGCTGCTGCTGATTTTCGTTGTAATTGTGTAATTTTGGTTTTGCTCGAAGGACCATTTGATTTGATTAAAAATCATGCGTAAACGTAACAACTTATATTGAAGAACTTACACTTACACATAACAAAAAATAATGATAATGATTTTCTACGTCTGCTTGCTCGAGACCAATGCTGAATACTGATGAATGAATGAATTTACAAACTTACACCTTACTATTTATACAAAAATTGTTATGGGGGGTGAGACACTGGAATTCGCAGCTGACGCCAGAGCGACGGGTATACAGGAAGAGGGCCATAAACCTTAAATCCCGGGTACCTAGAAAGAGGCACGCAATAATTCTGCAAGAAATGCATTTTATGATGTTCATAAATTCCAACATCCTCCCCCTTTTGAAACTACGAGTTTCAAATTTTATTGCGAATAACATGATAAATAATACCTAGAAAATAACAATATAAATGATAAATACAAATACTAAAACACAAAATAAAACTGTTCATGCAAATGTTCAATGTTAATGTTTATACAGATTGTCATGAAATCTAAATAAATAATAAAGGCACTGATTTTATTGGTTCTGTTCTAAAGGAAACACACTTATACGCGACACTGGCCGCACTAACTCGCCGTTCACCGTTTTGACTGATACGACCCTCGTGATGTTGTCTTTGCCGGGAAAAAGTTTTGTTACGCGACCTACTGCCCAACACATTGGTGGACGGTTTTCTTCTTTAATGACCACTAAGTCGTTTATACGGACGGCTCCTTGTTCCTCGGATTTCCATTTAGTACGTTGTTGAAGTAAGGATATGTATTCCTTACTCCACCTTGTAAAAAAATGTTGTTTAATTTGTTCAGCTCTTTACCATTGTGAGAGTCTATTTGTTGGGAGATGAGTTATGCTTGGTTGCGGATAGGATAATAAACTTTCTCCAATTAAAAAATGTCCCGGGGTAAGATAGGATAAGTCATTGGGATCGGTTGATAATTGGGTCAGAGGGCGAGAATTTAGTACAGCTTCAATCTGTGTCAGCACTGTGTAAAAAATTTCAAATGTTAAATGTGCATTAGCTGTGAGTCGTGTTAAATGATTTTTTATTGATTTTACATTAGCTTCCCAAAGTCCACCAAAGTTTGGACTTCTGGGAGGAATAAAATGCCAATTGATATTTTCATTTGTTAGATGAGTAACTATTGTGCCCCACTGCTTATCACATTCAAATAACTGTTGTAAACCTTTTAACTGATTGTTAGCACCGACGAAGGTGGTTCCGTTATCGGAATATTAATCTGAAATTTTACCCCTGCCTGAGATAAATCTGTCTAAAGCAGCTAAAAAAGCTTCAGTGGTTAAGTCACTGACTATTTCTATGTGAATAGCTTTAGTTGCCATACACACAAAAATTGCAATGTAAGACTTCGTTAATTTTGTTCGTCTGTAATTGCCCTGTTTTATAAGGAAAGGTCCCGCATAGTCAATGCCTGTTTTAAGGAACGGGCGCGATGGTTGAAGGCGACAAAGTGGTAAGTTGCCCATTATTGACTGTATTATTTTCGGATTGGCACGAAAACAAGGAATACACTTTCTTAAAACATGTTTCACATTATTCTTTCCAGATAGGATCCAGTATTTTAATCTTAGACTTGCTAACGTCGTTGAAACCCCAGCATGTAAAAGTCTTTTATGTTCATATGAAATTAATAATTTAGTCAATGTATGATTACCTGGTAGAACAATGGGATGAATTTGATTGAATTGATAATTTGAATTTTGAATTCTACCCCCTACTCGAATGATATTGTTTATGTCAAGAAATGGAGTGAGTGATAACAATTTGCTTGATTTCTTTACCTTGTTTTCCTGGGATAGGAAATGCAAATCTTCAGAAAATTCACTTTGTTGTATGATTTTGATTAATCTAATTTCTGCGTTGCTTAACTCATCGACGGACAATCTGCCAGTGAGTTTATTTGATTTCTTAGAGCCCCTGCAATTGGCTATAAAACGTAGAATGTATGCAGTTACGCGCTTAAGTTTGATATACGATGAAAATCTGCCAATTAGGCTAAATTCGGCCTTTTGTGATGTTAGTAAGACAAGTGGCTTAACTTCTGGAAGACTGCAATGTTCTGTGATAGGTGGGTTAGGCCATAAATTATCATTATATTTCAAAAACTCGGGTCCCGACCACCACATTTGTGATACCTTTAAATGAAGAGGATTAATACCACGAGTAATTATATCGGCGGGGTTTTGTTTTGAAGGTACATGTCTCCACATATGTGGTTCTGTTAAATCTTGGATTTCGCTGACTCTGTTAGCCACAAATTGTTTGAAGCGACTGGGGGCGCCACGTACCCATCCCAAAGTTACGGTGGAATCTGTCCAATAAAATTGCCTATCCAAAATAATTGTTAACGAATCCTTGACCTTTTTGATAATTGTGCAAGTAATAGCGCACCACATAATTCTAACCGAGGTAATGAAATGGTTTTCAAAGGCGCTACTCGCGATTTTGAACAAATTAATCTTGTATTCGGGGTTCTATCACCACCAAAGGTTCTTAAATAAATACAGGCGCCGTACGCCATTTCCGAAGCATCAGAAAAGCCGTGTAGTTCAACAAATATGGGTTTCTTACAACTAATATGCCTAGGGATATGTATCTGATTAAAATGAATAAATTACTCCAAAAACTGATGCCATTTCGAGGCAATATCATTGGGTACTGCTTCATCCCAATTCAAATTAATTTGCCAAACCTTTTGTAATATTAATTTGGCTTTTATAACAATCGGACTTATTAAGCCCAAAGGATCATAAATTTTTGAAATGTTTGAAAGGATTGTTCTTTTTGTAAGTGATTTGTTATGATCCAGATTTATTGAATAAGAAAATTCGTCCGTAATATGATTCCAAATGATTCCTAAAGTTTTTGAACCTTCTTGATTTGAGACTAAATAAATTTCTGGTGAATCGTTTTTGTTTAAATTATCTTCGTGCAAACATTGTAAATTAGAAGCCCATTTGCACAATGGAAAACCAGCCTCGTTAAGTATGTCTGTGAGACCAATTTTTATATTTGCTAATTCGTCTTCTGATTCTCCCCCTGTGAGGAGATCGTCGACATAAAAATCTGTTTTAATGATTTCTGCTAATTCTGGATTTGTTTCTTGATTATTTGCCGCAACTTGGTTCAAGCATCTGATTGCAAGGAAAGGCGCACTAGATGTACCATAAGTAACTGTATTTAACTGGTAAATTTCTAAAGGTTCAGATGAATGTGATCGCCAAATGATTTTTTGATATTTTCTTTGATCCTCATTGACAAGTATTTGCCGATACATTTTTGCTATGTCTGCTTTGATAACGTATGAATGCTGTCGGAATCTCAATAAAATTTCAAACAGATCATTTTGTAATGCTGGTCCGGTCAGCTGAACGTCGTTAAGCGATAATCCTGATGTTGATTTCAAAGAAGCATCGAAAACTACCCGTAATTTGCTAGTAGTACGGTCTTCTTTGTACACGGCATGATGGGGTAAATAGTAGCCTAAATGATCTTTGTTGTTCTGAGCTGTTATATTGGTCATGTGACCTAAATGTTCATATTCTTCGATGAAGTCCTGATATTGTTGCCGTAAAATTTCATTATTGTTTAGTTTACGCTCAAGAGACAGAAATCTTTTCAGTGCGAATTGATATGAATCTCCTAAATCTGATAGATTGTCTTTAAATGGAATATTTACGATAAATCGACCGGCCTTATCTTGCTTGGTGTTTTGAATAAAATGGTTTTCACATAATCTTTCTTCACGCGAAAGTAGAGATTGATTTGCATTCGTAGTATATGATTCTAATTCCCAAAATTTAGAAATTTGCTTATGAATTTTATGATTTATAGACATGTTGCAATTAGTGGGTCCTAATTGAGGAGTCTGATTACCTGAAATAACCCATCCTAACTTTGTTTCGTGTAATATATTAGAATTTGATATTTTAATTTGTCCTGCACACAAAAGGTTCCAGAACAAATTGGCACCAATCAATAAATCAATTTCCCCTGGTATATGAAAATTTGGATCTGCTAATGATATCGTTTTCGGAATATTGAAATGATTTTTGTTTAAATATTCATTTGGCAATTCTTCAGTAATTCTGGGCAGAACTAAACAATCAATTGTATTTTTAAAATTATTTAAACGAGATTTAATCGTTACTGATGTGCTATGACCAATATTTGTAACAGCTTGATTTATTCCTGTTACCGGTACTGAAATTTTAGTTAGTTTTAGATTTAGTCTTTTGCATAAGGCTTGTGTAATAAAATTGGATTGTGAACCCGAATCTAAAAGGATCCTACAAGAATGCATTTTACCGGTGTCGTCGAAAATTTCTATGATAGCTGTAGCAAGCAACGCATGGGTGTTACAAGCGTTTGCACAACATGCTACTGAATTGGTGCTTAGGGATTCTCTATTGCTAATTTGATTTTGACTATGTTCCTGGCTAGTTTGATTTGTATGAATTAATGTATTGTGTTTCATGTTGCACAATTTGCAGGAATTTTGCGACTTACAATCGTTTGTAATATGATTAGATCTCAAGCAGTTTAGGCATATCCCTTTTGATTTTAGTTCTGATATACGTCGATCTATAGGTAAATCTAAAAATAATTTACAAAAGTAAATTGCATGATGACCCGAACAAAATGTGCATGATTTTTGCTGCGTGGTTAAATAATTATGATGATATTTAAAATTACTGTGTTGTAGTTTTGGTGGGTTTCTATGACCGTTAACATGATAATTTGATTTTTGATTGGTAGATTTCATGTCTGATGTTGAATGTTTATTGTCTTTTGTTTTCTCTAATAGTTTTGAACGTTTTACTAAGAACTCTAGTAAAAAGTTTAATGACGGAGCTTGTTTGTTCGCAATTGTCATTTCCCATTCGTTTTTTGTTGCTTGGTCAAATTTTCCAGAAATTAAATGAATCAATAATCTGTCTTCCAGTTTAGATTCGTCAAGATGTTGAATAGCTTCGAGATGACTCGATACATGATCCGCTAAGTGCCTTAAATCTCGGGAAGAATCTTTACTAGTCGAATTTAAATCGAATAAGCATTTTACATGTTTAAGAATAATACCTTCCTTATCTTCGTACCGTGTTTTTAGTTTTTGCCATGCTACTTGATAGTTTTCTGCGATAATTGGTAAGTTTCTAATCACCTGGGCAGCGTCGCCGCTTACCGATGTTTTTAAATATTGAAATTTATCAATGTCGTTCAATAAAGTGTTATCGTGAACTAACGATTTAAATGTATCATGAAAAGTTACCCACTCATAGAATTTTCCATCAAAAACAGGTAATGATAATTCTGGTAATTTTACAGATTTAATACTACTACCACTACTATTATTATTGATTGTACTAACTTCTGAAAAGGATGTATGTTTTAATAATTTTTTGAGTTTTGTTACTACCGAAAAATATTGATTTTCAAAAATTTCTACTTCTTTAGGATCTTCTCCTTCTGCATTTAAATCTATTTCGAATTGAATTTGTTCAAATTGCTCATCGATATCTTTAATTTTTTCAAATCTAGCATTAATTTCTTCAATATCATCACTTTCGGGGTCAAAATTAGTTAGAATAGTTTCAAAACGAGTTAATTTTGTTTTTAGTGACGTCCGTTTTTTCTTAAGTTCTGTTAATAATTGAGCCATGTTAATGTTTGTTTGTTATTATGATGTTAGGATAATATCCCTGTTAAATAATATTAATAAAATGAATTAATAACTGCGCTGACACAGATGAAGCGATACGTGCTAATAAATTAATGATAATGATATTGAAAAATGAAAGCAAAAGGGAAACGGGACTTACTACTTATATCCTTTTCTCCCTCTGTGCTGTTTGGTTTTCATGCTGACGTTGTTCGTCGTTGATGTATAACCACTATTTGATCTTCTCTGGTGGCCTGTTGATAAAAGACGCTGGATTTCTTATCGTGGAGATAAGTTCCAATCCGCGGCTCGAAGTGACCAATGTTTTGAATTTGCTGCTGCTGATTTTTGTTGTAATTGTGTAATTTTGGTTTTGCTCGAAGGACCGTTTGATTTGATTAAAAATCATGCGTAAACGTAACAACTTATATTGAAGAACTTACACTTACACATAACAAAAAATAATGATAATGATTTTCTACGTCTGCTTGCTCGAGACCAATGCTGAATACTGATAAATGAATGAATTTACAAACTTACACCTTACTATTTATACAAAAATTGTTATGGGGGGTGAGACACTGGAATTCGCAGCTGACGCCAGAGCGACGGGTATACAGGAAGACGGCCATAAACCTTAAATCCCGGGTACCTAGAAAGAGGCCCGCAATAATTCTGCAAGAAATGCATTTTATGATGTTCATAAATTCCAACATTTTTAAACAATCGATGTCAGTAAACATGTAAGTATTCTCGTTTGCGAGGAAATATTTTGCTGAAGGAATTATTAATTGGGTTTTTGAGTTTTGGTCTATGGGTAGTGCATAGGAATGGTACATATTATGTAAGATAGAATCTGTCAGAGGTACATTAAATAAAAATACAATTCTTTAGTCTGTATGATATACATTAATTTCAATAATTTGTTCGAAAGTTTCAATAGTTTCGAGTTCTGGAGTGATTAATAATGAATTTGGCAGATTCAAGTTGATTCGTTTTAATTCTAATAATAATTCATTAACCTTAATAATACTAGGGTGTAATATTCTTAATTTAGCAAAGGTTAAAGCTGTTAGTAAATTACTTAATATAAAAGATATATGAGAAAGCGAATTAATCATTTGTGAATACGATTCTGCGATTACAAGTTTTTGGTTATATTCAACTTGAGTTTTACTCATTTTCTGAATTTTCGCATCTAGTGAACTTAATCTATTTGTAATGCGTTTTTGATTATTTGACAAGTGTGATACAGAGTTATTTAAATGTGTTAGTGATTCCGTTAAAATACTAAGATTTTGATTATAATTCTTTACATTTTTTGATATGCTGTTTATAGCATTTTCAAATCTTTTTCCGTCTTCTGCGTCTAGATTACCAGTAATAGCTTTTATTAAAGTTCCAGCTACATTAATTAATCCTCTTTTTGTTCGAGATTTACGTAGCAATAGGTGTAATATTTTTTCACGTATTTCTATTAAAAGTTGATCGCAAAGGTGATGTTCAAATGTAGTTTCATTTTGGATTTTGTAAAGATTATTTAGTATGATTTCAAAATTCTGTATTTCATTTAGAATACCTGTTAAGTCAAATGGTTTTATTAAAGTCCAATGTGAGTAAGCAATTTTTGCTTTTCCAATGGGATGGATGTATAGTCCAGGGTTAGTTTCTAATTTTTGGACGATTTGGGTATCGGAAAACTTCAATGTGAAGTGGATGGTAAGGAAGATGATGAGTGACAAGATGGTGTTTCAGTCGTCTAGTGTGTACTTTAAATTGTTTATTTTTACATTCTAAAAGACAAGTATTGTCAGGGTAAATTTTCAAAATTTTTGCGGGACCTAAATATTTGTTATTAGCTTTTGATGTCCTGTCTTCATTTAAAGTGTAATAAATTATTTCTCCTACTGTAAAAGGTTCGTGACATACTAGAGTCAGAGATAGGAATAAAAAGAGGTAGGGGTAGGCCTAGATTAGACTACTGCTCTCAAATAGTTAGGGATGTAGGATGTTCTACTTTTAGGGAAATGCGTAGGTTAGCTCAGGATAGAAAAGAATGGAGGTACGCGTCCAACCAGTCTTCGGACTGAGAACCTTATGATGACTGTAAAAGGTATGTCGCCTTCTTTCTTTGACGCTACAGTTTCTTTCTTTTTGGACAATTTATTATGAACTGTGCTGTACAAAATTTTTACTTTATTCAAATGATCTTGAACGTAATTTTCATAAATTTCTTGGTTTAGAATGATATCATTAGGATCTCTAGAACTGGTGTGTCCAAAGGTTAAGGAATAGGGGGTTAATCCAGTGGCGGAATGTATGGAACTATTATAGGCTATCATAGCATATTTAATTAAGTGTTCCAAGGGTTCGTTATTTTTGACTTTAAGTAAATTTAGATGTTCAATTAAAGTGGAATGAAGTCTTTCAATGGGTGAATTGGACTGAGGATTTTTTGGAGTTGTAAAGTGAATTTCAATTTTATGGAGAGCTAATAAGTCTTTAATAATTCTGTTATCGAATTCTTTTCCTTTGTCTAAGGTTATTCGTACAGGTGTTCCATAATGTGAAACGTAATTGACTAGAGAACGTGAAATATCAATTGAATTTTTGCTCGGGATGATATAGGCTTGAGCTAATTTTGAAAATGTGTCTACAATTGTTAAGAACGATATTTTTTGATATGAAAAAGTATCAATATGTAGTTGTTCAAAAGGTTTGAATGGTGTGGGTGTGATGTTTATTGGAATATCATAGTGTTTTCTATCATACTTAAAAGTTTTACATATTTGACATTTATTAATATAGTTTTCAAGAAATCACACGCGTTTATAGGAAATACACTTTCCATCGAGTTTAGGGGTGGGTTTGGGGGTGGTTTTAGGGGTGGGGGTAGAGGTGGTTATTATTGGTGGTTTTTGAGGTGGTGTTAGGGGTAGCTTCTAGGGATGGATTTTAGGGGTGGTGTAGGGGTGGTTTTTAGGGGTGGTTCTGGGGGGTGGTTTTAAGAAATGTTTTAGGAGTGGTTTCTAGGGGCGGGTTGTAGTTGTTTTAGGGGTGATTTTAGGGGTGGTTTTTTGGGGGTGGCTGTAGGAGTGGTTTTAGGGATTGATTCTGGGGATGCAATTTAGGGGTGGTTTTCAGATATAGCTTTAGGGGTGTTTTTCATGGGTGGGTTTAAGAGGTGGGTTTAAGGGTGGTTTTTAGGGGTGATTTTGGGGATGCGTTTTACTGGTTGTTTTACGGATTAAATGTCACCCCCCCCCCCCGACTCCGAACCCCAATAAAGTACCCCAGCTTTTGTTTACTATATTTTATAAGTGCCTAGTTAAGAGTACACAGTTCCTGTGTTTGGGACGTGGGAAACGAAAGCATTCTATTCATTCCCGAACTTGATTTTGTGCATCGCGACACGGAATAAACAGTTTGCATTATAAACTTGAATTTTGTGTTTTTATCTGACAAATGCCAGAATTATCTCATACACGACAACGTAAAAACAAATTAAGTGTGTATATATTTCGAGTTTCAAGACAACTCAGGTACAAATCGCAAATAGCTACAAAACATGCTATCCTATATCCTGATACATTTTCAATGCCCCCAGTCTCTTAGGCTGGAAGTCCTAGGACTGTAAATTTTTAGTATTGAAAATACTTCTGGGCGCGTGTCTATATATGGGACTCATCTTACGAAAAATTTATCCACAGGCGACAGATTCTGTCGGCGACGCGCGCAGTCGAGGCCGCTAATAATAATAATATCAGCGCTAGCCAGATGTAAACTAAGGTACGGCGAGCGCGAGAGGGATATCGCGTTGGAATAAAAGTCCTATGTACCTAAAAAGTCCAAACGGTACAAAACGGATGCGTTAATATTTTGTTACGTATTGCGTCAGTTTGACTATGTGCCTTGTGCTTGTCACAAATCATTTCTTTTATTTTATTGTATCAATAATATACCAACTTGAAACGGCACAGATCACTTTTGTTGGACATCTTAGAAACCGAGCAGTTGTGTGTCGGTATTTTCAATACGCCTATTATACTTGCGTAAGATGCGAGGTCTGTGAATTTTTTGTAAACAAACCAAGACATCGGCTGGATTGTTACCACTTCAGGTGTTATAAATCAAGAAATATTTACAATTTTTGTTGTAATGTGATTCTCCTATCTGACGACACCGGAGACACAAAACCGAACAGCCTATGAGCCGAACCTTAAAAAATAAATTTGGAGTCAACGCAAGAAACGGCAAGAAACCGGGTTTCATCGGCGGATATCTCGATCACGCAGTAAACGCATCAGTCATCCGAACTAGCCATTTTTGAAATCATTTAATTTATTTTTGCACCTCCCAGTATCAAAAATAAAAAACGAGTATCGCCCATAAAATCAACTTACTATCTCGACCGGTCGACATAAAAATAATGTTGGGTGGCACATCTACGCTTCTGTAATATTTATTGTTTGTTTGTGTTATTTCTAAAATCATATTTAAAAATATTATTACTCAAGGAACCGTGGCGGAAAAAGGTGCACCCGAAAATCGTCAGTTCCAGAAACACCGATTGGGTTGTGCGACTCTTCGTCGTACAGATGCCTTAAAATGAAAAGGAACGAGATCCACAGCTAAATGAAAGACGTTGTCCCGCTGCCTTCCTGCCTAGGTATAAAATGAAGGAAAAATGATCCGCTGCTTACGGTATTTCGTAGATCGACTAGCCCGGTTTACTACTTACCGGACTATAAGTTTGGTATGAACTATACACATATTTGGATTAACAATTTTTGTTTTTTACCTGTTTCCGAATTTTCTGGAATGGAAGCCGAGTATTCCTCTTGAAGAAAAACTGGTGGATTGTCATTGATATCATTTAGGAGAACAATCAGGTGCGCAACTGATGAAAGATTTCCGCTACCAAGTTCTTTGGCCATTAAATCACATTCTACAGATTTTCTTTCCTCGTAATCAAGTAAAGATGAATCTCTGACTTTCACTTCGAATTTGGAGCGACCTTCAATAACGTTTGGAGTAACATCAAAAGTTCCATTGTTGTTAACTAATTCCAAAGTCACAACGTCTCCTGGCTCAGTAACTATTTCTGGAAATGTTAGGTTTAGAACGGTGCCAGGCGGCGAATTTTCATCCAACTTCGTTACGTACTCCTTCAAACTAAACTGGGGCACACCTCCTTGAAATCCAGGAGGGATAAATGCTAAATTGACTGTCGAAGATTGTGCTGGAGTTTCCTTCGGATTTTCCCGTACTTCTTCAGCAACCACAGTCAGCAGAAAGGGGGAACCGTTGTGCGTAATCGTCTGGATTTCCGGCAGCGGACGTGAGAGGCTTATCTCACCTGAAACGAGGTCAAAGTTGAAATTGCGTGTTTAATGTTACATTTGCATCGTTTTGGCTTATGAAACTAAAAACTGTTTGTAGTAGAATAAAATGTGTCAGTGGGGTTGCTCGTGAAAGTGGTGGAAGGGAGTTACTGGGTAAATTTTAAATAAAGATTTTCTGTTTGTGATGAGAGAAAGTTCGTGACTGAGAACGTTAAATTTATATAGCAGTAGTAAACTAAAAGTGATTTTCTAGTCAAATTTATTGGCTATAATGCAGTATTTCCTGCCTGGCATTGTCTTACTTCGCTGTTGTTTCAGTGTTAGCAGAACATTACCTAGTACAGTTATAATGTTATTTACTTCCCAAACTTTTACCTATTGCTACCTAGTAATCGGCAATTATTGGTGCCGTGAAATCATTAAAAGCATAGAAAACTGTTTATTAAAGTATTAACACGAAAATAACAGGTGGTTATAAAGCACCAATATAACATGTACTGTGAGAGAAAACTGGAAACTGCACGGAAAATATAGTCTAAAGCAACTAGGAGGACTCCCATCTTGGTTTTTCACTTCCCGTTCGTTTCGGTCACATTCTTCGTGCTGAGGCGGAAATGGAAAAATATATTATTTCATTTCAATTCAGGCAATCTGTCAGTTTTCGTCGTTCGGCGCTGGATTGCATTAGACGTCACATGTACGAGCAATGAATGAGATACCTACGCAGTAGTTTTTTAGGTGACAAAATGTCCGCCCGGAAATTAGAAAACTCGATTTCGAGTCCAGATTTGCGTCTCAACTTATTTTTAGTGGTTTTGCATTTGCAATTATATTAATTCATGTCGAGTAATAGTCCTAGCGGTTAACAAAGAAATCCTGCAAATTGTATTAAAAGCATGAAACTTGGTCGGCAGCTTAAATAGGTCAAATTAAGAGATTTTGCCCGAAGTACCCTAAAAAATACCAATAAGGAGCAGCTCAGGGGCGGAATATATTCCTAGGGGCTTGAATTTCAAAAATAATTAAATAATAACCAATGTGGGCAAGTAATATGTCATTTTATATTGATTTTATATCACTGAAGTCAATTTAAACAATATTTTTTATGACTATAAAATTTTCAAAATTTTGTTAAGTTCGCTAATATTAAAAAAATTGTAAAATATATAACATTTTTATTTAAATTGTAATCTCTTAACCTGTTCAAATGATATTTTTTGGTATCCCCAAAAATTTCAAAATGGTTGCCATTTTTGAAAGTAAAATTTATTTACAGTATACCCTGTTGGATATGGATGGACGAACTGAGGTCATTATAGAAATTTTATTTTTTGTTTCTCTTTTTATTTAACATGTCGACAATTTGTTTTTGAAAATAACTATAGGGTAAATCCGGGAAAGATGCCGATATGGGTGAGATGCCGATTGTTCTTATCTAAACTTTAAAAAATTAGATGGAGTTAGCTACTACATCAGTCGTTCAGATACATGTACTCTGTGTTGTGGTTTGTG
The DNA here is from genome assembly GCA_963966045.1 of Xestobium rufovillosum. Classification (NCBI taxonomy): domain Eukaryota; kingdom Metazoa; phylum Arthropoda; class Insecta; order Coleoptera; family Ptinidae; genus Xestobium; species Xestobium rufovillosum. Next base: position 38,492,597 of record OZ014494.1, on the reverse strand, counting down.
TTTGTGCCCTGAAAATACTGTTTTCGGTAAGATACAAACTGATGACAATTAATTTAACGTACGCTAAAATTTTCGTAGACTATCACTACAATTATAATTTTGAATTAAATGATCAAAATTTGCGAATAAAAGTGATGTTGAAATGCAGTTTGTAAGGTTATTTTTAGACGAAGTCCGGTTAGTTTAAACTGCAGTGATTCTAAGTTGTAACGTTCGGCATCTCTCCCATAAGTTTGGGAGAGATGCCGATTATAAAGGGGGTGAGATGCCAACAACGTTTTATGTGTTTTTGCACAAATGCCAACGTTTTATAAAAGAAAAAGTAGGTAACTCGCGCGGTGCCTGGTCAGAGGGCGATGAAGAAATTGAAACACTGGATAAACTACTTAGAAAAATCGCACCTCTTCCCTCAAGTAGCCAATAATGCGAAACCTAGAAAAGTAAACACTGGTGAATTACTAACAGCTGCAAGTAACATCGAAAAACGCAGGGTAATGGAAGAAAAGAAAAAATTAAAACTAGAAAAACAAAATGCTGTCGCACCAAATCCTGGGAGGGTCTGGTTTAAACAAAGGAATTAATATTAAAAAGTGGAAAGGCAAAAAGGGAGAACTTGTAGGGAAATATAAGAAGCGCAAACACAGTACCTAGCTCCTCAAGTTCTTCTGCAGATGATCCTTCAATTCATGATAGCAGGTCGGGCATTCATTTTGAAGAATTTGTGGAAACAAATTGCAAGAGTACAATACCACTAAAAAGAAAGAAGACTGGATACAGTGCGTACAATGCAGCTGTTGGTTGCACAAAGTGTGTACAAAATATGTTAATATATTATGTCAACCATGAGGAAAATTTTTAGTTTTACAAAAATTAAGGCATTGGCATCTCTCCCACATTATATGGGAGAGATGCCAAATTAAGAGCAGTTTTTGTTCAATTAAAAAAAATGATTAATTTTGCACTAAGAAGTTTAAAATCTTGGTCTGATATTGCTAAATGAATATATTTTATATTGTATAACGAATAAACTGTTATTTTTATCAACGGAAATTTTTATTTGATTAATTTAAAGAAAAACGGCTTTTCTCCCGGATTTACCCCACCTATATACAGGGTGTGTCACGACGAGTTCGTATTAGACGTTTGTGGAGAAGCGCTCACAATAGAATTCTGAAAATTTGTACTATCACGTTTTCAAATTAATATTCTCTATTCAATGAAAATAATGGCAACTTAATCCAATTTCCGCTTATACCGTAAGTGGCACCTAACTTCCCTTAATTTGAAATAGAACAAACTAATTTTTTATACATACTTTCGGGTTCTCCATAAAATTTTTGAAGGACTTTATGTAACATAAATAATCTCTAAATGTCAAATTTCCAAGATAAACTCAAGTTTCCAAATTTTTTATCAGTTTCAGGGTACTCTTTTGCGGCAGCGGCAATAGAAACAAAATCAAATCAAAATAATTGTCGGCGGTAGCATTAATGACAAAGGTCTAAATTAGAGTTCAGTGTACTCAAAGTTTGAAAATACTGCGCAGTGATTAGGATGCAACATTAAACTGAGAAATCAAAATATTGCCAGAACTCAACAAAATTAAATGGAACGCCCCCTTTTTATGCACTTTTTGTATTTATATAGACTTCAACTAAAATTTTCCATAGAATACAAAAAGTGCATAAAAAAGGGGTGGTCCATTTAATTTTGTTGAGTTCTGGCAATATGTTGATTTCTCAGTTTAATGTCGCATCCTAATCACTGCGCAGTATTTTCAAACTCTGAGTAGGAACTTTAATTTATACCTTTGTCATTAATGCTACCGCCGGCAATTGTTTCGATTTGAATTTGTTTCTTTTGCCGCAGACGCCAAAGAGTACCCTGCAACTGTAAAACAATTTGAAAACTCGCGTATATCTTAGAAATTTTGACATTTAGAGCTTACTTATACATACATAAAGTACATCTAAAATTTTATGGAGAACCCGAAAGTGTAAAAAATTAGGTAATTCTATTTAAAATAAGGAAGTTAGGTACGACTTCCGGTATAAGCGGAAGTTGGATTAAGTTGCCATTATTTTCATCGAATAGAGAATATTTGAAAACGTGATAGTACAAATTTTCAGAATTCTATTGTGAGCGCTTCTCGATAAACATCTGATAGGAACTCGTCGTGACACACCCTGTATGTAGGTATAGTTATCTTCAAAAACAAATTGTCGACATGTTAAAAAATAAAAAGAGAATTAAATTTCTATAATGAAATCAGTTCGCCCATCCTTATCCAACAGGGTATACTGTAAATAAATTTTACTTTCAAAAATGGCAACCATTTTGAAATTTTTGGGGATACCAAAAAATATCAGAACAGGTTAAGAGACTACAATTTAAATAAAAACGTTATATATTTTACATTTTTTTTAATATTAGCGAATTTAACCAAATTTTGAAAATTATAGTTATAAAAAAATATTATTTAAATTGACTTCAGCGATATCAAATCAATATAAAATGACATGTTACTTTCCCACATTGGTTATTATTTAATTACAGTAGTGTCGGCTTATACCGAACCCGTTTACAACGAATTACTGGTTAAAACGAACCGTTTATGAAAGTGCTAAAAACACGCCCATAATTAATTGCAATGTTTGTATTTCCTTTTATAATGAACTCCGCTTATAACGAACCATATTTTGTGCCATTTCAAGGTTCGTTATAAGCAGACACCACTATATTTTTGAAATTCAAGGCCCTTGAAATATATTACGCCCCTGAGCTGCTCCTTAGGGTATTTTGTAGGGTACTTCGGGCAAAATCTCTTAATTTGACCTATTTAAGCTGCCGACCAAGTTTCATGCTTTTAACACAATTTGCAGGGTTTTGGCCAGAATTGTCGTTAACAGCTAGGATTATAAGTAAATGCTGAAAATTGTAATATGTATGTAGGTAGGTACATATTTCGTCCAATTGCCGAAATTGCAAGTTGTCAATAACTCCGTTCTCGTTTGTTTTAACTTGAGGACGTTCCTAAATCTACTGGTGTACTATTTATTTAGCTTCTTTTGCATTTTATCGAAAAAGTTTTCTATTAATTCTTTGAAAGTTTATCTCACATGCCAAAACAATGACACAGTAGTAATTAAACTCGATATTCGCCATAGGTATTTACGTTTACGTGGAAGAACTGCATCAGCTCTCTTAACTGTCACTGCACTTCATGTAGAAGTGAACTGGCTATCAGATCGATCACCGTTTTGAATACGTTTTGTAACTTTATTCTTAAATTAAAATGACAAAAAATTACTTTTTACTTTGTCCAGATTGTCTTTTATTTACCGATTACCGTTTAGCGAATTAAATTTATCTTTACCCTACAATTGGAAGAATAAAAGCATTAAAATTAATGCGGTTTGATCTCTTTAAGACCGTAACTACCTCTACTAATGCATTAAATCTGTTGCAAATCTGCTAATCCATCGCGTTTTTGTGTAGTGATTCATAAATGTAAATGCCATTATGATTAAAATGAGAAGGTCAAAATAAATATGTACATGTAGTTAACGTTTTTGCAACAATAAATTGCGACAAATCAGCGACCAAAATAGATTTTAGTTCAATTTCTCTACGTGGCAGCTAAATGTGTTTTACTTGCTTACCAAGGTATGCAAATTTCCCGCGTGAGTCATTGGTGTGGCAGGAATTTTCAGTGAGAATGCAAATTGCAAACCTCTATGATTGGGGAATCACGTAATGTTCAGAAACTGATCAATTTTGCAGGAACTGTCGAGGGGACGCGCATATGTAATGCATATACAACAGGAACGAAATGAGTAATGAGTAAGACAGAAACAAGCCCTGCCAACGCGCAGGGTAGCTCTATCCTTATCGCACATTATGACGTCGGCTGCGAAGCAGACCCGGGGATGCCCGGCCATGCGTGCCTTAATTCTGTAGTATATTAAGACGTAAAAATATTTTTTTTTTGTTCGAATTTAGGTTGAGTCATCTTCCGGTGTAACTGGAAGTAACTCGTGAATGAAAATATTTACATAATTTCAAAAGTTTCAAATTCTCAAAACGGCATTACCATGAGAAATTCAAAAACTTTCAACGAAACAGTTGCGTGAAAGACCCACTATACGTCTATACATTTTATTGGCTCACCATTGCTGTCTCGGTTATCATTGAAGATAAGAGGGAATATTAAATGGGAAAAATATGGCATTTTTGATGTTCATCAATATGGTCTTTTGAAATCTAGTAGGAGCTTGTAATAAACTTAACTATAAATGTGCATTTCACATTTTTTAATGACAGCCTTATTTTTAATGAATTTGCATGAAATTTTCACAATTTTACTGTGTATATAAATGAAAGATCTAAATTCAGTGGCGGCATAGGCATTACACTCGAAAATGAAACATTTTAGGAATATTTAGCTATTATTTTAATGTTTATCTGCAGCATGTTAAATTTTGAATTAATCTATGAATTATTTGAGCGATATTCAAGTTTTCCCACAGTTAACTTGCAAAAAAATGAAAATCAGAAATTATAGTTCTTTTCCTACTTATATCATATAATGGAAATTCACTGAAGTCGTTTTCCACACAAACTTAAAGTTTTTGAATTCAGGATAAAAAGGTGGCAATGTAACACCCTGTATTGTGCTATGTACATAATAATAATACTATATTAATTTGCCTAGTGGACTGCTTAGTTTCGACTTTCGAATAATGCTTATTTTTATTCATAAGCTTTATTGTGTTCCAAGAATATTTCCTATTTTTCAAACAAATAATACTTTAAAAAGTGTCGACCAATTGTAACCTGGTTGATATTTCCCTTAAATTCTTAAATTATTATTAATTTTTACTAAACTTTTTTAACGCAAAATATTGTTCAACGTAAGTAATTCATCACATTTTAGATGACTTTTAATGATTTTTTTACATTTCTTCACTTGTAAAATTCTAATAAATTCAGTAATTTTTTAAAACAAGGTTTATTACAAGAATATTTAACATTTTACAAGTTTTCCATTACCGAAACTACTTTGGAATCAGTGGAACTATTTTGGAATTAGTGGAATTATTCTGGAATTATTGGAATTACTTGGGATTAGTTGAAATATTTTGAAATTATTGGAAGTTATTTAATTATATGGAATAAACCGAATTACATTTGAATTGGAATTCCGTTGTGGATTTATCAGACCTTGTGTGAGACGCTATCACGCCATGGAAATGTGTGGATTCTTAGAAATAAGTGTCTAAATAACTGACTTGGTTAAAATTGAGTAGTTTTATCTATCGGTTTTCAATTCAAAAATTATAGAGGAAATATCAATTTTTCATTTTTATATCTTCAAAACTAGAACATAATATTATGCATACCTGCTTAGGTCAGTTTTCACTTCAGGTTGTTGAATATTAATTATTATCAGAATAACAATATTTACGTTGTTTACTATAATAAATTTATTTTACTGCATCGTATTTCTTAAGATAATCGAGATCCTAATAATAATTACTTTGGTTTTCAGGTGAAAATTGATTGGACACCGCACACTGGTCATTAAATTAATCATAAAATAATTTGGTCTTGCCAAAAACTGTACCTATGAGTAGAAGAGGAGAGACTTTCGAAAACCGGTTTTTGGGATTTTCCCCTTGCCCGTGGAATTTCTTAATTGACCTAATTCTTCGTGGAATTTTGTAAACAACATAATTACCTGGAAATGTCCTAAATGATTCTTTTCACTTCGTGGAATTTTGCAAAACAATATAATTACCTCGAGATAATTGCACTATGAGTGTATGCTTATAAAAATTTTTGGGAAATATTTTTGAGGGGAGCATTATTTATGAATAATCTGTGAACACATATGGAGGCTGCATCAACATACAAATAAAATATTATTTTTACGAAACAGTGTTAAGATGAAATTAGTATTAATTTTTACTTACAGTTTAAGCTTTTTCTTCGTAAAATTCTTATGAAGGACGTCTCCGTCGGGGGCCCACAAAATTCGGACTCTGTGTAGCTCCTCTGGGTGCTGGGGCCCTCCGCACATAGTTTAAACTCGTAGACACGGGAAAAATAATATGTTAGAACGTGGTGTTTATATAAAATTTCAATTAAACAAATAATTTTCAATAAACAAGCGAATATTTGCAGACCAAAAGGTTTTTGCAAAATTTAAAATAGTTTTAAACTCGTAGAGACCAGAAAAATAATGTTAGAACGTATATTTACATAAAAAATTTCAATTAAACAAATAATTTTCAATAAACAAACGAATTCCACAGAACAAAAAGGTTTTCGCAAAATTTAAAATAATTAAGAATCAAATTGCAATTAAATAAAAAATAAAACAATAATAAAACAATAATTTAATAATTTAAATAGCACTAAATTTAAATACACGTCTGTCTTGCACAATTTTCAAATTCGAATGACAAAAATTACGGTTAGACAAGGAGAGATGCTACATAATAAAGAAAGGGAGATATATGGTTATTTACACAAAAGTAAAAATATTGCTTTCTGTTTACTTAAATGAGGTCATTATTACTGTAATTAACGACGTAATTAACGATTTCTAATTCCTCTGCTGACACTTTTGTGTGCTGACACTTTACCCCTGATGATACTTTTACTTTTCTTGCCAATATACCGGGTGAAAATTTAGTGTGTACCTTTCACTATGTTTTTCCGTCGACCATTTTCGAACTTATCTTCCTTGTATTTAATATCATTCGCTTTCCTACATTTCCGAATAATTTCCTACTTGATCACCTTATATCTTTGTTTTCCTCTTTCATCTAACCTATTTTGTATATTTTCGTCTTTCCTCTATTAAACTCACAATATGTTTTGTTATCCTGGGTTTTCTACTTTCATTTTGTTTATGACCCTAAATATCTCTAGCTGCGTAATCTGTCCCAAATATCTACTTCTCTACGCTTCTGCTTAAATTCTGTAACTGCCATTTGCTCTTCTTATAAATATCTTCTTCCTCTATTAGACTCACAATATGTTTTGTTATCCAGGGTTTTCTATGTTCATTCGCAATTAATAATTTACTTTGACTAGAAAATTCCGGTTTGTAATAAATACTTTCTAACACTTTCATTTTCAAAAACGGAATGTTTCTCAATTTACAGGTAACTTCCCTCTTCTCTGTTCCCTACTTCTAATGGGCGTGCCTGTATCACAAGATTTTGAATTTTGATAAGACTTTTATTTTAATATAAAAGAAATGTTGATTATTGTATTCTATAGTTCTATTTACACACACACACAGAAGATTACGAAACTCCGGAAACCATTATAGTGTCCCGTCAGATTTAACACTACGACGGCCCATTCAGAGAGAAATGGCTTCAGTTAGTGATGTCAAACGAGGTACGATTACAGAATCAGACACAGGAACCGATGATTTGTTTATTGATATGCAGGGATATCACGGAGTTCACGGCGAATTTTTGTTTAAAGAAGTAGCCGTCATATCTTCGGATGGTTCGTATATGGAAAATTTTATTTTTAAGCCACCTGTAAAGTTTGATGATCTACCAAAAAGAACGCAAAGACAAGTCAACTGGTTAATTAGAAATTATCACGGAATACCATGGGAAAGTGCGGAAATCCCATACGAAGAATTCTCTGCTGTCCTGAATACGTTTATGCTAAAAGCCAAAAACTTATATGTAAAAGGTTATGATAAGAAGCATTTTATTCTTAATCACAGCTATATTCCTTGGGGATGCGTTATCAATATAGAAGATAAAGGATGTCCTGCACTTAGAGATTTACCTAAGCAACCTGTGACTTGTTTGTGGCACAGCGGACTCAATAACTGTATGTGTGCGGTACAAAATGTATATAGATTAAGAAAATGGTACATGATGTATAACGCACAACGGTCCAGTACCACTAATTAATACTAGATAATTACTCAAAGTAGTTGTCACTTGCTGATATCTGTCCAGAGCGCGGCAGCATATATAGCAAGCTAAATTGCATGGTTTGAGTATGTAGGGGAGAGCACCGTACTGATGAGTCCCAGAAGGACGAAACCAGTTGGTCTGCGGTTTTCCATACACATTCAAAACATGCAATATTTGAACAACGCACAATAATAAAAATATTTTCATTGAGTATTTTAGTTTCATTTACATAATTTCGACTCTGAACTTATACAGGATTTTTACGTAATAGCGTACTCATGATATATATGTTAGATCTGAAAATATCTTTAATAAGTATTTCACGTATATGATTTAATGTAATGGCAAACAGTTTGAATGGGCTCAATAATTATATTATGTTCGTAGGTATGCGTAAATAAAGAATATATTATTATATTAATTTTGTCATTTAATTTAATTCAATTTAATTAGATAGGTACTTAATAATTGCGTAAAGAAAAATTTACAAAATAAATAAAAAACACACATGATAAAAATAAGTAACATATTATAAAATAAAATATGCAACATTAATTAAAATTGTAAACCATAAAATAAAACATTAATGTAAAAGAAATACGCCAAGAGTCATATATAAAGTACACTACGTACACATAGTCCGATCTCGGTCTAAGTAAAACTTGTATCCAATCCAGTGCAGTTTTTCAGCAAAACGCATCAACGACGAGAATTTTTAAATCAAGTTTTTCAGCATACTTAAAGAAGTAGATCGTAATACCATGTATAGGATCATCGCACTGTAAATAATGTAATACGTTTAGAAATAATTAAAAAGGAATTAGCAGTAACGTAGAGAAGAAGATATTTATGAATAGAAACAAGGAATTCTTATTAGGGCGAAATGGAAACAGAGTATATGAAATTTCAACAACAGATTATAATACAAATTAATTTGATATCATTTAATTTAAATAGATATGACGTACACGCAATGCGTAAAGAAAAATATACAAAACAAATTAAAAAAATACATGTGATATAAATTAAAAAATAAGTGATAGACTGTAAAGTAACAAAAAATTAACGATAAAGGACATTTAATTCAAAACTTACATTTTTTAGGCGCTTTCATAACCTCCATCACCTTCTGTATTGCCTTCTGTTGTCTTTATAATTTGATACAGCAGGCGCCCTGATTCTTCAGGCAATATGGTATTACGGTCTACTTCTTCAAGTATCCGGAAAAAAGTTAATTTAAACACTCCTTGCTGCCTTTCGCTGAAAAATTGTATCAACGTTGTGTCTTCAACAATGTACCACAGCAATTCGTCGTGTTGACGCCAGTCCTCAAATAGAACGCACACTGAAAGTTCTCCGTCATCTTCTTTCGCATATCCCATAAGATAATGTTTTGTCGCCATTGTTGGCAAATATGCAGAAAGAAGGAACGCTAACTGTTAGTGAGGAACCAGGATGTCATATTTATACCCATAATAAGTCATTACTCTGTACTAGTAGCAAAATTTACCAAAGGGGGGCCCTTAGTCTTTATGTAAAATTTCTCTTGTTAAAGACTTGATAACTTTTTTAAAACATTTTAAAAATTACAATTGACAATTTTATCGAAATTCTTAAGGGTTTCTTTGTAAATTACTCTGAAATATTTTCACCCTTGTACTTTAACGATTTGAATGTGAAAAAGTATTTTCTATATGTACTTACTTACATATTTCTAAATTGAAAAGAATTAGAAACAGTAGCAACTCAGAATTTTTTACATTCCTTGATATCTTTGCACCCAGCGGAAGCATATTTTTTCAAATGATTCTTGTACTATACCTTAGTGAATTCTCCGAAAGCATTTAGTATATGTGTTTACATTTTAAAATTCTTTAAGTTCTTTCAGATAAAGTTTTCACAGTACTTTTTTGTATCTGATAAAAACTTGTCTTTGCTATTTTTCTGCATATTTAACAAAACACTTTTGGATGTTTCAGATTCATAATTAAGTACATTTTAATTTTCTGTAGCAACCTTTTCTATATTTTCCTAAATATTCTTTGTTGTCGATATTTTTCTTTACTTTTTAAACCATCTTTTAGATCTTTTTTTGCTATTATGGATATTTTTCTTTATATTTTTCATAAAACATTTTAGATTTTTATATTTTATAATCTAATCACATTTCCTATGGCAACTTTTTTTGTACTTCATGAATACTTTTTGTCTTTCTACGAAATTTTTCTTTACAGCTTAGATTATTCTCTTACTGTTATTTCTTTTATTTGTGACTAGCATATTATCTTGTCACCCTTAAGAAATTCAATTGTTTCTGTTTCTACGTGTTTATTTCAATAATGTAGGATTATTGGCAAATATCCACTTCCCTACGTACCTGCTGTATCTGCCATTTGCTCTTTTAAATTATTATTATCTGTTGCCTCCTAAAAATAAATTATTAGAATAATTTTAAGCTTTTTAAAATTATTCCCGATTTGTACAGGTTTTAAATAATATTTTTCTTCGAAGATAGGTAAAAAGTATTTTCTATACTTATACATATGTATTTCTAAATTGAAAAGAATTAAAAACAGCAGCAACTAAGAATTTTTTACATTCCTTGATATCTTTGCACCCAGCGGAAGCATATTTCAAATGATTCTTGTATGTACTTACACCTTAGTGAATTCTCTGAAAGCATTTAGTATGTGTTTTTACATTTTAGAATTCTTTAAATTCTTTCAGATAAGGTTTCCACAGTAATTTTTTGGATCCGATAAAAACTTTTGTCTTCTTTGCTATTTTTCTATATGTTTAACAAACACCTTTGGATGTTTCAGATTCATAATTAAATTTTGATTTTGCTTTCCTAAATATTCTTTGTATGTTCTCGATATTTTTCTTTACTTTTTAAACCAACTTTTAGATTTTTGTATTTCACGGTCACTTTTTATTTTTCTATGATACCTTTTTTATATTTGATAAAGACTTTTTTGCTATTATCGATATTTTTTCTTTACATTTGATAAAACATTTTCTATTTTTATATTTAATAATCTAATCACATTTCCCAGGGCAACTTTTTTGTATTTCATAAATACTTTTCATCTTTCTCCGAAATTTTTCTTTACAACTTTGACTATTCTCTTATTATTATTTCATAAACATTCACGCAAAAGAAAGACATTGCAACAGAAAATTATTAAAAATTTTAGGACCTTTCCGTAACATAACCATGCGTATATAATGCGTTCCAAACTGCAAGCGAGTGTTATTTCCAGGTCAGACCAATTCAGATCATATCAGGTTAGGTCCTACCAGAAGTATTCAGGTAAGGTGTGTGACTTCCTCCGGATGTCTTAGATCTGACCTGAATACTTCTGGTAGGACCTAACCTGATATGATCTGAATTGGTCTGACCTGGAAATAACACTCGCTTGCAGTTTGGAACGCATTATATACGCATGGTTATGTTACGGAAAGGTCCTAAAATTTTTAATAATTTTCTGTTGCAATGTCTTTCTTTTGCGTGAATGTTTATGAAATAATAATAAGAGAATAGTCAAAGTTGTAAAGAAAAATTTCGGAGAAAGATGAAAAGTATTTATGAAATACAAAAAAGTTGCCCTGGGAAATGTGATTAGATTATTAAATATAAAAATAGAAAATGTTTTATCAAATGCAAAGAAAAAATATCGATAATAGCAAAAAAGTCTTTATCAAATATAAAAAAGGTGTCATAGAAAAATAAAAAGTGACCGTGAAATACAAAAATCTAAAAGTTGGTTTAAAAAGTAAAGAAAAATATCGAGAACATACAAAGAATATTTAGGAAAACAAAATCAAAATTTAATTATGAATCTGAAACATCCAAAGGTGTTTGTTAAATATACAGAAAAATAGCAAAGAAGACAAAAGTTTTTATCGGATCCAAAAAATTACTGTGGAAACCTTATCTGAAAGAATTTAAAGAATTCTAAAATGTAAAAACACATACTAAATGCTTTCAGAGAATTCACTAAGGTGTAAGTACATAGAAGAATCATTTGAAATATGCTTCCGCTGGGTGCAAAGATATCAAGGAATGTAAAAAATTCTTAGTTGCTACTGTTTTTAATTCTTTTCAATTTAGAAATACATATGTATAAGTATAGAAAATACTTTTTACCTATCTTCGAAGAAAAATATTATTTAAAACCTGTACAAATCGGGAATAATTTTAAAAAGCTTAAAATTATTCTAATAATTTATTTTTAGGAGGCAACAGATAATAATAATTTAAAAGAACAAATGGCAGATACAGCAGGTACGTAGGGAAGTGGATATTTGCGAATAATCCTACATTATTGAAATAAACACGTAAAAACAGAAACAATTGAATTTCTTAAGGGTGACAAGATAATATGCTAGTCACAAATAAAAGAAATAACAGTAAGAGAATAATCTAAGCTGTAAAGAAAAATTTCGTAGAAAGACAAAAAGTATTCATGAAGTACAAAAAAAGTTGCCATAGGAAATGTGATTAGATTATAAAATATAAAAATCTAAAATGTTTTATGAAAAATATAAAGAAAAATATCCATAATAGCAAAAAAAGATCTAAAAGATGGTGTTGGTTGTGTTGAAGAATAACAACTTGTAACGGTAACTTAAACTTTATTCTTGATAACACACTGTATGTACAAATCGGAAAACTTAAACTTTTATTCTAATTGTGAAACGTATATACAATATTTACAACTTGAAACTGATTAAAACTGAATTTTGACCACTGCCAGGCACGCAGTCTCACGCCCTGTACTCTGAAGATTAAAAGACTTGGAAACAGTGGCCAAATTCAGACTCAATTACCACTACCGGATATGCCGCCTCACATTCCGATCCTGAAGAAATGGCTTGGAAATAGTGGTTTGAGTCGAATGACTAAATTCTTATGCCGCTCCGACTTCTTATATAGTAAACTGAAAGGTCCCAAAGTTCACTTCAGCCAATCGGAGGTCTTGCCCTAGTCATCGTCGCCTAATCGAAGCTCCCGCATATCACGTCAGAATTTATTTCTGTGAACCAGTATTTTGTACTTCGAGCAGATGTGATCACTTCGGTTAGCAAATCATGTCCGTTTCCCATTCTGTAGGAGGGAAGCGCCGCCTTCAGTGGGGATATACTTGCGCGTACGACTTGAGAGGGGAGCGCGACACCGTATTACTTCATAAAATTATTCTAGTAGCAGGCACGCTGTTGTAAGGAACGTATCGCTCTCTTCTTTTCTACACTTGCAAACTCGTACACAAATTATTGTTGACTACATTCCACCCCCCGTGTCGAGACACCATCTTCTGTATTTAAAACAATGATTTTGCTTGTTGGTCTCTTGAAAGTGGTTGTAGCAGTCTTCACCGTTACCACTCGTATTCGTCCATCTTTGCCTGGGTGAACATCCAAGATTACCCCTTTTGGCCATGCATTTCGTGGTAACGTCCAATCTGCAATGATCACTACATCTCCAACTTTGACTGGTTTTACTTCAGTATGCCATTTTGTGCGCTTGGTAAGGGTCGGCAAATACTCTTTCAGCCATCTTTTCCAAAAGTGATCAGCTAGGGTTTGTGCAATTCGCCATTGCTTTCTGAGACATAAGTCTTCTTCGGTGAATACTCCGGGTGGATTTCCTGCCGACGATGATCCCAGTAAAAAATGGTTAGGAGTCAAAGCTTCTGGATCATCTGGATACGAAGATACGTGGGTCAGCGGTCGACTGTTCACAATGTTCTCCACTTCCGTCAGCAAAGTGTGCAGTACTTCTTCTTTCGGAGCTCTTTCTTTTAGTACTACCTTCAAGGCTGTTTTCACCGATCGAACTAATCTTTCCCAGGCTCCTCCCATGTGAGGCGTAACGGGTGGTATAAACCTCCATTCTATACCACGCTGGACTAATTCTTCCCTTAAGTCCTTTTCAATTTCTTCAGCAGCCCGTTTTAGTTCATTATCTGCCCCTCTCATGTTCGTGCCGTTATCTGAATACAAACATTTTGGAGCACCTCGTCTGGCAATCATTCTTCGCAAGGCATTTATCATGGAATCAGTAGACAAAGATGCTGCTAGTTCCAGGTGGACAGCACGAGTTGTGAGGCATGTGAATAGAGCTCCATATCGTTTTTCACGTCTTCTTCCAATGGTAACTTCCATGGGACCAAAATAATCCAGACCAGTGTAAGTGAAAGGCCTCATGTGATGAGCAAGTCGTGCTTCTGGAAGGTTTGCCATTACTGGTTGCTGTGGTTTTGCTCTTTTATTACTGCAAAACTGGCATCGTAAAATTACCTGGCGTACTGTTGGTCTCAGGCGAATCACCCAGAATCGTTGTCTCAGTTCATTTATTACAGATTCTGTATGTTGGTGTCCAGCCTTTTCGTGATAATGGGCAACAAGCAGTTTCGTGTATGGATGCTTCCCATCTAATATAACTGGATTGATGGTTTCGTATTGAATGCCTTTTGCTAACCCAATTCGTCCTTCCAACCTCAAAATCCCTTCTTGGTCAACAAAGGGAGTCAGCTCCTTGAGGCGACTGTTGGGTTCTAAAGTTGTACGATTTTTCAAATTTCGGATTTCCATTGCGAAACTTTCTCCCTGCGATTGTTTCATCCACAGATTTTCAGCCTTCTTTAAGTCCAGCACCGTCAGCTCACTTGTTCCTTGCTTGCGACATCTTTCAATAAATTTCAGAACATATGCGGTGCTTCTAATTAGCCGCTGCCAGGATGAGAATCGTGTGATGTCTGGTAGGGAATTTGAATATTCTTCACATATGGCACAAAACTTTGTTCTCAGTTCTTCGTCCCCAACACCATCTTCATCGGTGGCAAGTGTCTTCGGCCATTGATCAGAGGGAAGTTTCAAAAATTCCGGCCCATTCAACCATCTGCCATCAATCTTTAAACTGAATGTCTTGCTGTCACGTGTAGCTTCATCTGCCACATTACTTTTGCTTGGTAACCATCTCCATTGTGACCTCAGCGAATAATTATCGATTTCTCCTAGACGATGTGCAACATATGGCTTGTACTGGAGAGGATCTGAACATATCCAAGTTAAAGTTGTCTTAGAATCTGTCCAGAAAATCGTTTCGTCAATTTTTATCTCATGTTCGCTTTTTATGGTATGTGACAGACGGCTCGCTAATACTGCTGCTTGTAATTCCAACCTTGGGACTGACGTTGGTTTAAGCGGCGCCACTCTACTCTTGCTGGCTACAAACGATACTTCAACTTCCCCATCTTCATTTTCTTGGCGTAAGAACGCCACTGCTGCATAAGCTTGGGTACTAGCATCACAGAACAAGTGTAATTCAGTCTTCACACTTCTCACGTTGGCCGAGTAGCAGCGGTTCGCTTTAAATTCTTTCAGTGTTCTTAATTCTGCCAACCACTGTTTCCATTTTTCTGATGCTCGCGCATCTAACGCCTCATCCCATGCAATCTTGGATCGCCAGACATCTTGCAACAAAATTCTCGATTTTATGGTAAATGGAGACAGCAAACCAAGAGGATCATAAATTGACATGATCACTCGCAGCATTTCTCTTTTCGTCGGTATGACGTCACCACTAAGTATATTTGCTGGGATCTTCTTTAATTGCACATCAAAATTAAAGGTATCTTCTTGAGGATTCCATTTTAATCCCAGAATTCGCTCATAAGCAAGTTCATCCTTGCATTGAAGATGTTTGGAACTTTCTGAACGTCGGTCAGTAGGAACTTCATTTAACACTTCTTCGTGATTTGAGGCCCAACCATAAAGCTCAAATCCGCCATGACTTTGAATACGGGTAACTTCTTTGATTAACTGACGTGCTTCTTCAACTGTGTCAACACTATCCAGGTAGTCATCAACATAGTGTCGTGAAATAATTGCTTCTGCGGCACGTGGGAATTCTTTGACAAATTCGGACGCATTTCTGTTCTTTACGTATTGCGCAGAACATGGCGACGATGTGGACCCAAACGTCAATACTGTCATTGCATACACATCAGGTGTTTTGTGACGGTCTGTGCCTCGCCAAAGAAACCTCTGGGAATCTTGATCTTCATGTCGCATTTTCACTTGATGGAACATCTCTTTAATGTCAGCAGTAAAGGCAATTTTCTTCTCCCTGAATCGGAATAATACTCCCAACATGGATTTTGTAAGATCAGGGCCTGACATTAACGTATCATTTAAACTGGTACCACCTGCTCTGGCAGCGGCATCAAAAACCAATCTCAATTTTCCAGGCTTGTTCAAATTGGTTACACCGAAGTGGGGCAAATACCATATTCTTGAATGGTTGACCTTAATTTCATCTGGTGTTAACTTTCTCGCATAGTTCTTGGCGATGTAGTCTTTTATCTTGGCACAATATTCTTCGGAAAGCGATTTATTTCTGTCCAGTTTCGCCTCCAAAGAATGCAAACGTGTCAGTGCATTTGAGTAATTATTTGGAAGTTCTGCATCTTCACTTTTCCAGAGCAAACCAGTTTCCCAACGACTTCCATTTCTTCTGGTAGTTTCTTCCAAGATTCTCAATGCTCTGGCTTCTGCACTATTGATTCTAGTGACTTCAATTCCAGCAGACTCGATGCTAAACTGACTTTTCACCAGTTGATGAAGATCTTCATCTTCTTCATTTCTTAAGCTTAGACATGTTTCTTCCATGCTTCTTTTTCTCTTCTGTGATTCGTACCCATGGATCACCCATCCTAACTTGGTATACGAAGCAGCCGGTGAGTACTTCTTGCCTCTCTTTATCTGAATTGGCGTTATTAATTCCCAATTATCTTGACCAATTAAGATTTTTGGACATTCAGCATTTGACTCCATTGGGATATTCTTCAGGTGCTCCCATTTTTTCATTTCTTCTATGCTGATGCTTCTGTTTGGCAAATTCAAATTGTTGACTGTACGGACACCTCGAAGTTGAAACATGGAATTTTCCTGAGCACCCTTAATTTCAAAGTAAACTCGCTTACTGTGCTCTTCTGCATTGCTCATGCCATTTATTCCTCGTAAAAATAAGGAATCAGCAGGTCCATCTGCTCCAATCGCCTTGGCCAACTCAGAATCTATCATGGTTAATGTGGAACCTTCATCGAACAGCGCCCAAGTTTTCTCCGACTTCTTTGGCCCTCGTATAACAACTGGAGCCATTTTCAAAAATATCTTCTTGGTGTTTGTCCATACATTTGCTACATTTTCGACACAAGCTACAGGCTCTTTCTCGGATGACTCAGATTTTTCGTACACAGGTTTTTCATCAACTTCGGAAGGCTGGTTCTTTACTTCTGCATGCAAGAGAGGATGGTGCTTCCTGAAACATCTCCCAACACCACATGGCTTCTTTCTCTTGCAATTAAAACGAGAATGTCTTCCTCTTAAACACTGGAAACACTGGTGCGATTCTTTTGCCCATTTCCATCTTTCATCCAGAGACATTCGTTTAAACTCAGCGCAACTCTCAATGTTATGGGTGCCTTTTTCACAAAATCGACAATCGAATGAATCACCCTTGATTTTCTTTTCTTCTGTTGTGTAAACAAATTTATCTTTTTTGGACGTAATTCTGTCTTTTCTTTTTTCTTCTTGAAGATCCAACACACCACTCTCACATTCTTTTTCAGCTTCTTCAACCAGAAATTTGCTAAGCTTGGTTAGAGGGAAATCTCTTCCATCATAACGGCTGCAGTAGTCTTCTTTTTAAATCCCGATCCATTTTACTGATCAATTCTTCCATTAACTCAGGATGGTACAGATAACCTTCTTGCTTGGTTGACTTAACAACATTCCAAATTCTGCACTTTTGAGGAGAAAGTCAGTATTGATCGCATGTCTTCTCCAATTGCTGGCATTCTTTTCACATCTTGAACCATGCTCTTGATGAGTGCTGTAGGCCTGCCGAAACGCCTTCGAAGTGTGTTGACAATCTGCTCATAATTTTCTGGGTTTGACAGCAACGGATACACCAGTTCTTTTGCTTTACCCCGTAGACAGTGTCTTAGTCGATCCATATTCTCGGCATTGCTGAATTGGCATAACTTCGTCGTCTCTTCCAGCCGAGAAATAAAATTCTGCCACTCCATTGGATTACCAGAAAACGTAGGTAAATCTTTTTGGAGAGTCATTCTGGCAAACATTGACTTATCTGGTGCCGGAGCATGTGCTTGTAATGCTTGGGCAAAAGCTTCAACCAATCTATCTTCATTTGAAACTGGCTCTTGACGGAGGACTTCTTCTTGTTTGGATGATGTCGATTCTAACCATTGTCGGACAGCGTTATTACTACTGATGTGTTCACCGGCATTGGCACTTTCAACTTCTGACTCAGCCAAACTTTGCTCTTCTTCTTCTTCCTCTTCAATCTTCGCCTTTTCTAGTTCCATTTTTTTGTACAAAAGCTTCTTCTCAATTTCAGCCAGCTGTTTTACCATTTCATATTCAACTTCTAACTTCTTTCTTGCTGTTGAAGCAGCAGATAACTTTGACGACACAGACTTCACTCTTGATACTGACGGCTTTTGAATTATCTTCCTAGCACTTCTGTCTTGTACCATTATGTCTTCTTTGTCTTCTTTTCTTCCCTCTTCAACAGCAAATTCAATCTTCTTTTCTTCTGCCATTTTCTTGATCTTGATACGTTCACTTCTTCTTAACGGCATAAGTCTTCCGATCCGGCTCGAACGACCACTTTGTTGGTTGTGTTGAAGAATAACAACTTGTAACGGTAACTTAAACTTTATTCTTGATAACACACTGTATGTACAAATCGGAAAACTTAAACTTTTATTCTAATTGTGAAACGTATATACAATATTTACAACTTGAAACTGATTAAAACTGAATTTTGACCACTGCCAGGCACGCAGTCTCACGCCCTGTACTCTGAAGATTAAAAGACTTGGAAACAGTGGCCAAATTCAGACTCAATTACCACTACCGGATATGCAGCCTCACATTCCGATCCTGAAGAAATGGCTTGGAAATAGTGGTTTGAGTCGAATGACTAAATTCTTATGCCACTCCGACTTCTTATATAGTAAACTGAAAGGTCCCAAAGTTCACTTCAGCCAATCGGAGGTCTTGCCCTAGTCATCGTCGCCTAATCGAAGCTCCCGCATATCACGTCAGAATTTATTTCTGTGAACCAGTATTTTGTACTTCGAGCAGATGTGATCACTTCGGTTAGCAAATCATGTCCGTTTCCCATTCTCTAGGAGGGAAGCGCCGCCTTCAGTGGGGATATACTTGCGCGTACGACTTGAGAGGGGAGCGCGACACCGTATTACTGCATAAAATTATTCTAGTAGCAGGCACGCTGCTGTAAGGAACGTATCGCTCTCTTCTTTTCTACACTCGCAAACTCGTACACAAATTATTGTTGACTACAGATGGTTTAAAAAGTAAAGAAAAATATCGAGAACATACAAAGAATATTTAGGAAAATATAGAAAAGGTTGCTACAGAAAATTAAAATGTACTTAATTATGAATCTGAAACATCCAAGTGTTTTGTTAAATATGCAGAAAAATAGCAAAGACAAGTTTTTATCAGATACAAAAAAGTACTGTGAAAACTTTATCTGAAAGAACTTAAAGAATTTTAAAATGTAAACACATATACTAAATGCTTTCGGAGAATTCACTAAGGTATAGTACAAGAATCATTTGAAAAAATATGCTTCCGCTGGGTGCAAAGATATCAAGGAATGTAAAAAATTCTGAGTTGCTACTGTTTCTAATTCTTTTCAATTTAGAAATATGTAAGTAAGTACATATAGAAAATACTTTTTCACATTCAAATCGTTAAAGTACAAGGGTGAAAATATTTCAGAGTAATTTACAAAGAAACCCTTAAGAATTTCAATAAAATTGTCAATTGTAATTTTTAAAATGTTTTAAAAAAGTTATCAAGTCTTTAACAAGAGAAATTTTACATAAAGACAAAGGGCCCCCCTTTGGTAAATTTTGCTATTAGTACTGAGTAATGACTTATTATGGGTATAAATATGACATCCTGGTTCCTCACTAACAGTTAGCGTTCCTTCTTTCTGCATATTTGCCAACAATGGCGACAAAACATTATCTTTTGGGATATGCGAAAGAAGATGACGGAGAACTTTCAGTGTGCGTTCTATTTGAGGACTGGCGTCAACACGACGAATTGCTGTGGTACATTGTTGAAGACACAACGTTGATACAATTTTTCAGGGAAAGGCAGCAAGAAGTGTTTAAATTAACTTTTTTCCGGATACTTGAAGAAGTAGACCGTAATACCATATTGCCTGAAGAATCAGGGCGCCTGCTGTATCAAATTATAAAGACAACAGAAGGCAATACAGAAGGTGATGAAGGTTATGAAAGCGCCTAAAAAATGTAAGTTTTGAATTAAATGTCCTTTATCGTTAATTTTTTGTTACTTTACAGTCTATCACTTATTTTTTAATTTATATCACATGTATTTTTTTAATTTATTTTGTATATTTTTCTTGACGCATTGCGTGTACGTCATATCTATTTAAATTAAATGATATCAAATTAATTTGTATTATAATCTGTTGTTGAAATTTCATATACTCTGTTTCCATTTCGCCCTAATAAGAATTCCTTGTTTCTATTCATAAATATCTTCTTCTCTACGTTACTGCTAATTCCTTTTTAATTATTTCTAAACGTATTACATTATTTACAGTGCGATGATCCTATACATGGTATTACGATCTACTTCTTTAAGTATTCTGAAAAACTTGATTTAAAAATTCTCGTCGTTGATGCGTTTTGCTGAAAAACTGCACTGGATTGGATACAAGTTTTACTTAGACCGAGATCGGACTATGTGTACGTAGTGTACTCTATATATGACTCTTGGCGTATTTCTTTTACATTATTGTTTTATTTTATGGTTTACAATTTTAATTAATGTTGCATATTTTATTTTATAATGTGTTACTTATTTTTATCATGTGTATTTTTTATTTATTTTGTAAATTTTTCTTTACGCAATTATTAAATACCTATCTAATTAAATTGAATTAAATTAAATGACAAAATTAATATAAGAATTCTTTATTTACGCATACCTACGAACATAATATAATTATTGAGCCCATTCAAACTGTTTGCCATTACATTAAATCATATACGTGAAATACTTATTAAAGATATTTTCAGATCTAACATATATATCATGAGTACGCTATTACGTAAAAATCCTGTATAAGTTCAGAGTCGAAATTATGTAAATGAAACTAAAATACTCAATGAAAATATTTTTATTATTGTGCGTTATACATCATGTACCATTTTCTTAATCTATATACATTTTGTACCGCACACATACAGTTATTGAGTCCGCTGTGCCACAAACAAGTCACAGGTTGCTTAGGTAAATCTCTAAGTGCAGGACATCCTTTATCTTCTATATTGATAACGCATCCCCAAGGAATATAGCTGTGATTAAGAATAAAATGCTTCTTATCATAACCTTTTACATATAAGTTTTTGGCTTTTAGCATAAACGTATTCAGGACAGCAGAGAATTCTTCGTATGGGATTTCCCCACTTTCCCATGGTATTCCGTGATAATTTCTAATTAACCAGTTGACTTGTCTTTGCGTTCTTTTTGGTAGATCATCAAACTTTACAGGTGGCTTAATAATAAAATTTTCCATATACGAACCATCCAAAGATATGACGGCTACTTCTTTAAACAAAAATTCGCCGTGAACTCCGTGATATCCCTGCATATCAATAAACAAATCATCGGTTCCTGTGTCTGATTCTGTAATCGTACCTCGTTTGACATCACTAACTGAAGCCATTTCTCTCTGAATGGGCCGTCGTAGTGTTAAATCTGACGGGACACTATAATGGTTTCCGGAGTTTCGTAATCTTCTGTGTGTGTGTGTGTGTGTGTGTGTGTAAATAGAACTATAGAATACAATAATCAACATTTCTTTTATATTAAAATAAAAGTCTTATCAAAATTCAAAATCTTGTGATACCGGCACGCCCATTAGAAGTAGGGAACAGAGAAGAGGGAAGTTACCTGTAAATTGAGAAACATTCCGTTTTTGAAAATGAAAGTGTTAGAAAGTATTTATTACAAACCAGAACATGTAGCGGAATTTTCTAGTCAAAGTAAATTATTAATTGCGAATGAACATAGAAAACCCTGGATAACAAAACATATTGTGAGTCTAATAGAGGAAGAAGATATTTATAAGAAGAGCAAATGGCAGTTACAGAATTTAAGCAGAAGCGTAGAGAAGTAGATATTTGCGACAGATTCCGCAGCTAGAGATATTTAGGGTCATTAGCAAAATGAAAGTAAAAAACCCAGGATAACAAAACATATTGCGAGTCTAATAGAGGAAAGGCGAAAATATAAAAAATACGTTAGATGAAAGAGGGAAACAAAGATATAAGGTGATCAAGTAGGAAATTTTTCGGAAATGTAGGAAAGCGATTGATATTAAATGCAAGGAATATAAGTTCGAAGTAGGGAAGATGTTTATATGAAGAGCAAATGGGAGTTACAGAATTTGAGCAGAAGCGTAGAGAAGTAGATATTTGCGACAGATTCCGCAGCTAGAGATATTTAGGGTCATAAACAAAATGAAAGTAGAAAACCCAGGATAACAAAACATAAGTATTGTGGGTCTAATAGAGGAAAGGCGAAAATATAAAAAATAGGTTAGATAAAAGAGGGAAACAAAGATATAAGGTGATCAAGTGGGAAATTATTCGGAAATGTAGGAAAGCGATTGATATTAATTGCAAGGAAGATAAGTTCGAAGTAGGGAAGATGTTTATATGAGGAATAAATGGCACTTACAGAATTTGAGCAGAAGCGTAGAGAAGTAGATATTTGGGACAGATTACGCAGCTAGAGATATTTAGGGTCATAAACAAAATGAAAGTAGAAAACCCAGGATAACAAAACATTGTGAGTTTAATAGAGGAAAGACGAAAATATAAAAAATAGGTTAGATGAAAGAGGAAAACAAAGATATAAGGTGATCAAGTGGGAAATTATTCGGAAATGTAGGAAAGCGAATGATATTAAATACAAGGAAGATAAGTTCGAAAATGGTCGACGGAAAAACATAGTGAAAGGTACACACTAAATTTTCACCGGGTATATTGGCAAGAAAAGTAAAAGTATCATCAGGGGTAAAGTGTCAGCACACAAAAGTGTCAGCAGAGGAATTAGAAATCTTTAATTACGTCGCTAATTACAGTAATAATGACCTCATTTAAGTAAACAGAAAGCAATATTTTTACTTTTGTGGAAATAACCATATATCTCCCTTTCTTTATTATGTAGCATCTCTCCTTGTCTAACCGTAATTTTTGTCATTCGAATTTGAAAATTGTGCAAGACAGACGTGTATTTAAATTTAGTGCTATTTAAATTATTTCTGGAGGTAAGATTATTGTTTTATTTTTTATTTAATTGCAATTTGATTCTTAATTATTTTAAATTTTGCGAAAACCTTTTTGTTCTGTGGAATTCGTTTGTTTATTGAAAATTATTTGTTTAATTGAAATTTTTTATGTAAATATACGTTCTAACATTATTTTTCTGGTCTCTACGAGTTTAAAACTATTTTAAATTTTGCGAAAACCTATGAAGCGCCGTTTGGGCCATTCCAGGTCCTAAATAATATTTAATTTATCCGCTTAAATATTATTTTTTGCAACAATAAAAAATGTTTTCGTAGTCAAAAAATATTTCTTTATTAAAAAAAAATTTTTTTCCTTAAAAATATTATATTTCCAATTCTCAAAATATTTTTATTTTGCACAAAAAAAAAATTTTATAAAAAGATTTTTTTTGAATTCGGAAAACATTTTTATTTTGCACGAAAAAATATTTTTTTTTAAAACAATTTTTTTTTTTTAGATAATTATCGACTTCTCAAAATATATTTTCCGCAACCGTAACGTACGCGTAAGAACGGAAAGCGCGATGCTTTCACAACACAGATAACGAGGCGTATTTGCGCCAAGGTGACATTCAAGCTAATGAGACGGAGGTGTGCTCATTCCCGAACTTCATGAATGTATTTTTAATCTCACAGTAGCCAATTTGTTTATCGACAAAATCTAGCTGCTTTAAGAAATATCGTTAATCCACCCATATAATAAAAAAAATTGTATTTTCATTTCAATGCACCATTATTTGACTTGGCCATTCATTGATGCAGTGGTTTATTTGATACTGGAACTGTGTGGATGTGGATATAGTCCCGTACGCATATTAACATCCTTTACAGACCTACAGCATAGGAGCATACATTAAGAAAGCGAGTGCTTAAAAACGAGTTAGTTAAGAAGCGTTGCAAACAGTTCGTGGCTCAGTGGGAGAATCGCCGACAACGAAGGTGCGAGTTTGGGGGTTCGCGTTTTGCTGCGGTCGGTTTGTTTTGTTCTAGTGATTCGGCTTTTTTCTTATGAACAAAAATACGATCTCAGGTCCAAAAGGTCAGAAAGGTCATCACCATCAACGCCTAGACATTTTCACTTTTACTGTTGATATATAAGTCCCACTTATTTACAAGTCGCTCGCCCGTTGCTGTAGGTCTGTAAAGGATGTTATTATGCGTCCCGTACGTGGGACCCGAAAATTAAATTTCAAGTCTTCCACTCATGTGTGTTAATCTACCTATTTACCTATCTACCTGTTTAAGTGCCTCGTTAGATGCAAACGCAACCAGCAACGTCGGTGGTAGGTAGGTATCGCATAGAACTGGTAGTTTGGTATTCTCTGGCGGGGTGGGATCAGCTCCCTAAGAGGTTAGTTCTTGTCTCATGTTTTTACGTTGTTTTTTGCAAAAAATGCGTGTACCTGACGGGGCGTCAGCTAAGGGGTCTGTTTAAAATGCGTGTGCCAGGTCTGATGTGTTCTGTCAGCAAAATTCGGCCCGTGGGGGACTTGAAATTTAATTTTCGGGTCCCACGTACGGGACTATATCCACGTCCAAACTCTATATTCTGTGCTGATACTACACAGAGTTCATATAATAAGTGTTCTGATTGGTCAGCTGCATACGTAGCGGCGTGGCGCCAGAACTGAAATACAATGTAAACGCTTACTCCCTAATCTAGGAACACATGCAAGGATTATGGTGGGTTTTTCCCCTGGAATATTGCAATAATTTTACCTAATTACCTATGATATTTTGATCGAACGACATTTTCACAACAAAATTAATTTTTAAATTAAAGAACAAAAATATATTCCCACATGGTGCGAACTTTCTACTGTCACTATAAATTTCCCATTTTTAACATGCTATAATAAATTAATACATACTTACTTAAGAGGATTTACATTGGGTACTAAGAACTAAGTGCCAATTTTAGCACTACAATTTGATGTGATGAATTTGGAATATTTAGGAAACTTATATGCGGGACAAGAAGTGCAAGATATATTAGAAAGCGAAAGCAGTGTAGAGGTGGATAACCTAGGGAGTCCTATAATGAGAGAAGAATTTGAGCTAGCACTAAAAAGTTTAAGGAATAATAAAGCACCAGGTATAGATGGCTTGCAGGCAGAAATCTTAAAGTGCGCAGGTCAAGATCGTTTATTTAAATTAGTTAGTCGCATATACCTGACAGGCGAGATTCCAGAGGATTACAAACGGAACATCATGGTAGCGTTGCCAAAAAGGAAAGGTGCGGATAGGTGCGAAAATTTCAGAACTATCAGTTTAACTTCCCATGCGTCAAAAATTTTAACTAGAATTGTGCAAAGAAGGATGGAGAAAAAGGCGGAAGAAATATTAGGAGAAGATCAGTTCGGATTTAGACGAAATAGAGGAACGCGCGAGGCCATTCTAGCTTTACGGGTAATTATAGAAAAGAGAAAGAGCGTATATATAGGATTTGTAGATTTAGAAAAGGCCTTCGACAACGTAAAATGGGGGAAGATGTTCGAAGTGCTGAGAAAGGTAGGGATGAAATATAGGGACAGAAGAATAATTCATAATCTTTACAAAAAGCAAAAGGCAGTTATAGAATGTGAGCAGGAACGAAGGGAAGTAGATATCCGGAAGGGAGTGAGACAGGGATGTGCATTGTCACCTCTAGTTTTCAACTTATATATCGAAGATGCGATTAATATTGTTAAGGACAGAACAGCCTCAGGGATCAATGTACAGGATCAAACTATTAACATGCTCAGATTTGCGGATGATATAGCAGTGTTAGCATCTAGCAAAGAAGAATTAGGAGCGGCTTTGAATGAAATGGAAGCAGTTTTGACACAGGGCTACGGCATGAAAGTCAATAAAAAGAAAACTAAAATAGAACTATAAAGTTGACATACAAATAGGAAATGAGAAGATAGAGGAGGTCGCGGATTTCTGCTATTTAGGAAGTAAAATAACTCAAGACGGTAGGAGCACTAAAGATATAAAACAAAGAATAGCACAGGGTCGAGTAGCGTTTAACAAAAAGAAACAACTGCTATGTTCGAGAACGGTTAATATGGAGACTAGGAAGAGACTCTTAAAGTCATATATATGAAGTATGGCATTATACGGGTGCAAAACTTGGACAATAGGAGAAGCAGATCGAAAAAGAGTAGAAGCGTTTGAAATGTTGTGCTACAGACGCATGATGAAGATACCATGGATAGATAAGGTTAGCAATAGGGAAGTATTAGAAAGAGTTGGGGAAAAGCGAAAGGTATGGAAGACAATAAAAAGTAGGAGAGATAGGATGGTAGGACACCTTCTAAGACGCTAAGGAATAGTTCGCGACATACTAGAGTCAGAGATAGGAATAAAAAGAGGTAGGGGTAGGCCTAGATTAGACTACTGCTCTCAAATAGTTAGGGATGTAGGATGTTCTACTTTTAGGGAAATGCGTAGGTTAGCTCAGGATAGAAAAGAGTGGAGGTACGCATCCAACCAGTCTTCGGATTGAGAACCTTATGATGATGATGAATTTGGACAAAATATCTAAAGTTAAAAAATAAGATTAAGAATGATAATTAAAAATAGTATTATGCTTTTTTAACCGTTTGTATAGTTTCTCATTACCATTTTTATCAGCCTTTAAACTCAGTTCAATTCTATTTTTTAAGCATTAACGAAGGCCTATGAAATAATGAAACTAATTTTCTAAAAACAGGATGCCATAATCCTTGCATGTGTTTCTAGATTAGGAAGTAAGCTGTAAGCCTTTACATTGTATTTCAGTTCTGGCGACACGCCGCTACGTATGCAGCTTACCAATCAGAACGCTATAATTTTGTACATTGGCAAAACCTAGTTGGGATATAAATAAACGCGTCAATGAAAATGCCAGATTCATCAATTGCGCATGTGCTGTGATGCCAATTCTGGGTTCTAGTACGTTTCACCGCGTTGCGATTTTGATGTTTACTAGAACGAGGAGCATTCGTAAGGTGTTAGAAAAAGAAAATTTGCGGGAAATCCACGTTTCGAGGGCGTTTTGGCCAAGAAACTGGCGGGGCGGGAGCGAATACAGGACGTAAGTGCCTCGTCATACGGTAGATTTTCATTCCTAACAAAACAAAAGCACTTGCCATTTGATATTATTTACAACAATTTAACTAGTTTTTGCAATATAATTACAGACGTCTTGCAGTGAAAGCAGTTTATTTTCAATTTGTGTGTCTGGCCTACGTGTAAAAACTTGAAAACAACTATAATAAATTATATTGCAGAGGTTAGGTTAAAACGTCAGAAAGCACGTGGCATTGTTTTGTTTGGAATGACCTCAACAGGAAACACAGAACCAAATAGATTATGTGCCGTGAAACCATCCTTTTTGCAAATTATATGTGTAAAAACGATTTGTTCATAGTTCATAACCTGACAGGTGACAGCGAATGACAGTTTACTTCATTGATGGTAATATACTACACTATTATAGTAGTAGCTAGTAGCATATTATGTGTAAATAAACAAATGTTTGCCCTCCAGCTGGCAATTGTGTGACGTCATTCTGAACTGATCTATTATATTGCATAGGTTAGGTTAGAAAGTCATGTAGCACATGGCTTTGTTTTGTTTGGAATGAAAATCTGACGTTTGTGACGAGCAACTTTTGTGATGTATTTATGTTTAAAGTTTTACGGCTCAGAATCTGTGTCCCGTGCCCAGTCAGATAGGGAATCACGTTCCAAGAAAACAAGTTACTTCTTGATTTATAACATGTGAGATCACCTTCCTGAACCAAGCTGATCGCGCATACTAGTTTCATAACTAAATTACGCCGCCCCGCTCGGCTTAATCAAAGCTCGAACATCTATAAACATAACATTTTTCTCCTCCCCTAGTACTTATGCTTTACTTTAGTTATACTTTACTGGTCAGCGTACGGCCTACGGCATCATGTTTTTCTTATTGATTCCGCTTTACACTTTTTTACATAAAAGTCCGTCACGTCAAGATCAAGCATAGCGTTACCAGTATCATTCAGGCGTTTATAACATTATTCTTTTTAAAAAATTTTCCTTTAAAAAATAACACATATTGCGGTAGAAGAATTAGCTCGAATCTAGCCGAGCGATTCACCCATATGCATACTGGTTACATGCAGAAATTATGCAGTTAAACTATCTCTTCCTCATTGGAGCATGTGCATTACGCCACTATTGGAACAGAAACTAAAAACTTGTAATTTCAAATTTTCTTCTCGCTTATCTGCTAAGAGCTAAGATTAAAACATCTGATCCCTACTGCCATTGATTGAGAAGTCGATCCCA
Source organism: Xestobium rufovillosum (assembly GCA_963966045.1). NCBI lineage: Eukaryota > Metazoa > Arthropoda > Insecta > Coleoptera > Ptinidae > Xestobium > Xestobium rufovillosum. The sequence continues at coordinate 38,463,879 of OZ014494.1, read as the reverse complement.
GTATCAGCATAGCTTAGGAAATTCCTTGTTTGGGCTATGGTATCAGTTATCAGTATCAAGTAAACCACTCCATCAATGGGTACGTAAGTCAAATAGGTAATAGTGCATTGAAATGAAAATCCAATAATTTTTATTATATGGGTGGATTCTTATAAGCAGCTAGATTTTGCTGATGAACAAATTGGCTACTGTGAGATTAAAAATACATTCATGAAGTTTGGGAATGAGCACACCTCCGTCTCATTAGCTTGAATGTCATCTTGGCGCAAATACGCCTCGTTATCTGTGTTGTGAAAGCATCGCGCTTTCCGTTCTTACGCGTACGTTACGGTTGCGGAAAATATATTTTGAGAAGTCGATAATTATCTAAAAAAAAAAAATTGTTTTAAAAAAAAAAATTTTTTTCGTGCAAAATAAAAATGTTTTCCGAATTCAAAAAAAATATTTTTATAAATTTTTTTTTGTGCAAAATAAAAATATTTTGAGAATTGGAAATATAATATTTTTAAGGAAAAATATATTTTTTTAATAAAGAAATATTTTTTGACTACGAAAACATTTTTTATTGTTGCAAAAAGTAATATTTAAGCGGATAAATTAAATATTATTTAGGACTTGGAATGGCCCAAACGGCGCTTCATAAAAACCTTTTGGTCTGCAAATATTCGCTTGTTTATTGAAAATTATTTGTTTAATTGACATTTTATATAAACACCACGTTCTAACATATTATTTTTCCCGTGTCTACGAGTTTAAACTATGTGCGGAGGGCCCCAGCACCCAGAGGAGCTACACAGAGTCCGAATTTTGTGGGCCCCCGACGGAGACGTCCTTCATAAGAATTTTACGAAGAAAAAGCTTAAACTGTAAGTAAAAATTAATACTAATTTCATCTTAACACTGTTTCGTAAAAAGAATTATGCTCCCCATCTAATATTTTATTTGTATGTTGATGCAGCCTCCATATGTGTTCACAGATTATTCATAAATAATTCTCCCCTCAAAAATATTTCCCAAAAATTTTTATAAGCATACACTCATAGTGCAATTATCTCGAGGTAATTATATTGTTTTGCAAAATTCCAGGAAGTGAAAAGAATCATTTAGGACATTTCGAGGTAATTATGTTGTTTACAAAATTCCGCGAAGAATTAGGTCAATTAAGAAATTCCACGGGCAAGGGGAAAATCCCAAAAACCGGTTTTCGAAAGTCTCTCCTCTTCTACTCCTATGTTAACAGTAGTTATTTATGAATCAAGAGCGAAAAATGAATGAGTTTGAAAGTTTCGGGCCGAGACGAAGTCGAAGCCCGAAAAAACTCGAACGAACGCTTAATATATTTTTCCTCCTGATACATACAAAATTTTTCCTTCGACTGCAAAATAACTAATAAGATTAAGAACACAGACTCAAAGTTGTTCTATTTCTATATGTACCAAGATACACTTTAATATCGCTGAAAACATGTGTGCGACAAGAAAATATTTTCCGTCCTGGTTTGAAGCACGCAGAAATGGATTTTTCCCACGACCCCCTAGGAAAGCGGATCGTTGCATAGCAGCATAGTAGGCCGGACACTTGACAATTGCATTGCCCGTGCGCTAAACTCAAAACTGTGTTATAATTTTTTAAATCGCACAATTCATTCAAATTTTGTAGTCAGCTTTGAGATTTTGACGTTTACTGAATAAATATTCTGTCACGTCTCTTTTAAATCTAATAATTTTTTGCCAGAAAAATCTCTTAAAAGGTACGGCAGTTGAACATTTTAATGACTACTCCGTGGAAGACCTAAATATTTTAGATACGAACTACTGGTCATTTTTGAATTGGCGGGCAAGAGAACAAATCAACGTGTCATTCATGAGCCGGTCGGGATATTAGAATATTATGCTCATGGTAAGTTAGTGGGCTACTTGGAAATTTTGACATCCATTAACATAGACAACAAATCCATAAAAATAAAGTTACTGTTTTATGAATAAATTTGTCTTCTTAAGGGGTCGTGGGAAAAATAGTGTACATAACTCGATGGAAAGTGTATTTCCTATAAACTGCGTGATTTCTGCACTCGGCTACGCCTCGTGCATAAAATTTCACGCTTGTATGAAATTTGTCACTTTCCATGGTCGTTACGTGATATACTATTACATTTATTTTAGGACAAAAAATCAAATCTGACATTAACTGGGTAACCTTGATTTCACAAGTTTTCGAGTTGTCAGTGTTAGTTGTCAAATTAGATACGAGAAAATTAAATCTATCAGGAGAGTGTGCATCGAGTAGGCAAGTTAAAATATTTTTAGGACTATTTTAAAATGTGTACCTGCGTGTACCTTCTTGGAATATTCTCTTGTTAATAAATAGGATCAGTATCTAGCGACAGTTATGTCTGTTCACTGAGTCATTGAGAAAAAAATGAGAATTCATCCGAAAAGCAAACATTAAAGAGAAATCTTGGATTGTTCATTGTAGTTTCTTTTATTAGGTATTTCACAAAATCGTAAGCGGCGGTTATAATCGTCGTCATTAAGTTCTTGTGGCAAACCATTTTTATAGGGATGATATTTATGCTTCTTATGCGTTGCACAGTTGTTGTTCGTGACACTCCTGAAACAGCAGCTAATTTTCTCGTACTTCATGTGGGAGCAATAGAAACTTGGCTCAAAACTGCCACCTCCAAAACTTCGGTTTCTTTCTGTGCTTCTTTTGAAATTACTAACAGATCCAGTCCTTTCAAATTTTCTGGCCAAGTCCAAAACATAAGTATGATGAAGATGTTTATCTGCATGCCTTTCATTAAACAAATTGGCAGTGATAGTAGCATTTTATTGATTTCTGTAGAATAACGAAATTATTTTAACTTATTACTCAACTAAGTAAACCATGTCGAATATTTTTACCAAAAATTGTGTAAATGATCTCTTGAATTTTTCAAAATTTGTTTTCTTGCAAGAAAGGTTTATGTGCTCTTATTTTATTACGCTCAAATTTGACAAAGTCTGGCCCGATTTCAAAAAACGAAAAACTGTTATAAAGAGAATTGAAAGGCTTTTCAATCGGTGCGTGTCTTGACACCACCTTCCATTTAAAAATGTAAGGGTGCTGTCCCCTCCAGCTTTGGGGTTGAAGTTACATGAATGAAAACATCGAATTCAGATGGTTCCCTTATAACCATATATGACGTGTCTGAGCTTTTTGCGCAAAAATAATGCTAAAAGGTATGAAATCGGACTTACTGTTTTCAGCGGACTATGTTAAATTTATGTACCTTCTTGTGTATAATTTTCAGGATTATATATACCACTGTCGTTGCCATGACAGAGAATGAACTGAATTAAAATGATTCATTTTTAACCCGCGTGAACGGAGTGCAATGCACACTTTTAGAAGTAGTAGGAAAAGTAATTAATTTAAAATCGACAAAATGTTAATGAATAACAAATAAATGGTTAAATAAAATTAAGTAAGTGTTAAACTGCAAAGATTTTACATAAACCACGAATCTGAAATGAGTAAACGGGGTTCTAGTTGAAATGAAAGAAAGGGTTAAAGTTATGAGTGATTAAATAAATTATTAATTTGACGCTAACACATTAAACAAATGAATAATGTGTAACGTGTTATACTACGCAGAAATTACAATAAAGTAATATGTAAACATGCCTGCATTGTAAAACATAATTAAACACATTCTACACAACAAAGAAGTAAATTTACACATTCCTAGATAAAGTCCGAAGACTAGGTTGGACAGGCACATCCTTCCCATTGTTACCCCCATACCGGCGTCCATGGTTGTTTACGCGAAGTGTGATTCAATGTTTTTTAGTAAACAAGCCGCAGATGTTTTCATAACGATGACTAATTAAAAATTATCCAGAACCCACAATGCCCAGAAGCGAGGCAATCAGAAGCTTCTTCATCGGAGAGTGTATATGGCGTGTAAGTGGTTGCAGTGGACAGTTAGTTTTTAAGAAACGATTAAATAAGACGGCGAGAGAATTAGAGGTCGATACGAGCGAATATTAGAGTACAAATTGTTGATAGTACTTACATGCGACAAAGTGAAATTTTAACGGTAAGTACAGTGAAATTCTTGATGCGCGTAAATATTCTATACCAGGGCAATTCGATGCGATATTGACCGTTGTGTAGAAAAGTTAATTTAGAGAAGATCGAATAACTGTTAAATGTCCATTGTTGGATTGTTTAGTGTTCGTTATTTGATTGTTGTTTAATTTAATTGTTTATTGCTTGCTATTTTGCTGCTTACGTTCATTGTAAATTGTATGTATTCAAATCACTTTAAATTATAAATATTTTTAATTAGTCACTTGTTAATAAAATTGTTAAATTGAAATACGTTACACTATTTTATTCTGAGCTACCCACGTGCCTCAGAAGATGTCTCCTCCTTTTTATTGTTTTCCATATATTTCTCTAACTCTCCCTTTGTTAACCTTATCTACCTACGGATCTTCATCACACGGCTGTTGCACCACGAGGTACATTTTAAGTATGGAGACAAATTAGTCTACACCAGCCCTGAATTAGGTAGGTAGGTACTTGTTCGTAACTGCGTTCTGAAGAATGTTCATTATGTCCTGGTTCGGCCGAAGCCACCGTAATATATTACACACTCGAGAGGCGAGATTATGAGATGGTAACTCTTGGAACCAGATTATTTTCATTGTGCGGTAGTATTCAAATTTGTACAGAAGTCTAAAATTTTAATCTTGCAGTATTGATGTCACAAAATAATTACTTAGCAAAAATTCGTCCTTACGTCTAAAAATTTAATTAGTGAATTTTCTTAGTTATAGGTCACAGTTTTGAAATAGGTATCTAAATCAGCAAATACGTGATTGATGATTGATGCGCATCACAATCCCGTAAATGTCGGTTGTGCTACGCAAGTATGGAGAATCGATTTTTATCTATTCGTACAATTTTGTCATCCTTCGATTAATTATGAATAGTCCTAAGATTCCCATTTACTAAGTAGGTAGCAGTTTCCCTCCAATAAGAAATCTTTCATTTCGCGTTGTTCTTCTATATGTACATGTCTCATAAAGTGGTTCTTTATTAAATCATATGTCATAAATTATCATACCGGCGCTTGGGAAAACCTTATCTCACCTGACCGTAATACTTTCGCTTGTACATAAAGTACATAATTTAAATAATACTCCACTTATGCAGAGTTTTCCGGAAGCTGATTATCTCTTGATCTCTCACGAAAGTGTTTTGTTTCCTAAAATCGATTTTATTTTATATACCTACCATGCAAATTCCAAGGACGGGTCCCAAATAAATAATTGTAGGCAATGAAGCAGCAGTAATGAATAACTTTTCTCCCCGGTTTATAGAGTGGAGTGCGGTTCAAAACTCTTCCCCCTTCAAATGATTTAAACGGCACAACCAAAAACACCAAGATCCCATGTATTCGGCATATGGACCTTATTTTTAACATAAAAGACGTGACTTTTTGTCTCCCTCTTTTTTTACCTAATTTTGCCGTGTTAACGTCATCTCTCTTTTGACAAAAAGTCAAATTCATTTTTTGGCGTAAGGCGCCAATTAAATTGCATGAAATTTAAATAAAACGTCAAATCACACTGCCGTTTGAATTTTTATTTTGCGTACGCGAGTAAACTTATGAATTGTCGCTATTCAAGTTTTGCCTAGAAATTTCTGTTATTTTTAATAATAATTTACTTTAACAGCTACTTGACTAAAGAAACTACATGTACATATTTTAAAATATTCATAAGAATATTTTAACTTGCCTACTCGATGCTCACTCTCCTAAAAGATTTAATTTTCTCGTATCTAATTTGACAACTAACACTGACAACTTGAAAACTTGTGAAATCAAGTTAATGTCAGATTTGACTTTTTGTCGTAAAATAGATGCAAAATCCATTTTTGCGTGATGCTTCAAACTAAGACGGGAAATATTTTCTTGTCCGACGACTCAAAATGGCGGCGAATTCGATACCTATTTCAGGAAGTTTCACTTTTCAATGGTAAGAGCGTTAATGCCAGTAGCGTAACTTCAAATTAGGGGCCCGCCCGCAAAATTTCTGATGCCCCCCCCCCTCTCCATTGAAAAACAAATTAAAGTAAAAACTGCATTAACAAAAAACATAATTTTAACTTTGAAAGCATTTGTTTCCGGAATTATTAAGCGAAACACGGGGCCCCAAAAGCGCCGGGGCCCGCCCGCGGTGGCGGGCTTCGTGGACCCGTAATTACGCCCCTGGTTAACGCCCAAGACTATTGTAGTTATTTGTATGCAGGGAGTCGTGTTCAGAATGAAGAGCGCTTTCTAATAAGAAAACTCACTTGACCCAACAACTACATATTTTTAAACTAAGACAAGGGCCGCTTTGGCATAAAAAATTAAATGAGAATAAGGGTTAAGTGATGGCTCATTCGAAAGCGCTGTTCATTCTGAACTCGATGGCTTCCGAATTACAATAATAGAGTTTCGGGCGTTAATGCCTTTCCTGAAATATTGAATCTGCCGCCATTTTGAACTCTGTTGATGGAATATTATGAAAATTGGTTAGTTACAGTACCGTATAGATGCGATAATCTGAGACGATCGTAAAATTACAAAGAAGTTATATTAGGTAAGCTCCTCTAACGTACTTATCTGTGCCCTGTCGACAGACAGTTAAAAGCGGAATGTTTATTAGGTATATTACGTTTGAATTTCAGTAAAGTTTGCAACGTTTTCCAGATGGAAGTAGGTACCTACTACTTTATGTTCTTACACCATAATTTGAACTTTTTGTGTGCGGGTGGTCATGAGTTCGGTGGATGACACTATATGTTCAAAAAATCTCTAATTCCTGTTTTTAAATATTAGTCTCCTTTTAAAGATTTGCCTGGAAGGTGAATCACCCTAAACGATATATAAAAATTATAAATTATACAGGTGGTTTCCTATTTCAAGCTTTACCCCAGCAACTTTCTTAAAAATACAAATATCGATTGCATTAGCATACCCGTGTCCTCAGATATGTTGAAGAAGGAAGTGAACGGATTTCCTTCCGGAACCAGACCATAACGGACATTCCTTGGTTTCCCCCGATCACCGTCTTCCGCATGCACCTGAAGGACTACATCTCCCGGCTTTAGAGTAGGTTGTAAGACAGTAGTGGGAGGAGCGAGGGTGAATGCGGGTGGTGTATCTTGTTCATCCAATACTGCCACTAATAAGGGCCATCCTGCTATGTTTCTGGTGTCGTTTTCTATTTGTGTCCAAGGATCCTAAATTTATGAAAATAACGTGATAACAACAAATCAAACAGGAAAATTAAATTTTAAAGTAATTAAAGCAAACGAGAAATTAACTTGTAAGAATATATTCATTTTGGTGCTAAGTAATTATATTTTTGAATTAGATGTAGGTTAGGTACTGGAGAAATAATTAACAAGTGTGGCAAGCCGTTAGAACAACGAACAATTTTCATAGATAAATGAAATATTCATATTCAGGTTCCCCATGTTAATTTGCATAAAATATCTAGGCATATTTCAGTATTCTTTTGGTATAGTATATAGACCAGTGGCGGCTCGTAATGAAAAATTTCCAAAAGATAATGAAGAAACAAAATCACCCTCTGAATTTTCATCCTTTTAATTTTTATCTGATAATATATAATAAAATATAATATTTGCGGTTATCCTTATTTTTTAACTATTTTACATCTATGATCTCTTACGGGTAAGTGCTAGGCGAATATTCAGCCGGCAGACCAACCCAGCCTAGCGCGACACGCGAGCATAGCGATCAGCGCGCGAGCCAATCCTGCCTGTAAGAAATAACCACTAGTAAATAATTAAGAGTCCGGCAAAGCAGGTCAAAAGTTACACCTGCGGGACATCGGGTCGGTGAGGTATCCGTTAGAAATCTGAGCAAACTATCAGCTGTGTTGCAACACCGTCGCGCTAAACACATTTATGGACACAAGAACAACGCACATTCAAAGCCCGCGCTTTCGGTACCTAGTGCTGTGACAACGCCGCTCTGAGTTTACGCTCACTCGCTACGCGGCGGCAGCACATACCAAGGCATAATTTGCGTTTGCAGTGCTCTCGCTGTACCACGATTAAACCTTCATACTAGTAAATTTAGCAACACGAAAGCCTGATTATGGTAGAAGAAGGTATATTTTATGTCTCTATTGAAGCTATTTTTCGAAAACTGTAAATCTCTTGGCGCTATGCACGCGTGAAGTTGGTCAATTTCAAGAGTGAACTGACACTTTCTAAGACAAAATTTTTAACTTTCCTTTCTATCGAAACATAAAATAAAGTTTGCAGTTAAAGTTCTTGGCGGTGTCTTTGAACTATTTTAGCTGCATTTGGTGACCTCAAACTGTAAGTGATTTACTACCGCGGCGTTTTATCAAACGGTTTGACGCCGGTATTAAATCGGTGACAAACGAAAAAGAACACGTGCGTAGCCTGAGAAGTTGCGTGGGCTAGGCTACGTGAGCTAGAAAATTTAGGGAGAGCTGTTCTGCTGTATTATGCTGTGACCTAGTTCCATGAGATGAATAAGACAAATTGTCCCAACTTTTGGTATCAAACAGATGATCCATTATGTAATTGACGAAAGAATGTTTATTTCTATACCCAAAATAGATAAGCAAAAATTCCAGGGAGTGAAAACAATTTATTTCGTGTAAAATGCACTATGCACGATTCACAAACTCTCAAATTGATTACAATACACACAGTACGTTTGAGGGTAACGAAAACGCCATTCATATGCAATGCCAGCACAAAAATTATGGCCATGAGCAATAATTGAACTGCCCTGTAATAAGCTCTAAGCAGTTTCCTTAGAGTGTAGAAGATTATACTTTAGTTTTAGACATTAGTTTGTGACTGTTGCATCGTTTGATCTGAAATAAAAATAGAACTTTTGACTTTACTTTTAGACATTAATTTTTCATTTTCGCGTTGATTTATTTAAAGTAAAAAAAAAGAAGTTTAGACTACTTTTATCAGTTTCTCTTTTTTATTTTGTTTTTGTGAAGAGCACGTTTAAGAAAGTCGATGAGTAAATGTTATTTAAGACTTTATAAAGCGTTCATTTCTAGAGCCAAGTGGCGTTTTCATCTTCTATTTTCTCAGTAACCTTCTTTGCATAACTACATATTATACTATTAAGTCTAATTTTCAAGTACCTACGTTTTAGCTATTTTTTAATCAGTTGCACTTCATGTAAATCCTCAACCAAATTTATTACTTATCCATGAAACGATAAATTATTACCTGGCTGCTGAACGCTTTTACAGTCGTGAGCATCGCAATACATCACAATTGCAAACAAAAAGCTGCTACCTGGGCAAAAACGCCTCATAACTCTTTGCGTTAGAAAAGGATAGGGATACGTAAGTAGTACAGGCTGCATACACAACAGATATGCCTCACAAAGCTTTTACGGCGTAAACGGCAATGGGCATATCCAGTAGGGCTTCTCATCATTGGTTATAACCTTGAGAAGGACTTCTCAATCAACGCTATCGATCTAACCGTTGATTGAGAAGGACTTCTCAATACGCAAAGATAGGACTAGAGATCAGTAGTACATGTGTAAGACAGAAATAGACATAGCTTTAGCAACAGCTTGGTACAGTTAATCCAGCAGAAAATTGAAATAACGAAATTAGGCAAATAACGTATTAGAATAAAGCTAAAACATCGGTGAGTATGCTCACATAATTTATTTGGCGGTTAACTAAAATCCCAATGTACAATTTGTGTGTGAATAATAATGCTAAAGATTTCCGTTCAAATTTGCCAGTTTTCAACTTCGTTTATTCTAACAACAGTGTAAATATGGCGAATATAGTTATTTTTGAACTCACCGCTCTCAAAATGACATTTCGCGAACCCGACAGACAAACTCAAACATAGTGTTCGCGCACTAGTGCGCGAAATCTAGCAAAAAGCACTGGCCCTTTCAGGCTTTCTAGAAATAATTTGACTTGATAGTAATAAAGTTTGGTTAACAAAACGCCATTTCTCCAATTTGGATGTTGAAAATAGTGAAAGAATAAAGATAAATCGCTATTAATTCGATTGACACTTTGACAACTCAATTCAATAAATTAAACCAAATGTCATTTTCTACAATTGTCAAATGGAAATCTGTCAATGTAACCACTTGATTTTTTGAAATTTTAAATTGGAAACGTATTAGATAATATTTAAAAAATTATAATGTTCGTTTCAAATAATATTGTACGAACCTCGATGAGCGAAGACGTCTTCGGCGCATTCGCGCAAATGAAGCACTCGCTCCTTCGTCGCTCGTGCGCGAAAAATGTCTTCTCGCACTCGTTTCGTAAAAATAGTTATAAGCTTATTCTACCAAGTCTCATATTTCTTTTAAACCATAATTCATGTCTATAAGTAATACAGTCTTTGAGCTGCACTGCCTGTATTAACACAGTCTCAGAAGCGAGGAGAACGCTTCTCGACGGGTATTCGAATACTGCAGCCTTAACAGAGATTTTTTGACTGAAACTGCTCATTATTTGGGGTCCGTGTCTGTTCAAGGGAGTGTCCACCCAAGGAAGACGATATTACATATTGTTTCTGTATTACGAAATTGGAACTGTGAAAAACGAAAAAGTGTCCGTAAGTACAGGTATCCGTTATTTGAGATTTCACTGTACATTATAAAAATGTTGACGATTACACAGATATTTTATAATTATGTAAAAATTTATAAACATAAATTTGATCAAAATTGTAACTTACTTAATAAACAATAGTTTCATACTAGATAATCTATGCCAGTCAGTCCAATCTTTTTAAATTACGTAGTGTACTCTTGATTGCAGGCACGTAACTACGGGAGGGATAGGGTGGGCCAGGGCCCACATAAAAGTGAAATTATTATACCGTATTTCTGGTGTGTTTACGGCACACACCAGACATAATGTATCAACAATAAAAGCTCTCTGTATTCTGCTTTTTCATTAGGTAGGTGTTTTTTGATATACCTACTTACTTACGTATAATTTTTGGAGTTTACTCCTTAAGAATCGATTTTCAGTTATAGCCCGCGGTATGGAAATTTTATGGGTAGTAAAATCAAGCGTTACATTTCGCTTTAACTAAAAGTAACGCGTTACGTACATTAAAATTATGTATGTATCTATGGATACGGCTGTTTATGTCTGACTGCATAGAGCATGGAAATAGTGAAAATAGAGTGGCATAGAGTAAATATGACAGTTGGCGTTGTAAAGTCAGCATTTGCAGTATTTGTTCGTTCCTAAATTTGTTGAATATTTAATATAGAAAAACCTAATATTAAATACTCCAAATATTGCTTAGTGCCGAAATGTGAATCAACGCCTATTCGAACACCAGGAAAAGTATTTATTTCATTGCCAGTGGGATCGACGTTTAGCAGATTGTCACTTAATTACTGAATTTATAAACAATTTATATTTTGATGTAGTTGGACATTTTCGAACATAAACCATCTGATAAATACACAATTGGGTATAAAACTGTCATTCGCGTGTACCCTTCGTGCGTTAGAGCTGACACACAAGTTTTTTTTATCTGCTTGATTGGTTACTTACCTATTTTATATCTATAGAAATTTATAAATTTATTTTTCATTTTTATATCGTTTATGGGGGAATTAGACCTTTGAGAGTATTATAAAGAAAACTATTTTTTCAAATTTCCAAGCTCTCGACGTGTATTGACGTCTTCGTCAGGGAGACTACAATATAAATTAGTTAAAGAAGTAACATAAAAATAATTGTTAAAACTTACAGAAAGTGAGATTAAAATGTTAGCATCACAGTAAACAGTATAAAATATATCTTGAACATAATTTTTTATATAAAATAGTCTTTAAAATTGGAAATATAAAATTGATTAAGACTATAACTTAATTAACACGCATATTAATTATTAAATAATTAAATTATTGTAAATTATTTGAGTAGGTATGTTTAATTTTCTCCAGATGTTCTATGATGTCAATGCAAATGTCAAAGTAACTCATAATTTCTTTGTTGCAGTCTGTTTGTGAATCCAAGCGTGCCATGGATCTTTGAGATTGTTTGGTTTCCATTGAATTCCTCTTTATTTATAATTTTCAAGATTTCGTCTTGAAATAATTTTCTTCTGAAGACAGAATGTAATATTCCGAAATGATTTAAAGACATTGGTTTTATGTGTAAATATTTATATTATTTTGGCTCAAAGTATGGAAGTGTTAAAACTAAAATATATAGTAATATTGACTTTCGGTGCACCTTTTAAAATCAACCTAGGATTATAATTCTAAAAGATATCACTTTCTGTAGTATAGTTTTGAATAAATCGGTGCATTGAGGCGAATGCAAAAAATACAATGATAATACACAGACTTACGTTAGCAAATATAGTAAGATGATGAACTGTCCTCGTTTCGTAATCCAATTTCCCTAACAACAACACAGTGGCTTCTGAATCTCGTTCATTAACCAGTCGCTGATGTAACCCGAATTGCGAAGAACCCCATAATTCTAATAACACAGGCTTTTGCCTAGATGGATTGCCTCTAGCCAATATAGTTCCCAATTCCGTATTTCTTCTAGCGTTTTCGGAAACCCTCAAAAGAGTAGGAGCTCCGGGAAAAATTTCATTGAGCGGTGTCGTTGCGTTGGTAGCGATAAAAGAACAATCTATTTTGGCGGAGGCGCCTCTTTGGTTTTTCACTTCTACCACAAAACTGTAAGTCCGGCCAACTTCCAAGCGTCTTCTAAGCACCACATTAGCTTGACACACTGAATTAAATCTAGTACAGTTAAGAGTTTCGACGGAGACAACTGTTAACTTTTCTCGTATGTTGAACACTAGGGGGTACTCGAACGCGGAGTCTGTAGCCCGAAGGCGGTAGATGACAGAATCGACAGCGGCATCAGCGGGTACTTTTACACCTTTTAAAAGTGCACTGGAATCGAATCTTGGAACAGCGGCTACGAGAAGCGGGCCGCACACCAAGACAAACCAGTGCATCTCACTTTATTTTCACTAGTTGTACACGCAATCCGCTTAGGGGCGATCAATTATTTCTTCGCCTTTTTATGAGCACAAATAGGTTTCGTGTCTACTGTTGACCCTTCCAATTTGGAAGTGTATATAAAAATGTTTACTTTAAAAACCAGCGCCACGAAAACATAACCTTTTTTACGGACGATGTCGTGTACTCTTTAAAGAAGCACATTTTCATTTCATAAAATTTGCGTGTACTTGCTTAAATGGGGGTATGGTAATTACTGAAGTGGAGTGGCTAGTGCTTGGTCATCTGGTCAGCGTCGGTCGCTTGGAGACCCACACACACATACACAACAAAGATCGATGACGTATTGGACTACTTCTGCGAAAGATCAGACTTTCTGGAAGGCATCAGTATGCCTGTTCTTGTCTTCTTAGTACCAAATAATAGAAAAGTGTACTAAATAATAAATATCAAACGTTCATCAAGCAAGTGCGAAATCCATTCAACGTCTAAATAATGAATATAAAAGCTGAATTTGAATTTAATATAGGAAAGCAATAAAAGTATGTAAAAAGGTACTGTTAAAATTATCTGTTTGTAATGTCAAATTTGCACTTAATTTCTTCAGAGGTATAACACCATATGCTGCATACAAGTTAAATGTTGCAAAAGGTATAACTACATAGTTGGGTAATTGTATAATTACAATGAGTGGTACTGGACCGTTCGACTCTTCGAGCAAATACCCCGCCAAGCATTGAATTATAGAACGAATCCAGATTTTATAGAAAACACTGCACTAACGAGTCCCACAAGGACGAAACCAGTGGTCTGCAGTTTTCTGTAATCATTTTGTACATACCTATTTAATTTTGTATAATATTGCATTTTCAGTTCGATAATTATTTTACTCTGAGGTTATAAAATATTATTTTTGGCTAAACTCAACATTTTTAAGTCCCGCTTTCATATAGCTTGTTGAATAGTCCTAGCGGTTAACAAAAAACCCTGCAAATTGTGTTAAAAGCATGAAACTTGGTCGGCAGCTTAAATAGGTCAAATTAAGAGATTTTGCCGACAGTATACCCAAAAAAATACCCCGTAGGAGCAGCTCAGGGGCGGAACATATTCCAAGGGGCTTGAATTACAAAAAAATTAAATAATGACCAATGTGGGCAAGTAATATGTCATTTTATATTGATTTGATATCGCTGAAGTCAATTTAAACCATATTTTATTTATAACTGTAAAATTTTCAAAATGGCGGCCAAATTTCCAATTTTAATTCAAAATTTTATTAAATTCGCTAATATTAAAAAAATTGTAAAATGCATAACATTTTTATTTAAATTGCAGGCTCTTAACCTGTTCTAATGATATTTTTTGGTATCCCCAAAAATTTCAAAATGGTTGCCATTTTTGAATGTAAAATTTATTTGCAGTACCTATACCCTGTTGGATATGGATGGACGAACTGAGGGCATTATAGAAATTTAATTTTTTATTTCTCTTTTTATTTAACATGTCGACAATTTGTTTTTGAAGATAACAATACCTACATACAGGGTGTGTCGCGACGAGTTCCTATTAGACGTTTGAAATGGCAACTTAATCCAACTTCCGCTTATACCGGAAGTGGCACCTAACTTCCTTATTTTAAATAGAAATATCTATTTTTTACACTTTCGGGTTCTCCATAAAATATTAGATGGACTTTATGTAACATAAATAACCTATAATGTCAAAATTTCCAAGATATACGCGAGTTTTCAATTTTTTACAGTTGCAGAGTACTCTTTGGCGTCTGCGGCAAAAGAAACAAATTCAAATCGAAACAATTGCCGGCGGTAGCATTAATGACAAAGGTCTAAGTTAAGTTTCAGTTAACTCAAAGTTTGAAAATACTACGCACAGTGATTAGGATGCTACATTAAACTGAGAAATCAAAATATTGCCAGAACTCAACTATGTAAATTAAATGGAACGTCCCCTTTTTTATGCACTTTTTGGATTCTACGGAAAATTTTAGTTGGAGTCGATATAAATCCAAAAAGTGCATAAAAAGGGGGCGTTCCATTTAATTTTGTTGAGTTCTGGCAATATTTTGATTTCTCAGTTTAATGTCGCATCCTAATCACTGTTCGCAGTATTTTCAAACTTTGAGTACACTGAACTTTGTCATTAATGCTACCGCCCGCAATTTGGAAACTCGCGTATATCTTGGAAATTTTGACATTTAGAGGTGATTTATGTTACATAAAGTCCATCTAAAATTTTATGGAGAACCGGAAAGTGTAAAAAAAATAGGTATTAGTTCTATTTAAAATAAGGAAGTTAAGTGCCACTTCCGGTATAAGCGGAAGTTGTATTAAGTTGCCATTATTTTCATTAAATAGAGAATATTTGAAAACGTAATATTACAAATTTTCAGAATTCTGTGTGGTACTGGACCGTTCGAACAATTACTCCTCGGGCAAGTACCCCGCCAGGCTTTGAATTATAGAACTAAATCCAGATTTGGGTACTGCGAGATCTTATACGGGATGCTACCCCAAACATATCGTCAGGCTTGAAACATCCTTAGATCTCTACGTAGGTACTTTCCTGCTCTACCAGCAGTAGTCTTATGCATGTCAGAAGATTTTCAATATTGCATGTTTCGAATGTGCATGGAAAACCGTAGACTACTGGTTCTGTCATTTCGGTACACATCAGTACGGTGCTTTGCCCTACACACTCGAACCATGCAATACCTACTGCTTGGTGCAAGTATTAGCAAGAGCTAATTATTAGCCGAATTATGCGCTTTTCCACAAACGTCTAATAGGAACTCGTCTGACACACCCTGTATGTAGGTATAGTTATCTTCAGAAACAAATTGTCGACATGTTAAATAAAAATAGAAACAAAAAATTAAATTCCTATAATGCCCTCAGTTCGTCCATCCATATCCAACAGGGTATAGGTACTGAAAATAAATTTTACTTTCAAAAATGGCAACCATTTTGAAATTTTTGGGGATACCAAAAAATATCATTAGAACAGGTTAAGAGCCTGCAATTTAAATAAAAATGTTATATATTTTACAATTTTTTAATATTAGCGAATTTAACAAAATTTTGAATTAAAATTGGAAATTTGGCCGCCATTTTGAAAATTTTATAGTTATAAATAAAATATGGTTTGAATTGACTTCAGCGATATCAAATCAATATAAAATGACATATTACTTGCCCGCATTGGTTATTATTTAATTATTTTTGAAATTCATGCCCCTTGGAATATGTTCCGCCCCTGAGCTGCTCCTACGTGGTATTTTTTGGGTACTGCGGGCAAAATCTCTTAATTTGACCTATTTAAGCTGCCGACCAAGTTTCGTGCTTTTAACACAATTTGCAGGATTTCGGCCAAAATTGTCGTTAACCGCTCGCTAGGACTAGAAGCGTACTGGTGCATGCTTAATTCAGTCAAGGGTAATCGGCAAGCTGTACGCCTCAAGCCGCCCATCATTACCACATGGTTTTATTCTACCCTAGGTACTCATTTCCTTGGGCTAAATCGACCCAGAGACGGAAAACTCTCAATTGTAGTGACTGCTGTATCTGAGGTGTGGACCCTAAATGTAAAGGAATTTTGAAAATCAAGTATATTGGTGTTGAATGAAGCTATAGCAGAGCTATTTTCAGTGAGATGAAAGCACATCTTTTGAAAATTGATTAGGTACCACTCCTCTGTAACGTCGTGTACTGGTGTAGTTTTACGAGTCTACCACTTTCTGTATACGTAAGTTCTTGGAAACGCCGCGTTTTCGACTTCGCGATCGCGAAAGGCGCTAATGTGCTGATGCTTTAAAAATGTATGACCATCACATTTTTTATAACTTTAGTTAAAAGTTAATGAAATTACAAACACTAAAAGACATTTGTCCAACAAAAATGGTGCGCCGTTCGGCGCGTCCACCGCCTATATCTGGTCAAAATAACGACTTATAAGAATTTTACTACCAATCAGCTGATTTGTTCATAAATATTAAATAAATATTTCTAAAATCGGATGGTAACATTTTTCCGACAAATGTTGTGCGCCATATTGGCAGTCCGACGCTCGGAAAGTGTCAGTTTCGTGATAACAAGTTCACTGATTACCACTTGTCGGACAAAGATCACACATCATGTAGGTGAGCGTATTTTGTGATCAATAATGACAATGGCCGACAAAAATATAGCGCTGTATCGCTAGTCCGACAAAAAAAGGGCAAACTGTTACATCAATAAATGTAGAGGAAAGTCGCCTAATATGACGATAGTTCCTAATATGGGGGTACCGCGTTTTTGGCCAATTCCATTTTTGCCACCTGTTGAATTCATTGCTAATTAATATCAACTTTATTTTGCTATTTTCCTATATGACCAACGATGTTACTACTTTCACCGTTTCTCCACCAGGTGGCTTCAAAAGTTTGTATACCTACATCTGAAATGTTAGTGAGCGCGTTGTTCCTGCGCGTGTACTGAGTCTTAAAAGTAAGTATTTTAAATTAGTTTATTTGCATCCGACAGTAAATTTTGCGCAGTGTATTGTCATGTATGTGGCATTTTAGAAAACGCAGCAAAATTTCTGCGAAAATGCTACATAACCAAACAATCATTTGTTCCTAATTTGGGGTACCCCATATATGAGGAAATTATTTTTTTATTCGATGGAATAGCAATGTTAGCATTTTTATTTCTGTGTATAATGGGAAATACATTATTTCCAGATGCCCAATAACCGCAAATCATGGAATAGAGAGCAAATTTTCAGTAATACTGACCAAAACAAGTTTTTAAGTTTTGACAACTTATTTGTTTCTCTTTTGTTATTTTCTTTATATATTTTATATTGGAATAAAATGGTTTTTTTTATTTTGAGTTGTTAATAAAAACCTTTTTTCAAAATATTGTTTTTTGAGTATAAATTCTTAATATTATTTGGGGTACCCCATATTAAGGACATGCATAAACTTAATATGGGGTAGTGAGAGAAAATTTATTTATTGCACATCTCCCTCATTTTAATTGTTTTTGGTCTGTTTTATAGCACAATGCTCAAAGACAAACAAATTTAAAGTTTGCCACTGAAAATTCTCCTAAAAACATAGTTACAACAACTTTGGAGCAATTTGAAAAAAAGTACCCCATATTAGGCAACTTTCCTCTATACACAGCAAATTTGTCTGACCATTATTATATTAGGGATTTGTAATTATATCAAACCAAAACAACCAATATGGTTGTATAAACAATATATTGTTCTCGTATCGTAACATTAATAAATAAAAATATTGTTAGGGACATAGAGGCAGAATGGAATTGCATTAAAAATAGTTTAGTTTCCTCAGCTAGGGACATTTTGGGTCATAAACAGAATGAAAGTAGGAAACCCTGGATAACAAAACATATTGTGAGTCTAATAGAGGAAAGGCGAAAATATAAAAATAGGTTAGATGAAACAGGGAAACAAAGATATAAGGCGATCAAGTGGGAAATTATTCGGGAATGTAGGAAAGCGAAAGAGCAATGGATCGATAATAAATGCAAAGAAGTGGAAGATAAATTCGAAGTAGGAAAGACTGATGAAGCATATAAAATAATTAGGAGAAATTTTAGAGAAATTGGATCTAGTACCAAAAACATTAGAAATGAGGCAGGAGATATCCTAATCGGAAGTGGGGAGAAGGCAGATAGGTGGAAAGAATATTTAGGAAACTTATATGCGGGACAGGAAGTGCAAGATATATTAGAAAGCGAAAGCAGTGTAGAGGGGGATAACCTAGGGAGTCCTATAATGAGAGGAGAGTTTGAGATAGCACTAAAAAGTTTAAGGAATAATAAAGCACCAGGTATAGATGGCTTGCAGGCAGAAATCTTAAAGTGCGCAGGTCAAGAGGTAATAGATCGTTTATTTAAACTAGTTAGTCGCATATACCTGACAGGCGAGATTCCAGAAGATTACAAACGGAACATCATAGTAGCTTTGCCAAAAAGAAAAGGCGCGGATAGATGCGAAAATTTTAGAACTATCAGTTTAACTTCCCATGCGTCAAAAATTTTAACTAGAATTGTGCAAAGAAGGATGGAGAAAAAGGCGGAAGGAATATTAGGAGAAGATCAGTTCGGATTTAGACGAAATAGAGGAACGCGCGAGGCCATTCTAGCTTTACGAGTAATTATAGAAAAAACGATAGAAAAGAGAAAGAGCGTCTATATAGGATTTGTAGATTTAGAAAAAGCCTTCGACAACGTAAAATGGGGGAAGATGTTCGAAGTGCTGAGAAAGGTAGGGATGAAATACAGGGACAGAAGAATAATACATAATCTCTACAAAGAGCAAAAGGCAGTTATAGAATGTGAGCAGGAACAAAGGGAAGTAGATATCCGGAAGGGAGTGAGACAGGGATGTGCATTGTCACCTCTAGTTTTCAACTTATATATCGAAGATGCGATTAATATTGTTAAGGAAAGAACAGCCTCAGGGATCAATGTACAGGGCCAAACTATTAACATGCTCAGATTTGCGGATGATATAGCAGTGTTAGCATCTAGCAAAGAAGAATTAGGAGCGGCTCTGAATGAAATGGAAGCAGTTTTGACACAGGGCTTCGGCATGAAAATCAATAAAAAGAAAACTAAAATTTTGGTATGTAGGGGATGTGAAAATAGAAATAAAATGGAAATACAAATTGGAAATGAGAAGATAGAGGAGGTCGCGGATTTCTGCTACTTAGGAAGTAAAATAACTCAAGACGGTAGGAGCACTAAAGATATAAAACAAAGAATGGCGCAGGGCCGAGTTGCGTTTAACAAAAAGAAACAACTGTTATGCTCGAGAACGGTTAATATAGAGACTAGGAAGAGACTCTTAACGTCGTATGTATGGAGTACGGCATTATACGGGTGCGAAACTTGGACAATAGGAGAAGCGGATAGAAAAAGAATAGAAGCGTTTGAAATGTGGTGCTACAGACGCATGATGAAGATACCGTGGATAGATAAGGTTAGCAATAGGGAAGTATTAGAAAGAGTTGGGGAAAAGCGAAAGGTATGGAAAACAATAAAGAGTAGGAGAGATAGGATGGTAGGACACCTTCTAAGACACGAAGGAATAGTTCGTGACATACTAGAGTCAGAGATAGGAATAAAAAGAGGTAGGGGTAGGCCTAGATTAGACTACTGCTCTCAAATAGTTAGGGATGTAGGATGTTCTACTTTTAGGGAAATGCGTAGGTTAGCTCAGGATAGAAAAGAATGGAGGTACGCGTCCAACCAGTCTTCGGACTGAGAACCTTATGATGATGACGTAACATTAATAATAATAATATTTCGGAAACATAATATACAATAAATTCAAATTGCAGTAAAACAACAATAGTGTTTTCAGAAAAGGCCACAGTCAGTCATGAAAATTGAAATTCAATCCTCAAGCATGAGCTTCCCCATGGTCCAATAATTAAAAAATAGTGATCGAATAAGTAAATTGCACATACGAGAAATCAAAAAAATCTTAGATAACATTTACAGGCAAATCGTCGCCCAAGATATACCCTACCCACTTATTAAGAACATAGAATTTAGTTCGGAAATAAGATGTTCGCTGCCTTAGCCGCCCCTGGGAAAACATGCATAAGTTGTTGCGCATAGCCACGTACGAGAACGACCCCCGAAAATGTGTAGTCGAGTCACATGGAATAGTCACATGGAATAGTCACAAAATTTGCAAACCTTACATTCACATCATGTAGGTATTTGTCGTCTAAACGTGATTTTATTCATCAAATAAACCGGTGCTTAGGAGCACATTAAAATAGAGCTTCGAGTAGTGCAAAAATGATGTAGATGTATCATCTGCATCATCCGCATATTATCTGAACCTGTAATACAATGTGTATGTATTTAAGAAAAGTTGAATAACGTTTATTACAAGATGGCGACCACGGCACATTGGTGATAGTCGCGTGATTGACACCGTCCAACGGCGACTAGCATTTTTTAAGACATGCAGCAGTAATCTTATCGGACAATCGTTTCAGTGTGCTCTATACTTCATTTCAAACGACATAAAAAAATAATGGATTGTTGGTAATCAGTGAACATGTTATCATGAAACTGACACTTTCCGAGCGTCGGACTGCCAATATGGCGCACAACATTTGTCGGACAATGTTACCATCCGATTTTAGAAATATTTATTTAATATCTATGAACAAATTAGCTGGTTGGTAGTAAAATTCTTATAAGTCGTTATTTTGACCAGATATAGGCGGTGGACGCGCCAAACGGCGCACCATTATTGTCGGACAAATATCTTTTAGCGTTTGTAATTTCATTAACTTTTAACTAAAGTTATAAAAAATGTGATGGTCATACATTTTTAAAGCATCAGCACATTAGCGCCTTTCGCAATCGCGAACTCGAAAACGCCGCGTTTCCAAGAACTTACGTATACAGAACGTGGTAGACTCGCAAAACTACATCCGTACACGACGTTACAGAGGAGTGGTAATCAATTTTCAAAAGATGTGCTGTCCTGCGGACTATTAGTATATCTATAAAATAATAAAAAATTCAAACTATTGACTAACTTCAAAACCATATAACTTGCCGTCTATGAGCCCTGTATTTTGAAAACCCGTGTTAGTTTTCAAATAAAATTTCATTTCGACGTCAATGTAAGTAGAAGTACAGTATTCTGCGCAGCAATCAGTTTGTGCAACACAGGAGGCCTTCCTGCCCTAAAAAGTTAAAGCGTTTCCAACGTACATAGACTCTTTAGGTTTCATCTCGGCGTGTGTAGCACCCTTGTCTATCATATAATGTATATAAACAAGGGTAGCACCAATTAACAGCTCGCTGGACTGCAGGGATCAGAATCTGCCTCACTGTTCAGCCGTGGTTGTCTCCATCTGAAGGCCGGCAACTCAAGTGAGAGACCGGCGAATGAGGCATCTCAACTGGGCTTCGCGTTTGTAAATTTAGCGTTGAATGCATATTTCCCGCGCTTATAATATTGGTTTTCACAAACTGTCAGTGAATAAAAGGTCTCTTAAATTAGCAATGTACTGTCACACTGATGTAGTTGCAATGGCATTTTATAAAAAAGTATTTATTTAACTAAAATTAGTACCTGCTGACCATACCAATACTTTTATTCTTATCTGTATTTGATTAGAGTGCAGGTACTCTTTTGTTTAAAATATAAAGGATAATCCAATTATTCGTATATCTACAGATGGAGAGAAACTATTGCCGGTTCAATAATAGATATTGCATTTCGATTATTTTGCAATAACTATTGATTTACTTATTGTGCCAGTGTTTGACAAATTGCGTGTGTCTAATTTAGCAGTAAAAACAAAGAAATGGGATTGTTTTAAAGAAAGAATTGTTGACAAAAAGTGTACCTATTAGGCCCGGTTCCGATAAAATAATATCCATAAAGAATTTTCCAATACCTACAACAAAGAAAAAATTACAAAGATTCATTGGAATAAGTATGTAATTTGTATCGAAAACTTATTCAAATTTTTTTAAAAGTTGCTAACCCTCTTTTTAATTTGCTCAAAACCAGGGTAATAGAAGACACAGGTATCCTCACGAGCTATCCTGGGCTGCATGCGGTGGCGGACTCAAGTCGTAGTCAGTGTGCGAGCGAGAGGCATGGAAAAGGACGGAGCATAGAGGGCATGCTTCGAAAGCACGGCAATGTAACTTATGTGCAGAAGTGCATGTGGGTTTACTGTGTTAAGCTCTTGTATTTTAATTATTCGCAATTCTGCAATCACTACATACCGGGTGTAACAGGAGCATGGAACACCCCCCTTTTTGCCTTTATTTTTGAAGATAAATTTTTGCAACTTGGCACATCGTATGTACTGAGTAAACGTCAAGTTTTGACACAAACAAGAAAATTTTCACACTTCCGGTTTTAGCGGAAGTGGTGCCAACTTTTGAATTTCAAATGGGACAACCTGTATATTATTAAATTTTTGAACTTTACATAATTTTCTGAATGCATTGGTACCATGTTTTATTTGTTTTTAAATTTTCAAAGCCCCCTTGCAGGATCTTAGCATTTGACGAAAACAAAATTAAATGCCTATTTTTAATTTTTGATGGACTGTAATTTCAGTTGTTCTTGTCCTAGATGCAAACTGGCCATATCAGAAGATTCCTTATTAATAGTAGCCTTGAATAGTACCTTGGTACCAATATGGTTCCATTTGAAAAAAATGAGTTTTGCCCCAAAATTATTTGCAGAACTTTGTTTAAGCACGAATCACATTATTTAGCATTTCCAAGGCAATTCCGTTTTTTATGGCATTGCCTGGGTCTATTAGAATACATAAATTGGAACAGTCATGGCACACTTAAATGATAAAATTAAAATTAGATTTTAAAAAAGTCTAAGACTTGAAATGTCGCAAATGTGGTACCATTGCATTCAGAAAATTATGTAGAGTCCAAAAAGTCAATAGCTTACAGGTTGTCCCATTTGAAAATTAAAAGTTGGCACCACTTCCGCTGAAACCGGAATTGTGAAAATTTCCTTGTTTATGTCCAAACTTGACGTTTACTCAGTACATACGATGTGCCAAGTTTCAAAAATGTATCTTCAAAAATAAAGAAAAAAAGGGGGGTGTACCATACTCCTGTTACACATGGTATAGGTATGTAATATGATTTATTATATGTCGTTATTGTATTATTGAATATAGGTACTTGATGTTGTCAGTTTTTGGCAAAATTGTATCAATAATGCTATAAAACAGATTAGTTAAACTAATATTGTCAAATTGCGGCTGACACTTGTTCGCAGTTACTGAGTTGTTTTTACTTTTTAGCAAATGTGATAATGTTCTGATTTAGGTACCTACCTATGTAACTATTTAGGACAGGTGTTGTGTTATTACTGTTACGTGAAAAAAGGAAACTGCTGTGTCATACCGAACTGTCATAGCGGTTATGCCTCCAATGCTAATAAAATTTCGTTGCTTTTTATACCAAAAGACAAACTGGAACAATGGGGAAAGAAAATTCCCAGGAAAGATAGATCTTTAACTAGCAAAGACGTGATTTAATAGCTTTCTTAGTTTCGGAAATATTGAAAATAATCAGTTTTTTTTCGAGAAACTTGTTGGAAATAATTTTAGGACATACGTTCATCGATTTTTTTCTTATTATTTTGACCTCCTCTATCAGCCCTCGAAATCTTTTACACTCGTTATGAATCATCCTGTATATCGCTCCACTTGGCGTAATTGTCCAATTTCCGAAAAAGGTGACTGTTGTGGATTATTTTTCACCTTCGAGTTAAGCTTTTTGTTGTAATGGTATAATCTTTATCGTTGTATCTTGATTAATAACATACATAATGTTTAAAACATTTACTCTCAACAATAAGTACAACGTTTTGCTTGAAGTAATGAAAGCCAACTAACTACTGAACTGAAAAACAAGTGATGTGCACTACTCAAGGCCGCGCATGCGCAAAGGTTACAAGAATATAAAAATTAAGGTAAATAAGATTATATCGATTCTTTACATGCCGCCGGCCTTGAAAACTTTGAATAAGTTTCAAAATATAAGTAATACATAAAATGAAAATTCTTAAAATTTGCGAAATGCAAGATACATAAACAGATAACATTTTTAATTGAATTTTTATCCGAGACAACTATTCACGTAAGTATATGTGCTGGAAGTACATTACTCGGGAATAACTCAATTTAATTTTCAGGTTTAATCGCAGTCAATAGGAAGTGGACACACCTTTGAAACGCATCTTTTATATTCACTCGAACCGCACTTCACTGTTACCACTCTTGGAACACCGTCTTTGCCCGGATGAATCTGCACAACTCTTCCAAGATGCCATTTCAAAGGAGGTAGGTTGTCATCCTTTATTAGTACTAATGTTCCATTCTTAATAGGAGTTGTAGCTCTGGTCCATTTAGTCCTTTGTTGCATTTCGTGTATATATTCTTTTGACCATGTTGACCAAAAATGCTGGGCCAGTTTTTGAATATATTGAAAACGCTTCAATCTGTTTTCAGGCACGTTTATGAAGTTTGGATCAGGAATAGTGGTAAAGGATCGACCGATCAAGAAATGTCCGGGAGTCAGCACACTCAAATCATTGGGGTCTGAGCTTAATTGAGTTAAAGGTCTTGAGTTTAAAAATGACTCAATTTGAGTAAGTAGTGTTGAAAAATCTTCATATGTTAGTGTTACGTTTTTTATTACTCTTTTCAGGTGGTGCTTGGCACTCTTTACTCCAGCTTCCCATAAGCCACCAAAATGTGGCGAAGACGGGGGCACGAAATGCCACTTGATACCTTCATTTGAAGCAGAATTAATTATTGAATTTGAGTTATCTTTTAGAAATTCACCAATTGTAAACATTTCATTGCGTGCACCGAGAAAGTTTGTTCCATTATCACTAAAGACCTGTGACGGTTTACCACGCCGTGCTATGAACCTTTTGAATGTAGCGAGAAATGCATGTGTAGACAATCCAGTTACTAATTCCAAGTGGATTGCCTTGGTTGAAAAGCAAATAAATAGACAGATAAAACATTTTGTGGTTTTATTTCCCCTACCCTGTCTATCCTTAATTAAATATGGACCTGCATAGTCTATGCCAGTACAATGAAATGGATAAGTTATCTGAGTACGTTGAGGAGGGAGTGCTCCCATTATAGGATTGACAGAGTTAGGTTTGCATCTGAAGCATGTTACACATTCTTTTGTAATTTTCTTCGCGATTTGTTTGCCACAGATTGGCCAAAATTGCTCACGAATTGAACTGAGTAAGAGTCTTGGACCTGGATGTGCCAATTTAGTGTGCATGTCACGAAAAATGAGATTTGTTAAATGGTGATTTTTTGGGAGTAAAATGGGATGTCGTTTATCATATGTGAAATTTGACAACTGGAGTCTACCTCCAACTCTTAGTATTTCTTGAGAATCTAAAAATGGCGTCAGGCTTAAAATGTTACTTTTGGGATGCAATGGTTTGTTTTTACTCAAAGTTGAAATATCCTGAGAAAATTCTGACATTTGTACAATTTTAATAATTTTTGTAAGAGCGCCATTTAACTCTTCAACTGTTAATGGCCCGAAATTTCGGTTGTCTTTTGTTAGCAAGCAATTATTTTTAAAACGCAGACATAGTGCTACAATTCTTTTTATGTGCGTAAGAGAAGAATACCTTTGAATAGGAAAAACATTTTCTTTGTTGACAGTAATAAATGAGTGTGATATGTTGCGTGCTTCTGGAATGTCTGGACTATCTGATGGGTGATTAAATGGCTTTGGCCATTGACTTGTGTCTTGCGAGAGCCAGTCTGGACCTTGCCACCAGAGTGCACAGTTGATTAATTTGTTT
Source organism: Xestobium rufovillosum (assembly GCA_963966045.1). Taxonomy (NCBI): domain Eukaryota; kingdom Metazoa; phylum Arthropoda; class Insecta; order Coleoptera; family Ptinidae; genus Xestobium; species Xestobium rufovillosum. Next base: position 38,437,409 of record OZ014494.1, on the reverse strand, counting down.
GCAAGAACACCTCTTGATATTAAATCGGCTGAATTGTCTGATGATTTAATGTAGTTCCAGTCGGAAATGTTACTCAGGTTTTGTATTTCAGAAACTCGATTGGCTACATACGTTTTCCATCTGTTGGAAGAAGAATTTATCCAGCAAAGCACAATTTTTGAGTCACACCAATAATAAGTTTTATTGATTGTTAATCTTAAAATATTTGTAAATTTTTGAACTAATTGTGCTGCCAGCACTGCAGCACATAACTCCAAACGAGGTAATGAAACATTTTTAAGCGGAGCTACACGTGACTTGGCAGCTAGTAGTTTGACAGTAATCTCATTATTTTTATTTATCGATCTTAAATAGATACATGAGCCGTAACCTTGCTCAGAGGCATCGCAAAATGCATGAATTTCAATTGAGACTGGACTTGAACAAATTACATGTCGAGGAATGGAGATAAACTGAATATATTTTAGCCTGTCTCGAAATTGAAGCCATTGCGTTTGGATATTTATGGGTACTGACTCGTCCCATTTTAATTGAAGTTGCCATAATCTTTGGACGATAAATTTGGCTAAAATTGTTATAGGAGCCAATAGACCTAAGGGATCGTAAAGTTGCGCAGTGGTGGCTAGTATTGAACGCTTTGTAATTTGTTTTGACGAACTTAGATTTGCAATAGAATAAGATATGGAATCATTTTGCGGATTCCAGTGAATACCCAAAGTTTTTTGTTGTTGGTCACCGATTGACCTAGATTGATTTTCTGTAGAAGTACAAATATCTACATTGCTTGCAAATTTCCTTAGGTGAAATCCTGCTGAACTTAGAATTTTTGTAATATTATCTTTTATGAGTAATAATTGTTCCTTGGAGTCTGTCCCCGTAAGTAAATCATCTACATAAAAATCCTCTTTAATGATTCTGGATTCTATTGGAAATTGCAATTCATTATCAATCCCACATTGATATAGAGATCGAACTGCCAGAAATGGTGCCGCCGTGGTTCCATACGTGACTGTGTTTAACACATACTCCTGAATAGTATCAGTAGATTTGTCTCGCCACAAGATGCCTTGATAGCGTCTATGATCTGGATGTATCCAGACACACCTATACATTTTCTCTATATCTCCGGTTAATACACAAGGGTATGTTCGAAACCTAGCAACAATTGAAAATATGTCGTCTTGAATTGTAGGCCCTGTGCATTGTGCTTTGTTTATGGGTATGCCATTTTCTAACTCGCATGAGCCGTCGAAGACTACTCTTAGTTTGGTAGTTTCGCTGGCCTGTTTTACTACCGCGTGATGGGGAAGATAAAAAGAAATGTCAGTGGGATTTGCAAGTGACATGTGGCTTAACTGTTTGTATTCATGTATAAAATCAGTATACATTGAGTGTAGTTGAGGGTTTTTGCTAAACCGCTGTTCTAATGCAAAGAATCTAGCTTCCGCTACAGAATATGAGCTGCCTAAGTCATTGAGTTTTTCATTAAATGGTATTTTAACAACATATTTGCCATCTGAACCTCGGTAGGTATTGTTTACAAAATTGTCTTCGCAGAATTTCTCTTCTGGAGTAAATTCTGATTTGTTTGATAGGAATTCGTCAACCTGCCAGAATCTTTCAACATCTCTGTGCAAGCCACTAAGAGTTAAACAAGAGATACTTTCTTTTTGTAATTTAGTGGACTGATAAGATATTTTTCCCGAAACTAACCAACCTAGACGGGTTTTTTGTAGAGTAGGTGCGCATTTATTTTGAATTTGCCCTACACAAAGTAGGCTATAAAATAGTTCAGCGCCAATTAACATGTCGATTGGTTTTGGTTGGAAGTATGTGGGATCAGCTAACTGAATGTTAGGCGAAATTTGTAGCAAATGTGGACTGAAACTTTGAATGGGCAGAGAATTTGTAATTCTTGGTAGGACTAGGCAATTAATGGTAGCTTGAAACGTATTAATTCGTGACTGAATTGTCACTGTTACCTTATGTGAGACTTTCATTAAGCCTTGATTGATGCCTGATACATTTAATTCAATTGGTTGCATTTTTAAATTAAGTTTTTTGCACATTTCCTCAGTAATAAAATTCGACTGAGATGCTGAGTCAAGTAAGACATTAACTTCATGTGTATTATTTCTATCATCAGTAACTTTTACTCTTGCTGTTGACAGAAGTATTTGTGAACGGCAGTTGGATGAAAGGCACTCTGTCGTGTTTGAACAAGTGCTTGTAATTTGGGTAGTATTCTGTTCAGACGGTTGCATAGCATTTACATTGTTTTCTATGTTACTATTTGAATTAGTATCAGAATTTTCAGAAGAAGGCCGCGTATTCGACCAATGAAGTATAGTGTGATGCCTTTTGTGGCATTGTCTGCACCTCGACAGTGATTTGCAGTTTGGTAATAAATGACCGTGTCTCAAACAATTAAGACATAGTTTTAACTCTTTTGCACGGATATTTCGATCACTTACACTAAGTTTGAGAAAGTCATTACAATATTGTATGTAATGTTCTTTTTTGCAATTGCTGCATGACGCATATGTGACAGCAAATGATTTTGTTGTTCGAGGAAAATTAACAGTAGGACTTGTTTTTGTTTTATTATGCTCAAAAGACTTGATATGATCGACAGTCTCCAATGTATTCAATTTGTTTTGTAGAAAATTTAAAAATTCATTAAGTGTTGGTATAAGTTCGTGATTCGACTTATTATTCAATTTATTTTCCCATTCCTTGACAGTATGTATGTCTAATTTACTTATAATGATGGGTATTAATACAGCATGCCATGATTCTATTGGTTGGTCAAGAGACCTTAGACACTCCGTATGAGTCTGTACTGTGTCAGTTAATTGTTTTAAAGCATTAAAAGATTCGCGATACATAGAAGGAATATCTAAAAGAGCTTGAACATGATTATAAATGATTTTTCGTTTGTTATCGTACCGTCTTTTTAACGTATCTAACGCTATACTATAATTCTGATTTGTGTTTTTCAACGAACGTAATAAACCTAATGGCTCACCCTGTAAAGATGATTTCAAATATGTTAACTTTTGTGCCTCAGTAAGATCCGAGTTTTCATCTATTAATGATTTGAATGAGTCAAAAAATTCATGCCACAACGTGAAAGTACCGTCAAATGTGGGTAATTTGATAGTTGGTAATTTTATTACGCCTTTTCTTTCATTATGAGAAGCTGGAGTGCTTTGGATGCTTGCACCACTACTGTCGCTTTTAACAGACTGATTTTCATACTGATTATCATATTTTGATAAAATAACATTAACCTTGCTTGTTAATTCAAAAAACGTATCTTGAAACTCTTCAAGTTCTGTGTCATTTTCAATTCCAGTGCCTTGTAGTACAGCAATTTCAGAAAGAACCTCATTAAACGGATCTAGAATATTTTCTGTTTGCCTTAATCTGTTTCTTAAATTAACTACATCGATTTCTGATAAATGTTCAGTATCTAATTTGTCAAAGAATTTATTAAATAGAGTCAATTGTTTTTTATGATTGGCCTTTTTTAGTTTTAGGCTTTTGAGATGTTCGGCTACTTCAGCCATGGTAAGTAACTAGATATCTAAAGTCAATAGTATGTGCTGAATATAAATATTAATATAAAATAGATTTGAGAGTGCTTTAAAAGGATACGTTTGGGAACTTACTTGGTGGGAAAACGTGTTTAGCTTCCCTGTATTTTCCAATTGTAATTGTTGCTTCCAATTCAAATGATCAGATGAATAATCGTACTGAAATAATGTAGAATCTGCAGGTATATCAGCTGATTGCTTGAGGTCAATGCCCCGTTCTGTTGAGTTTCGTTTTCTCGTGATGCTCGAGAGAAAATGGCCGTCTTGCCGGCTTGTATTGGAGTTGGATATGTTTTGTTGATTCGATGATGCGGCTCGTTAGGACCAATGTTGTGGATTATTTTTCACCTTCCAGTTAAGCTTTTTGTTGTAATGGTATAATCTTTATCGTTGTATCTTGATTAATAACATACATAATGTTTAAAACATTTACTCTCAACAATAAGTACAACGTTTTGCTTGAAGTAATGAAAGCCAACTAACTACTGAACTGAAAAACAAGTGATGTGCACTACTCAAGGCCGCGCATGCGCAAAGGTTACAAGAATATAAAAATTAAGGTAAATAAGATTATATCGATTCTTTACAGTGACCATATGGGGAAATGCAATAGATTTGGTTAACTTTGAGGAACTAGACAATTACGCCAAGTTGGTGAGACATATTTATATTATGCGTCGCCTTTTCTATGTGTATAGAAGATTACAATTTGATTTAATTTAGATGCATTGTAATTGAAATCATATTAGCGTAACTGTTTATCTTATTTATTGTGTGTTATAATAAGTAGGTACAAAGTACACACAAAGTAATGTGCTTATTTTTTTGTTCTATATATGTAGGTAGGTACTTATTCCAAAAAGTAATAATTCTTTCACCAAGTTCGCAATTTGCGTTATTTTGTTTATTCTTCCCATACCCATTATAACATGAACGTCTACTCATTATGAAATCGAATACATGTATAGATATGCCTTCAAATAGAAATGATAAACTACCACTATATGAAAGTATTTCTTCTATCCGATAAGCTACTTTTTATTTATCTCGATTAAATGTATAAACCTCGGTATAAACTCAGTCCAGTTACCTATTATCAAATTTTATGACTTTTAAATCACAAGCCGGCTAGGCTAACTAAATCTTTTGCGGCCGGCTCCCTATATGCTCTGTCTCTCTCTAATCCGAGTGGCAACGAAAAGGTTCCATGAGCGAGCGCTCCGTGGGGATACCTGTCTATCTGTTACCCTGCTTAAAACTGATAGCCATCATATAGAGCAACATTAAGCATTTGATATATTAAAAACAGAACCCCCAGTTTTAGGTCATTTTAACCCAAAAATAGGCTGCGAACTTAGACGCTAGGCTTAGGTCTAGGCTTTAGGGGTTTTTATACTACAGGAACCAGAGGGAAAATGCACCCAATAGCCTATGCATCACGAACTTTAACAAGGGCAGAAAAAATCATACAATATCTGAATTAGAGGATTTAGCAGTAACTTCCGGCTTAACTTATTTTCGGCACTTTATTCATGGAAATTCTATAACAATAAATTATTGTTACAGATCATCGTAGTCTCTGTTATCTTCAAAAGAAACAAAATACTACTGGAAGATTAACATGATGGCTTTCTATTTTGCAAGATTTTGATTATAAAATTGTTTTCAAAGATGGTAAAAATAATAATGATATTGAATGCCTTTCTCAAAATCTCGTCCTTACATCGCCTCCCGAAATTCGTGATATGTCGTAGCCGACCGATAGTTCTAGCCTGGACACAGCCCGCGTGACGTCACAACTGAAGACGGAAGATCGCACGATATCGCTATGCATTTATATATAGAAGCTCATCTTTGCGTTGGTTATTTGCATTATTTTGCAACGATTTTTCATGAATGCAAATATAGAGGTATACTTAATATTGTAAACACTTTAGCAATGTTTTATAAGTATTATAACAAGTTGTTTCTAAGAACAGAAAGATCAAATGAAATTTTGTGATTAAAAAACCCACATGCTTTCCAAATATATTTTCAATTGATCCAATAATGCAATGTTGTAAGATTGCGTTAATCGCAGTAGTTTCCCGAAAATAACATTTTTTCCTTGATATAAAAGCAATAAATTAGTAACGGACAAACAATTAAAAGTTTTTCTGAAGACAATAAACAAAAAAATAACTTTTTTCTTACAATAACGCAATAAATTCGTAAAAGACAAAATATAAAATGTTTTTCTAAAGATAATTAATAAAAATAGACTTCTTTCTTAAAATACTAAAATAACAACACAACATCGCCAATAATAATAATAATATTTTTCTAAAGGTAATTAACAAAAAATAAGCTTCATTCTTAAAATTACAGCATTAAATTAGTAATTTCCCTAAATTCTTTGTCATCAATTTCCACATTTTTATAAAAAAAAAGTCGCACGCAAATCGTTTTGTATAGTTCGGCATTTTTTAATACAAGGCAAATCGCTATTAAATTCGTCTTCAGTTATATTAATACAAATTTTATTTCGAAAAATTAAGTAAATTCGTTTGCAGTAAACAATTTAATTTTTTCAATAAACCCGAAATACTGTCTGCTTCTTTTTTACGTACCTACCTCTTCAATTTTCTTGCGTTTTTCTTCTTCTAAATGTCTCAAAGTGGGCGATTTTCTTTTAGGTGGTAGAGATGTGGTCATATAAGATGGCTGGTTTTCAAAAATTGTAGGGTACGCATCCTCAGTTAAATTAATTTGTGTTCGCGGCGTTATTAAAACTGAGCCATCCGGCCTAATTATTTTGTCTTCTCGCAAAACAAAATGATTGGCAAAATGCTTGATGCAAACGCGAGAATACTCAGAAACTGCAAAATCATCCCTATGAATAGATTTTACCTATTTTATTCTGCGAGTTTCATCTTTAGGGAAACGGAATACAGAAACATTACCTTTTGCTTCATAGTTGCTTTTGCATCCTGACACGCAGCAAGTATTAGGCATATTTCTAAAAGCGAAGGCCACAATTCATTTTTGCATAAAGCATAATACATAGTTTTAAAATTACTTGCTAATTAATTCACAAACAGGGAAGACAACCCACTGCCGGTAATGCACTGCATGTGCACCGGCAACGCGCGACTCGTCTTCAGTTGTGACGTTTATTAAGTGGAGGGGATTTGTGTCTAGGCTAGAACTATCGGTCGGCTACGGATATGTTTGACATTCCAGATTCTTAATAGAAAACTACGAATTGTCTGTAGAACAAAATAAAGATATTGTAGAATTATTAAACGCAGTTCAGAACCCAAATTATTCAAAAATTTCAATTGCAACTAGACGTAGAGTAAAACATTTTCGAATAATTTATGTTGTTTTATATAGAATATTGTAACGTATTTCGTATTTAACATAATTTATTTGTACAAATATTTACAATCAAAAGTGATTTGAGAACGTGAAATTTTAAAATTAACAATAGGCAGCAAAATATACAAGCAACAAACAAACAACAACAAGCAATAACAATTAAACACCTACCAGCAAACAATTAAACAATACGCAAACAGTTAACTAACGCTAGCCTAAACAATCCACAATACACAAATCAACAGTTCGAACTTCTCTAAAAACACTTCTACAACCGACGGTTAATCACGACCGAAAACGTCCCGGTACACTTAAAACGCGACAGCAAAATACGCACGTTCCGTCACCAAGACACTAATGGCATACGCATGTACCTACTGTAACACTCGCAACGTAGGTATACTCGCCCGGATCTATCGCAGTCGGAGTCTATAAATTATAGCTTTCTTCGCATCTCCAAACCAAAACGGTCTCTTACTTCTCAATACCACAACTTTACACCCCTATAATCTCGCCCCCGTGCATCGCAGACCCCAAAAACCAACGCAGGCGATGTGGACTGGTTCATCCTCTTTCTAACTAGCCCAAAATCAAAGTTGGATGTTGCATAAAACATAAGGTATGCGATGTAACAGCACCGAACGCTTCCGAGTCCAAAAAATCGTTTTAACCCCCGTATTTTTGCACCCTCTACATTTTCTACCTTACATTTTCTATCCCTCTCTATTCAAAATGACACCAAAAACATTGGCCTAGCATACGTAGAAGGTTATACTTGCAAAAATTTCCAAAAACTGCGAAATTTCCAATTCTTCTTCACTCGGCTGCGCCTCGTGCATAAATTTATTTATTATTATTATTTACAAACGCGTGCGATGTAACAGCACCAAACGCTTAAAATTTGCTGAAAAAGTAGCTCAACTGTACACTAGGGTGGAGCGACTGTATAGGTAAAAACTTTTATTTTCGAAAATGAACTTGCCTGGCAATGGAAAAGTTGTAGTATAAAATAGAAGTTATTTTGCATTTTTTAGTTTTTTTTCAAGACTACTCCCTCCACCGCCACAAGCAATTTAAAAATTTTTTTTTTTTTTTTTCAAAAAATAAAATTGCCTGAACTTTGTACAATTGTATTAGAGGAAAAGGATCATTTTTTTCTATTACTATTTTGTTGTACAGTTGTCCCCTCCACCGCCACAAAGCAAAGTACTAGAAGTTACGGATGTATAGATTTTTATTTATATATCTTTGTATCTTTATTCTGGCCTAAAACACTATACTTATCATATGTAGTTAATATTATCTTCTATTACTTTTTGGTAGAAGTTCATGATGAAACAAATAATATTACTCTGCGAACTACCAATATACAGGGTGATTCTTTTTATGTGGTGCCAACATGGCTATCTTTTTCATCTTAATAGATACAGGTTCGGTTAAATAGGAGAAAGGTTGCGTCTATTCAAGCATAAAGAAATGCCGTTTGCAGAAGTTTATTATCTCTTTTCATTTTTGAGATAATCGAAAAAAAATTAAATTTTGACTTTTACATTTGCGTTCATATTTTCCTTATTTGGCATTCAATCTTCAATCTGCGAAAACTTTCGTGAGACGACTTTTCATCCTCTTTCCATTTGTGGTAGCAGAAAGTACCTACCACGTTTCGTTTCTTCAGAATCATCATCAGGTTTATTTTTTCTTATGGCGCCTTAGATTTTTTCACCATGAAATAGCCAAATTTCTTCTGAATAAAATGATGTAACATATTTGTATGTTTAAATCGCATTTAGGCCCAGAATTTTAATAAAACATGATAAAAATGTTTTTTTCGTCTAATCACAATTGCCGTGAAAACAAAAGTTTATCTACTTTGTCAACTCGAACGTCAAGAAACTTTTTTAATACGATTATGCTTTATTGCGTTACAATGGATTACTCTAATGACGAAAAGGTTGACGTTATTTGTTTATACTACTGCCAGAAGAAATGCTGAAAACGCGGTTGCAATGCATCGCGAATCATATCCGAAACGAAGACAACCCCATCAGCGTTACTATGCTGCTCAATTTCACGCAGGGATACATCTTTACCTTCTAAATTTTTTAATTCCGTAAATGCTAACACATTTTGCTCATTATTTCGGCCTATTTGCGTAATTAGATTTTCCTTGTTTATTTTAGGTTTCATAAACTGTCCATTGTCGTGTAAGTTGCGTTCCAATTTGCGAAAGTAACGCTGATGGAGTTGTCTTCGTTCCGTATACGATTCGCGATACATTGCAGCCACGTTCTCAGCATTTCTTCCGGCAGTAGCATAATCAAATAACATGTCAACATTTTTGTCATTAGAGTCATTCATTGTAAACCAATAAAACACAATCGTATTAAAAAAGTTTCTTGACGTTTGAGTTGTCAAAGTAGATAAACTTTTGTTTTCACGGCAATTGTGATTAGATGCAAAAAACATTTTTATCATGTTTTATTAAAATTCTGGGCATAAATGCAATTTAAACATACAAATATGTTATATCATTTTTAATAAAGTAAAATATTTTTTAATTCCTGGCCTCGCAAATTACTTGTTAGCCTAAAAGAAACTTTTTTGGTGGAAGAAATTTTTTTGTTATTCATCGTTTTTCACCGCCACAAGGGCAAAATATCAAAAATTAAATTAAATGAGGGGGGGCGGTGGAGAAAAACGTAAAAAAAATGTTTTTTGTTCTCAAAATTATTATTTGAAGCTGCTACATATTTTCCAGTCTCAGGCGAACCTGATATCAAAAGTTTATTTTTTCGCTCCACCCTACTGTACACCCCATACGATCAATGTGATCTGGTTCGCCCTCTTTCCAACTAGCACAAAATTAAATTTGGATGTTACAAAAATATGCGATATGACAATGTTAAAGTTTGCTAAAAACGAACCTACTTCAACTTTACACCCCTATAATCTCGTCCTCGTGCATCGCAAACCCCAAAAACCAACACATACGATATTGGCCGGTTCATCCTCTTTCCAACTAGCCCAAAATCAAAACTGTATGTTTCATAAAGCATGCGATGTAACAGCACCGAGCGCTTCCGAGTCCAAAAAGTCGTTTAACCCCCGTATTTTCGCCCCTCGAATCTTATATTTTCTATCCCTCCCCCCAAAGTTCGCATTTGACGAGACATTCAAAAGGACACCAAAAACATTGACCTGGAATACGTAGAACTTGCAAAAATTCCCAAAAACTGCGAAATTTCCAGGCGTCACAGAAATCTGTACTGGGACACACTTCCAATTTTCGATGTTAAAAATCAATGCTGCTGACAGGGAAATGGTAGCCTGGTTGTTTTTATTCTGCGTCAACGGTCTGGACCGCAACGAAAAAATTAAAATATCGAACGGAAGCGGTTAAACTATTACAGTGTGTAGTGTATACAGTGTGAGTAAAAAATCAGGAACCAATTCTGGAAAAAACGCTCGGACACGTCGTTTTTCGATAGTATTTTGATTTCGTACTGTGACGTCATCGTTAATGTTTTTTTAAATGACTCCCCGTAATTTTGAAGTCGTTCGATAGTGGCTGAAATTACGAATTTGATGGTATGCTACAGTATGACATTGACGTTGATATTTTTCGAAATAATCAAGACTGGCCCTAAATAGCATACATACTTTTAACAGCAGAAGGTCCGATCCCTTCTGCAGCATGATTGGAAGAATCTCGTCTGGTCCCGGTGATTTGTATGCCTCAAATGAGTTTACTGCTTGTTTAACTCCGTGGAACGTTACCACACTCCTCCGTGTTTCCTCTTGTAAATGCATATATCGTTGGAAACCCTGTTATTGTTAGTAACCTAGACATATTATTTATTTATTTGTCAAAAAAAGCCATTCCAATAATTTTTTTAAATTGTAGTGTATGTCTTTGCAAATTCATAAGTTTACCATCTAATATAGTTGTACATTAACGCTGTTCTATAATTCTGTACACGAAGAAATTTCCAACTGACTGTTACGGTTAATTTTTAATCTCACTATCATGTAAGTTTTTAGTTTTATATTTTGATAGTTGCTGCATTTTCCTGTATTTTTATAGCCTCCTGATGAAGCAATAAATTATTGCGTAAGCTTGAGCTAGATAAAAGAGTAATCTTCATTCCGCCCTGGCGGGTTTCCCAATAATCTAAAATTTGTTAACCAGATTCGCCGTCTATTCTCGTATAAAGAAAAATATAAATGTCAATGTCATACTGTGGCATATCATTGAATTCGTAATTTCAGCCATTATCCAACTAGGACCTCAAAAGTATGAAGAGCCATTTTAAAAAATAACGATGACGTCACAGAAAGAAATTAAACGACTATCGAAAAGCGATAATTATCAAAACAAAGAATTCGTGTAATTTAACTCAAAATAACGAAAACGACGTTTGTAATAATGCAATAATTAGTCATATCATTTTAAGAGTTTTCGTTCAATTCTCGGGGTAAAAAGACTAGGTTTTTAGAGCCTGCGTCAGGCGACAGTTGAGCCCTTGATGCTTTCAGTGGTCATGTCAACGGTCTGCATTGATGGAACTACATTTTCTGTCTGTCTCTGTCTCTTTTTCCTTCCATCTTGTCTCTTTTCCTTCTTTTGCTGTCTGCCCTTTCTCTGTGCACCATGGGTTTAGTTTTAAGTTTAGGTTAGTTTAACCAGGGCTGAATGGAACATCAGTCTCTGGATCAGTCCCGAGACTGAATTCAGTCCTTTTGTTCTCTTTTTGCAGTCACTACTCAATGTATGTTGATAATTTTAGATGGAATTGTGTTGGAACAATAAATGATTTATTATTATTATTATTATATAGGTTAGACAATTTTTTGGTGCCAAATGGTAACAGGAACATCTTTTTTCCCTCCCCTTAGGGCCTGCCTGCCCGAAGGCTCAGATGCACTGCAGCCACAAAATGGGCTTATTGTGCTCACACCCATTCCATGATCTTGGTGCCTTGGACCAAACGGTACAAGTCAAACATTGAATGCGTGGAAAATTCTTTCGGTTCCATCAGACATCGCCCGAAAATTCGCTGCCTCTTTTGGTCTAGAGCTTCACATCTGCGCAGGATGTGCATAGCTGTCTCCCGTTCCTTATTACACAAGCGGCAGTTAAGATCTCCGTAATATTTGCCAATCTTCCACAGGTGTTCTTTAACGGTCGTGTGTCCCGTTAGGAAGCCTGTTACGATTCTAATTTGCATCCTACTAAGGCAAAGTAGTTCTGAGCATCTTTTCCTGCAAGGTCCCTTTATATACGACTTGCTGTGCCGGTGTCCTGGAATCACGTTCCAGCAATTGTGATGTTGAGCGCGAATCCATCCGTTTACTTGTTGTCTGACTGCACTCTTAGTTATGCCTAGGGCAGGTTTCTGTCCAACGAAAAGATCGTTGGAGCCCCGCTTTGCTAGTTTATCGGCTTCCTCGTTCCCTATCAGCCCACAGTGACCTCGAATTCAAAGCAGTCTCACTGCGTTCCGCATGGCTAGGATATTAAGTTGCTCAAAGCATTCCCACACCAGTCTGGAAGACATGGGTTCATAAGAGCCTTCAAAGCTGCCTGGCTGTCTGATAAGATAAAGATCCGCTGATTTTTGTAGCCCCTCTTAATGTTTTCCTGCGCACATTGTAGTATCGCGTAGACCTCTGCTTGAAAGACAGAGGCATATTTGCCCAGAGAGGAGCTGGTTTATCTCCTGTGTCGGTCTTAGAACCGTCGGTGTACCAGATTAGACTGCCGGAAGGTACGCTGTTCAGAATTTGGTTCTCCACTCTAGGGTCATCGATTGTGACCTGAAAGAGTGGTTGTGCGGTGTTCTTGGGGACCATGTAATCCGTCCTCATGTCAAGCATGGGATCCTTTATGTCCTCAATAATGCTAGTGTGCTCTGTACCCAGACGGACACGGTAAAAAGAGTTTTGCAGTCTGTATAGTGCCAGTCTCACCCCCACCCCCCCTGTATCACGAAGTGGAGAGGGGGAAGGTCCAGAAGAGTCTCTATGGCTGCAGTTGGCGAAGACCGCATCGCCCCTGTTATCCCTAGGCAGGCAAGCCTCTGAATTTTGCTTAGCCTTAGCCTTACCTGTTTGACTTTGGGCCACCATGCCAAAGCTTATTATTCCTGGTCTGACCAACCACTCTGGTGTACAGCCAGTACACCATTCCTGGCCTTAGACCCCATTTTTTGTTATATGTTCGCCTAACTACTGCAAGAGTAGTTTCCGACTTGCTGACTATTCTATCGATTTGTTGGTTCCAGGTAAGTGTTGAGTCCAGTATAACCCCCAGATACTTGACCTCCCTTGACAATGAGATCTTCCTACCACGGAGATATAGAGGTCCAAGAGCCTCTATGTTTCTCTTTCCGGTAAATGGAACTATTGGTGTTTTTTCTGGACTAATGGTCAAGCCTTCCTTTTCAGTCCAAGCTACTACAATACTCAGGGCCATTTGCATACGTTCCCTAATCGTACTGCTAAATCTTCCCTCGACTGTGATGACTAAATCATCTGCATATCCTAGGGGAGAATATCCTTCATCGCTGAGTTTCCTAAGCAGTCCGTCCATAACTAGGTTCCACACAAGAGGAGATAGAATTCCACCCTGCGGACAACCACCTACCGCCCTGATTGCCAAGGTCTCATCAAGCAGCATAGTAAGCACCACTCTATCCCTCAGCATATGCAGTCTATCCACCTGCAGCACAAAGCCTCTAGTCCTGTTTGACCTACGACTTTGGAGATACTATTGAATGATGTATTATCGAACGCTCCTTCTATGTCCAGAAAGGTGGCTAGGAGGATTTCTTTGTTCTCCGGCACTTTCTCCACTCTCCATGTAAGGTGATGTAGAGCAGTTTCTGTAGACATTCCTGCTCTGTATGCTAACTGGTTTTGATGTAGTGGCCTGTTTACCAATACGTCATCCCTTATATGCTTGTCGAGCAGCTTCTCCATTTTTCTTAAGCAGGAATGACATAAGACTAATGGGCCTGTATGATTTTGCCCGAGAGTAGTCCGTTCGACCAGTTTTTGGTATGAATACTACTCTGGTAAGTCTCCATATTTTTGGTAGATAACCTAGAGCCAGACTGGCCCTAAATAGCATACATACTTTTAACAGCAGAAGGTCCGATCCCTTCTGCAGCATGATTGGAAGAATCTCGTCTGGTCCCGGTGATTTGTATGCCTCAAATGAGTTTACTGCTTGTTTAACTCCGTGGAACGTTACCACACTCCTCGCAGTGCCCCAGTCATCTTTTGTTGCCCTGCTTCCAGGTGCATCTAGCTCCTGGCCCCTCCAATCGAGGGTGGAAACATCCACGGTATGTGACTCATGGAAGTGTACCCGAAGTAGTTCGGTCATTGTTTCACTTCTCGTGGTTGTGAATATACCTGCTTCAGTTTTCAGGGTATGTATAGCCCCATGGCAGTCTTTAGAAAGTATCTTCTGGAGTCTTGCAAATTCTGTGGTAGATTCAATCTCCTCACAGTGCCTCCTCCATGATGCCCTTCGAGCCTTTCTTAGTGCTTTGTTGCAACCTGTGAGAGAGCCCTTGTACGCCTTCCATTCCCCAGTTCGTTTCGCTTTGTTGAATAGCTTCCTTACCTGTTTCCTCATCTCATTAAGTTCGTCGTTCCACCAGGACACTCTCCTGTTGGACTTCCTTACTATGAGAGGACAATTATCATTATAGCTAGATATAACTGCATTTGTTAATTGCTCTACAGCCATTTCTAACTCGGTTCGATTACTTATAGTGTTCATACTCCCCGCTAAATTACGATCTAAGTTTGCTTTGAAGGCTCCCCAGTCTGTACACCGAGGATTACGATAACTTTCTACCTCCTGTTTCAGGCCTCTTAAATCAAATAGAATGTATCTGTGATCCGAACAGCTCTCCTCATCAGACACATGCTACTCCTCAACAAGGTTGCTGACAAATGAAGTTCCCAATGTTATATCAATAACCTCCTGCCTTGTTCTAGTTACAAAGGTAGGTTTAGCTCCCTTATTTAATATGGTCAGATTGTACGCCATTATGAATTGTAAAAGTAGCTCACCTCTAATGTTAGTGTCGCTGCTACCCCACAAGCTATGGTGTGCATTAGCGTCAAAACCGATGATCAAATGCGATCCGGTCGCTCTGCATTGTCTCATCAGCTCCTCCACGGCATCAGTCGGGATCTCAGAGTCCTCATACGGAAGGTAGGCCGATCCGAGAATTATCTCCCTCGGTCCACCTGTCCCTAGCTTGATTTTAACCACCGAGAGGTCCCGGGAACAGAAAGTGATCAAAGGCAGTATTTTGTAGGGTCTTTTGACCAAGATGCAGGCCCTGGGCCTATCAGAGGATCTGGTATATACAGGGTGGTCACTTTTACAATGTACACCATTGGAATCTTCTAAACCCGAAGAGATTCAGAGTTGGTCAAATGGTAAGAAAGTTGCACATTTTCATGCTCTTTAAGGATCTAAAAAGAAATTCTGGATAGCTCTCGTTGTTCCTGATATATCCTGAAAAAATTGAAATATTGCGTTTTCTTATTTCTTCCATATATTATTTATTACTCAAGCGAATGTGACGACCTTTGGCAAGTTTACATAAGTGGGTATGAGCTTTCCACTGGATGTTTCAAAATTTGTCTAAGCCTACTACATCTTCAAGTTTTCATGGTCAACTTTTGAATTTCTTATGGGCGCCATATTGGATTGTCATAAGGTTGGATAGAGAAAAAAAATACAATTTCAACGATGTATCGCACATGGGTCATCTAACTTTCTGGACCACTAATTTCACTCCTTATCTACAAAATCTAGTTGCCATGATTATGAAAACTCAAAGATAGTAGGCTTAGACAAATTTTGAAACATCCAGTGGATAGCCCATACCTACTTATGTAAACCTGCCGAAGGGCATTACATTTGCTCAAGTAATAAATAATATATGGAAGAAATAAGAAAATGCAATACTTCAATTCTTTTCAGGATATTTCAGGAACAACGAGAGCTATCCAGAATTTCTTTTCAGATCCTTAAAGGGCATGGAAAATGTGCACGTTTTCTGTAATTTGACCAACTCTGAATCTCTTCTGGTTTAGAAGACTCCAATGGTGTACATTGTAAAAGTGACCACCCTGTATAAGCTCTCCGTTGATTGCTCCAAGGCCGCAGATCCACCCCTTGCTTACCCAAGGTTCCTGGATGAGGGCAATGTCGCGGCTCTCCATCAACTTACATGAGGCAGACGATGCTGCCCTACTGTGGTGAAGGTTTACTTGGACCACTCTTTGTCCTTTTCTTTTTCTTTCTCCCTCGTCTTCTGAAGGGTCTTGAACGTTACAGTCCTCAGCCCATAATATAGAGCTTGAACTGCCTCCGCTCAATCTCCCTTAAGGAGGTCTCGTCCATAAAGAAGGCCAAATACTCGCCTTCCTTCTCTTCTTTCCTACTGAGCAGATGCCAGTCGGTTGTTCTTAATGCGGGATTCTGTCGTTCCAGTCTCGTGTCATTACTTCATTGGTCTCGGCCTTGCCCGGGATCCAAACCAGAACCCGAGGGCGCTTCGGAAGGTCCTTGGACTCAACAACAGTCAAATCCACATCCTCCCAAAGCCCCCCAGGCCCCCAACAACGCCCCGAAGCCAGTTCTTGGAGGGCTCGTTAGCGCAGGTCAGCCATAGAATGCCTCTCACGAAGCGGCTCCCCTCAAACTGCGGCGAGTCAGCGCTCCCGGCTGGAATTCCATAGACCGCAGTTTCAATTTTTATTCTTATCAAGTCCGCTTGTTCTTGATTGAGCATTATATCGAGGTGACGTCTGGGAATAACCGCCACTCTCAGTTCCTTAGCAGCCGCACTATACGACCCAGTCTGCTGCTGAGAGCTCCTGGGTTTTTTTGCAGGTTGCTTATTTTGTGGGGGTTGAAGAGTCTGAGTGAGGCCTCTTCGAGCTTCCACTCGCCTTTTTTTATCTCCCCCTGTTTCTTTGAGGAAGGCTTCTCCTTCGTCCAAGTTCCTTCCTTGGTTTTTTGTTCCTTACGGAGCTTCTTCCTTTGGGCTCCGCTAAGTCTTTTGGGCCGCAGTTCCATTCCACTGACTTCTGCGGCCACTTCTCCCACAGCAGACACTGCATCTGACAGGCTAGCAGACAATTCTGCTTCCTGCCTCTGCTCTGTCTCCTTTGTGTTTAAGTTAGAGATCACACTTGTGGTGGAGTCGCTCGTTATTGAGTCCTCCTCCTGTGGCCTGTGAACAGAAACTTTTTCTCTTTCAATATTACTACTAATGTCCATATTGATCCCACGAGTATGGGGGAAATGAAGGTCACCACGCCAGGAGCCCCTACGGGCGTGAAGGGCATTCATACAGCAGGGTGCGCCAGGTGCCCCGGGGGTAGCCGCTAGAAGCTGGACATCCTTCCAGCCATGCATCCCTTCAGCACGCGCAATATCTTGGGATTCGAGAGGTTTTTATAGTGGTCCTCATCCTCGCGGCCCGGTCGATGAAGCCAAGGTCCCCCCCCCGTGCCCCTTGCTAGTACTATCCGGCTCAGGCTTGTGAGCCCGCTACCGGAGTCGTTGCACCCCGCAAGGGGTTTACGGTATGAGTCATGAGCTGGTCCGCGGCAGAGGCTTTGTTGGCTGCCAATCAAGTTTTTACATTCGATGAGCCAACTATGGCCCCCACTACCCCAAGTGTCACGTATGATCATTCACTGGGGCGATCCTCTATCCGCCACCCGGGGACGCGCCTCCTCATCCACACAGGAACAGGAACATCTGCTTTGTTATTCCTCCTCTTCTTCCCTCCTCTAAGGTTCAGGCATTGATTAATATATTAATATATTAGGTAATTAATATTAATATTAATTAATATAAACCTAAGTAAGTATATTAATCAATAATTCAGATGTCGCGGCTCTAGTGGTGGTGTCGGTAGCGTAGCGGAGTGCTAATTTTATGTGCTTTGCCTCCGTGCGATCGATTTCCGCCAAGTAGGTATGTTTTTGTCGCTTTTGATATTTTACTTTTTCAACAAAGACGTTTGCCACAAACTCCGCCCTTTTCGGGATTTTATTTTTTTCGAAATTTTTTTGTTGCCATCCCATATACGGGATTATATCCCCGTCCTAAAAAAACAGATATTTGCGATACCGGTTGACACCAAAAATGAGGCGTAACAGACTTCTCACTACTTTCACCTCCAAAATTGCATCGAAAATTGGACGAAAATTCTTATAATAATTATATTGTGCCTAATAGCACTATTATACAAACGTTACTTTCGTTTTTTTCTTAAAAATTACCTAAATTCTAAATTTTATATAAAGAATACCTAGGTAACTTGGTTTCATCACTTTCTTGGACGCCAAACCTTCTGAAATTTTGAACTTTGTGGAAGTTAGTTAGTCAGCTTCAGATTCGAGATTGGAAATTGGACCAAATATGCAGTGAAAGGAAATATTAAATATGAATGGGTATAATTATTAAACAGAAAGTTTGTAACTAGTGGCTAAATAAATAAATAAATAAATAAAACCATCTTAATACCTGAAGACTTCTTAAATGCTTAAACGCTGAGATTTTGTAGAAACATCGCAATTAATATTAGGCAGGTACCACAGACAAGTCTTACATGTGATATACCTATTACTAAAAGTGAGGAAAACATCCGAACTCTAAAATTAGGGGATGAGGAATTGAATCCAACCCTCCAAATTACGCACCGTAGTTGGAATGGGAACTTTGGCTTAAATTCAGGATAAGTATAAGTTAACCGCACACGGTAAAACAGTGACACAGTAATTAAAATCGACAAAGTGTTTTGTAAAGTTGCAAAAGTAAACAAGATGATTGGTGTTTACTTTGGACGTTTTTGCGTCACGCCCGGACCCCGAAGAGATGTGCGTCACCTGTGTTCGTAAACACAGGTGGGAGAGACAAGCGCGCGCCATACAAGATCGCCATCAAGCGGCCGTCACCCATCTGACGTCATGCATTTTGCATCCAACACTACCCCTACCGCTGGACATCTAGAAGTCATCCGCCGCCGAAGCCCCACTCTCCGCTTATAAAAATGGGTGCTCGGCGGAAGAAAATTCAGTATTTATCCGTCCGGCCCTCAGCTGGAACAAATACTCCCAGCATCCGGGATGATGCTGGCCGCCGCATCCGAAATAGTACCTGATAATTGATAAACCGTTCTGACGACGCCGTGTGATCAAACCTAAAGTAACCGTCCTGTAAATATTTGAGTAAGATAACTTTGAATAAATGCCCGGTGTTCACTTGCTGTTATCGTTAAAGATATTACCAATTAAACATTTCCCCAGTCACAAGCTGACTGGCCTAGCTTGTCCGTGCCTAGTGAGTAGTAATATGTTCAAACCCCGTAATTAGGGACCTGTACAGTGAAGGTTAAATCGATTTCTCAATCTTGTGCGACAGCGTCTATGAATGAGATGACATGAATCGATTGCACCCGGGTAACTGAAGGTCTCTGGTGACATACGGAGGGCGAACGAACTATTTACTTGTCACGAATATCTTAGCGGCACCGACGTTCCCCAACGAGATCGCAGTCTAATTGCTGAAACGAAAATCTCGCCCCGAAGCCCGTCTAGCAGTCGGCATATTTTATTGCTATTACGGATACTCCGAGGCACCGTAAAAGTTCAGTTTTGATCATACGACGGGTCTAATGTGCTATCCAGGAATACTCCGCGAGAAACGCATTTTATTTTCATGTAAATATTTAGATTTAGAAAAAGCCTTCGACAACGTAAAATGGGGGAAGATGTTCGAAGTGCTGAGAAAGGTAGGGATAAAATACAGGGACAGAAGAATAATACATAATCTCTACAAAGAGCAAAAGGCAGTTATAGAATGTGAGCAGGAACAAAGGGAAGTAGATATCCGGAAGGGAGTGAGACAGGGATGTGCATTGTCACCTCTAGTTTTCAACTTATATATCGAAGATGCGATTAATATTGTTAAGGAAAGAACAGCCCCAGGGATCAATGTACAGGGCCAAACTATTAACATGCTCAGATTTGCGGATGATATAGCAGTGTTAGCATCTAGCAAAGAAGAATTAGGAGCGGCTTTGAATGAAATGGAAGCAGTTTTGACACAGGGCTTCGGCATGAAAATCAATAAAAAGAAAACTAAAATTTTGGTATGTAGGGGATGTGAAAATAGAACTAAAATGGAAATACAAATTGGAAATGAGAAGATAGAGGAGGTCGCGGATTTCTGCTACTTAGGAAGTAAAATAACTCAAGACGGTAGGAGCACTAAAGATATAAAACAAAGAATGGCGCAGGGCCGAGTTGCGTTTAACAAAAAGAAACAACTGTTATGCTCGAGAACGGTTAATATAGAGACTAGGAAGAGACTCTTAACGTCGTATGTATGGAGTACGGCATTATACGGGTGCGAAACTTGGACAATAGGAGAAGCGGATAGAAAAAGAGTAGAAGCGTTTGAAATGTGGTGCTACAGACGCATGATGAAGATACCGTGGATAGATAAGGTTAGCAATAGGGAAGTATTAGAAAGAGTTGGGGAAAAGCGAAAGGTATGGAAAACAATAAAGAGTAGGAGAGATAGGATGGTAGGACACCTTCTAAGACACGAAGGAATAGTTCGTGACATACTAGAGTCAGAGATAGGAATAAAAAGAGGTAGGGGTAGGCCTAGATTAGACTACTGCTCTCAAATAGTTAGGGATGTAGGATGTTCTACTTTTAGGGAAATGCGTAGGTTAGCTCAGGATAGAAAAGAATGGAGGTACGCGTCCAACCAGTCTTCGGACTGAGAACCTTATGATGATGTAAATATTTTGTATCTATAGTCAGTTTTTCTTTTACCGTTTTAAAATATATAGTTAAAGTAATAGAGTCCGTTTATATGTTGTTTATTCTGCTTATTATTTCATCGACGTTTAGCAATATTATGTAATTGAACCCGCCCTTCTGCGACTAAGAGCTTAAGGGTGAACAACGAATAAATCTTCCACCGACCAGACCGTACAGGCAACGCCGAACACGTTCATAAGCGAACGTACAGATCCTCCTAGATATACAGTGTGTCCCAATAAGTGAGACCGAGGGACACAGGTGTATGTTTAGGGGCCCGAACCGAGAACGTCGTTGTATAAGTGACGTCCGAGTAGAGAAGACAAAAGTAATCGTTGCAGTTTGGCTGACAGCGTCAGCATACTTAGGAGTAAGAAGATAAATGAAGAGTATGAAGCCAACTTCATACTCCTGAGGATGCTGACGTTGTCAGCGAAATACGTGTCGAGTTTAATAATTACTATATAACTCTGTTTTGACGCATGGGGTTAACTTAAAAGGAATTAAATTATGGCGAATTTCCAAATGGCAAACTGAAAGTTGTATCAATTTGAAATTTTATACGAAAATCTCAATAAATATTACTAATTTGAGAAAAAAATATGAACTTGAGATTTAGGGGATAAGAAGTTGAATCCGACCTTCCAAATTACGCCAAAATCCCCAAATGACAGACATAAACTTGGTTACTTTGAGAGTAAAAAAGATCGTGTGAAAACATGAGAAAAACAAACCAACTTACACTGGAGTAGAACTCACCCAGCCCGAGGACATCAAACCGCCAACTCTATGCGATACCTGCCCACCCACCGGCACCGTTGGCAGTGTTCCCTAGTAACGATTAACTTAAACGCATTTTTTTTAAACTGAATGTATCGGCGCTGCTTCTTCCGCTCAAGTATCTACGAGATAGTTTGTTACCTACTAGACGCTCTTCTGACTAGGTTTTATTTATTTATTTTTGAAGCCCGCCCATATGCAACTTGCATAGTTGCCAAATCATGTACTTGCATTAACTTCTACGGTGAAACTGACTTTCAATTCGGGAGATAAGTGGCACGTCACAAACGTCAGAATTTCATTCCAAACAAAACAAAGCCACGTGCTTTCTGACGTTTTAACCTAACCTCTGAAATATAATTATAATTACATAGAGTTGTTTTCAAGTTTTTACGCGTAAGCCCAACACACAAATTGAAAATAAACTGTTTTCACTGCAAAACGTCTATAATTATATTGCAAAAACTAGTTTAAGACGTTGTAAATAATATCGATAAACGTCAAATGGCACGTGCTTTTGTTTTGTTTGGAATGAAAATCTGACGTATGACGGAGGCACTTAGGTCCCGAATAAATAGCCACTGTGGTTATTTGCGAAAATGTACTGGGCGGATTTTCACACGCAGTTGGTTTTATGACTTGATTCCCAGACGCCCGCCGGTTTTACTTTTTCTACCAGTAAAATGTTGACGCATGCGTTTCTCGTAGATCTCGGTTGGATATGTAAATCCTCCTGAAATCTGACAGAGGGAGTACAACATAACCCACAAAATTGTCTGTTTGAGCGGGAGTTTGTATGTTGCATTTAGCAAGGGCAGTTACAGTTCTGTAGTGTTTTGATTTACGCCTTTAGGTTTGCAGTTTGCACATTAGTATATGGTACATGTAGTTACCTACAACGAAAGTTACGTTTGTATTTGAATAATTTAATCGTCATTTACGCTTATAAAATGTATTCAGGTAAGTTCTTCAAATTACTTTTAACTATTTCTAACGCTAAGTTTACTTTTAAGATTCTAATGTTTACCACAATACAACAAGTGATTTCAATACAAGTAGTGCCACACAAGGAAATGCTGTAAGTGTATGCTTCGATAATTATACCTAGTTAACTCTTATATTATCAGATATACCTATATATAATAAGCATAGCTGTAACACCTAAATTATTTTTGAATTATAATCAAGGATACCCCAAACAAATAGCAAGCGAAGAATAATGTTCAAAGTTTGTGGTGACGAAATGTTCATTCTCATAATGAAGTAAACATAGGTACAGCAACCGTCAAACGTGATGGCGAGAGCCCGCGCAGGTAAGGCCACGCCCTAGTTTAAAACAGATTCAGGCAGTGGCGCGAGGTTCCCTCGATTATAGATGAATTTATTATGAAGTTAATCGTGCGCCACTGACAGTTGCGTGCGTCTACCGAAAACCAATCCCGTTCGAGAGCGTAGTGGGTGAATAGTGGGAATTGCTCAACTGCGCATCTCTGTGTCTCGCTATCACGTCTGACGATTGCTGTAATATCATGAAAATAATTTGACAAGTTTTTTGATACTTGTTGCCAGGCAATAGTCACGACAGCTGGAGGAGGTACTTATTGCCAAATAGCAACGAGATTGAGAAACAAAACTGGACTCTTATTTTCTGTTTATCCTTACACCCTTGTGATATTACTGAAAACGTGTCAGCAAAAATAATGTTTTTTCCCACAAACCCCTAGGAAAGTGGCAAGTTGCATTCATCAAAGTAGGCTGGAAACTTGACAATTGCGTTGAAGCGTGTGTTATACTCGTAACTGTGCGTTATATTTGAAAATCGCACAGGTAGGTACATTCAAATATAGGAAGCTTTGAGATTTTGACGTTTACTGATGAATAAATATCCTGTCGCGTCTGTTTTCAAATTTTAATAATTTTTATCTGAAAAATCTATTGATTTTAATGGCTGTATTCCATGGAAAACCTAAATATTTTAGGTACCTACGA
Organism: Xestobium rufovillosum; assembly: GCA_963966045.1. NCBI lineage: Eukaryota > Metazoa > Arthropoda > Insecta > Coleoptera > Ptinidae > Xestobium > Xestobium rufovillosum. The sequence continues at coordinate 38,413,797 of OZ014494.1, read as the reverse complement.
ACTGGGCATTTATGAATTGGCGGGCAAGAGAACAAATCAAAGAGTCATTCATGAGTCGGCCGGAATTAGAATATGCTCATGGTTAGTAGGCTACTTAGAAATTTTGACATCTATTAACATAGATAACAAATCATTGAAAATGAAGTTACTGTTTTATAAATAAATTTGTCTTTCTTAAGGGGTCGTGGGAAAAATAGTGTACAAAACTCGCTGGAAAGTGTCTATCTAATGCTCGTGAGATTTACATACTCGGCTAATGCCTCGTATGTAAAAATTCTCTCCTAGCACGATATTATTCACTTTCCATTCTTGTTATGTAATATACGTCAGTTAAGAACTTCTCAACGCACTCATTTTGTGTGCGTTAAGAAGTTTATTACCGCACTCGTTTTTCTTATCGCACTGCTTTTCAACCAATCAAATTAAGTCAATGACAGTAGGATTTTATATTAATATGTCAATTCTTACAACTGCCATCTCGATGTGTCGCCAGTTTCAATGTTCCGATTTTATCTATGTCATGACAAATGTCAAATTATAATGGAAACAAATTAAATGTTAGTATAAAAATACTAAATGGTCAGTAAAGTAGGTTGTAATTTTGTACAAAACCTGAAATAAATTGAGTATGTCCGGTGCGAAAGGGTTACGTCAGGTCAGGGTAGGTCAGGAAAGGTCGGTTTAATAAAAATGGCGAAAATATTTGTTCAAAAAAGAGTACAGCACAATACTGACCATCTGTTATATTTTATACTTTGCACATTATATTAAAATATTGATCGGTTAATTACAAGCCAATTATAATTACCGTTTATTTTCACTTTTTAGGGGCATAGATAAAAATTTGTACGATATACGTGTGATCACGCTTTATTAACGTACTTATGCGATTACCCAACTCGTCCTATGCACTCGTTGGGCATACTTTGCATGTGTACGTTAATAAAGCTCATATCTCACTTATGTCGTAAATAACTATTACGTTACATTGTCAGTATCTGACATGATGCACCTTTATGCATCAGAACACAAGTTTTGCATTGCTGTCAAATTAAAATTTTACTTTTTGATATAACTGTGAAGGTGACGTATCAATAAGTGCACGATTTAAATTATAATAATCTAATAAGCAAAGTAGTACGTTACGTATATTAAAATACTTTTTCCGTATGTAAAGTCAGTTTCATCTGTTATCTATCCCAGGAATTGAGTCTCCCTCATGACCACTGGTCATCATATATGAATTAAGTGAAAGTCATAGGTGCGTTTTCATTTAATAATAATAATAATAATCTTTATTAATAGCACTTGGCTAGCGATTATACACATATTAACTCAATACAGAAAAACAAAAAAAACAATAAAGACAACCCTGATGCAATATTGACCAAAGGTCAAATATACAGATATGTTTATATAGGTATAGCTTTTGTCGCAGTAATACTAAAGTATAAATAATATAAAGACGGGACAGCCTATGAATTTCCTTTGATCTCGTAGCAACCGTTTTCCTGACCTTGTCTCTTTTAATTGGAGATACGCTCTGTTATAGCACTGTTGTCAAGTTTGGTCAGATGTACCAAAAGCAGTGTTGGTATATTTTGCATCATACCCACCATTTTGTTCTTCGATTTCTGACTAGTGGGTGAATTGAATTGAAGTTATTTAAGATATGAGTTAAGTATAAAGGAATATTGCAAAATAAAATAAAGGTTCGTTAAAAAGGAAAGCGAAAGAACGCGTAATTCAAGAATTATTGGTTTAATAATTTTTTAATATTACATTGTACAATTTAGCCGACAATTTAGCGAGCAACAGGTTCATTTTTTTAAATTTCTAACACAATTTTGTAACAAAAAATATAAAATGGAAAAATTATTCCAAAATTTCTTCTGTCAAAAATTGCTTGTCGTCAGGCTCTTCTAAATTAATAATTTCCTTCAAAAATCTCTTTCTAACATTTTCTCTCTGTCCATTTTCATAATATTGATAATTTATTATCTCGTTTATTATCCATACCAAAGACTTTCTACAAGCAAATGTGATCATTTTTAGGAACCTATCTAATTTTAGCTACTCTAAAGAATTTTAGTGGAATTAAAATAACTATTTTTAAATTCCATGAACTTGTTTTTAGCAACACTTTGCATTTTATCACACATTTTGGCACCAAAAGAAACTGGCGTAACCTAAATTTCTTAGTCTCTATGCCGAAACGTGAAAGAAAATTCTTAAAATGATGACTAATTACATTATTACAAACGTTGCTTTCATCATTTTGAGTTAAATTACATGGATTCTAACTGCAACCTGGTTTCACCACTTTGTTTGGCACCAAATCTGCTCAAATTTTGGTAACACTCACGTGCACGGCAAAGGTCTAGCGTTGTGTATCCATACTCTTCCCTCATCTAAGAAATTGCCTTTTACATTTTTAAACGGAAACGCTGTCATGCTGAAATCCTAAAATAAGACGAGGATGACTAATTTAATAAAAGTAGACCATATTTCAATATAGACTTGCAGGTCTTATAAGTTGTCTCTGACAAAATATTCCTTGTTTTTTATACTACTTCCCAAAGATTTTTCATGCCGACAGTTGTCACACAGTAAACGCATTCAGTGGTACATTATGGATTCATTATTCACTGTATCCAGCCAATCACAAATACAACTTGAAAAATCACTGTTCCGTTGATTCAGTGATATTTTATATTGACCGCAATTAACTCTTGCTGCAGCTGACAATCGACTCGCGTGACAGCCAAGTGTATCGCCATATTGCTTGTTTACGTTTTCCAAAGTATGCACTTCTACATGTAGGTACCGATTAATGTGCCTCTATTTTATGTTGAAACTGATAAATTAACGTTAATGTTAGCAATGATGAAGAAAATTGTAATCTACCGAAAAAACTCTAAATGACTCTCAAACAACAACCGAGAATCTTCTACCTGCAAAATTCAAGAAAGCCTACGAGTCTGTATACAAATCATTTATGAAATGGCGTGATCATAAGAAAACCAGTTCTTTCTCTGAAAATGTTATATTAGCGTATGTACTTTAGGGAATTATCAGAAAATATATAAAGCGTAGAGATGTAAAATTCTCGGGAATTTATAAATCGGTAATATTCCCTGCGAAAATTCGCGAATATTCGCGAATTTAAGAAACATTGCCATAATGACCTATTAAACAAATTTGGTATAAAAATGTACAAAATGAATGTTAAATATTTTGTATTAATATTGTTTATTGTATATTGCATACATATAATTTATTATATTAATAATTTATAATTTGTATAATTATTTGTGCCATTTCTTTATAATATTTTAATAATTTTCGAGAAAAAGGATGGCAAGTTAAAACACTTTATGTAAAATATCGACGTTTCGCTCCGGATTGGGAGCTTTATCAAGATTTTATTCAAAAATTCAAAGAACGTATAAAAAATGTGACATAAAATTTTCTTAATAAAATTTAAAAAAAAATATTAAAATATTAATAATTTAACTCTTTGCAAACAATAAACTTAAATAATACACTCATAAGTAAATTAAATTATATTTGGCTTTTCTCTCATTGAAAGTATAATATTTCCAAACAAAACTCTTATTTTTCACCATTTTAGAAGAACTAAAATAGTGCAATCGGCACTTGGGAACGTTTGGAATAAACTAAGATGTTTACATGACCAAGTGGCGTATGTAAAAGCGAGGGGAAAGGTAAAAAAAATTGCTGCGAAAGAAAAGACATAAAAAGAAAAGCTACGAATCAAACAAAAGCGGCATCGGCGGCACCTTTGTGCGGTGCAGATTATAGCACAGCATAATACAGCAGAACAGCTCTCCCTAAATTTTCTAGCTCGCGTAGGCTAGCCCGCGCAACTTCTCAGGCTACGCACGTGTTCTTTTTCGTTTGTCGTCGAGTTAATACCGGTGTCAAACCGTTTGATAAAACGCCGCGGTAGTAAATCACTTACAGTTGGAGGTCACCAAATGCAGCTAAAATAGTTCAAAGACACCGCCAAGAACTTTAACTGCTGTATTATGCTGTGATTACAGTTTTCTGTCTACGTCTAGGGCGCACCGCATTCATAATAAATTTCCAACACGGTGTGACCGTTGGCGTGCGCGCAGTGTAATGCATTTCGCGAATATTCGCGAACATTTGAACGAATATTACAGAAAATTTCAATATTCCCGAGAATATTCGTTTTGAAATATTCGCGCTTCACATCACTAATAAAGCGTCTTCACTATGGACTCAGTATTCAATGTGTGGTGGTTTTCGCGAAACACGAGTGCCGCGAGAATGGGAGTGATAGTGGGGGATACGCGAGCCATTTCGACTTTTTAGTTTTAAGAGGCAGTCTTTCTCTGACCAAGGGTTGGAGAAGATCGTAGATGTGTGTACCTATTGATGTTACACGTTAATATAAATAACGTGTGTTCTGTGTTCCATAAATTTGATGTTCAACTGCTGTTGTGTTTGAATAACTACCTACCTATCCGTCTATAAGAACTTTAAAACAAAAAACCCTGAGAAACAAGAGCAAACTAGTGCATTTGGCGCACCAACTAGTGGCATAGAAAGATAGAACGGAAAACAGTCACAGCAAATTGCAAATAGTCAGTGAATTTTCAAGGAAAAGTTACCAGTTTCTGGGAAGCAAGGAAAAAGTGGGTAAGCGATTCCCGACCTTATAAACCAGTATAGAAGAGCCAGCACGCGAGTAGGCAGTTGGTCAACCAGAAGCGGGAAGCGCGCTACCGGCGTTAGCAACAAGCCAGCGATAGAGGCGTTACGCGAAGAAAGGCGGTGAGCGGCGGCTTTGCGGACGGAATAACACGAGTGAGTTCGTTCCTGTATTGCTTTATTGTTTTGTGGTGGCTTTTAAGACAACAGCTGCTGCAACAGACATTTTTTATATTCCATTCCTAAAGCGGCGTTCAGATTGCTTTACTTTGAAAAAAAATTTATATTTAGTTTTAATATTATTATTGAAGCAACGTTATTGTCGAACGATTGCACATGTATGTATAAATAATTTCACTATCTAAAAATGGCCACTACCACTAGGGGCAAAGCAAACAAGGAAAATTTAGATTTAGACGTTGAAGGCGCAAATCTAAATGTTAATAATAAACTTGAACTAATTGTTCACCAGCTAGCAGCGGGAATGCTGACCCTGCAAGAAACTGTCGGTGACCTGGCAAACCAGGTAGACCAAGTTATGAAAAATAAGGGTTCAGAAACCCAAAACAAAGAAACGGGTTCAAATTTTGCTTACGATAGACAATACATTGCTAATTGGAAAGAACTAGGGGGCAATAATTTGAGTTTCAACCCAACTGGGAGAGTTCATCCCGTAGCATTTTTAAAAAAGGTTAGAAAGGTATTTGAAGAGGCTGGCGTTCCTGATCAGTTCAGGGTTGGCCTAGTAGCAGGTTGTTTAAAGGGCACAGCCGCGGACTGGGTGTCAATTAAAGAGGGTAGTTTTGTAAATTTCTATGATTTTGAGCGAGCTTTTACAGAAAGGTATTGGGGAACAGATAAACAACGTGATCTTTTTTTAAATTTAAATTACGGACGCTACGAGTCAGGAAACCGGGCAGAGTATTTTCTCAATTTAGTTAATCATGCGGCTTTTCTTTCAGAGAAAATTCCCGAACCAAAACTCATAGAAATGTTGGCAAAACATTTTTCAGCGGAGATCCAAAGGGGCATTATTACCTTGGGGTTGAGATCGACCGATCAAGTGGAGGAATACCTCCGAAAAATTGATGAAACATATTGTGGGGAAAGTATTCGAAATTTCCAAACCAAAAATGAATTTAAACGCAATCAGGGTCCGGGGGGTAGTGTAAATTACAGATCTCCACCGGAAGGACCGGGAGGAAACTGGCGTAATTCGCGTCATAATCGAGCCAATGCCAATGTTGCAAACGAGATGCCACAACAAAATTCGTTAAATGACGCAAGTGAAACTATGCGCCGTATTACAAAATTTAATGAAGATTTTGAAGTTTTTTCTGACGATTCGGAGAGTGAAACCGAAAGTGAGCAGACAACCGAATTAATGTCACCTGTTTTTAAGGCTAAGGTGGGAGAATGTGAGGTAGACATACTCGTAGATAGCGGGAGCGATGTTACGGCCATGTCGGGCGAATTTTATACGAAAATAACTAAAAATATAGATTTGCCAATTTTACCGGTCACGGGAGTTTCAATTCAAGTGGCGACGGGGGGTAAGAAACAGGGCGTTAGACAGCAAGTTTTGGTAACAGTTGAGGTTGAAAATCTCGAACTGGAGATAATTTTCTTAATAATTCCGGGTTTGAACACCAACATGATAATCGGCTGCGACTGGTTAAGTAAAAATAAGGCGCGTATTAAATTTGACAAGAGTACGTTAGCATTTTTATGGCAGAATGTTTTGCATGAAGTAAAGCTGCATCCATACGAAGGAAATGGAAAGCCGGCAAGCATAAATCTGTGCCTAAAGGCTGAAACGATTAAACACAAATACAGCGACGACGATATAGAACAGGTGGTAGATAGGGCCATGATCGACGATACAGGCAAACGAATGTTATTTGACATACTGAGAAGAAATGAAAACGTCTTTTCGGAATGTCCGGGTAAAGTAAGGAGTTACGTACACGAAATTGAGATGTGCGACGACAAACCTTTTCACTGCGCGTCGTATCCGATTCCATTTGTATACAGGCCGGACGTAAAGACGCAGATCAACGAAATGTTAGAGTGGGGGGTGATCAGGAAGGAAAAAACAGAGTTTGTGTCACCTTTAGTTACGGTAAAGAAAAAGGACAAATCCGTTCGAATTTGTCTAGACGCGCGGTTTTTGAACTCAAAAATGAAAAAAGATTTCGTAATGCCACCTAATCCGCAGGAATTATTACATAATTTTAAAAAGGGGCAAATTTTAAGCTCCATTGACTTAACGGCATCCTATTGGCAGATACCCATACATAGGGATCACACTAAATTTGTGGGTTTTGTATACGAGGGGGAGTCATATACTTTTCAACGATTACCGTTCGGATTATCTACTTCAATGGCTAGCCTGATCCGTTGTTTGAAGCAGGTTATGGGAGATGAATGTGCATCGTTTGTCTTAATTTACGTTGACGATATGTTAGTATTTTCCGATAATATTGAAGAGCATTGGATACATTTAAATAAAGTTTTTGAGCTGTTAAGAGCCGAAAATATAACGATAAAATTGCGGAAATGTCAGTTTGTCCGCGAAAGTGTTGTGTTTTTGGGCCACACGATCACGAAGGAGGGGGTGTCGCTTGATACTAAACGGATAAGCTCAATCCAAAATTTTCCAGATCCACGGAATGTTAGAGAGCTACGAGGGTTTCTGGGACTTGTTAATTATGAACAAAGGTTCTGTGCGCAATATTCTAACTTAACCTTACCACTGTTAAAATTGTTGCGAAAGGGAGAAATATGGCGTTGGGGTGAAGAAGAGAGAACAGCGATGCAGGAAATAAAAGACGCATTTCTGCAAGTTACTTTTGTTTGCCATCCTGACACATCTAAGACGTTTTACGTTCAGTGTGACAGCTCAAACTACGCAATCGGGGGTTGCTTATTCCAGATTTCGGAGGAAGGTGAAAAGCAGGTGCTGGCCTATACTAGCACCACACTTAAGGGTAGCCAATTAAAGTACACTACCACAGAAAAAGAACTTATGGCGGTCCTACACTGTTTAAGTCAGTGGCGTACGTTAATTTTAGGTAGAGACCTCGTCGTGTTAACGGACCATAAAGCTTTAAGTTTCCTCCTAACATCGAAGTTACGTTCAGCACGCCTATCGCGATGGATAATGTTCCTGCAAGAGTTTAGCTTTCGCATAGAACATTGCAAGGGTACCGAGAACGTGGTTGCAGATATATTGTCGCGTTTTCCGGTTAATAAAAATTTCGGGGTTAGAACCGATAAATCGAAGGATGTTAAAATCATGTTAGTTAAAATAACCGACGATTATGAAAAATTAAAGAAAAATTTTAAAGTTCTAAGGGAGGATCAGTTAAGGGAAGACTGGATTCGGAATAAGATGGTATTTTTAGAAAGTTACGGCGGCAATGCGAATTGCTTGACAAAGGACGAAAGAAAAACTCAACTCTGGTTTTACATTTATGAGGGGTTGTTATTTAAGAGGGGAGATAGCTTAAACCCGGGTTTCAAATTATGCGTGCCACGGGGCCAAATTAAAGATTTAGTAATAGCACATCATGGTAGTTTTGGTCACTTCGGAAAGTCGAAAACCTATAATCATATGAGGCAAACATTTTATTGGCCTAAAATGGCACACCATATTCGCAAAATAGTGGCCGCTTGTGACCTCTGTCAGAGGGCAAAGGTTTCGCCGACGAGCAGGGGTGCTATGAGATCGGTTATTCCGGACAAGCCTGGACAACTAGTTTGTACCGACCTCATTGGTCCTCTACCAAAGGGGCGTGGGCAAGTTACCCAACTGCTGGTGTTGGTAGATGCTTTTTCGAAACATGTTAAGCTCTACGCTTTAAGACGTGCCACCGCCAGGGGAATACTGAATAAGATCCTCGGGGACTATGTTTCAAACATTGGGAAGCCAGAGTGCATCCTGAGTGACAATGGCACTCAATTTAAGGGAAAGGAGTGGGGAGATTCCTTAATTCGTGAGGGCATTCGGTTCAAACACATATCGGTGTATTTTCCAGAGGGTAACCTAACGGAGCGCTATAATAAAGAGGTGGGGCGAATTTTAAGGGCATATTGCCATGAAAAACACACAAAGTGGGCAAATATGTTGGAACAGGTCGAATATTTCCTCAACAGTGCAATAAACGAAAGTACGGGTTTTAGCCCGGAATTCTTGCAGTTTGGTAAACTCGCTCCTCAGCCTATCAAAAGGTACATTAAGTTTCCGGTAGAAAATTGCGGGGAAGGTTCAATAGAAGCCATATGGGTGTTGGCTCGGGAACGTCTCCTGACGAAAGCAGCGAAACGCGCGAACAAGTTTAATTCAAAAAATAAGCTTGTCGAATTTCAAGTTGGGGATCAGGTGTTGGTAAGGACACACCCCCAGTCCTCTGCTGATGACAAGACTATAAAAAAGTTCTTTTTGCTCTATGAGGGTCCATTTTACATTAACCAATGCGCAGGGCCGAACTCTTACATTATTGGGGATGCCCAAGGCCAAGTTCTGTCCAAACAAAATGTTAAAAATCTAAAGGCTTATAAGACCATTCCCGACGATTTAGCATAATCGTTGTATCTTTTGTTAGTGTTCGTTATTAAATTTGAGTTCTCCTTTGCTTTTGTTACTTGAACATAAATCAATTTTGTAATTAGATTTAAGTTGGGGGGTGATGTGGTGGTTTTCGCGAAACACGAGTGCCGCGAGAATGGGAGTGATAGTGGGGGATACGCGAGCCATTTCGACTTTTTAGTTTTAAGAGGCAGTCTTTCTCTGACCAAGGGTTGGAGAAGATCGTAGATGTGTGTACCTATTGATGTTACACGTTAATATAAATAACGTGTGTTCTGTGTTCCATAAATTTGATGTTCAACTGCTGTTGTGTTTGAATAACTACCTACCTATCCGTCTATAAGAACTTTAAAACAAAAAACCCTGAGAAACAAGAGCAAACTAGTGCAAATGCTAAGAAGTACACTTGAAATTCGTCACAACATTAAGCTAGATACGTACGGAAAGTTAAGAGTATTTCTCAAGTAAAAATCTGATGGCTATCAAGCGAAAAAGGCGAAAACCTTCACTCCCGAACAAATAAATAGTTTCATTAAAAATGCCGATGACCAAATATCTTTTTACAAAGGTAGGTAAAAATTAAATTATCCCCAATATTATTGATACCTTCTTTTATTTAAGGTAGCACTAATTATGGGTATTATGGGAGCCTGTAGGTGTAGTGGATGCAGGAGGTGACATCACGGCCCTAAAAAAACACAGGGTATGGAAGTCGACTGCAGTTGCAGAAGGCTACATTGATAATTTTCTATGAAGAATAAAATGGACACATGTCACCAGGGGGACCCATTTTGGCGTATAATTGAAGTTTGCGAAACCAACCCCCCAACCCCCAGGCACCCTCACTTTAAAATCTCAAATGGCACCATATTATTTGTGACACCTCATTTTAAAGGAAATCGAATGAGGAATTCAGCAGTCATATTTATTTTTTAATTATTCCTTATCTCAGACAGCTAGATTTTTTCTTTTGGGGCTATTTTAAACCAGCAGTGTGTCAATCCGACCCGAAAATATAATTGCTTTGAGACGCACAACATCCGAAACATGCCGAAATATTCCCTCCCAAACTTTCCTGAATGTAAGAAGGCAATTCGAGAATATAGGCTTTATTATTGTCTTGCAAATACATAACGGGGCCCATCTAAGATAGATTTTCCTTGAATTATTCTGCAAGTTATATCTTTCTGTTTTAAATTCCAAAGCTTCTTTTTTGTATGAAATGATTATTATCTGATATCTGCATGGAACATGGTTTAACTCTCATTTTGTATCAAATTTAACTCTTTATCAAAAATCGTTTTTCTTATTTACTGAAAGGTTGAAATTACCTTATTTTAGTTTGTAAAGCTCAAAATAATGAATAATTAAAAAAAAAATATCGCTGCTGTATTCCTCATTCGATTTCCTTTAAAATGAGATGTCACAAGTGATATGATGCTATATGAGATTTTAAAGTGAGGGTGACTGGGGGGGTTAGGGGGTAGGTTTTACAGACGTCAACTATAAATCAAAATCTGTCCCCCTTGAGTCATAAATTTAAGTGTCTCGGCGTTTTTTATAATTCTATTTGTTTCTTAGATATTTAAGGTGGCTCGTTTTTAAATGATCGCGCTGTATATTATCATCCTAATAGTTCACTTGATGAAAAATGAAAATTAATTAAATGTATTATAATATATAGTGTTCCATTAAAGTTACCAAATTTGAGTCTAATTTATTTGTTTACTAGCATAGTATTACATTCGCGATTATGACCACTATTCACTCAGATGGTTTGTGCCACTCGCCTTCAACATCATAATAAATAATGGCTGCCATAATCGCACATATAGTAATGTATGTACTATTAATAATGTGAAATACTTTGTAAGGCTTTTTGCTTGTATTTGTAAGATTCTTTATTTCCCCATTTTGAAGCTTCAAATAATCAATAAAGAATTTATTACTTCCTGTGTTTTCGTGCTTTATTATAAGTACTTAAGTTTTTAAAACTTCACTAGCTTTTTCCTCATGTAACCATAATGATGTATTATGAAAGGCATATTACGCATGTCATTTTCTTAACATAAATGATAACAGAATTTGTCTGTCACTGAATTCCATATTCTTGCCAAACAGTAGTTATATCGTTTGCTTTCTAAATAGGGCCGTACCAAAGTGCAGAATATCTTTCCTGTCTGTATAAAGCAATTGATGGAGAGGACTGATGAAGACTTTTCAGTGTTTGGTATGAAGCCGCAAATGGTAAGTATTAATGTTTGATGTGATTAAATTCAAAACAGAGACTTTGCATTTTACATGCATATATGCATAATATACAATTAACTGTGCAAAATATAAAGTAATCTGTTTTATAGTGGAAGTATGGTATTTTTTTTGTTTTTCAAGTCGTACCCAATTTATGCGTAGACTCCAGATTTATTTCAACTAGATAAACCGAGAGATAAACCTACTAGATGATTCACTTATTGACATATGGCGCAGTAATACGTACACAATAAAACAAACCAGTAACACTGCCCCCTCATAACATAAGACTGATCGCCACAATCCTCAGATCGTTGTCTATGGTATTGTTGAACCATACCATCTGACTGAGGGTGCAAAGGAGTCGTTCTAGTCTTACGTACTCCCATTAACTTGCACACATTCTGGAACACCATAGACTCAAGGTTTCGCACCTGATCTGAGTGAAGCTCCATGGGTACACCGAATCGGCTGAAAAAGTTATTAACCAGTACTTCAGCCACAGTGGTAGCTTCCTGATTCAGAACTGCAAATCGGTTATTTTTGAAAGGGGCTAAGCAGCTTTTTAACAAATTTTACACTGGACAAAAAATACCGAGTACATACATAACCTAAGTTGAACTAAAGAAATCAGAAAGGGAGTGACTACTGAACAGTCCGACGGTTACTTTTAAATTTTGTTCCAGGACAGTCGACACGATATGAGTAAAATGACGTTTAAGTAATTTGTTATTGAAAGACATCGCCAACAATCTCAGTGGATGTTTGGGTGTAGTACAGAGCTGCCATATTGTTCTCCTTCGGCTACACGAGTTCTGCACTCGCACGGGTCCGCATTTTTTGCTGGTTTCTACATCATCTTTTTGCCAAAAAATGCGTGTGTCTGGTGCAAAAGGGCAAGTAAAGGTCTATTTTAAAAAAGCGTTCTCTCAGCTTTAGTTTTTTTACACTTCCAAAATGCCAAATATAGGTTACATTCTGTAATGCGCATGCGGTCGGACTGCGGTCGGACTGTCCCTCCCAATCAGAAATGTTTACAGATAGGTATCTCATTTGTTAATGCATATACTGGAAAAATTGACTTGGAAAATGCGGTGTTTTCTCATCCCCTGTTAAATTTCTTAAATATCTACTTAGCTCCTTTCAACAATAATTGATTTTGTTAAATAATTCACCGATTGAAGTTAACACAGTTGTCGCTTAACGGGTGAATTGTCATGTAATATGCGTGAGTCCTTTTGTACATAACTTTTCGTACAGATATATGCCACTCAGGAGGCTAGATTTGTAGATTTAGTAAAGTTATCTTGCATAATATATCTTTCTGTTGCTTATTAGTTGAAGGAAATAATAAAATCGGGGATATAATCTACTGCAATATCATTCGACCTTAGTATGTATATTCAAATACCTTTTCTCATTTTCGAGCAAAATTGTTGCTTTTAGGAAACACCCCTCGTGTTAATTTTGTTCTCAAGTTTGGAAAATATTTTTCGAATATAGCAAGATAGTCTTCTAATTTGTTTTGTAGTTTCTTGGGTTTGCATGGCGAATTAAGCACAAAATGGTAGGTAAACTTGTAGTATTTATCAACTGTGCTCTACCAAACTTATATTATGTATTTAAGAGTCCGGCAAAGCAGATCAAAAGTTACACCTGCGGGGCATCGGGTCGGTGAGGAATCCGTTAGAAATCGGAGAAAACTATCAGTTGTGTTGCAACACCGTCGCGCTAAACACATTTATGGACACAGGAACAACGCACATTCAAAGCCCGCGCGTTCGGTACCTAGTAAATGAGAAAACGGCGCTCTGAGTTTACGCTCTGTCGCTACGAGGCGGCAGCACATACCAAGCCATATTTTGCGTTTGCAGCGCTCTCGCTCTACCATGATTACACCTTCATCCTAGTAAATTTAGCAACACGAAAGTTTGATTATGGTAGAAGAAGGTATACTTTATGTCGCCATTAAAACAATTTTTTGAAAACTGTAATTTTCTTGGCGCTATGCACGCGTGAAGTTGGTCAATTTCATGAGTGAATTGACACTTTCTAAGATTAAATTTTTAAATTTTCTTTCAATGGAAACATAAAATAAATTTTCGTTTATAAACTGTCAAAAATTCAACACTTCAATTTTCACCGTTTAGAAATGAGCATAGCACTACGAAGTCAGTTTTCGGGTTCATTTTAAAGGGGTTTGCCGGACTCTTAAAATTAAAAATGATACCTGTAGGAGTATAATATGTCCAAGTCAGCATTTTGTACACTTGGTTTAAGACATAACATAAACATCCTGACTAAGAGCAATTTAAATATGAAACAAAACAAATGCAGTGTCGATACATTTTTGCTATTATTTCAATATAGTTGATAAATAAAAGTTTGGTTATGCTACACATTTGAATAATAATTAGTCACGTGTTGCAATATTGCACGAACCGTAAGTTTCCAATTCATCGTTTATTTGAGTTTGCGTTTAGTTCTGGTTTATTTCTTTCTGACATTTTTAACTAATTTTCCATTATTTTGTGCCACTCTATAATAAATTAATTACTGTAACAAATAGGTATCTGTTTCATTTTCTGTTGTTAGGTGTACAAAATCAGTCTAACCTAAACGATAAAGGCTTAAATATATATCCGAGAGTTTGTCTCCCAAGCAACGTCATGCGCACTCCCGACCAAATAGTGTCTGCCCAGGCAGTATGCATTTGCGTCATGAGTAACAAATGAATTGGACACATGTACATATAAACGATACTATACCATAATAGAGTATGTACCTTTCCTCCTGAATCACCCTGTATATATTAATGTTTCTGTATTACCCTATTCCCCACTAAAAATTAACAAATGTATGTATGTGTATTTATACTAGCACTATCATAATCTCTCGTAATCTCTACACCAAAAATATTAATAACTTAATTTCTAAAAGAAAACGTTCTTTATAAAAGATAAATCTATCAACTTTCCTATTTTTGCAATCTTCAGCATTCCACATACATATGTACTTGATGTAAATAGTATCACATATCGCAGCTTAAAACACTCCGTAAAAATTTCCTGTTTTTTTAGATCATTTCAAAACATGTTCTTAAATAAATATGCGATAGAGTACTTTATATTTTAGTAATCATTTTCGTATTTCTTCTAGGTCGTAATTGTCGGAATTTTAAGGAATTATGATGTTCAGTCCACCAAAGTTACGTATGAAATTGAAGACCACACTGGTACAATAAGTGCTATTTATTGGATAGAAACTGATACGGTGAGTTCAAGTTTCATTTTAGGTTAGTGAAGATATTAGTTAACAAAGCACATGTCGGGCTGTTTTGGTGTGCAGGGTTAACTTGTAAAGAATTCATGATGAATTTATGCCATTGTTCCTGATATGATCACTATGTATCTAGGCTGATTCAAATTCGAGGACCACCATTGGGATCTCGATTGTTTGAAAAATATATGGTACCTGTGTTTAAATTCAGCACTTTTCCAGAATTTTGTGTTCATATATGCCATTCAGAAATTGATCTGTCTTAAACGGAATACGAGTTACGTCCAAATTACCACTATGAGTTAACCCCACACGTCAAGAATAGTGGCACAGTAATTAAACTCGAAATCTTCAAACCCTTGAGGATGCTGGCGTCAGCGAAACATATGTTGAATTTAATTACTGCGTCACTGTTTTTGGCATGTGACGTGAACTTATCAAGAATTAATGGTGAATTTATACTAAAGTTCCTGATCCAACAACTGTATGTCCGAATTATGGTAAACATTGCGGTCGGTGCAATAAAAAATTGAAAATCTGTAAAAATCGCTTGGTTAGGCTTGCCTGGAAAGGATATGAACTACATACTGTCATAATCTATATTATGTACTTAAGGCAAAATAAAACCTGGTTATTGCTCTAAAAATGTAGTCTTCATAGTTGGTCACTCTTTGGGGAATAGGTTACGTTTTAATACAACTCGAGATAGAAAACTTAAGATATTGTTATTATTATATGTTCCGGGCTGGCTGCCACGTCATCTAATAGAAGATGCTCTTCTGAAGAAGACACCGAGATGAGTGTCGAAATGTCAAGTATTGCCTTTTAGTGTATCTATTAGACGACATGACAGCCAGTCCGGAACATATAATAATATTTCTGTTTCAGACATCGGCCACGATGGCCTACAAACCAAAATTAAGATATTGTTCATCATCATAAGGTTCTCAGTCCGAAGACTGGTTGGACGCGTACCTCCATTCTTTTCTATCCTGAGCTAACCTACGCATTTCCCTAAAAGTAGAACATCCTACATCCCTAACTATTTGAGAGCAGTAGTCTAATCTAGGCCTACCCCTACCTCTTTTTATTCCTATCTCTGACTCTAGTATGTCACGAACTATTCCCTCGTGCCTTAGAAGGTGTCCTACCATCCTATCTCTCCTACTCTTTATTGTTTTCCATACCTTTCGCTTTTCCCCAACTCTTTCTAATACTTCCCTATTGCTAACCTTATCTATCCACGGTATCTTCATCATGCGTCTGTAGCACCACATTTCAAACGCTTCTACTCTTTTTCTATCCGCTTCTCCTATTGTCCAAGTTTCGCACCCGTATAATGCCGTACTCCATACATACGACGTTAAGAGTCTCTTCCTAGTCTCTATATTAACCGTTCTCGAGCATAACAGTTGTTTCTTTTTGTTAAACGCAACTCCTATTTCCTATTTCGTCTAAATCCGAACTGATCTTCTCCTAATATTTCTTCCGCCTTTTTCTCCATCCTTCTTTGCACAATTCTAGTTAAAATTTTTGACGCATGGGAAGTTAAACTGATAGTTCTAAAATTTTCGCATTTTCGCATTTTGGCAAAGCTACTATGATGTTCCGTTTGTAATCTTCTGGAATCTCGCCTGTCAGGTATATGCGACTAACTAATTTAAATAAACGATCTATTACCTCTTGACATGCGCACTTTAAGATTTCTGCCTGCAAGCCATCTATACCTGGTGCTTTATTATTCCTTAAACTTTTTAGTGCTATCTCAAACTCTTCTCTCATTATAGGACTCCCTAGGTTATCCCCCTCTACACTGCTTTCGCTTTCTAATATATCTTGCACTTCCTGTCCCGCATATAAGTTTCCTAAATATTCTTTCCACCTATCTGCCTTCTCCCCACTTCCGATTAGGATATCTCCTGCCTCATTTCTAATGTTTTTGGTACTAGATCCAATTTCTCTAAAATTTCTCCTAATTATTTTATATGCTTCATCAGTCTTTCCTACTTCGAATTTATCTTCCACTTCTTTGCATTTATTATCGATCCCTTGCTCTTTCGCTTTCCTACATTTCCGAATAATTTCCCACTTGATCGCCTTATATCTTTGTTTCCCTGTTTCATCTAACCTATTTTTATATTTTCGCCTTTCCTCTATTAGACTCACAATATGTTTTGTTATCCAGGGTTTCCTACTTTCATTCTGTTTATGACCCAAAATATCCCTAGCTGAGGAAACTAAACTATTTTTAATGCAATTCCATTCTGCCTCTATGTCCCTAACAATATTTCCACCCGTGCCCTTTAGTGCTTCGTTTGTCTTTTTCTCGAACTTATTGCGCATATCATCATCTTTTAGTTTCTCTGGGTCAAGATACCTTCTTCCGCTTCTTTTTTTCAAAATCTTAAATTTAAGATTGGCTTTCATAACGACTATGTTGTGATCACTATCTATATCTGCTCCTGGATAACTTCTACAATCCCTAACTTGATTTCTAAATCTTT
Organism: Xestobium rufovillosum; assembly: GCA_963966045.1. Lineage (NCBI taxonomy): Eukaryota > Metazoa > Arthropoda > Insecta > Coleoptera > Ptinidae > Xestobium > Xestobium rufovillosum. The sequence continues at coordinate 38,396,472 of OZ014494.1, read as the reverse complement.
GCCTAACGAGAATGTAATCTATTTGATATCTCCCTAAGTCTCCTGGCATCTTCCACGTATAGCATCTCCTAACATGATGGTGAAATAGAGTGTTCGCGACCGTTAAGTTATGTTTATCGCAGAACTCTATCAGTCTAACTCCCCTATCGTTCCTATTGCCTAATCCAAAGGGGCCAACTATTCCGCCCTCTCGCCCTGTGCCTACGACTGCATTGAAATCTCCTGTAATTATTAAATTTTCGTGCCCTCTCACAAAATCTAGCACATATTCAATATCACTATAAACTGCCTCTACGGCCTCATCACTGTAGTTAGAAGTGGGCATATATACCTGTATTATTACTGTTTTTACAGGTTTCGAATCTAACCTAACCATAACTACCCTGTCACTTTGCTGTAAGAAATTTTCTACACTCTGTCCTACTTTTTTCCGCATAACAATTCCTACTCCCGAATTTCCTCCTACAGATCCTGTGTGTATTACTCTAAAATCTCCGCTCCAGAAGTCTCCAGCTTCTGGCCATCGCACTTCACTGATACCTACTACGTCTAATGCTAACCTATCCATCTCAATTTTCAAATTCTCTAACTTTCCTACTTGTTTCATGCTTCTAACATTCCACGCTCCGACTCGTGAGATGTTACACTTATCATTTCTGATGACTCCCCCCGAAGCAGTCCCCGCCCGGAGATCCGAATGTGGGACTATTTTACCTCCGGAATATTTTACTCCAGAAGGTGCCATCATCATAAATTAAAGTACGCTGTACTAGGGATAAAATAATGTGGTGGTTTCCCGTTGCCTTCCACATCGCAGTAGTGTGTATCACAGTGCCATACCAACCCTCACGATCTCTGCCACTATGATTACTGAAAGAGCTGCTGCCCCCTTCCAGGGACTTGATTTAGTCTGGCTTCTCAAATAAAAACCCCTCCAATATGGTTAAACCTATGGTTCGGCTCTTTATATCATTGAAGCGCGCAAGCCATCCCACCCGTCCCAGTATTACTAGAACTGCGTCAAGGTACAAGTCCTTTGGATCAAAATTAAATGATCAAACAAAAATCTATTTTCATCTGAGTTATTTCCATATTGCTTGCTTATTCGATTGGACTAATATTCGATATAATATGAACAAGTTGTATATCAATGAAATCAGAAAAATTGCTCAATTTAACAAAGTGTAAGCCGTTGCTATAATAATCGTAGACTGAATAACTCAAAACCCCTTATATAAACACAGTAGAGGTTTTAATTTCATAATGATTGACAAATTTCATAGGTGGCGTATACGTACAAAATTCATATTTCCTGGCTTCAGCTGTGAGAATAAATATTTTATCTCTCCGGCCGCCATCCGCCATCTGGATATATTTGCACGTGGCAACTCAAACAGCAATCGCCCAAGGTCGGCCTCAGTATCTCAGAACTTGCCAGTAATTATTGCAAACTAAGCCCAACATTTTTAACATTTTTATTCGTTGTGGAATATAATTTATGAATCGCAAATTGAATTATTATTATGTACCGTTGCAAGCGGAACACTCACATAGGTATCTACCTTTTATTATTGACAATTTAAAAGCTGGCAACCCTGACTTTGTGGTACAACTTTGTACTAAAGATGAAACCTTGAAAGTTGTCAAAACCATATTGCCGCCTGTAAAAGACATTTAAATAAATGAAAAAATCGTGCAGCGGTTGGGACAGTTTAGGTATACATATAAAGGCAACTTGACTTAAATTTTATAAATAAAAAAAATATATCGGGAACTTGATATTCCTCTTAAATACCTACCGTCTACCTTCATAAGAATTCCAACAATGATTACATAATTCGAAATAATTCTAATTTACGGAAAGTGCAACCGCAATTCTGCCCTCATTCAAAGAGGTGTGCGAGTTATGTGACACCCCATATAGTTATAATTTTGATGAACTGCCGCACTTTATTGAGGAAGTTACACGTTAATCAATTGCCATGTTGGAAAAAATCCGTTTACTTGGAATTCCAAAACAAAGTATTTTCATATTCCAAAAATTTATTTTACCTGATAATAATGCCCATTGTTTACATCTTTCTGTATCTTTCCGCGGGAAATTAAACAGTTTTGAACCCGGGTTTCTATATTTACTTTTACGGCAGTTAAAATAATTGCGTAAATTGCCAGCAGCGGGCATTTTCACAACGGCAATCACAACTGAATGTGGCTCTGTACTCCAGATTACAGTTCTTTATTGGTGTTAAGTCGTAAATCATTCGAAGCATAGGTATAAATATTGGATTTACGTCATTCTTCTTATTCTAATAAATACATTGGCATACTTGCAATCGTAGGTCGTATCTTAGATAATACAATATTGCCGTTAAAATCTGCATGTGGTTACACTTTTTTAGATAAACACGTTTAGATTCCAGTAGCTTTATTTCTGTTTAACTTACGATGTTTAATATGATAGAGTGCAAAAGATGATGCTTCAGAGCTACCTATATTTGCCTCTAGTGACATCTCAGAAATTTGTCTAAACTAACATTTAAAAACCAAGCCATTGGTGGGGCGTCTTTAGTTATTCAGTCTACGTAATAATGTATCCATGTCTTTTCAAGGCCAAATAGTTGTGCTACACAGCAAAAATAGGCAGAGCATTTTTTATGGCCACAACTCATAAATCAATAGATAGATCAATGGCGTATAAAGGAACACCAAGTTATGTTCTGTAAAAGTGCCAAATTTAGACCTTCCTCGTGTCTTTTCATGTAATTGGTATTCTAATTTGAATTTGGATCAACCTGAATTTGTGAAGATAGAGAAATTGATAAACTTTTCCAATGTTCCCATTTTTTGCAGAAAACTGCTCCAACTTTGCCTGCTGTGAAGGAAGGTCGATATGTTCAAGTATTTGCCTCGGTACGAAATCATGATAGTAAGAGGATGCTTATGATTTTAAAAATGTTTCAAGTGGACAGGTTAGCTATTATTGATAGCCATTTGTTGCAAGTAATTTTAGCCAGATTAGAAGCAGAGGCCATGAGTAAAAATGAGGTAATTTTAATTTTTTATTATTCTGCCATTTATTATCAGTGTCGAGGGGTGGAATAATATATTCTACGAGCGACTATTATTAACGAGGATGAAAGTTTAAAGCACGAGTCACAGACGAAGTTTAATTCATCCGAGTTAATAATAGCCTTATGGAATACTTTACATGCAACAACTCGTGGCAAGTTGCACTTTTGCCCCTAGGGCCGTCTGACACGAGACTGATTTTAGTACTAAATTCAGTACAATTTCAGCGTGCACAGAGTTTAGTTTGAAATTTAGAGTGACAACAGAATTGTGCGTGACAGATAAACACTAAAATAAGTAAAGTCTGAATAATATTACTTGGCGTATGGGTTGACAAATGCATGTGAACTGAATAGAGTCCATTAGTTAGGTTATGTTACTAGTTTCGCGCTCTATCCTACTTCAAAATTCTTATCATAGAGCTCTTATGGGACATAGATTTTAGGAAGTGCCTCCGTAACCGGCGCCGGCTACAGTTTTATAGGTGTATTGTTGTTGGAGCCGGTTTCCATAACGAATTAATAATAGGGCAGTTTAAATACATTGTTAGTTGTACACATCCAGCAGCGACGGTAAGTAGGGAGATATCGCATAGAACTGGTAATTTGGTATGCTTAGCCCGGGTAGGATCGGCTCCCGTAGTTGTTAGTTTTTCGAGGTTGGATTTTTACATTATATTTTTTGCAAAAAATGCGTGTGTCTGATGCGAGAGGGCAGCTAAGGGTTCTGTTTAAAATGCGTATGCATTGTATCAGTCTTTTTCGTTCCCACATAGAAGCGCGCCGGCAACTATACGCAAGGCCGGCGCCGGCTACGGAGGCACTCCCTAGATTTTAAACACTGATTATTTAAATTCAGTGCATTTCTTAACAGGGATTCTGCAAGTGACATAAAGACTGTTCTTTCCAGTTGTTACATTTTCAAAAACAACTTAAAATACAACTTCATTCCAGAAATATTTTAAAACAGAGCCCAGTACCTATTAGAAAAGAACGTATGTCTTGTTTAGACCATTGGAGATTATTTTGACGTTTGCTGCACGGGTTTGAGGTTAAGTTGTTTATTTCTTCCGGTTACTTATGGTTTAATCTTAATTTAATAGGTGGTTTAAGAATTTATTTATATTTAAGAAGTGTAAAATGGAAGAGAAAATATTAAAAATTAGTGAGTGGTACTGGACTATTTGAACAACTACTCCTCGGTCAAATAACCCGCCAGGCATTGAATTATAGAACTAAATCCAGATTTTATGTACTACGAGATCCATACTGAATTAGGGCTGTCAATCCCGATCAAAAATTCCAATCCCGGGATTTCGGTATTAGGAAATGGCAATCTCGAAATCACGGGATTGATCCCGGGAAATGAAACGCGATTCGTTCGGCGATTTAACTTATATATAATCCGTAGTCCCCTTGTACCTTTCGGTGTGGGGTTTTTGATATCTTTATGTTTGGTGCACAAAGCTCTTCCATTGTTTTCTATCCTGTGCTACCCTTCGTGCTTCCATTGCCGTTTTATCTCTTTTTTGTATGCTTTCTGCTATTGCGTCTTCCCAGGTTTTTCTTGGTCTTCCTCTGTTCCTCTTCATTGTTGTTCTGGCATCCCATATTCTCCGTGCTAATCTTGTTTCTTCCATTCGTTGTAAATGTCCCCTCCAGCTGAGCGATTTAACTTTATTAAAATAAGAAAAGTTAATAAAAAAGAGAAAACAATGAAATAAAATCTATCTCGAAATCTATATTTTTTGGTTATTAAAATAGTAACGTAAAAAACATAAGTTCATCTAAAACACTGTCTCCTAAACTTGAACACAATTCCCTACAAAACGTACCGGCAGATGAGAATGCTCTTTCAGATCCTACACGTGTCGGAGGTATAGACAATAGAAAGTCATATGCTAATTGTAAATGAAGTCCCCTATTACCCCCATTTTGAAACAGTTGCATTTCTTGTTGTAGGGTTGTTTTTAATGAAAGTTTGTGTTTGTGGCTCAGTTTAACTTTAAGAGATGCCATGCTTTCCTTTAAAGCCTCTTGTAATCTCTGCTTGAGGGAATCGTTATTCGCTTTTGCACCTTAGGTGCCCCCATAAGATTTCCCAATGGGACTAAGTCATCGGGACCATACTCTTCGTCAATCGCATAATTAATGTCTGACTGTGCACTTTTTGTAAGTCTTTTTTTATTAGGCATGGCAAAAAGTTCGTCAGATTCAGTGTCCTTCGCATTATGCAAATAACGCAATATACCCGAAAAAATAGTACGGCGCCTTAGCGTGTGGCGTGGCGACAAAAACGCACACAAATTCGTTGAAGGTCAATCCCGAAAATCCCGGTACCGAAACCACATTAATACCGGGATTTCCAAATCAATTGGGACCCTCAGGATCCCGGGTTCCGAGATCCTGGGATTGACAGCCCTATAACTGAATGCTACCCCAAACATATCGTTGGGCTTGGAACATCCTTAGATCTCTATGTACTTTCCTGCTCAACTAGCAGTTAGTAAGTATGTTAGAAGTTTTTCAATATTGCATGTTTCGAATGTGCATGTGTACGGTTTTCCATGCACATTCGAAACATGCAATATTGAAAAACTTCTAACATTAAAAATTAGTGTTGTTAACGACTTGTTTATGGACGTTTCAAATCATACTGTACCGGTTCTAGCACAGACACCTGTAAATTGTAGTAGTTTGTTGAATTATAGTTTTAAACAAAATGACTGCATAAATAACTGTTTTTATAAGGCAAACACCGAGAAAAAGCTTCATAGTAATTGCCATATACATATTGATTTAATGTTAAGAAATTAGGATGAAAGGTAAAAATAGAAAGTGAAGTCTAAGGTCATCAAAGCTCCGTTTAAAATGCATTGAAAAATTTTATGCAACTATTCCCGTAGGATAGCGTTAAATTTCGCCCTCTGATTTCGCCGTTTCACTAATGGACTCTATTGTTTCGACATTGACAGTACTGTGACACTAATACTAGTTTCCATAATAACCATTTTGGGACTAACTTTTTAGTACGAAACAAACAAATACATTGTTATCCAACATTGAAAATGAGTGAAATAAAGAGTTACAATGGAAAATCTTGATTATTTCATCTTACGTTAATAATGGGGAAAACCCGCAAATTTTGAAAATGATCATATTGAATAGTTTACTACCCAAAACAAATTCCGCAACTTTCGATTTTTACATTTGAGTCTTATTTTCGTCATAATTAAATACGAAACATGCGTCACGCTCGAGACACAATATTTGAATGACGCTGGTGACGTGCTTGACCACTGGGCCTGACAGATTAGGTAGGGATTTTCACATGCGCAAACCGATCCGTTTGCACCCTGAGCGCTCGTTTATTTCTCGACTCCTCCCACTTTTTCCAGGGAGACGGATAGGTCTCCTACGCCACAGAAAGCGCGCGTTTTAGCCATCCCGGTTATGCTGCTTTCTAAGTTGCAAATTTTTCGTTCAGCACGGCACATAATCAAAATTTTTACGTGGTACGCGATACATATTCTATTTATGCTTGATATTACAGTACTAAAAGTTATAAATTCGATTAAGCGGGTCTTCCCCATTAGCAGCCATATCAACTGGTTGCATGCGAGAGAGACTTCAAACTAACATAATGCGTAGATTATTTCAATCATACGTCAAGTAATATGATTTAGACTTTATGTTTACATGCGCATTGATCCAAATTAAGTTAAATATCAAATATATTCCGGCATGTTTGTCTTTATAATTCTTGATTTTGATCGCACAGAACTTATTTTAGTACTTCCCTGCCATTCACAATTCTACTGTCACTCTAAATTTCAAACTAAACTCTGTGCACACCGAAATTGTACTGAATTTAGTACTAAAATTAGTCTCGTGTCAGACGGCCCTAAGTTTAGGTAAGTATACGAAACAAGTAATTCTTGAAAGAACATTGCCATAGAAACATTTAATACATACATGATTTATGACAAATAAATATATAGGTAATATAAATTTGACGTTTTCTGCATCAAGACAACCTTGATATGCTGATTTTTTAATTGGTTGCAGCTTATTGAATAATGAACCTTATTATGCATACGGAAACGCACAAGCAATATGAACGTATAATTTGACAGTTTTAGATGAACTGTTTTTTTTTTGTACAGGCTGGGCAATTGCTTGTTAGTATGGGGCAACTCTGTAACTATAGCAGTTATAGGAAAATGGACCGCCCATCCTTGATCTCTTTTTCGAGAGAAACTCAGCGCCGGAAACCAAATTTGACTCTCGACTCTTGTTTTCAAGTTATAGCTAAAAATTCGATTTTTCACATTATCTCGGTTGTTTGTAAAATTTATGAAAAGTTAACGTGTTATTCAGGCACTTTTTTGAATAAAATGCAACAATCTTGACCATCTTTTTAATAATGAAATTTCAAGTTATGTTATAAAGTTGTATTCTTCTAAATACAAATCATAGTTGCGATTTTAGTTAAATAGCCCAGTTTCCCCTCCTTTCAAATATACAGTTTGAGCAACGGATCTTTGATCGCGGCCACAAAAGCATATCGGTATGAATCAAATCAATGCTGCATTGTTGCCAAGCAGTTGCAGTGGTGTGCAATGTATGAGAAAAAAAACGGCAATTTGACATTTAAGGTTACGTACCTAAACACTCATAATTTTCCTTGCGGCAAACGTATAAAACACAAATCATTGATTTAAAAGAAGGCGAACATCAGCCCCAACTGTTGGAGAATTAAACGAACATAAGTAAATAACAACAAACGAAATTCATCATTTATTGAAGAAAACATCATTTTTAATACTTACATTACTAAAATTTCGAAAAACACAAATTCAGTATACAGGTGGTCATTAGATGTTAGCGATCAATAAAGCTTCTACTAAGTTTACAAAAATAACAATCTTGAAACTGGCGACACCACTGACAGAAAAAGTAAGTGACAGCTGCGTCCTACACGCTCTGGTGTATTAGTCTCCCTATGAATTGAGCATCCTAGTTTAATTCATCAACCAAATTTCTAGTATCCAGATTTGCGTATTGGGACGGAAGCAAAATATTGCATTCATGTTGACTTCTAAGAGCATACGCGACTAAAGATCCATTGCTCAAACTGTATACAGTATATCCCCAGATTGGATAACAAAGAGGACAAAAAATATGTTTAACTTCTCAAAAAAATCACTATGGCTTGTTCCCAAACTCCCATAGTAGGTACAGATAATTTCTTACCCAACTGTTAACAAGAAATTATGCATTTTTTGGACTTTTATTAAAATATTGTTAAATTCTAAGCACATTTTCCTGAATGTTTAAGTATTCAAATAGAAACCATGTTGAATGTTTAATAAACTACTACTATTATTATTATTATTATTATCTTCATTAAACCTATTTGTGCTTTTTTTTTAATTTGAACAAAACCGATTTCTAAAAAAATGTTTGGTTAGTTTCCGAACCAACATGAAAAACTTTTAATGTTTTTCTGAAAATTTTGTAATTACTGGGTGGTAGCACCCCTCATTAGTGCCATACAGTACTGAATTAAATAAGTTTTTACTGCAGTGTCAACATTAATGGAAATTTTCCAAATTGAAAGTCGTATGAGGAATTCGTCGTAGATAAAATATAATATAAAATAAAATATAATATGTACAACGAGACTTTAAGAACAAGCAGGGTTTTGTATAAAGAATGGTTTTTTCTGAGAAATTAAAAATGATTTTTTTTTCCCTTTTGTAACCCCGTCCAGGGACATACTGTATATACCAGGTGTCCGGTTGGTAACAGGCTATATCTTAGGAACTATTCATCCTACAGCTTTCGAAAAAAAATCTTATAAAAGTGGCCATGAAAAATTCAACATTTATATTTTTAGCTTTCAATTTTCCCTACTAGGGGGCACAATTTTAGAAGAAAATATACAATTCGCATTTTCTTCAAAAATTCAAATGAAAATGTGGGTATCTTTAGCTTTCTGAAAATCTCATAATACGCTGCAAATTAGATTAATAACTTTTTGATCTAACTTACGAAATAAGGGTTGGGGGAGGAAAGAATTCCCTTACACCAAAAATCCCATATCTCCGGATTGCTTTAACCAATTTTAATGAATTTGGTCTCGTTGGAAAGGGAATTTATAGCGTAATAGAAATCTGCGTTTACATTTGAATTTCATATTACGAGGGAGCCGCCAGATGGCGTTATTTCGAAACTTACGAAATTGTAAAGTTTTGTCAAAAATTTTAAATGGAATGGTATATTTTTTATAACATGGTACAAATGAAGATGTTTGAGAAACCACATCTCTCTTTCTAAAAAAATTTATGTTCTGTTTTTGTTTTTGTATGTTTTATGAATACATATATGTATATTATGGTATCGTTGATCAATAAAAAAATAAGATTTTTAAAAACTGGGTGTATTTTTGTGCATATATTGAAGCATATGAGGACTACAACTGTATGTGCATAATTTGTGGTTTTAAACATGTATATATGCTGCATATTTTCAAGGTTTCTAGTGCATACATTTCACAGCCTTAATTATGAATACCCCGAATGTAGACACATACCTAGAGAATGCCATAAACTTGTACGCCAGATTAACTTAGTATTTTACCAAATAATACCCGAAATAAATCATTGTAATTTGCTGCTGCTGTGTAATAATTTACTGGTGCTGTATAGATCCAACTATTTTTGTAATACCTTGATTTACTTTTCTGTTTCTCTTAGGGAAATCTGAGACCTTTAAATCATCCTGGCTTGGAATTAGCGAACTCTATGACTTTAATGGATACAAGCACTAATAATGAAATGAATTTAAATCAAATGCAACAAAAAGTTTACAACATTCTGCGAACAGGGAGAGGTAAGAATGGAATGTCCAGAACAGAAGTCATGAATCACTTTCAGCCTTATGAACATCAAGCTGTTAAGTAAGTTTGCTACTTCTGTTTCGTCATATGTAATTAATTTGTCTGTTTGTGTAGCAATGCCTTGGACTTTCTTGGAACAGAGGGACATGCATATACTACAGTCGACAGTGATCATTTCATGGCGACTGATTCTATATAAATCCAATATTAACAATAATCTTTCTTGGTATTAAAAGTTGTTAGGTTCTAGTTTTCATAAACTTGGATAATTTTAAGTTGTTAAAAGTTATGTATTAAGTTAATAAGTTATAGAGTTTTCTAAAGAAGGCACAGAGTTTTAATCCTTACTTCTTTTTTTCTTACAAATATGTTTGAAAAAATATAATGTGTGTATGTTCTTTTCTACTAAATTATGTTTAATAAAAGTTTCTTTACGAATCCCTTTGAAATACTTTCCTGCAACCTGTGGTTTTGCCGTTTTCCTTTGTGTACTGGACTTATTTGATTGCCATAAGTTGCTCTAAATGCTGGGCTGCTATTAGATACCTATGTGACGGCAGACTGGGCTCACCTTGCTAAACCCAATTAAAAATTGGAAAGAAAACAAATGTTGAATTTATAACGTCGATGATACCAGCAGGTAAATTTTGTCTGCACAATGTAAACTAAAAACTGTCTTATCTTTGTGGGATCTTGGTTTATGGTCAACAGAACCATAACCAGAGATAGTAAGCCTTAGGCCTGGTTTTTCAAATGAAAGTTAACTTGTAGGTTAGCAAACCTTAGGTTGTGTTTTTCGTATCAATTATAATTTCTGGTTATAGTAATGGAACCTAAGGGGGTCTATTGGGAACTAAATAAGATAAAGCTGGGACTAGGCCTAATCGATAGGCACTGGCGTCCCATTAAGCATAGTAAAAGTCCTGACCCCTCCCGGGAACATTGTCAAAATGGCGCCGCCATCTTGAATTTTTGCAAGTTTTTTCTTTTCTTCTTAATCAAGCGTTTTTCGAAAAAAAGTTAAGACAAAGAAAATGTAGAGAACTAAATAAATAAGATGGTGTGTGTACGAAGGCGTAGAGAGGACATGCCATCCAAAACTTTTTTTATCTTATTTACACTTTCGCTGTAAATATTTACACTTTTGCTGTAAATATTTACACTTTCCCTGTAAATATTTACACTTTCTCTGTAAATATTTACACTTTCGCTGTAAATATTTACACTTTCGCTGTAAATATTTACACTTTCCCTGTAAATATTTACACTTTCTCTGTAAATATTTACACTTTCGCTGTAAATATTTACACTTTCGCTGTAAATATTTACACTTTCGCTGTTAATATTTACACTTTCTCTGTAAATATTTACACTTTCTCTGTAAATATTTACACTTTCGCTGTAAATATTTACACTTTCGCTGTAAATATTTACACTTTCGCTGTTAATATTTACACTTTCTCTGTAAATATTTACACTTTCGCTGTAAATATTTACACTTTCGCTGTAAATATTGTGAAGTATACCGTACGACTTTTATCAGTGTTAATACTGTTGGTATTCTACTTATATAGATAGTGTGTACTGTTCGTTCTAAATGAATGATATTGTGAAATCCTATCATCAACTGGGACTCCATCAACGCGAAATTGTAGCTTGTTTACTGTATAACCACAATATATCAATCAGCGAAAGACAACTCCGTAGGATTTTAAGAGACCAAAATTTGTTCAGACGAAGGCATTTTACAGATGTCTTAGCAGTAGCTCAATTTATTCAAGATCAAATCGCTACACATGGTCAACTACACGGTTACAGGTGGATGCATCTGAAATGCATTCAAAATAATTTCACTGTCACCCAGGAAACAGTTCGTCTATTGTTAAAAGAGTTAGATCCAGTTGGGCTTGACTACAGGACAAGACGTAGATTACGAAGACGACTATACTATAGTAAAGGACCTAATTACTTATGGCATATTGACTGTTACGACAAGTTGAAACCGTACGGAATTTGCATCAGTGGGTGCATCGATGGTTACTCTAGATACATCATTTGGTTAAAAGCTGGTATTAATAGCAATGACCCAGCCATAATAGGACATCATTATATGGAAGCGATTAAACTATTGGGTGGTTGTCCTCACACTGTTAGAGCTGATATGGGTACGGAGAATGGGGTAGTGGAGGACATTCAGACCTATCTCAATGACCTTAATGAAGGATTACCACCATTTTTATATGGCACAAGTCCTGCAAACCAACGCATAGAAGCATGGTGGTCAATCTTAAGAAAACACCATTCTCAATTTTGGCTCAATTTGTTTAATGGTCTTAAGGATTATGGACTTTTCTCTGGATCTTTTATAGACAAATCACTAATTCGCTTTTGCTTCTTAAAAATAATTCAGGTGGGTTTGTATCAGCTTATCATGTTCCTATTTTTGGCTATAAAATTGTACCTACTAAAATGAATGAAATAATATTTGTTTTCAGGATGAACTTGAGACTGTCGTTATGGAATGGAATCTTCATCCCATTAAATCCTCCAAAAACAGCATAGCTCCTAAAGGTCGTCCTTTCATGATGTTTCATGCTCCCCAAACTTTCAATGCCACAGATTACTTACATTTTGCATCTCACGAAGATACCGTTTTTTGCGAAGAGGCCTGCAGAAGCCCTGGCATTCTTCCATGTGACCCAGATATATATGAACTCTCCATAATTCTTATGGTAGAAGAGCAATGGGTTATGCCAGTTGATCCTGATGGTGCTATTGACTTATACGTAGGTTTAAGAAGAAAATATTTAAACTTAATTGAGTAACGTTTTGCTAAGAGTATAAGTTATTTTTGCAACTAGTGGGTTAAATGCAAAATAATCATAAGAGTGTGTTTTTGCAGAACGAAGCATTAGCCGAGTTCTGTAATCACACGAGTAATGCATTAACCTGCTTATTGCTAAAATTTTTTATCTACGACTGATAAAATTTGATAAAAGTAGTTTTCTTTTTTTTTCGAAATTACCTATATATTCACCGTACCTCTGGCCTAAATTCACAGGCACATTCTACTGACCAAAACAATAAAAAAGTTCATATGAAGTCATGTCCGGAAATGCCCCCTTAAAAAGTGAGGTACATACTTCCAAAGTCATAGGAATTCAACGGATTTTCACGTGAAATAATACCAAGACATGAAATTATCACAAATAATAGGAAGCATTTTCAGACATAGGTACTTCATATGAACTTTTTTTTGTTTTGGTCGGTAGAATGTGCCTGTGAATTTTGGCCAGAATATGGTGAATATATAGGTAATTTCGACCAAAAATGAAAACTACTTTTATCAAATTTTATCAGTCGTAGATAAAAAATTTTAGTTGAAGATTAATCTAACCAAATTAATCTTCTACTCCTCAAGATGCTGACGTTGTCAGCGAAGCACGTGTCGAGTTTAATTACTGTGTCACTGTCTTTTGGCATGTACGGGGTTAACTTATTAAGAATTCATAGTGGTGATAATGTAAGTAACGCTAATGCATTATTTTTTGCGTAAGTAATTGTAATTGTAATGAATTACCTTCAAAATGTAATGTTCCAATCACTGATATTTTGCTTAATTAAACTTTTCATTAAAAAATTAAAGTTTTTATTTCTATTAAAAATCATTACAAACAGAAGTAACAAAGTGGTCGTAATTATTAAGTTGTTGAAATTAAATGGCATTCATTGTCCACTCATTGCTAAGCAATATCTGGTTAAACTCACTTCGGAGTTCAACAAAACTTTCATATGTATAAGGAAGCTCAAGCAATCTAGCACAAGTATGAGCTTTGGGTCTTCTAGAAAAGCCCATACTTCCCACGAAGGCAACTTCAATGCAGGAGTAAACAACATCTGCTCCCGTGCAGAACCTTAAGAAAGCTGATCGCAGTTTTAAATCAGACTCCTTAATGTATTTTTTCAGAAACGTAAAAGCAGCAGTTTTTTCTGGAGTCATTTCACCGTCAAGTACCGTTAACTTCGATATTATGTTTTTAGGATTAGGATCTAATTCCTTATATAGATCTTTAAGACTGGACTTATCAATAATATGAGAATCTAGAACCTCTTGGAAACATTGAATAACAAAATGCTGTGTTTGGATAAGCACCTTATGAGCAATGTCAACTATCAAATTTTTAAAATTGGCTTCAGTTGGTATCCACTTAGATTGATAAGCTTCTAAAAACTCCATCAATTCGTCCTTGTCGATATCTGCAAAATTCCTTAAGCCGCTCTTTCAAGTTTCACGTTCAGTTTCATTAACGTATTGCAGAAAATTTTCGATGAGGCTTTCTTGACTTGGGGTTCTCTTTAAACATGTCTCTAAGAATACACAAGCAATTTGAATTGGAAAATATTTCTCCTTCACCCAACCTTCCTGCAAAATTGTAGCAATAATTTTCCACTTTTTATAGCCGTAGTCATGCCTAAGGTAAGGAACCTTGCACAGTGTACCAGTAGTACAATTTTCATAGAAAAAATTCCAAAATTCAGATAAACAATCCCTGAGAACTCCTCCCACATCTACGGCCGCCTCTTCCTGACCATTTGTTTCAATCATATGTATTTCAACATTTTGGAAATTAGTCAAGGATTGCTTTTCAAATATTTCCAAAAGATCATTAAAGACCTGTCCTCGATGTAAATATATAACTGTTGGCATATCTTCAAAATACTCGTTTGGCTCATTTCTCAACATTCTGTTACCAATTTGCTCATCAGAAATAGCTGTGAGACTGGAATTATTGATTTCCGTAGTAAATGACTTAAACAAAAATTAAATTTACTAGAGTAGGTAAGTAATTATACAAAACATTTATCTACTTACTACTTCAGACGGGAATGTACTAGAATTAAGAGAAGTTCATGTGGGCAAAACATTCCAATCGGCATCTTGTACTAAAAATACATCTTGACTTTCTGTATTTTCTTCAGTATTTTCATTCTGAAACGATTTAAGTCAAAAAAATATTAGCAAATCTGAATTAAGAACAATATATTTACCCCTGTTTGAAGAATAGAAAAGAGATACTGTCTGCCTATGTCTTCCAAATCAGAATCTTTTTCTTTTCCCTGTATATCTTCCTTAAATTTTGAGGATTCTTTAGGATCTCCATCATCATCATCAGATGAGAGAACGTAATAAGACGAACGAGACCGACCAAAAATATTGACCTTAACGCTACTATCGGAGGATTCTGACTTCTAAAATTTATAAACAGAGAATAGGTAATAAATATTATTTCAATATCAAAAATGATCATACATTTTCAATCAAGCTAAATTGTAAATGTTATCGTAATAAATACTAATAAACTGTAACTATGATGTTGAAAACCTTGAAGATCGAGTAATAGGCACCAATCATTAGTTAAGTACAAAGCTTACCTCCTTCAAAGGTTCCACTACTTTGGTGTATAAATAAAATCTCAATTTCGTTAACTGTGTGGTTTCAAAACAATCCTCGACTGTTAAATTTGCATTCAGATCTTTTAGATTATAATCCACAAGTTTTGTTTCAAATTTCTTAAGGGGCCCCTTAGAAGATTTCCCGTTCGGAAAAAACAGAGAAATTGCTTTTTGTTTTATATCTTCAACCGTGGATTTTCGATCCATATCCACTTGTCTTGTCCCCCCACCTTGCAAAGAGCGCACATGCACATTCTTATGACCATCATTAGTAATCCATCCCAAATTTACAGCACGCATAGGTTTTTTTTTATACTTCTTGCGAGGTACTGCTTGAGGACAGGTTTGAGGCATTTCAAAGCTTTCTGATTCTGAAGCCCTTTCATTTTTTTTCTTTATTTTGTTCAATAATCTATCAACAAGACATTGTCTTTTAGGTGTCAATTTCTTTTTGCAAAAATCAACTATGGAAATTCTATCGCCTAATTTGGGAAGGAATGTTTTCAATTTATTTTCAGGCATCACGGCAATGGTAGAAGCATTTATCTAAGTCAAAAGGGAAAAAATGTAATACATACTTATTTTAGCTACCATAAAGCCTTGCACAGTGCACCTTAAATTTTAGTTTTATTAATTATGTAGGTGAATAGCTACTCACATTTTCCTCAATAAAGTGAGCAATAATCTTTTCATCTAGATTTCTAGATTTTTAAAATTCTATAAAATCTGATTTTGGTTCCATAATCTGCAACAAGTAAACAATGCATAATTGATTGTAAAACATTCCGGCAGCTAATAAGCAATCTATGTAGACCACTAGAAACAGTATGTAATACGTATAAGTTAAGTTATTATTAAAATAACCACACCAATTGAGGTTAAGTTACAGGTGGTTTTGGTGTAGACGCCGACCGTCTATGTCAGTCTCACCGAATCCACAGACAATCAAGGTTGGAATTGAATATCACAAGGAATATGGTGATAAGGTTGTCATAGTTACCTACATTAATATTTTTATTCCAAGGAAGTTCCACATTCGCGTCACCACTATAAATGCAATAAGCAAAGGCTTTCGCTGTAAATATTTACAGCGAAAGTGTAAATATTTACAGAAGAAAGTGTAAATATTTACAGGGAAAGTGTAAATATTTACAGCGAAAGTGTAAATATTTACAGCGAAAGTGTGAATATTTATAGGGAAACGGTAAATATTTACAAAGAAAGTGTAAATATTTACAGGGAAAGTGTGAATATTTACAGCGAAAGTGTAAATATTTACAACGAAAGTGTAAATATTTACAGGGAAAGTGTAAATATTTACAGCGAAAGTGTAAATATTTACAGCAAAAGTGTAAATATTTACAGCGAAAGTGTAAATAAGATAAAAAAAGTTTTGGATGGCATGTCCTCTCTACGCCTTCGTATGTGTGTGTGTGTTTGAAGTTCGTATCTTTTATAGTTTTGGAGATACAATAAAAATAGTTTCGGACTTATTTTGGAAACTTCTATATTACATACATGCATACAAAGTTTGGCAAACAAATATGCGTATTTGAAATTAAAATTAAACTTGTGCTTTTACAGGTAAGCTTAAAAATAAAATTTGGCTTGGTTAGGAGGAAATTCGGGAGTAGGAATTGTTATGCGGAAAAAAGTAGGACAGAGTGTAGAAAATTTCTTACAGCAAAGTGACAGGGTAGTTATGGTTAGGTTAGATTCGAAACCTGTAAAAACAGTAATAATACAGGTATATATGCCCACTTCTAACTACAGTGATGAGGCCGTAGAGACAGTTTATAGTGATATTGAATATGTGCTTGATTTTGTGAGAGGACACGAAAATTTAATAATTATAGGAGATTTCAATGCAATCGTAGGCACAGGGCGAGAGGGCGGAATAGTTGGCCCATAAACCAAACATACCTAGACGTTTCACGCTTATGTAATGACCTTGAATAAAAATTTAGTTCACTTCCCAAATGCAGAGGGCCAACAATAAAGTTTTGCGCATGCCCCGCAATTGTCAGTGCTTGTCAATTGATTCAACCGTTCATTTTGAATTCGAAGTGCGGTGTGTTTTCTGTTTTGTTTTTGTGTCCAAAGTTATTAATATTGAAGTGTCTTCAGCATCCAGTTTTATCAGTTGTTTATAGTTAGTGAAGATTTTAAAGTACTGTTGTTTAAAATAAAGTTGATAGTGAGTTTCAGCAAAAACTTAATAAATTGTGAAAAGCGAAAAAATGCTGACATCGTAAGTAATAATATGCTTTTCTATTAAGTTCAGCCAATTTTGCTTTAATGTGTATTGTCTGCGCTCTGCGTACCTACCAAGTACCTCATCTAGTAAAACTTTTATTTTTGTTATGTGCTAGGTTTCTTTCCTATCCTAAAAGATTATAATTAACCACTAAATTAGGTGAATTTATCAGCAAAGCGGGTGTCTGCTAAAACAGGAATATTTTATTATGAGAAATGCATACTTCAACACAACCCCAATAAAGTTTTATGATGTATTCTGCACCCTTCTTAAATTTCAGAGGCTCTTATCTACCTGCATATTCCAGTGCCTATTACTATATCATAAGTATTTATAATACATAGTTATTTTTTACTCATTTATTGTTTACTTTTGTAGTTTATTCTTGCCCCTTTTTCAATTTCTTGTTTCCAGCATAATTATTGAAGGAAATATATTTTTCTTTACCTACAGGTTCGGATTGTTAGGAGGTGGACGTGGTACTGGACCGATCAAGGACTGCTGCTTACCGGGATGTTGGAAACCTGTATCTCCTCTGCACAAGTTTCCAAACCCGAGAACAGCTGAACGATTTCAGCGTTGGCTTGAATGTGTAGCATCTGCGATGCTTATGAACATGGAGCCACAAGAAAGGATTTGTCACCGTCACTTTGAAGATAAATTTACCTATTTGTCTGGTAGATTATCAGTTGACGCAGTTCCAACTTTGCATATGCCTGGTAAATTAGAGTTTCTTGTTTAATAGAGAAATACATTCTTGATAAAAGTGATAGGTACTAAATTCAACTATTTTACAGCTGATGGGCAAATGCAAATTCTCCAAGAACAACCCATTCCAATGGAAACTGATGAACTTCAGGAATTACCAGGTGCAAAAACGTTTCTCTTAAATTTTGCATTTCCTTATTGCTTTTTAAGAAGTTCAGTTGTTTATTAAATTATGCATATATAAAATTTTAACCTGCATAATAATCATGTATTTTACAACACATATCCTTTTCTGAGAGCATCAAACTGGCTACGTCAGGGATAGTCGGGTGGTGAAACAAAATGTTAAGCAATAGTTCGTTTGCCGAATATAAATTTAAAAATCAATTTTCCATTTTATTTATAAATCTTTCCAAGAAAATGTTAATACAACATAATTAAAATGAAATTATTTTGCGCATTGTCACAAGAAGCATTTATTTATTTCATTTTAGTTGCAACTTTAATCATTTCATCTTAACTAACTTTTATGATAATTACTGCAAAGTAAATTTTGGTTTTAAAATTTTATTTTATGTATAAAAGACCCACAAACAATTACTATTTTCAAAGAGCCATATAAATTTAAATCTTAAATGTAAGTGTTGATTTTAGTTAGTTATTAGTTAGATTTTAAGTATTACTTGTAAGCGTTGATACAATATTAGATGATTTACTTACTGACTAAGTTCTGTGCGATCCAGGTGAATTCTCAGAAATTCAAGGAATCTGTGTAGTATGCATCAGGGTGTTGAAAAAAGAGGTTTCAATATTTGGAAGGCACGTAATATGATCAACAGGAAGTTAAAAAGTCTAAATAAATATGGGTCTGCAGACCAACCGTTTCCGAGATATAAGCGATTTAATTTTTCGATAGTTAATTTCAATATTTTGTTTATTATTCAATATTCATCACGACATAATAATTATCAAAGAAGATTTTCGAAATGTCCTCCTTCAACAGCGACACAGGATCTACATCTTCTTAGAAAGGATCTGCATACCCTTTCAAAAACTGCCAGTTATCATTGAATTGTTCGACGACTTTGTACAATCTGCAGCTGCAACTCATCAAGGTTATTTACTGGTGTTACGTATTCTAAACTTTTTCAACACCCTGTATAAATAAAGAATAAATTTTAAAAAAATTGTGGAAGTATTTCATATTTTGTAAGAACTTTATTTTATTTTTTTATTAGTAATTTAGCTGTATGAAGTTGCAATACAATTTGTATTATTCATAAAAAGTATTAGGTATTTATATTAAATTTAAAAATATAATAAACATTTAATGTTCGATGTTTCAGCCCCATCTGGGGCCTTTGTCAAAATTTATTAAAAATTGTATAAAGTATAAAAATTATTAAATAATTTAACAAAATTAGAATAATATTCAAATTAAACAATGTTTTTAATATCTGAGTGTAGTTGCTATCATCATCATAAGGTTCTCAGTCCGAAGACTGGTTGGACGCGTACCTCCATTCTTTTCTATCCTGAGCTAACCTACGCATTTCCCTAAAAGTAGAACATCCTACATCCCTAACTATTTGAGAGCAGTAGTCTAATCTAGGCCTACCCCTACCTCTTTTCATTCCTATCTCTGACTCTAGTATGTCGCGAACTATTCCTTCGTGTCTTAGAAGGTGTCCTACCATCCTATCTCTCCTACTCTTTATTGTCTTCCATAGCTTTCGCTTTTCCCCAACTCTTTCTAATACTTCCCTATTGCTAACCTTATCTATCCACGGTATCTTCATCATGCGCCTGTAGCACCACATTTCAAACGCTTCTACTCTTTTTCGATCCGCTTCCCCTATTGTCCAAGTTTCGCACCCGTATAATGCCGTACTCCATACATACGACTTTAAGAGTCTCTTCCTAGTCTCAATATTAACCGTTCTCGAACATAACAGTTGTTTCTTTCTGTTAAACGCAACTCGGCCCTGCGCTATTCTTTGTTTTATATCTTTAGTACTCCTACCGTCTTGAGTTATTTTACTTCCTAAATAGCAGAAATCCGTGACCTCCTCTATCTTCTCATTTCCTATTTGTATGTCAACTTTAATTCTATTTTCACATCCCCTACATACCAAAATTTTAGTTTTCTTTTTATTGACTTTCATGCCATAGCCCTGTGTCAAAACTGCTTCCATTTCATTCAAAGCCGCTCCTAGTTCTTCTTTGCTAGATGCTAACACTGCTATATCATCCGCAAATCTGAGCATGTTAATAGTTTGACCCTGTACGTTAATCCCTGAGGCTGTTCTGTCCTTAACAATATTAATAGTTGCTATGGTGATTTGGAAAGTTTACTTTATACAAATAAAATTCAATATAAATTTGGAGTATGTTTGAAAGAAAAAGAAACCAATAAAATGACCATAAGTACCTACCTACCAAATTATTGGATCAATATATTTGTTGTCAATGTAAATGTTGCCAATGTTTCATTTTAGCAATCAAACCATCCAAAACAATGTTTTTTTATATTATGTTTTGATGGCTTGATTACTACAAGGTTATTGGCAACATTTATATTGTCAATAAATATATTATCCAATAAAGACTGCAGAAGTTCCTATAATTGGCAGTAGTGGCGCTGCTGTATGTGACCATGAATAGGGCTTCTATAAATGCGTTAGTCGGTGGTAATCGCGATCACGCTGCCCTCTGCATCTTAGAAGTCAACTATTAAGTGTCAACTGTCGCTTAACATGCGCGTGAACCGTCTAGGTATGTTTGGTTTATGAGTTGGCCCCTTTGGATTAGGCAATAGGAACGATAGGGGAGTTAGACTGATAGAGTTCTGCGATAAACATAACTTAACGGTCGCGAACACTCTATTTCACCATCATGTTAGGAGATGCTATACGTGGAAGATGCCAGGAGACTTAGGGAGATATCAAATAGATTACATTCTCGTTAGGCAAAGATTTAGAAATCAAGTTAGGGATTGTAGAAGTTATCCAGGAGCAGATATAGATAGTGATCACAACATAGTCGTTATGAAAGCCAATCTTAAATTTAAGATTTTGAAAAAAAGAAGCGGAAGAAGGTATCTTGACCCAGAGAAACTAAAAGATGATGATATGCGCAATAAGTTCGAGAAAAAGACAAACGAAGTACTAAAGGGCACGGGTGGAAATATTGTTACGGACATAGAGGCAGAATGGAATTGCATTAAAAATAGTTTAGTTTCCTCAGCTAGGGATATTTTGGGTCATAAACAGAATGAAAGTAGGAAACCCTGGATAACAAAACATATTGTGAGTCTAATAGAGGAAAGGCGAAAATATAAAAATAGGTTAGATGAAATAGGGAAACAAAGATATAAGGTGATCAAGTGGGAAATTATTCGGAAATGTAGGAAAGCGAAAGAGCAATGGATCGATAATAAATGCAAAGAAGTGGAAGATAAGTTCGAAGTAGGAAAGACTGATGAAGCATATAAAATAATTAGGAGAAATTTTAGAGAAATTGGATCTAGTACCAAAAACATTAGAAATGAGGCAGGAGATATCCTAATCGGAAGCGGGGAGAAGGCAGATAGGTGGAAAGAATATTTAGGAAACTTATATGCGGGACAGGAAGTGCAAGATATATTAGAAAGCGAAAGCAGTGTAGAGGGGGATAACCTAGGGAGTCCTATAATGAGAGAAGAGTTTGAGATAGCACTAAAAAGTTTAAGGAATAATAAAGCACCAGGTATAGATGGCTTGCAGGCAGAAATCTTAAAGTGCGCAGGTCAAGAGGTAATAGATCGTTTATTTAAATTAGTTAGTCGCATATACCTGACAGGCGAGATTCCAGAAGATTACAAACGGAACATCATAGTAGCTTTGCCAAAATGCGAAAATGCGAAAATTTTAGAACTATCAGTTTAACTTCCCATGCGTCAAAAATTTTAACTAGAATTGTGCAAAGAAGGATGGAGAAAAAGGCGGAAGAAATATTAGGAGAAGATCAGTTCGGATTTAGACGAAATAGAGGAACGCGCGAGGCCATTCTAGCTTTACGAGTAATTATAGAAAAAACGATAGAAAAGAGAAAGAGCGTCTATATAGGATTTGTAGATTTAGAAAAAGCCTTCGACAATGTAAAATGGGGGAAGATGTTCGAAGTGCTGAGAAAGGTAGGGATGAAATACAGGGACAGAAGAATAATACATAATCTCTACAAAGAGCAAAAGGCAGTCATAGAATGTGAGCAGGAACAAAGGGAAGTAGATATCCGGAAGGGAGTGAGACAGGGATGTGCATTGTCACCTCTAGTTTTCAACTTATATATCGAAGATGCGATTAATATTGTTAAGGAAAGAACAGCCTCAGGGATCAATGTACAGGGCCAAACTATTAACATGCTCAGATTTGCCGATGATATAGCAGTGTTAGCATCTAGCAAAGAAGAATTAGGGCGGCTTTGAATGAAATGGAAGCAGTTTTGACACAGGGCTTCGGCATGAAAATCAATAAAAAGAAAACTAAAATTTTGGTATGTAGGGGATGTGAAAATAGAACTAAAATGGAAATACAAATTGGAAATGAGAAGATAGAGGAGGTCGCGGATTTCTGCTACTTAGGAAGTAAAATAACTCAAGACGGTAGGAGCACTAAAGATATAAAACAAAGAATGGCGCAGGGCCGAGTTGCGTTTAACAAAAAGAAACAACTGTTATGCTCGAGAACGGTTAATATAGAGACTAGGAAGAGACTCTTAACGTCGTATGTATGGAGTACGGCATTATACGGGTGCGAAACTTGGACAATAGGAGAAGCGGATAGAAAAAGAGTAGAAGCGTTTGAAATGTGGTGCTACAGACGCATGATGAAGATACCGTGGATAGATAAGGTTAGCAATAGGGAAGTATTAGAAAGAGTTGGGGAAAAGCGAAAGGTATGAAAAACAATAAAGAGTAGGAGAGATAGGATGGTAGGACACCTTCTAAGACACGAAGGAATAGTTCGTGACATACTAGAGTCAGAGATAGGAATAAAAAGAGGTAGGGGTAGGCCTAGATTAGACTACTGCTCTCAAATAGTTAGGGATGTAGGATGTTCTACTTTTAGGGAAATGCGTAGGTTAGCTCAGGTGAGAAAAGAATGGAGGTACGCGTCCAACCAGTCTTCGGACTGAGAACCTTATGATGAGGATAAAAATATAAATAAATAATAATAATAATAAAGAAAATACAACAGGTATAAGAAACATAAACAAACCTATCAACCCATTTAATTTTCCTCGTCATCAGAATCTGGTTCTTGTAATGGCAATTCCGGAGAGTTTTCGCAGGAATTGCCATGACAAAAACCACATAGATTAGAGCAAAGTACATTCGCCTTTTTGCAACTGGTTTGGCAGTTGCAATAAATCATCTTTAAAATAAAACTTGGAGTAATATTTGACTCCATCGTGACCGGTGTAAGTCTATTGCCGTCATTTTTCCAACCCCATTTCATGGGATCGTCGAAAAATCCCAGCCACACCTGTACTTGTAGATACATATATGTATCCGAAAAATATGATATTTTGCTGCTTCACTGGACGGTGGTAAAGCAGCAAAGTCAAAATATTGCTGTTAATGTTTTTTTGCTGTAAGGCTATTGAATAACAAAAATCTTAAATTATTTAAAGAAGTGGCTGGTCCTTTATTGTAAAGTCGGATTAAAAACTTTTCACCGATTCTAAATACATCTTGGGCCACGTGAGAAACTGAGTCCACCAGAGAGCAAAATCCAAACATTACTTTAGTGGGTCAAAACTAGTGACGGGCAAAACCGGATGATTTCGATAACCGGATTTTCGAATTATGGATGAATTCAATATTCGGATGATGATCCGGATTATTTATCATCCGTTTCAAATCGCCTTTCATCTGGCAAGGTTGATAAAAAAAATTTAAATTCAGTTCGCCTTTAAAGATAATAGAATATTATTTCATTTATGTTGTTTTTTTTTCATATTTTTGTTTTTAAGGAATTTATTTTTGTTCTTATTTAGAAGTTTACCCTTGAATTATTATTTTCTTGGATTAAAATATTTAACCAGGTACTGTTTATTACCGTTTGTTTTATTAAATAAATGGTATTTAATTTAATGGAAAGTATACTTTTTCCGATTCATGCGATGCGTCCGATACCAGGTCGGGAACGCTTAGCTTTGTTCCATTCCGCCGAAGTCGGATGATCATCCGTTTATCTGTATTCGCCCGGCCCGGCCACAGTCGGACTCGGTTCTCGCTTTCACATTGGCTTCGACTCGACGCGGCTGCGAGTTCGGATGATTTTGCATCCGGATATAAAACATAACCGGATTAATCCGATTTTTTTGAGAATCGGATTATGGATGATTTTTAATCCGGATTCGCCCATCACTAGTCAAAACACTGACCTGCTGATTCTACTGCTCTATTTTTCCAAGACACAAGACACATGCTAAGACGTGGAAAACGGAAAACAACAGACAGGCTGACTCACATTTTGGACTTACAGGAAAAACTAAAACCGATTCTAAACAATATTCTTTTTATTCACGCCGCAGGAGGTTGTGATACTCTTCAGCCTTGCACAATATTGGCAAAATAAAACCTCTAAAAGTGTTTAAGAAATCTCCAGAACTGCAAGACGACGTTACTATTTTCATGAACCCTCACACGGCGCAAGAAGATGTATTTAGAATCGGCGAAAAGTTTTTAATTTGACTTTACAAGAAAAGACCAGCCACTTCTTTAAATAATTTAAGGTTTTTGTTATTCAATAGCCTTACAACAAAAAAACATTAACGATAATTTTGACTTGGCTGCGTTACCACCGACCAGTGAAGCAGCAAAATATCATATTTTTCGGATACATATATCTACAAGTAGGTATGGGAGTGACTGGGATTTTCCCACAATCCCATGAAATGGCATTAGACTTACACCGGTCACGATGGAGTCAAATATTGCTCCAAGTTTCATTTTAAAGATGATTTATTGCAACTGTCAAACCAGTTGCAAAAAAATTTGCAGCTGCAAAAAGGCGAAATTACTTTGCTCTAATCTATGTGGTTTTTGTCATGGCAATTCCTGCGAAAACTCCGGAATTGCCATTACAAGAACCAGACTCTGATGACGCGGAAAATTAAATGGGTTGATAGGTTTGTTTATGTTTCTTATACCTGTTATATTTTCTTTATTAGTATTAGTATTTATATTTTTATCCTAACCAAGCAAAGGCAAAAGTTTAATTTTAATTTCAAATGCACATATTTGTTTGCCAAATTTTGTATGCATTTTTTGTAATATAGACTTTTCCAAAATAAGTCTGAAACTGTTTGTGAATCTTGAAACCGGTCAATAAAATAATTTTTATAGTTATTGGTAGTACGCATAGTAATTTTCTATTTCATCAAGTCTGAAACTATTTTTATTGTGTCTCCAAAACTATAAAAGATACAAACTTCAAACACACACCATTTTATTTGTTATTTAGTTCTCTACATTTTCTTTGTGTTAAGTTTTTTCGAAAAACACGTAGTATTGGAGTTATTAAGAAAAAAAACGTGCAAAAATTCAAGATGGCGGCGTCCTTTTGACAATGTTCCCGGTAGGGGAGGGGTCAGGACTTTTACTATCTTTAAGGGGACGCTAATACCTATTGATTGAGCATAGTCTCAGCTTGATATTATTTAGTTCCCAATTCACCATTAGGGACCCCCTTAGGTTCCCGTGCT
Organism: Xestobium rufovillosum; assembly: GCA_963966045.1. NCBI lineage: Eukaryota > Metazoa > Arthropoda > Insecta > Coleoptera > Ptinidae > Xestobium > Xestobium rufovillosum. Next base: position 38,370,329 of record OZ014494.1, on the reverse strand, counting down.
ATTAAGGTAAGTACAGACCGGCCAACAAATTGTTGCCAACATGTTGATATTGGTGTTTCTGAATGAATCCCGTCAACTAGCAACAAGTTGATGGATACTCGTCAAGAGCGGGCGGCAAGACATCAAAGAAAGTTGTTGCCTGTTGCTTGTATACGTGTTTTCCATTTCAAGTGGATAACATCGCTCTGTCTGGACGGTGTTGTCAACAAGTGGCTAGTAGGTACCTTAAGAGTACGGCAAAGCAGGTCAAAAGTTACACCTGCGGGGCATCGGGTCGGTGAGGTATCTGTTAAGGTAAGTACAGACCGGTCAACAAATTGTTGGCAACATGTTGCCAACATGTTGATATTGGTGTTGTTGTCTGCATGTATCCCGTCAACTAGCAACAAGTTGATAGATACTCGTCAAGAGCGGGCGGCATGACATCAAAGAAAATTGTTGCCTGTTGCTTGTATACGTGTTTTCCATTTCAAGTGGATAACATCGCTCTGTCTGGACGGTGTTGTCAACAAGTGGCTAGTAGGTACCTTAAGAGTCCGGCAAAGCAGGTCAAAAGTTACACCTGCAGGGCATCGGGTCGGTGAGGTATCCATTAGAAATCGGAGCAAACTATCAGCATAGATTAATATAAGTACGTACTTACTTTGTAAGTATATTAATCTATGCTATCAGCTTTGTTGCAACACCGTCGCGCTAAACACATTTATGGACACAAGAACAACGCACATTCAAAGCCCGCGCTTTCGGTACCTAGTGAATGTGACAACGCCGCTCTGAGTTTACGCTCACTCGCTACGCGGCGGCAGCACATACCAAGGCATATTTTGCGTTTGCAGTGATCTCGCTGTACCACGATTAAACCTTCATCCTAGTAAATTTAACAACACGAAAGCCTGATTATGGTAGAAGGTATATTTCATGTCTCTATTGAAACAATTTTTCGAAAACTGTAAATTTCTTGGCGTTATGCACGCGTAAAATTGGCTAATTTCATGAGTGAGCTGACACTTTCTAAGATAAAATTTTTAACTTTTCTTTCTATAGAAACACAAAATAAAGTTTCGTTTATAAACTGTCCAAAATTCAACACTTCAGTTTTCACCGTTTAGAAACAGGTACATTAGACTCGTAAACGAATCGCCTGTAGCTATACAGGGTGATTCAGAACGGGCGTGCCAAATTAAAATGGGTGCTAGAGGAACTCCAAATAAGACGAAAAGTTTATATGAACATATTATGTTCTAAAGTGACTACTAACAAAGATACAGGGTGTAAAAGTTTTAATATTTTTTTAATATCGTAATGTACTTAATAATTCATTTGTTTTCTCGTTTTTCTTGTTAGTTTTGTTAGTGTTATTCTTAATAAACCATTTTTTCCATTTTCACTTTCCTTACATATCGGTGAAGCCATTATTGCATTATGGAAAATTTCAGTGCATGTGCACGATTTCACAAAAAGCTTTTTCATTCAAAAACTAAGCATTTTACGAAAAATTTTGAAGATACCAATTTCTTCCCAAATTGAACGTAGATTTCAAATACATCAATATCACCTGCATTCGCCAGTGGCGTAACATTGGATTGGGGAAATAAATAAACGACCTACCCCGTAGCAACGCTACTGATGGGGCTATCACAGCAATTTTTTTTGGAGAATTAGAACTTGGCAAATGAAAACGACACCTTAAATTTCAACTCAATAACTTTCCTAGTTACTAAGATAATAAAAAAATATTGAAAAAATATTGAAACTTTTACACCCTGTATCTTTGTTAGTAGTTTATCTTTTTTTTTTTTTGTCCGCATATTACATACTGCTTACCTCTGTATCTGTATTCCCTGACTAGCCTGATAACACGCCCAAATGAAGTATCTTATACTATTTTGTCATGTGTTTATAGGTGAATAATAGTATATTATTATATGAGCGATTATGACAACCATTATTCACGAAGATGATGTTTGAGCCCACGAGCCGAAGGCGAGTGGCTCAAATCATCTGAGTGAATAATGGTCATAATCGCGAATATAATACTATACTTTTTCTACACCTATTAAACAAATAAATTAGACTCAAATTTGATAACTTTAATGGAACACTATCATAATACATTAATTTTTATTTTTCAATAAATGGACTACTTACTAGGAATATATATTGAGATTTGTGCAGTTAGTAATATATAAATTTGGAGTTGTCCCTCCTATTGATAAATTCTGGCAGTTTTAGTGGTTGAATTGTTAGTTTGTACGGGTTAATGGGTACCTACTCAACCGAAGTGCATACGTTGGAAAACGTAAACAAGTCATATGGCGAGATACACTTGGCTGTCACCCGAGCGATTGTCAGCTCCAGCAAGAGTTGATCGCGGTCGATATAAAATATCATTGGATCAGGGAAACAGGGATTATTGAATCTATATTTGTGATTGGCGGAAATGCCGTGAATTATGATTTCATAATTCACTACAGTGAATTATGGGTACGATATTTCACGAAGAAAATCCGAATAATTGTCATATAATTAAATAGGTGTAGAAAAAGATTATTATTATTATTATACATATTATTATTATTGCTAACCTTATCTATCACTGGTATCTTCATCATGCGTCTGTAGCACCACATTTCAAACGCTTCTACTCTTTTTCGATCCGCTTCTCCTATTGTTTAAGTTTCGCACCCGTATAATGCCGTACTCCATACGTACGACTTTAAGAGTAACAGTTTCTTTTTGTTAAATGCAACTCGACCCTGCGCTATTCTTTGTTTTATATCTTTAGTGCTCCTACCGTCTTGAGTTATTTTACTTCCTAAATAGCAGAAATCCACGACCTCTATCTTCTCATTTCCTATTTGTGTTTCAATTTTAGTTCTATTTTCACACACCCTACATACCAGAATTTTAGTTTTCCTTTCATTGATTTTCATGCCGTAGCCCTGTGTCAAAACTGTTTCCATTTCATTCAAAGCCGCTCCTAATTTTTCTTTGCTAGATGCTAACACTGCTGTATCATCCGCAAATCTGAGCATGTTAATAGTTTGACCCTGTACATTAATCCCTGAGGCTGTTCTGTCCTTAACAATATTAATATTAATCGCATCTTCGATATATAAATTGAAAACTAGAGGTTACAATGCACATCCCTGTCTCACTCCCTTCCGGATATCTACTTCCCTTCGTTCCTGCTCACATTCTATAACTGCCTTTTGCTCTTTGTAGAGATTATGTATTATTCTTCTGTCCCTATATTTCATCCCTACCTTCCTCAGCACTTCGAACATCAATTCACGTGAATCACAATTTTTGAAGTTTACCGTTTGTCTTGATTTAAATACAAAATGAGTGTTCTATGAAGTAGAAGCTGTTTTTGATGTTATAAGGTCTATGATGTGTTGTTTTCGGTCCTTTTATTACCTCCTCATCATTAATTTATACGTTAATTTCGAAGTCGTTCATATTTTTTATTTACTACATCAAATATGGTGTTGTCAGGGTCATTTACTCAGGTTATGATGTGTAAGTTACTGGTTAACCCAAACCCCAAGTATAAGTTAAAGTTAACCAACAGTTGGAGGTAACCCTGATTTGAAACACATCTAATTGGAAATAACTGAAGGTTTAGCCCTAACTGTCAGTTAACTCGAACTTGAAAAACCGTGCCTAAGTTGTATCTTATTTCACTTTGAGGAGGAAGGTAACAATTATTTACTGTTTGAAACCAAATGAAATACATTTACCCTGTAAACCAGTTTATGCCTCCATAAGCATAAATCTTATACAAATTGCCATTAACCCTTGTGCCACATATTTTTATACTCGTTATTATACATTTTTTTTGTTATAATTATCATGTAACTAATGTATTAGACATTCCTCTAAATTACTTATACCAGTCCCCTATAGCCTACCACTATTCGCTATACCGACACACTTGGCAAGTACATATATAATAATAGAATTAATACAAAATACATAACAGTAGGTACATACACAATTAGAATTAGTTATACAAAATTTGGCTTACCCCTTTTTAGAATATCATATTCAGAATATCATATTCAGGGAAGGAAAGTATTTACTATGAATTCTTAATAAGTTAACCCCCACAGACAGTGACACAGTAATTAAACTCGATACGTGTTTCACTGACGACGTCTGCATCCTCAGGAGTTGAAGATTAATCTAAATCTAATCTTCCATTACATTGCTATAAATACCCAACCCGCACTCCTGAAGTGAAAGGGATCGATAAACCTATAGCAATACCGGATGTCTGGGGTGACAAAAGCTCCAACACTGTTGTCTCCCTAGGTTGTTTGTCAGATTTGGTTACTTTTTGAGTGACTAGACTCATTTCGTCAAAGAAGTTTTTGAAAGTCGATGAACACGAGGAGTTTACAAGTGTCATTTATTAAAATCAGTTTTAATCTGTGAGTGTTTTTGTCTTATACAAGATTTTAAATAGTATTAACGAAACTATGTAGGTATATGGAAGATTGTGTAGTTTTTCCAAACTGTAAACCTCGCTATCGTAAATGTTTATCTGCGGCTGTCGCTTACCTACTGTTTGTCACGGTTTTGCTGATTTCTTCGTAGATGTCCTGAAGATGGAATAAATAAAGATTCTGTCAGCTAGACTGAGATGAAAGAGTTTTCTTAACCTAGTCTCCTGTCTTCTAAGGTTGAATCCTCGTTAGCCATATTGTCTATTATACTTAATTAGATAAAAATTAAAAGGATTAAAATTGATTACCTACGTGATTTTGTTTCATTTTCTTTTAGAAATTTTTGGGAGGGTAGCATATGTTTTAATGATTATTATTAGTGGGCATACAATCAAATTATGAACACAGGAGTTTTATATCTGCGAAAAATCTTAATTTAAAGTGAAATAACGATGTATCAAACAAATGTTTATTTATTTAATATTCTTGCCTGTAAGCTAGAAGGTATTTCATATTTACATTTATCTAATAATCTAAACAGTACATCTCTTGTTTCAGGGGAAATATAACCTTCACCACCGACGAGCTCTTCCCAAAAAGCAACAGCACCATCACAATCATTTCTTTTACCTTAAAAAACAATCAATATTATAAAAACTTATAACCAATGTATCTTAAAATATTGTCATTTCCTTTTCACGAAATTTTTAAAACTGGTTTTAGAGGTAATTTTATGGCAATTTCAAACACGGAAAATGTGACACCTATGAAATACAGAAAATTTGAAAAACGCGACAAGAAAGAAAAAGGATTATGGTCAACATAAAGGACAAAGATGGGCATGTAATAACAGATGAAGACAAGTTAATGGAAAGATGGGAGGAACACTTTAGAGAATTAACTTTATAGAAGAACATGATCTAGAAGAGGAAGAAACATTTATTCAGAACAGAGGAAAGATTAAGCCAATTACAGATGGAGAGGTAACAGCGGCAAAAGAGAAAATAAAAATAGAAAAATCACTAGGGAGGTGACATCACACCAGAGATAATAAAATATATATAACAAGAGCAAATAGCATAGCTACAGAAAATGATGAATGAAGCAATAAAAAGTAAGAATATGCCAACCGACTGGAACACAGGAATAATATTACCGACACATAAAAACGGAGATAGAAGAGATTGTACGAACTACCGGGAATTACATTATGAAGTATACCAGGAAAGATATTGGCAAGAGTAATGGAAGAAAGAATAAGATCAATAATAGATAATACAATAATTGAAGATTCACAATGCCGATTTAGATGTGGGAGAGGTACTCAAGACTTGATTTTCTCTATAAGACAGATTATTGAAAACTCAATTAACAAAAATAGAGAAATACATATATGCTTCGTAGACCTTTAGGAGGGTAAGAAGATAAGATATATGGAACACATTGGAAAAGAGAGAAGTAGACTCAGAAACAACTGAAGTAATAACGGGAATGTATAAAAGCAATAAAAATATTGCCAGAATAAACCCCGAAGAATCCAAAGAATTATATAAAACAAAATTAGAAGTTACGCAAGGATGCGTTCTGAGCCATCTGCTGTTTTCGGCTGTGATGGATGATGCTATTAAGGAGGCAAAGAGAAGAATGAAAGAATTAAAATAGGGTCCTGGAATATGGAAGAAATCAAGATATATAGCAGAGCTACTATATGCAGATGATATGGTGATACTGACGGACATAGAGGAAAACCTACAGCAGAGTATGAGTAAGAGAAATATGTTAGTCATAATCAGTCAATTGACTGATAAACGGGAAATACAAAAAAAAAACATTAAAACAGAAGTGGTGAAGAGAGTGGTGAGATCTTTAATATTATATGGGAGTGAAACATGGACAATGACACACAAAACACAAGTCAAAAATAAATGCAATAGAAATGCGGTTTTTGATCAAAATAGAGGGACGAATGAGGAAAGACAGGATAAGGAATGAAACTTTTAGACAAGAATTCGATAGTAGAGGGGCAGCTGAGATGGTTTGGACATGTGTGCCGCATGTCGGAAGAAATAACGGTGAGAAGGGTATTTGAATCTAAGTCCATATTAAATAATGTAAAGGAGAGGCAAAGAAAAACTTGGAATGGCATGATAAAGGAAGATGTAGAAAAAAGAAATATAAGATGGAAAGAAAGTGGGAAAGTGGCACAAGATAGAAACAGCTGGAGAAAAATATGGAAAGGAATAGAATAATAGTATATTACGTACCGAGGTGGAAAATCTTTCACCACGGCCAAGGGCTAGATAGATGATCAAGGCGCGAAACGCCGTAGTCATCTATAGCGCGAGGCTGGAATGAAATTTTCCAGCGAGGTATGTATACTATTTTATTCACAATCATTAGTTTTAATGAACAATAATTAAGGAATAAATATTTCATTTTATTTTAAACATTGCACTTTTGATAGCTCTTGGTAGGCAGTGAAATTGACATTGACATTTTTATTAATTATTAAACTGACAAGAATCTTTTTGGACAATAAAATAACTGAATATGAAAGAGTATTTCTGGTAGTAAAATATGTCTGGTATTCAGCTGGAGTACACAATACACTCAAGCAGAACTCCCCGAGACCACAGAAAAAACGGTAGGAATTTTTATTCCAAGTTTATTACATACCTACTTAAGTTGGAAAATTTTCCAACCCGGTCGGGAAGTTGAAGTTAGGAATAACCTACTTTCAAACTTTTTAAAAGTTGGCAATTGACTTATTACTAACAGATTGTGAATAAAATATAACTCAACTCTGTATGCTTTACATTTTATTTTATTTAAAATGAAATGCTGACACCTGTGATATGCATTTTGTTTATCGTGTTGTCAATGATAATTCTGTCCAGGCCAGACATATTTATGCTCAAAGGTACCTCATCCGTGTAGAGAAAGTGGAATTTTTAAAAGGCAGACTGCGAATAATGGGCAGTTTCGTAGTGTTAGGACTGCAAAAGTAGAGAAAGTTGTGCTTAATGAAATTGAGGATACTAAGCAAAAGCAGCAGGACATATTAAATTGCAGGATAACAGCTACCAGGGCTGTTAGAAGAGGTTCCATTTCAATTAAGAAACCAGATGTAATTTATACACGGTGGCCCTCTAGCACTTTTTAGCTTGGTTTCTTGTCAATGTGTATTGGAATCGGTGGATAGGTCAACGAGGACCTCAGCCTTGGCAATCTCGGTCCCCAGATATAAATTCATTACATTCTTTTCTTCTGGGAGTCACCTCAAGTCCGGTTTATATGACCCCAATTGAAAATGTTAACGAATTAAGAGATGGCATTATGGCACATTGAGTAACAATTTCAAACACATTTGGTATTTTGAAACGCTTATTTTTGTTATTTTGTACAAGCAGGTAATTGGAAATTTAGGTGACCAAACTATTACGGGCCTGGGCTCGTAACAATCATATTCAACTTCAATATATTATAAAATAAATTACTTACGATAAAGTTTCATTATGCATAACTCTATATAACGTAAGTCTAATCTGTCGAAAGTTAATTTCTCACAAGCTTTGTGAACTGTTAATAAGGCTGTTAGTTTATCTTCTGAAACCCATCTATCATATCTTTTACGAAACATTTCCTTTGATGGCATTGACGTCTCCCACTAAAGTATTATAAACTTTACATTTATGCATGTAATCTTTAAAGCACCTAGTGGCTCCGATTCTGCTTTCTTATGAGACTTCCATTCTTTAATATACCCTATTGCAGTACATGCGTCACTTAAATACTTAATTAAGGTGCTACCCATCACAGCGGCTCTGATTGTTGGATTGGTATCATAGCGGATGTTTGATTTCATGTGCTTTTCCGCCATGTGGTCGATTCTCGCAGCAAGTACTTTTTGCTGTTTTTATAGCAAAAAGGAGGCTTTTAGGCCGAAGTGGGCCAGTCATTTTTAATATTATTTTGTTGAATGTCTCATTACAAAATTTTATGTTTTGTGCATGCAGAAATCTCGAAAGAAAGTAGAATCGGTGCTGCTTGTCCTAATCATAGCCAATCTAACCTTTAAAAATGTCTCGAGTGACTTTTCCATATTTTGTTCTGCAAAGGCATATATTAATGAAGAAACTGCAACTGTTTTGCTATGAACTTTTTCAGTAGCATCCAAGGCTTTTTGAAAAAGTTCCTGTTCTCGAGCTTCTAAAAGTGCACATAATAGTTCTAACTGTAACGGGGTACGTCCAAATTCTTGTGTGCATTGTAGATAGGCTTTAGTTGCATTTTCTAAGTCATTACTGAAAATTACAATGTTAAATACATATTTCAAAGATAATATTGCTAGTCATACCATTTTAGATGTACACGAACTAATGGGCCTAAAATTACATTCGTTGGTTTACAGTAACCACAATTTATAAGTAAACGAAATAACTGTTCTGCCTGTTGCGGATTTCTTGAAGTGTTAAGTAACTGCCAACAGTTTCTTTCTACTTGCACTTCTCCTTTTAGTATTCTGAAATCACAAATTACCAAAAGATATTTCCTTCTGCCAAAACAAGAAAACTGTATTATGAAGGAAAATTGTCTTGAGTTTTCTCAAACTCCCATAGCACATATTATTTTTTAATCCAACTGTTATAGGATATGTTGGGCGTCCCAATAGTGCCGCAGCAGAGTTTTGCGCTTTTATTATGTATTTTAGAGAAAAAACTTGCATAAGGGACTCCTTATTTTTAGTTCTCCGCACTTTAAAATTATTCCCATTTATTTATTTAAGGTTGTCTCAGTTCTTCTGCGCAGCTCTTAACTTTGTTTCTTTTTTAATGGAGCACCTGTATTTTATAACATAAGCTAGTTTTAAAATGACCCAATTGTTAAAACTCAAAGTGATTCATCTATCATTTGAATATATCGTCGCCCTCCTCACGTACTGGCGTAACTGACAATTTTGTGAAAATTGAGTTACGTTACATATATGCATATATCTATAGTGTCTGCACCACCTCACGAAGTGGAGTAACTGCAGCACCAATCTACATAAAAAAAACAACCCATAGGTTATGTTACTGTGTTTAATGCAGTCCTACAAGTGTAAGCGAATTACTTTTTTTTGTTCTCCTGAAAAATTTACCAATTGTCAGTTACGCCAGTACGTGAGAAGGGCGACGATATGACGAAATTCATATAACCCGTTAACGGCTCATTTCAGGGACAATGTTTATTTTTCAAATCTGGAACACAGGGTTGACATTTGGTAGAATGTTTTTGGGACACCTGTATGTAGGTAATTGAAACAAGGCTTCAATTTTTATATACTCGAACAACCAAAAACAGCAAACACAATGTAAACAATTTTTTAAATAAGTAACGAAATATTTACCTATATTCAGCCTCTCCTTTCAGTATTTTCACAGCTTCATCGAATTGGTTTTCTGTTACCATAAGAGTAGCCAAATCTAAGATTTTGAATGTATCTATTTTAAATTTTTTATGCAGTGACTTCAATTCATAGAATAAGTCCAAAGCAGGAACTAGTTTTCCGGACTGAACATAAGAATGCATCATTGAAGCTTTCATACCAGGTGATTCTATATAACCTAAATTAGTTAATTTTTGTCTCAATTCCTCTACTCTTTCTGGATTTCCAATGCCTGAATGTTTTTGGATAAGCCGACGAAGTACTCCTCGAGTTTCCATATTTTTCTGTTCTAATTCTAAAAGGTGGCATTCCAATTGTTCCAAAGTCATGTCTCTCTAAAAAAAGTAACACTGTAAAATAAATATTATATGGTCTGTAAAAGGTCTACCCAAAACAGAATATAGTAGCTTATGTATCACGAGCAACAAATGAAATATTAAGCGTGAGTTCGAAAGTTTCGGGTTGAGATGAAGTCGAGGCCCGAAAAAAACTCAAATGAACACTTAATACATACAAAATTTTTTCTTCGACCGCAAAATAATTTATAATAGTTAGGAAGTCGCAATGGTAAATTATTGCTATATTTTCTACCATGCCAGACGCTATTAATCTTAATGTATGAAACACGAAGAACAAAACTAGGCTATAACAAAGTTGTATCTGGGTCGCAGTGCAGATGGCTCTCTTCAGAAAAGTTTGGGATCGTCTGGTACCCACTCGCGACAATCTAATGTATCTGGCAGTGATATTTTGGCATTCTTCATGATACAAAGACTCAGTAAAATAAAAATCTGTTGGTAGAAAATATGTCACGTGATGCTCCCGCTTAAGATAAGTTTGGGGTTCTGTGGCACCCACTCGCGACTTGTAATGTACCTGGCAGTGTTATTTTCGTATTCCTCATGATGCAAAGAGTCAGTAAAATAAGAATTTGTTGGCAGAAAGTATGCCAGTAGAAACTTTTAATGTAACAGTTAACTTTGAAAGAGCGCCATCTGCACTGCCGCTCAGATACAACTTTGTTATAGCCATATTCTTGTTCCTCGTGTCATATACATTAAGATTAATAATGTCTGGCTTGGTAGAAAATACAACAATAATTTACCATTGCGGTACCTAACTATAACATTAAGAACGCAGTACTCAAGTACTGAAAAACCTAAAATAAAATACCATAGAGAATGACATTTCTCAAAAATTCTACTATCGTAATTGTTTCGTTGCTAGGCAACGTTAGTCACGCTTCCTGTTATAACAGATAGGTATAGGAAGTGAGCGAATATTGCTTAGCAGCGACACCAAGGCGGCGCAATTGTAAACTTTTGGTAGTAACTAAGTGTCAAACTGAGAGAGCAGGTGACACCTCTGTCAGTTTGACATTCCCGCGTAAATTTAAGCAATGGATACTTTAACGTTATATGACAACTAAAACTGCAAAAAATTATAAATGTCAAATCTGACAGCCCAGTACCACCAAAACTTTTAAATGGTGGCGCTGGCTGAAAATTCGCTCACTTCCTATATAACTGACAAAATCCATATTTAATTTGTGCCTTGTTAGGTAGAAATTTTTAGGATTATATACCTATTGTTGCCATGACAAAGAATGAACTGAATTAAAAACAGTAAGACAGTGTGAAGACGTTGATTTAATAGATTGTTTATAAATGCTTGCCTTTAGTGGCTTTTACGAAGTTTCAACTATCTCGCACTTGCACATCGATTGTCTCAGAACTAGGTAAGTATTTGTTTTTCATAGATTACACATCCAGTTGCACACTGGTCAATTTTAAATAAGCGAAAAGACACTATTTTTCTAAAATTTAAAAAGACAGATCATAGTGCATTTCTCTCTATTTTAGTTGAAAACGGTGCTTCTAATCTAACAAATTATGTAGCCATTCCTTAGGTTAGAAATATAAGATTTTTCCAGTAAATAGCTAAAAGATTGAAACTGAATTCCAAATGGGTTTTTTCTATTTTTCACTTTGAAACTGAAAAAGCATGTTTAAAATGCATAGAATTAATGCTATTTTAGTTACATTTACATTGCTCTTCGTTTACTGCTGCAAACTTATTTCACATTTTCTGATACCAGAACAATTTTTTTAATTAAAATCTCAATAATTCAGAAAACAAAATTTTATTTTGTAAACCCTTGCAAAACGCAGTCACCTAAATACTCTGGTAGCATAGGTACTGTCGACAAATCGCTCCCGATATAACCTCTTAAGTGTGTGAAATTTCGGGTAGAATTTCCGAAAATTGTATGCGAAATCTATGAAAAAAGTACATCGTACACCTAATTCTCAGGGACAGTCAATGTGCATGAGCAAAATAGCTGCAACTTCGTAAAGCTCTCTTAAGAAAAGATACCTTAGATAAAAGGAGTTGACCCAAAGAATGCCAATTCTCAAAACAAATTTATTACGAATTATTAATACCAAAATTTTGAATAACAGGAGAAAACCATCTTTTCCTAAGTATCACTAAATACTTTGTAGGTAATAGTATTGGGGGAATAAATAAATGAATGACATAATGTTAAAATAAAATTAATTAGTGTCACAATAAGAAATAGACAATAAAATAACGAACACTTGCCAGTTATTCTTTATGTTACATACCATTTGCGGTTAATATGAGTAGTTTTGAGTTGTTTTGTTATTAATTTTTTGAAGTAAATGGGAAGTAATCTTATCTGTCATAGTTATTAAATGCTTGGTAATAAAAACTGTAATAAAAAATTTATAAATTCCATGGATATAGATGTTCATCCAGCAGTTGTGGCATATCCTAAGCAGCAAGTAGGGTGTAGAAAGCTTGTGCATATGCCTTTTCAAATATTATACCGGGTGGGGATTTAGTGTGTAATCGGCTCATATCTCTGGAACTATTTAAGATATCAAAATTTAATTTTGCACGAATGTGGGGAACCACAGATGCGTGAAGTTGGATTGACCCAACAAAAATATGGAGCATTACTTTGCTTAAGGAATTAGTGCTCGATTTGTGCTAATTTGTGCTGCAGGTCTCGTAATTTGTGCTGTTTTAATTACCGAGTTATTCGCAAAATTAATTGGGTCAATCCAACTACACATGGTTTAACCCACACGTAATATTAAATTCTTAAGACAGCAGGCAATTAGTGCTCAATTTGTGCTAATTTGTGCTCCAAGTCCCGTGATTTGTGCTCCTTTAATTACCGAGTTATTGGCGAAATTAATTGGGTCAATCCAACTACACGTGGTTTAACCCACATGTAATATTAATTTCTTAAGTTAGAAGACAATTAGTGCTGAATTTGTGCTAATTTGTGCTACATGTCCCGTAATTTGTGCCCTTTTAATTACCGAGTTATTGTCGAAATTAGTTGGGTCAATCTAACTACACGTGGTTTAACCCACACGTAATATTAAATTTTTAAAACTGCAAGTAATTAGTGCTTAATTTGTGCTAATTTGTGCCGCAAGTCCCGTAATTTGTGCTCTTTTAATTACCGAGTTATTCGCAAAATTAATTGGGTCAATCCAACTACACGTGGTTTAACCCATACGTAATATTAAATTCTTAATTTAGTAGACAATTAGTGCTCTATTTGTGCTAATTTGTGCTGCAAGTCCCGTAATTTGTGCTCTTTTAATTACTGAGTTATTAACGAGAACAATTGAACCAATAAAACTCGGCGCGGCGACGAATTCATAGAAAATTGCTTCTTAGTTTGTATTGATTTATGCTGCTTTGTTCTTTTTGATTACTGATTTACTATGGAAAATATAATTAATATTATATTATTATTATCACCAGTATTGTGCGAGACACATGTTTTCATTTTCTGGAAGCTCCCCTAATGCTGCTTACAATAATATTTAAAATAGTATTTGTCCAATATTATCTATTTTTATTGTACATCTACAGGGCGGCAACTTCAAAAAAACTACGCCATTTCGGCCACTTACATGGTTTCAGAACTTAAGGTTTAGATTTACATTTCGAGAAAGAATAGGGAGTTTTAATTTTTCGCATCCACGGAAGTATGTCATTTTATATTAAATAGGCTGTTTCATAATATTTTAAATAACCATTTTTATTGGCCGGCGTGTTTGCTCACATGTATGTTATGTTGCAACAAACGCAGTTCTTCATAAACTTTCATTTCCACTAGGGTTAATCTACTTGTCCTTATACAACCGGAATAGTGATTTGGTATACAGGGTGTCCAAAAAATAGCGGATAAACTCGTCAGTATGTTGTCAGGAATGGTCACTTCAGTATGGGAAAAATGATAAAAAAAATCTAAGTGCCGTAGTTTTCAACAGAAAAAGGTTCACAATGTCTGCCTACTCAACTCCTGCTACAGCCATTATGTTATCTGATCTTAAACTATTGTGAGACATTGCTGTTATCATTTCAAAACACAAGGGAACATTTAGCTTCATTTACTTGAGTGTATCTGGGAAATTACAAAATACCAATTTTGCATTTTTGGAGCAGTGGAGAATTGCTGCAATACATGGCAACAATGCATTCATTAATGAATTATTTCAGTAATAGTAGGTGGCCAAAACGAATTTGTCTTAATGTCAGAATTGAAAATAATAAGTGCGATGATTTAGACTGTCAGTTCAAAAGTGGCACGTGGTACCTAATTTGGATTGTACCTAATTTGCATACTTTGTAGTGTTTGGGACTAAAAAATGTAAGACTAATAATTGCCTTTTGTTAATTAAATTCTTTGTTCTCTTAATGTGTTTATTTCTTTTACTTTCTCTTGCCTTCATTTGACGAAATAATTTGGAATTATGATGAAGTTACCTAAATTCATGACAGATTTACGTGACAAGCAATCAATTTGCCATAGGTAACTAGGATGGTAACTAAGATTAAATAAATTTCGGGCAATGCGATACTTTATATTTTCTTTAAATCGTACATTGATATGTTGCAAGATTTATTGCTTTTAAAATCGAAGTAAGCGAGTCACGGAAGCACAGAGATTTTTTAAAATATATTTTTTGTCATCCAGACACAAATTGTTTCAACGTACCGTTGAGTTTATCCGCTATTTTTGGACACCCTGTATACATACATTACTTTTAATTCTAAATCTGTTATGCAGGTATGTCAATTATGCAATATATTTATTTTTTTCTTCGACTGTGTTTAGTTATAATGTAAATGTAATTATTCTCTAATTTGGGAACGCAATCAATTTCTGTTGTTTCTCAAGCATTCGACAACATTTTTATTGTCTTCCTCAGGAACTATAATCGTACATGAACCACGATTATTATTAAAATAATAATCGTCATTTAGTGTTATATAAAACTACACTTATTCACAATTTTATTATATACCTACTTGCAAACTACAATAAGTTAATGATGTCTTAATTTATAATTGAATCACACATTTATGCATAAATAAATGAGAACTATGATTCGGTGATGGTATAACTAACTATTAATTTCAAAATTTGTTTTTCTTTAATTTTTTTAGCTAGTTTTAGGAGATAATTTACACTACTTATCTGCTAAAACTACCTTCCGAAGACAATAACAATTTTGTCGAAAGCTTGAAAAACATCAATACATTTAATTTATACATTTGATTGCATCCCAAATTAAAAAAATACATTTAAATTACGCAATTTACATACAGAATTGTTCCCTAAAGAGTTCATTCGTAAAATCATCTGTTGAAAAGTAACAATGGGTATTGCTATAAGGATAAGGAAGGCTAATAAAAATCAGAATTGTGATTTATGACAGGCACAAAAAGGCATACCTACCCACTTCTGTACTTCGACAAGTAAGTAACTGGAAGTTTGCTTACTTGAAATAGAAGTAGGAACATGCACTCGAATTAAACCCACAGCCTCATTTTCAACATTGCAACTACATATTATGTAATTATTACCTACTAACTTAATAGTTTTGTTTTAGATTTTCTACTAAAATATTATAAATAAATTATTATTCAATGGATATGTACGAGTATACGTCGCGTCAGCGAGATGGTCGGATGGGCGTTTCCCAAAATCTGCAGCGAATGAAAATCTGAAAATTTGCATACATGTTCTCGGCTACTGTTATTCTAAATAAAATTAGTAGGTACCTATTCTCTTATCTTGATTTTTTTCGCATTTGCGAATTTCTTGAAAAAATATTCGATACCTAAAATGCACCGTTATCGAGTAGTTATTTTTTCTACAAAACTGCATAGAATACATACATGGAACGCACACATACTTATGCCTAAATGACGAAAAATATCAAGAAAATATTTTAATTAACCCCACCTCATTTTTTACGCTCTATAATCTAAAAATGTTTTTACTTATACCAGGTTAGTCCAAATAGTTGGAATGATGGTCAACTTTGTTTTTTCTTATGGGATGTGCATTATTTAATTTTTTACTTGATTCAGAACAATATTTTAATGGCACTTTCTTAATATAATATTATAGCAATTTTTTTTCTTTTTTGAGATACTTAATATTTTTTTCTCGATATTTTGACAGTTACATCATACATTTAAAAAATTCATATTTCTGCACTGGTTAAAGATGAAATAATGATATTTTTGACAGCGGTCTTCATGATAGTCATGACTACCACTGTTTGCTTAAATTTTATATAAAATATACGAGGAGCATTCAATAATTTATCAAATAAAAATGAGAGAAAACCATCAAGAAGTCAGTTTCTTCAAAAGACATGGTATATTTTTATTACTCCATTTGAAAGAGCGGAAAATTTCGCATGGGCTCACCCAATAAAACAATATTGTCACATAACTATAATTTTAAAATACGTACAATATTGAAATTTTCATTTCAAAAATCAAAAATAATGTTAGCCTTGGAATGTCTACAGTTTTGTTGTTGTTTTAATATAGGGTTTTATATTCTGTGGCTGTATTTTTACAACAAAAGTTTAGTTATCATATTTTCACTATGAAAATGTCAATATTGTAAATATTTAAAAATTATAGTTATGTAACAATATTGTTTTATTGGGTGAGCCCATGCGAAATTTTCCGCTCTTTCAAATGGAGTAATAAAAAATATAACAAGTCATTTGAAAAAACTGACTTCTTGATGGTTTCCTCTCATTTTTATTTGATAAATTATTGAATGCTCCTCGTATATTTTATACAAAATTTGAGAAAACAGTGTTAGTCATGACTATCATAAGGACCGCTGTCAAAAATATCATTATTTCATCTTCAACCAGTGCAGAAATATGAATTTTTTAAATGTATGATGTAACTCAAAATATCGAGAAAAAAAATATTATTTCAAAAAAGAAAGAAAATTACTATAATATTATGTTAAGAAAGTGCCATTAAAATATTGTTCTGAATCAAGTAAAAAAATTAAATAATGCACATTCCTTAAGAAAAAACAAAGTTGACCATCATTCCAACTATTTGGACTAACCTGGTATAAGTAAAAACATTTTTAGATTATAGAGCGTAAAAATGAGGTGGGGGCTAGTTAAAATATTTTCTTGATATTTTTCGTCATTTAGGCATAATCTTCTGCGGACGCTTAAAAAACACACCCTGTATATTCTCAATAATCTATACCAGGGTGCCCGAGAAATTGAGTTTATTCTGACAATCTGAAATCGAGACTTGCTTATTTCAAATGAAACAATCTCAATATTATTTTATTTTCATATTCTATTGAAAATTTTATAGTACATACAGGTGTCCCAGAACAACGGGGCAGTATGTCTGGAGCATATAGTTTCGGTCAAAATAACACTTAAAGTATCTATATTTTTTTTTCTAGGACGCCTCCCTTCGAAGCTATTCGCACTTAAAGGTCAAGTCCTGAAGAAGGCTTCTTGCTGGTAACTTTCAAACTACTGTATCGAATATTATAAAATTTGCTTTTAACGAATTTGCATTGACATTAAATTCCTTACACAATTTTCTCATAAAAGGTACTATTATTTGAAACCGTTAAAACGGCACGTTTCTAAGAAAAAATGTATATCATTTTTACTATACAAGCAGGCTATGAAATAATGAACTGCTTCATAAAACATGTGAGAAAATGAAAATGAAATGAAAATGTATGAACAATTGGTTATGAAAACATAATGGCGGCTACAGTAAATTCTAGAAGTGAGCACCTTGTAGGCGAATACATTTTTGTATAGTAAATAAAATGATAAATCATGTCTTTGTATACATTTTTTTCGGTTTCAAATAAGAGTACCTTTTTTCAGAAAATTGTTGCTTTGTTGTTTCTTACTATGTCTACAGTCTAAATTTTATAACATTCGATATATAGTAGTTTGAAAGTTACCAGCAAGAAACCTTCTTCAGAACTTTAACAGCGAATAGCTTCGAAGGGAGTGTTATTTTGACCCAAACTATATGCTCCAGAAATATTGCCCCGTTGTTCTGGGACAATAAGGAAGAATTTAAATGGGCAATACTTAAAATGAAATGAGAATTAGATTCGGTGTTCCAGCATTAAAATTTTGTGGTTTTTACTTTTGTCGGGGGAGGTTAGACTTTTTTATATTGATTATCAAGAAGGAATCTCAACACACGTCCACGTGAGAGCCTGAGAGCTATTAAAATTTTCCGTGCACAAATGCCGATTACCTACCGATATAATAATGCTCAAAATATTCAAAAGCAATACCTACGCGCTTTATTTCAGGTTTTAATTCACTGCAGTTTCTGAGAATCGTGGAATTAACCGTAATCACCCTGTATTATAATAGAGTGATGATCTGAAATCTTATAAGTAGATACCTACATATAATAATTGTATACGAAAGTGTTTCTGGTAATGTAAAGAAACAGTCGGCTTTTCTACTACCTGCATCTGACCTTCTGGAAGTTCTACTGGAATTCAATAGGGATATTGACCAAAATTTAACAACCGGATTTGATCGTAAATATCCGATTTTCATTTACCTAACTGCCAGACAGCAATAATTTATTTCTTATAACCACAAACAACAACTGTACAGGGTGTCCTATTTTCAATGTGATTTGGGGGTTTCTCATAGAAGCAGCAGAGATAGAGCCTCGGGGTTTTCGCGAACCTGAGCTACTTCTTTGAGCATAATAGAACGCCGAAACCAGAATTTCGATATCGTTTTTAGTTTTCGAGAAAAAAAATGTTGATTTTTATCGATTTTCGAAAATTCTCTCCAATTCTTTTTGTACTAAGCAGACTAAAACTGTTACGATTGACTCCTATAGAACTTTTTCCAAGAAATTCAGTGGCGTAAGTACGTAGTTTTTATAGGGAGCGTATTTTTTGAGTTATGACATAAAGATGATTTTTTTAAATGGAAACCACAGTAGGCTTTGGTCTAGTTCGAAAGGTCTTTTTTAAGCTATGAAAATATATACCGTTTGTAACAGGAGCATGGTACACCCCCTTTTTTTCTTTATTTTTGAAGATACATTTTTGCAACTTGGCACATCATATGAGTAAACGTCAAGTTTTGACACAAACAAGGAAATTTTCGCACTTCCGGTTTTGGCGGAAGTGGGGCCAACTTTTAATTTTCAAATGGGACAACCTGTATATTATTGATTTTTTGGACTCTACATAATTTTCTGAATGCATTGGTACCATGTTTCATTTGATTTTAAATTTTCAATACCCCTCTTGCAGGTTCTTAGCATTATTTGATGAAAACAAAATTAAATACCTATTTTTAATTTTCGATGGACTGTAATTTCAGTTGTTCTTATCCTAGATGCAAACTGGTTATATCAGAAGATTCCTTATTAATAGTAGCCTTGAATAGTACCTTGGTACCAATATGGTTCCATTTGAAAAAAAAATGAGTTTTGTCCAAAAAGTCATTTGGTAAACTTTGTTTAAGCACGAATCACATTATTTAGCATTTTCAACGCAATTCCTTTTTTATGGCATTACCTGGGTCTATTAGAATAAATTGGAACAGTTGTGGCACACTTAAATGACAAAATTAAAATTAGATTTTAAAAAGTCTCAGACTTGTCGCTTATGTGGTATCATTGCATTCAGAAAATTATGTAGAGTCCAAAAAGTCAATAGTATACAGGTTGTCCCATTGAAAAATCAAAAGTTGGAACCACTTCCGCTGAAACCGGAAGTGTGAAAATTTCCTTGTTTGTGTCAAAACTTGACGTTTACTCAGTACATCCGATGTGCCAAGTTTCAAAAATGTATCTTCAAAAATAATGAAAAAAAGGGGGTGTACCATGCCCCTGTTACACACGGTATATACAGGTTGTCTGAAATTCGGTGTGCAACATGGGGATCCCTGTTATCTTAACAGCTACACCCTATGTTTAAATTCGGCAAAGTTGCCAAATATTATGCTTACTAATGTCCTCAAAAGAAAATCGAAATATTCTGAATCGTTCTCCTGAAAACTGAAAGAAACTGAAAAATTGCGTTTTTGTTTTTTGGCTGTAACTTTTTTGTTTAACCTTGTATTTTAATTATGTGAAAACTTTTACGTTACCACTTTTTATTCTCTATTTGATAGCATCATTACCATTTTGCTACGTCGTTTCGCTTTTGTTTTTTAAGGATCGATTTCATTTTTTCTTATAGGCGCCATGTCTGATTGACAGGTGAGCTAATCCGCGTTATTTTCCAGAAAACGACCATGTGCTTCACTTTGCCTTTTTTCATATTTTTAGAGTTTTTATAAATTTTTGCGGGTTTTTATTCCTGCATTCTAGTTATCCATAATAAAATCATAAATAATGAGTTACCAAATGGAAACAAAGTCACCTAACGTCAAGTTGATAATTTTCGCTTGCAAGTTGTTTCGATTTGTGCCGCATTTGTTTACATTTTCCCCACTTTGAATTTGTTTATGTTTTGTTCATTTTCGTTTGTGTTCTTGAGTTCGTACTGTTATATTGTTTTTTCTTTTGCGTTTTTGAATTTGTAATGAATTTAGAAAATATTATCTAACGAAGAAAAACGAGATATTATGATATTATCTCAGATATTATTCGATGAAACAAAATAAACAAATAGCTTTACAACGATAATTCCTATTAGGTTACTTTGTTTCCATGGTAACTATTACATTATTCCTATTAAATTATGGATAATTATAAAGCAGATACAAAAATTGATAAAATTAAAACACTCTGGTAAAAACAGTTAAAAGGGCAGTGTGAGGAAGATGGTTGTATTCAGGAAAGAAACGCGGATTAGTTCACCTGTCACTCAGATATGGAGCCTATAAGAAAACATGAAGTTGGCCTTTAAAAAACGAAAACGAATGGGCATAGCCAATGGGTGATAATGCCATCAAATAGAGAATAATAAGTGGCAATGTAAAAGTTTTTACAGAATGAAGATACAAGGTCAAACAAAAAAGTTACAGCCAAAAAACGAAAACGCAATTTTTCAGTTTTCTTCAGTTTTCAGGAGAACGATTCAGAATATCTCGATTTTCTTTTGAGGACATTAGTCAGCATAACATTTGGCAACTTTGCCGAATTTAAACATAGGGTCTAACTGTTAAGATAACAGATCCCCATGTTGCACACCGAATTTCAGACAGCCTGTATATACTTTTATATTGTTATTTCAATAAACGGTAACGATTTTGGTACTTTTTACCTTTAGAAAACATAAGATAGGTAAGTACATCCAAGATACCTGTGATTTTATGTTAGCAACTTTTAATAACAACTAAAATAAAAGCAACAAAAACAGAAAAACGCAAAACAAACAAAACAAACAAAAACAAGAAAAACATCAAACAACAAAATTATGGAACTGCTGAAATTGATTGCCATGTTTTTCAACACATAATCTACCTACATCTTTTAGTTAATAGATTGATGGCATTAAATAAAAAAATAGGATGGGCTTGCAAATATCAGAAAGCTGCATGTGTTGCCTCTGCTAGCTCGGCTTGATTGTTGTATCTTCGTATGTATATTTTTTCTTTTAAAAATGTCCAAACAAAAAAGTCTAATATACTCAGATCCGGTAATCTTGCAGGCCACAATATACGTCCATTTGTGCCCAACCATCTACCCGGAAAATGATTTTCTAAATAATTTCTATTGCAGAATTGTGTGCAGGGGCACCATCTTGTTGGAAATATACCCTGTTTATGTTTATTAACGGAACATTTTCCATTATCGCCTCTGCGTTAATATTCAATAAATTAATGTATCGCATTCCCGTTAAGTTTCCATCAAAAATTTGGTATGCTAGTTGACCACCCAAAATAAAACACGAAACGTTAAATCCAAAACGTCCTTGCCTCTGACGTTCAAAAGTTTGATGCTGATTTGCATCAGACCAGTGACGCACATTATGCCTGATGAATAATCCTACACTCCTTATGTGAGTTTCAACATTCCAAATGACATGGATTTTCTTGAATTTTATTAAAGTACCACTTACAAAAATTAAGCGTTCTTTCTTGATCTCCCGGGAAGAGATGGTGAATAATTTTCAATCAAAAATCATGTGTTTCGTGCAATACTGTGATGATATAGTAGTAATCAGTACCTAAATCAGTAAATCAAAAAGACCAAATTATAGAACATATAACATAAATCAGCGTGAATTAAGCAGCAATTTTCTATTAATTTAGGTGCCTCTAACTATTAGGGATGAGTTAGGCGCGCAGTTTTATTATTCGAACTATTTTCTTTAATAACTCTGTAACTAAAAGAGCACAAATTACGTGACAAGTAGCACAAGTTAGCACAAATTGAGCACTAAGTGCCTGCTAAAATTAGAATTGAATATAACGAGAATTGCATGCGTGTAGTTGAATTGACCCAATTAATTTCGCTAGTAACTCAGTAATTAAAAGAGCACAAATTACGGGACTTGCAGCACAAATTAGCACAAATAGAGCACTAATTGTCTACTAACTTAAGAAATTAATATTACGTGTGGGTTAAACCACGTGTAGTTGGATTGACCCAATTAATTTCGCCAATAACTCGGTAATTAAAGGAGCACAAATCACGGGACTAGCAGCACAAATCAGCACAAATTGAGCACTAATTGCCTGCTGTCTTAAGAATTTAATATTACGTGTGGGTTAAACCACGTGTAGTTGGATTGACCCAATTAATTTCGCCAATAACTCGGTAATTAAAGGAGCACAAATTACGGAACTTGCAGCACAAATGAGCACAAATTGAACACTAATTGACTGCTGTCTTAAGAATTTAATATTGCGTTTGGGTTAAACCACGTGTAGTTGGATTGACCCAATTAATTTCGGGAATAACTGGATAATTAAAAGAGCACAAATTACGGGAATTGCAGCACAAATTAGCACAAATCGAGCACTAATTGTATATAGAAAGTAATGCTCCATATTTTTGTTGGGTCAATCCAACTTCACGCATCTGGGAACCACATGGAGCATTTCCCAAAATTATTTAGGTATATACAGAATGTTCACATTCTAAGTACCAGACCAAAGTTATATTTCTTTAAATGGAAACCCTACGTGTCCTTACATAATATGGATTCCCTATAAAATTCCATGAAAATTGGTATACTACATGATGTGGTTTTGACTAAGGAATTTTGAGATATTGACATTTTTGTGCCATTATGGACCCACATTTATGACGCTACTGACACATACTAACCAAAGCCACCTAAAATTTCTTTATTGAAATAGGTTCACAGGCTGCTGTATTTTTGAAATCTATAAATAATTTTATCATAATACTTGAGATAATACAGAGTGGTTAAGTTATGTGAAACAGAATTTTTCTCAAAAATTTCAAATGGTGCACCATGTATATTATTTGTACACTTGGTGGTCATTTTACTAAGCTTTTTATTGATGTGGATATTGTCAAGTCTACCAGTAACAGTTTCGAGAGAATGTACAATTGAATTATAAAAATGTAGAGTTTCGTTAGTACATATTTTACATAATTTTTAACGATCTCCCCTATTTTGCCACCGAAAACTCCAAAAAAGGTCTGCATTTTGTTTCTATAAAATATTTACCAAATTAAGTTTACATTAACACAAGAAATCCCATTGCAAGATTATTTCTTAAAGGGCGGGATACGCAACGAAAGGACAGGAGATCGGCAGTACATGTGTAAGACAGAAATAGACATAGCTTTAGCAACCGCTTGGTACAGTCAGTCCAGCAGAAAATTGAAACAACGTAATTAGGCAAATATAGTCTTAGAATAAAGCTAAAAGATCGGTGAATATGCTCATATATTTTATTTGGCTGTTAACTACAATCCGAATGTACAATTTGTGTGTGAATAATGCTAAGTTTTCCGTTAAAATTTGCCAGTTTTCAACTTCGTTTATTTTAACAACAGTGGAAATATGGCAAATAAAATAGTTGTAAGCGTATTCTACCAACCCTCATATTTCTTTTAAACCATAATTCATGTCTATAAGTAATACAGTTTTTGAGCTGGACTGTCTGTATTAACACCGTCTCACAAGCGAGGAGAACGCTTCTCGGGTATTCGAGTATCCCAGCCTTAAAGATAATATTTTCTTCCATGGCACTCCTTGTTTGAACATTATACCCGACTTTAAAAAGACATTACACATTTAAGAATATAACCATAAAGAAACAATTTTACAACAAGATTTATTGTCTTTATATTGATACCAATTTGCAAATACAAAATATAAACATTATTGTGAGTTTTGAGCAACAGAATAGGGGGAATTCGCCAAAAAGAGTATAAACTAATAATGAAATTCAAAAATTTTGATGTTCAATCGTAATATCTGCCGAAACTATCAGTAGTAGACCTGGCAATATCTACATCAATTAAAAGCTGAGGTAACTGACTGTCAGCTGTGCAAATAATATACATGATATTCTATTTGAAATTTTTGAGAAAAATTCCCTTTTGCATAACTTAACCACCTTGTATAATCCTAAGTATTATGGTGAAAGTATTTATAGATTTCACAAATACAGCAGTGTGTAAACCCCTTTCAATAAAAAATAATTAGGTGGCTTTGGTCAGTAGACGCCAGTAGCGTCATAAATTTGGGACCATAATGACACAAAAATGTCAATATCTTAACAGTCCTTACTCAAAACCACATCATGTAGTATATCAATTTTCATGAAATTTTATGGCGAATCGAAATCACGCAAATACTGTGGGGTTTCCATTTAAAGAAATAGAACTTTGGTCTGGTACTCAGAATGTGAACATCCTGTATATACATAAATAATTTTACGAAATGCTCCATGTCGTTCCCCACATACGTGTAAAATTTCATTTTGATATCTTAAGCAGTACCAGAGATATGAACCGATTACACACTAAATCCCCACCCGGTATAACAGAGTGTAATTAAAGGTTTTGCGTAAGTTAAACACACTGTATAACACCAAAGTTTAGGGTTAAACTTAACAGAATATTCTGAAGTATAAGCATTTTAGATACTTCGTGAAATATGTCGACCAAACGTAACATCAATATAAATAGCATCATTTTTTTGGAGAAAAAACAAATATTTCCCTTATTAAAAATTTTGGACATATGAAACGTAATACCAATAATTATCTTGTAGTTGAGAGACCTATCTAACCATAAAGTGATATTGTACCATTTCCATTTAAAAAAGTGTAAGAAGCTGCCCTGTATAACCCCAATAAATGTCTTACAGTAGAACAATATTCCTTAAAACTTTTCTTGAAACATCCACTAGCCACAAATCTACCGTCTTGCTTAAACGGAACATCCTGTATAATAAAGGTTGGTTCAAAATGGATGATAATATTGAAATAATATTGAAATTCAAGTTAATCTGGAATTGCCAATTATTGAATGCACCTATCCCCATAAAAAATCTTAGGTGGCTTCGGCCAGTAGAAGTCAGTAGTGTAACAAAACTGAGTAGGTATGCAACAGCACTGACCACTGAAATGTGAATACTTTAACATTCTCCATCATGTAACATGTCAATTTTCAAGAAATTTTATAGGGAATCCAAATTATGCAGACATGTGGAGTTCCCATTAAAAAAACTAGAACTTTGATTTGGCATATGAACATTGTGTACAGGGTGTCCCAAATTGGGTGCAAGTATGGGGTATCTTGGTAAATATTAGTGATAGAGAAAAACTGATAAAGCACTTGCGAGCTCTTTTTTTACGTTCAAGTCAATGGTGTAGAGAAACTTTTGAAATTGTTTTTTATTTTCGAGCTATGGACGAAAATTGAGTTTTTTGACATTTCAAGTAATGCTTGTATCTCGCTTATTATAGGAGTTGGTGGGATGCAATGCAGACATTCTTAATGCACTTTTTTAAGTAAATTACAGTGGCGTAGTCAAAATTTATATATTATAAAGGGTTTGGCAACTGCAGGCCAAACTTTGAAATTTTAAATGGCGGCCATATTTGATTTTCATTTCGTTGAATAGAGGAATTTTTTCTGCTTTCAAAAATGTATAATTTGACATATCTGAGTTCAATAATTGCGGAGTTATGACGAATTTTCTGTCTTAAGCATTACCTGCTATAAGTATAGGCTTATTTCACAGTCATAGCCATCTTATGTTTTCGACAGATATAATAATTATTGTGATCATCGTCACTACTTTTTAAATTGGCATGAATATTTATTTATAACATCAAATTAAATTATGCATGTAATGAATGAATAAATACCTATATATCAAATTTTTATCACAAATAGACATACAAAATGATACCATTACTATCCGAATTAATTAATGAAACAGAAAATTCGATATAGCTCCGTTAATATTGAAGTTAGATTTATCAAACTATATATTTCTGAAATCAGAAAAAAATCCTCCATTCAACTGTGTGAAAATCAAATATGGCTGCTGTTTAAAATTACAAAAGTTTGGCACGCAGTTCATAAACCCTTCATGTCATTAAAAATCTGACTATGCCACTGTATTTTACTCAAAAAAGTGCATTAAGAATGTCTACATTACATCTCACCATCTCTTATAACAAGCGAGATACAAGCATTCCTCGAAATGTCAAAAAACTCAATTTTCGTCCATAGCTCGGAAATGAAAAACAATTTCAAAAGATTCTCTTCACCATTGACTTGAACATAAAAAAAGAGATCGCAAGTGCTCTATCAGTTTTTTTCTATCACTAATATTTACCGAGATACACCATACTTGCACCCAATTTGGGTCACCCTGTACATACCAAACCAATAGTTTACGAAATGTCTCATATTTTCTGTGCTGAATTCAAAAAATCTGTATAAAATTAGTCTGAAATTTTTCGTAGAATACAAAGCTATAAAATGAAGGTGTTCAATTTAAAATGTGAGTCGTGTACCACTCAAACTTAATAGGAGAGCCTGTAGCTAGGTTTCAATATTTCCAAAATAATAATTCTTCAATTCTTAGTAATTGGGTTATGGATAACGGCGTTTTTCTTTTCCATCCTCTACTTATGCAAATAAACTTACTGGGTGGGGAATAGCAGACTGGTTTTCCATAATAGAAAAATCTAAGAGTGAATCTATTGTTTCCAGAATATCTTTAGATACTTTAGTGTTATGGTAACGTTTTCTTATCAAATTTGTTAAAATATCTGCCGAAGATGGTGTAATTCGTAGTTTTTCTTTAGCTACTTGCTGAAAAAATTAAGTTAACAAATTATTTTTATCTTTGATGTGCACTGATACTTTAAGTGTTGCATGAAACTTTTCTATATCTTGAACGGTTTCACAAAGTTTAACGAGCTTTGATAAAAATAATCCGCTCCAATCTTCTTTTCCAGATTCTGATTCACAAAGTTTCTGTAAAATAAAAACTGTGGCCTTCACATCCCCAGAGCACTTCCAGGAAGTAGCTAGGGGTTTCATTAATATGCTACCATTCAAATTTACTTTGTAAGTACTACCTAAAAAAAATTACAGCACAATGTTATGTACTAAAGGTTATACAGGTAATGAATTCTTCAAATAAGAAACTTACACAATGTTTTTGCTTCAAAAATTTTATTTCTGCTAAGCAAAATAGCTAAAATGGGAGAAAGAAGTTCCTTTACTGTGTAGCCAGTTTTCTGCAATCTTTGTACTAAGAGTGTAATATCTAATAATTCGCAAAAAGGTATGCAATAGTATAACAAAGTATCAGTATCAGCTTTTATTCCCATTCGCAACATTTTCTCCAGCACCTCCACTACACCTAAAATTTAGAGTACGTATAGCTAACAGAATACCATAGGGATCGTTCAGAGTTCATTTAGGGACACAAAATTGGAAATGCAATACTGCCATAATACAGAAAACATTGTTTGTGCATTTAGAGAAAAACGAAATTAACCACCATTAGAACTTTGTATGATTAAATTTCGTTGTAACTTTCTTATTGAGGATCCTTTTTTGAATTTCTTTTTTCAAGTAAATAAAATAAAGAAAGAGCATTTTTTAATGCATAAGTACAAAAATTTTAACCAGATAATCTATTTTCAGTAGTAATATCACAAGAGTGAGAATAAATTGAAAATAATTCAAGAGATTTTCAAAAACTCGTCAAGACAGCCGAAAGGGAAGGAGTGGGTATTGTCGAACGGCAATACCTATGTTTGAGAAATAAGCTAAAAAATTGTTTTTTATTTATCGAACTCCTGAGTCATATCTGAGATTATTTTTTGATCCAAACTTTTAATGAAACCACAAAACAAAACCCACATTTCTGAGAGGCAAATCTTTAATTTTCCCACATTTTATTAGTTTGCAAACTATTTTATTTGACCCACAACAGTTAATTGACATTTGTCAATCAAGAAAACAAAGCTGGACACTATTCCCGGGAATAATCACAAGTACATTATTCTCATTATAATAATAACACGATTGGCTGAAACAAAAAATTTTGAACATTTCATTGGTTCTAGAAAACGTTAAAAGATAATCTTCAAAATATTTGTCACATATCGTCGCCCTCCTCACGTACTGGCGTAACTGACAATTTTGTGAAAATTGAGTTACGTTGTATAATATGCATATCTCTAGTGTCTGCACCACCTCACGAAGTGGCGTAACTGCAGCACCAATCTACATAAAAAAGACAACCCGTAGGTTATGTTACTGTGTTTAATGCAGTCCTACAAGTGTAAGCGAATTACGTTTTTTTGTTCTCCTGAATAATTTACCAATTGTCAGTTACGCCAGTACGTGAGAAGGGCGACGATATATTTATGTTGAATCAGCTTACCGTTTTGAA
The DNA here is from genome assembly GCA_963966045.1 of Xestobium rufovillosum. Taxonomy (NCBI): domain Eukaryota; kingdom Metazoa; phylum Arthropoda; class Insecta; order Coleoptera; family Ptinidae; genus Xestobium; species Xestobium rufovillosum. The sequence goes on along the minus strand of OZ014494.1, from coordinate 38,341,234 downwards.
AGTTTTACATGCGATAAACACTTCAGGGCAAAAATTTAAAAAAATGTGTATATCGTCGCCCTCCTCACGTACTGGCGTAACTGACAATTAGTAAATTTTTCAGGAGAACAAGAAAAACCTAATTCGCCTACACTTGTAGTACTGCATTAAACACAGTAACATAACCTACGGGTTGTCTTTTTTATGTAGATTGGTGGTGCAGTTACGCCACTTCGTGAGGTGGTGCAGGCACTAGAGATATGCATATATACAACGTAACTCAATTTTCACACGATTGTCAGTTACGCCAGTACGTGAGGAGGGCGACGATATGTATACACAAGGTTCCGTAAAAATATATATACACTAGAATTAATTTTAAATGAAGATTTTCCTTGGACATCAAGATAGCAACAATGTGGCTACTAAATGTCTTGTTTCAACATCTCCGGAAGTCAATATATCAAATTGCACATATTTTGTAATTAACGTTTACAATAATAAGTAAATTTCATTCGATTTCAATTTGTCAGTTTGTTGTGCATTCTGTAGCAGGCGTCGGCAACCCTAGACCCGTGGGTCACCAAGAGACCCACTTGATAATTTCAAATGACCCACTTGAGTTCTGCAAATAAAGCATAATACATAAAAATAAATTATAATAATGATAATAAATGACTTTATTGCCAACCCATACCCACATACAATGTATTTTATAAAAACATCACTAAAAGTACAAGTTTCAGGTGACAAAAGGCGAAGTTTAGCTCCTGCATGCAGTGACGTCTACATGCAATTGCTACTCTTCCACTTAACCGCAAAATAACAAAAAGCGTGATGAATGAGTTCGCGAGAGAGACGTAGAAATCATAATAAACCCCGTAATAAACAAAAATATAAGAAGCATGGTAAGCGTACACAGAAAACAAAATAGGGAATGAAAGAAAGAGAAATGCAGTATAATCCAGTCAGAACAGCATAACCAAAATGAGATAAGAAAATTAAAAAGCAATAGAAAAGTAACACTGACTTCAAGATTATGCACATCATACATTCAACAATAACCTTATTGGGGGGGGGGTTATCCGGTGATTTTGACCGTTTTCTCCCACTCCAAAATGTTGGGGGCGTGGCCAAAAATGCGTTTAGTGTAAGTTAATTATTATTTATTTATAAACATAATAAAGTTAATAATAATAATAATAATAAAGGCCTTTATTCCAAAAAAATATTGCGTGTAACAAACAAAACAGATATATGTAGTTCATATTTCATCAATGATGATATTGGTCCTGTGTTTTTTGTTGATGAATTTTATGTTTGAAATATGTATTCTTTTGTATGTTCAATCCTACATCGCCTTATATTATTTAATATTAAGGCGTGTAAAGTAATATACTTTGGCGGTAGAGGTACCCGTCGGGATGTCAGTAGTACTGGGGCCCGCGCGAGCTCTGCACGGCCCTAGCTTCAAGTTACCAAATGATTTTCTGACGCAATTGTTAATATGAGTTTTGAACCTTAGATCAGTATCGACAAAAACACCCAAATTCCTCGCTTCTTGTACACAGTTCAATTTTTCACCATCTATAAGAATGTCTAATTTATCTATTATAACTGATTCTCTCGAAGTTGGTTTTCCAAATAACATTAACTTCGATTTTCTTGGATTTATAACCAAACAATGATCACTTGCGGATTGAAGCAGCAATCTTAAAACATTATTTGGTTTAAACGTGTAATACAATTGGGTGTCATCCGCATAACAATGTATCTTACAATTTTTTACGCAGGAGTACAAGTGAGAAACGTAGATCAAGAACAACAGAGGGCCCAAAAGGGAACCCTGGAGCACACCACTGTCTAAGTTGCCTTCAAAGGAAAACCGACCACCAAACTTCACAATTTGTTTTCTTTTCGTCAAGTAGTTTGAAAAAAAAATTGCATTCGCACCAAGTCCAATAAATGATAAAATGGACATTAAAACGGAGTGATTTAAACAATAAAAGGCTCTAGAGTAATCAAGAAGTATCATAAAAGCTAAGAAATCCTCATCAGCTGCCGCCAATACATCATAAACAATATTAACTAATGCAGATGTGCAACTAAAATTTTTTCTAAAGCCTGATTGAAAACTGGGGAGAATATTATATTCCTCCAAATGTCTAGTTAGTTGTATAAAGACTACCCTCTCTAACACCTTCGATAAAATTGGCAAAATGCTTATTGGCCGCAAATCCTTGTACCCGTCAGGATGGAATAGGAGATACAACTGAAGTCCTCCACCCGGGACGATATCATATAGCAAACAAACATTTACAATGTGATTGATGTAAGAGATCACGATGGGACAACAAAATTTCAACATCTTAAGTGAGATTTTATCGCAACCATCGGCATCGCAATTCAATGAACTGAGTATTTCATAAATAGTCTGTAGGACTGCAAGTGAAAATCCAATTTGCATTGAAAGTTTCCCGCAAAGTTACCTGCGTAGTAGTCAATAACGCGATCTACATGTCCGATGGATAGGTTCTTTACGCTGTTAATGAAAAATTGTTAACATCATCGGGTTTTTGTAGGTACTCAGGTACTTCAGCTCGTTTGCGAAATGAGCGGATGTTTAATTCAGAAAGCTCCCTCCATAAAGTTCTGGTACCGCTGGTTCTTAATTTATAATTTACGTGAGCCTTCTTTTCATTAATAATAGCTTTTGAAATGAAATTTCTAAGTTGCTTGTAATAATTATAAGCAATGAACTCTATTTTTAATGCTTTATCTCTGATTTTTATTATAAACTTAATAGTGTCTGTCAGCCATGGATTTCTAGGTTTAGTAACTCTAAAAGTTTTAATTGGAGCGTGAACTTCAAATAAATTTAACAACATACAGTTAAACATTTCCAACTTACCATCAATATCCTCCACTCTTAGTATGTCAGCAAAAGGCACCCGTTCGAGATCTCTCAGGAATTGAATAGCTTTAAAATCTCTAAAAGTAAAATATTTAACTTGAGATGCCGGATTAGGGATAGATAAATAGTAATATGTCAGTTCGTGATCCGTAACCAAACGTCCAATAAGCATCATTCCACTATCAGAAACATCATCAGGATTGGAAACGACAACGACATCAAGCAAAGACATTCTATATAAAGAATAAAGAGTAGCATCCCTGATTACTTGAGTTAGACCAAAATCATCTAGAAGCGTATTGAATTTCACGGTGTTAGCACCATTCACATCAAACATATCAATATTTATATCGCCAGCAATCAAATAATGTTCACAGACAACAAGGTTTTCTCAAATCCCTCAAAAAATTCCAAAAAACTAGAAATTGGAGGCCAACAAACGACTCCAAAACAATATCTAACACCATTAAACATCATCTGAAACCAAAGGTGCTCAAGGCTAGGTAACTGAGTGACCTCAACGGTTTTATGATTTATGGAACTCTTAATGTAAATTGCCACATCACCACCTCTGCCTCCTCTATCCATGCTTAAAAGAACGTATCCAGGAATACCCACCAACCGACTGTCTACTTGTGCAGAAAGCCAGGTTTTACTGATCAGAAAAATGTCAAAATCAGTCCCCATCACATAATCTCTAAATTCTATAGCCAGACATCAGTGATCTTAAATTAATATGCATAATCCTAATACACGACATAACAAAAAAAAGTAAAAGGAACAAACAACAGACACAGAAAGAAACATAAACATGAAACAAACTGTGAGAAAGTATAAATAATAAGATTAACATTTTGGTTCCAGAAATGAACATAGGCGGAATACAGAGTCACTGCCCGAATGAATCTCATCATTACTCGTGCTTAGCATGTGATCAGGGCTCTTATTGGTCGGCTGGGCTTTCTGACTGCGTGCCACCTGCAGCTGACCAATAGGAGCCCTGCCTACCTGCTGATCACATATCTACTCTCGTCTACGTTTACTTTGTTTTTAACGTGAATAAACAATAGTTCAGTTCAGAAGCGAAGTAATTAATATTTTTAGTACCATGGACAAACAAAAAGCATAAAAGAGATTATTTCAAGATGTGTGGACTGAAAAGTATGGATGTGTTTTTCACTAACGGACTGTTTTAAAATGAAAATACCTATTTACCCAAACCATTTTCTTAATAGTCACATTTTGGCTCACAGCCAAAAAAGGTTGCCGACGCCTGCTCTATAGCATGCGCGTGATAATGATGTCAGTGCAGTAAAGTATGTCATTATAACAGTAAAATAAATGTCGCAAAATTTGACATTATGTATTGATAGTAGATAAATTATATTTATATTACCATCTTCACCGTCTTTCTTGCCAGCATTTATTAATAATGGCCAGAAAAAATGGGGTCTTAAATTCTGAAGATTCTCTAAAAGCCGCCATGCCATATCAAATTTCATTGTTTGTAACGCTGATTCTACTGCATCTTCAAAAACAAACATATTTAGCTTAGAGTCCTTCAGTTCTGTTGCTAACTTGATAATTAGTTCTATGTTCTAAAAAATGCAGTCACTTAGATTTTTAATACATTTGTATATGTAATACTTACAGAATCAGAATTAATCATTTCTTTCATTAAAATCTTTGCATATGGAACTTCTGGTGCTGGACGTACTAGAGCCTTATAAATATACACAGCTGCTTTTGCTTTTCCCAAATGAACTAAATGTACACACACATTTTCTATATCAGTTGTAAGTTCTCCCAATAATTGCTCTATGCCAAATAATTTCATATTCTAAAAAATGTTGATACTTTTTAAAATGGCCAGATATTTATTGATATATTAATACACCACCTGAGACAACCAAGAATAATTTCCACTTAAACCTAAGTCTTGTAAGAATGTTATAAACTGCTCCTCATTTGGCCGAAACGAATAATTTTGACAAGCTAATTCAAAGTCACCGTCATCAGAGCGCTTAATTAAACCTCTTAATAATGCCATTTTTGAAGCATTAGTGTCGAGAATTTGTGCAGCTCTCATTGTTGCAAAAACTTTCTCACCATCAGATAAGCCCCTAATTAAACAATAGATATCAGAGAATACAAAAAACAAGCATGTTCATAAATTACCCTTGAATTGTATGAGCCAACACAAAACAATTAAAAACCGTTTCGTCCACAGCAAAATTCTTTTGTTTCATTTGGTTTAAAATAGCAAAAGCCTGATCGAGATCACCATGTTCACAAACATTTTCAAGTAACAGTCTGTATGTAGACTGATCTGGTGCACAAGTCATTTGAGATATGAATAAATCACAAAACAATTTTACTCCATTTTTTGTGCACGTATGAATATACAAATTGTAATGTGCTAAACTCAGCTGGCAGTTATACTTTTTTAATGAAGTCCATAAAGTATCCAATACATCAGCTTTTGTACCTGAATTATCAGGTAATATTCTGTTACACTGCTTGAGTAATAACGTCACTTGCTTCTCAGTTATTAAATCTAATGAATTCAGACGTTTATTTTCTTTCATCTTATTTAATTACTTACTTACTTACCAAAATTCTCTAATTCTTTTAAAAGAAAACTTAACTTAACTCCACTGTGATCATTAACATTGGTTTCAAAAAGAGGTAGAATAGATGGCTTGATATTGTTAACATTCTCTGTTCCATATTTCACTGGCCTAAAAAAAGAGAATTTGTCAGTTCAATGAAATATAGTTCTATAGCTCACAGCACAAAACAGTCACTTTGCTCACAGCCGACTTGAAAGAACAAGCTGCGAACAAAGAAATCTGGCAACGTTGCATGCTGTCCGGAAATTTTGCACTTGGCCATTGACCACTTGTTCCAAGTCCGAAGACTGGTTGGACGCGCACCTCCATCCCCTATCCTGAGCTAACCTACGCATTTCCCTAAAAATAGAACATCCTACATCCCCATTTATTTGAGAGCAATAGTCTAATCTGGACCTATCTCTAGTATGTCACGAACTATTCCTTCTTGTCTCAGAAGGTGTTCTATCATCCTATCTCTCCTGTTCCTTATTTATTTATTTTTATCAGAACATAGCATAAGTTTCCAGTCTGGGTAATCGAGTTGTAAATATGTATAAGATAAGAGAAACACTAAATACAACAAACAACATTAATTTTACATAGTTTTCATTAATTTCTGGAGCAAAGTGTTTCACCATACATTTTCTCAATAACCTTCTTTACATAGGCAACTATTAAGTGTAATTTTCAAGTACGTTTCAGCAATTTTTTTAATCAGTTGCACTTCATGTAAATCCTCAACGAAATTTGTTATTTATCCATAAAACGATAAGTTATTAGGTTATTACCTGGCTGCTGAACGCTTTTACAGTCGTGAGCAATGCAATATATCACTATTGATAACAAAAAGCTGCTACCTGGAGAAAAACACCTGATCACCTCTTCGCGTTAGAAAAGGATGGAGCGAGGGGTTTACCACTAAGGAAATGGTTGGGACAGGGTCAAGAAATAGTATTTCCGAAATGGTGAGAAATGATGGAAATGGTGCAAAAATACTGCGAAATAGTCCAGAAATAGTATTTCTTACTCAGAAATAGTAGGAAATACCCAGGAAATGGTAAAGATATGGTGGAAATATTCAAAGAAATACTGGAAATAGTCTGAGAAATACTGGAAATACTCGGGGAAATACTGGAAATAGTAAGGGAAATACCTAGGAAGTACTGGAAATAGTCGACCGATATTTATAAAACTTTCTACTCCCTCTTCGCGCCAAACGTACTAGTATTAGTAAAAACATTGGCCGGTAGGCCGGTCGCGTTCTCCGCGGCGCAGAAGCAAATATGAGGCCACAGTAGACGGCCAATAGCGTGACTTCGACTTGACTCAATTGTTGGCACGTGAACAATATGTAATAAGTTTCTTCTGTAGCAACAGCGAGTAGTAGGGTCATGGTGAGCATTCAAAGCAAATAAAAAATCGAGTAAAAAATGGTATGAACTTTATACCTACAAGTATTCCTGGATTTATTATTTAATGTAAATTGATAGTTGCCATCCTATTTTAAACTCTGAAAAATATTTGTAAATATCCCCGCAAATAGCATGATCGGTACCAAAATTCATATAAAAACGGATAACAATTTTTGGAAGTGAAGAGCTTTTTAAGTGGAGGTTTTAACGATAGACTTTTATATTATTTTAGTTAGGTACTCGTAGGTATACACTGTTCAACAAAATGAAATTTTAGGTATACCGCGAGGTATACTGTCATTTTTAGTCGCTTTTTATGCAATTTGTGGACCTATAATTTAAGAAATAGCATTGGACAAGATCGATGCGAGGTGAATTAAACTGAGCCCGATATTGAGGGGTAATATAGAAGATAATATTAACTACCGTGTCCAAGACCTTGTCACATAATTATGTTTGGAATCTTTCAAATGTTGGAACTCTTGGGAGCGAATATGAACCTCGATATAAACGAATAATGTTAAATTGATAAATTCGGTTTTGATTGATTAAAGTTATGTAATATCTCGGGACTATTTGCCCCGATTTGCCGGCTTTTCAGTATCTACTTTGGTCATCTAGAATTGTCGGTATTTAACTGTGGTGACCATTCGCGAATTGCAAGAATATCTAGCATTTTTTGAATACATACTCGAACACATGTCATTTTAGTTATTGTAAATATCGGTAATCATGTTATGTAGGTCTCGATTTAGACACAGCGGCCGCGCGAGGGGTGACATACAATAGCATTGTTATTATGTTTATTGTTTTCGCATTTTTATGAAAACCACGACCGTGGGGGCTAAAATTTCAGTTAATTATGCAAGGAAGAGAAATTAAGTTTTATCAATTGAGTAACATAATTAGTAAGCAATACTTAAATATTAATTAGAGAGGTTATGAAACACACATCCAAACTAGGGAAGAGTTCCTAACGCATCATGCATACATATACGGGGTATCCAAAATTAAGTGTCCACAATTGCTAACTTCGTTATTATTGGACGTTCAAGGTCGGTTAAATGGGCAAAGAATTAGTGTTTTTCGTGAAGAATAAGATGGTGAAAACAAAAAATCAATCGAACATCGCATTTTCGAGATATTCATATAAAATAAACGATAATTTTTTAAATGGGACAACATGTATATTTTTGCATATTTAAACAGAGTATAAAATTGTGTACATGACCATCTATTTGAAAATTAAAAATAACTTGACTTTTGGAGCATAAAAAATGCCCCAGTATCGAGCCCAGTATATCACATCAGGTAGGCCATGAAACTAATTTTGCGTCATAATTATTGTCGGCGGGTGTTAACAGTATTTGATTGTTATTTTACTACTTATTTGCGAATTTTAAACATGGGAGCAAACCAAATTTATTTTATGGACTACCTAACGCGAGACCTAACGTGATACCAGCGTCAGCGGGCTGTTTTGATCCTTCAAAACGAGCTTCAAAAGCCATGTTATTTTTAATTTTGGGATAGTTGTTCCATAAGACTTTTTTATTCAGACTTTTATTCTCTTTCAACACTTACAGAAATATATAGGGCGTTCCATTTAAAACATTGTTGTTTGTGTGAATATCGCAAAAATGCAATGTTCACCATATTGTTCGTAATAAGAAATACTAATTCCTCGACTAATTCTTTGCCTATTTAACCAACCTCGTAGGTCCAATAATAACAAAGTTAACAATGGTACGCACTTAATTTTGGACACCCTGTCAATTCTTAAAGAAAATGGGCGTTATACTTCAAAATTTAATAAATTGTATAGGGGTTGTTTTTCAAGTGACGTTTATAATCGTTTATATCGTGACATATTTATTTTACAACACAAAAATTAAATGTAGTTAATATTTTCTGTCTTGACTATTTGGTAGAAATCCATGATGAAATAGAAAATTACTATGCGTACTACCAATAAGTATAATAAATTATTTTATTGACCGGTTTCAAGATTCACAAACGATCTCATCATCAGAAATGGTAAATAAAATTGTAAACAAATTATTATGACAGTTGACAAGGAAACTAAAATTGGCAAAACAATACAAAAAATAATGATATCCATGAAACATGTTAACTAGATAACTGAATTTCAGTATTCACCTACGGGGCATAAGAAAACGCAAAGGAAATTCGAATACCTCGTACCTTGAAGGGAAAAAACAATGAATTTAAAGAAAACCAATTCGGGAAAAAACAATAAATTCAATTGAAAAAACCTTCAAGTGAAATATCAGAACAGAAAAAATCAATCAATATCCAAGAATTCTTGACAACTGCCAACTGCTAAACTTGAAAAAACTGCGAGGAAGTCTATGTTGTTCTGTCTTGACAACAGCCAGCTGTAATCTTGTAATAAACTAAAAAAGAGAGAAATAAGTCAATAAATGTCATAATGAGAGAAACTGTAATACCGACACCTGAGAATAATAATTTTGATCAAAAGATAATTACAAAAGTTTAAATAAACTAGATTGTATTAAATCGACCTGGTCATTAAGTAAGTTATAATTTGTATCATTTTTACGTTTATAAATTTCTATAGACTCTAATATATCTAATTGATAACTCTTTACAAAATTAAACAATAATTTAGTATTTTCTGGAGGAGGGAATTGATGATTGTTATCAAAGAAATGATTAGCAAAACTTGAACGATCATTTTTTAAACGAAATGACCTTAAATGTTCATTGTACCTAATACGCATAGATCTGCCAGTTTGTCCGATATATATACTGTTACAGTCTAAACAATTCAGTTGATAAACACCTGTGTGGTCAAGTTTATGTGTTTTGTCTTTACTGTTAAACAAAATATGTGATAAGCAGACAAATCCAATGCTATAGTAATTTTACCTAAAGATGAATATATAACAAAGATGCAAAATTTTATTAATAACGAAAAATTAACTGAACTAAAAAAAGATCCAACAAAACATTTTCAAACAAAATTAAAAGATTGGTTAAAAAATTGCAACAGTATTTTTAATAACAATTTTGAAAAATTAAGATTAATTAATATGAATGCATGTGCCCCTAAATTATATGGACTTATCAAGAACCATAAAATTAATACACCTATAAGACCAGTAGTATCATATATTAATGCTCCTACAAGAAATTTAGCTAAAAACATTAATAATATATTCAGAAATACAACAAATTTTAAATCCAAATTTAGTTTAAAAAATTCTTTAGAATTAATTACCAATATCAAAAATAGAAATATTCCAGCAGGGTCCTTTTTGGTTTCTTTTGATGTTACAAATATGTTCCCTAATATTCCTCCTAATGAATGCTTAAAATTAATTGAAAATATTTTAGATAAAACTCACACTAATATTGTTATAAAGAATGATATTATTACTGCTTTCCAACTTTGTATTGAACAAAATTATCTCCAGTTCAATAATAAATATTATACTCAAAATTTAGGTCTTGCTATGGGTTCACCAATTAGTCCTTTATTAGCAGATATTTTCATGTCAGATATTGAAGATAAAATTATGAATTCAGAATTAGGCAACCAACATATTCTATTTTGGTATAGATATGTAGATGATATTATTGCTTGTTTTAAAGGAACAACAAGACAATTAGACAATTTTCAAAATTTTTTGAACAGTATTCATCCAAAAATTAAGTTTACAAAAGAAATAGAAACTGAACATAAAATTAATTTCTTAGATTTAACTTTAATAAATGAATATAATAAAATCAATTTCGATATTTTTAGGAAACCAACATATACAGATATTACTCTTTCATCAAATTCATTTCACCCCTTTTGTCAAAAAATTTCTGCTTATAATTCTATGATACACAGGGCCTTTACAGTACCGCTATCTTTGGATAAATTGAATAAAGAACTAAACATAATTAGAACAATTGCAATAAATAACGGATTTAAGATTGAAATCATCAATAGAATCATTAACAATAAAAAATTTAAAATTGCTTGTAACAACATATATCCTAAATTATCTAATGATAAAGTTACCAAATTTTGCAGGATTACTTATTTTGGAAATATTTCTGAAAAGATTGCCAGTATTTTAAGAAAAAATAACATACAAGTCACATTTAAACCATCAAATATATTATCACATATTTTGTTTAACAGTAAAGACAAAACACATAAACTTGACCACACAGGTGTTTATCAACTGAATTGTTTAGACTGTAACAGTATATATATCGGACAAACTGGCAGATCTATGCGTATTAGGTACAATGAACATTTAAGGTCATTTCGTTTAAAAAATGATCGTTCAAGTTTTGCTAATCATTTCTTTGATAACAATCATCAATTCCCTCCTCCAGAAAATACTAAATTATTGTTTAATTTTGTAAAGAGTTATCAATTAGATATATTAGAGTCTATAGAAATTTATAAACGTAAAAATGATACAAATTATAACTTACTTAATGACCAGGTCGATTTAATACAATCTAGTTTATTTAAACTTTTGTAATTATCTTTTGATCAAAATTATTATTCTCAGGTGTCGGTATTACAGTTTCTCTCATTATGACATTTATTGACTTATTTCTCTCTTTTTTAGTTTATTACAAGATTACAGCTGGCTGTTGTCAAGACAGAACAACATAGACTTCCTCGCAGTTTTTTCAAGTTTAGCAGTTGGCAGTTGTCAAGAATTCTTGGATATTGATTGATTTTTTCTGTTCTGATATTTCACTTGAAGGTTTTTTCAATTGAATTTATTGTTTTTTCCCGAATTGGTTTTCTTTAAATTCATTGTTTTTTCCCTTCAAGGTACGAGGTATTCGAATTTCCTTTGCGTTTTCTTATGCCCCGTAGGTGAATACTGAAATTCAGTTATCTAGTTAACATGTTTCATGGATATCATTATTTTTTGTATTGTTTTGCCAATTTTAGTTTCCTTGTCAACTGTCATAATAATTTGTTTACAATTTTATTTACCATTTCTGATGATGAGATCGTTTGTGAATCTTGAAACCGGTCAATAAAATAATTTATTATACTTATTGGTAGTACGCATAGTAATTTTCTATTTCATAACAAAAATTAAATGTGCAGTAAATTATTTCACAAGAAGAAAATAGATAATGTATGCTATTTTTGTAATAGTAAAAGGCGAGGTAAAAGGTACGAATTGAATTAAACTGTAAAAAATACTCGGGAACACTGGAAATACTTGGAAATGGTGAAGAAATACTCGGAAATGGTAAAGAAATACTAGGAAATGGTAAAGAAATACTAGGAAATACTCTGGAAATACTTAGAAATAATAAGAAATGGTGAAGAAATACTAAGAAATGGTGAGGAAATAATAAGGAATAGTTAAGAAATACTAAGAAATAGTGAGGAAATAGTAGGAAATAGTAAGAAATTGCAAGGAAATAGTAAGAAATAGTAAGGGCATATTTGGAAATGGGAAATACTTGGGACAGATTTTTTCCTAGTGGTAAACCCCTCGGGATGGAGATACGTAAGTAGTACGGATTGCATACACAACAAATATGCCCCACAAAGCTTTCACAGCGTAAATGGCAATGGGCCCATCCAGTAGGGTTAATTGGTTAAATGTTTGTAGATCTCACTGTTTTCAAGACAATTACTGCTGAAATTTTTGGTAATCGCAAGAGTTGAAAAAATACAGGTATTAGAAAATAATAATTTTGTATTCAAATCGAAGAACACTACATATAACATTTTAAATTTTATTCTAGACATTATTTATTTAATATTTAATAAAGTAATATTCAATAAAGTACCGATAAAGTTTTTCACTTAGACGCCTATTTAAGCCAGGCAAAATAGGACAAAAACAGTTCGAAATCGGAACTAATTAACCTAAAGCTGATTTTTTGGGGAAACGTTGTTTGATATGTTTAAAACGTGTTGTCTTGAAAATCGGTCGACAATCTGCGCTCTGAAAATGTCGGGCAATGTATCTGCGGTTGCTCAATTCGCTCAGTGCTATTGACAATTTTCTGTGTTAATAGCGTACCTTTTAAAAGGAATTAAAAGACTGTTTCCAATTTGAGATGTCAACTTTTCCAACGACTCTATTTCAGGGCGAATAGTTATGAAAACTTAATAAATCCTATAGCTCTTAAAAGTTTATAAGTCCAATACATGAAATTATTGGCAAAATGAATTTAAAATATGTGAAATATGGAGGAAATCTGCTGCAAATATGTAGTTGTATTGCGAACGCCTACCAGTTTTCTGAAATATGCTCTCGGTACGAAACGTATGTAAAATCTCATTACTGACAAATTGTTATTGTCGTGTTCGATGACTATCAACGAAAAACTACAAAATAGCAGGAAAAAATACCACGAGGCTTTGGTAGAGAAGCTGTTGTTGATCTATTGACTATGACTACTGCATCTATCCAGAGCAATCTGAATTTTCTTGAATAATTCAAATAAAGATATATTTATCCGCAAAATTAATCAGCCATTTCAAGGACGTTAACATTGCTGCAATTCAAGCACGGGTACGGTAATAGCGAAAACTGCAATTAATATTACCGGGCCTAAGAATACAATAATTGTTGCAGTAAGCGATGGCACTGATGTAGTTGCCCTTCTTCATCATCTTCAAGTATGGATGTTTCATTCTTTCGCAAACGAAAAAAGAGAAATGATTATCGATTTACCGGTATTGTGAAGCCTCAACTTTGTAATGGAAATGTCGAATCAGTACTTGCATTTTATGCTCTGCCTGGATGCGATACCACGTCGGCCTTTAACAAGAACGGAAAATTTGCTTGGTATGCTCTTCAAAAGAAACATTTTTTTTTAAGAAACATCAAATGAAGCTTACAATGTAGTAACAAACATAATGGATTCGTTAGATCTTAACAAGCTCCGAAGTTTACCTATTATGATTCAGCTATTCCATGTTGTGTTCGGCAGTATTTTCTATCTTGTCTAGGCCTAGTGTTGTCTTCGAGCGCCAAATAGCAAAACAAATACTTACATAACATGATGACCGAGAGAAGCGACATGGAGATAACATTGAAATGAAAACAGAATGAAATGTGAAAAAGGGACTTGGTTTGTAAAGGGGACAATTTTATTGTTTAAAAATTTATGGAACGCAGCATCGAAATATGGACGAATGGTCACCTTACTCTTGAATAAATGGTAGTTGCCCACAAAATCTTCATAATGATGAAGTGATCATTGTGAATTCGCAAGCAGCTAAGCTAAGACTGTTTGCAACTTGTAGCATTATGATAAATTGCAACTACTTGTTCTAGTAATGCTTTTCGTAAAAAGAATACTTACCCTGAATGTATCCCATATGCATTTTGAGCAATTTTATACTTTTGAACAAACGTATTTCTTTGTGAGGAAAGTCTTAAATATTTAAAAACCAAATTTCCACACCTGCTCAAAATCATTGTAAATGCAACGTTTTAACTTGCAAAGGGCATGTTTGTTTCTGAATTGATTGAAGTTTGAACTAATTTCTAGGTTAGGTACTACATTGATGTACCCTTAGATGAGGGAAGAGTATAGATACGTAACGCCTGACCTTTGCCGTGCACGTAAGTGTTACCAAAATTTGAGCGTGTTTGGTGCCAAACAAAGTGATGAAAGTATGAAACCAGGTTACTGTTTAGAATCCATGCAATTTAACTAAAAATAACGAAAGCAGCGTTTGAAATAGTGCAATTAGTCATATCATTTTAAGAATTTTCGTTCAATTCTGGGCGTAAAGAGACTAAGAAGTTTAGGTTACGCCCCTCTAAGGATGTACCCTTAGAGGAGGGAAGAAGAGGAGGAATAACAAAGCAGATGTTTGTGTTACCATTCGGCACCAAAAAAGGGGCGTATCCTAAACTTCTTAGTCCCTTTACGCCGAGAATTGAACGAAAATTCTTAAAATGATATGACTAATTGCACTATTTCAAACGCTGCTTTCGTTATTCTTGGTTAAATTACATGAATTCTAAACAGTAACCTGGTTTCATCACTTTGTTTAGCACCAAACACGCTCAAATTATGGTAACACTCACGTGCACGGCAAAGGTCGGGCGTTATATATCCATACTCTTCCCTCATCTAAGGGTACATCCTTAGAGGAGGGAAGAAGAGAAGGAATAACAAAGCAGATGTTTGTGTTACCATTCGGCACCAAAAAAAGGGGCGTAACCTGAACTTCTTAGTCCCTTTATGCCGAGAATTGAACGAACATTCTTAAAATGATATGACTAATTGCACTATTTCAAACGCTGCTTTCGTTATTCTTAGTTAAATTACATGAATTCTAAACAGTAACCTGGTTGCATCACTTTGTTTGGCACCAAACACGCTCAAATTATGGTAACACTCACGTGCACGGCAAAGGTCGGGCGTTATATATCCATACTCTTCCCTCATTTAAAGATTCCTCTACACGTTGGCCTACACGCTGGCCAATACTTTTTGGCCATCGTGTAGAGGGGACTATTGGTCGTATTGGCGGCATTGGCAGAGCTGGTCCAAGCGACCAAGCGTCGGCGACCGATCCGTCGTGGTGTCGGTTTTTCAAGACACATCAAAGGCCGTTGGCCTTGGCGCTGGCGGTCGCTGGTAGTCACGGCCACACATTGGCTGCACTGGCCTAGTATGTGAAGAGCTGCCACAGGGATAGTGTGTAGATATATGTTGTGCTGTGCATTGTTTATTATTTGTGTATTTGGTCGAAACAAACTGAACGTCCTTCCAACGTGTGGACAGCTTACCAATTTCCTTGCCAGCGTGTTGGCCAACGCATTAGCCAACGTGTAGAGGAGGCATAAGGATGTATCCTTTACAGAACAGAATATCCTTAAGCTGACCGCACACGAT
Organism: Xestobium rufovillosum; assembly: GCA_963966045.1. Classification (NCBI taxonomy): domain Eukaryota; kingdom Metazoa; phylum Arthropoda; class Insecta; order Coleoptera; family Ptinidae; genus Xestobium; species Xestobium rufovillosum. Next base: position 38,325,422 of record OZ014494.1, on the reverse strand, counting down.
CAATATTATTGACAATTATAATATTGACAATATCGTTATTTGACCAATCAAAACACGGTATTATTGGTCAAAAGTCAAATCACGATATTCAACGCCCGATCTTTTCCATGCACGTGAATGTTACCAAAATTGGAGCAGATTTGGTGCCAAACAAAGTGGTGCAACCAGGTTACTGTTTAGAAAATTCACGTAATTTAACTCAAAACAACGAAAGCAACGTTTGTAATAGTGCAATTAGTCATATCATTTTAAGAAGTTTTGTTCAATTCTCGGCGTAAAGAGACTGAGAAGTTTAGGTTACGCCCAGAGATAAGGAGTATCGCCCCATTTTTGGTGCCAACTGCCAAATGATAACACAAACATCTTCTTCTTCCCTCCTCTAAGGATGTATCCTTAGGATGGGTATCCATTTGTTGCGTATCTACGTATCGTATCGTATCACCGTATCATTTACTAATGAAAACAAGGGAACACTAAAACGTTGCATCAGCAAAACCTAGTTGGGATATAAATAAACGCCCCTACCACAGTATAACCATATACCTTTCTTTCTCTACTCCTATCCGATTAAAAGAAACAACCACAGACGTAGAAATAACAGTGGAAACTAACAAAGGAGCAATCAGGATGCTTCCGTAAGGGAAGTTCAGTGGAAATAGAATCTACCCGATGTGATAGTCACCGTTGAATCGATGGTAACAGCTACTGTGACGACTGCCTTCAGACTTGAAATTTGACAGTGCAGTGTTATTATGTTAGGTTATTTTTTAATAGAAAGTGTAAATCGCTGAAAGTTGAACACGTGCATGTTGCTATTAAAATGAAACGTTTATCAGAAGAAAGAACTAAAAAACTTTTTGAGAAATTATGCAAATAGTAAGTAATATATTTTCAAATTCTCGCCACAACCACTATTTACGTTTTGGCAGTGTTTAATTTACTTTTAACGCTACCTACAAGGGTTCGTACCTATATAATACAATATAAAGTAACTACATTTTATTAGTACAAAGAATAGTAGTGTTAAGACTAAAATATAAATGTATTTTCAATTTACGCTTTTATCAATTTTTCATCTTGTAGCATAGGAGCCAATGTAAAGCATTTAATAGACAGACCTGATGGTTTATATTGTTTTCGAGAAAAAAAGGACAGAGTGTATTATATTTCTGAAAAGTTACTGAACTTGGCGAATACTGTAGCACCCGATCAACTCATCACAGCAGGTACTTGCTTTGGCAAATTTACCAAAACAAATAAGTTCAGACTTCACATAACAGCCTTAAGTTATCTAGCCCCATATGCACAGGTACTTGTTCGGTTCATCAATATAGAATTAAGACTTATTTTAATAACTATAATTTTTTCAGTGCAAAGTATGGTTAAAATCTGCAGCTGAACAGCAGTTTCTATATGGAAATAATGTTACAAAATCGGGATTAGGCAGAATTAGTGAAAATACAGAAAAATATCAAGGGGTTGTGGTTTACAGTATGTCAGATTTGCCTTTGGGTTTTGGCGTATCGGCACGGTCAACAGCGGAATGCAAGCATGCTGATCCTTTAGCTGTGGTTTGTTTCCATCAAGCAGATATAGGTGAATATATCAGAACAGAGGATGATTTAATTTAAATATTTTTTATTGTTACATTATTATTATTATTAATAAAATGTTAAGTTCCATATTTTTTTTGATAATACGCAGTGCATTGAATTAGAGAAATAGATACATTCGAAGGAAATCTGCGATTTCTGCTTATGTACATTGTGTTTCACTTTGAGTAGTAAAGTGAGAGTGACTATGTGCGGATTTTCAGAAACTAAGATTGTACAGGATGAAAAACTCGTCCTAGGAGATTCAACCAAATTAGCCTAAATCCAAAACCCAGTGTAGGCCAGAATTTGTGAAAATGGGTTACCTAGGTGTTTTTTATCGGATAACTGGCTACACCATCATGTTCGTTGACTACGCAGAAGTCCATTCAAAATTGGTTGCAAATCAATAGCTTTCGAAAATCATGAAAAGTTGAATCAAATGTCTTAATTTTCATTAGGAAGAGCACCATGACTTAACAACTGTTTGACAGGTGTTATACGTAAAATAAAATAATTTATTTTTGAAGTAACATTTACCTCCATTTCGATATCGGCACAATTCGAAATCCCAATGCTAAGTGGATATTTGACATATGCATTTATGTACTTGTGTTTACGACAGCACTTTGAATTCAGCACGGTTCGTATTGAAATTCGAATTCCGATTGCGTGTTTGCAAATCGCAAACTTCCAATTCGAAGTGTAATAATCTCCATTATACAAGGTGATTCTTTTAAAGCGCACATTAGAAAATTTTCGACTTCTACTTATGCTAGAGCTATGAAACTTGGAACCTAGCCATAATCGACGATTCCGAGACGAAATTAAATATTTACAGGATGACGTCACTTTTAAAAATGGCGGAAGTAGACGCCATCTTTGTTTTTTTAAATGGAATGGTCACATTTTTATTAAGGATTTAGATTTATGGTCGAATTTTAAGGTCACCTTATGCAAAACATCATATGTGTAAAGTGCACCATCTTCGAGGTATTGGACGTTAAAAATCCTCATTTTTCAAATTTCATCAATTTTAGCTTGGAAACTGTACGAGATAAAGAAAAATGGCTTACATGTCCCTATCCCAGTTTTTAATTCTCTATCTAATGAGCCTGGAAAATACTGCCTTCTGATTAGCAATTTTTTGTCATTTTTGACCAATCAGGAGGCAGTATTTTCCAGACCCATTAGATAGAGAATTAAAAACTGGGATAGGGACATGTAAGTTATTTTTCTTTATCTCGTACAGTTTCCAAGCTATAATTGAAGAAATTTGAAAAATGAGGATTTTTAACGTCCAATATCTCGAAGATGGTGCACTTTACACATGTTTTGCATAAGGTGACCTTAAAATTCGACCATAAATCGAAATCCGTAATTAAAATGTGGACATTCCATTTAAAAAACAAAGATGGCGTCTACTTCCGCCATTTTTAAGGGCGACGTCTTCCTGTAAATATTTAATTTCGTCTCGGAATCGTCGATTATAGCTAGGTTCCAAGTTTCATAGCTCTAGCATAAGTAGAAGTCGAAAATTTTCTAATGTGCGCTTTAAAAGAATCACCCTGTATATGTATGTATAGTCAAAAAAGCGGTGAAAAGTAGGTAATTAATAGATGAGGTTTGAATGCTATTATATTCTTTAACTTTCAATTTTTATCTGAAAGCAATGGTTCTGTCGGATAATATGCCAGCGAAATCACATTTGGAATATCCAATGTAAATGACAATCAATTTGACTTCAAAGTTCATAGCACAATTGACAGTCCGATTTTGAAGCGTACCGATATCGTATTGGATGTAAATGTAGCTTAAGTCATGGCACTCCCTAATGCAACTTTTCATGATTTTAGAAAGTTATTGATTTGCACAAAGTTTTGAATATAGACATTTGCAATATCCTCGAATACTAATTTATTTATTTCAACATTCAGTACATACAGGGTGATTGGGGAGGATACCCCAATATTTGGAGAGGGTGTTTAAGGGACCAAAACGAGTAAAAAAACTTAATAAACACATGGTCAAATATCAACCATTACTGAGATATTATTGACTATTTTTTTCATCGTCAAATTGACCAATAGGAACATTTCATTTGGGTCTAGAAGCGTGTATTATTTCGGTATTTTTTCGATAATTTTGCTTGTTGATAAGTTGCTATAGTTGTGAATTTGTAGGTGCATTTATAATATATAATGTAAGTATACATTTTCATTATGCATGGATAACTAGTACAATAGTTTTCAACTTGCAAAGCGGCTCCTAGACGAACATACCTATTACACCGGTACATTACGAGCCGACAGGAAAGGGACACCTCGAAATTTAAAAAGGCTATACCGCAGCCAAATGTAAGGATGGTATAGTAATTGGCAAGTGGGGAGATGTGTACATTTCAAGTGAATTTTCCAATGAAATCACAGAAGATCCCATCAAATAATTACAAAGAAGGTGTAGGTACTCTTTTGCCTGAATCCTTTTGGAAATCATTTTCGCTAATTAAGTAAAACCGGAGAAATTCCATTAAGGGGTTGAAACGCAAGGGAAACAGGTCAGCTGTATATTGGTTGTCGGTGCCGACAAAGTGTCAATATCCAGCATCTAGTGAGCACACACCAGCCGGTATGAACCTGCATTATTTATGTGTAATCACATTTATTATCCAGAAGAGATTTCGGCACTAGCAACCAGTAAGCAGCTTTTTTCTGTTTCTTCCCTTATTTCACTACGGACAAAATGTAAATAGAATATTTCTTACCTAAACTAAAGTCGAGCAAATTTGAAAACTCGCAACACAGTAGTGTTTAGTGTGCCTACCAAATATGTTGTGTTCAAAATGATTATAGAAAACTGCAGACCACTGATTTCGTCCATATTATGAGACTCGTCAATGAAGTGCATTTTGTACGCCTGGGATCGGTTGGCATCACAGAGCAGAGAAACGACCAGAGAGGGTAAGTAATTCACAGTATACGGTGAAGGCACCATAAATTAGGTATCATTCTCATTATCATTTCATATGATACATCGCATGTTAAACACCATAGCAGGTAGATGTGCTTAGTAGCCAGTTGCACTTGTTTAAGTTAATTCATAGCAATATCAGACGCTGGCTATCCAACACAACAGGGATGCAATTGACGCAGAGTTATTATTACCTAGTAACCTCTAGTGCGTAAGCGCGTAGTTTCCTCATCTGAAACGGAGCTAACGTAAGGATAAGCAAGGAAAGTTTCTTTCAAAAAATTGAACCTACTCGTATTTTATTTATTCCCAGTTGAAATTTTAATACATTTATGTCGAATATGTCATTCTGTCATTATTTTCAAATGCACATGTTGTGCCCAATAGTGTACTGACACTTTAGTTTTTAAAAAATTGATTTACTGATTTTCAGATGAATTTTTACAGAAATTAAAGTACATATTCATATTCACAGGTACTTACCTACCTATTAAAAGTAAAGTAAAAGTAGGTACCTACCTATTCAATTTAGTATTTCAAGCATTTGTACTATCACTTATAGTTTATCCAGCTAACCAAAACTGTATTTTAAATGGATATTGGATATATGAGGGAATTCAGTTTGAATTATATTTTATTAATAATATTGATTAATATTTAAAAGATAAAGTTGAATCTTGAATCAACAGTACCATAACTTCTCCAGGAATAAATTATAAGTCTCTAAGAATTTTCCAGAGAAACTGATCCTCCATTTTTAATGATTTTCATTAAATGTCTGAATGGCCTAGGTAAAGCTGAATTATATCTGTTAATAGTACCTAGGTCTTTTAAAACAAAATTTTAAGTTTTTGATAGCCGCCTTTTCTAAGTTAGGAATAAATTCTTCCGGTAGAAATTGCTATAAATATCAATTTTACAATAAATCTGTACAATAAATTATCAGTAGCTCACAATATAAACCACACAGATTCACATAAGGTGTTACTTAAAACGTGCAATAACAATATTTATTGATTAAGTACCTTTGTGGTGCATTTTTTTTATTAAACTGTGTTATTAAATTGTATTATAACAATAAAGTATGTGGTAGTAGTGTTAAGAACAGCGAAGATGGTTCTTCTGTTTATGTTGAAAAATCCCGCGGCTGTAAACTCGGGGCAGTTGTCTCTAGCCATTTGTCCCATGCGAAGCAGTTCTTTTCTTTCTGGAGAGTCTAATGGAAACTCCTCTTGCAATTTATGACAAAGCTGTATTGTTCTCTTCGATTCATTAGTGGCAAAATCGCATGACATGCTCATAACTATGCAATTTAGCTAAAAGAAAAACTTTTATTAAGACTTTCCGTTCAAGAGAACAAGAGTGAATAATAATGAGATGACTAACATCGTTGATCAACTCTAACATGTAATAAATACATAGCAATTTTTGTTATTTACTATGCATTAGTCATTTTTCCTTCAAGCTCTAGAGATATAAAACATGCAAAGAATAGCGCAGGGCCGAGTTGCATTTATCAAAAAGAAACAACTATTATGCTCGGGAACGGTAAACGAAGAAACGGAAGAGGCTCTTAAAAACGTATGTGTAGAGTACGACATTGTACGGGTGCGAAACTTGGACGATAGGAGAAGCGGATCGGAAAAAATTAGAAGCATAATAATTGACACAGGTCTCGCTTGACACTTGGTGAAACATAATTGAAACAACCAAGGCATTTATTTTATTTAACTAGTGAAATGTGGTGCTACAGAGACGCATGATGAAGATACCGTGGATAGATAAGGTTAGCAACATGGATGAGGTATTAGAAAGAGTTAGAGAAGAGCGAAATTTACGAGACGGTAAAGAATAGGAGAGATACGATGGTAGGACACCTTCTGATGAGGCACGAAGGATTAGTTCGCGACATACTAAAGTCAGAGATAGGAATAAAAAGAGGTAGAGGTAGGCCCAGATTAGGCTACTATTCTCAAATAGTTGGTGATGTAGCATGTTCAACTTTTGGGGAAATGCGTAGGTTAACTCAGGATACGAGAGGATGGAGGTACGCGTCCAACCAGTCATCGGACTGAAAACTTTATGGCAGGCCTGTGCAACCTTTTAAGCGAAAGGGCCATTTGCAAGTTTTATGAACTCTTAGCGGGCCGCACTACTGTCTATCAAGGTTTCCCTATGTGTGGTGGGTCCAGAGTATTTTGAATAATTGAAGACAAACGTTAATATTGAGATTTGTAATTTTATAAGCAATAGAAAAAGTTAACAAAAAAACACTTGTTTGATAGAAACATTAAACAAAAACGTTATTAACACTTGTACATTTGTATGTGTAAAAAAATAGGGAGTGACTACTGCTCCGGCCGCCGGCCCCCTGAAATTTTGTTTGAACACGGTCGGGCATGCGCATTACAGAATGTCAACACAATTTGCATTCTGGAGGCGTAAAAAAAAATTAAGCTGAGAGAACGCATTTTAAACAAAGCCCTTTCTTGCCCTCTCGCACCAGACACACGCATTTTTTGGAAAAAATATGAAGTAAAAACAAGCAAAATATATCAAACCGCTGCGGGGTTAGAACTCGTCTAGCCGTAGGAGAACAAAATGGCAGTTCTGTACGATATCCGAACACCCACCGAGACCGTTGGCGTCAGTAGCCGATAACGCTATTCTTAAACGTCATTTTGCGGACATTAAGTAATGCGCGCGTCCATTTCAGGGGGCCGGCGGCCGGAACAGTCCGGCCGCTTGCACATTACAGAATGTAACCTATATTTGGCATTTCGGAAGTGTAAAAAAAACTAAAGCTGAGAGAATGCTTTTCTAAAATAGACCCTTACTTGCCCTTTCGCACCAGACACACGCATTTTTTGGCAAAAAGATGATGTAGAAACAAACAAAAATGTGGACCCGTGAGGGTGCAGAACTCGTGTAGCTGCAGGAGAACAAAATGGCAGCTTTGTACTATACCTGAACACCCACCGACATTGTTGGTGATGTCTTTCAATAACGAAGTTCTTAAACGTCATTTTACTGATATTGTGTGGACTGTCCTGGAACAAAATTTAAAAGTAACCGGTGGACTGTTCAGTAGTCACTTCCAAAAAAATATTTACCATCAAAACACAAATTATTGGGAAAAAATTGTAATAAATAAATATCCTAATTTTCAAAACTTATACCTAGGTATTATAATAAAACTTATACAAAAATTCTGATTTATGAGAGGAGTGAATGGATGAACACTGTGCGTACTGCGTCTGCGTACTCCCACCACGATTAGTGCATATTACGTCGCACCACAGATCAGTGTTGCCAGATTGGGTTACTTGTCGCAATTTGGGCTACTTTGTGGACGTTTCGAATACTACTTTTTTGAGAAAGTAGCAATCCGACTTTTTGGGCTAATTTTCATATAACGTTAGACAACTTTAGGCGATTTTTAGGCGTTGGTTGGTATAATTATAGTTGTGCGGTTATTTCATTCATCTGTAAGTAATCGATATATTCATGTATTGAAAATCAAACTATCGAATTCGAAATTTCATTCTCCCATCCCTATGTCTATCGTGCACAATACACATTCACTTGCCAGCACAAATGACTCCGAAATTTACCGAATCTATATGCCGAAATGTAGCCGAATAAATCCTCTTTTAGTCGGCCGCAACTGGACAGTAAAAATGATTTTTAAATTCCCACATGCGTAATTTTATCCCATCGTAACCTTATTTTTAATCCCCGTTTGCGATAGAAATGTGCGACACACACCCAAAAAAATAATACCTATAAAAATATGGAGTTGATGCATGATTGTTCCAAATCTGTGTTGTAATCACTGAAACGAATTAAATATGAAATTAACTTCACTTCAGTGATGGTAAGGGTTGCAGAGAGCGGAAGAGAGCGTCTGCTACTGGGGTAACTACCGCATGCCCACGAATATCTTCCCTTAAAAACGCGTTAAAATTGTTTGTAAATTACTTAATTTAAAAAATATTCTTCTCTTCTTTTTGTGCTCCGCTTTTGGGCTGCTTTTGGGCGACTTTGTATGATTGCGTTTTTTGGGAGACTTTTTATTCTGCGGCTGCACTTCTTGAAAATTCAATCTGGCAACACTGCCACAGACACCACCATGTCTGTGTGTTCCACCCACCTACCGTGATTCTACAGTTCATGAGAAAAGGTTCATTTCGTTTTTCGCGAAGCGGAGTGTTTGAAAAAAGAACTTTTTCATGACAGAAACTGGATTCGGACACTCAGTTCATGAAATGTACATCACGAGATGTGCTGTACATGAAACGGTGTATTTTGTGTTCCTTGTTGAGACGTTACATTTTTTACTAGAATTTAGTTTGTTTTATTTTTTTTAATATTCAGTTCTGTGCCGCGGGCCGCATAAAAATGTCAGAAGGGCCGCATGCGGCCCGCGGGCCGCAGGTTGCACGGGCCTGCTTTATGGTGATAATTAAAATACTAGTATTATAACACACAACACGTCATGTAGAACGAAGTCATTTTGTTACTAGTATTTCAATTTTTTTGTGAATTGCTGGCATATAATGCAAATAAACATAGGATAAAATGGAGATTTATTTGTATAAGATATAAAAATATAAACTTGTCAGTAAAACTTTTGACAAGAACAAAATTTTTGGAGTTTACTCCTTAAGAATCGATTTTCAGTTATAGCCCGCGGTACGGAAATTTCATGAGGAGTAAAAAAAAATCAATCGTTAACTAAAAATGAGGCGTTGCGTTACGTTATCTTTCACATTGAAATTATGTATGTATCTACGGATACGCATATTTTTGTACAATAAACAAAATTATCAAGTGATTGAAGTTAAAAAAATACTGGCAGATATGGAAAAAACCTATTGATAAGCGTATAATTCATGTTAACGAATGATATAAATTGTACATACGAACAACCATGTCTTTTATTTAGTGTATGTATGTTTGATTAATTGTGTGTCCCGGGAATTCTGAAGCATCCTGTTTAACACCGGAAATTTGAAAATTGCGATTTCTATGTCCCCAGAGTGTTTTAAGGATATTCCGAGTATCAGGACACATACAATGTGCACCAGAGAACGTTTTTATGCAATCATTTTTCCAAAAATATATCTCGTGGGAATCAACTAACTTTAAATACAAGTGTAAAAAGCAGGGACAGCCATGTCCAAATGGGTTATTGAGAGTAGTCGCATGACCGCCGAAATTGCATATAGGCTACGGAAGTTCAAATCCAACGGCGGTCATTTTTCTTTTTACTTGTATTGTTATTTTGAATGAACGGAGATTGACTTCCATCAATAAAGATGCATAATTAAACGTTTTATAATTTTTAGTTAAACTGGAAATGGACTTATTAGAAAATTATTCGCATTATTAAAGGCACTTTGGTATAAAACTGATATTCGCGTGTACCCTATTATCATGTGATTGAAGTTAAAATAATCGTTCCTTAAGGAGTAAGTAAACTCCAATCGTGCGTCGGAGCTGACACACAAGTTTTTTCTCAAAATTTTGTACTTGTCAAAAGTTTTACTGACAAGTTTATATTTTTATATCTTATACAAATACGTCCATTTATCCTATGTTTATATGCATTATATGCCAGCAATTCACAAAAAAATGAAATATCGAATTATAACTGGCACAAAATAAACCAAAATTTGTTACTAGTAAATTAATGTGTGTACGTTATTGTAGTAATACGTACCAAAGATATTCTATAGAACGTCTTTGGGCCGGTTGTTGGAACGCGGAGCTTGTAACGCGATGCTACATTTAAAATTCAGCTTTCGTTGCCATGACATAGCTTAAGAAATTCTTGGTTAGGCTATGGCCATGATACAACCATCAATCACGAAGTCGGTAGGTACCTTAGCAACGAAAGCCGAATTAATATAGCCTCGCGTTACATTTTGATACACGTTCCGACAACCGGCCCAAAGACGTTCTATAGAATGTCTTTGATTCTAACAACCGGCCCTTAAGGGCATAAATTATAAAATTATTTTAGCGTGCGGCAGAGATAACGCACAGAGACGGACGTGAGCATGATGCGAGGCATGATGGGGCCAGGAACTGAACTGCGTCGGGGTTTGCCCGGCGACAGCGGGCAGCGGTACGCTGTAAATAAATATTTATAACTTTTACTACAAAAACGTTATTGAAATGATTGTTTCACCAAAATTTTCCACATTCTTTTCGGAACATTCGATACGATACATGTATGCAGCTGACTATAATAGTTAGGAAATTCCCTCGATGCTAAAGTTTGCAATGCACTTTTTGTACATTCTCTAATTAAACAATTTGTATAGGTTTTATTAACAATAATCTAAAAACGGGCTTGGTACCAGCGGAAAGTGCAGAGAATAAGCTTTCTATTTATGTAAAAATTATTACTGTGCGTCAAATATTACACTCGCAATTACGATTCAAAAAAATTCAACACTTGAATTCGCAAAAAAAATTACAAAATATTTTTTTGGCTTTTTGCAATTCCGGACTTTTGCGCCCTTCTAGACACGAATGCGCATAACGATTTCCCATGTTGCCCTTATTTTTTTAAAACTATTTCTTCGAGTTGACACCCCTTGATCGATTTTCGACCTTCAGATTCCGTACTATATTGTAGCATATCGAAATTGCTTTGAAACAGAAAACATCATTTTGCATTACATAAATTTGGCTTCATTACTATACCATCAGCACACCACTCACGACCATTTTCCGTTAATAAAATTAACATTCACCACTCCCTTGTCTTTAATCGAGAATAATATAATTCATAAGTCACTTGACACGATTTACACCAACAGAAATTAAAAATTTGCTTGGTTACATAGCTATCACAGCGATAGTAAAAACAAAAAATCTATCCCCTTATTGTGGTCCGTTGTTAGGAATAGGATATAATTCAGACCGTCAGAACGTATTAAATAAATTTTATTTGTCAAATCTGACAGTTGATATGTGTCATATTTCAAATGTAAATTAAGTTTCATTCTTTAAATGTTTCTTATTCATTATATTCTCTTGCCAAATATAACTCGTGCTATGATTAACTATCGAGGATATCACTCGTGAAACCGAAACAGGACATTCAACTCGTCCTTCGGTCTCGTTGAATCTCCAGTTCGGTTTCAGCTCGTAGATATCATCGATGATAATCATAGCACTTGTTATATTACCTAAAGTCTGAATAATATAAGTTGGCGTATGATTGAAATAATCTACGCATCATGTTAGTTTGATGTCTCTCTCGCACGCAACTAGTTGATATGGCAGCTAATTATTAACGTAAGATGAAATAATCAAATTTTCCATTGTAACTCTTTATTTCACTCATTCTCATTTATAATGTTGGATAACAATGTATTTATACGTCTTTGCTTGTCTCGTATGTTATCATGGAAACTAGTATTAGTGTCACAGTACTGTCAATGTCGAAACAAATTAGTTCACATGCATGTGTCAACCCATACGCCAAGTTATATGATTTAAACTTTACGAGAATATGTGTATAAACCGGAATTCGAACTAAAATCCACCATGTTGCATAGCAATTCATACTTTTGACTGAAATATTCTCACAATTTCTTCTATAAATAGACAATTATTACTACTTTACTTTCTGTCCCTTTGTCCCTTAGAAAACGATCATAGTTATTTAACGAACAAGTGTATTAATAAAGGCGATTAATAAAATCGAGACATTTTCACTCACGAGCGCAGCGAGTGAGTTAATTGTCGAGATTATTAATCGCTTTTTAATATAAGAGTTCGTTACAAAATTTTTCCGTCGACTTTTAACGTAAAATCTTCGTCAACATCCGTTTATTAAATTTTGTACGAATTACGATTTCAGAAACTATAAACTTGACAGTGACAGATCTTGATGACATGACAACTTGATTTGGATATTTCATATATTATGTACCTATGTTTGGTTGCCTAGGGTACTAAAATCGTTTATTAATAGAAATCATTCATTAATAGGGGTTATTAACGAACTGTTTTGCGTTTGTTAATCATATTGATAAATACACTGTCGACGGAAATAGTATATTATTGCACAAGAACTCGTGGGAAGTTGCACTTTTAATGCTAGATTAAACTCCTTAGTCTAAATAAGGCTATACAAAGGAAGTAGCCCTTGCAACGAACATTGCTATAGAAACGTACAATACTTTCAATACACGATTTCTTGCCAAGTAAATTAAAATTTGACATTTTACGATTTTACGATTTTACGCGCCATGGAAACCTCAATATGCCACAACAGGAATTTTTTGATTGGCTATAATCCATTGAATAATGAATGAAACATTATTCTGCAGCTAGAGATATTTTGGGTCACAAACAGAATGAAAGTAGAAAACCCTGGATAACAAACGAGATATAGTGACTCTAATAGACGAGAGGCGGAAATATAAAAACCAGGCTTCGCTAGATGAAAGAGGGACACAAAGGTATAAGGCGGTCAAGTTGGAAATTATTCGGAAATGTAGGAAAGCGAAAGAAGTGGAACATAAGTTCGAAGTAGGAAAAACTGATGAAGCGTAAAATAATTAGGAGAAATTTCAGAGAAATTGGATCTAGCAGCAGGAACATTAGAAACGAGGCAACGAGGCAAGTGACATCCTAATCGGAAGAGAGGAAAAGGCAGATAGGTAGAAGGAATATTTGGAAATATTATATATGCTGGACAGAAATTAGAAGATACATATATTAGAAAAGGTAATTACAAATTAGTGTAGAGTGGGATAACCTAGGCTGTCCTATAATAAGGGAAGAGTTTGAGCTAGCATTAGAAAGTTTAAAAAACAATAAAGCACCAGGAGTAGACGGATTGCAGGTAGAAATTTTAAAGTGTGCAGGTCAAGAGGTAAGAGAAATTCTACCTAAACTAGTTAGCCGTATATACGATATAGGTGAGATTCCAGAAGATTACAAAAGGAACATCATAGTCGCTTTGTCAAATAGGAAACTCAAATAAATAAAAAAAAACTGGACGATTTACTTACTCCAACTATAATGCAATGAAGTACATAAAGCATATCACTATTTCGACCAACATAAGGTTCCACCAGAGGATAATTTAGACACTTCAAAATAATCGTCACTGCGTACATCAGTATGGCTAAAATTTGCCAACCACAATTTATATTTGTAAGTTCAACCGTTTTGCACAGAACACGATAAATGTTTTCTAAATTCCTGATTTCCTTTACGATGCAATCTCTTTTCATCTTCTTTGTTTCTTGAACGTCGGGGTTTACATTAATAAAAATGTTTGTTTTCTTATCTTCATTTGGGGTAATAATTTTCTTCAGCGAATTGTTTAAATCCCTGAATCTGTTTCCTACAGTAACCACGACGGTGGCGAAATGAAACGTCACAGTTATGTGCAAATATCGCTCAAAGTTATACAGAAAGTAAAATTTATACTGCACTAGTCCGAAGGTCCTTATTTGACTGAACATATTAATGAACAAATAGGCAACCACCGCAATATGAATTATTATAAACAAATGTATTATTTTTTTTATTCCTGGCTTGCTTGCGCGTTTCTTGAATTTTGCAAAATATTCGTTACAAAATGTAAGAGACTCTAAAAGTTTTTGCCAGTTTTCAATTTTACCGAAGGCACCCATGCAGACAATATTCATTGTTGCAAATAAACTGAATATTGAACTGCATAAATCCAGATATCTCGATGTTACTGTTAGATGCGGATAAATATGTTCTATTCGTCCTCTTAATGATAATGCATAAAATACTAATACTAGTAAAAGTTTTATACAGGCAATTAATTTGCACAATTTGCAAGAAATAATTCGCTTGTTTTCGAAATTATAGTGAGGGATGACATTCAAAATGCAAGACAAATATCGAATGTACACCACTTCCATTTGTACTCTTCTGCAGTAGTTGGCAAAGGCACTTTCAAAAGGAATCAGGTGCGTACTGTCGCGTTCTTCAAGTCTGACTGTTGTAATTAATCAATACTTTTAATTCCATTAGGAACACGAACAACTTGTTACGATCGAAAGATAACACAATTAATGAGAAAATATACGAACAAAAAATACTGTGTATTATTTACATACCTGATATCTAAAATATTTTGGTTACAAGGTAAAACAATATTATGGTAGCAAAAGGGTGACTGTGCTTTTTAAACTTTTTATTGTATAATAATTTATTGGACTTGTAAGAAATGAAAGCTTCTCTACTCTAAATTATTACGGCAGTTAGAAATTTCAACTCATTAAAAAATAAAACACTGGAAAATCATACTGTTTAAAATTTGAACCCCCTAGTATAAAGTAGCTTTTCAATCGCACCGCCGCCCTTGGCGACGAGAAGCGCCATTGTGATATAAAAATTGCTCAAAAATGATAGCTCCTCTCATCTACGCAACAAAGGTGCCACCAGTGGCGGCTCGTGACTTTAAACCAGAGGAGTTCGGGGACTATTAAAACCGAAGACTTCTAGGATGGACCTAGCGTCCTTATGCAACAGCTGATTATGTTGTGAAGCCTACACGGTCGTAGGTCAGCGGGTCGCGGGGAGCGTTGTTTGTTATTATATTCAAGCAACGGACCAGGCGAATGTTCCGCGATATTCTGTCTCCGCTGCAGCGTCTGTTTACTACACAACTGATCGACTGGTTTTCCGCATACAAACGCATAGACTGAGTATTCCTCCTACTTCAGTAGTAAATGTAAATAGCTAAGTCCCCTCTACAAGTCTTTGATTAAAACTGTCTTAAAAAAGCTTGTGTTTGTCAGCTCCGACGCACGACTGGAGTTTACTCTACGAACGATTATTTTAACTTCAATCACTTGATAATAGGGTACACGCGAATGTCAGTTTTACACCCAAATGTGTATTTATCAGATGGTTTATGTTCGAAAATGTCCAACTACATCAAAATATAAATTGTTTATTAATTCAGTAATTAAGTGACAATCTGCTAAACGTCGATCCCACTGGCAATGAAATAAATACTTTTCCTGGTGTTCGAATTGATTCACATTTCGGCACTAAGCAATATTTGGAGTATTTAATATTAGGTTTTATCATATTAAATCAAAAGATTCAACAAATTTAGGAACGAACAAACACTGCAAATGCTGACTTTACAATGCCAACTGTCGTATCCACTCGATGCCACTCTATTTTCACTATTTCTATGCTCTATGCAGTCAGGCATAAACAGCCGTATCCATAGATACGTACATAATTTCAATGTGACAGGTAACGTAACGCTCACTAGTTAACGCTTGATTTTACTCCTCATAAAATTTCCGTACTGCGGGCTATAACTGAAAATCGATTCTTGGAGTAAACTCCAATAACTCAAAAAATATTTTTCGTTTTTGAGCTATTTTTGAAAAAAAATTCTATTTATGGAAAACTATTTTTGTGATCAATAACGATGGTGTTGCAGCCGAACAGAAGTAAGCTCTTAACTGCCCAAACGCAACGCCAAGTACACTCCACGTTAATAACTTTCCCGAATCAATTTTCATTTACTTAAACTAATGAGTAAACAAAACCAATTGAGGCGTGTTTTACAAAAACAGCATATGTCCAAAAAACTAAATTTTCAGGAAACACAAAAAACAGTTAGGTGGATGTGTAAAGGTTCTTTATAAACTATTTGTTATTTCTTTGTATTATATGTGACTAGAAATAAATTTTTGATAGGGATATATGTATTGTGTAGTTAGGTTTTACAAAAAAAATAGAAACAGTCGGACATATGTTGTTTTTGCAAGAAAAAAACTATCAAACTGACTAAATGACATACACACACTGTTCCTCTTCTCTCTGAATTTATAGCAAAAAGCGCACATGTCCAAGCACGGCAACGGACTTGTGCGGTATTTGAACGAAATGCGTTGGACTTATGTTGTTTTTGTGGAAACAGCAATATTTTAACTGCCTGTATCTTGGCTCGTTTGTTGTTTTTGCAGAAACTTATTTTATACATAAATGTACATTTAATTTTCCCTCTAGATGGACCCACTAACTCAATTTTTGTAAATTTGGACTTATGCTGTTTTTGTAAAACACGCCTCAATTATTTCCAATTTCCACATTTCGCTTTAATGTCAATTTGTCAACGTCAATGTCCTATACGTGGGCCGTCCAACAGACGGAGTGATCAACCTGCAAGAACGTGCTCTAGCGGGGCCAATAGTAATTTATGACGACCGAATTGGAGTGATGCGACTTCGTTGGGCCTAAAGAAAGCACATCACTGCGGTTCGGTTGTCCTAAATTGATAGTGGTCCCGCCTAGAGCACGTTCTTGCAAGGTGATCACTCCGTCTGTTCGGCGGCCCAAGTATAGTTATTCTAAAATAACTACATAGTTGGATACCTCCTTAAAAAATATGTCATATTTATAGTTTCATCATCCCCACTATACTTGGGCCGCCGAACAGACGGAGTGATCACCCTGCAAGAACGTGTTCTAGCGGGGCCAATAGTAATTTATGACGACCGAATTCGAGTGACGTGACTTCGTTGGGTCTAAAGAAAGCGCATCACTGCGGTTCGGTTGTCCTAAATTGATAGTGGTCCCGCCTAGAGCACGTTCTTTCAGGGTAATCACTCCGTCTGTTGGGCGGCCCAAGTATAGCTCTGGTGTTCAGATAATTGTATTATGTACCTAGTAAAATTGTTATGTGCTGCGTATTTAAGCTCTGCTTTAAAAATAAAAATGGGACTAAAAGACCGACATAAGTTCTAAACTTCTATTTTTACTTTAGCTAAAAAACAAAAATGAATGTTTAAAAGTAAAATCCGAGTCTATAGAAATTTATAAACATAAAAATTGATTTAATACAATCTAGTTTATTTAGACTTTTGTAAATATGTTTCTGAAGTTCTAACCTCTCTTTATTGCCATTATGACATTAATTGACTAATTTATCTCTTGTTTCTAGTTTATTACAAGATTACCTTGATGTTAACAGTTTTCAAGATTCCATTAATGTTTTGTTTTATTTAGTTATTTTTCTGTACAGTGATATTTCACTTGAAGGTTTTTTCCCAATTGAATTTATTGTTTTTTTCCCAAATGGTTTTGTTTTAAATTCATTGGTTTTTCCCTTCAAGCTACGAGGTATTCGATAGTTTTAACCTTTTTGTGCTTTATTAATTTTTTAACTTGAAAACTTCAAGAAGCAATAACAAATTGATCGAATTGAATAAAACAAATACGGTTGTGTAAGTAATGAAAAACCCTTCAAAAGTAGGGATCATTTGACCCCCGTCCCATTTAAAAAATTTGGGGGGTCACTACCCCCCGCACAGGGCTAGAGTTGCAAGAATGATTATTGCATAAAAATTGGTCCCCTTTGATATAAAAATCGACGTGTTTTTGGATTTTTGTCAAAACGTTTATTTGCCGAGTTTTAAGGGGGTACAAGTTTTCGTTGGGAGACCGTGTATAATGATGCTACATTACACATTTACTGCTCAATGGGGCATTTTTCAAACCTATTCAGGTATGTACCTATCCGCATTCTGTTTCATTGGAAAACAGAAAATTTCGTCTTCAAATCTGCATTATCTGCGGTTCCAGCATACGAATGAGCTCAGAAACCGTCAATAACAACACGACAATCGTTCGATGCCAAAGTGAGCCCAAAGCGGTAGGTCCCGTCTGCATATAGGTAAGTAACATACTGTATCGCCATTCGGCTGATCGATCGCATTTCTGAATGTGGCACCCGATATCGCCATTCACTTGGCAATCTCGAGTGTTACTTGCCTACCGTCTTACCACCATTTGAATGCTAATTATTATTAAGATATAGAACATTACAATACTTTTTAAAAGAAGCCCTTTTTATTTCGTATTTTAAAACGTTGTCAGCACTTTGTTATAATTATTATTTTTTTGTTAATTAAAAATGTCTGTTTCACTTTTTCACTCATATTCGATAACTTAGCTTATGAACTAACTATTTCTTACTAGTCAACTAAGGAAAACGAACAGTTCCAAAACTGCAGTTTTTACGTATATTTACTTTACTAGAGTTTTTGAAAATTTTGACAACTTTTGCTTCTGCAGTTTATAAGCCATGCCAAAAATAGTACATTAGGTGATGAGTATTAAATGGGTATAGCAGTCTAAACTACACAGGAGGCCCGTTTAATACTCATCACCTAATATTCATCTCTGCAGTCGTTTCAAATTTAATAAAAATAGTACATACAGGGTGATTCATAACGAGTGTAAAAAAAATCGAAAGGTGATAGAGGAAGTCAAAACAAGAAAATATATTTCATGAACATCTGTCCTAAAATCGTTCCCAACAAAGATACCGGGTGTAGAAAATTCTCGAAAAAAATTGATTATTTTTAATATCTCCGAATATACTGAAACTATTGAATTCATATTTTGAGGGCTATTGTCCTTTGTGAACATCTATCGCCCTAAAAATATTTGCTTTTATGCTGCCACCAGTGGCGCCGCTATAAGCTGGAGAGCCCTATCCTTTAGCTTACACGATGTTACGCCACCGGTTTCTAAAGAAAAGATTTAAGTTTTGGATTCTGCGTTCAATTTCAAAGGAAAAATGTATTCTTCATATTTTCCGTACTGATAACTTCCTAGTAAAACAGCATTTTGTAAAAACGTCAAAATCTGAATTTTCGGTTAAAAAATTGTTCTGAAAAAATAAATTATTATCGTTTATAAAAGTAATTTTTTATGATAGAGGTCTGCAAGCGACAAATTGTCCCTAAAACTTTAATTTAATAGCTTTCTTAGTTTCCGAAATAACAAAAATAATCAGTTTTTTTTTCGAGAAACTTCAACACCCCGTATTTTTGTTGGAAATAGTTTTAGGACTTACGTTCATCGACTTTTTCTTATTATATTGACCTCCTCTATCAGCCCTCCAAATCTTTTACACTTGTTATGAATCACCCTGTATAACAATTACCCTGAAAACAACGTAACATAACTTCTAATCCCTAATTTTAGTCCTAGCGGTTAACGACAATTTTGGCCGAAACCCTGCAAATTGTGTTAAAAGCATGAAACTTGGTGGGCAGCTTAAATAGGTCAAGTTAAGAGATTTTGCCCGCAGTACCCAAAAAAATACCCCGTAGGAGCAGCTCAGGGGCGGAACATATTCCAAGGGGCTTGAATTTCAAAAATAATTAAATAATAACCAATGTGGGCAAGTAATACGTCATTTTATATTGATTTGATATCGCTGAAGTCAATTCAAACCATATTTTATTTATAACTATAAAATTTTCAAAATGGCGGCCAAATTTCCAATTTTAATTAAAAATTTTGTTAAATTCGCTAATATTAAAAAAATTGTAAAATATATAACACTTTTATTTAAATTGCAGGCTCTTAACCTGTTCTAATGATATTTTTTGGTATCCCCAAAAATTTCAAAATGGTTGCCATTTTTGAAAGTAAAATTTATTTGCAGTACCTAAGTACCCTGTTGGATATGGATGGACGAACTGAGGGCATTATAGAAATTTACCTTTTTGTTTCCCTTTTTATTTAACATGTCGACAATTTGTTTTTGAAGATAACTATACCTACATACAGGGTGTGTCACGACGAGTTGCTATTAGACGTTTGTGGAGAAGCGCATAATTCGGCTAATAATTAGCTCTTGCTAATACTTGCACCAAGCGTGTAAGTATACAGCAAGCAGTATTGCATGGTTCAACTGTGTAGGGCAAAGCAACGTACTGATGAGTCTCGAAATGACGAAACCAGTGGTCTACGGTTTTCTATGCACATTCGAAACATGCAATATTGAAAAACTTCTGACATACATAAGACTACTGTTGGTAGAGCAGAAAAGTACCTACGTAGAGATCTAAGGATGTTTCAAGCCCGACGATATGTTTGGGGTAGCATCTCGTAGTACCCAAAATCTGGATTTAGTTCTATAATTCAAAGCCTGGCGGAGTACTTGCCCGAGGAGTAGTTGTTCGAACGGTCTAGTACCACACAGAATTTTGAAAATTTGTAATATCACGTTTTCAAATATTCTCTATTTAATGAAAATAATGGCAACTTAATCCAACTTCCGCTTATACCGGAAGTGGCACTTAACTTCCTTATTTTAAATAGAACTAATACCTAATTTTTTTGCACTTTCCGGTTCTCCATAAAATTTTAGATGGACTTTATGTAACATAAATAACCTCTAAATGTCAAAATTTCCGAGATATACGCGAGTTTTCAAATTTTTTTACAGTTGCAGGGTAGGTACTCTTTGGCGTCTGCGGCAAAAGAAACAAATTGCAATCGAAACAATTTTTTTAATATTAGCGAATTTAACAAAATTTTTAATTAAAATTGGAAATTTGGCCGCCATTTTGAAAATTTTATAGTTATAAATAAAATATGGTTTAAATTGACTTCAGCGATATCAAATCAATATAAAATGACATATTACTTGCCCACATTGGTTATTATTTAATTATTTTTGAAATTCAAGCCCCTTGGAATATGTTCCGCCCCTGAGCTGCTCCTACGGGGTATTTTTTTGGGTACTGCGGGCAAAATCTCTTAATTTGACCTATTTAAGCTGCCCACCAAGTTTCATGCTTTTAGCACAATTTGCAGGGTTTTTTTGTTAACCGCTAGGACTATTTTCTTTTACGTATAACTGGCCATCTTTGGTTGGTCAACTACCAGGCCTAACACTTTTAAACAACTTTTTAACAGTGTTTTAAATAAGTAACATTTTATTTTTTCTATTGAAGACAGTATTTACATAATTTTGATACTGTTACTGAAAGTTAATAACTTGCTGTGATGAAATGATTTTGTTCCCAATTACATTTCGCCATTAACTCAAAGATGAGAGCCGAAGAAAAAATAATTAGTTCATTGATATCAAACAAAACTGACATTTTAAGAGCAGTAACGAATCGACGTAGTAAAATGGTGACAGCGCGCTCAGAAATATATCTAGAATAAAAATTGCCAGTGTGGAAATTTTTCAAAATGAAGATTTACCTAACGTCAAAGAAAAATATTACAACCAAAAGCAATAAAAGTGCAATTTTCCATTTTATTTTTTAGTTTTCCACGAAATGGTTAGTTATCTCAAATAATATCTTCAGGATAAACAATTTTGACCAACCTATTCTCTTGCTAAGATAACCGAGGTCCTAAATGCTGCATGTTAGATTTCGGTAAATTGCATAACAAAGCTTGTTTTAGAAAGCATTGTTTTTGAAAAGTAAAAAAATTAGACTCAAATTGTGATAAAGTAACACGCGAGAGCGCCAAGCTAATCGTCGCTATCTGGTGTTTACGAGGGTGTTACTTATCGCGCTCCACCGTCCAATCTCCAATGAGACAATTTCCTGCGAAAACACCAGTGCAAGTGCATGCTCAAGTGTTTTTTATGCTCGAGTAGAAAATTCCTCCACCAAAATGTATTCATTTTCATTGCCCAATGGTTATTTTTATTTAAAAATTAATAATGATAGTGTCCGGTGAAAACCAAACAACAAGAGAACAAGAGAAGAGTCCGTGACCATAAAAACTTAATATTGTCCTTACACTGTAGTAGTCATTGACAAATGGTTAAATTGTAGTACCCAACTACATATTGAGATTATGGTAATATTGAAATATTACTTTATACTCTTATATAGTAATTATTGTTTGGCGTTTCTGCTCTGGTTTGCACTATTGTACAGTTTATTGAATTAAATAATTCATATACAATTTAGCATCATGACATCAAAAATTACGATTTAATAGGTATATGTATAAAATTATAAAATATTGACATGAAAAAAGGAATTAGAGTTTGACAAATTTGATTTCTAATAAGATTAGTGTCTTAAAAATAAAAGGAAGTATGAATGTGCATGATAATTTGGCAATTTTATAAAGGATGTATCATGAATTTTAAAATATTAAAATTCGTTACTTAAGTTTTGGTAATGTGTAATTAATATTTTACATTTGTTACAGTCTTGGGTATAAATGGACGGTTCAGCGGCGGCTCCTTAATAAGTGCGCTCGTGCGCGCGCACTGCCTACAAAAATATGGTTTTAATCATTTTTGATAAAAGGTTCAAACCTTATAATTATAAACTAATAAGTTTTAAAACTTTTTGAATCTCTGCCGCAATATATATTAATTATTATGCGAGATAATAAATAGTACGTGCTCTAAGCATTCCGCGTCGTCTTTCAAAATGCCTACCACACACGCAACCAGCCGTCCGAGTACTAAGGTGTGGCACTCTAAGGCAAATGCATATTCGATATGGGAGCGAGATCGGCGCGACTCGGGAAAATTTCGTCGTATGTGCTTTTAGGTGGAAGAATTATAGCTCGTCTGGGAGCGCTGTTTGAGCGCACACTTACTGTTGGGCGAAGCACGGGACGCCGGAATTTGTACTTCTGCGGTTGTGTTTATTGTTTTTGTTTACCATATTTAGGTCTGAGATAGCTCGTTGCTTTGCTTATAACGTGAGTAATTAGCTGCATTATCGTGTTTATTTTTAAATATTGAAATTTCCAATACTTAGTATGGCTAAAGGTAGTGGTTTCGTTAAAGTCAACACTTAAACATTGTGGAGTAAACTTTAATAAAGTGGTCGCCTGATTTGTGCAATTTTCAAAATTATTATTGTGTTGTAATACTCCATTCAGTTAAAAATGAATAATTTATCTAAATATAGACTTTTGACGAAAAACTTGAAATAAAATGAAATGGACGTCCTAAGCCTGTGCGATGTATCAAATGCTTTTCGAAAGGTCGCGATAAAAGTTGTGTGCGAAAGTTTAACCTTTTGGATTTGGGATTTTCGTTAAATATTGCGGTGAGTGAAATTTCTTGTTTGAAAATGTTTGAAAATGGCTTCTAAAGCACTTCATTTAAAAAACTACGGGGGAGAAACCGCCAGACCCCCCCCCCCCCAACCCCTGAGCGGTGATTTCATTCTAGAGCACTGCCAAGTTCTAAAGTCAGGAGCCGCCACTGGGACGGTTAGAGAGAAGGCGTGGAAGGTCGCCGATTAGCTCAGTTGGAGAGCTCAGGGTTTCGGAGCGGGGGACCCGGGTTCGACTCCCGGTCGGCGGCGGCAAGTTTTGCGCCGTGTAACACATTTACATTTATTTTGGGATGATGCATGCTTTCAACGTGCATCATAACATTGTAGGAGTAATGCAATGGTCAGGTGACACCCGATAGCGTACATTATGTTGGCGCTATCGTATGTTACATTCCAAAATCCGATCGAGCAGCCGAATGGCGATACTGGATGTTACTTACCTATATGCGTCCCGTCTCCGATGCCTATTTCTCGAACAAGTAACTTCACGTTATGTTCTTCCGTGGAACAATTTCTACCAACATACTTATGTGCGGCGTAGCTAATTACTGTTACGTGTGTGCGATAAACAAAAAGAACATAAACCAAACTAACGTATACCTACTTACTGTTGCTAGAAGAGATTTAATAATTATTACAGTCACAAAAATAGGTGTATATGCGCTGTTGCCGGAAATCTCTTTGCTGATTAGAAGTACTATAAAATTGCTAGTCCTTAAAAGCAAAAGCAAATAATAGAAATACGCAAACATTGTTTGCCATCCATATATTTCGTTAAATGCCATGATCAAATCATATAAAATTCTGTAGCGTTTAGTAAGTTTCACAACATCCACTATTACACTCTCTCGTTTATCGATGGGTGAGTTATCTAATGTACTTTTCCCCTTAAAAATAAGGCCGTTTAATTCTTCGTTTAATTCAGCACTAATATTCTTTAGTGACCAAACACTGGTAATATACATAATTACCACCATATACTGATAAAAATAAGCAAAATTGTAACATATTTGGTAGAGCCTTATTTCCATTGCAAAGGATAATGCCAGGATAATGTAAGAAGTCATTGAAAATATTGCTATGTTTATTATAAATCCGGAAGTCAGTGTAGAAATGTCCATTTCTGATAGTCCATTCTTAAAATAGTAGAACGCGCTAAAGTATTTTTGCCATTTTCTCGCACTGCCAAACCCAACATTTAGAAGTGCTATAAAAGGAGCTCCTATTGTAGCAAAGATGTCCATAATTACACATATTGTTTCAGCCAGTCCACTCCTGGGTGTCTCAAGAACAGCGTTTACCGAATTTCCAAAACAATATGAAATAAGCGCAAGTTGTATAATAACTTGTATTTTGCACCATTTGCAAGAAATAATTTTGCGTTTTTGAAAATCGTAGTGTGGCACAAGTTTGAGAGCACTGAATAATTTGTACAGAACATATTCACTTGTTCGTAAGTGTCGCATGCTGACTGTTGCTCATATTCCACAATTTGTTTTTTGTAATATAAAAACACCAAATATGTATTACGTACCTACTCGAATATTCTGTGAATTGTTTACTTTGATGATTGTAATAAGGAAACTATAACACAATAACTATATTTGTATATAATGACCCCTCATTATGATTGTATATACGAAAATATGGATATAATATGTGCTTATAACCTGTAAACAAAGCCCAGACACATATTTATCACGTCCTGTTTGTTGGTGTTGCGACAAAAATTATTGTACGACTATGTTTTAAAGAATTGTAATCGTCCATCATTTATCTATAACATTTAATCTTCTAGGTATTTTATTTCCAGAAGATTACAAACGGAACATCACAGTAGCTTTGCCAAAAAGGAAAGGCGTGGATAGGTGTGAAAATTTTAGAACGATCAATTTAACTTCCCACGCGTCAAAAATTTTAACTAGAATTGTGCAAAGAGAGATGAAGAAAAGGGCGGAAGGAATATTAGAAGATCAGTTCGGATTTAGAAGAAACAGGGGAACGCGCGAGGCCATTCTAGCTTTACGGGTAATAATAAAAAGCAATAGTAAAATGGAAAGAGCATCTATATAGGATATGTAGATTTGGAAAAAGGAAAAAAGGAAAAACACTTCAACAATGTAAAATGGAAGATGTTCAAAGTGCTCAAAAATGTAGGGATGAAGTATAGGGCTAGAAGAATAATTCATAATCTATATAAAGAGCAAACGGCCGTTATAGAATTTGAGCAGGAACATAGAGAAGTAGATATCCGAAAAGGAGTGAGGCAGGGATGTGTGTTATCGCCTCTAGTTCTCAATTTATACCTATATTGGGAGATGCGATTAATATTGTTAAATTGTTAAACTGGAATTAATATACAGGGCCAAACTATTAATATGCTCAGATTCGCGGATGGTATCAGTATTAGCATCCAGCAAAGAAGAATTAGGAAGGGCTCTAAACGAAATGGAAGCGGTTTTGACGGAGGCCTATGGTATGAAGATCAATAAAAAGAAAACCAAAATTTTGTTGTGTAGGCGGCGTGAATATAGGACTAAAACTAAAATATAAATTGGAAACGAGAAGTCAGATTTCTGCTATTTAGGAAGTCAAATAACTCGGGATGGTAGTAGCTCTAGAGATATAAAACAAAGAATAGCGCAGGGCCGAGTTGCATTTAATAAAAAGAAACAACTATTACCCTCGGGAATGATAAATGTAGAAACTCGGAAGAGGCTCTTAAAAACGTATGTATGGAATACGTCATTGTACGGGTGCGAAACTTGAACGATAAGAGAAGCGGATAGGAGAAAATTAGAAGCATTTGAAATGTTGTGCTATAGACGCATGATGAAGATATCGTGGATAGATAAGGTTAGCAACAGAGAGGTATTAGAAAGAATTGGAGAAAAGCGAAATTTATGGAAGGCAGTAAAGAATAGGAGACCTTCTGAGGCACGACATACTAGAGCCAGAGATAGGAATAAAAGGAGGCAGGGGTAGGCCCAGATTAGACTACTGCTCTTAAATAGTTAGGGATGTAGGATGTTCAACTTTTGGGGAAATGCATAGGTTAGCTCAGGATAGGAAAGGTTGTAGGTACGCGTCCAACCAGTTTTCGGACTGAAAACCTTATGATGAGCAGAAACCATAAAACTTGTTTTGTAAACATTATCTGCACCGTATCGAATATTGTTGCGTTCTGGGTCTGCTGGGGATAACTAATTAGTATAGGCTCAGGAATGGGGTTCATTAAAAAGCAAAATGTCCAGTGCTCAATTTACCCGGAGGATTTAAAAACAATTCTTGTGCAAATCTTGCTTACAAAATCTACAAACACACATCACATCAACTCCGCCAAAACAAATCAAATATCTCGCACAAAAAAACCCATAAACAATTTAAATTTGGAACAACATTTAATTAATTAATTACAAAAATTAAAATTTACTTACATTTTTTACGTTGAGTGGGAGTGTCACTTGCAACTTTTAGCGAACCCAAAATGCGACTCATGGTGGAGGCGCCGGGCATTAGCTGAATAAACTCTTGGATTTCAACAATCAACAGGCTTTGACACATTATCCCTACTATTAAATCAGGATACTTCAAAGCTAGTTTAGGCACTAGCTTCAGCTAACAGAAAAACACCCCGGACCCCGGTCTTCAAGCCCTTCACTTTGTTTGATGCCATCTAAAACGCACTTTCCAAACAACGAATGAGCGGCTACAAGAAGCATCCACCATGAGTTGCGTCACCGGGTGAGCAGCGGTCAGTTGTAAAGGTAATGTGACATTCACTAGAATTCTAAAACGTAAGTAAATTTTAGAATTATTCGAGTATCTATTATTGATTGTAAAATTGTGTGATACCTACTTTAATTAGTGTTTGTTTATTTGTTTGTTTGCATCGTTTACATCCTGTAAGTTTTTATTGGAGTTTACTCCTTAAGAATCGATTTTCAGTTATAGCTCGTGGTACGGAAATTTTATGAGGAGTAAAAAAATCAAGCGTTAACTAAAAATGAGACGTTGTGTTACGTTATCTTTCACATTGAAATTATGTATGTATATCTATGGATACGCATATTTCTGTACAATAAACAAAATTATCAAGTGATTGAAGTTAAAAAAATACTGGCAGATATGGAAAAAAACCTATTGGTAAGCGTGTAATTCATGTTAACGAATGATATAAATTGTACATACGAAAAGCTAGGTCTTTTATTTAGTGTATGAATGTTTGATTAATTGTGCGTCCCGGGAATTCTGAAGCATCCTGTTTAACACCGGAAATTTGGAAATTGCGATTTCTATGTCCCCAGAGTGTTTTAAGGATATTCCGAGTACCAGGACACATACAATGTGCACCAGAGAACGTTTTTGTGCAATAATTTTCAAAGTTTAACAAAAAATGTAAAAAATAATTCCAAAAATATATCGCGTGGGAATCAACTAACTTTAAATAAAAGTGTAAAAAGCAGGACAACCATGTCCAAATGGGTTAGTGAGTGTAGTCGCATGACTGCCGAAATTGCAAATAGGCTACGGAAGTTCAAATCCAACGGCGGTCATTTTTCTTTTTACTTGTATTCTTATTTTGAATGAACGGAGATTGGCTTCCATCAGTAAAGATGCATAATTAAACGTTTTATAATTTTTAGTTAAACTGGAAATGGACTTAGAAAATTATTCACATTATTAAAGGCATTTGGGTATAAAACTGATATTCGCGTGTACCCTATTATCAAGTGATTGAAGTTAAAAATAATAATCGTTCCTAAGGAGTAAACTCCAGTCGTGCGTCGGAGCTGACACACAAGTTTTTTATTTCTACTCATGCCCAGTTTTATAAGAAAACTGGCCAAAACTGGACCTTTGGCTTATCAGTTATCCCTTTCCCGATCCTCAAAGTTACCAGCCTGCTCACCCAGATGCAACAACATCAGCCACCTTTGTAGATGTACTCCCTAGTGTCGAATCTGAACGTTTCAGAAAAAAACTTGTGTGTGTCAGCTCCGACGCACGACTGGAGTTTACTCCTTACGAACGATTATTTTAACTAGAATCACTTGATAATAGGGTACACGCGAATGTCAGTTTTATACCCATATGTGTATTTATCAGATGGTTTATGTTCGAAAATGTCCAACTACATCAATGGAGGTACGCGTCCAACCAGTCTTCGGACTGAGAACCTTATGATGATGACATCAAAATATAAATTGTTTATAAATTCAGTAATTATGTCACAATCTGCTAAACGTCGATCCCACTGGCAATGAAATAAATATTTTTCCCGGTGTTCGAATAGGCGTTGATTCACATTTCGGCACTAAGCAATATGTATTTAGAGTATTTAATATTAGGTTTTTCCATATTGAATCAAGAGATTCAACAAATTTAGGAACGAACAAACACTGCAAATGCTGACTTTACAACGCCAACTGTCATATCTACTCTATGTCACTATATTCACTATTTCCATGCTCTATGCAGTCAGGCATAAACAGCCGTATCTATAGAAACGTACATAATTTCAATGTTACAGGTAACGTAACGCGTTACTTTTAGTTAACGCGAAATGTAACGCTTGATTTTACTACTCATAAAATTTCCGTACCGCGGGCTATAACTGAAAATCGATTCTTAAGGAGTAAACTCCAATAATTTGCACTTACCATTATAGTAAATATTCTGTATCCTATAAATAAAGATCCATAGAATAAGTTTATTCCTAGCTGGTCTTCTGCTTGATTTTGCGGTTCTGAACGCAACGAAATGTACACTGCACTTCGCAATAAGTCCAACGGTAACATAAGTATATACACGTGATTTGCCACCCAAAATGGAAGTTGCAAAGTTGTACAAAATCGAACAATTTTCTACGCAATTCTGTTAATTTAACTATATCCCACAAATTGCTCTTTTTAAAAGAGCTATTAAAAGCGCATAGTTGGAGATAAACCATGTTTGACCTTGCTTTATCTTTCCTCTGAAGTAATGTGTTTCTCAAAATAACGTTATAGTTAAGGAATAAGTTTCTAATAGAAAGTACATTAATGGTATAAACAAAGGACAACATTGACTGATGTAAATACACCAAGTTTTTGCTGCACAAGTAGACTTGCACGTAAATGCTGTCCCCTTCATAACATTGCATGATACAAATAGAAATTGGAATAAAAAATATAGCTATGCACAGAAGAAACCACCACATAAGCCTTACCTTTCTTGTTTATTACCGGTTTAATTGATAAATATTTCCTTAAATATATGTAAGTTTTAAAATATGTATTCCACTTTTTTGAATCAAAGCTAAACTTCAGAACAACAGCAGAAAATAGTATCGTATACGAGAACATGTCGAACATAGTCAGCCCTAAAGTAAAAGGTGAATAATGAAGTTGTCTTTTTACGACCGGAATTGAAGTAATCAAAGATGATGTTATGACTGCAATATATAGAATAGCCCTAAACTTACTCGGCTTGCAAGAAATTATTTTACAATTCTGAAAATTGTAGTGGGGACTGAGATTTAGAAAATGAAAAGCTCTGTAGATTATCAACAAGTAAGACTGTGGCATTATTTTCATTCTTGTACACTACTCACAATAGTTGATTGTTGTTGACAAATGCAAGTAAAATAAATTTAATTTTGGGCGCCGTTTGCGAATAAAGATAATGTACAATTTATTGCAAACAACAAAACTATCAATGTTTTATTACAGTTGAAAAATAGCTAAAAGAAGACTCTGGCGGAATGCTTTTACAACTGAGATTTTTTAGTGGAAGTAACAAAATAATAAACTAAAACAAAACGAAAGAGGAAGCGCGGAGCATAATAAATAAAGTAAATTACATATTGGGTAGGTACCTACTAAATTCGTAAATAAATTATTATAGATAGCCAAGTATAAAAATAATAAATAATATAATCTGTCGTTACGCTCCTATCAACATGATTTATTACCCTGTAATTTATCTAACGTTACGTTTTTATTACGTGGTATGTGAATATTTTGCTTTCTTGGTCCACATAAGAAAAACAAAGGCAATTTTTCAAGTTTTTCAACTTATTAACTGTTAATTTCTTGCCAATGTGGGAGCAGGCCTGTCTATTTTCTATGCCAAACTGTTTTCAAGAAAATTGTTTTTGAACGTTTTAGTGCCCGAGTAGAATGATCGACAAAATTAGTTGAAATATTGATTAAGAACAAACGATATATTATTTGAGATTAAACGACTTACCTGTAAGGAAGTTCAATCGTAATTATACGATTTACTCCGTCAGCCTAGAGCACAATGGTAGTTTTGCATGTTAATGAAAAACGGCGCACTAATGTTGAAAGCAAATTCGAAACTCCTACCCGTCCAAAGGTAGCTGAGACGACTCATTCAGCATTTAGTGAAAGAAAGCCCATAGATCGTGAGAAGTATGGGATCCCATGAAGTTGAACAAGGGAGAGGTGGGGTGCTCTAGGCTGACGGAGTAAATCGTATAATTACGATTGAACTTCCTTACAGGTAATAAACGACTTACCTGTAAGGATTATACTTCTTACTCCGTCAGCCTAGAGCACAATGGTAGATGTTTAAAGTATATGCACGATCTATGCAAAAGAATTAATTTATTAAAGTATTATAACGAAATAACAGTTGTTGCAAAAGAATTGCTGGCAACTAAAGGTTTATTGTAAAATTTAAAGAAAGTGTTGGAATTTCTAGTCCACCCTGCTGTACGTCTTATGGTTTCAATAGATACTCCCGCTCGGCACGCGGCGGAAGTAGCTGCATGAGGAGTGCTATATGCACTGAACTTCATCGTATCTATGCCACTTTCCGAAAGAATAGATTTTATCCATCTAGAGATTGTTTGCACGCTGGCAGGATGGTGGGGTTTCTTATAGGTTAAGAAAAGGTCTAAGGAATTTCCTAGCAGGTCAGCAGTTCTATCTAAATAGTGCAGTAACGTTGAAGCAATACACAGACGGGGTTTCTCCTCAAAAAACGGTAAGGACAACTTCGGTCGTTCTCTGTTCGGCGCTGAAAACTTCAGTATATCTGTTATCATGATCTCTAGTCTGTCGCCAAAATTATTGATATTATCGATCTTAATTTTTGATAGTGTTAGTAACCGTTGCGCTGTTGACAAGGCTAAAAGCGCAGCCAATTTTAACGAGAGACGTTCCAGCGAAAGAGAATCGAGGGGATGCATAGTTGCCAATTGAGATAATACAGGATCAGGATTCCAATCTGTTGAGTATTTTGGGAACGACGGTCTCAATTTGAAGATTTGAACACCCCTTTTATATAACGATTAATAAGACCGTTATTCTCGTCGAAGGAAGCAATCAAATTTATGGCGGATCTGTACGTGTTGAGGGTGGAATAGGAAGCACCCTGATTAAAATGGGCATCTAAGAATGCGATGAAATTCACTGCAGTTGGTTTAAATAAATTTACGTTATCTTTTCGGCAAAAATCCCACCATCTTGCGAAGGCTCCATTGTACTGAGAGAGTAGAACGAGCCAGGGAAGAAAGCATCACGTCGGCTGAGGAGAGGGAGATGCCTCGGATTCGAAAAGCTTCCCGGACAATATTCCTGCAACCAGGGAAATCCTTGGCCACAAGGGGTGACTGCAACCGAAAGGAGACGGTAAAAGCGTTTTTTTTTTCTTGGGTTTAAATATAATAGGGTTAGATATTTACAACTTAATATAGAGAGGGTACCAAGCCTGTGTTTCCCACAATGGGACAACGACTATACCCTCACCCCTGTCAAATATAATTTTGTTTAATATTCTAGAAATTAGGGAGAACGGAGGGAACGCATAAAAAAGTGTTCGACCAACCAACTGTAAATGCATCCACTGCCGTTGCCTCAGGGTATTTTTTCCATGCTACGAAGGTTCGGCACTTAGCATTTAAATATGAGGCAAATAAGTCTACTTGGGGTAGGCCAAACTTTGAGACAATTGCCTGAAAGGTAAAACAATCTAAAGAATACTCAGTTTCTACTTTAAAAGATCGAGATTCTGAATCTGCTATGATATTATCACTAGATTTTATGTATGACTCCATGATCCAGATATTTCTAGCTTCACACTATTGCCATAGTCTGTAGCCAAACTCACTAGACCGGGATATCGTACCCCGCCCATTCGATTAATATAAGCTATGGCAGTATTATTATCAATTCTGAGTAGAATATTGCAATGATGTTGGTCATGAGCAAAACACTTAAGGCCTATAAAAGCCGCTTTTAATTCTAGGTAGTTAATGTGGTGGTTCAATTCATCCCGGCACCAAAAACCATGAGACTTTTCAGGACCACAAGAGATTCCCCAACCCGAATTTGAAGCATCCGAAAATAATTCTAATTCGAAAGATTCGGGCAGAATTGATTTTCCTGCAGAAGGTATGGCAAAAGTCCACCACGAAAGGACGTCCTTAATTTTAGATGAAATTGACATTTTCTTAACAAAATTGCCTTATGCTTCTAGAGAGCTAAATATTTATCTCTTTCTAGTAATTTAGCATACACGTAACCATACTTTAAAGCCGGGCAAATAGATATAAGGAATCCTATTAGATGAGCGAAAGCTCTAATTTTACAGCGCGATAGGGACTGAAACTGTTGTACCTTTTCAACGGCTCTAAGTGATTTATCTTGTGGTAGGCTAATAGACATTGCGGCACTCCCAAACATGAAACCTAGATACTTTTGCCTGCGACTAGGGACTAGGTCACTTTTAATAAAATTGATAGTAAACCCTAAAGACTGTAATAGGTCTAAAGAAACGTACATAAGTCTATAGCACTCTTTCTTATTAATTACGATAAGAAGGAAATCATCTAAATAATTTACAAAAGTAAAACCTTTAGATCGAAGAAACTGTCCAACATGTTTCAATATATTAGTGAAAACAAATGGCGACAGAGATAATCCAAAAGGCAGTCAATAAATTCGTAATAATTTTCTATGTCTGGCAGTTACAGGAACTGTGAAGAAAGTATCTTTAAGATCAATAGAAGCGAAATAACAACCAGGTAAAATTAAATTCTTAACTGTTCTATAATCATCCAGTTTGAAGTGAGGGGCAGAAATGAAAGAGTTAAGTTTATTTAAGTTTAAAACAAATCTGAACCCTCCGTTAGGTTTAGATACAAGAAAATAAGACGACAAAAATTCGTCTTTTTTACTGGAGCACTCTGAAATTGCTCCAATTTGAATGAGATTGTCAATGGCCTACTGTAATTTCGACTCTCAACTGCAGAGAGTTTCTTAACCTTAGGGATATGATATTGTACCGGTTTAGACTGGAATGGGATTATTAATAGCCTTCGGCACATTGCAATACAAATGGATCATTAGTAAGAGACTTCCATTTATTGGCAAACCAATGAAGTCTGCCTGCCTGGGAATGTCTTACCGTTATTGTTGATAGTGAGGACGATTCTGCATAGACTGTGCATTGCGTCTCTTGAAGGGTCGGGGCTGATTGTTCCTGATCTGATGGTAAGATCTGAAGGATTTTCTGTCCTGTTGGACAGGACCTCTGAATTTCGCTCTCGGAGGCTGTCTTTGGGCCTTTAATTCCAATCTTGATTTCTTAAGGACTTGAACTGATTTGCACCGTTCAGCTAGATCAGCTCCGAAAAGAAGGCTATCAATTTTATTCTCCTTCGCAACCTTTTGCATGGATTGATTCAGCTTGGGATAAGCTTGGTGGCGACGGTGAAGAGAAAGCAAGTGATGGCTCTGAGAAAATAATTTTACTGCATCAACTAAACATGGTAGCACCTGTGCCTTAAAATCCCTACTAGGATCGTTATCATTTAAAAGATTATTTAAGGCAACCCCCATAGCACTCAATCCACGTCCTATACCTTCCTGATGCGTATAAGCCAGGAACGAATCGGCTTTTTGCTCTACATCTGACAGAAGGAGTCGAATTTCAGGGTTTAATGAAGGAGCGTTGAGGATAGCACAGTTCTGAGGAATGGACCAATGTTCGAATAATTTTTCCTTGGTGGGCTTGTCAAGTCCCGACGTTACGTAAGCAGACCATCGAGACACCAACTCGTTGCAGATAGGAATCCCTCCAGGAATAGCTGCCGATGGGTCAGTACCCAAAATGGAGCTTAATTTAGGACGTGCGGCAACCGGGCGATCAGAGAGGTCGGACCTCGGTGGGAATGGGCCTCAAGAAGGAGGTCCTCCCGAAGAACATTGCTCGGATTGCTGGCTGCTATAAATAATAACGGTGAACGGGGACCCGAACGCACGCTGAGTCGAAGGGATGCTAGTTATACAGGAGACCCCGTTTAAAGTACACTCAGTATAACCAACAAGCGATAATATTATTATAGGAGACTATGTGTTAAGTTCACCTATGTAATGATATGTATCTATACGTACAAATTATACTGGGGACCCTGTTTAAAGTACACCCTGTATATTTAAGAATTGTTCCTCATAGGGGCCTATATGTAAAGACCACCCTATGTAACGGAATACGCTATTAAAGCAATAATTATTGTCATAGACGACTATGTGTTAAAATCAATCTATGTGCCGAAGGAAACAAAAAATCTCTATAAACAAACATATTATTAAAAATCGCAGAGAACTCGAAAAATTGAAGGTCATGAGTAACGGTATCGAAAAACGCTATCACAAGCATGAATCGGAATGTGGGCAAAAACTGAACAAACACACACAGGCATGACGAATATCTGGAAACAACTTGCATGTGACGAAGGAAAAGCACTCACCATCGGAAACCGAATCGTCGTAATCCCGAATAAGATTCTGGATTTTTCTCAATTTCCTTTGATTTCTCTCAATCCTGACGAAGATCTCTATCTCCGCCTTCTACGGGGCACATCCGAATCACTGCTCATAGTAGAAACGAAAAACAAATCAGTTTCCTAAAAATTAGAACACTGCACCGCTTCGCACTAAATGCAAGAATGAGTCGTCTCAGCTACCTTTGGACGGGTAGGAGTTTCGAATTTGCTTTCAACATTAGTGCGCCGTTTTTCATTAACATGCAAAACTACCATTGTGCTCTAGGCTGACGGAGTAAAGAAGTATAATGTAAACAGAAACAGGTAATAGTTAAGGGAACAGTCAATTAACAACAGATGAAAATAACAACAATAATAGAGATAAGTTAGGAATATGTTGAATATTGAAGCCTTCTACCTCAATACATGCCTCTCTCAATATGAATGGGTGTGATTGTATCGGTCACCAATTTATTCCGTATTTAGTTACTCGGTAATTAGATTCGTACTCAGAATTGCGTCGGCGGAAAGTTCTTAAAAATCAGGGCTTTAGTTATGAAATATTAAAAATTGAGGTAAGATAACTTGATCCCTCTCGCAAATAATCTTTGAAGAGAATAATATTAAAAACACTAACGACTGAGACTTACAACGCTCGCTTAGCTGCGCTCCACTTGACCTTAACCCGTCAAATTTTTGTATAAAAAAATGTTAATCGGGAACATGCCACTTTGGTTTGAACCCACCTCCAATTAGACGCTATTTCATTAATTTTGATTATTTTTTTCATCGTCAAATTGACCAATAGGAACATTGCATTTGGGTCTAGAAGCGTGTACTATTTCGGTAATTTTTTTCGATAATTTTGCTTGTTGATAAGTTGCCATAGTTTCGAATTTGTAGGTGCATTTATAAAGTATAATCTAGTTACTTTAGTACCTGCCAAACGTCTAATATTCCCAACACATATCTTTGTATGTGAATTAATTGAAAAAATTTCGTTTTGAACTACCTTGCTTCGATTCAAAAAATAATCTTGTCAAATACAATTCGTGGTCTGGAATTTTTAGGTAATTTTACTCAAGCTGTTGCTTTTACTAGCCACTCGTGTAAATTTGACAGAAGATCACTCGCGCAAGCACTCGTGATCTTTTAACTGTCAAATTTACACTCGTGGCTACCAAGCAACGCAACAGCTTTAATAAAATTTCCGGCAATTCCAGACCACTTATTGTATTACTACAGAAAAAAAACTATAAAATTTTTGACAAATTCTATTATTTTGAAAATTTTTTACCTATACAATAATCCAATAGAATTTGTGTATCTACAGTCACGTATTCAAAGACAGCCAATCAGGAGAACATTTAACTGAAGAGTGCTTATGGGCTATTTTCACTTATGTCATCTGGATTACTGTAGCAACGGAAAATTTTTATTTTGCGCTGCTGTCGAATTTTCTGCACAAAATGTCATTTTACAAATTGTTCATTTAATAATTGTTTCAATAACAAATTGTTCTTTTTGGGCAAAAAATTTTCTTACCGAATAGCCCTCGAATCTTGACAAATCCTCATAATTGATACATTTCCTCAAGCGGGTTTCTCTGTGGCGTCGGGATGTTGCCGAGCAACCCGCTTTCGAAAATGTATCAATTATTTCGAATTATCAAGACCCTTGGGCTATTATAAGTGAAAACTAAACTAATTAAATGTTGCTACTATGTTGGCGAAAACAACAGACCAAAACATACATCATAATAAGGTTCTGATACAATTATTTATTTTGTGACAGATTGAGATAGAAATTAATTTCTGGGGTTGAATTTAATAATCAGAGGATTTTGTTTGATGACATATATTTATTATGGTGACAGGTACATTTATTCCCAATATTAATTGCGAACTTTTCGAAGATACTGGGAACGATTTTTTGGACACGGAATCCTTCGGTACTGTTACATCGAAAAGTTTGTGGAACATCCAACAATCCAACTTAGGGGTAGTGGCGCCGCTCTTGGGTAGGCGAGGGGTCTCGTTGCCGGATAATGTGGTTGGCATGACCTCTTGAGATGGGGGGGGGGCTTGGTTTAGCTCCATCCCCAGACATTCGGCCACTAGTTGGGCTAGTTGGAAAGAGGATCAACCAGCCAACATTGTGTGATTTGGTTTTTGGGGTCTAAGATGCACTGCGGCCATATTTAGGGGTGTAAAATTGAGCTACGTTTTTATCAAATTTTCAGCGTTTGGTGCAGTTAGGTACATCGCATTCCAGATTTCTGTGACGCCTGTAAATTTCGCAGTTTTCGAGAATTTTGCAAGTTCTACGTATGCCAGGTTAATGATTTTGATGCCATTTTGAATATTTTGTCAAATGCAAACTTTGAGGGGGGGGGATAGAAAATATAGGATTCGAGAAGAAAATGCGGGGGTTAAAACGATTTTTTGGACACGGAAGCGTTCGGTGCTATTACATCGCATACTTTGCGAAACATCCAACTTTGATTTTGGGCTAGTTGGAAAGAGTATGAACCAGCCAAAATCGTAAGAGTTGATTTTTAGGGTCCGAGATGCACGGGAGCGATATTTAGGGGTGTAAAGTTGAGCTACGTTTTTAGCACATTTTAAGCGTTTGGTGCTGTTACATCGCATACGTTGACAAATAATAATGATAATAATGATGTACTGTGATGTTATCTCTTGGAAAGCACCTTCCGTTTCTATTCCTAATCGTCGAAATTCGGCGTCGGCTACATAATTGTCTCGTGAATAGGATGCTGCGCGGAAAAGGTTTTTACTTTGACAATATTGCCAAATTTGTTTAGCTAGTAAACTTAGTTTTTCAATTTTGGAGAATGTTTTCCTAGGACCACTTTTTCTAATAGCTGCTTTGAGTTCCTTACTAGTCTTTTCTTGAAGTTGAGTGTTCTTCAGCTTTTCAGCGATATATTCGCCACATAGAAGCCGATCTGATTTGCTTTCCAAAATAAACTGTTTGACAGTTGGTTGGACTAATGGCGAAATTTGAAACTTTCGGTGTGTCGACAGCATGTTGAACACGTCCAAGAAAACTCGTCCGGCATCCATGATGAGAGGCAACTTCTGAGTGCTAGAAGGGCATGTGTACCCACCCAGATGAGCGTCGGCGTATTTAGCGAGCACGCTGAGGCCTGTACAACACTCCTAAGCAGTTCTGAATTTTTTGCAGACATTTGTCCCGCCGCGTGTCTGGATCAGGCATTAGAGAGCTAAACTTTTGGCTTAAAGCTGGAGGTGTAAAGATGCAGTTTCCAGGGACCAAAGACTTTGTGTCTAATAAGTCTCGTTTCTCGGCCTAATCCCACATGATTCCAACGTCTTGCGATGGAAGGGTGAACCACTTTAGAAGACGAAACATTGACGACGGACGGATCTCCTCCAAGAAGAGCTTGTAGCTCTAAAAATAAGGCGCCAGCCCCGGCTGGTTCTGAGGAGGTTGAGGGTCCCGAGTTGGATACGCTAGGGTCATCTGCATCTGTTGAGATTACAGGACAGCGAAGATCATTTTCGAAATCGCCTACAAGAGAAGTCCGGCGAAAGTCAACGTAGGACGCTTGTGGATCAATAATTGAAAATTGTGACTAATTCCAACAGGTATATGCACTAAACAGCATTTTTTGCTTCTAACGTGTGGTTCCTGAGCTGCCAGAAAAAACAGCCCACCCGACAACAGAATAAAATGTTGTGAAAATATTGTAGCTCGTCAGCATTGAAATGAACATTTCTATTTTCCACACTTTTAGAGACTCTTTCTAAATATACGACCTAAGAACGTTTTTAAACCTGCCGTTTTCCCATTTTTCACTATACACACACTTAAAACACGTCTAGGAAAAGAAGGAAATGAAGAAAACTTCCAGCAAGTCGCCGTCGCCAACAATTTTTGTGTATTCTATGTACGCATTTATTTTTAAAGTAAAGAAACTTGAGTTTATCTAATCCCCACAGGCGGGCGTTCTTTGTTGCCGAAGTCAACCTCAAAAAAGTATGTATATGTGCAATATACAATCATTATGTACCTACTTAATTACATAAGCCCAAAGAAATTACTTTTTGTAATTTTCGAGTTTTTGTTGAAATATTAGAATCGTGTGTGAAAAATTAGACTATGGTGAACAACGCCATTTGTTTGTAACTTTGTCTCCTGAAGTAATTTAACGGAATATTTAAAAGCATAATCGAAGTAGAAGAAAGAAATGTCGTATTTCCAAAATGTGGAAATAAATATTTAATTAAATTTTAAAAATGTTATTTACCACTAATGTAGAGAATCTCCAAATTAGAATTGAATATGAATAATTCCCAAATTCTGTTCAGCTTGTGCTTGTGATTCCGTACGCATCGGAATGTACGTACAGAATAGTCCATAATAGAAATAAAGGAAGCTAATTTGGCAGTCAAAATGATTGTTACAGAGCTGCACAATTTCAAATAATTTTCGTCATAATTTTGTTTATTTGACTATATGCAGGAGAGTATTGTTTACAGAATTATTAAGGAAAACGAATTTAAAAGATTCGATGTTTGATCTTACTCTTTCTCTTTGGTTGGAGCATCAAACATATGGAAATATGGAAATAACGTTAATAGTATCACAGGCTAGACTTGCCTGTGATATCATTGACTGATGTACGTACAAGATATTTTTAGCAGTCAAGTGAAGCTTAATTTTTAAACTGCCCTTTTCTAATAATTGCTTAAGGCTTTCGGAACGCCGACGAACAGTTACTGCGGAGGGGGTATCGGAAGGGACGTAGCATTCCAAAAGTACAAAGTAGGCGGTCACTGAATGCAAAAATTGCTGGGCGCACTAGATTAGGGGGAGTATTTCGCAGCGTACAGAGTAGGACTCGGAGCTTTCCATTTACTTTGAGCTAGATGCTAGAACAAACACAACACAGACTAAACGCGGGGTTTATTGAATATCATAGAGTATAGTATTTATATTCCGATGAGTACCTGATAGAAAACAAGGAACGTTGAACCAAATTATAGGCGGGGAAACAAAACTCGTCTCTGGATGCTGGTTTCCCCGAGAAAACGCAGTGGGTTACTTATAAGTGTCCCCCTGTCGCAATTGGGAACTATTTAAAGTAGAATCGTGAAATTTGGTACTTACGTAGTCTTCACGATTGCAACTAATGATGCAATAAATAAATTTCATCAAAATCGGTTCAGTATGCGGTTTTTGATATAAGTGCTTCAGAAACTTTGCTAGCCGGTACGGAACACTTTATGTACAAACGGAGTTGATACTCGGTGAATTATTTAAATGGGACACTCTATAGATATTGCGTTTTTTAATTCTTCGATCGATTTTACTAAGTATGTATACGAAGTAAGTTGCTTCTAAACTAAACCCCATATTTTTGTGTTTCAGTTTTCTTTCAAAATTTTTGTCACACGTAGGGATGTTTCAAAAATTACATTTTGAGAATGATGGACAAATTCCCAGTTTCACAATAAGTTCAGTCTAGTATGCAACTCTTGCACAATCATATAGTAAAATCGAACAGGGAAATAAAAAGTGGGATGATATACCTACAGGAGTTCTATTTAAAAAATCCAAGTTGTGTAGATTAGCATCTGCTGTACAGAAGAAATAAGACGCCATGTATAAGTAAAGTAATTTGAATTATGGAAATTTAAAAACAAAGAGAGTATCTATTTGACGTTTTTCTCTAAATTACACAATACAGATGAATCGCTTTTTCTGATAAATGGGATACCTGTGCACCTGCATATTTAACTCATATATGTGTAACAATAATAAATTTTAGGAAGAATCGGAAATTACTTTGGAAGGTCGTCGATACGAAAAATAGGCGCCAAGAATACCTGAATACATACAAAAACTAGCCACGCCTGTTTCTTGAATCTGGGAAGTTTAAACATATCGCCGCTAGACACCGCCACCTCTAGGCCCTTGAAAAGGCGAATGAAGAGGTGCAGGAGCCAATTGATTACTTCATTATTATCAAAAATG
Source organism: Xestobium rufovillosum (assembly GCA_963966045.1). Taxonomy (NCBI): domain Eukaryota; kingdom Metazoa; phylum Arthropoda; class Insecta; order Coleoptera; family Ptinidae; genus Xestobium; species Xestobium rufovillosum. Next base: position 38,284,167 of record OZ014494.1, on the reverse strand, counting down.
TATTATATTTTTTTTGATACCGTCAAAATGATAAGTCTAATCTATGACTCTACGATTATAATTTCTAAAAAAAACGAAAAATGTGATAAATATTCTAGCTACAATATGTCCGATTTTCATAGATTGTGAAGTAGATTTCAAAGTTGAATTTCTGGTTTTTAATGAAAATGATTAGCGAACAGTCCTAGATCTATATTTAATTGAAACAAGAAAAAAATAATCACGCGAATATCTTAAACCATGTTGGAATAATCCATTGGCAGCGGGAACGTTACATCCTTCAAATATTCCAAGCGTTCCGACAGCCTTAATGAGAAGATACGATGGAATTGTAAACACTGTGAGGAACATAAGAAACCACAATATGACTGTCATGTCTTTTTTGGCATTTCTAGCTATTTCAAAATAAATTCTTAGATAATCTGCTATTAAACTATGTACCTACATCAGTGATACTACATATATTATGATAAAAACTGGGAACAGACATAGTTGTTTCTTTCTTTAGTAAGCAAAATTTTCGTAGAATTCAATTAATCATTAGTACCTACGTTGGTCATCCAGATAAAAACTATAAAATTTCGAGCATAACATGTCACTGAAGTGGAAGTCAATAAGTTGTATTTCATTGCGAGCAGGACTGCTACTAAAGCGAGCGGAAGTAAATTTGCATAACAAATAGACTAGATAGACAGATAGGTAAGTAAAATATAGAATGATTTTTGATAAGTAAATAATATATTGAAAACTGGATGACATATAATATAAACTACAAGTTGGTAGCGTTTGCAAGAATTGGCAGAGTTTCACTGAAAGAGGTATAACGGTTGGGCCAAACTTCAGGGGAAAGTAGAGAAGATGAAAATAAGAAGAAAAGTCCCTATGAACAAGTACCAAGAAGTGACTACTAACAGAGATACAGGGTGGTGAAGTTTTCTTAAAAATTTATTTCTGTTTCTGTTCGAAAACCGTGAAAGCTACTGAATTGAAATTTTTTGAGCGATTTTCATTTGCAGACATCAGTCTACTGTTCCAAAAAGTTTTGCTCTGGTACTGCTTCCAGAGGCGTTTTTCTCTGACCTGAGTTACGCAACTTATCTATGCAGATAATTTATTGTGAGATACTTAATGTCTGTGTTCAATTTAGAAGAAAATCGGCATCTTCCAATTTTTTGTAAGCTGTTTAGTTTTTGGTGAAACAACTTTTTGTAAAACCGTCCATCATCTGCACTTCTTGTGAAAAAAAAATCATCAACAATTGATTGTTCCAGAACAACTTGAGATTCTATTTGCCAAGAAATGTTTTTTAAACAATGGAGTTCTACAAAGGACAGTCGCCCTAAAAAAATTAATTCTATGACTTTCGTAGACTTTCAGAGATAATCATTCTTTTTCCAAAAAATTCAACACCCTGAATCTTTGTTAATTGTAACTTTTGGTCACACGTTCAAGGGAACTTTTCTTTTTATTTTGAGCTCCTTTATTATCTCCTAAAGTTTGGCGTACCCATTCTGAAAAACCCTATAAATAGAGGTATGTACCGGATGTCCAAATAAGAAAGGACGTCGGCAATATCTAAGGAACCGTTCATGGTACAGCTATGGGAAAGAAAAAATAATAATAAAAGTGGCCAAGAGAAATTGCTGGAAATTATTTTCAAGTTTCTAAGTAGATAAAAAATACGAATATTGCAATCTTGAATATATTTCGTATAATTTTGGTTTACCACTTCTTGCTCTAACACTCTAACTCATCAAATAGCAGCCGAGGGGGAAGGGGAGCACCTGGTTGTGGAGATGCTTATAACTTCGGTTTGATTTAACCGAATTTAGCAAACTTAGTCTCGTTGAAAACAGCTATCTTCCTTTAATCAGATACTTTTATAATTTAAGTCATTTTTGTTCTGTTGTGATCGCTAGAGGGCGTTGTTTGATAGATCAGCATAGGGTCCCTGTATTTAGAGAGTACCGCAATCAATAGCTCCACTGATTTCAGAACTGTGAGTAAACATGGCGGACTGCCGTGTCAGCAGCAAAATGTCATATGTCAGTCAAAATCCAGCTGAAATGTTGGTTTGTTTGGTGTTTATGTTTTATCGTCTTTTGTGAATCAGTGATATATATTTCCACAATCTGGTCTGTAGTATTATTCCTCAACGTATTACGGTCAAATTTTATTTGTTTATGGATCAAAAATCAGAAGGTGAATCCGCAATTTGTAACACATGTCAAATATAAAATCTGACGTTCCCGCACAATTCAAATTTGACGCCTGTTTTTGTGAGTAAACATGGCGGAGATTGCGGTACTCTCTAAATACAGGGACCCTAGATCAGCAAACTTTTCAGATTTTCTTGAAAATTTTAAATGGAACGGCATATTAATCATAAATTAATTAAAAAGAGGACAAAATAACGAGAGAAACAGTGAAAACCGCACATTGATATCTTTTTTCTAACCGGAGATATGGACAAAAGTTTTAGGGGCGGGAGGACGGGTTAATTACTAACCTTTATAGGTGCCACTAAATACAAAAGACATGTTGAAAATATCATAATCATCAAAATTATATGTTGCTTCTTCGTGGCCATTTTAAATGTGGAAATGGCCATTTTTTAAAGCAAAAACCTATGTTTTAGGTATTAAAATATACTCTTGTAAATTGCAATATTTATTATGAATTCTTAAGAAGATAACCGCACGCGCCAAAAGACAGTGACACAGTCAAAACTCGACACATATTTCGCTGACAAAGTCAGCGTCTTCATCCTCATGGGTGTGCTGTGTAACTGTCTTTTGGCGTGTGAGGTTAACTTATTAAGAATTCATAGTGAATTTACGCCACAGTTACTGATCCAACCACTGTGTGCGCAATATATTTATAAAACAAGTTGGCGTTGAATCAAAAACATTCAGCACAATCAATGCCAAGTGTTTGATATCTACAAATATCTTAAATTTTCGGAAGATGTGAGACTTTCTCCAAACTTTAGAAAAGCTATTTTATCATACATATTTGTATAAATTTTATATTGGCATCAAAGCATACACAAGTTTATCACTACTACACAATAATTGCAAATGTTGAACAGGGTGTTACCAACAATTTTTGCCCCCATCCTCCCAATCCTAACACTAATTTGTTTATATATCCGGTTAGAAAAGAGATATCAATGCGCGGTTTTCACTATTCCTTTCATCATTCTATCCTCTTTATAACTAAGTTATAATTATTATATCATTCCATTTAAAATTTCCAAGAAATTTTAAACAGTTTGCTGGCCTTTCAAACAGCGCCCCTTAGCGATCACTACAGAACTAAAAGAACCTAGCTCATAGAAGCATATAATTAACCGAAGAGAGCTCTTTTCAACGAGACCAAGTTTGCCAAATTATGTTGAACCAAACCGAAGTTACAAGCATCTTCACAATCAATCGTTCCCCTTCCCCCTCCACTGCTATTCAATGAGCTAGAGCGAGAAGTGGTAAACCAAAATTATACAAAATATATTCAAGATTGCTATATTCGTATTTTTGATCTACTTTATCTGGGTATATTTTAGAGAAAACCATGGTTTTTTTTGGTCGGCTATGACTATTACGCCCTCTAGCAGCAAACTTAGAAACTTGAAAATAATTTCCAGCGATTTCTCTTGGCCACTTTTATTATTATTTTTTCTTTCCCATAGCTGTACCATGAACGGTTCCTTAGATATGACCTTTCTTATTTGGACACCCGGTACATATACAATATTGATACGAACTTTTGCCCCGTCAGCGACGCCCCTGGTGGTGACACATTATTTGTTTACGGCGAGCCGCGCTGTTTTTTATTGCGGCGCTGACCTTGACTCCCGAAAAGAATAGTCTATGATTTTATATTGCTCGAAGATTCTTTTTCTGGAACAATGTTCGATCGATAATTTTCCAGAATCTTCTAAGACCATTATAAAATGGGAAGCAAGAAGCCGAGTGGACAGTTTTACAGTTTGAAGTCTGAAGATTGGAAGCGAATGTCGAATGCGATAAGAACCGGGCGTTTAATAGTTCCGTGCGAGTATAAGTCTTGTTACGCGTTTAGTGTCGGTACGGTACGCGAGTGCGAATTCTTTGGTGGCGTTTTAAGTGTACCGGGGCGTCTTCGTATGTGATTAACCGTCGGTTGAAGACGAGTGTTTTATAGAGTTTGAACTGTTGATTTGTTTACTGTGGACTGTTTAGGTTAGGTAATTAATTGTTTAATTGTTCGCTTAATTGTTTAATTTTCATCTACTGCTTGTATATATTTCACTGCTTATTGTTCAATTTGTTAATTTTAAGTTCTCAAATCACTGTTAATCATTGTAAATATTTGTACATTTACATAAAGTCACTGTAAATAAATAAGTGTAAAAATCGAAATACGTTACAACTGGTGTCAGAAGTGCGATTTGCGGAGCCAAGAAGAGTGAAGAACGTCGTGGAAGCCGGTGGAAAATTGAAGAATTTTCTGGAAGTTGGCCGAGCTGAGTGAAAGTTTCGACGTTTGTGGACTCCATAGTGACTGGTAGTGGTTTGAGACTTGTGTTTCAACTTGTGAGTGTTTATGCCAGTAACAAGAAGAGCCGCCGTGATGGAGCAGCAACTTCAAGCTCTTATGGAATTAATGAAGAACAGCCAAGAAGAAATGAAGCATAATTTGGAGGAAATAAGGAACAGCCAAGAAACAATGAAGACTGGACAAGAAGAAATGAAGAGCAGTCAGGAAGAAATGAAGAACCACCTTGAAGAAACAGTGAAGAGCAGTCAAGAAGAAACGAAGAGAAATCTAGAAGAAGCAATGAAGACCAACAAAGAAGAAATGAAGATCGCCCAAGAAGAAATGAAGAACAACTTAGAAGAAGCAATGAAGAACAGTCAAGAAGAAGTGAAGAAAAATCTAGAAGCAATGAAGAATAATCAAGAAGAAATGAAGAATAATTTTGAAGAAATGAAGTCAGTTATAGAAAGAAGTCAAGAGCAAGTAACTGAAAGAATTACTGAAGTAAGATCCGAATTAGAGACCCGAATCACAGAAGAAACACAAGAAATAAGAAAAGTGATGGATGAAGAGATAGCGAAGATGAATGAGAGAATGTTACAACTAGAGAAGAAGAAGACATTGAAGATAGAAGATACCGGATTGGACGAAGAAAGAAGAGCTGCTGTAGTTAAGGTGAAGCCGCCTACATTTGATGGGAAGTCCTCGTGGCACACCTACATCAAGCAGTTCGAGGCAGCGGCAGCGGCGAACCAATGGGCCAGTACCGAGAAGGCAGTCAATTTGGTAGTTGCACTCCGAGGTGACGCCTTGAACATCCTGGATACCGTGACAGCCGAACAACAGGCAGATTATAAGGAGATAGTTAAGCGCCTGGAGATGAGGTATGGCCATCAACACCTCCAGCAAGTCCACCAGGCACAGCTAAAGGGTAGGTCTCAGCGCTCCAATGAGACCCTGCAAGAGTTTGAGGCCGACATCGCTCGTTTGGTCCGGTTGGCATACCCAACAGCCCCGGAGGAGTTCTTGGAAAGCCTGGCTGTGGAAAATTTCATTGAGGGGCTGCGTGACAGTGAAACCAAGATGGCGCTGAAGCTAGCAAGACATAAAGCTTTAGCAGACGCTTTGGCCCACGCCTTGGAGTTTGAGGCAGCAAAGCAAACATCCCGAGGATACTCCAAGGTGCGACAGCTGCATACCAATGAGGAGCCAGACGAAGACCTGGTGAAAAAAATTTTAGAGAAAGTTGTACAGAAACTGGACAGAAGAACTGAGATCAGTAACAATAATGGGACTCGAAGGGGATGGCAAGAGAGGAAGAATTTCTTACGATGCTGGAATTGCGGTGAGAAAGGCCATCTCCGCAACCGGTGCCAAAATACATCCAGACGGCACGAGGACGAGGCTGGTACCTCCGGGTACCAGGGAAACTAAAGTCGACCAGGTTTGAGGGGCGAAAGCTGGTCCAATCCTACCAAGCCCCAGTACAAGATGTGAATGTGTCAAGGTTGGCTCGAGTTGGGGATAGTTTGATGATTGATGGGATTATTGATGGCAGGAAGACCGAAATTACCATCGATACAGGAGCCAGTGACACCATAGTCAGAAAAGATGTTGTGGCTGAGTGGAGAATTAGGCCGACCAATAAGAATATCCGATTGGTTACTGCTACCGGCGAGACAGCACCTATATATGGAGAGGCAGAAATCGACATAGGGATGGAAGATGTCGTCATTCCACAGAGAGTTCTTGTAGCCGACATTGTGGATGAAGTTATACTGGGCCTGGATTGTATGAAGAAGCACGGGATTGTGCTTGATGTTGGCACCGGTGTACTTCGAATTGGAGAAGAAGAACTAGTAATGAGTTCTCCTGGGCAGAAGAACTGTGTGTACCGAGTGAATGTCGAAGAAGATGTCGTGTTGCCTGCCAGATCCGAGAACATCGTACGGGTCCGTGTGGATGGTGCTCCAAGCTGTTTGGTGGGATTGGTTGAGCCGATGTACGAAGAGGTGAAGAAAGGATTACTGATTGGGAAGACGCTGGTAAGACCTGGTCAAGGTCCAGTATTCGTAAGGATAGCGAACATTGCCGAATTTGACCAGAAGATTTGCAAGGGTACGTTAATTGGTATGTGTGAGCCAGTATCTAGGATTGCCATGGTAAAGAAGAATGAGAAGAAAGGAGAAGATCAGAAGATGTCCACAACCAGTTTACCGACTCCCCTGGAAAAGATGGTTGAAGAGTGTTCTCAACAACTGGATCAGATACAAGGTGAGAAGCTGGCTCAACTCCTGATGAAATACCAAGATGTCTTCTCATTGCAAGATGGTGACCTAGGACGGACGGGAGTAATTCAACACACCATTAACACCGGTGATCATACTCCCATTAAGCAAGCTCCTAGAAGAGTACCCTTGGCAAAACAAACCGAAATGGACAACCTGATAAAAGACATGAGTAAAGAAGGGGTAATTGAGCCTTCGCAGAGCCCGTGGACTTCCCCTGTAGTGCTGGTGAGCAAGAAAGATGGCTCCACTCGTTTTTGTGTAGACTACAGGCGGTTGAATGATGTCACCAAGAAAGATAGTTACCCCTTACCCCGGATTGACGACACCCTGGATACAGTGGCGGGTTCCAGATGGTTTTCCACCCTCGACTTGAAGAGTGGTTATTGGCAAGTCGAGTTGCATCCCAAAGATAAGGAGAAAACAGCGTTCTCTGCCGGAACTGGTTTGTGGCAATTTATGGTAATGCCGTTTGGGCTCTGCAATGCACCCGCCACCTTTGAGAGACTGATGGAGACAGTACTGCGAGGACTGCATTGGAAGACTTGCCTGGTATACCTCGACGATATCATCGTGATGGGGAAGACTTTCGATCAGCACTTGAAGAATTTGTGCGATGTCTTCGAGAAATTGAGGCAAGCTAACCTGAAGTTAAGTCCGCAGAAGTGCCAGCTGTTTAAGAAACAGGTTAAGTTTTTGGGGCACATAATTTCCACCAAAGGAGTTGCGACAGATCCAGAGAAGACAGACGCAGTGAGGAATTGGCCTGTTCCGAAAGATAAACATCAACTTCGAAGTTTTCTGGGACTATGCACCTACTACCGCCGTTTCGTGAAAGGGTTCGCAGACATCGCGAAGCCTCTGCATCGGTTGACTGAAGATGGTAGGCCATACGAGTGGACGAAGGAGTGTCGAGGAGCATTTGAAGAGTTGAAGAGGGCTCTGTGTTCTGCTCCTGTTTTGACGTATCCGAGGCCCGGAAACAAGTTTGTTGTGGATACCGATGCAAGTAATGTAGGCATAGGCGGTGTATTATCTCAAGAAGAGAATGGGGAAGAAAAGGTTGTGGCCTATTTCAGCAAGGCATTGTCGAAATCTGAACGTAATTACTGCGTCACTAGGAGGGAGCTGTTAGCAATTGTGCGGACCATCGAGCACTTCCATAAATATCTGTGCGGGCAATATTTTCTTATCAGAACTGACCATGCTTCCTTGAAGTGGTTGCTGCAATTTAAGAACCCAGAAGGTCAGTTAGCCCGTTGGATTGAGAGGCTGCAGCAGTACAACTTCATCATACAACACCGGATTGGAAGAAAACATGGCAATGCTGATGCACTTTCGAGAAGACCTTGCCCGGAAGAGTGCAAGTACTGCGTGAGGCAAGAGTTGAAAGAGCATGTACACCCCATCAAATGCCATCAAACCCGGATCCAAGTAGAAGAAGAGCATCTACAATCCTGGAGAGACGCCCAGCAGAAAGATAAGACCTTGGAACCTCTGCTAAGATGGAAAGAAGCTGGTAGAAGACCGGAGTGGATAGAAGTTTATGACAAGAGTGTGGCCCTGAAGTCATACTGGGCACAATGGGATTCTCTTGTGATAGAAGACGGTCTTCTGAAGAGAATGTGGGAGAGCACCGACGGAAGAGGGAGAAAGCCCCAGGTCGTGGTGCCGAAGGACAAGGTCCCGGAAGTCCTAGCAGAGGCTCACAATGGAGTGAGTGGGGGGCACTTAGGTGTTAATAAAACCACGATGAAGGTCAGAGAGAGATACTATTGGCTGGGCTACAGGACAGATATAATGAACTGGTGCCGGAGATGTGATGACTGCGCGTCAAGCAAGGGACCCAAGACAAGGAGCCGTGGCAGAATGCGCCAGTATAATGTGGGAGCTCCATTTGAGAGGATTGCAATTGACGTAGCAGGTCCGTTTCCTACATCAACTGATGGGAATAAGTACATCCTGGTTGCGACGGACTACTTCAGTAAATGGCCTGAGGCATATGCGATACCGAATCAGGAAGCCACCACTGTGGCTGAAGTACTGGTGAACAATTTCTTCAGCCGATTCGGTACACCCATGGAGCTTCATTCTGATCAGGGACGGAACTTCGAGTCTGCGGTGTTCCAAAATGTTTGTAAGTTGATGGGAATACGGAAGACCAGGACCACTCCATTACATCCCCAGTCAGATGGAATGGTTGAGAGATTCAATAGGACCATAGAAAACCATCTGAGGATAATGGTAAACGAACACCAGACAGACTGGGACCGACATCTTCCACTGTTCCTGATGGCATATCGATCGGCTCTGCACGAGTCAACTGGAAGAACGCCTGCCAGTGTGCTATTCGGAAGGGAATTGAGGCTGCCAATGGATGTGTTGTTTGGGCATCCTGAAGATAGGCCGGAGCCTGTAGATGAGTATTCCCGGGAATTGGCAGAACGACTCGAGGTAATTCATGAGGCTGTTCGGGATCGCATGCGCCTAGAGAGTGACCGAATGAAGACGCGGTATGATGCCCGAGCGAATTCTGTGGGTTTCCAAGCTGGCGATCTGGTGTGGCTTTATAATCCAGCCCGGAAGAAAGGACGATCGCCGAAATTACAGAAGAACTGGGAAGGGCCATACCGAGTAGTGACCAGGATCAACGACGTTGTTTACCGGATTCAGCGTTCTCCACGATCGAAGATGAAGGTAGTCCATCTGGACCGGCTTGCTCCGTACCATGGGAAAGAAGGAGATAATTTCTGATCGGGGCGATCAGTCTTTTAAGGAGGGGGCAGTGATACGAACTTTTGCCCCGTCAGCGACGCCCCTGGTGGTGACACATTATTTGTTTACGGCGAGCCGCGCTGTTTTTTATTGCGGCGCTGACCTTGACTCCCGAAAAGAATAGTCTATGATTTTATATTGCTCGAAGATTCTTTTTCTGGAACAATGTTCGATCGATAATTTTCCAGAATCTTCTAAGACCATTATAAAATGGGAAGCAAGAAGCCGAGTGGACAGTTTTACAGTTTGAAGTCTGAAGATTGGAAGCGAATGTCGAATGCGATAAGAACCGGGCGTTTAATAGTTCCGTGCGAGTATAAGTCTTGTTACGCGTTTAGTGTCGGTACGGTACGCGAGTGCGAATTCTTTGGTGGCGTTTTAAGTGTACCGGGGCGTCTTCGTATGTGATTAACCGTCGGTTGAAGACGAGTGTTTTATAGAGTTTGAACTGTTGATTTGTTTACTGTGGACTGTTTAGGTTAGGTAATTAATTGTTTAATTGTTCGCTTAATTGTTTAATTTTCATCTACTGCTTGTATATATTTCACTGCTTATTGTTCAATTTGTTAATTTTAAGTTCTCAAATCACTGTTAATCATTGTAAATATTTGTACATTTACATAAAGTCACTGTAAATAAATAAGTGTAAAAATCGAAATACGTTACAATATTCTAAGTTGCAACTGAATCCTTTTATCTTGAAATTCAAGCTTTGAAATATGTTATTTCGATTTAAGTAATTCCTAAATAAAGTAGAAACAGATTATTCTCACTTAAAATTCAAATGCATACATAAATATGTTTTTCTACACCTATTTAATTATATGTCAATTATTAGCATTTTCTTTGTGAAATATCGTACCTATAATTCACTTTAGTGAATTATGGAATCATAATTCATTTAATGGAAAATAAAAATTAATGTATTATTATAGTGTTCTTTTAAAGTGATCAAATTTGAGTCTAATTTATTTGTTTAATAGGTGTAGAAAAAGCATAGTATTACATTCGCGATTATCATAATATTAAAAGCGAAAAGGCACAACACTTGCAACGGGTGGGGATATCGGTCGCTCGGTCTCTTTTCAACTGGCGGAGATCGTATGGGTGAGGTCGTGCACTCGACCAGGTGTTTCTTTAACGCAAATAAGAAAATTGCATCGGCATAATTTCGATGGACGCTTGGATCTGCTGAGCGCTGTTATCGCAGTCGGAGTTCAACGTTACACGGGTAGGCATAGGTAGAATGGTTTTTTGTCGTATGCATTAAATTAAACGCAATTAATTATGGACAAAATGACATACAGGGCAGCGTACATGCGATATGAAAACCGCAGGAAAAAACCTAGGCAACTATCACCACTACGTAAAAGTCGTGGAGCGTAGCCCACGGGTCATCTAGTGACCATTATTCACTGAGATGATTTGCGCCACTCGCCTTCGGCTCGTGGGCTCAAACTTCATCTTCGTGAATAATGGCTGTCATAATCGCTCATATAATAATATACTATTTTTAAACTCCGGGAAGCAAATGCACCTACTACTTTAGACAATTTTTTCGATGACTATAGTGTCACGTTTAGCCTTAAGCACGGATACAGGATAATTATCGTGTATCCGTGGTCCCAAGTGATCAAAAGTATCATTTTAGTCCCGGTAGGAGTAAAATGAAAACAATTGTTGTCACGGAAACGCAAATGTATAGGCTAGTTACGTACATTCAGGGGGTGATACTGGCATGTTCTTAATGCGTCCGCTTCTACGCATGACGTCACGCGGAGAGGGGATTTGCAATAAACGACCTTATGTACAACAGCTCTGAGTATGTTGTGGCGCCTGCGGAAACCAAGCTACGAAGGAACTGGAGATTAGGGAATGCAATAAATAAGTACTTTCTGTACTTTGGATAATTTGTTAAACGCTGTAGTAAAGCAAGATTATTTAATATTTTACAAGTAATGGAACCAAAATAATGTAATACAAAAATAATGCATTTTCTGCACGTTCGACAATACACTACAATAGGAAAGAGGAGAGGGTTTTTATTTTTAAAACATGTTAACACTTCCAAAAATGCTTCAAAGGAGGTTGTTTGAAGCAGTTTTTAACATATTTGTTTTCAGTTTTATGTTGGTTTTAGTAATACTTAACATACATCATAATAAGGTTCTGATACAATTATTTATTTTGTGACAGATTGAGATAGAAATTAATTTCTGGGGTTGAATTTAATAATCAGAGGATTTTGTTTGATGACATATATTTATTATGGTGACAGGTACATTTATTCCCAATATTAATTGCGAACTTTTCGAAGATACTGGGAACGATTTTTTGGACACGGAATCCTTCGGTACTGTTACATCGAAAAGTTTGTGGAACATCCAACAATCCAACTTAGGGGTAGTGGCGCCGCTCTTGGGTAGGCGAGGGGTCTCGTTGCCGGATAATGTGGTTGGCATGACCTCTTGAGATGGGGGGGGGGCTTGGTTTAGCTCCATCCCCAGACATTCGGCCACTAGTTGGGCTAGTTGGAAAGAGGATCAACCAGCCAACATTGTGTGATTTGGTTTTTGGGGTCTAAGATGCACTGCGGCCATATTTAGGGGTGTAAAATTGAGCTACGTTTTTATCAAATTTTCAGCGTTTGGTGCAGTTAGGTACATCGCATTCCAGATTTCTGTGACGCCTGTAAATTTCGCAGTTTTCGAGAATTTTGCAAGTTCTACGTATGCCAGGTTAATGATTTTGATGCCATTTTGAATATTTTGTCAAATGCAAACTTTGAGGGGGGGGGATAGAAAATATAGGATTCGAGAAGAAAATGCGGGGGTTAAAACGATTTTTTGGACACGGAAGCGTTCGGTGCTATTACATCGCATACTTTGCGAAACATCCAACTTTGATTTTGGGCTAGTTGGAAAGAGTATGAACCAGCCAAAATCGTAAGAGTTGATTTTTAGGGTCCGAGATGCACGGGAGCGATATTTAGGGGTGTAAAGTTGAGCTACGTTTTTAGCACATTTTAAGCGTTTGGTGCTGTTACATCGCATACGTTGACAAATAATAATGATAATAATGATGTACTGTGATGTTATCTCTTGGAAAGCACCTTCCGTTTCTATTCCTAATCGTCGAAATTCGGCGTCGGCTACATAATTGTCTCGTGAATAGGATGCTGCGCGGAAAAGGTTTTTACTTTGACAATATTGCCAAATTTGTTTAGCTAGTAAACTTAGTTTTTCAATTTTGGAGAATGTTTTCCTAGGACCACTTTTTCTAATAGCTGCTTTGAGTTCCTTACTAGTCTTTTCTTGAAGTTGAGTGTTCTTCAGCTTTTCAGCGATATATTCGCCACATAGAAGCCGATCTGATTTGCTTTCCAAAATAAACTGTTTGACAGTTGGTTGGACTAATGGCGAAATTTGAAACTTTCGGTGTGTCGACAGCATGTTGAACACGTCCAAGAAAACTCGTCCGGCATCCATGATGAGAGGCAACTTCTGAGTGCTAGAAGGGCATGTGTACCCACCCAGATGAGCGTCGGCGTATTTAGCGAGCACGCTGAGGCCTGTACAACACTCCTAAGCAGTTCTGAATTTTTTGCAGACATTTGTCCCGCCGCGTGTCTGGATCAGGCATTAGAGAGCTAAACTTTTGGCTTAAAGCTGGAGGTGTAAAGATGCAGTTTCCAGGGACCAAAGACTTTGTGTCTAATAAGTCTCGTTTCTCGGCCTAATCCCACATGATTCCAACGTCTTGCGATGGAAGGGTGAACCACTTTAGAAGACGAAACATTGACGACGGACGGATCTCCTCCAAGAAGAGCTTGTAGCTCTAAAAATAAGGCGCCAGCCCCGGCTGGTTCTGAGGAGGTTGAGGGTCCCGAGTTGGATACGCTAGGGTCATCTGCATCTGTTGAGATTACAGGACAGCGAAGATCATTTTCGAAATCGCCTACAAGAGAAGTCCGGCGAAAGTCAACGTAGGACGCTTGTGGATCAATAATTGAAAATTGTGACTAATTCCAACAGGTATATGCACTAAACAGCATTTTTTGCTTCTAACGTGTGGTTCCTGAGCTGCCAGAAAAAACAGCCCACCCGACAACAGAATAAAATGTTGTGAAAATATTGTAGCTCGTCAGCATTGAAATGAACATTTCTATTTTCCACACTTTTAGAGACTCTTTCTAAATATACGACCTAAGAACGTTTTTAAACCTGCCGTTTTCCCATTTTTCACTATACACACACTTAAAACACGTCTAGGAAAAGAAGGAAATGAAGAAAACTTCCAGCAAGTCGCCGTCGCCAACAATTTTTGTGTATTCTATGTACGCATTTATTTTTAAAGTAAAGAAACTTGAGTTTATCTAATCCCCACAGGCGGGCGTTCTTTGTTGCCGAAGTCAACCTCAAAAAAGTATGTATATGTGCAATATACAATCATTATGTACCTACTTAATTACATAAGCCCAAAGAAATTACTTTTTGTAATTTTCGAGTTTTTGTTGAAATATTAGAATCGTGTGTGAAAAATTAGACTATGGTGAACAACGCCATTTGTTTGTAACTTTGTCTCCTGAAGTAATTTAACGGAATATTTAAAAGCATAATCGAAGTAGAAGAAAGAAATGTCGTATTTCCAAAATGTGGAAATAAATATTTAATTAAATTTTAAAAATGTTATTTACCACTAATGTAGAGAATCTCCAAATTAGAATTGAATATGAATAATTCCCAAATTCTGTTCAGCTTGTGCTTGTGATTCCGTACGCATCGGAATGTACGTACAGAATAGTCCATAATAGAAATAAAGGAAGCTAATTTGGCAGTCAAAATGATTGTTACAGAGCTGCACAATTTCAAATAATTTTCGTCATAATTTTGTTTATTTGACTATATGCAGGAGAGTATTGTTTACAGAATTATTAAGGAAAACGAATTTAAAAGATTCGATGTTTGATCTTACTCTTTCTCTTTGGTTGGAGCATCAAACATATGGAAATATGGAAATAACGTTAATAGTATCACAGGCTAGACTTGCCTGTGATATCATTGACTGATGTACGTACAAGATATTTTTAGCAGTCAAGTGAAGCTTAATTTTTAAACTGCCCTTTTCTAATAATTGCTTAAGGCTTTCGGAACGCCGACGAACAGTTACTGCGGAGGGGGTATCGGAAGGGACGTAGCATTCCAAAAGTACAAAGTAGGCGGTCACTGAATGCAAAAATTGCTGGGCGCACTAGATTAGGGGGAGTATTTCGCAGCGTACAGAGTAGGACTCGGAGCTTTCCATTTACTTTGAGCTAGATGCTAGAACAAACACAACACAGACTAAACGCGGGGTTTATTGAATATCATAGAGTATAGTATTTATATTCCGATGAGTACCTGATAGAAAACAAGGAACGTTGAACCAAATTATAGGCGGGGAAACAAAACTCGTCTCTGGATGCTGGTTTCCCCGAGAAAACGCAGTGGGTTACTTATAAGTGTCCCCCTGTCGCAATTGGGAACTATTTAAAGTAGAATCGTGAAATTTGGTACTTACGTAGTCTTCACGATTGCAACTAATGATGCAATAAATAAATTTCATCAAAATCGGTTCAGTATGCGGTTTTTGATATAAGTGCTTCAGAAACTTTGCTAGCCGGTACGGAACACTTTATGTACAAACGGAGTTGATACTCGGTGAATTATTTAAATGGGACACTCTATAGATATTGCGTTTTTTAATTCTTCGATCGATTTTACTAAGTATGTATACGAAGTAAGTTGCTTCTAAACTAAACCCCATATTTTTGTGTTTCAGTTTTCTTTCAAAATTTTTGTCACACGTAGGGATGTTTCAAAAATTACATTTTGAGAATGATGGACAAATTCCCAGTTTCACAATAAGTTCAGTCTAGTATGCAACTCTTGCACAATCATATAGTAAAATCGAACAGGGAAATAAAAAGTGGGATGATATACCTACAGGAGTTCTATTTAAAAAATCCAAGTTGTGTAGATTAGCATCTGCTGTACAGAAGAAATAAGACGCCATGTATAAGTAAAGTAATTTGAATTATGGAAATTTAAAAACAAAGAGAGTATCTATTTGACGTTTTTCTCTAAATTACACAATACAGATGAATCGCTTTTTCTGATAAATGGGATACCTGTGCACCTGCATATTTAACTCATATATGTGTAACAATAATAAATTTTAGGAAGAATCGGAAATTACTTTGGAAGGTCGTCGATACGAAAAATAGGCGCCAAGAATACCTGAATACATACAAAAACTAGCCACGCCTGTTTCTTGAATCTGGGAAGTTTAAACATATCGCCGCTAGACACCGCCACCTCTAGGCCCTTGAAAAGGCGAATGAAGAGGTGCAGGAGCCAATTGATTACTTCATTATTATCAAAAATGTATTATATTTTTTTTGATACCGTCAAAATGATAAGTCTAATCTATGACTCTACGATTATAATTTCTAAAAAAAACGAAAAATGTGATAAATATTCTAGCTACAATATGTCCGATTTTCATAGATTGTGAAGTAGATTTCAAAGTTGAATTTCTGGTTTTTAATGAAAATGATTAGCGAACAGTCCTAGATCTATATTTAATTGAAACAAGAAAAAAATAATCACGCGAATATCTTAAACCATGTTGGAATAATCCATTGGCAGCGGGAACGTTACATCCTTCAAATATTCCAAGCGTTCCGACAGCCTTAATGAGAAGATACGATGGAATTGTAAACACTGTGAGGAACATAAGAAACCACAATATGACTGTCATGTCTTTTTTGGCATTTCTAGCTATTTCAAAATAAATTCTTAGATAATCTGCTATTAAACTATGTACCTACATCAGTGATACTACATATATTATGATAAAAACTGGGAACAGACATAGTTGTTTCTTTCTTTAGTAAGCAAAATTTTCGTAGAATTCAATTAATCATTAGTACCTACGTTGGTCATCCAGATAAAAACTATAAAATTTCGAGCATAACATGTCACTGAAGTGGAAGTCAATAAGTTGTATTTCATTGCGAGCAGGACTGCTACTAAAGCGAGCGGAAGTAAATTTGCATAACAAATAGACTAGATAGACAGATAGGTAAGTAAAATATAGAATGATTTTTGATAAGTAAATAATATATTGAAAACTGGATGACATATAATATAAACTACAAGTTGGTAGCGTTTGCAAGAATTGGCAGAGTTTCACTGAAAGAGGTATAACGGTTGGGCCAAACTTCAGGGGAAAGTAGAGAAGATGAAAATAAGAAGAAAAGTCCCTATGAACAAGTACCAAGAAGTGACTACTAACAGAGATACAGGGTGGTGAAGTTTTCTTAAAAATTTATTTCTGTTTCTGTTCGAAAACCGTGAAAGCTACTGAATTGAAATTTTTTGAGCGATTTTCATTTGCAGACATCAGTCTACTGTTCCAAAAAGTTCTGCTCTGGTACTGCTTCCAGAGGCGTTTTTCTCTGACCTGAGTTACGCAACTTATCTATGCAGATAATTTATTGTGAGATACTTAATGTCTGTGTTCAATTTAGAAGAAAATCGGCATCTTCCAATTTTTTGTAAGCTGTTTAGTTTTTGGTGAAACAACTTTTTGTAAAACCGTCCATCATCTGCACTTCTTGTGAAAAAAAAATCATCAACAATTGATTGTTCCAGAACAACTTGAGATTCTATTTGCCAAGAAATGTTTTTTAAACAATGGAGTTCTACAAAGGACAGTCGCCCTAAAAAAATTAATTCTATGACTTTCGTAGACTTTCAGAGATAATCATTCTTTTTCCAAAAAATTCAACACCCTGAATCTTTGTTAATTGTAACTTTTGGTCACACGTTCAAGGGAACTTTTCTTTTTATTTTGAGCTCCTTTATTATCTCCTAAAGTTTGGCGTACCCATTCTGAAAAACCCTATAAATAGAGGTATGTACCGGATGTCCAAATAAGAAAGGACGTCGGCAATATCTAAGGAACCGTTCATGGTACAGCTATGGGAAAGAAAAAATAATAATAAAAGTGGCCAAGAGAAATTGCTGGAAATTATTTTCAAGTTTCTAAGTAGATAAAAAATACGAATATTGCAATCTTGAATATATTTCGTATAATTTTGGTTTACCACTTCTTGCTCTAACACTCTAACTCATCAAATAGCAGCCGAGGGGGAAGGGGAGCACCTGGTTGTGGAGATGCTTATAACTTCGGTTTGATTTAACCGAATTTAGCAAACTTAGTCTCGTTGAAAACAGCTATCTTCCTTTAATCAGATACTTTTATAATTTAAGTCATTTTTGTTCTGTTGTGATCGCTAGAGGGCGTTGTTTGATAGATCAGCATAGGGTCCCTGTATTTAGAGAGTACCGCAATCAATAGCTCCACTGATTTCAGAACTGTGAGTAAACATGGCGGACTGCCGTGTCAGCAGCAAAATGTCATATGTCAGTCAAAATCCAGCTGAAATGTTGGTTTGTTTGGTGTTTATGTTTTATCGTCTTTTGTGAATCAGTGATATATATTTCCACAATCTGGTCTGTAGTATTATTCCTCAACGTATTACGGTCAAATTTTATTTGTTTATGGATCAAAAATCAGAAGGTGAATCCGCAATTTGTAACACATGTCAAATATAAAATCTGACGTTCCCGCACAATTCAAATTTGACGCCTGTTTTTGTGAGTAAACATGGCGGAGATTGCGGTACTCTCTAAATACAGGGACCCTAGATCAGCAAACTTTTCAGATTTTCTTGAAAATTTTAAATGGAACGGCATATTAATCATAAATTAATTAAAAAGAGGACAAAATAACGAGAGAAACAGTGAAAACCGCACATTGATATCTTTTTTCTAACCGGAGATATGGACAAAAGTTTTAGGGGCGGGAGGACGGGTTAATTACTAACCTTTATAGGTGCCACTAAATACAAAAGACATGTTGAAAATATCATAATCATCAAAATTATATGTTGCTTCTTCGTGGCCATTTTAAATGTGGAAATGGCCATTTTTTAAAGCAAAAACCTATGTTTTAGGTATTAAAATATACTCTTGTAAATTGCAATATTTATTATGAATTCTTAAGAAGATAACCGCACGCGCCAAAAGACAGTGACACAGTCAAAACTCGACACATATTTCGCTGACAAAGTCAGCGTCTTCATCCTCATGGGTGTGCTGTGTAACTGTCTTTTGGCGTGTGAGGTTAACTTATTAAGAATTCATAGTGAATTTACGCCACAGTTACTGATCCAACCACTGTGTGCGCAATATATTTATAAAACAAGTTGGCGTTGAATCAAAAACATTCAGCACAATCAATGCCAAGTGTTTGATATCTACAAATATCTTAAATTTTCGGAAGATGTGAGACTTTCTCCAAACTTTAGAAAAGCTATTTTATCATACATATTTGTATAAATTTTATATTGGCATCAAAGCATACACAAGTTTATCACTACTACACAATAATTGCAAATGTTGAACAGGGTGTTACCAACAATTTTTGCCCCCATCCTCCCAATCCTAACACTAATTTGTTTATATATCCGGTTAGAAAAGAGATATCAATGCGCGGTTTTCACTATTCCTTTCATCATTCTATCCTCTTTATAACTAAGTTATAATTATTATATCATTCCATTTAAAATTTCCAAGAAATTTTAAACAGTTTGCTGGCCTTTCAAACAGCGCCCCTTAGCGATCACTACAGAACTAAAAGAACCTAGCTCATAGAAGCATATAATTAACCGAAGAGAGCTCTTTTCAACGAGACCAAGTTTGCCAAATTATGTTGAACCAAACCGAAGTTACAAGCATCTTCACAATCAATCGTTCCCCTTCCCCCTCCACTGCTATTCAATGAGCTAGAGCGAGAAGTGGTAAACCAAAATTATACAAAATATATTCAAGATTGCTATATTCGTATTTTTGATCTACTTTATCTGGGTATATTTTAGAGAAAACCATGGTTTTTTTTGGTCGGCTATGACTATTACGCCCTCTAGCAGCAAACTTAGAAACTTGAAAATAATTTCCAGCGATTTCTCTTGGCCACTTTTATTATTATTTTTTCTTTCCCATAGCTGTACCATGAACGGTTCCTTAGATATGACCTTTCTTATTTGGACACCCGGTACATATACAATATTGATACGAACTTTTGCCCCGTCAGCGACGCCCCTGGTGGTGACACATTATTTGTTTACGGCGAGCCGCGCTGTTTTTTATTGCGGCGCTGACCTTGACTCCCGAAAAGAATAGTCTATGATTTTATATTGCTCGAAGATTCTTTTTCTGGAACAATGTTCGATCGATAATTTTCCAGAATCTTCTAAGACCATTATAAAATGGGAAGCAAGAAGCCGAGTGGACAGTTTTACAGTTTGAAGTCTGAAGATTGGAAGCGAATGTCGAATGCGATAAGAACCGGGCGTTTAATAGTTCCGTGCGAGTATAAGTCTTGTTACGCGTTTAGTGTCGGTACGGTACGCGAGTGCGAATTCTTTGGTGGCGTTTTAAGTGTACCGGGGCGTCTTCGTATGTGATTAACCGTCGGTTGAAGACGAGTGTTTTATAGAGTTTGAACTGTTGATTTGTTTACTGTGGACTGTTTAGGTTAGGTAATTAATTGTTTAATTGTTCGCTTAATTGTTTAATTTTCATCTACTGCTTGTATATATTTCACTGCTTATTGTTCAATTTGTTAATTTTAAGTTCTCAAATCACTGTTAATCATTGTAAATATTTGTACATTTACATAAAGTCACTGTAAATAAATAAGTGTAAAAATCGAAATACGTTACAACTGGTGTCAGAAGTGCGATTTGCGGAGCCAAGAAGAGTGAAGAACGTCGTGGAAGCCGGTGGAAAATTGAAGAATTTTCTGGAAGTTGGCCGAGCTGAGTGAAAGTTTCGACGTTTGTGGACTCCATAGTGACTGGTAGTGGTTTGAGACTTGTGTTTCAACTTGTGAGTGTTTATGCCAGTAACAAGAAGAGCCGCCGTGATGGAGCAGCAACTTCAAGCTCTTATGGAATTAATGAAGAACAGCCAAGAAGAAATGAAGCATAATTTGGAGGAAATAAGGAACAGCCAAGAAACAATGAAGACTGGACAAGAAGAAATGAAGAGCAGTCAGGAAGAAATGAAGAACCACCTTGAAGAAACAGTGAAGAGCAGTCAAGAAGAAACGAAGAGAAATCTAGAAGAAGCAATGAAGACCAACAAAGAAGAAATGAAGATCGCCCAAGAAGAAATGAAGAACAACTTAGAAGAAGCAATGAAGAACAGTCAAGAAGAAGTGAAGAAAAATCTAGAAGCAATGAAGAATAATCAAGAAGAAATGAAGAATAATTTTGAAGAAATGAAGTCAGTTATAGAAAGAAGTCAAGAGCAAGTAACTGAAAGAATTACTGAAGTAAGATCCGAATTAGAGACCCGAATCACAGAAGAAACACAAGAAATAAGAAAAGTGATGGATGAAGAGATAGCGAAGATGAATGAGAGAATGTTACAACTAGAGAAGAAGAAGACATTGAAGATAGAAGATACCGGATTGGACGAAGAAAGAAGAGCTGCTGTAGTTAAGGTGAAGCCGCCTACATTTGATGGGAAGTCCTCGTGGCACACCTACATCAAGCAGTTCGAGGCAGCGGCAGCGGCGAACCAATGGGCCAGTACCGAGAAGGCAGTCAATTTGGTAGTTGCACTCCGAGGTGACGCCTTGAACATCCTGGATACCGTGACAGCCGAACAACAGGCAGATTATAAGGAGATAGTTAAGCGCCTGGAGATGAGGTATGGCCATCAACACCTCCAGCAAGTCCACCAGGCACAGCTAAAGGGTAGGTCTCAGCGCTCCAATGAGACCCTGCAAGAGTTTGAGGCCGACATCGCTCGTTTGGTCCGGTTGGCATACCCAACAGCCCCGGAGGAGTTCTTGGAAAGCCTGGCTGTGGAAAATTTCATTGAGGGGCTGCGTGACAGTGAAACCAAGATGGCGCTGAAGCTAGCAAGACATAAAGCTTTAGCAGACGCTTTGGCCCACGCCTTGGAGTTTGAGGCAGCAAAGCAAACATCCCGAGGATACTCCAAGGTGCGACAGCTGCATACCAATGAGGAGCCAGACGAAGACCTGGTGAAAAAAATTTTAGAGAAAGTTGTACAGAAACTGGACAGAAGAACTGAGATCAGTAACAATAATGGGACTCGAAGGGGATGGCAAGAGAGGAAGAATTTCTTACGATGCTGGAATTGCGGTGAGAAAGGCCATCTCCGCAACCGGTGCCAAAATACATCCAGACGGCACGAGGACGAGGCTGGTACCTCCGGGTACCAGGGAAACTAAAGTCGACCAGGTTTGAGGGGCGAAAGCTGGTCCAATCCTACCAAGCCCCAGTACAAGATGTGAATGTGTCAAGGTTGGCTCGAGTTGGGGATAGTTTGATGATTGATGGGATTATTGATGGCAGGAAGACCGAAATTACCATCGATACAGGAGCCAGTGACACCATAGTCAGAAAAGATGTTGTGGCTGAGTGGAGAATTAGGCCGACCAATAAGAATATCCGATTGGTTACTGCTACCGGCGAGACAGCACCTATATATGGAGAGGCAGAAATCGACATAGGGATGGAAGATGTCGTCATTCCACAGAGAGTTCTTGTAGCCGACATTGTGGATGAAGTTATACTGGGCCTGGATTGTATGAAGAAGCACGGGATTGTGCTTGATGTTGGCACCGGTGTACTTCGAATTGGAGAAGAAGAACTAGTAATGAGTTCTCCTGGGCAGAAGAACTGTGTGTACCGAGTGAATGTCGAAGAAGATGTCGTGTTGCCTGCCAGATCCGAGAACATCGTACGGGTCCGTGTGGATGGTGCTCCAAGCTGCTTGGTGGGATTGGTTGAGCCGATGTACGAAGAGGTGAAGAAAGGATTACTGATTGGGAAGACGCTGGTAAGACCTGGTCAAGGTCCAGTATTCGTAAGGATAGCGAACATTGCCGAATTTGACCAGAAGATTTGCAAGGGTACGTTAATTGGTATGTGTGAGCCAGTATCTAGGATTGCCATGGTAAAGAAGAATGAGAAGAAAGGAGAAGATCAGAAGATGTCCACAACCAGTTTACCGACTCCCCTGGAAAAGATGGTTGAAGAGTGTTCTCAACAACTGGATCAGATACAAGGTGAGAAGCTGGCTCAACTCCTGATGAAATACCAAGATGTCTTCTCATTGCAAGATGGTGACCTAGGACGGACGGGAGTAATTCAACACACCATTAACACCGGTGATCATACTCCCATTAAGCAAGCTCCTAGAAGAGTACCCTTGGCAAAACAAACCGAAATGGACAACCTGATAAAAGACATGAGTAAAGAAGGGGTAATTGAGCCTTCGCAGAGCCCGTGGACTTCCCCTGTAGTGCTGGTGAGCAAGAAAGATGGCTCCACTCGTTTTTGTGTAGACTACAGGCGGTTGAATGATGTCACCAAGAAAGATAGTTACCCCTTACCCCGGATTGACGACACCCTGGATACAGTGGCGGGTTCCAGATGGTTTTCCACCCTCGACTTGAAGAGTGGTTATTGGCAAGTCGAGTTGCATCCCAAAGATAAGGAGAAAACAGCGTTCTCTGCCGGAACTGGTTTGTGGCAATTTACGGTAATGCCGTTTGGGCTCTGCAATGCACCCGCCACCTTTGAGAGACTGATGGAGACAGTACTGCGAGGACTGCATTGGAAGACTTGCCTGGTATACCTCGACGATATCATCGTGATGGGGAAGACTTTCGATCAGCACTTGAAGAATTTGTGCGATGTCTTCGAGAAATTGAGGCAAGCTAACCTGAAGTTAAGTCCGCAGAAGTGCCAGCTGTTTAAGAAACAGGTTAAGTTTTTGGGGCACATAATTTCCACCAAAGGAGTTGCGACAGATCCAGAGAAGACAGACGCAGTGAGGAATTGGCCTGTTCCGAAAGATAAACATCAACTTCGAAGTTTTCTGGGACTATGCACCTACTACCGCCGTTTCGTGAAAGGGTTCGCAGACATCGCGAAGCCTCTGCATCGGTTGACTGAAGATGGTAGGCCATACGAGTGGACGAAGGAGTGTCGAGGAGCATTTGAAGAGTTGAAGAGGGCTCTGTGTTCTGCTCCTGTTTTGACGTATCCGAGGCCCGGAAACAAGTTTGTTGTGGATACCGATGCAAGTAATGTAGGCATAGGCGGTGTATTATCTCAAGAAGAGAATGGGGAAGAAAAGGTTGTGGCCTATTTCAGCAAGGCATTGTCGAAATCTGAACGTAATTACTGCGTCACTAGGAGGGAGCTGTTAGCAATTGTGCGGACCATCGAGCACTTCCATAAATATCTGTGCGGGCAATATTTTCTTATCAGAACTGACCATGCTTCCTTGAAGTGGTTGCTGCAATTTAAGAACCCAGAAGGTCAGTTAGCCCGTTGGATTGAGAGGCTGCAGCAGTACAACTTCATCATACAACACCGGATTGGAAGAAAACATGGCAATGCTGATGCACTTTCGAGAAGACCTTGCCCGGAAGAGTGCAAGTACTGCGTGAGGCAAGAGTTGAAAGAGCATGTACACCCCATCAAATGCCATCAAACCCGGATCCAAGTAGAAGAAGAGCATCTACAATCCTGGAGAGACGCCCAGCAGAAAGATAAGACCTTGGAACCTCTGCTAAGATGGAAAGAAGCTGGTAGAAGACCGGAGTGGATAGAAGTTTCCGACAAGAGTGTGGCCCTGAAGTCATACTGGGCACAATGGGATTCTCTTGTGATAGAAGACGGTCTTCTGAAGAGAATGTGGGAGAGCACCGACGGAAGAGGGAGAAAGCCCCAGGTCGTGGTGCCGAAGGACAAGGTCCCGGAAGTCCTAGCAGAGGCTCACAATGGAGTGAGTGGGGGGCACTTAGGTGTTAATAAAACCACGATGAAGGTCAGAGAGAGATACTATTGGCTGGGCTACAGGACAGATATAATGAACTGGTGCCGGAGATGTGATGACTGCGCGTCAAGCAAGGGACCCAAGACAAGGAGCCGTGGCAGAATGCGCCAGTATAATGTGGGAGCTCCATTTGAGAGGATTGCAATTGACGTAGCAGGTCCGTTTCCTACATCAACTGATGGGAATAAGTACATCCTGGTTGCGACGGACTACTTCAGTAAATGGCCTGAGGCATATGCGATACCGAATCAGGAAGCCACCACTGTGGCTGAAGTACTGGTGAACAATTTCTTCAGCCGATTCGGTACACCCATGGAGCTTCATTCTGATCAGGGACGGAACTTCGAGTCTGCGGTGTTCCAAAATGTTTGTAAGTTGATGGGAATACGGAAGACCAGGACCACTCCATTACATCCCCAGTCAGATGGAATGGTTGAGAGATTCAATAGGACCATAGAAAACCATCTGAGGATAATGGTAAACGAACACCAGACAGACTGGGACCGACATCTTCCACTGTTCCTGATGGCATATCGATCGGCTCTGCACGAGTCAACTGGAAGAACGCCTGCCAGTGTGCTATTCGGAAGGGAATTGAGGCTGCCAATGGATGTGTTGTTTGGGCATCCTGAAGATAGGCCGGAGCCTGTAGATGAGTATTCCCGGGAATTGGCAGAACGACTCGAGGTAATTCATGAGGCTGTTCGGGATCGCATGCGCCTAGAGAGTGACCGAATGAAGACGCGGTATGATGCCCGAGCGAATTCTGTGGGTTTCCAAGCTGGCGATCTGGTGTGGCTTTATAATCCAGCCCGGAAGAAAGGACGATCGCCGAAATTACAGAAGAACTGGGAAGGGCCATACCGAGTAGTGACCAGGATCAACGACGTTGTTTACCGGATTCAGCGTTCTCCACGATCGAAGATGAAGGTAGTCCATCTGGACCGGCTTGCTCCGTACCATGGGAAAGAAGGAGATAATTTCTGATCGGGGCGATCAGTCTTTTAAGGAGGGGGCAGTGATACGAACTTTTGCCCCGTCAGCGACGCCCCTGGTGGTGACACATTATTTGTTTACGGCGAGCCGCGCTGTTTTTTATTGCGGCGCTGACCTTGACTCCCGAAAAGAATAGTCTATGATTTTATATTGCTCGAAGATTCTTTTTCTGGAACAATGTTCGATCGATAATTTTCCAGAATCTTCTAAGACCATTATAAAATGGGAAGCAAGAAGCCGAGTGGACAGTTTTACAGTTTGAAGTCTGAAGATTGGAAGCGAATGTCGAATGCGATAAGAACCGGGCGTTTAATAGTTCCGTGCGAGTATAAGTCTTGTTACGCGTTTAGTGTCGGTACGGTACGCGAGTGCGAATTCTTTGGTGGCGTTTTAAGTGTACCGGGGCGTCTTCGTATGTGATTAACCGTCGGTTGAAGACGAGTGTTTTATAGAGTTTGAACTGTTGATTTGTTTACTGTGGACTGTTTAGGTTAGGTAATTAATTGTTTAATTGTTCGCTTAATTGTTTAATTTTCATCTACTGCTTGTATATATTTCACTGCTTATTGTTCAATTTGTTA
Organism: Xestobium rufovillosum; assembly: GCA_963966045.1. Classification (NCBI taxonomy): domain Eukaryota; kingdom Metazoa; phylum Arthropoda; class Insecta; order Coleoptera; family Ptinidae; genus Xestobium; species Xestobium rufovillosum. The sequence continues at coordinate 38,258,010 of OZ014494.1, read as the reverse complement.
ATTTTAAGTTCTCAAATCACTGTTAATCATTGTAAATATTTGTACATTTACATAAAGTCACTGTAAATAAATAAGTGTAAAAATCGAAATACGTTACAATATTCTAAGTTGCAACTGAATCCTTTTATCTTGAAATTCAAGCTTTGAAATATGTTATTTCGATTTAAGTAATTCCTAAATAAAGTAGAAACAGATTATTCTCACTTAAAATTCAAATGCATACATAAATATGTTTTTCTACACCTATTTAATTATATGTCAATTATTAGCATTTTCTTTGTGAAATATCGTACCTATAATTCACTTTAGTGAATTATGGAATCATAATTCATTTAATGGAAAATAAAAATTAATGTATTATTATAGTGTTCTTTTAAAGTGATCAAATTTGAGTCTAATTTATTTGTTTAATAGGTGTAGAAAAAGCATAGTATTACATTCGCGATTATCATAATATTAAAAGCGAAAAGGCACAACACTTGCAACGGGTGGGGATATCGGTCGCTCGGTCTCTTTTCAACTGGCGGAGATCGTATGGGTGAGGTCGTGCACTCGACCAGGTGTTTCTTTAACGCAAATAAGAAAATTGCATCGGCATAATTTCGATGGACGCTTGGATCTGCTGAGCGCTGTTATCGCAGTCGGAGTTCAACGTTACACGGGTAGGCATAGGTAGAATGGTTTTTTGTCGTATGCATTAAATTAAACGCAATTAATTATGGACAAAATGACATACAGGGCAGCGTACATGCGATATGAAAACCGCAGGAAAAAACCTAGGCAACTATCACCACTACGTAAAAGTCGTGGAGCGTAGCCCACGGGTCATCTAGTGACCATTATTCACTGAGATGATTTGCGCCACTCGCCTTCGGCTCGTGGGCTCAAACTTCATCTTCGTGAATAATGGCTGTCATAATCGCTCATATAATAATATACTATTTTTAAACTCCGGGAAGCAAATGCACCTACTACTTTAGACAATTTTTTCGATGACTATAGTGTCACGTTTAGCCTTAAGCACGGATACAGGATAATTATCGTGTATCCGTGGTCCCAAGTGATCAAAAGTATCATTTTAGTCCCGGTAGGAGTAAAATGAAAACAATTGTTGTCACGGAAACGCAAATGTATAGGCTAGTTACGTACATTCAGGGGGTGATACTGGCATGTTCTTAATGCGTCCGCTTCTACGCATGACGTCACGCGGAGAGGGGATTTGCAATAAACGACCTTATGTACAACAGCTCTGAGTATGTTGTGGCGCCTGCGGAAACCAAGCTACGAAGGAACTGGAGATTAGGGAATGCAATAAATAAGTACTTTCTGTACTTTGGATAATTTGTTAAACGCTGTAGTAAAGCAAGATTATTTAATATTTTACAAGTAATGGAACCAAAATAATGTAATACAAAAATAATGCATTTTCTGCACGTTCGACAATACACTACAATAGGAAAGAGGAGAGGGTTTTTATTTTTAAAACATGTTAACACTTCCAAAAATGCTTCAAAGGAGGTTGTTTGAAGCAGTTTTTAACATATTTGTTTTCAGTTTTATGTTGGTTTTAGTAATACTTAACACATGTAAATTTCCTTTTTAAAGGTTTTCTTGAAAGAATTTGTAGATTTAGAAAAAACCTTCGACAACGTAAAATGGGGGAAGATGTTCGAAGTGCTCAGAAAGGTAGGGATGAAATATAGGGACAGAAGAATAATACATAATCTCTACAAAGAGCAAAAGGCAGTTACAGAATGTGAGCAGGAACGAAGGGAAGTAGATATCCGGAAGGGAGTGAGACAGGGATGTACATTGTCACCTCTAGTTTTCAACTTATATATCTAAGATGCGATTAATATACAGGGCCAAACTATTAACATGCTCAGATTTGCGGATGATATAGCAGTGTTAGCATCTAGCAAAGAAGAATTAGGAGCGGCTTTGAATGAAATGGAAGCAGTTTTGACACAGGGCTACGGCATGAAAAACCAATAAAAAGAAAACTACAATTTTGGTGTGTAGAGGGAGTGAAAATAGAACTAAAATTGAAATACAAATAGGAAATGAGAAGATAGAGGAGGTCGCAGATTTCTGCTATTTAGGAAGTAAAATAACTCTAGATGGTAGGAGCACTAAAGATATAAAACAAAGAATGGCGCAGGGTCGAGTTGCGTTTAACAAAAAAAACAACTGTTATGTTCGGGAACGGTTAATGTAAAACCCGAAAGAGACTCTTAAAGTCGTATGTATGGAGTACGGCATTATACGGGTGCGAAACTTGGGCAATAGGAGAAGCGAATCGAAAAATAATAGAAGCGTTTGAAATGTGGTGCTACAGACGGTGGATAGATAAGCTTAGCAATAGGAAGGTATTAGAAAGAGTTGGGGAAAAGCGAAAGGTATGGAAGACAATAAAGAATAGGAGAGATAGGATGGTAGGACACCTTCTAAGACACGAAGGAATAGTTCGCGACATACTAGAGTCAGAGATAGGAATAAAAAGAGGTAGGGGTAGGCCTAGATTAGATTACTGATCCCAAATAGTTAGGGATGTAGGATGTTCTACTTTTAGGGAAACGCGTGGGTTAGCTGAGGATAGAAAAGTATAGAGGTACGCGTCCAACCAGTTTTCGGGCTGAAAACTTAATAACGATGAAAGAATTTGATATCAATTTAAAATAATAACCAAAACTAGGTAGGTACTGCTGTTTTCTCCGTTGTACAAGGTAAAGTTATTTTGAAATATACAGATTATACAGGAGGAAATAAGATTTAAAATTTTTAAACTTTAATGATATTGTTACACGATATTATTAGAGAATAGTTTTTGCAAGTTTACGTTTCTGAGACAATGTTCTGTCCCGTAAATTTTTGGGGTACTGCTCTTTGCTGTATCCTAGCAATTCGTATTTTAAATTTCTCCGAAATGCAGTTTTGTCAAAATGCAGTGAACAAATGCGGGCAAATTTTGTGTTGAAGCCATCATCCCTCTTGCAAACATTCACCCAAGTTTTTCGCAATTGTGGGTCTTCCGGAAACCGAAAGAACATTATATCATTTTTATATCCTTTTGCTTGATTGTCTGAGTCACAATTACACACAGCACATCGCATGTTTTACGTCTAAGTACCACTATCAATGAATTCGCAACACAGAGAACGGCATATAACCACACAAAACTAATAATTCTACGGATACCATGCGGCCGCATGACATCGATACATGCACATGCTAATGCTACCGCCGAGCCGTCTGGGCAACCGCGCTCACCGCTTGACGTAGGCAGTGGAAGGGGAATCTGCGCAATAGCTTATCTTTAGTTCGTTGTATCATGACGTACATTCAGGTTTCGACGGTAGTGCCTATGGTGGACAAGCACAGCAAAGTTTAGTTTTCTGACATTTACAAATTAATCTTAATTATAAAATGGCTATTATTTAAATGGGCAGTACTATATTACAGTTTTGGTCAGTGTGAAAATACTAATTGTATGTTCAATAACAGATTGAGTGGTAAAATATGAGCAGTTAAAAAAGTGAAAACGAGGAGTAACATATCTTCAAATGAGTAGCTCAATAAATATTTGAATGCCTGAAAATTCAATTGGGCAGTAAAATGAATAAAGGGGCAGTAACGCGTGTGCAGTTATGAAATCAGAATGGGTCTGTTAGAAATCGTGGGACAAGTAGTTCTATAAATACTTAGGCAGTACAAAATATGATCGGCCTGTTAAATGATACATACATAATCATATAATGTTTATTTAAGTTAGGCAGCGAAATAAAAAATAACAATTAACAATAATGTAGATATTTAAAAAAAATATTAATTTATTGCACCATTAAAATTATTCAATGCTAACGACTGAGATTTACAACGCTCCGTTCGCTTAGCTTCGCTCCGCTTGACCTTAACCTGACAGATTTTTGGACAAAAAGTGTCAGTTGTAAGCGTTTATAATGTTATTCGCTTCAAAGGTGCGCATTTTCATATGAATAATATTTGAAAAGGATAATATAAACGCTAACGACTGACACTTTTAAATATAAAAGTCTGTCAGGTTAAGGTCAAGCAGAACGAAGTGAGCGGAGCGTTGTAAGACTCAGTCGTTAGCATCCAAATGATGCATTATTCGATGCAGCATTACAAAAATGCTTTGTGGTGCAATGCGGTGCAATAGAAGACGTAAAGGGATGAAGCAAAATTAATATTTTTTTTTACCTGTGAGGGGCCGAGTTCAGTTTTTTAAACATTTCTATGAAAAAACGGAGAGGGGTGCGTTGAATAAATTTAATGGTGTAATGCTAGTGTAATAGATCCAAGCACTCGCAACTCAGTGATAAGGTAATGAGCGAAACGTCCTAATATTTATAGGCAAATCTCTTCCAATTGGCCGCCTACGGTGCACTGTCGCGTAAGCTGCGCCCCTTTTAACGGAAGTTTGTCGCTCTTTTCAATGAAAATGACGTTCGATTTTGCCAAACGTCGAGAACTTGCGAACTATTTATCTAACTGCCCATTATTACATTATACTGCCCATTCAATCATTTTACAGCTCAAATAATAATTGCACTGGACATTTATTTAATCTGCCGCTCGAGTAAGTTTTGAACTGCCGTTGTAAGATTAAATAACCGACCAAATTCTTTTATATTGCTGGCCACGTTCTACTGCCACATTAAGTTAATTACCGCCAAAAAAGTTTAATACCGCCCGCGTGAATTTTTAACCGCCCGATGAAACTGCCTGGATGTTAAAACAACCGCCCAAATAATTACTTCCCTTATAAAATGGCTTACTGACTTTTCCACAGTTATTCTTCTAATGATGAAAAGAGTACTTCGTGTAAAGTTTATGCTCTGTTTTCGGTCCGTGTAAGGTGAATGTATGTAAATATTTTCTTAATAGATAAATTTTTGAACGAGAAAATATGATATACACAGGTACTTGGGTTATATATTATGTGTCTATTCAGAGAACTGTTATGAGAAAATTCGACCATCTAAGGGGATGCCTCAAGTAGGAGGTCATTAAAAACAAAAGGCATTGAGCGAATTTACAATCAGCGCCACTTTCTAAAGTTCTCGTGTTTTTGAGCTGTCAAATTTTTGTTGACATATATATTTTTTGATTGTTTGACTTAATTTTAATTATCATTTAACTCCCAAAATATTCATTGCCTAGATATACGCAGAAAATCCAAAATGGCAGATGACAGCTGAATTACATAAAAAATATCGGTATGGAGAAACATACATGACTTCCATGTTCCATTGAATAAAACAAACGAATGCTCAAAACAATTGTCGCCAAAATTGTCATATTTTCAAATACATACTTAATGATTAATAACTTTAAATATAATTAAATATAATTGACAAAAAACAACTTTTCTCGACGTTTTTAGGTTAGAATAAAATGAATCTGACCCTACATCGAACAAAATTTTTTGTCGGTAATATAATATGTACTTACATTTCCTTATTAAGGAACATACACGACAATAATAAAAAATTCGCCGTTTGCTCACAGTCCATATGCTCAGAATAATAAGTAGCAAAAGCGTCAGCCAGCGCAATTCCATTGTTTTGTTGTAAAGAAATTCTGTGATCTTGCACCATTATTCAGGTAGTATTTTTAGCCGAACGCGTATTAATATTATCCCAATATCATTTTTTTCTGGGTTGCATACCAGAAAGAAAACAATAACGAGGCCTACTTCCATTACGCGCGACAGGCAATAAGACAGCGAGTCTCCCGTGTCCCGTCCTTGTTGCACTCTAGCTGGCCAATCAAATGAATGCAACGTTGTCACATGTTCTTAATACCGGGTGCCCACTAAATTGTTGTGCAACCCGCCAGTTCCTTTCTATTTAACGTGGAGACTTGAAAGTTGGACCAGCTGATTGGTAAATACACTACTGTTTGTGTAAAAAAGGCATCCCAAATTCACTTCTGGTATAACCGGAAGTTGCATTCACTTTCTTATTTTAAATAGCACTCTGAATATATTTTAATGACATTTGATTCTACTATGAATTCTCTGCTACGGAACATGGAAGTAAAATGGTTACTATTTAATCATAATGAAATCATATGAAAACAATAATTAGTTGGAACGATGAACAGTCTATTAGATTAAAATAGTTTTGAAGATACTCGTACTTACCACATTAATGACAGTTTTTTTCGTCAAGAAGAAAAGTGGTCCGTTACTAGTCGATGGTAATCTATGTACGGTACTGCTATCGAAATAGTTCACAATAAATGCGTTTAGTAGTTGTAGAGCATTTAGAGTGACTGTAAAGAAAACTAAGAATATTTGTATTCCAGCAAGAGTATTAAACCCTTTAACAATTTCAGAAAAATTCTTGTGCAACATATACACCGTACGGATTTCATTGAGGTTTTTCGTGGTAGCCTGCTGTTTTAACCACGGCGAAACATTTTGGAGAAAGTTGCTTCTTGTTTTATTTGTTTTCTCCAGCGGCGGTTTAACTTTAGAAAGTAATTTGTTGATATCTCTGTATCTTCGATATATAAAATTTATAAACACATTACTTAAGTATATGAAGACAAATCCGTAAGACCACGTAAAATCGCGATATATGAGATAAACTAGGGTATTTAAATTTTGCACAACATTCACCCAATAGGCATATGCGATTATTATGTATGCAGTTATATATATTTCCATTACTAAGATGGGCAACACCATTTCTTTTCTAATTATTTTTATAAAAGATTGTTTATTGTAGACCTTTTGTAAATTCAAAAGATCGTCAAATATCATTGTCCATTGTTTTGGGAGAAATCCGCCCTTTAAGAACAAGATGATGCAAGTTGAAATACTAGCAACAGTCTGCAATAGTTCAATAAATACTCCAAGTGTTTTACCGTAGATATATTCATATGGCATAATAAGAGGTTCAACGTATGCCATAAGCATAATCACAAACACTGCTTTCAAACTAGCGTTCAATCTACACCAGTTACAAGACATTATTTGCTTTCTTTTTACGTCATAATGTGGAAACATACTGCAAATTTTTAAATATTTATAGACAAACTTATCGCATTTACATCTCAAAGATACTTTCATTTTGATGGTTTGTTCAGTGATTGTTACAAGTTGTACCTAAAACATATTACGCTCAGAATGACCATCTCACACCTTTAACACTACTGGCGCCTGATTTATGGCATTTCTTATATGTATAATTATATCCACATTTACACTGAAAGTATCATTTACATGAATAATATATAATTTAGGCATATCTAAACTCGTATCTAAATAACACCACCGAAAATCTTCCAATCGCTCTCTTCTTTCATGTAAATTTTATGAACGTGAATTAATACCTATAGTACCTATATCAACATTACCAAGAAAGAACAAACGAAGAAACATGATTCCGATCAAGCATTTTCTTTAAAATTAAATGAAATTGACTAAGTCACAAGGGAAGACAAGACCGGAGAATGATTGCCGTTACAGTTACAGCCAAGGAATTATAAATATACTCTAAGTCAATTTTGAGAGGCACATTTTGCAGATATGTAGGTTCCTTTGTAAATTTCTGTGGCAAATAACATACCATGGAGAAATTTAATCTGTCTCAAATAATGAGCGTTTGCGCCCGAAAATTTTAAAAAAGTGGTACAGTAACTTAGATATCTTCTTTGTTGATATTTTGCATGTTTATATAATGAATATAAAACAGTATACAGTGCGTTTTATTAACATTGCATCGTAGGGATTTACAAGATATAAAGCTCATTTCATCTTAATAGTTTTTCCATTGGTGATTTCAAAAAGATTTTTTATGCACATTTAACGCACATCGTTTTTTAAGTCATGATAGTTTTTAAAACGTTAGAAGTGAACATTTCTTAACTAGAAAGGTAAATAAGATAATTCTAGTCCAATTAAGGTTTCCTTTTTGAATAGGGTCATTTAATAAAATCCAAAAATTTCGCTTTTTTACTTTGGTTGTTAAGTATTACATATACCCAACCCAATCTGACAAAAACTACCGAAGATATTCGCCTAGAACATTGAAATATTTGGGTCCGTCAAGTTTGCACCCCCACCTGGAACAACCCAGGTTAATCATACTTCATAATTTTGCACACATTATGCACAATTTTGCACACCCCGTCCCGTATTTTGCACATCTCACCCTGGGTAATGACGGGGGAAAATATGTGGGGGGTGCAAACTTGACGCTGGCACCCCCAGTTGCGCCGATAAAAGTATTTTTCCCGCCATTCTAATAGTCGAATTTTGCACAATTTTGCACACCTAATTTCAAGTTCTGCACATCAACAGGTTAGAGTCTAGAGCTTTCTCAAAAATGGCCGTTGGCCCCCCCTTCTCACAATTTTTCAATTATTTTCCTCCCTTTGCAGTCGTCGAATTTTGCACAATTTTGCACACCCAATTCCAAATTTCGCACACCCACAGGTTAGGGTCTACTAGGTCATCAGTAATTATCTTCAGCCCCCCCCCCCATCTCAAATTTTCACTTATTTTCCCACCGTTATAATGGTCGAATTTTGCACAATTTTGCACACCTGATTTTAAATTCTGCACACCAACTTAAACCCCATATTAAAACATAAATTTAGTCCGTTACATAACACTACTTATAGCACTGATTATGTATTTAAAAAACGGTGTACTTAAACTGCCGTTAAGCGGGCGTCTGCTAAAATGCCGTTGTAGATATTACGCACACGGCGTATTTTCTACTTATATACTATTTTCGTAAACGATCTTGCCATAACACCTTCATGGCTCAGTGGTCGATGTGTCCTTCCCCCTAGCCGCAATGTTGGGGGTTCGCACCTCGCACTAGCTTTTTTTGTTATGATTTCGCTTTCTTCTTTTGAACAAAAAATCGGTCAGGTCCAAAAGGACAGCTAGGAGATCGCCATCACGCGAGACAGACATCCATTCATTTGATATTAATTGTTGATTTATAAAGTATCGATTAACGGCATTTTAATACGCGACCGTTTAAAGGCAGTTTAAAAAACCACATAAAACTAGTAGAATAGCGGATTTTTTTCATTTAATAAGCGAGTGCATTTTTCTTTGGCGTATTTTGGAGAATTCGGATTGATGTCCCTTCTAATCCTCTAGACCTCTCGCTCGCACATTGACTAAAATATAGATCCACGCGTGATCACTGTGAAAAATGGGGCGTACTAACATTACAACAATACAACACAGTCAGGACATTCGCAAATATTGATCAAGTACCTACGAAGGAAAGAAATAGAGGAGTAGTAGTACTGTACATATTTCCGAAACTAGAGTGCTATTAAAAATTAGGTTTCAAAAAGTGTTTTAATTAATATCTACCAATAAAATACAAATCTCAATAAGATCAAATAATAATGTTTTTCCATGTGAATATTACATAAATAGAAGAATAAAATGATTCTTTCAATTTCAATATGCAGTAATATGTTAACGTTAATTATTCTATAGTAATATCCTAATATCCTATCTAGTAATATACTAGTAATATTTCTAACACAAGCGGCAAGAATTATGCAAACATAAAGATAGGTTATGTTAAAGCCGTTATAAATTTGAATTTAAATGAACTGAAACAAGGACTAAGAGATGGCGCTGGAGACGAAAATCGGGAATGGAAGCTCTCTTATAGGAAGCCGCGGGTACTTATTGAAATTTATAACCAGTAGTGCAAAATTGTTTGTCCACGACTATCTTACAACATACTCTTTATACTTGTGTTTCTTCAATTATAATTACATAGATACATTAATCACTGCAGTGAATAATGAATATTATTCACTAAACCAATAGGAACATCGCTTTGACCCTTTTTTACATTTATTTAGTAGGCCGCGATCGCGATGTGTCAGTTCAAATTAAAACGTCAAATCAGCATGGTTTGCTTTTAATTTGAAATGTATATTCTAAAAAAGAAGATATAATGAGTAGTGAGAGTGAAAACGAGATTTCTTTAACAGCACCAGCAATAAAAGAAGCTGCAGAACTTGCCTCATTAGATTCATTGCCCAAAAAACCAAGAAAATTATACCTGAGAGCGTATGTATGAATCTTTCTTACACTGGAGAAGGAAAATGAAGGTAAATTCTTTCTGGGAATCTGTTTTGGTAGTCGTGGACAAAGTATAGTATACAACTCGTTATAATGATGCTATTATTACCTCGGATGATTACAAAACTCGCTCGCTTCGCTCGCTCGTGTTGTAAACTTCATCCTCGGTAATAATAGCATTCATTATAAACTCGTGTATAATATACTATTAAAATTAGATTTCTATAATGACGAGAAAATAAATGAAATTTTTCGAGTGGGCGGTGCCGGAGGCAATCTCTAAGGAAACTGTGGACGCTGATCAGTACATAGGTGTGTAAAATTTAAAATTGCATGTGCAAAATTCGACGATTATAACGGTGGGATAAGAATTGAAAATCTGCGAACAGCTAGGAAGCTGGAGTGAATTATTGAACAAGCCGTGGGCTCACTCTGTTGGTGTGCAGAATTTAAAATTAGGTGTGCAAAATTGTGCAAAATTCGACCATTATAACGGTGGGAAAATAAGTGAAAATTTGAGATGGGGGGGGGGGGGGGCCTGAAGGTAATTACTGATGACCTAGTGAACCCTAACCTGTGGGTGTGCGAAATTTGGAATTGGGTGTGCAAAATTGTGCAAAATTCGACGATTGCAAAGGGAGGAAAGTAATTGAAAAATTGTGAGTAGGGGGGGCCAACAGCTATTTTTGAGAAAGCTCTAAACTCTAATCTGTTGATGTGCAGAACTTGAAATTAGGTGTGCAAAATTGTGCAAAATTGGACTATTAGAATGGCGGGAAAAATACTTTTATCGGCGCAATTGGGGGTGCCAGCGTCAAGTTTGCACCCCCCACATATTTTACCCCGCCATTTCCAATGGTGAGCTGTGCAAAATACGGGACGGGGTGTGCAAAATTGTGCATAATGTGTGCAAAATTATGAAGTATCATTAACCTGGGTTGTTCCAGGTGGGGGTGCAAACTTGACGGACCCGAAATATTTTGCCCGGCGGAATTCTACCCTCTGACGTAATCGGATCTCGCGAGTAAGCAGCTGCCGTTTGCGCTCGTCTTCGTACATAGCAAGAAGTAATATAATCCAGCGACTGTTAGTAAAATTTTTAAAGCGTTTTCCGCTTTATTTGTAAATTCTGATACCAATTATTATCATTATATATTTACTTGTATTTTATATAATATTCGCAATGTGTGATGCTGACTTTATTAAAGCCGATTCTTCGAATTTGCCGGATATTATAATGGTAATGGATTATATTTTAAATCAAGAGTTTATAAGTGCCGAAATGAAGGGTGTAAAACTTCAACAGCAAGTTTTTCTTATTACGTAGGCAGCTTAGAGAACAGTATTGTTGAAGTGTTCCATAATCGAGGTTAATAAAAAAAGGTGTAATTGAAATCCGATTATCCTCGACACTATTTTTTTCGAATATAAGTGTTCGTTCTATGTTCGTAACTCCATAAAATTATCCAATGCAAATTGAGGAACTAAAGTAACTAATCTATGATCTGATCTATATTATCAATCTTCCTATATGATTTCTTAATCTCGTCCCTTATCAAACTACTAGCAAGAAAATTTGCAATCCTATCACTTCTAAATGAATAACGGCGGTTAATACGAATACTTATATACCTTGGGATCAATTTCTGTCTTCTACACTCCCTGTTGAAATGCGCATTGGTGTATGTAATGGTTCTTGAAGTATGCAGCTTTTTATATTTTCGGAACAAAGTGGCCGGACCTGCCTCTTGAACAAAATAAAGAGAATAATCCGATAATCGGATTTCAATTACACCTTTTTTAATTTTTTTTTTATTTAGAGAACAGTATTTTGTTGATTCGTTGCTTTTTGCTTATAAGCTCAGTTCTACGCACAGAACGCTGCCACAACTTCCTCGCCTGTACATTTTTGGGCAAAGTAATAAATACCTTTTCCGGCGTGGTCACAGTTGTGTTATGGCATTCGGGAAGTATACAGTATTTATAATTTTTCTTTTTCTGATTATCCATTACAGCCAAAGTGAATAAGAGAAGTGCCTCCACTCCGTGCGGATACTGAGCTACGCAAATGTAATGTTTCTAGGCGACTGGAGTGGGGGAACTGGGCCGAGCGTCCGCGCGATTATACCGATGTCGAATGTATTGTGTATGATGCATTGATTTTATTACATTACCAAAAAATGGATTTATAGTGAAAAAGATACACGTTTGACGGTGGTCAACATAGACAGGTTAACCACTTATGTAAAATTATAGAAATTCCTCGGTTTCAACAAAAAGCGGTCAACTTATACGTCAATATTCACATAGGATTCACTGTATTTCAATTATTTAAAGTCAGGCCGTAAAGTAAATTCAGCAGCTCTTACAAAAGTCATATTTATTTTGAATATAATCTTGACAATTTCTTATTTTCTCAGTTCTGTTTTTTGAGGCCTGCATTTTGCTGCTTAGAATAAAATTGCATTCTTAACAATATGTAATTATGACCCAATGACGCCAACACATATTGATTCGTGAGATTTACATTCATATTTTAAAGTACCTACTACAGTTACTTTTACTTAAGAAATCATATAGTTAGGTCGTAAGCATCTCTGGTATCAATATGCTTGGGAAAAAACGTTCTAGTTTTCTTAATAAACAATATGTAAGAACTGGGATGCCCAAGTTAGTGTTCCCCTTGTTAAAGTGACTTCGTCTGAAATATTTTCGGGGTCCAACTGGTTGTTTTCAAGCTAAGATAAGCATGTAATACAATAATTGGTAATTGATGACAGATTTTACAAATAATCCAGCCAGGTAAAATAAATAACAGAATCAATTATTACTTCCTTATAGCACCAACTTTGTTTTGCAGTACCCGCTTTAATTAAATTTTGTTTCTATTTGTTTCCTTCGAATCAAAATGTTTTTCAAAAACGGAGCCCTATCGAGCAATTGCCCGAGGCCATTTAGCTGCTAATTTTGCTTGTTTTGAAATGGAGAAAAATGCTGTTTTTCCGTACGAAATTATATTTTGGGATACAGCATTTACGCCCCTTTATTCACTTTAACCAGAGTACTTCCTGAACGCTAAAACGATATGTATTATTGCATATGGCCAAGCGGTACGCCCGAACGAATGGCCCAGTTTGCTGCACACGGCACCAATGCCAGTATTACAGTTGCGTAGCCCGCTCTTCTGCTGCAACAGCTATCAAGTGGAGACACTTCTCTTATTCACTTTGATTACAGCGGTAGCAAGTAGCAACACAACACACAACCATCTGAACAAATAAAGTATCTAAGTAAAGAGAAGACGTCGCGTCAGAGATAACGTGCTCCCCTGTTCCGCTAGCTAAGCGATGCGCTGCACAGATCCGATGACGTCACGTCTCTCCAGCTGTCCGCGGTAGTTGTTTCGCAGAGCGGCAACTTCAATTTTTTTAAATACGAAATCGTCATCAGAAAATTTTAAAATTTTATATCGTTACTGAATCAAACACGCTTTTCCAGAATATGCAATAAAAAATAATCATGAAATGAGCCTAATAGGCTGTGCGCCCACCGACAAGCAAATAGTAATACAAAGCTGTCACTTTATTTTAAAACCAAAACGGGAAAATCCAATTTTATATGACAACATAAAGTGAAAATTGGTATTACTTATGTTAGAGGTCTCTCGGGTTATCATTTTGCGACGAAGTTTCCAAATGATGCAGCAGCTTTGTACCTATTATTTTATTTGCTTAGCCTACTAACTTCAATAAATTTTGAAATGAGCTGTTGAAAAACTATGGGGGCGTGTAAAAAATGCTGTTAATTATTATTAGAAGCGTACTAAAAATTATTTTGAAATTTGCAGCAGCAGAAACCATTAACACGAAATCAAATTTATGGTATGTAAATCCCTATGATGCAATGTTAATCAAATGCAGCGTAGAAGAAACAGGTCACTTTCGTACAAAATGTGGCTGACAAAACGAAACCATACGATAATTTATGTGCGAAATTACAAATACAATTTACCACGCTAACGAATCTGTAGCAAATTTACACCATTGTTCTCGATAATTTACGTGTTCATAAATTACAAACTGAATGTGAGTGGTTGTAATGTGGGAGGATGGGACTCAAAATGCTGTGTCGTCAACTGAACTTAAAATTGAAAATGGCAAAACTTTCTTAGTGGGATATAAAATATAAATGTACTACAGGAAAATATTGTACAAGGGCACGGTTTTGAATGTTGAATATAATGACAGCGAATATAAGTCGGTAAGTTCTGAGTTCTGATGATGTGCCCATTTTCATTCATAGAGAGAGATGATGTGAAAGTATATGCCAAATGTAATATTTACTAAAACTTACAGACTAATAATTATCCGTCTTTGCTTTCTTATTAAAACAAAGACTGTAACACAGAATTTGGTTACAACCCCTGAAGTTAATCAGGATCGCATTAGGGGTAGTTACGATTCACCACATTCTGTGGCGGAAGGTAACGCCAGGGAGGAGTGGGTGTTCTAGAAGGGGAAAGGTACGAAAGAAATGCTACTGAGAAAGAGAAAAGGATCAGAAAAGAAACTGAACAAGACATCGATAGATTTTTAAAATGGAGTCACATTGCTACAAGAATGTATGTATCTGCATTCCGACCTTTTTCTAATAAAAATGTTATCCGTGTTTGGAGAAGAGTTAAGGAGAAGGGGGCACGAACTGTTTCCTGGTTATTGTAGGTATTAGTGGAGAAAAATCGCTCCGCTATCTCGCTTATTTCTGCACGTAAGCGATGACAAAGTATAACCAAATAAAACCTACGCCATCTTGAAGTCCATGTTGTGGGCCACTGAAAATCGCTAATTACAACTTTTTTTAGTAGTACCGAACTTTAAAAATTAAAAAAACTCACTTCGACGTTATTCAAGAAACTGTGCTTTCAAAAACATTAATCGCGTTAGAAAATAAACTATCGAAGTTATCGTTCTGAGATTTTGCAGGCTGCTAGTAAAAACTAGAGCGGTTCCAATGGTGCAATTTTTGTTTTCGAAAAACGTAAAAAAATATTGAAAATTATTATGTAATCCGCAAGGTCATGAAATCTTGCACTGAGAACTTCGACACGCGATGAGCTATACGAAATATTCAAAATTTTATATTACATAAGCGAGACGAAATGTAAGTGAAAGCTCGAAAAAGTTTTTAAAAAAGGAATGGAAACGCTATCTGTAATACTTATTTAGTTGTCGATTTATAAACGCAAGCGTACCTAACACAGCGACGCGGCGCTAGAATCCATACCAGTAGTACTTACCGGTTAGACGTGCGGGAGCCTAACCATAAGCGAACGCTGAAGACTGAAGTAATTAAAAATAAACCTTCATACCGTCAATAAAAATGTAAAAACAATCGAAAACTATATTTTAAAAATACGAACAGAACAAAGAATTCTCAGTTACCTATAGGTAACTATAAGAAATTAATCGTAGGTGTATTATTATTTAAATAAGATCCTCCTCCGTCTCATCGATGTCTTGCTCTTGCAAACAATTTTTGCAGCTGTTGCATGTACAGTTAAGACAACATTTTACTCCTTCCTTCAAGCAAACACACTTATTATTTTGACAGACTTTATCGCTGCAAAATATGGAGAGCACCTTTCGAACACTTGTGGGAATAGGATCTTTGGTGCAGAGTACTGGCTCCAAAATGCCGGCATTTTCTACCCATCCGTATTTCTTGAGATCCACTCGGCATTTCTTTTTTGTGGCTGTTAGTCCATATCTTAAATTGACTTATGCATCTAAAATGACAGTTGATGTCGTACCCACAGTTTTTTTTTGTTACAATTATTACGTACCTGAGCACATGCTGATGAAACGCGTCATCAGTCGGTGGTAAGTGGGACGCGGGCTTATTTGTAGACATTGTTTGAGAATACCTTAATTCATTTAAGCAGTTAGTTCCTGGGTTCTTGTTTCGAAATAGAGCTAATGCACATTTAGTGGCTATTTCAATGGCTTCTGGTATAGGCACATTATAAATTTCTGACAACCGTTTAAAGACTTCGATATTTTTAAATGCAATATCGAATGCCGTCTTTTTTCCTATTTTAAACAATGAGCTCGTTGTATCACATCCAGTAAGTGCATGCAATGCAATCAAACTTCTGCAAAATTCTTCACCTAGTTTTTGCACAATTTCTGAAACGTTGATGGTCCTCTTCTTGCATCCATGTCCTAATTCAACGAATAGTATCTTCCTATTTAGGCTTTTGGTTGCACTGTAATAGTAAATTGCCAAAAGCAGTACATCCGTGTCTACAGTCTTAATTAAAACGTTATTCTTCTGGCAAATCTCAAATTCGTGCAAAGTATGGTAGATTATCCGAGTGTCAGCTTAACTATGATTTGATTGTAAATCTTGCATGTTTGTCACATCTGTCTTGTTTACAGAAAAACACAAATCCGAATTGGCAAATCCCCCGGCTACGATCAAAGTTTCGCTTTCTTTTAAAAAATTACTTGCATTTTGTAAAATGAAATCGCATATAAATTTCAGTAATGAGCGTTTGTTGTTGGAAATTCGCAAAAAAGCCCCAAATTTTATGACTTTTCTATTTCCAGAAACATCATACGCATGTACTTCTTTACAATCGCCCCTCCTTCGCCGTTCATGCGATTTAGTCGAATTCTCTTCATATTTGTCGAAAACAATAGTTATTCTTTTAGCTTCAAAATACTGCCCCAACGCATTAAATTCAAATGTTTTTCACTGAGAAACAATAAACGGGCACGCGACGGCGCCGGCCGGCGCAGCGCGCTGTTATCATCCAGCCTACTATTACGAGTATATACGTTGCCATTCTGCATCGAAACGAATAGAGCAGTTGGAGTTGCAGCGCTCTATTAAAAATTCAATAATTCTATAACTATTATAGATAGCGCTTCCATTCCTTTTTTAAAAACTTTTTCGAGCTTTCATTTACATTTCGTCTCGCTTATGTAATATAAAATTTTGAATATTTCGTATAGCTCATCGCGTGTCGAAGTTCTCAGTGCAAAATTTCATGACCTTGAGGATTACATAATAATTTTCAATATTTTTTTACGTTTTTCGAAAACAAAAATTGCACCATTGGAAGCGCTCTAGTTTTTATTAGAAGCCTGCAAAATCTCAGAACGATAACTTCCATAGTTTATTTTCTAACGCGACTAATGTTTTTGAAAGCACAGTTTCTTGAATAACGTCGAAGTGAGTGTTTTTTTACATTTTTAAAGTTCGGTACTACTAAAAAAAGTTGTAATTAGCGATTTTCAGTGGCCCATAACATGGACTGCAAGATGGCTTAGGTTTTATTTGGTTATACTTTGTCATCGCTCAAACTCAAAATTTCAGGGCGATTTTCCTCCACTATATAGTGTAAGAGAATTTTCGCTCCAAGAAATTACCAGTGCGCGAAACTAACCTGAGCGCTAAAGCCATCAATTTTGCAGTTTAGCGGCAGGGCTCGTCAAGCTGACAGATATCATTTTTCGATGGTGAAAATTTTGCAGATATGCTGTTCATTTTAAGTAGTTAGTAGTCTCATAGTGGCATAAGATAAGGTGTGCTCGATTGAGATTTCATTTTCGCTTGCTTCTGCGCAAAACGTTTTGAGGTTTAAAGTAAAAATATTCTGATTTATGTCATTTTTTCTGTCACTATCGATTGTCACTTATATATAGAGGTGGTCAGTAAGAAACATCGATGTGATCAGTATGATGTATAAAATATAACAAAAATTCTAATGATAAGGTATACTAAAGATAGGATGTACGTAGAGGGAAGAATTCCAACAAATCATGATATACGTATAGATGTTTGTTAAAATATCAATAGTTCGATTGCTTTTTACAGAACATCGTCATTTTCATATTAACCCAACAGTACCAGACCAACTCTAACTGTCATGGCTTGACAGTTTCGTTCACGCGCTGACAATAATTGTTGACCCGTGTAAGTAAATTATATTTTTAAGTGTTTAGTGCATTAGATCTTTTGACGAACAAAATTAAAATTGTAACGTTAGAAAATTTGCTTTTTTATAATTATTAGGTATATTACATAGTTGTGAGAAATCCTCTCCAATAAGTAGTAGATAAATGACAATACTGGCCCACATCCCTGGCCGAGGCGGTTGACCGCCTCGGCAGGAAGAAGCCGGGCGCCCGTCTTTCTGGCTGAGGAGCGATGGGGCGCTCGAGCCAGCCCGCCGAGGCGGTTGACCGCCTCGGCGGGAGGAAGCCGGGCGCCCGTCTTTTTGGCCGAGGCGATGGGGCGCTCGAGCCAGCCCGCCGCGGCGATCGGTTGCTTCAGCGGGTGGAAACCGGGCCCCCGACTTCTCCAGGTACCATCCACTTCTTCAAGGAAGCCGGGCCCCCGGCTTCTCCAGGTGCCATCCACTTCTTCAGCAGCGACTTCTGCGGCAGCCTCTCTCAGAAGAAGCGAGTGTCATTGCCGAAGAGTGCGCCCCCCAAGCCGCCATTTTGGGCCCCCTTGGTTGTGGCTGAGGCGCATGCGCCGGGGCTCTGAAAGTACACGTGTTGTTCAGGCCAGTCCATCCAGGTGCCATCAATGACCAGAGGCTGCTGAAGGAGTCATGTCTTCTGCCTCTGGTGTCTTTGGGGCCTTTGGCAGTGGCTGAGGCGCATGCGCCGGGGCTCTATGAGAGTGGGCGGGGCAATAGCCAATGAGAGAGGTTGTGGGCGGCATCCAATGGGAGTGGTTGTGGGTGGTAAGGTTCAACTACTGCTAGATGCCTTTGGATGTGGCCCAGGCGCCTGCGCCGGGGTTTTCGCAAAAATAAAAACAATGAATATATTTTTACATCAATATAATTAAAACTATAATCTGTATACAGAGTAGGCATGCGTTCACACCACTCTCCTGACCGATTCATTACCCGGTGTATACTCAACGATGCGGTCATGCAGGATGAGACAGTATGCGGTTGTGTTGGCCGGAAAATTCTCGCTCGACTCAAATTCTAGACGCATATCTATGGGTCCAGACTTGATGCTTTCCGACTGCTTTGATGCGTCAATCACCACGATGGGAGCAAGATCCTTGAACTGTTCCCTGCCGTATAGCGGCTCGCCAACTTTTCCATAGTATGAACTCTGGAAGTTCTCGTACATTTCGTATAGCAGGGCGTATTTCCCCGTGGAGAAATCCAAGTTTAAATTCTCGTAGGGGAAGCACTCAGAATTCAGGTACAGTTTGACGTTTGCCAGATTGCAGTGGTCAAATTTGCTTGAATCCGTATCCAAATTCGCTTTGCGATTCGTCTGGAAGGCGACAATAACGTAGCGGGGTTTCTCTAACCGTGTTGCAGTCTTGACGGCCCACGTTTGTTTCGTAGCTTGCGGCAACACCGGATACTCGTACAGCTCCCAGCTGCGAAAATATATCTGCAACGTTCTCTCATCCTCGACAATATTGAGAAGTTTTAGGTATTCAGCATCCGATGGATAGACGTACGGCACCCTCCAATGAACCTTGCTCAACTCAATTCTGGTGTCCTCGTTACCCACGAAAGCGTTCCTATCGTTTTTCGATCGAGTCAAAATGAGCTCGTGACGCACATTCAACAGCACCTTGTGGTAGTCTTCCAAGAATCCCAGCAGGATTCTTCCCGGGATGCACACGTTAAAGTTCCCGTTCTCGTCGATATGGTGGCTCGGTGAGTCTCCCGTATTCGTCCAGCCGGCATTCTCCAGCGCACACACCTCACCCTCATTCAGAGAAACTACACCTTTCAGTGTGCTCGTGATGCCCACGTTTTTTGTTCGATCCACCTCCACTCCGTTGATTTCATAGCGGACGTCGTCAAAGATGAAACTGAGGGCGTTATTTGTTAAAGCCGCATCTCCGCCTCCTGCACCCTTGATGAACCTGCCCTCTATGTAGATGCAGCTTAGATGCGGCAGTACGTAAACGTCTTGCAGGGTTGTTCCGTCTACTACAATTGTACTTTTCTACTACAATTTAGAGGAGTCTACTACGCTACTACGTTTTCTACATAATCTACTACATTTACAAAATTTTACCTACATTTTGTGTGAAAACTACTACGCGCATGCGCCGCGAGATTTACTGGCGCATTTTACTTCCTATTTCTAGGGTCCCTATATTGAGAGAGTACCGCAATCTCCGCCATGTTTACTCACAACAGGCGCCAAATTTGAATTGTGCCGGAACGTCAGATTTTATATTTGACATGTGTTACAAATTGCGGATTCACCTTCTGATTTTTGATCCATAAACAAATAAAATTTGACTGTAATACATTGAGGAATAATGCTACAGACAAGATTGTGGAAATATATAACACTGATTCCCAAAAGACGATAAAGCATAAGCACCAAACAAACCAACATTTTAGCTGGACTTTAACTGACATATGACATTTTTCTGCTGACACGGCAGTCCGCCATGTTTACTCACAGTTCTGAAACATAGTGGAGCTATTGATTGCGGTACTCTCTAAATACAGGGACCCTACCTATTTCATATGTAGACATACTGCAGACATTGCTATATTTCTATCTTCTATGCTGTTCTATCAGTTCTGTTCCTGACAGTTACATGTTATAATATTATGTTATAATGTTTTCTAATTTCTATGGTTCCTAAGGACGTCTGTTGAACAAAATCCGTACATAATAGATTACACATCACTACATGTGCTGCAATAATTCATGTTAAGGATTTACTAAAATATGAAAACTACAATTGCCAAATATTTTGTAAGAATGAACTCTCATCTTTTAATCTTGAGACACTGACAGTCTGACAGAGACTATATTCTGTTTATCGAACAGATTCAGTAAAAACTCCTCCCACAAATGAGCGCTAAATTTGAATAGAAAATTACCATTGGTAGACCGATTTTACACAGCTTTACTCCTAGATAAATAACTTGACTGAACTAAACCGATCTGTCATTTTGACGTTGTCACTGAATTTACTGTTATACCCATTCAGTTTATAATATAGCATTTTTCAATAGGTACTTGCATTGATTAGTTCATTGAATTTTGTGAATACATTAGAAAATACGAATAACTGTAAGTATTAACTGATTTTGGTTAAGCAAGAATTACTTTCTCCGTCAAAAAGTTGCCAACTGCCAGCCATAGGTCCTGTTTTTCAGTTGAAGGCAAGGAGCGAATTTTAAATATTTATAAAGTTTATGCTCATCAAAACCCTGACAACTCTTTGGTTTACTAAACCAAGTGACAACATCAAGACCGAAAACGTCGCATACTGCAAAAGCGGCAGGTAATGTACTTGACTTATCTAGGGTAATGTACTAATAATAAATAAACTTTTGTCAGTTATGTGTTATTCTGTTATACCTAAAATTTTTCGAAGTAATTATTATATTTTTATTTCACATTTTTGAAATCTTCGTAACATTTATTGTTCAAGTTCTTCAACAGTTTTAAACTATTTATTTTTGAATTCCCCAACGTCTTCTAATCTGCAGCATGTGAAGCTGACTTTTGCGCAATCTGTACTGCGCAATCAAGTCACTCCCACAAATGTCATTTACTGCATCTGTTCAATAAACAGGAAACAGGATATAAGATTGATGATTTAGAATTTGTTTAGTTACACTCTTAAGAATTTTTCATTGCTTGAACATCGATTTTTGTAAGAAAAAAAATAATAAAGGTTTCACACGATGTTCGTTTAGTCCGTTATTTCGAATTTTCCGCAAAAATATTTCTACTACAATTCTACCAAATCTACTACGAAAAATTCTCTAAATTTACTACAAAGAAAATATTCTGTGGAACAACCCTGACGTCTTGTTGGTTTATTGGTATGCGAATTTCGTCATTGGCGTTGAATGTTGTTGTTGTCACGAACGGCTGATGTACGTGCACCTCGACACGGCGTGCTGATTCATCCACAGCAGCACCGTCCAGAACACGAAACGTGTCTACGTTTATGTGTGTCATTATTCAAATGCGGTTCCCTTGTTGAAGTACAAGTACTAACTGACAGCACCGCTTGCTTAAATACTCTCCATACAACCGTGCGCATGCGCAGTCTACGAAATTCAACGGCCTTGACAGACAGACAGACAGACAGACAGACAGACAGACAGACAGACAGTCAGTCAGACAGACAGACAGACAGACAGACAGACAGACAGACAGACAGACAACTACTGATAAGAATTCGGAAGTAGGAGAATAACTATAGATTCCTATTTGTTTCATCGAGCTGATTAATTTGATACCCTACATGACCTAGGTGGGCGGGGCAAGGAGCGTGGCCGGGGGCGTCCTAAAAATCACCCCTAAAACCAAACCTCAAAAACCACCCCTAAAACCAACCCTAAAACCACCCCTAAAATCCACCCCTAAAACCACCCCTAAAACCACCCCTAAAAACAACCCCCAAAAACAACCCCCAAAAACAACCCCCAAAAACAACCCCTAAAACCACCCCTAAAACAATCCCCAAAACCACACCTAAAAACCACCCCCAAAAACCATCCCTAAAAACCACCCCAATATTCCGATACCTCTCGTTGAGTCCTTTAATTTGATACCCCACATGACGCAGTTTTTACGTAGGAGTTAGCCTAGATTTAAACTACTGTTCTCAAATAATTAGCGATGTAGGATGTTCTACTACCGAGAACTAAGATGTTTGCATATCAATAACTATAAATGGTCTCTTTAAGATTCTACATGCGTTCTATATTACCGACATTAAATTTGCACTTTCCAGTAAGTGTAACAGAAATCTACATGTGCTCTATATTACCGACACTCAATTAGTACTTCCAGCACTCACCAGATGGTTCACACACGTGTCCGAAACGCATTAAGATAACAAGTAATTTTAAAACATAGTACGTATCAAAATAAACAAACTGAGAATGTTCTAGAATGTTATTTTATTGTAATAATACAAACAAACAAACGGGTCACCTTGTAGTGTCTGCAACGTAGTATGTGCATATATAGAACGTGGGAGCAAACCTAAACATGCATAATCCTGTCGGCGAGTTGAAAGGTTTTTTACCCATAATAAAAACAATTATAACATCTCTTATCGGCGGCGAACGTGCTTTTTTTCTTAAACTTTGATATCAATATTTATTTAGTATAAACAATTGCAAACGTTGGAATTTCCGAGAAACTTCTGTTTACAAGTATATATGGATGATTTGAAAGACGGGCATGTGGGCAGTCGATTAGCTCAGTGGGTTTAGCGAGGGCTCCGGTGCGCGGGGACCCGGGTTCGACTCCCGGTCGGCGTCATTTCCAGAACGTTTGCGAAAACCCCGGCGCAGGCGCCTGGGCCACATCCAAAGGCATCTAGCAGTAGTTGAACCTTACCACCCACAACCACTCCCATTGGATGCCGCCCACAACCTCTCTCATTGGCTATTGCCCCGCCCACTCTCATAGAGCCCCGGCGCATGCGCCTCAGCCACTGCCAAAGGCCCCAAAGACACCAGAGGCAGAAGACATGACTCCTTCAGCAGCCTCTGGTCATTGATGGCACCTGGATGGACTGGCCTGAACAACACGTGTACTTTCAGAGCCCCGGCGCATGCGCCTCAGCCACAACCAAGGGGGCCCAAAATGGCGGCTTGGGGGGCGCACTCTTCGGCAATGACACTCGCTTCTTCTGAGAGAGGCTGCCGCAGAAGTCGCTGCTGAAGAAGTGGATGGCACCTGGAGAAGCCGGGGGCCCGGCTTCCTTGAAGAAGTGGATGGTACCTGGAGAAGTCGGGGGCCCGGCTTCCACCCGCTGAAGCAACCGATCGCCGCGGCGGGCTGGCTCGACCGCCCCATCGCCTCGGCCAAAAAGACGGGCGCCCGGCTTCCTCCCGCCGAGGCGGTCAACCGCCTCGGCGGGCTGGCTCGAGCGCCCCATCGCTCTTCAGCCAGAAAGACGGGCGCCCGGCTTCCTCCTGCCGAGGCGGTCAACCGCCTCGGCCAGGGATGTGGCCCAGTATTGTCATTTATCTACTACTCCAATACACTGAAATTTATTCAATTCTACAGCACGGTGCATATGTTGTCTTCTAATATAAAAATTGAACATATTTGTGGTCGTACTTCCTAGGCTTCAGTTGTATAGAATGCTTCAATCATATATGTATATTATTATGTTGTAATAGATAATATTAGAACGTAATAATATAAAGTTTCCTCGAATTAAATTCTGTGGGGAAAAATTAGCCCGGGACGTTACAAAACGTCAAAAGTAAACCGCATAACATGCACATAGGCACACCCTGTTTTATTCCACTATGAGCAGACTTAAGTAAATAAATTGTACAAAGCTGTCACTTTATTTTACATCTTTTAACGAAAAATGGTATTAGGGGAAGTTGAGGGAATGGCGGCTCCCTAAGCATTTTGCCTTGTGTCAGATACAATAATGCCAAAAGGACTTTTTAAAGGTATATTTCTTACGGCTAGTACAACTTTACTCTACAAACGATAATATTAAACTGAGCCAAGTATTCAAACGAGATTCCTGCGACAGTCATCAGTAACTTAAACATAAACAAAGTGCCACGGGTCTCGTCGCGAGGTCAGCCCATCAATAAATATCTGTAGACAGCCGCTCTCTTTCTTTATTCATAACATTTTCTTACATTCGGCCATCCTGACCTAAGCGGGCTGTCCTCAGACCGCATTTCTTTATATGACCCTAAACTCTAACAAAACAA
Organism: Xestobium rufovillosum; assembly: GCA_963966045.1. Lineage (NCBI taxonomy): Eukaryota > Metazoa > Arthropoda > Insecta > Coleoptera > Ptinidae > Xestobium > Xestobium rufovillosum. The sequence continues at coordinate 38,233,171 of OZ014494.1, read as the reverse complement.
AGTCATAAAATATATGCATCACTGCCCAGTCGGCCACCAACGTCACAGTCATGGGCCCAGTCGGCCATCGAGAACTTTAGCCCAGTCGGCTAGTCAAACACCTTCTGTACCTCCTGCCCAGTCGGCCTTTAGGTACTTCTAGCCCAGTCGGCTAATAAAAACACCTGAGGCCCAGTCGGCCATTGTTAACCCAAGCCCAGTCGGCTTTCATATTACATTTCAAAATATCTCTTATTCACTCAAGTTCAGTTGGCTTGTAACTTGACCCAAACGGCCGGACCGCCACTGTCTCAAGCTAGTCACTTCTCTTCAAAACATTTTCTAACAGATCGTTGATAATGCCCTGCAAGATTTCCTTTTCTACTTGGGGCATTCTGTATGGTTGGTACGACACTGGGTCGTCTGTCTTACAGTTAATCACCAATTTTATAGCGTCAGTTTTTCCTAAATTCGACATTGAAGTCGCAATTTGCCCCTTGAACTCCGTCAGCAACTGTAAACATTCCTCCCGCGCAGCACTTGGAATGTTTTCTCCAAAGTTTACATCTTTTATATGAGTTAGTATTTCACAACATTCAACTTCGGCTATTTGTTTTTCTTTCGCGTTAGTCGAACGCACACATAAATTTCGTCCCGTTTTCACTAACACCACATGCGGCAGATTTAAGAAGTCGCAGCCTATTATACAATCATGAATCAAGTCTTTGTCGTCCATAACTATAACTTGAATGTCCGCACTGGCGTCCCCAACACACACATGCACTTTCGCAATTTGTCCACTTGTTACTGCCCTTCCGGCAAAACTTCGCAATACCGAATCTTTTCGTTCTATTGTTATTCCTAACCTATTGACTACACTACGTTTAATTAAAGTATTTGAACTCCCTGTATCTAACAAACACTCCACGTCCGCACAGTAATTTAGAGTAGCAGCCACAAGGCACGCATTCGTTTTAACCGTATCATCGCAATCCCGTTGTAGTCAGGATTTTACCTTCCAATCTCGTGTTCCTCGTTTCGAATTTTCGGCTGTGCAGGTATTTCGTTTATGCCCTAAACGTCCACATTTGAAACATTCAATTTTAGGTTTCGGGCATTCCAAAACTCGATGGGGACCTTGACAATTAAAACACCGTATTTGGCGATGCTCTCTCTTTTCAACCGGTAGTTGCGTTACTTCTCCCCTGGGAACAATTTTTGCGCGAACTTGACTACCTTTCACAGGCATGCGGCCCATTGTACTTAAGAAAGAATAGAGTTCATTGGTATCCTCAAACCGCGATGAACGTGCTGATCTTGCTATGCTGAGATCAGTTATTCCTTCGATGATAGCATCAATTTGGTGTTCTTGTGGAATGTTCAATTGTAAGGCACGGAGCTTGTCCATTTTGATAAAACAATACTCTGCTAAATCTTGGCCTTCCGTAGCCTCATACAATGCAGCATCCCGGAGTAGTTTAGAAAACGGTAACGGCTTATGAAACTGTTTCACTACTAACTTCTTCATCTTCTTCCAACTCATTCGTGCTTGCTCTTGTGAATCATACCAACGCCTTGCCATTCCTGCAAGTCGTGTGGCGGCTAACTTACTCGTCGTTACATCATTCCATTTATAGAAGTCAGCCAGTTCGTCGACACGTCGCACCCAGGTATCCACTGATTGAAACGTTTGTTGCGGATCAAACATAGGGATCACTTTCTCATCACCTAGATGATGAGAGTATATGGGGCGGTGTTCCATCTCAAATACTCGCTGCTCCAATCGTTTAAGTTTTTTCCGTTCCTGTTTTCTCTTCCTGCGTTCTTCATACGAAGAACTTGAAGAAGTCGATGATGACGACGACGTGGAACTGCTGCTGGAAGGGTAGTCTTTCCGTTTTCTTTCAATGTGACGTCTACCCTTGTTTCCAGAAGTAGACGGTTCTGGTTCAGGAGTATGTCTTGCACTACAGTCCGACATAATTCAACTTCTAGGGCAATTTGGAGTAAATCCCACTTCTGAATTGTCAGATACAATAATGCCAAAAGGACTTTTTAAAGGTATATTTCTTACGGCTAGTACAACTTTACTCTACAAACGATAATATTAAACTGAGCCAAGTATTCAAACGAGATTCCTGCGACAGTCATCAGTAACTTAAACATAAACAAAGTGCCACGGGTCTCGTCGCGAGGTCAGCCCATCAATAAATATCTGTAGACAGCCGCTCTCTTTCTTTATTCATAACATTTTCTTACACTTGCAACGTTGCAACTTGCATGTTTTTGAACATATGGAGTTGACACAATGAAAAACATTAAGTTAAATGTAACTGAATAGAACCTTTATTAAGAAAAGCGGGATAATACAAAACGTAACTGTTTTTAACAATAAATCTTAAACATCTCCTTGGCCGATATTACCCCATGTCAATGGGGTAATGGTAGCCATGGCCATCATTACCCCTTAACAGGTGGAATTCGAGAACTATTCACAAATAAAAAACCTTTTTTGGGAGAATCTGTACAAGCTTTATGTGCCCAATTGCCACACATAACACATCGCAACCAAACTTATCCAAATTCCCTACATACCACACACAAGTCTTGGTTAATTTCTTGCTCAGATTGTAAACAGACCATGCAGCTTTATTCATTGTTATTTGGTAGATTATAGGGTTTTGAAACATCGTGTAACCTTATTTAGAGCAAACTCGTCCACATGATGATGACGGCCCAATGATGGTCTGGCCACCATTACCCCGTTTGTTGTGGCTGCCATAACCTCAAAATGTAACTTTCCGTTCATCATAAGGTTCTCAGTCCGAAGACTGGTTGGATTCGTACCTCCACTCTTTTCTATCCTGAGCTAACCTACGCATTTCCTTAAAAGTAGAACATCCTACATCCCTAACTATTTGAGAGCAGTAGTCTAATCTAGGCCTACCCCTACCTCTTTTTATTCCTATCTCTGACTAGTATGTCGCGAACTATTCCTTCGTGTCTTAGAAGGTGTCCTACCATCCTATCTCTCCTACTCTTTATTGTCTTCCATACCTTTCGCTTTTCCCCAACTCTTTCTAATACTTCCCTATTGCTAACCTTATCTATCCACGGTATCTTCATCATGTACCTGTAGCACCACATTTCAAACGCTTCTACTCTTTTTTGATCCGCTTCCCCTATTGTCCAAGTTTCGCACCCGTATAATGCCGTACTCCATACATACGACTTTAAGAGTCTCTTCCTAATCTCAATATTAACCGTTCTCGAACATAACGGTTGTTTCTTTCTGTTAAACGCAACTCGGCCCTGCTCTATTCTTTGTTTTATATCTTTAGTGCTCCTACCGTCTTGAGTTATTTTACTTCCTAAATAGCAGAAATCCGTGACCTCCTCTATCTTCTCATTTCCTATTTGTATGTCCACTTTAGTTCTATTTTCACAGCCCCTACATACCAAAATTTTAGTTTTCTTTTTATTGACTTTCATGCCATAGCCCTGTGTCAAAACTGCTTCCATTTCATTCAAAGCCGCTCCTAATTTTTCTTTGCTAGATGCTAACACTCCTATATCATCCGCAAATCTGAGCATGTTAATAGTTTCACCCTGTCCGTTAATCCCTGAGGCTGTTCTGTCCTTAACAATATTAATAGCATCTTCGATATATAAGTTGAAAACTAGAGGTGACAATGCACATCCCTGTCTCACTCCCTTCCGGATATCTACTTCCCTTCGTTCCTGCTCACATTCTATAACTGCCTTTTGCTCTTCGTAGAAATTATGTATTATTCTTCTGTCCCTATATTTCATCCCTACCTTTCTCAGCACTTCGAACATCTTCCCCCATTTTACGTTGTCGAAGGCCTTTTCTAAATCTACGAATCCTATATAGACGCTCTTTCTCTTTTCTATCGTTTTTCTATAATTACTCGTAAAGCTAGGATGGCCTCGCGCGTTCCTCTATTTCGTCTAAATACGAACTGATCTTCTCCTAATATTTCTTCCGCCTTTTTCTCCATCCTTCTTTGCACAATTCTAGTTAAAATTTTTGACGCATGGGAAGTTAAACTGATGGTTCTGAAATTTTCGCACCTATCCGCGCCTTTCCTTTTTCGCAAAGCTACCATGATGTTCCGTTAGTAATCCTCTGGAATCTCGCCTGTCAGGTATATGCGACTAACTAATTTAAATAAACGATCTATTACCTCTTGACCTGCGCACTTTAAGATTTCTGCCTGCAAGCAATCTATACCTGGCGCTTTCCGTTAAAAAATGTTTTTTCGTTTTTCTTCAAGATCAAAATGTGTCTAACTAGGTTCATTTTTTACTATAATTAATAAGTGAATTAATGACGTGTAAATAATTATTACCTTAAAATGTATGTACGTATCAGAAACAAAATTTCACAAATAATAATAATAATAATAATAATAATAACATTAACATTAATAATAATAATAATAATAATAAATCACTTGTTCTTATAGTGTAGCACAGTATTATACATGAATCAATGTATTAGCAGCTACTGAATGATAGTGACAAGTAGCGATTACTTTGTTTCTGGACGTTTAACTAGTGGTCACTAGATGGCGTTTTATGTCAAATTGTGAATAGAGCTCACGTGAATTAAAATATTGGCTGGCCCAAATTACCCCAGCGGCCAGCGGCCCTCATTCCCCCAACTTCCCCTAAGTCGCGAATGACATCAGACGATCTCTGAGGGAGATCACGATGACAGCCTGGCAGTCTGAGTGGACTGGTTCCACAAAGGGTCGTCAGACGTTCGAGTTTTTACCGGTGGTCTCGGGAGAGGTAATCCACTTTCAATCCGAGGTCCTCCAGGTCCTTACGGGACATGGCGGGTTCATGTGCCATTCCTTCCGCATTGGAAAGACGGAGTCCGGTGACTGCCCTGCGTGTGGAGTCTTGGACACTCCCACGCATCGAATACTGTGGTGCGAGAGATTTGAGGTTCCCAGGATGGAGCTTCGCCGGGCGCTTCCTGCCTGGCCATCCGCCTTGGTGGATATTCTGCATCAATTGGACCGAAGTGAACTTCGGCTGCTTATGCCGTTCGCTGCCAACTTGGATCAAGGTATGAGTAACTGAAGTTTGGAATGGGAGAAATCCGGAGTTTAAAATATTGGAGTTAATATTATTTATTTTATTTTTGGGTAGGGTAGATTTAAGTGTGATGTAATTTTTCTTCCAATTTTCTATTTCTATTTGCAGTTAAACTGCTGGTTTATATAACTATATGTATTTATATATGTATAGATAAATATATTACATTTCAAAACCGATTTGTGTGCAATAAAATATCTTATTTACTTGGGGTTGCGTATAGGAACCCCCCTCCAGTAGTATTACGTTCACATGTATTACTCTTGGTCTTGAATAAATGTGCCCTTTGGGGCTTTGAATTTGAATTTGAATTTGTCTAAAGGAGGCTAGTCCTTCGCGTTTTGTGTACCGTAAACCGTATACTGTCAACCGATTACAGTGTGAAAAGCGAAAACAACAGCTTGGTGTTAAATTCGAAAAATTATTCAAAGAAATTTCAGGTACCTACTATTATTATTATCAAGATACCTACTTACACCCTTACACGGTATATAATTATTAGAAAAATTTTATTGAGCTCTGCCCCAATAACCAGATTTTAGACTGTAAATATTGAAAAGTTTTCTAAAAAGACCTTCAGGACATAACGAACAATAATTACCGCAATTACTTCCGCGTATGTTTTTATAAATAATAGGTAATATATTAATAAACTTACGGTTGTTGAGAGAGCATACACCACTTGAAAAATAGCATGAAGAGAAAACAGTGCATTTTCGTTTGCTTCTTTCGCTCGTAACATACAGTAATTGAAGCTCAACAATGCAGATGCGAAAAAATAAATGTATGTAAGAAGTATTTGCAAACCATTTACTCTGTTAAAGTTATCTACCATATCGTAGAAGTTTTTCAACAACCTAGTCACCATGCCAATTCTTTTGCCATTATGTTGGATCAATTTAACGGAGACATCACGGTTTTGTTTAATGTCTCCAGCAGTTGCTGTTAATAAATTATTGATATGTTTTGCAATGCGTCTGAGCGATATAACATTTAAAATATACAGCGTCCACATACACGTCTGGTAACAATATAGCCCATTAAGCACTATGAAATGGGGTTTCCAAATATGCACCTCAGTAAAGTAATGGTCAGAAATTAGCAGACTGCAAGATGTGGTAAAAATGGCAATAATAAGTGCAACCCAAAGAAGAAAATGTATTATTTCTTTGTTATAACGAGTATCTTTTGTAACGGAGAAATAATTCTTGAAGTAAATTAACATGGACCAGTAATTTTGCCATTTCTCTAAGTTGCTAAATGCAACGTTTAAAACAATGCAGAAAGATACCATTACAAGCATCACTTGTTCCATAACAGCCAATACTGTTTCCATATCTGATCGTTCACGAACAACTTTGATTTCTCCAGGTAGAACTTTATAGAACCAATAACTCGTCAGAGTAACTATTAGTACAGCACGTATTCTGCTCCATATGCAAAGTATTATTCGTTTCTCTCGAGCATCATAATGAGGTAAAAGATTTAGAAAATGAAGCAAACTGTACAAAAATAATATAAATGTATAACCTCTCATTTTCGAGAGTGCTGTATACCTACATATTAGAAATGTGAAGGTATATCATTGCATGATTATGTTTTGAAATACATTGCGTGGTTGTTTATTTCATATTTAAAACGCCATGTTCAATTAATTAATAATTTTCGCATCGACCCGGCCGTCTGTTTAAACTAGTTAGCCGTATAATTTATACGGTATAAACAAAACAGGTGAGATTCTAGAAGATTACAAAAGGAACATCAGAGTTGCTCTGCCAAAACGGAAAAGCACGGATAAGTGCGAAAATTTTAGAACTATCAGTTTAATTTCCCCCGCGTCAAAAATTTTAACCATCAGAATTGTGCAATGAAGGATGGAGAAAAGGGAGGAAGAAATATTAGGAGAAGATCAGTTCGGATTTAGACGAAACAGAGGTACGCACGAGACCATTCTAGCTTTACGAGTAATTATACAGGTTGGTCCAGGTCTTAATACATTAATTTTGGGAGGTGATAGAGATTCAAAAATAAGGGGATTTTTCTTAATAAACATATACCCGGAAATACATAATAACGGAAATATAACCCAAGTCATTAATACTAAGGCATCTTGCTGGGCGCACAAATTGAAATTCGGGAGATAAGTGGCGCGTCACAAACGTCAGATTTTCATTCCAAACAAAACAAAGCCACGTGCTTTCTGACGTTTTAACCTAACCTCTGAAATATAATTATAATTACATATAGTTGTTTTCAAGTTTTTATGCGTAAGCCCAACACACAAATTGAAAATAAACTGTTTTCACTGCAAAACGTCTATAATTATATTGCAAAAACTAGTTTAAGACGTTGTAAATAATATCGATAAACGTCAAATGGCACGTGCTTTTGTTTTGTTTGGAACGAAAATCTGACGTATGACGGAGGCACTTAGGTCCCGAATTATCAAGTAGGCTGCAATAATTTTAGAAGTTTTGACATTTGTGCAGCATAGTCATTTCATTAGGTAATTTGATTTCCTACCTACTAAATTTTAATTTGTGAGGCGAAATCATGCCAAATTTATTCAATAATGCTGATTGTGCAGACATACATACAGTGGTGGCCATAAATATAGCAACTTTTAAAAAATCAATGTAATATTAAACATTATTTTTAAGATTAGAAATGCATTCCAGCATTCACATTGCTTCTATGGTAAGTGTTTCCTGCAATAAAAATTAGAGCTTTGTGAATAACAAATTAATCCCAGCATTTGTTCAAATTTTTGTAGGACAGAAATATAGCAACAACTGTCATAAATAAGTTTAAAGTAATTAAAACGCCAGTTAAGTTGTACTTATCCCGAGTATTTATCGCATTGGCACTATTTCTGGTTAGTAACTAAAAAATGGGTCGGGCTAAAACAGTTTCAATTGAAATTAGGAACCTTATTACACAAAAGTATGAAAACGGTGTCAAACAGGCTGAAATTTCAAGAAGTTTTAATTTAAATAAATCCGTTGTGTCCAGAATTTTGAAGCTATTTATGTTGAACCCATTCCAAATCCAGGAAGACCAAGAAAAACTTAAGAAAGATTTGATCGACACGTGTTAAGAATATCGAAAGAAAACCCATTCCTGTCCTCTTCCAAAATTCTTGGAAAATTGGAGGAAATTGGATCAAAAGATGTTAGTGCTTGTACAATAAGAAGGAGATTAGTCGACGGCAGGTTATTTGGTCGCCGACCAGCGAAGAAACCGCTGTTGTCAAAGAAAAATGGGAAGGCCTGTCTCCAGTTCGCAATAGATCATATTAACTGGACCCCAGAAAATTGGAAGGATGTAGTTTTTAGCGATGAATTAAAATTTAATTTGTTTAAAAGTGATGGACTACTCTATGTTAGACGACCAACGGGCAAGAGATTTGACAAGAAGTGCACATGTCCAACTGTTAAGCACGGTGGTGGTTCAGTTATGGTTTGGGGATGTTTCTCTAAGTTTGGGATGGGCCCAATCTGTCGAATCCATGGTAAAATGGATCGATTCATGTATTAAAATATTTTGCAATACCATCTGGTCCCATACATCGACGAAACAATGCCTTTAAGTTGTGTGTTTCAGCAAGATAATGACCCGAAACACTCGTCGAAACTTGTGCAGGATTGGTTAGCCGAGCAACACTTCGAAATTATGCGATGGCCATCACAGTCACCCGACTTAAATCCAATAGAAAATTTGTGGGATTACTTGGATGGCAAAATTAGAGGAAATAATTATACTAATTTGGAAAAGCTTCATACTGCACTGGAAAATGCTTGGGTAATAATTGATGATGGATACATTACTAAATTAATAGAATCGATGCCCAAGCGATGTGCCCAGGTTATTAAAAATAAAGGTTATTATACAAAATATTAAACGCTTTTGTTATTTTTAATTAATACTTGTCAAAAAATTTTTTTTTCCGTAGTTGCTATAATTATGTATGTCCAACAGAAAAATTAAAAAATATTAAAAATAATACTTGTTTTAATTACACATAAATACGCATTATGTACTAGAAATGTGTATGTATTTTAAGAACAAAAAGTAAATAAAAAGAATATTTTTGCTTAGAAAAAAAATTAAATTCGAAATTTCAGGAAGTTGCTATATTTATGGCCACCACTGTATGTATTTTATTTACGGATTCTGCAACGGTAACGCTGCAGCAGCCGTAAGAGAATATCGAAGAAGATATCCAAATTGGAGGCAACCAAATGCCCGTGTTTTTGTGAATATCCATCTCTTTTTTCGGGAATTTTGTTAGAAGCGGGTTACAGAACAGCCTAGGAGAGGAAATAATGTAGAAAATGCAATACTGAGAACATTCGACAACAATCCTCGGCTAAGTTCTCGAAGAGCGGCCCTACAATAATTATTAAGAACGTCAAAATCGACAGTATTGCGCACTCTTCATAGGGATCATCGGAACCCATATCATTTACAATATAATTTCAATTTATGCGCTCAGCATCAAGATGTCTTATTAGTATTAATGACTTGGGCTCTATATCTCCGTTATTATGCATTTCCAGGTATATGTTGAAAATACCCTTTATTTTTGATTCTCTATCACCTCCCAAAATTAATGTATTAAGACCTGGACCACCCTGTAGAAAAAACAATAGAAAAGGGAAAGAGCGTCTATATAGGATTTGTAGATTTAGAAAAAGTCTTCGACAGCGTAAAATGGGGGAAGATGTTCGAAGTGCTCAGAAGAAGAAGAAGAAGAAGGATGAAATATAGGGACAGAAGAATAATACATAATCTCTACAAAGAGCAAAAGGCAGTTATAGAATGTGAGCAGGAACGAAGGGAAGTAGATATCCGGAAGGGAGTGAGACAGGGATGTGCATTGTCACCTCTAGTTTTCAACTTATATGTAAAAATTACACTTTTTCTTAAATATTTTTGAAAATGTAGGAATGTTTTTTTGTTTTTTCATAAAACATGTAGTATACTTACATCATTTTCACGGTTGCACAAAAATTGTGTATAGGGTAAACCAGGGACAGATTGTGAACAAAATTTTAAACGTCTACAGTTTATTCAAATTTCTTTATTAAACAAAGATAAAAATAGTTTTATGTAGTAAAATATTATGCAAAATACAACGCTTATTCCAAAAAATAAGTACTTAAAAAAACAAAATTAAAAACTTTAAGTAACCCCCGACACAACGCCTGAACAGATCTTCATCTATCTTTATACAGGGTGGGCCAATAGTGTGTAGTCGGCCCATATCTCTGGTTCTATTCAAGGTAGCAAAATAAAACTTTACATGTATGTTGAGAACCCCACGAAGCATTCGATAAAATTATTTTGGTGTATACAGGGTGTTCATACTCTGAGCACCAAACCAAAGTTATGTTTTTTTAAATGGAACGCCCCACATTTGTTTACATATGTATTTGAATTCCCAGTAAAATTTTATGAAAGATGGTATACTACACGATGGGGTTTAGAGTAAGCGATTTTAAGATATTACCATTTTAGTGTCAGTGTGGACCTAACTTTGAGGAACTGCTGACATCTACTGGTCGAAGCTATTTAAGGTTTCTTTATTGGGCTAGGTTCACAGACTGCTCTATTTGTAAAATTCTTGAGTACTTCTGTCACAAAACTTAATATCATACAGGGTGGACAGCTTACGAAATATGCATTTTTTCTTAAAAATTTCAAATGGAACACCCCATATATTATTTCCATATTTGATAGACAGTTTACTCAGCTTTTGATTGATGTAGATATTGTTAGGTCTGCGACTAACGGTTTCGGTAGAATTGAAAATTGAACTTTAAAATGTAGTAATTTTACCGGTTCTTTATTCGTTTCTCCCATATTTTAGCGCCCAAAACACAAAATATTATTTCCATTTTGTTTTTGGAAGTTGCTTTCACATTGAGACAAAAAATTTTATCGCCAGATTGCTTCTGCATGGTCATATTCTTAAATAATTGGTAACTTATTAAACCTATGTATTAATTGAAACCAGGAGTGCCATGGAAGAACCACCGTTCTTTCAAGAAGTAAACTTACAATGATTTCTTGTGCCGGTGTAAACTCTATTCGCTAAATTTTCTGTAAAAACAAAGTGTAAGTATTTTTATGAGTTTTTGGTGGCAAAATGGCGGAAATTCCACAAAAATGGTACAAAATTACGGCAAAAATCTCAGTTCTTAGGGTTCAATCTTTATGTCTGTCTAAATTATCAGTCGCAGACCTGCCAATATCTACATCAGTGAAAAGCTTAATAAACTGGCTATTAAACCTGCAAATAATATACGGGGTGTTCCATTTCACATTTTTGTGAAAAGCTCCATTTTGCGCAAGTTGGCCACTCTGTACAATATGAACTATTTTGAAAAAAGTGTTAATGGGTTTTACAAATGGTGTCCTCTGAACCTCGTCCAATAAAAAAATCAGAGTTATCTTTGACCAGCAGTAGCACCACAAATTTGGGTTCACAATGGTACTAAAATAGCCATATCTTAACAACACTTACTCTAAACCCCACCGTGTAGCATATCAACTTTCATGAAATTTTATGGGGAATCCAAATATGCAAACAAATGTGGGGCATTCCATTTGAAAAAACATAACTTTGGTTTGTTACGTAGCACGTGAACATCCTGTATACATCAAAATAATTTTAACAGGAGCTTCGTGGGGTTCTCCACACACACTTAAAATTTCATGTTGATATCTTGAATAAAATCAGAGATATGGACCGACTACGCACTATTGGCCCACCCTGTATATAAAACAAAAATTGTTTCTACCTATGTCCGTTATAGACTCCAAAACGGCTGGACCGATGTTGATGAAATTTTCAGGAAATCTTCAGATTAGCCCAGCGGGTGATCCTGTGAAATTTGGTAGCGATCGGATCAACAGAATTTTTTTATACGTTTATGTGAAGCCGGGGCGGGTCGCTATAATTTATAAAGTGACAATTGACAGCAAACGTCAAACGGCATATGTCATTCGCAGTTTATCAAGTGTCAAACGATTTTACCACAATTATTTCTTCTGAGGCAGCAACGCACCGCGTACCAGCTAGTAAATTATAGCTAAGAACCATCTCGATCACGTCAGCTCTCAAACAAAAAAAAAAACGCATCAAAATCGGTCCGTTCGTTTAGGAGCTACGATGCCACAGACAGACACACAGACACGTCAAACTTATAACACCCGTCTCTTTTGTCGGGGGTTAATAATCAACAACCCTCTAAAAAAATAAACATAATTTGGGAACACTTCACCATCTCACCCACATATGCTGGGTAAGATGGTGAACTTTAATTAACGCTTCTTTCTTGCACAAACATGACACAAATTCCCATATTTAGTGCAATCTTCATGCAGCCACCTTTTACATTTCACGCACTCAATAGTGAACGGTTTTCGACGTGGTAGAATATTCTTCTCCACAGCCAACGCAGCATTCTTTCATTGTTTCGCAATCTTTATCTTCGTCTTCCAAAACCACATTCGTCGATGATTCGGAATCAGAATCTGTGCTTTTATGTGACTGCTTCACAATCCTCTTTTTTGGGTACGTCTTTGTTTGTGTTGTTACCTTTCGTTTAGCTGGTTCTTTTCGTTTTAATTTCTTATTTTTCTTCTCTTTCAAGGCTTCGATGCTTTCTTTGGAATTTAAAAGTGTGGCTAGGCTTCTAGCATTTGCTCTGACAGTTTCTACTCGGGCAACGGCAGGAACTGGAGAAATGCCATTTAGCATTTTCCCGGGAGTAGGGTCTTCTTCTTCAGGGTCGTCCAAGGAATCCCGAAGGTTTTTGCAGCCTGATTCAAAGATTCTCCAGCCTCGACGGCTCTTGCAGCATTCTGTAGGCCCTCTTCGGTACATTCGGCCCTTATCGAAGTTCGTTGTCGTGCGTAAAAAGTTGGCATTGCTATAACTGCAACAAACATCTACATAATATCTAATTCGCCATTTCACCCTGTTCACATAATCACCATCGATCCCATTTTGTATGGGAGAGATGGTGAATGCAACCCCGTGCACTTACAGTATTATTTTGAGGTGCACATAGGTTATGTTACTTCTTTTTTGACTAACTGCATGCGATATGGCGAAAAAACGACATTCCACTTACGCAAACGTCCTGACCAATGCGCAACTTAACTTGAAATATATTTGGAAGCTTCAAAAATATTTTCAGATTTTTCTTCCCCGCAGTTGAAGATACAGCGTTCTCTTTGATAACACAATGCAGAAGCACACTACCGTTGCGTGATCACTCTATAAGACCCACAAAGCATCCATGGATGCTTTGTGATAAGACCTACTACGCCATCTAGAAAATATTTGAATTCACCGTCTTACCCGACTCACCACCTCTCCCTGGTTTACCCTATACCACGGCTACGAATTTTTTTCGAAACCTCCACAATTTTAGCTTACCGAGAGAAAAATTATAGCCGAGGGAGGCAAGATAATCAAGAGGTCGCTAAAAAATTTCGTATACACACCATTTTTTGTGCAATCGTGAAAATTATGTAAGTAATTACAAAGAAAATTGTTATTGCTTTGAAAAAAACCAACAGTTCAGTGTACTAGAAAAGTAGTCTGGTGACTTTAATGTCACAGCGTTTCTATGGAAGCCAAATATTTTACATATCCAATTTTAAAGGCCCGGTTTTTCAAGGAAACCAACACCGGGTTAAGTCTGACACCTGCTTCGTTGCTATGACACAGTCAATCACAAAGCCGGTAACATAGCAACAAAGCCGGTGTCAGATTTAATCCGGTGTTGGATTCTTTGAAAAACCGGGCCAAAGTGACTTTTAATTTCACGGACTGTGGTGCGATCGCGAAATACTAGCTTCCCATTCGGCTGCACAAAATAATTATTACGTGTTTGATACACATAACTATTTTGGCTACGAAATTCATTTTTAGAGCATGTCAAGAGATAAATTATCGCCGGCGCCCTTTGCGGCCGGGATAAGATAATCTCAAGTTTGCCAAAAAATTTCACGGCTTTGATACACTAGATTTAGTTGCTTCAGTTTAGGAGTAAAAAATGTCAATAATACTACAAATTGTACAATTAAAGTTAATATTCATCCTAAATAATTTATGCATAAGGTATCCCACTTACCAATGCCAAAACGCCTTGCATCGCTTCATGTTTCATTAGAAACTCATGACCCTGTTGGAAAGCGGGATCTGCATCCTTTCTTGCAAGGTACTTCTCAAGACAAGTAAAACTTCGAAACATTTTTCCTAGGAAGTAAGAGTAAGTGAACAGTATCTGCCAACCGTTTATTGCGTTAAATAATTCCATCATTCCGTGCATCTTGATTAATAATGTTATCAGCTTTGTTATTCTTTTGCCATTTAAATCTGTCGGTTTCACGGGAAAGTCTCGTCCCTTCTTAAGGTAGGATACAGTTTTATACAACAGTTTATTGAATTTTGCAAACAGGCTTCTCATAACGATAACATTCGCTATATACAAATCCCACGTGATTGATATATAAAAATAAATTAAATCGTACATCAGTATGTTAAAACACAGGATTTCTACAGAAGGAACAGCAATAATTGTTTGTGAATAAAGTGTGTAACACATGGTACCCGTATAACCAGCGTTAAATGTAACCAGCACTAAACATACTAATACAATTTTGTTATAAGCGTTTCTTGTCGACGAGAGACATTTGTTGAGGGTAATAAACCAGTTGTAATAATTGTTATACTTTTGTGTATTACCAAAAGATGCGTCTAAAACAACTTTTAAAAATAATACTGTTTGTAATATAATATCTATAATAAACTGTATCACTGGCACAAACCGACGAGATTGACTGTAAATAGTCTCAACATCTGTCGGCATTGTAAGAAAAGTATATATAAGCAATATTACGCTTAATAAGGCAACTATCAATTTGCTTAATTTGCAAGAAACTACTTCTTGTTTCTTGAAGTCGTATTTTGGAATTATCATAAGAAAATGCAATAAGATATAGTAGAAACGTTTTGGGAATAAGAAATTTCTCAACAATTTTAAACCTCCCATTTTCATAAAACAGACTGACTGAAATGAAACCAGTTTGCATGCCAGATTTTTGATAAGTAAAATGCAGCCTCATTTTATCCTAACTCTAAATCAGTCGGTACATGGCATCTAATTAATATTTAATATATTTTTTCTACAAACACTATTAAAAATACAATTTTTAACGTTTATTGTCCGTGTAAAAAATATAAATTTAAAGCACCAGTATTAAAAGTAATTTACTTTTAACACAAGTGTTATAGTATTTGTTTATTTACGCTTCTGTCAGGACGTCCAAGAAATATCAAACAAATATTTCAGGTTTAAAGATATATTAAATTATTCGGTGTTACACTTCGGGATGCTACTTACTGACTAACTTAAAACGTAACTTAAAAACTACCAAGCATCCTCCCTTTTCCAAACATTCCACCAATCAGCTCTAAACATCTCATTATCACACATACGAGTACACAATCATCCAGTCAGATCCATTCATTTATCTACAAACACTCTTACTCATTTTTCAATCCCGTCATCTGATACCCAAGCTTATCGTCCCATAACTTTTGCATCCACTCTGAACCTGTCATCTTGAACCTGCCACACTTAGAAATTTACGACCAGCCAATAATATCTCTCTCTGACCTTCATCGTTGTTTTATTAACACCTAAGTGTCCTCCACTCACTCCATTGTGAGTCTCTGCTAGGACTTCCGGAACCTTGTCCTTCGGCACCACGACCTGGGGCTTTCTCTCTTTTCCGTCGGTGCTCTCCCACATTCTCTTCAGAAGACCGTCTTCGATCACAAGAGAATCCCATTGTGCCCAGTATGACTTCAGGGCCACACTCTTGTCAGAGACTTCCATCCACTCCGGTCTTCTACCAGCTTCTTTCCATCTTAGCAGAGGTTCCAAGGTCTTATCCTTCTGCTGGGCGTCTCTCCAGGATTGTAGATGCTCTTCTTCTACTTGAATCCGTGTTTGATGGCATCTGATGGGGTGTACATGCTCTTTCAGCTCTTGCCCCATGCAGTACTTGCAATCTTCCGGGCAAGGTCTTCTCAAAAGTTCATCAGCATTGCCATGTTTTCTTCCAATCCGATGTTGAATGATGAAGTTGTACTGCTGCAGCCTCTCAATCCAACGGGCTAACTGACCTTCTGGGTTCTTAAATTGCAGCAACCACTTCAAAGAAGCATGGTCAGTTCTGATAAGAAAGTCTTGTCCGCACAGATATTTATGGTAGTGCTCGATGGTCCGCACAATTGCTAACAGCTCCCTCCTAGTGACGCAGTAATTACGTTCAGGTTTCGACAATGCCTTGCTGAAATAGGCCACAACCTTTTCTTCGTCATTCTCTTCTTGGGATAATACACCGCCTATGCCCACATTGCTTGCATCGGTATCCACAACAAACTTGCTTCCAGGCCTCGGATACGTCAAAACAGGAGCAGAACATAGAGCCCTCTTCAACTCTTCAAATGCTCCTCGGCACTCCTTCGTCCACTCATACGGCCTTCCATCTTCGGTCAACCGATGCAGGGGCTTCGCAATGTCTGCAAACTCTTTCACGAAACGGCGGTAGTAGGTGCATAATCCCAGAAAGCTTCGAAGTTGATGTTTATCTTTCGGAACAGGCCAGTTCCTCACTGCGTCTGTCTTCTCCGGATCTGTTGCAACCCCTTTGGTGGAAATTATGTGCCCCAAAAACTTAACCTGTTTCTTAAACAGCTGGCACTTCTGCGGACTTAATTTCAGGTTAGCTTGCCCCAATTTCCCGAAGACATCGCACAAGTTCTTCAAGTACTGATCGAAAGTCTTCCCCATCACGATGATATCGTCGAGGTATACGAGGCAAGACTTCCAATGCAATCCTCGCAGTACTGTCTCCGTCAGTCTCGCAAAGGTGGCGGGCGCATTGCAGAGCCCAAACGGCATTACAGTGAATTGCCACAAACCAGTTCCGGCAGAGAAAGCTGTTTTCTCCTTGTCTTTGGGATGCAACTCGACTTCCCAATAGCAACTTTTCAAGTCGAGGGTGGAAAACCATCTGGAACCCGCCACTGTGTCTAGGGTATCGTCAATCCGCAGTAAGGGGTAACTATCCTTCTTGGTGACATCATTGAACCGCCCGTAGTCTACACAAAAACAAGTGGAGCCATCTTTCTTGCTCACCAGCGCTACAGGGGAAGTCCATGGGCTCTGCGAAGGCTTAATTACCGCTTGTATATTCATATCTTTAATCAGGTTGTCCATTTCGGTTTGTTTTGCCAAGGGTACTCTTTTAGGAGCTTGCTTAATGGGAGCATGATCACCGGTGTTGATGGTGTGTTGAATTACTCCCGTCCGTCCCAGATCACCATCTTGCAATCAGAAGACATCTTGGTATTTCGTCAGGAGTTGAGTCAGCTTCTCACCCTGTATCTGATCCAGATGTTGGGAACACTCTTCTACCATCTTTTCCAGGGGAGTTGGTAAACTGGTCGTGGACATCTTCTGATCTTCTCCCTTCTTCTCATTCTTCTTCACCATGGCAATGCTAAATACTGGCTCACACATACCAATTAACGTACCCTTGCAAATCTGCTGGTCAAATTCGGCAATGTTCGCTATCCTTACGAATACTGGACGTTGACCATGTCTTACCAACGTCTTCCCAATCAGTAATCCTTTCTTCACCTCTTCGTACATCGGCTCGACCAATTCCACCAAGCACCTCGGAGCACCATCCACACGGACCCGTACGATGTTCTCGGATCTGGCAGGCAACACGACATCTTCTTCGACATTCACTCGGTATACACAGTTCTTCCGCCCAGGAGAACTCATCACTAGTTCTTCTCCAATTCGAAGTACACCGGCGCCAACATCAAGCACAATCCCGTGCTTCTTCATATAATCCAGTATAACTTCATCCACAATGTCGGCTGCAAGAACTCTTTGCGGAATGACGACATCTTCCATTCCTATGTCGATTTCTGCCTCTCCATATATAGATGCTGTCTCGCCGGTAGCAGTAACCAATCGGATATTCTTATTGGTCGGCCTAATTCTCCACTCAGCCGCAACATCTTTTCTGACTATAGTCTCACTGGTTCCTGTATCGATGGTAATTTCGGTCTTCCTGCCATCAATGATCCCATCAATCATCAAACTATCCCCAACTCGAGCCAACCTTGACACATTCACATCTTCCACTGGGGCTTGGTAGGATGGGGCTGTCTTCACGTACCGGTTCTGGCCAGGAGTACGTCGGCATCTACTACGAAGATGTCCTTTTACACCACAGCTCCAACATCGCAGAAAATCCTCTCTTCCATACCATCTCCTACCAGTCCCCTCATTGTTGTTATTCTCCGCTCGTTGGCGTAATTTCAACTTGACTTTTTCTATCACTTTTTCCAGCAGGTCTTCGTCGGGTTCTTGGGTAAGCAGCTGCTGCACCTTGGAGTATCCTCGTGATGTTTGCTTCGCTGCCTCAAACTCCAAGGCGTGGGCCAAAGCGTCTGCCAAAGCTTTATGTCTTGCTAGCTTCAGCGCCATCTTTGTTTCACTGTCACGCAGCCGCTCAATGAAGTTTTCCACCGCCAGGCTCTCCAAAAACTCCTCCGGGGCTGTTGGGTACGCCAACCGGACTAAACGGGCCATGTCGGCCTCAAACTCCTGCAGGGTCTCATTGGAGCGCTGAGACCTACCCTTTAGCTGTGCCTGGTGGACTTGCTGGAGGTGTTGATGGCCATACCTCATCTCCAGGCGCTTAACTATCTCCTTATAATCAGCCTGTTGTTCGGCTGTCACGGTATCCAAGATGTTCAAGGCGTCTCCTCGGAGTGCAACTACCAAATTCACTGCCTTCTCGGTACTGGCCCACTGGTTCGCCACTGCCGTTGCCTCGAACTGCTTGATGTAGGTGTGCCACGAGGTCTTCCCATCAAATGTAGGCGGCTTCACCTTAACAACAGGAGCTCTTCTTTCTTCGTTCAATCCAGTATCTTCTGTCTTCAAGGTCTTCTTGTTCTCTAATTCTGCCATTCTCTCGTTTATCTTCAATATTTCTTCATCCATCACCTTTCTTATTTCTTGCGTTTCTTCTGTAATTCTGGTCTCTAGTTTAGTCTCTATTCCAGCAATTCTCTCAGCTACGTGCTCTTGACTTCTTTCTATAGCCGACTTCATTTCTTCTTGGCTGTTCTTCATTTCTTCTAGATGGTTCTTCATTTCTTCTCGAGTGTTCCTCATTGCTTCTTCAAGATTGGTCTTCATTTCTTCTTGGTTAGCCTTCATCGCCTCTTCTAGATTGTTCTTAATTTCTTCTTGGGTAATCTTCATTTCTTCTTGATTTGTCTTCATTGCTTCTTCTAGATTTCTCTTCGTTTCTTCTTGACTGCTTTTCACTGTTTCTTCAAGATGGTTCTTCATTTCTTCTTGACTGTTCTTCATTTCTTCTTGCCCGGTCTTCATTGCTTCTTGGCTGTTCCTTATTTCTTCCAAATTATTCTTCATTTCTTCTTGACTGTTCTTCATTAACTCCATTAAAGGTTGAAGTTGCTGCTCCATCGCTGCGACTCTTCTAGTAACCGGCATAAACACTCACAAGTACAAACACAAATCTCCAATCACTAACAGTCACTAAGGAGTCCAAACACGTCGAAATTTTTACTCTTCAATTTTCCACCGGCTTCCACGACGTTCTTTACTTTTCTTGGCTCCCAAAAATCCCACTTCTGACACCAGTTGTAACGTATTTCGTTTATACACAATTTATTAACAGTGACTTTATGTATATATGCACAAATATTTATAATTAAAAGTGATTTGAGAACTTAAAATTAACAAAATGAACAATAAACAGCGAAATATATAGAAGCAGTAAATAACAACAAGCAGTGAAAATTGAACAATTATTAGCGAACAATTAAACAATTAATTACCTAACCTAAACAATCCACAGTACACAAAACCACAGTTCAAACTCTCTAAAACACCCGTCTTCGACCGACGGTTAATCACGTACGAAGACGCCCCGGTACACTTAAAAACGCCACCAAAGAATTCGCACTCGCGTACCGTACCGACACCAAATCACGCATACTGAAAGACTTTACTCGCACTGGACTATCAATCGCCGTTTATAAATTAATCGCCCGGTTCTTATCGCATACGCTTCAAACTTCCAAACTTCAGACTTCAAACTGTAAGACTGTCCACTCGGCTTCTTGCTTCGCATTTTATAATGGTCTTCGAAGATTCTGGAAAATAATCGATCGGACATTGTTCCAGAAAGAGAATCTTCGAGATAGACTATTCTTTTCGGGAATCATAAACAGCGACAAGGTCGCGCCGTTATAAATCAAAGCCGGCTCGCCGTCAAACAAATAATGTGAGCCACCACCAGGGGCGTCGCTGACGGCTGACGGGCCAAAAGTTCGTATCAATAATTTACTTCCATGATACAGGGGTATGCTCATAAGTTGTAAATTAACGTGTAAAATAACATGCTAAATAAATAATGTACTTGAAAATACATTTACCTGAGATGAGTTTTATTTATATTTTATCGATTCCTCAAATGAAGAGTCCGAAAAAGCAATTGTAAGTATTAAAATTTAGAAATATCAACTCTTCTTTTACCCGCTTAAACAAGTCATATGGCTGTTTGTATGAGAGGGCAAAGAAGAGACTGACTTAAAAAGAGAAGGAGATTCGTAAGTATTGTGGGTTGTCTAAATTTTGAGAGGCTTCACTTTTGCTTCCATTTAGCCCCCGGTTGGTTTGAACCAACCCGAATCGGTTTACGTGATTTGAACTGTTTAAGTTGATCGGTTAGCCGGTTATAGGTCACATCAAAATTTAAACCGAGGTCTGAACTGGTCCGGTTAACGGGTTAACCGAACCATATTGAAAGCCCTGGCATGGAGCGTATGCATTTGTCCTCCAACATAAAAATCTTTAACTGTATATGGATTGCTTCAACCATATACAGAGTGTCCCATTTATGCTTCAAAAAACCCGTGGTTAAGTTGATCGTGCCAAAAAATGAGGGTTTGTCTTATAAAGTTTTTCACTTAGATGCTTGTTGGCGAAGATACAGGATGTTAAAAATTCTATAAAGTAAATGAATTTCTGCTGTAACTTAAGAACAAAAAAAAATTACTTCAAATTTTATTTACCTGTTTCAGTTTTCATTTCCTACTTGTTGATAGTAAAATTAATAAAAAAATAACCAATAATGTACCTAACAGATGGAATTGAAGCAATTTTTTTATTTCATTATAAAATCTACCTACTATACACCACCTACTAAGTATACATTTTTTTAGTTCTTAAATTATAGCAGAAATTAATTTCTTTTATAGAACTTTTAACAGCCTGTATCTTCACCAACAAGCGTCTGAGTGAAAAACTTTCTGAGACAAACCCCCATTTTTTGACATAATCAACTTGCCCAAGGTTTTTTGAAGCATAAATGGAACAGTATATTAGGTATGTAAAGTATTATATCGTAATAATATTAGGGCGTAATATTATATTATAAAGTTTTCACGAATTAAATTCTGTTGGGAAAAAATTAGGCTCGGATGTTAGGTACAAAACGTCAAAAGCAGACCACTGAAATGACATATTAGACCGCAACATGCCAATAGGCACACCGTATTTTATTCCGCTATGCTCTCTTCCTAGACTAAATAGACTAAATAGACATTAAAATTAATCGCATGCGCATAAAAAGAGATAAAGGACGTTTGACGCTGGTCGGTGGTCGCTGAACGCTGATTCTGCTGCGCCGTTCGCCATCTTGATCTTGAGAGACGTGAGAGCCGAGGAGCCGACAGTGAATAGGTTTTCCTGAAAAATTCCCTTCGGTTTCCAAGTAAAAGTACCAACGCCCATGTAAGTGAATTTGAGAACTGTGAATTGTGACGTTGTGAGTGAAAATGCGTGAATATTTTGTTTGTAAAATACATAGTTTCCACTACTCGGGCGACATTCACTTTCAGGGTACACCATGAAGAATTTGCATACAGTAATAAACATACCTAGTTTAACTATCCATTTTCACCCACTCAGTTTACATTGGCACCTTTTTTGGAACATCTAAGGAGGCCACGAATTGCGATTAAACAAAAATATTACATGGCAAATCTAAAAGGAAATAGTCCACCATTATTAAATTGAAATAATAAATTTAAAATGTAGTTGGGTTTGTAATGTGAATATTTTCACACGCAGTAATTAAGAATATAAGAATTACTTTTCAAGACAAAATAGTGATTACCTACTTGGTTATTTGGAAATTAGGGACCAAAAAGATAAACCATAAAAAACAATAGTGAAGAGAGCAACTGAATCTAAAATTTGTGAGAGTGTCAAGGATCTGGAACTAATAATATTTCATTATTTACTTTTGGTTGTCGTATGTGTGTATTTCGAACTTTAAGTGCTTGTTCACAATGGACGTAAACGCAAAAATTACGTAAACGCAATATTTACGTAAAAGTTGAAAATGTTCCAACTTGGGATGTGTTCTTGCGTTATCCCGTAAAACTGACGTATGAGGAACGTAAAACTTACGTCCATTATGAACAGTAGCATGGATTGTCATAAGTTCAACTCTGCGCTACTAATACGTTGTACGTAATTTTTGCGTTTACGTCAATTGTGAACAATGACTAAGTATGTCAGTTCTGAACATACTGAAATCGTCACAGTTTTGACTTCAAATATGTTTAAAAACAACCGTCAAACCATGGTGTTGTATTGGTTACGGCATAGATAGTACATCGGTCTAGTAATCTGCTGAACCTAGAGCTATCCCTCAAGTACCTATTGAGGCAATAATTTTTTTAACTGATATCTGATTCTGCCTACAGTCTTGCAGTAACAGGTTTTTTTCATGAAGTGTAGAGTGTTGTACTATTTTTGCATAAAACATTTGGTGCTCGTACCACCTGTTAATTAATAATCTTGCCAAATTATAAAAATGAATTGAACAAAGATACCGAATAATTATCCCGGGACCTCTTTGGCGTTCATAAGTGTTAAAGTTATGCATATTACGCATTTAGGTACAGCTTTGCGGGTGAAATATTCAGGTACCTATGTAGACAAAGAAGCGGGAGTACTGGATGCTAAGGTGGCTTTGTCCACTGCGCACTGTAGGGCAGTCCTTATTTTCATACTTACTTCACCTGCTAAGCTGTATTTGCCAAGGTGTATGTACACTAAAACAGAGACTAAAGATTGTTCCGCACAACTGTATTGAAAATATCGAAGCCTTATTTTTTGTAGGCTCAGTGAAATCAGACGAATTATATTTTTGAAAGTAACTTGTTCCTTTTTCATGAACATAAAACGGAATCTTATAACAGCTTTTTAAAAGGATGCAGAGTTTTCTCTTAAGAAGGCGTACAATTTTTATCATTTTGAACATCGTTAATCATTTATCACTTGGTACGAAATTTTCACAAGTTTCTGAGTAGTTAGTGTATGAAAAATAAAATACAAAATAAAAATTCAAGTGACGGTTATGTCATACAATTTACCTAATTAGGGCACTGCTTCTACAAAATTGTTTTGACTACACAAAGCGAGGTAGAAAAGGTGGATAGAAGAAAGCGTGCCTTTTATTTTAGAAATAGAGTAGATACAGTTTGAGCAACGGATCTTTGATAGCGGCAACAAAAGCAAATCGGTGTGAATCAAATCAATGCTCCATTTGTTGCCAAGCAGTTGCAATGACGTGCGATGTATGAGGAAAAAACAGTAATATGACACCTCAACACTCATAATTTTTCTTGCAGCAAACTTATAAAACGCAAATTGTTGATTTAATAGAAGGCGAACATTAGCCCCAAGAAAATTAAACGAAACAAATAAATTACAACAATTGAAATTTATCATTTATTGAAGAAAACGCCCATTTTTAATACTTACATTATTAAAATTTCACAATTAAACACAAATTCAGTATACAAGTAATCATTAGATGTTAGCGATTAATAAAGCTTCTACTAACTTTATAAAAACCGTTTTGAAACTGGCTACACCACTGACAGTAAGAGTAAGTGACAGCTGCGCGATACTTACTCTGGTGTATTGGTCTCCTGACGAATCGAGCATGATGTGCGGAACATCATAGATTTATTTATTTGCGAAAGATGTGTGCATGAAATTTCAGGTATCCTGATTTGCGTATTAGGACGGAAACATAATATTCCCTTCGTGTCGACTTCTAAGAACATACACGACTAAAGGTCCGTTGCTCAAACTGTAGGTCTAATAATGGGGTCTTGGTGTCATTAGTATAGAATGTCTTTGGTAACAATACTTCAAATATGTAATATATCTGAAATCAATAACCCATGGTTCGAAATACATTAATCATTATTATGAAAACGTAACGAAAATATTCTTCAAAAATGAGTTTCATTTAAGTTTCATAATAGGTAAGTTTCAGAAGATACTCACGTTCGATCAGTACAAGGTAGACACACTATCGATCATGTCTGGTTAGAAATTTATTTCTCCAAAACTTTCTCGTTATCTATTATGATATTCGCAACGTTTCGATTTCAATATCACATTGCACTTTTTTCAAGTTGGTTATATTTAAAAGTGTTTATTTTTAGATAAATTTAGTTAAAAGAAAGCTAATTAATGACTTTCAGAAAATGTAGGTAACTAAAATAACACCATTTTTCTTAAAACTAATAAATCTTCAGTTTTTTTTTATATTTCAAAACCAGTTTAGCACGATATAATACAAAATGTCTTTCTTTAACTTAATTTTATTTCAGAATGTCTCGTTATCGTGAGTGGGACCTATCATGCAAGGTTTATGTTGGAAATTTGGGATCTTCGGCTAGCAAGCATGAAATTGAAAGTGCTTTCAGTAAGTATGGGCCACTACGAAATGTATGGGTAGCAAGAAATCCACCTGGATTTGCATTCGTCGAATTTGAAGATCCCCGAGATGCTGAAGATGCAGTACGGGGACTGGACGGAACGTAAGTCAACCAACATCTTCAACAATCATCCTTCAACTTAATACCTACTTATAACATCATCATCTACCTAAGCAACTTTATCAGCTGTTATGGTAACTACAGTTTTAATCTTTTTACTTTAATTTAATTTCGAAAATATTAATAAGCTACTAGAACTCTGCCTGCGTAATTTGTTTTTTAAAAATCAAAATATTTCTGAAATGTAACAAATAGAAATTTATTTCTAGTACATTGTATATCTAAAATCTGCAGTAAAATTTGAAAATGCCATGAAAAGTAGGCAGGGTTGGCCGATATATATCAAAAGATGTATATCTTGATATACATCACGATATAATCATGATATTTATGGTTAAATAAATATCAGTTTTGATGATATACAGTGTGTTCAACGAGGAATGGGACAGTGCAATATATCGGAAACGGGTGAAGATTTTAAAATTGTGAAAACGTTTTACTAAACCTCAGTCAGGGGGACATATTTTCTGGCAAAAAAAATAGAATTCCATCCATCATTGCTAGGTGGCGCTATCTGACTTTAATTTTTTTAAATGGAATGGCATACTTTTGGTCGCATTTTCGGATTCTATAACATATTTGTGATAACTTTTATTAAAACTTCTACCAACCTATGTCTTTTAGTTTCCGAGAAAAAAATTATTTTCAAAATTTTAAGACGAAAACATGTTTACAAGAAACCGCATTGACACTTGAGTGGATAGAGATAAATAAATAAATTTTATATTAAATGATAGAAAAAATACTGTCTTTTTCCACAAAAATACAGATATTCGATTTTTTTATACGTGGTGTTTCCAATAGTTACTTTCACTTACGTTAAACTAACACACTTTATTTTTTTTATTGCCATTAAAACAATTTAAGCAAAATTAAACAATATCAAAATTAAAATAAGCTTACAAATTAAACTAAATGTTCAAATGTTTCTCCACCATTTTCAACACATTTTTCATACCTCTTAATTAATGTAGCACTAGTTACCACGTTCAACGTTTCACGTGATATGCTCGCACATAATTATAAAAATTGAAACTGTACAAAAGATATTCAGAACTGAAATCTCAATTGTGAGAAACTTCAATAGACATTTGTTTTCATGGCATGCTAAATTTTTCTTAAATTTTTGACACATGGTTCTTTCAAAGACTTGACTACTTTTTCAATGTATGTACAGCGTTGTTGAATTATTTCGGCGTTATCTGCATTATGTTTGTGAAAAAAACATATTTTGTCTGTCATTTCGTAAAATATTCGTTAATTTATCTCTATCCCCTCAAGTGTCAATGCGATTTCTTGAAAACATGTTTTCGTCTTAAAATTTTGAAAATAATTTTTTTCTCGGAAGCTAAGACATAGGTTGGTAGAAGTTTTAATAAAAGTTATCACAAATATGTTATAGAATCCAAAAATGCGAACAAAAGTATGTAATTCCATTTAAAAAATTAAAGTCAGATAGCGCCACCTAGCAATATGATGGATGGAATTTTATTTTTTTTGCCACAAAATATGTCCCCCTGGCCGAGGTTTATTAAAACATTTTCACAATTTTAAAATCTTCACCCGTTCCCGAGATATTGCACTGTCCCATTCCTCGTTGAACATACTGTATATCCAATTATTAAAAGAAGTTGATTTCCCTTAAAATTCTGACAATCTGGCAACAATGAGCAGCAGAGATTTTCAATTTCATGATCTGACAATATGGCAACAATGAGCAGCAGAGATTGTCAATGTCATGATCCAGGTTTGCTGGGGATTCCCAGAGATGCAGCTGACTCTTTACTCTTTCAGTATCAGTGTGTGTGTGTGTGTGCTCGTTATAGAATATTTTGCTGGTGCAGTTCGGTTTCTCGTGTTTTATTGAATTATTTTAATATAATATCATATTATACAATGCCAAAAGTTAAACACGCAGTGTGGGAAGATTTTCGGTGCTTAAATAAAAAAATAAAAGTGGTAATTGGGCTGTTTGTAAAAAATTTGGCAAAGAAATGCAGCCACATTCAGATTCAGACCCTGAAATGGACCTTCCAATAAATAGATTTAAAAAATAATTTTGCTTTTACTACTTTTAATATTTAATTTATTCTACATGACATTTTTGTTTTTTGTTATGAATTTTGGTTATGTTTGTATGCTTATTATTTGTTTTTTGGGTTAATAAACAATCCAATAATAAAAAGGGAGTGACTACTGCACAGTCCGGCCGCTTGCGTATTACAGAATGTAACCTATATTTGGCATTTTGGAAGTGTAAGAAAAACTAAAGCTGAGAGAACGCTTTTTTAAAATAGACCCTTACTTGCCCTTTCACACCAGACACACGCATTTTTTGGCAAAAAGATGATGTAGAAACAAGCAAAAAATGCGGACCCGAGCGGGCGCGGAACTCGTGTGGCCGTAGGAGAACAAAATGGCAGCTTTCTACCATACCCGAACACCCACCGAGATTGTTAGCGATGTCTTTTAATAACGAAGTTCTTAAACGTCATTTTACTGATATTGTGTCGACTGTCCTGGAACAAAATTTAGAAGTGACCGGCGGACTGTTCAGTAGTCACTCCCTAATAAAAATTCAATAAGAGCTTTGTTTCCTCACAATTTAAAGAAATATCTCATATATATCAAATTTTTGATATATATCGGATATATCCGATATTTTGATATTTATAATAAATATCATGATATTTGCCAACCCTGAAAGTAGCTATAGCATTCCATTTGAAATATACAAGTTGGTATCAACTTCTGGCATAGGATTCGAAAGTACAGGTGAAATAAAAATATTGTCTTTAAACTTGCCCACATGACTTAGATACATGTGCAGATTTCAAGGTCAGCATTTACTTCAATAACGGAGATTGTTTAACATAAACGTAAATTAAAGGGCACTGAATTAACAGTATAAAGTGACAAAAATAAGCAGATACACTATCTAAGTAGTAACAGAAATAGGCACGGTGCAGGTTAAACAGCGAAATGAGTATCTATTCTTTTTAAAATGGTATTTGATAGATAGATAATGGATTTATTGTTTCCCATTTGGGATTACAATTCAAATTAACAAATAAACCTATAAATAAATGGAACAAACAAAAATCAATAATAAACTCACAATTAATTTCGACCTATCTAATTCCCATTTATATATAATCACCCCTTCCTCTCCTTCCTTCCCCTCTGTATCAATTCCATCCACTTCTTCCCTCTTCCACTTTCCTCCAGTATCATCTCCACTCTCACCTGTTCCATGTTCTCTCTCCACCAGCACCTCTCTAACACATGTTCCCATGTCTCCTTCTCTGCCCCACATACCCTACACATTCTTCTGTCTTCGCTTTCCCAATATCTTCCACCTCTCATCTCATTTCCCAGCCTAAACCTTGCCACCCTTATTATCTTCCCTTCCCCTACTTCGTAGATATCTCGGCAGTCGCGCAGTCCTTATTTCTTTATATTTGTTGTATCTTGACTGTGTTATCTTCTCTTCTTTATCCTGCACTTGTATTTGCCTGCCTCTCTCCTCTATCTCTCTCACCATGTTCCATCCTGCTGTTCTCAAGTTCTCCACTTCTGCTGCAGAGCCTCGCTCCTGATAAAATTTCTCTCGCCTCTCCTCCCATTTCCATTTTTCTCTTCCTCCCTTCCGTACCTCTTCCCAACACTGCCTGGCTAACTCGTTCCCGCCCCCACCTCTTAACTTTTCCTCATATTTCATGGCTCTCTTTCCTGCCCTGGTTCTTAGTTTTTCTCTGTTTGTTTCGTCTCTTACCATGTACCCTGGCATTATCCAATCTAAGTCCAGTGTCCATCTTATATAATCTTCCTGGATCCCCTCTATTTTCTTTCACTCTTCCCACCCCCAAAGTTCTGCTCCATATATGGCTACGCTGCTCACCAATGCGTCAAACAACTTTACTCTTTTCCAGTCACCCCCAAAATTCCTCTTTCCTATTCCCCATATCTGATTCATTGCTATTGTTCTTACTACCTCTCTTACATGCTTCTCTTGGCCTCCATTCTTTTGTAAGGTGAATCCTAGATATTTAAACTCCCCCACCTCCTCCAATTCTTTCCGCTTCCACTCCCACTTCTCTATGGGACTTCTTTCCCCCCCCTTCCTGAATCTCATAATTTTGGTCTTCTCTGTGTTCACTAGTAACTCTTTCCTCTCCAAATATCTTTCCATTCTTCTCAGCATCTCCATTAGTTCTTTCTCTTCCTTTGCCAAGATAATTCCGCGTGCATTCCAAAAAATTGTGGCCATGACTTTCCTGGCTGAGAGAACCACTTTTAGCCTTTTCGGACATGGTTCACCTCGTTGGTTCCAGAGTGTAGCGTTGGATCTCAGTTTCATCGACAGTCACAAATCTTCTCAAGAATTCCTTCGGATTGCGTTGCTGTTTCTTGTCTGCCGTTAACAAGTAATTGTAGATTATGTTATGAATCCTTTCAGTCAGCATATCCATAGTCTCGTCTATCACAGCAACTTTCATTCGACGATCGCTCAAAATAATTTGTTTGATTTTTCAATGTTTTTCAAAATTTGGACATCTGGTCCATCAGTTTGGCCGCTTGTACGGCCATGTTTAAAATCGGTCACCCGTTTGGCAACCATGGAAAATGAAGGCGAAGACTCCCGCAAATGTTTATCTAATTTCGCTTTCATCTCTTTGCAGTTTTGGTATTTAATAATGGCAAAAAATAAAGTTTATTAAATGATTACAGACCAGTGGCTTCGCCCTTCTGGGACTCATCGGTACGGTGCTTTCCCCCACACACTCAAACTATACAATTTAACTTGCTATATATGCTGCCGCGCTCTGCACAGATATCAGCAAGTGACAATTATTTTGAGTAATTATCTGGGAGTAGTCAGTGGTACTGGACCGTTCGAACAACTATTCGTCGGGCAAATACCCCACCAGGCATCCAGATTTAGTTATATACTAATTCAATGTCTGGCGGGGTATTTGCCCGAGGAGTGAAGTAGTTGTTCGAACGGTCCGGTACCTCTGATATTTATTGTGAAAATAGGAATTAAATCAGAAGCGTTAAATATTGTGCTCCTGTTTTTTTGTACATATTATGGAAATTGCGGCAATTTCGTGAAATCTATGGTTTTTTGACGACATATCGTGGTATCCTGAAGTATAAAAAATTATCGCTTCATATTCAAGAAAATATAATGTTGTTTTCTCTTTTTAGCCGTTGCTGCGGTACTAGGGTAAGAGTCGAAATGTCTAATGGTAGATCACGACGAGGCGGTAGCCGCAGAGGACCGCCAAGATATTCAAGGTACAGTTGTAGCATTCAGTGTATTAATATTATATGTGTATTTTGTTCGGTGTGCTCTTATATTACTTTACTAGTGTATCACAGTTGATACTTTTACTTTTTTAATTATTTTCTCCAGTCTTCTAAAAATTGCTTATGATATTTTTGTTGTTTTAATAGTAAAAACAGCTTTTGATTGCAGCTAGCTAGTTTAATATATCAATTTTGTGCAAAATTAATAATTAGCGGAACTTATTATTTGCGCGATTAGCTTCAATTTCTATTAAAAATATAGAGTTCAATTGAATAGAGAAGAAGGCTGTGATGTAATCTGCACAGTGCCTGTACTGGATTTGAGCGAATGGAAGAGATCAATATCAAGTATTAGACAATAAAAATTTTCTCGCGTGTCACGTCACATGACATGGTGTGCCTTCTTCACTGTTTAATTGAACTCTTCAGTGGGTCCTGAAAGTAAACCGCCGTAGATCGACCAAAGATTGAAAATTTAGTGCTGAGTAAAAAATGTTTAGTATGTAGTGTCATATTTGTTTTGGTTTAGAAAATAAATACCAAAATTAGAAACAACTTCCTATGAACAAATAATAATAATAATTAATAATTATAATAATTACTTCATGATATGAATACAGAAACACTTTACAGTAATACTTATTTTTCCATTTCGGAATTATTATTCCATTTCCAATTTCAGAATATTATTCCATTTTAGGAATATGGAAAATCTCTCTTCGTGGTTCAGATTTTTGAAATGGTTCTTCTATTTTGCTTTATGACAGCATCATAGCACATGGTAATACTAGAATAAAAAAATTAGTGTCGCGCTATTATCCCAATTTCTTTTATAAAGCGCCACAGTTTCCGCTCAGCTTTTGGCAAAATTTCAATAAATAGACTGTTTTGGAATGGCTTGATTTTGACAGGCCGCCATGTTCTGTTGGAGGGCAAAGTATGGATACACAACCCTATGCACGTGAGTGTTACCACAATTTGAGCAGATGGTGCCAAACAAAGTGGTGAAACCAGGTTACTGTTTAAGAGTTCATGTAATTTAACTCAAAATAACGAAAGCAACGTTTGCAATATAGTGCAACTAGTCATATCATTTTAAGAATTTTTGTTCAATTCTCGGTGTAAAGCGAATAAGAAGTTTAAGTTACGCCCCTTTTTTGGCGCCATATGGTAACACAAGCATCTGCTTTGTTATTCCGCCTCTTCTTTCCTCCAATAAACTTTAAACAAACATATTTGCCCTCCAGCTGTCAATTGTGTGACGACATTCTAAAATGATCTATAAGGAGACCAGTGGGTCTGCATTACGCTCCGAAAGCGTACCAGACATTAAGGGACAGATTATACAAAACTGCATAAGTCGCAACCGTCCACCGAACGTACCTACTTGCGCATGCTTGGTATGCATCTAACAAATATAAAGACGAAGTAGAATATACTATTTCTATCGCCTTTTCTCTGAGACGCTTTTTGCACATGCAAAGAATGGGGAGTTGTTGGTATTAATGTAATAGGTATATGAAGGAGACTCAGCATACTCGAGTGAGGTTAGCTTATGATTTGACAGTCAATATAACACCTATCAATACATATAGATTATTTTAGAATGCCTGATTTTGACAGGCCGCTATGTTCTGTTGGAGGGCAGAGTATGGATACACAACGCTATGCACGTGAGTGTTACCAAAATTTGAGCAGATTTGGTGCCAAACAAAGTGGTGAAACCAGGTTACTGTTTAGAGTTCATGTAATTTAACTCAAAATAACGAAAGCAACTTGCAATAGTGCAACTGGTCATATCATTTTAAGAATTTTCATTCAATTCTCGGTGTAAAGAGACTAAGGCCCGGTTTTTCAAAGAATCCAACACCAGGTTAAGTCTGACACCGGCTTCGTTGCTATGATACAACCAATCAGAAAGCCGCTATCATAGCAACAAAGCCGGTGTCAGACTTAACGCGGTGTTGGATTCTTTGAAAAACTGGGCCTAAGGAGTTTAAGTTATGCCCCTTTTTTGGCGCCAAATGGTAACACAAACATCTGCTTTGTTATTTCTCCTCTTCTTCCCTCCTCTAAGCTTTAATCAAACAAATGTTTGCCCTCCAGTTGTCAATTGTGTGACGACATTCTAAAATGATCTATTGGAAGGCAATTTTTTTGTTAATAAAAAAGAGTTCGGGTGTGCAGATCAAAGTTCTATAAACTTTTTGAAAATGTAAACAAACACCTACCTTCAAAAATTATTTAATAAAACTCAAATTGTGATTCAGATAAGCATAAATTCGCCACCAACTGTTTAAAACACATTTACCACTGGTGCATGTGAGAGATCATGTCGTTCGCAAGACCAACATGAATGTATTGACAAATACTAGGGGCTGTCACAAAGTCACCTGGCCGTATTTCGAAAAGTTCTTTCTACTTAGAAAATAAAAAAGTCCGATTGCCCATTGTTTTGTTCATGAAGTTAAATTTTTGGCATACTTTACTGATACATATCTTCTAAACGATAGCAAATAGGACTCTAGTTCATTAAATAATTTTTTACTCGGCATTGAATTTTCTACCTGCAGTTAATGTACGGTAACTTGCTCTTCAAATACCATTAAGTTCACGTTTATAAATTATTTACATTTGCAATTTTTTTTTATTTTAGAAGGCTGGTGATATTTGCAAAACTGCTGTCTCGTTTTAATGTTTGCAATTTTGAAGAATATGTTCAAAGGGGGTTTTTGTTTAATATATGTTAACACTTGAGTAGATGCGGCAGCTAAAGTGGTTTGGCGCATATTACAGGGCAGCACCACTGCTGTTGTTAACTCCCCCCGACTGAGCCCCACCCCCTCCTGGCCACACATCTCATCTTACATCGACACACCCAACAACAAGTACAGCTACAACTACATCCACCAACGGTGGTTGCCGCCCTTCTACGGCTTTCTAACGAAAATTTGTGACTCGCCAGCCAGCATTTTCGGCCTATTTCTTAAGACGACAGCTGCATTTTCCAGCTCTTTCCAAACAACATGCAACTTACTCTTCAGCAACTCTTGCGAGTATATGTCAATGAAAAGTTTGTTTTATTAGCTTAAACAGTTCAAGTAGGTTAAAAATATTTTTTGTGGCTTTATTTGTGGTTTTTATGTAAATCTATCCTGAAAAATTATAAAAACTGCTTTGAATTTTAACACCACATTAAGTTTTGTATACGCCTGTGTTGAAGTCTTAATTATTGCATTGTCTGCATGCAATATGGAATTTAAATTAAATTTAAAATTAATTACAAATTTTTTAACTATTTCTCTGATTTGCAAGTAATGGGATATAAAAATTAAAAGGTAGATTTGAAATAAGTCCTAGTTCATAAACTTGTTTGGCTATGCCTGTCATTTTACCTCAAAATACATAGAAATATAGTAAAAAAAAATTATAATTTTTCATCTAGGAAAAGTATGAAAAAAGCTCAAATAAGACCACTAAAAAACTTTGAACCCGTTACAAATATTTTTAAACTTTGAAGCAAATTGGGATTATAGACATTCATATTTTGTGCCATTGAGCAATAAGTAACGTAAGAATTACATTTCTTGTGTATAAGAAATGTACATGGTGTCTTAAAGAAATTGATTGATATTTTATAGGTCCAGGTCTCCAAGGCGATCACGTTCACCAAGATCTCGTTCTCGAAGCAGGGATAGACGAAGCCGTTCTGATTCAAGAGAACGCCGCTGAACAAAGATGGCATAAAGTATCGACGTATTTTCCATTTTACTCATTTATTTTATCAATTTAAAATCAACATATTGTGTATTTTTTTTAATATTGTGAATCTTAGAACTTTATGTTACTTCTAGAAATAAAATTTACCACGTAAATCATCTGTTTAATTATGAATGTTGTTATTTGGTCTTCAACTTTATTAAAGTAGGTGTGCACCAAAAACCAGAATTGTAGGGCAAGAAGTTTTAAGAACAACAATCCAAAACCTTGTTGCTCTACTTCAAGCGGTTCGAAAATTTAACGTTCCAGAAACTGCTCGGCTTGAAATCGTGATGTCACAGTGTCTTAACTGAAATAGTGTTGATATTTCTGCTTTAATTTGTTTTTTCACATAAATTCTAACTTTAACACAAATTAAGTTACAAGCAATTAAAAACACTCGCTCCCAAGACCAAGGAAATTTATTACAAAAGCTGAATTATTTCTTTGGCCGGTGGACCTGAACTTTAAAAATATTGCAACGAACTTTCCCTTGTGCATCCTAGGATACACTAGATACCTATTGAAATCAAGTCGTTTGCTTATTAACGATTGAATCGTTGCATCTATGTCGTTGGTCGGATGGAATACTTATTCGCCAATATGCCCTTAGAGTCAAGACGGAGAAGGGCTGGGTTCTCTATTGCTATGCGAAGAACATAAAACTGGAACAGATTAAAATGATTCTACTAATTTAACGATGTACATTTGACGGCCAAAACGGTATTAAAAAATTATTTACAGGAAATCAATATTGAGCTTCTTGCAGTAAAATTTAATCGGAATTTATTCACTAGAGCGAATATCAAACGAGCACTGGGTCTTGAACCAGGTTTCGCAAGCAATTCTCCCAGTGACGGTACCCTGGTCATCTCGATGTTTTAAACTGTGTACACGGTGTCGATTTGTTATCACAGCACAGATATGCAACCCAGATGGGATATACAGGGTCCTGCATCTCATCTCCCTTCTTCTGCACCTGAACGATATATTGTAGAAAAATAATTCAAACAAGACAATAGACTGTTCGTTAGAGAGTGCATTTTAAAAATATTATTAAAAGTATACAGGTGTCTCGAAAATTGGTGCATCAAAGTCGTATTTTTAAAATGGAAACGCCTGTAGTTTTATTGATTTTTGAGACCCTTTCGAGCTACTGTACATATCCCTAGAATATTATCAAATTGGATTTGATAGTTCCAGAGGAATAAATTAAAATCAAAAAAAAATATTTTTCGGCATATTTAAAAAATAGAAACATCTTCAAACCAAAGCTAAGCAGCAGGTTGCTTATAATAAAAGGTCAGTTTATCCTACATCTATGAATATCGAAAAAACTAGTTGTCAATGCATTGACAGAACAGCTTCTTAGCCACAGCCACAACTGAACTGGAGGGCGCGCTTGCCGCGCGCCCTCTTTTCGTATTTTTTGCTCAATTTTTTCCTTATACAACCTATTACGATTTTCGCACATTGTGTAGCGAAAAATACCCTCTATCCGATGCAATACAAAAATATATACGGTCTCATTGAAAAAAATGTTCGATGACGCCATATCTTGACTCAAAAGTGC
This sequence comes from Xestobium rufovillosum, assembly GCA_963966045.1. Classification (NCBI taxonomy): domain Eukaryota; kingdom Metazoa; phylum Arthropoda; class Insecta; order Coleoptera; family Ptinidae; genus Xestobium; species Xestobium rufovillosum. Next base: position 38,197,337 of record OZ014494.1, on the reverse strand, counting down.
TTTAAAAAAAACCGCCTCGTCAGTTTCCTATTGACCATCTCTGATATACGTATGCAAAATTTCAGCAAAATCTGTGAAGCCGTTTTCCCGCAAAAGTGCCAACAGACATGCACACGCACCACCCACGCACCCACACACATACACATGGACGGAAATGTGCCACCTTGCCAAAAAGTCTTAGAATGACCTGAAACGTCCACATTTGATGAAAAAACACCATGGTCAAAAAACGACTATCACAATAGCTACCTAGCTCTGCTAGGAAGCTAATAACTTATACAGGATGTTCAAAATTCAATGCCAAACTTTTCAAAATGTAATGCTATTTTTCTCCATTTTTTCAAATGGGACACCTGTATATTTTTATTCCGTTGGATGCAGAATTAAAAAATGAACATGTTTTCTAATTACAATATTGTCTCGACATCCTCAAAGGTTTCACAGGTATTTGTCAAAAACTACAAAAATTGTAAAATTATTATCCAATAGTTTTACTTAACAGATTTCAAATCAATAACTAGAACATATGTTCAATGTCTTCCGTTCTCTTGGAGGCACAAACGGAGGCGGGTATGAAATGACCTTGCTACTCTTCCTAATAGGTCGGGTGTAATGTTTTGAAATGCATTTCTGATTCTTTGTTGCATGTTTTCTGGTGTGGTTGGAGGTTCCTGATAAACGATTTCCTTAACGTAGCCCCAAAAAAAGAAACCCAATTTGGTTAAGTCTGGTGATCGGGGCAACCAATTACATGGTCCTCCTCTTCCAATCCACCGGTTTGGAAAGGTTGTATTGAGATTGTCCCCGACTCTTAATGAATAATGCGCCGGCGCAGCCACATTGCATCTCTTGAGAAAGAAGCAGACCATGTGAAGGCGACGTCTGTTGAACATATTCAACCAATTCGCGTCTTTAAGTTTATGAGAGATATGTGAACGTGCTCCAATTCCAAACATCAAACGAAGACATGAATTCTGAACTTTCTGAACACGAAATTTATCCCGAAATGAGAGACAAGGACCATAGACAGTGTCACAGAATGGGAAAGAACAAGCGAGTCACACAGCGTCCTCTTGGTATTCAGGTTAAGATAATGCCTTTGTCCGTATACGAGTTTCAGCGCAAGGTAAGCCTTCTGCAACATAGAGTTACATGAGTTAACAAACAATAGCACGTAAAAGATACAAAGAAGAAGAATTGGGAAATAGCTTAGGTACTGAAAAAGAAGGAGGAGACTGTTGTTGACGATAGAGAGAGAGAGAGAGAGAGAGAGGGGGAAATGAAAAGAGAAAGAAAATCGAGTAAGGATATGTAATTCAATAAAGTTAAGTGAAACAGAAAAAAAATAGTTCAGTTGTAACAAACCCCGGGGTCTAGATATTACACAAAATTAGCTACAGTTAAAAAATAAACGCCAAAAAAAAAACTTAATAATTCACAAAGCACTGAAATATTCAAGTAAATATTTATTATATACAATAATATTTTGTCCCAACTATAGAACAGGACCTACCAAGTCCGCAAGTTGCTTAGACGCCGTAATGATGTGCACTTTGCCGTGGTGACGTACATGCACGTTACCATTCCACGACCAAGCATTCATCGGGAACTTCTCATGGGCTGCCTTCAACATTCTCATTCTAAACCTTGTAAGATCCTCCCTGACGGAAATACTTTTTGCATTTCTCAACTTCCCTGCAGCTTTTAAAATTTTACTCTTAATCAGAAAGTTAGTAAATTTCACTATAACCGGCCGAGAATCTCCCTCTTTCCCTAGTCTATGGCAGTTATCTATGTCCACCCTCTGTAACTGCACCTCAGGAATACCAAACAAATTCAACAACACTTCAACCATGTTTTCATTTTTCTCCTCGACAAGGCCAAAGATGCGAATATTATTTTTCCGGCTATATTGTTCCAGACTATCATACTTCGCTTCCAGTTCGTCAAATCGATTTTCAATTGCAGCGACTTTTTGTTGCCCAGCCTCTAAACCTTTCAAACATGTTTCTTGCAGTGATTTTATTTCTTTTCTAATTTCTTGCAGATCTCTATTTTGTTCAGTTAGTTCAACTTTTATAGTAGCGGATACTTCCTCACATAGCTTTTTTATAATGTTGTCATCCATCCACAATTGCTTTATAGCTACGGTGACCGCTTTTTGGATTTCTTCTGCTTGGTCACGTGTTAAAGGCATATTAAGTTTTGTAATTATTGTCTTCAAACAAGAAAAAAGAATGAGAAAAACTCACGACGCAACCACTCAAGGCACACTTGTGCTACAGTTTTCACTTTTGGCAGATTTTAAAACTTTGTTATTAAGCACTTTTACATGAAAAACCCGGAGCTCGAAACATACACTATTCGTTTGCCATGGTTCGTTTTCGCGAATTTGGCGGGCTCTGTGCACCAAGGTGTTGATTCCAAGGACTATACCAAAGGAGGGGATAGCCAGTTCTCTGGAGAGTACTCTTCGCCGCCTACCGGAAGAACTAGCGGAAGTGGTACGGTCAGGAGCTGCCCACATCCTACGGACAGCAAAGCCACCGAGACCTAATATATCCCGGACGGAACGAGCAGTCATTCAGGAACTGAAGGAAAACAAGGATTCTCCCAGCAGACAAGGGCAATGCCACTGTAATCATGGATACCACGGAGTACAAGGATAAATTGAAGGCTTTTCTACCGGAAGATCAAATCCAATCCTGTGAAGAAAGTGGAACAGTCTGTGAACGCCGCCATCAGGACATCGTCAATACCAGAAGAAATCCACAAACAACTAGTGCAGTCGGACTCGAGAGGGCCTCAGCTTTACTGTTTGCCGAAAATCCACAAGGCCGGGAACCCTCTTCGCCCTATTGTGAGTGCCAGAGGATCAGCGACTCACCCTCTAGCCAAGTATATCGCAGGAGTTTTTCGGAGTCTAGTAGGGGAGACGGAGCACCACATCAAGAACTCTGGACATTTCATCGAGAAGATACGAGGGATACAACTAGACCCAGGAGACATTTTGGTGAGCTTCGATGTCACTTCGTTCTTCACGAAGGTACCCATCGAGGACGCTTTGGAGGAGACCCGTTCCAGACTGAGGCAACGAGGAATGAAAGACCTCGCGGACTTGGCTTGACTCTGCACGAAATTTACGTTTTCGCCTTCGACGGGGAGTTCTATGAATAGACCGATGGAGCAGCGATGGGATCACCTCTATCACCAGCTTTAGCCAACATCTACATGGAAAGCTTCGAGACCACGGGCCCTGGACACAGCGACTCTCAAGCCGTAGTGTTGGTTCAGGTATGTGGATGATACCTTCATCGTATGGCCCCATGGATCGGACGCCCTGGGAAATTTCAAGGACCATCTGAACGGACTACACCCCAACATATAGTTCACGATGTAAATGGAGAAAGACAGTGCCCTCCCATTCCTGGACGTCCTCGTCAACCGCGAGACTGATGGAAGCCTGGGACACAGAATATACAGGAAGCCGACGCACACGGATCGCTATCTAAATGCCGCTTCTCATCATCACACAGAAGCAGGGAATCATCAACACCTTGGTGCACAGAGCCCGTCAAATCAGCGAACCGGAACACTTGGAGGAAGAACTTGTAACAATGCACCGTAATAATGTCTAAAAGCTCTAATGAACTTAGAGTGGCATTCCGCAATTGTTCTACGAGACCGCGACTGGTAACGTGAAACAGACGAGAACCCGATCCAAATGAGAAATTAGCCAGTGTACGCATGCACCGATGAAAGAATAAAACACGCTACACGTGCGCCTGACGTCACGCAAGCTGATAGGAATTCCCGAGTTATTCTTTTGCAAGCGGCACTACCGTGACGTAGAAGCTCCTGACGCCCACTTTCAAGAGATGGCAAGGTTGCGGGCTGAATTTGCACCCGCTACTACAGCTGACGTAGAGAAATTCGACGTCACACCGCCACCGATATCCCCTCCCTGGTTCTATAAAAGAGAAGACCGAAGCACTGAAGAGGATCAGAATTTTTCTGCTCTCATCCGACCTAGTAGTACCTGATCGACCGTTCCGACTTCGCCGTGTGATCAAACCGAAAGTAATTATTTTACCCCGTAAATATTTGAGTAAGTAACTTTGAGTAAGTACCCTACCTCGTTCGTATCAAATAAATTCAATCTGTTCATGCTGGGGAATTGGGAGTGCTGTCTATGAAGATCGATCGATTTTCCCATCCTGTGTGGCCCTAGCGCCTGTAATGGGACGATATACCGGTGGAAATCGATCGCATCCGGGTAATGGGCGGCTCCTGGTGAAATCTTAAGGTAGAACAAATTGATTATTTGCGACGGAGGAGCTAGCGGCGTTCCCCCCAGGCGATTGCACTCGCGTGCTGCGACGAGAATTGCCCGCCGTTCCCGTCTCGGCGTTGGCACCGTTCGGTGCTCCCACGAAATCTCCGAGACCCCGTAAATATTCAGAATTGATCACTCGGCGGACCGCAAGCGTTCTATCTGGACACTCCGTAAAAACCGTGTTTTATTTCCCCGTAAATATCTCGTATTTTTGTATATATTCCGATTTATTAACTTAATTCTTTTAAGAATACTCCGTGAGAACCGCATTTTATTTCACTGTAAATAATATCTCGTATTTTGTATATAAATTCTGTTTTTATCCATTCAAGTCTGTTTATTCAATTCTTTCAAATGTAAATAGTTAAATTAATAGAGTACCGTTTCATTTTCTTTCTGTTGTGTTATTCGACGTTTAGCAATAGTAACATAATATTTGGACCCACCCTTCTGCGACTACGAGCAAAAGGGTGACCAACGTATAAGTCTTACCTGACCGTAAATACAACCCAAGAAAAACGTTCATACGCGAACGATCCGACCAGCCTAAATATACAGCGTATCCCAATAAGTGATACCGAGGGGTACCGCTGCATATTTAGGGACTGCACCTAGAACGTCCAGAATTTGGCGTACGAAGTAAACCCAGACGAAATTTATCGTTGTATAAGTGACGTCCGAAATCCGGAGAAAGCAATCGTTGTATAAGTGGCGCCCGAGCAGGGACCGGTTGGTATTGGTTACTATTGTAGCGCACCGGAATTGGTCTAGAGTAAGTGTGTATTAGATTTTTTTTAGTTTGCTTTGTTCACAGCATCCGCAATGGATGAGGAAGAACATATGGTAGACCCAGAACGAGTAGAGGAGGAACAGGCAGCCGCTCCCCCGATACCCGCGGCCAGAGTTGCGTGGGTTTACCAATTAAATAAAGAGGAGCTAACCAGAGAACTAAGAAAATTTCACTTGGTACCGAGCGCCCGAATGGAAGGGATGAGAAGGAAGCTGGTTACCTTTTTAAGGGAAGGCTTCGCCGAGGAACCCGAAAGGGGTGCAGCACCAGCCGTTGCCGTCGTCAGGGAAGAAAAGAAACCGCCATGCGACGCTGTACGAAAGTGGAACCTCAGATATGACGGAACCACGGACCCGATTACATTCCTGGAACGCCTAACAGAGCTACAGGAATGTTACGGAACAGACCCGAGAGATCTATTGAAGTCGTTACCTGAATTATTAAAAGGCAAATGTTTACTATGGTACCGAAATAATAAAATTTTGTGGGAAACATGGGATGATTTTTTAGAAGAATTTAAACAGAATTATTATCCATCCCGGTACATGTCCGGGTTAGACGAAGAAATTCGCACTCGTACGCAGGGAATGCGAGAAACTGCGAAGGAATACGCCGTTTCTCTGATAACTTTAATAAGGCGACACGGTAAAATTTCGGCAGAAAACCAACTAGAACGTGTATATTTAAATCTCCGGCCAGAGTACAAAAAGTATATAAAAAGAAGCGAGGTCAATAGCATCTCGGATTTATTGAAACTAGCGTCAGAATATGAGGGGGTATTGCTAGAGTGTGCGTCCTATCGTCCGCCGCCTACACCCACACAAGCGTATGTATCGGAGACGGCCTGCGCTAGTCAGAAACCAGGAAAACAGAACAAAGGATATTTGGATCTAGTAACGGAGAAGAAACTAGACGCCGTCCCGGCACGAACAATCCCGGAAAGAGGAACCTATTCAAGGGCACAAATTTGCTGGCGCTGCGGCGAACAAGGGCACTGGAAGGAGAAATGCCGAGGCCCGCGAAAATTATTTTGCTCCTGGTGCGGGACGCAAGGGATCCTGACCAGAAATTGCTGCGGATTGCGAAACCAGGGAAACGAAACGAGTCGCCGGAAGTAAGGGGATCTTGTCGGCGACAGAAGCGACCCCAACCCCAACCGAGGACCGGGAGACCACGTCCAGAGAGCAGGAAAGGACAACCGAGTCACCGTCCAGCTACCAGGGATGGTAGGATTTATGTAAAGCTAAAAATTTTTGGGGAATATTTTCAGGCTTTAGTAGATACCGGCGCAAGCTGTTCCTACATCGGAACAAGAGTGCGCAACCACCTGGAAAACAACGGAATACGACCGAAGCCAGGCCAGGACAAGTTGGTCCGGCTGGCCAACAACCAGACCGTTCCCATTATGAATAACTATGAATTCCAATTTGCATATAATACGAGAGAAGTGAGAGGCGTGTGGGGATACCTGCAGCACCTCACCACCGATGTGGTGATGGGAATGGACCAATTGAGGGCCCTAGATGCAAGGATAGACCTTAGCAACAATAAAATGTGGCTCGGGGACCGGGAGATGCTCCTGAATCTCGAAGAAGGCGCTGGAAGCGAAATAGCCGGCATCACCCCGATAACCCAGGACTAGGAAAGAGAGCTGAATGAATTCCTGGAGAGAGAAATGAAAAAGTTTTCTACTCTCACGGGACCGACGACTCTCGTGGAACACCGGATACGCCTGAAAGAAGGGGAAGAGCCCCAGAAACAGCGCTACTACCCCCGGAATCCCGCCATGCAGGCGATAATTAACAGAGAAGTGGAAGACATGCTGAAGGAAGGCATAATAGAACCCTCGGATAGTCCTTGGAGTTCACCGGTAGTCCTGGTGAGGAAGCCATCCGGCAAGCACCGTTTTTGTGTAGACCTAAGGGTCGTAAACAAGAAATCCGTGCCGGACGCTTATCCCACCCCGTATATACAGGCCATCCTAGATAAATTGCGAGGAGCAAGGTATATCTCCACCATTGATCTGAAGCACGCGTATTGGCAGGTACCGCTCGCCAAAGAGAGCCGGCCAATTACCGCGTTCACCGTACCAGGGATGGGGCTGTTTCAATTCAAGGTAATGCCATACGGATTACATTCCGCACCAGCCACCTTCCAACGCCTTTTGGACAAACTGATAGGCGTGAAACTTGAACCGAGGGCTTTCGCCTACCTAGATGACATAATAGTAGTCAGTTCTACGTTCGAAACACATCTGGAATACCTACAGGAGGTGTTCAGGAGGTTACGGGCGGCAGGACTGCAGCCGCAACCCGAGAAGTGCGTATTCTGTCAACCGGAATTAAAATACTTAGGACATGACGTGAATCAAGACGGGATTCTCACGGACCCAGAGAAAGTGGAAGGAATCACGAAAATGGAGCCGCCGACTTGCGTAAGAGCACTTCGCCGCTTCCTTGGTATGCTGTCCTGGTATAGGAAATTCATTCCGTATTTTTCGGATACCGCCGCCCCTCTAAATAAACTGTTAAAGAAAAATACAAGGTTTGTTTGGACTGCGGAACAGAATGACGCTTTCGAGAAATTAAAAAGGGCACTTATTAGCGCCCCAGTTTTAGCTTGCCCCGATTTTAATGAACCTTTTGTGTTACAGACCGACGCCAGTGACGTGGGACTCGGAGCCGTCCTCAGCCAGGTCCAGGACGGCGTTCAGAGGCCTATAGCTTACGTATCGCATACTCTCACTGAAGCAGAGAGAAAAATTTCTACTACGCAAAACGAATTGTTGGCAATAATATGGGCTATAACTAAATGGAAACCCTATATAGAGGGGTATCATTTTACAGTTATTACCGATCACCGCTGCCTAGAGTGGTTAAACCGTTTGAAAAATCCGACTGGAAAGCTAGCGAGATGGGCTCTGGAACTTCAGCAGTATTCGTTTGATGTAAAATACCGCACGGGAGTTCTCAACCAGGTGGCCGACGCTCTGTCTAGAGCACCAGGAGGTGTAGAAAATCTGGCCGCAATAGCCCGAGTCGCCGACTGCAGTTGGGTACGTAAATTGCGGCGAAAAATCACCGGCGCTCCAGCACAGTTTGGAGAATACAAAATTCTAAATGATAAAATATATAAATGTTTCCCAGACGTTTTTTCCGAAAAAAATGCAGGTAGACGCGCCGACCGGTGGGTCTGGTGCGTACCTGAATCACAGCGCAAAGCAATTTTATTCGAATGTCACGACGATCCAGCGGCAGGGCATCTCGGAGTTGCTAAAACATATACGAGGGTGGCGCAATATTATCATTGGCCTGGGATGTTCCGAGATATAAAATTTTATATCAGGAAATGCGAGAGTTGCCAATGTTATAAAGTACCTCAACAACAACCGCTTGGGAAAATGAATTTTTCACGTCCCACTGACCCCTGGGATGTGGTCAGCGCGGACTTAATAGGTCCGTTACCCCGTTCATCCAAAGGACATATATTCCTGGCCGTGTTCCAGGACCGATTTACAAAGTGGGTGGAAATCCAAGCCCTTAGGAAAGCCACTGCACCTTCGGTCCTCCAAGCATTCAAGGAACGTATAGTATATAGGCATGGGCCACCGAAAATTTTAATTTCAGATAACGGAAAGCAATATGCTAACCGGATCTTCCAGGACATGGCCGCCGCTTTCCGGATCCGCCATCAGTTCACTCCCCCGTACACCCCACAGGCAAACCCAGTAGAGAGGGCCAACAAGGTCATCGGGAAGATGCTCGCCCAGTACAGTACCGAAAATCAAAAGAAATGGGATGTTTACTTGGCCGAGATGGCATTCGCCATAAACAGTGCCAAGCACGAGTCCACCGGATTCACTCCCGCTTTCCTAAATTTCGGGAGAGAGCTGACACCCCCAGGAGTGCAGAGAAGACTAGAAGTTCCTGGGGAAATGCCGGAAATGACCCCCGAGAAATACCGAAAATACATGGAGACGCTAGAAGACATATACAAGGTGGTCCGGGTGAACTTGGACAAAGCCTTTGTCCAGCAGAGTTACCATTACAACCTCCGAAGACGAGATTACCGTCCTACCGTAGGAGACCGGGTGTACCGACGCACCCATGTTCTCTCCGATGCCGCCAAGGGTTTTGCGGCTAAACTAGCCCCAAAATACGCCGGTCCGTTTGTGGTACACAAGATCGTATCCCCCGTCATAATCGCCCTGCAAGATGAAGAAGGAAGGGACGCTGGCCGAGCCCACGTGAAGGACGTGAAGCCGGAAGCAACCGAAACCGAGTAAGTACCCTCTCTTCTTTAACCATGGGCGTGTGCTTTTGTTTTAGCATAAAACCGGCCCCACCGTCCGAAACCCGCCAGTTCCGACATCATGAAGGTAGTGAAACAAAGTAAGCGAAGAAGAAGAGTGATTCGGCCCTGGGTGCCGCCCAGAGCCGCTCCGGCCAGTTTGGTAGTGCCTGGGCCACCACCTAAGACACCGTCACCTGGCCCCGACATGGGGGCGCTGGCCCAAAAGTTTGAAAAGTTGTTTGGATCCCCTGGATCACCAGCCCAGCCCGGAGGGAGCGAACTCACGGCGCAGTTCGCCCAGAAGTGGGCCCAGATCAATTCCCCGATCACCCCTCCTTACGAGGTGATGAACTACACCAGTCCACCGTTGCCGAAGACCCCTACCACACCCGAGAGGATCTACTGCCCGGTACTGAAGAGGCATCGTTATGTCTGTTCGGTGCCGAAAGAACTGATGCCGGAGAGTGGCGTCCGTACCCCAGGTCCCGATTTGGTACCCCTGGCCGGGAGAATGGGTCCTCCTAAGACACCAATTGTCCGACGGAGGCGGCCAAAAAGGGCCCGCGTGTTCATCCCAGGGGGAGGGTTTATACGAGTGAGAAGGCACGTCAAGAAACAACTAGGGATGTGAGAAGACTTCCAGGAAACATTACCGGACCGCGCTGAAAACCAGGCCTCCTTTTTCACCGAAGGAAGGGGGATGTGTAACAATGCACCGTAATAATGTCTAAAAGCTCTAATGAACTTAGAGTGGCATTCCGCAATTGTTCTACGAGACCGCGACTGGTAACGTGAAACAGACGAGAACCCGATCCAAATGAGAAATTAGCCAGTGTACGCATGCACCGATGAAAGAATAAAACACGCTACACGTGCGCCTGACGTCACGCAAGCTGATAGGAATTCCCGAATTATTCTTTTGCAAGCGGCACTACCGTGACGTAGAAGCTCCTGACGCCCACTTTCAAGAGATGGCAAGGTTGCGGGCTGAATTTGCACCCGCTACTACAGCTGACGTAGAGAAATTCGACGTCACACCGCCACCGATATCCCCTCCCTGGTTCTATAAAAGAGAAGACCGAAGCACTGAAGAGGATCAGAATTTTTCTGCTCTCATCCGACCTAGTAGTACCTGATCGACCGTTCCGACTTCGCCGTGTGATCAAACCGAAAGTAATTATTTTACCCCGTAAATATTTGAGTAAGTAACTTTGAGTAGTAAGTACCCTACCTCGTTCGTATCAAATAAATTCAATCTGTTCATGCTGGGGAATTGGGAGTGCTGTCTATGAAGATCGATCGATTTTCCCATCCTGTGTGGCCCTAGCGCCTGTAATGGGACGATATACCGGTGGAAATCGATCGCATCCGGGTAATGGGCAGCTCCTGGTGAAATCTTAAGGTAGAACAAATTGATTATTTGCGACGGAGGAGCTAGCGGCGTTCCCCCCAAGCGATTGCACTCGCGTGCTGCGACGAGAATTGCCCGCCGTTCCCGTCTCGGCGTTGGCACCGTTCGGTGTTCCCACGAAATCTCCGAGACCCCGTAAATATTCAGAATTTATCACTCGGCGGACCGCAAGCGTTCTATCTGGACACTCCGTAAAAACCGTGTTTTATTTCCCCGTAAATATCTCGTATTTTTGTATATATTCCGATTTATTAACTTAATTCTTTTAAGAATACTCCGTGAGAACCGCATTTTATTTCACTGTAAATAATATCTCGTATTTTGTATATAAATTCTGTTTTTATCCATTCAAGTCTGTTTATTCAATTCTTTCAAATGTAAATAGTTAAATTAATAGAGTACCGTTTCATTTTCTTTCTGTTGTGTTATTCGACGTTTAGCAATAGTAACATAATATTTGGACCCACCCTTCTGCGACTACGAGCAAAAGGGTGACCAACGTATAAGTCTTACCTGACCGTAAATACAACCCAAGAAAAACGTTCATAAGCGAACGATCCGACCAGCCTAAATATACAGCGTATCCCAATAAGTGATACCGAGGGGTACCGCTGCATATTTAGGGACTGCACCTAGAACGTCCAGAATTTGGCGTACGAAGTAAACCCAGACGAAATTTATCGTTGTATAAGTGACGTCCGAAATCCGGATAAAGCAATCGTTGTATAAGTAACTAGCGCATCTGAAGACAGCCCTAAGGAAGAATGGATATCAGGAAGAGCGACCAACGGCAAGAGGAATCAGAAACCTACATTGTGACGGCCTACCTTCCGTACATAGATGGATGCACGGACAAAATTGGACGCCTTCTCAACAGACACAAGATCAACGTGGTGTACAATCCGCCTGGAAAGATTACTGCAAGTTTCCCTAGGACAATAGGAGAGTAGAAGGAGCATCAAGGACCAGGAGTATACAGCATCCCATGTATCTGCGGTAAGGAATACGTCGGAGAAACGAAGAGACACATCAGCACGAGGCTACAAGGGCACAGGAGGGACGTAAGGAACCAACGGGCGGACAAGTCAGCAGTTGCGGAACACTCCTCTTTGCCAGGACACGAGATTCGTCTCTAGGATGCTAAGGTGCTAGCGAGGATTCCCAATTTCTGGCCCAGACGGATCAGGGAGGCTATAGAGATCTTCAAGAGACCCAAACTTCAACAGAGATGGAGGAATGTATCTACCGGTTACTTGGAAATCACTGTTCCGTGAAAACGTCGCGCTTCAGTGATTACCGACGAGTATAAATAGTCACCTGCGATAGATTTTCAGTTTCAGAGTAGCTTCTGAAGAAGACTCCGATATGCGAGTCGAAACGTCAAGTGTTAATTTTAATTTTAGGGTTACAGATTACCAACGACGACGTGGCAACCAGCCCGGAACCAATTATTCCATGGACAACGGTCACGAAAGCCTTAAGAAGAAATATTTTATGCTTTCGCATTTATCTGAGAAGTAAAAGCACTGCATAAAATTTATGCAATTGTCACTGAAGGCTGTTATGTGCTTGACATGATGGGGAAGAGTATTCACAAATTTTAATAGACTGGATGCAATTTCCCGACACCCTTGAGAAGCTTGTTATTCATGCCATGTGTACATTTCCAGTGGCAAGATTGTGTATACATACATTGAAATTGTATGTCCATAACTGCCTGCAGTAATAGACTTTAGAATTCGTCACAAATTTGCAGTAAAACACAATAACGTGATCACACTATGATTGCAAACGGCATAGTCGCTTGGTGGAAAAGGGATGCAAGTTATATGAATAAGTTGTTAATAATAATAATAATAATCTTTATTTAGCATAATATTTGCTACATATACCAACAATTCATAGAAGCGTTCCCTTTTACAAACCCACCCATACACATAACATAGCATAACTATACATTTACACATATATACGTTTCATGGACAACCGCTGCAAAAGATCTGACATTAGGTAACGATTTTATATATTCAGGAAGAGCATTAAATAAATGCAAACCCTCGTACAGCAATGATTTTTGTAGTGCACTAGTTCTTACAAATTCTGTATCATAATCATTCTTATTCCTAGTCGAATATCTGCGGTCTCTTCTGGTTATAAAAACTGAAAGATGTTCATTCATTTCATAGTTATTTATCATTTTATAAATAAAAATTAAATTACACTTTTGTATATATTCTGTTCTACGGTTATAAACCTTAAACATTTCAGCATATCGACAATATGAGTATATCTGTCACAGTTTAATATTATGCGCATACACTTGTTCTGTAAAACTTGTAACTTATGGACCTCCTCCTTTGTACAAGACAAAAGAAGTGAAATACAGTATACAAAATGAGGACGTATAACAGAATTATAAATTAGCATTCTGCACCATTGAGACACACCATTCGATATCCTTCTAAAAAATCAATCTCTTTCCAATTTTCTTGCACATACAATCTGCATCGAAAAGTTCAAATGTCGATCCATAATAATCCCTAAATATTTGATATGTTTTACAAATTCCACCCTATTACGAGTATTATTAATTTTTACAACTTGTTCACTAGATATATACCTATCTAATCCTTTTTTAGAAGCTATGACCATACATTTCGTTTTCTCGGCATTGAGTTTCAATCGATTTAAATTTAGCCATTTTTGCAATAACAGGAGTTCACCATTCATAGTTTGCGTTACTCTTGTGACGTCATGATCTGATACAGTTATTAACGTATCGTCTGCAAAGAGATTTACCCAAGCGTTTTCAAAGTATAAAGCAATATCATTTATATTTATACATATTATAAATAGGAGGGGCCCCAAACTACTTCCTTGGGGAACTCCATAATTGCTCTCTATAGGTATTGATAATTTACCTTCCACTATACGTCTTCTATCACTCAGATAATCCGCCAACCACTTCAACGCCCCACCCTTAACACCATATAGTTCTAAGCTCGTCGCAAGTCCACAAACACACCCAATGTAATTTTACCCTCGCTCATGTTCTTCCTCCATTTAGCGCACGTTAATTGCAAAGCACCCTCACACGATCGCCTGGACCTGAAGCCGGATTGTCCTTGATACAAGAGTTTATTTTTTTCAAAATATTCACCAAGCTGCTCGCGCACTACCATTTCTAAAACTTTGCCGACTGCCGACAATAAGTTTATTGGTCTGCAGTCTGAAGCATTTGTTGGCGCCTTTACTTTTGGGATTGTAACGATTGTACTCATTTTTAGCCTTGCTGGAACAGTTCCGCATCTCAAAGAGGCATTAATTAAATTTAGTAGCGGGTACCCTATAACTTCGAATAGCTTTTTCAACAGTTTGATCCCCTGCAAACAGTCACTTGTAGCTTTGTTTTTAAAGCCAAAAACAATTTTTCTTAATTTATTAAAAGTTATCGGTTTGAAGGATTCAAAAGAGCAAATCGTTTTTTCAATCAAATTGTCTTCAATACCTGCCGCAACTCTATCTATACTGTCAACAATACCTTTAATGCTACTCTCATAATACTCGTTGAAATTGTCCTCACGCGGTTCATTATTATTTTCAAATATAACCTGATTAATAGTTTTGAATTTCTTCTATCACTGCCCAATATGACTTTTAGGGTGTCCCACATTTTCCTTGAATTTCCTTTACAACGATATATACTATTTTCATGAAACTGTTTTTTTCCTTTCTATTTAACGCAGTACATGTATTCCTGTTTATTATATAGTTATCCCAGTCTTCTTGTACTTTGGTGAAACAAAAACGCTTGTACGACATATCTCTGTCCATCTGTGCCTTCCTTACCTTTTCATTGTACCATCTGGGCTTAGCAGTCGCGCGATTTATTTTTTCCTGAAATGGTGCTATCGTGTCCACCACTCTTTCAATTTCACCAATAAAGACATCATAGATACGCGTCACATCCACGCCGTCATACCCCCATTCCGCAGATATCAGTTCCTTTTTATTTTTTCAATGTTCTCCTGATAAAGATCCTGAAATCTAATTTTCATCTTGCCTGGAATATTTCTATTTATTGTGTCGGAGGTTAAAGTCGTTCCTATGATTTCGTGATCAGTGATAGCCCTATAGTTCCCTTTTTATTTTTTCAATGTTCTCCTGACGAAGATCTCTAAATCTAATTTTCATTTTGCCTGGAATATTTCTATTTATTGTGTCGGAGGTTAAAGTCGTTCCTATGATTTCGTGATCAGTGATAGCCCTATAGTTTCTTGGAAGAGGTATCAAACTATAATCATTCGTTATAATTAGGTCGATAATAATAATAATAATACTTCTTTATTTCAAATAATTCCATATACATGTGACAAAAAATAATACACACATACAGTCACTAAGTGAAATGACGTCAACAACACTACTTCTACATAATCTACCACTTTGCCTCAAGATATTCCTTGAGACTGTAAGGCTCCAGATTTATGAGAATTTTTCTAGTTTGGGATCCAAATATTTTTCGATTATCATCTTAATATTTTTTGGTGATTTATTAAAAAATTTTATACATGCATATGATGGACTCCTCTCAGTCAATGACAGCCTGTGAATAGGAAAACTCAGATCCACAGTTCGAGTACCATAGGAACAATTTGTGTTGTTAATGGTGAATCTCTCTTTGTGTTTATGTTGAAACATTAAACATTCATACACATACAAAGCATAAATTGTGAAGATGCTATTTCTTCTGAAAACGTTCCTGCAACTTTCTCCATGCTTCATACTGTGCATGATTCTGATAGTTATTTTTTGAATGACGAAAGCCTTCTCCAAGTTCTGGCCTACACCCCAGAAAATGATTCCATACCTTACAATAGCCTCAAAATTTGCATAATATACAACCTTCAACTTCTTCCTGTCCATATACTTTGAGATTGTTCTTATTGCGAAACAGGCCTTACCTAATTTTCCCACCACATACTCGGTGTGTTTACGCCATGACAAAAACTCATCAATAAACACTCCTAAGAATTTTGTGTACTCTACAATCTCAAATGATTCCGCGCCTACATCTCTTTCCTGTACTTGTTTGTAGTAAAAACTACCATCTTAGTTTTGTCTTTATTTAATATTAGTTTGTTCCCATCAAACCATCTCTTCGTACAGCCAAATGCATCACTCACCCTTTCAGTTAGTTCATTTACATCTTTGGCTCCCACTACCAAATTTGTATCGTCTGCAAAATTTACAATTTTGTATTCACTGGCTGATGTTATTTTGTTTAGATCATTCAAGAATACTATAAACAAAATCGGTCCGATCACACTACCTTGCGCGATCCCCATAGAACTTTCCAGGATATCAGATTTTATGATTTCTTTGTTTTTAATTATTTCCACTCTTTGCTTTCTATTAGAGAGATATGATCGCAACCAATCATTCGCATGTCCTCGCACTCCATAATGCTCCAGTTTCTCCAGAAGATATTCTCTGTCAATTGTGTCATATGCTTTAGAGAGGTCTAAAAATATACCTAACGTTATTTTGTTATCTTCTATAATTTCTAATATTTGTTGGGTGAAACTGAAAATTGCTGTTTGGGTTGATCTCCCTTTTAGATATCCATGCTGATTCTCTGAGAACATTTCATTATCATGAAAAAAAACTTAACAGCCTTGCACACACAGCCAACTCAAAGATTCTAGAGAAACTGGGAAGCAAACTAATTGGTCTATATACTTGGGCCGCCGAACAGACGGAGTGATCACCCTGCAAGAACGTGCTCTAGGCGGGACCACTATCAATTTAGGACAACCGAACCACAGTGATGCGCTTTCTTTAGACCCAACGAAGTCGCATCACTCCAATTCGGTCGTCATAAATTACTATTGGCCCCGCTAGAGCACGTTCTTGCAGGGTGATCACTCCGTCTGTTCGCCGGCCCAAGTATAGTTCTCAAACTGATTTTGGTCGCCTTTTTTAAATAATGGTTTGATACGAGCCAGCTTTAACTGATCTGGGAATATCGCTTGTTTAAAGGAATTATTTAATAAGTAGGATAAAATAGAACTAGTTTCACCTATTGACATTTTTACAGTGCTTATGGGTATTTCATCGTCACTACTACTGAATTTATTTTTTAGAGAAGTCGCCAAGGTTAGAATTTCTTCAGGTGTTGTAGGTCGCAACCACATGGATCTGTTATTTCTATTAATGTTAGAGTAAGTAAAAGGCACATGTGGTAGTTTTGTTAATAAATCAATTACATTTTCATTAAAATATTTGTTAAACTTATTTGCTATGTCTTTGGGGGTTACCCTTTATCACAGAGTTGCTTATATAAGCAACTCTGTGCCCTTTATACAGCATTCATTCATTTTCGTTGGTTTACCACTAAGGTTATTACAGATTGACTATACGGTTTTATTTTTATTATCAGACTTCCTAATTTTATTCTGAAAATAAACCTTTTTTAGATCAACAAGAGATTGATCATACTTTTGGTTTCTATATACAAATCTCGATAATTACCGTTAACTTTACTTAAAACTACTAAAGTGCCTAATCTTTTCTTAATTTCTAAGACTTTTGGATCACTGTATACATTTTCGGTCTTACTTTTGACAATAGTTCGTTTCGAAGGGAAACATTCATTAAAGAGCGCATGGAAAACAGATAAAAACATTTTCCATTGTTCGTTCACATCTTGCTGGTTAACATTTAACACAATTTCCCAGTTTTGTTCCCTTAATCTAAATAAAAAAGTCTGCTTAGCCTCCACTAAAGAATCTTCGAATTTTTACCTCCTGTTTACCTTGACAACATTCCTGAATCACTAATTCTTGTGCTTTGTGGTCTGATATATGCATGTCGAATACCGAGCTTTCCCACAGTTTCATATTGGTAAAAATATTATCAATGCAGCTTTTGGTATTAATCGTCACTCTTGTAAATTAATTTATTGTCTGTTTTAGGTCAAAGGAATCCATCAGACTCCTAAACTCTGATTTATGTTGGTTTCAGTCTTGAATTCAATGTTATAGTCCCCACACAAGACTATACACTTTTTTTCAACAAAAATTTCTGTTAGTATATTTTCTAGCTTATATAGAAAGTTAGTTATGTAACCGTTTGGTGGTCTATAAATACTGATCACTATACTCACTCTCCCTCCCAATGTACACTCAACTGCTGCGCATTCAATTTCACCGGGCTCTGATGATTTTTCAATTTTCTTTATTGGTTTACCGCTAATTGAACAATGCAGATATATTGCCGATCCCCCATGACCGCCCTCATGCCTGCTATAGCTTGATATCAACCTGAAACCCCTTATTGGCAGACATCCAAGTTGACTTAGGGTTTTCCAATGTTCCGAAATACAGAGAATTTTGCATGATAAGGGCGGAGGAAACATTCGTAACCCTAGTATCGTTTGTGATGATCTGCTTGCACCCAGCAGATCTGCCTACAGATGGCAGCACAGGTTGAGAAATCCCTTATATCCTTATACCTCCAAAGAAAGAGCACCTTTTTCTGTTATCCTAAACACTTAACCCTTTTATTTTAAATTTGTCACTTATACCCCTTGGCTTCTAGAGTCCTCAAATATGAAAAACTTTGTGATATTTCACTGAGGTGAACGACCCCATCGGTGTGTTCATTTCCATTGATTTAATGTTGCAGAATCACCGAATATAATTGTAAATAATTCAAATAACAAAGTTAGTTTTTTAAAATGAAATACGTAACAGTACTTAAGGTGTTGCACAAATGCTGATGCATCACAGACTTTGAAAGATCGTTCACAATTTCTGTTGCTTCTTACCAAAAACTGCCGATATATAACATCTGCACCGATGACAGTCAATTCAGTACCTTACAAATAAATACTTTAAAAGTAAATAACCATTAATTTATTTTTAAAATACAGCATCTACTGACAACATAAATTTGCAACCATAATTCATTTGAAGTTAAATTGTATTTCGACTACACATGCTAAATACATTTTGACTCGACAGTAAAGTTTTCAATAAAAATATAAATCGCCTAAGACGAAGTGGGTGGTGGTGGTGGCGGAGCTGTTAGTAAGCTTGTAACATCTATCCCAGGTGGTGGTGGAGGTGGGCAATTTGCAGGCGGCCAACCAAACGGTGGTGGAGCCTGCCATGGTGGCATGGCTGCAGATGTAATTGAAGGCGAAGTTGCCCCTGCACCTGGGGGAGGTGGCTGAGCGTTTGTATTCATCCACGGCATCATCTGAGGTGGACTTGAAGCGCCCGGTGGCAGAGGTGGAGGCATTATTCCAGGTGGTCCAGGTTGCCACTGCATATTTGCTGCTGTCATCCAAGGAGGTGGAGGCATAGCTGTCATACCATTAGGCATGGTCATGGTCGTCATACTTGGCATCATTGTGGTAGTGGTAGCCATTGGAGCAGGCATTAGTGGCCGTGGTGCCAGCTGAGGATCAAACATATTTATGCCACCCAGAGGCTTACGCATGACTTGATTGGTGGCACCACTCTTTAAAAATTCAGGTGGTGGACCTTCGCCTAACTCTGCCATTAATGACATATACTCTTCATCAATTTTTGCTTTATCGCCTGGAAGAGGTGGGCCACCTTGTCCTGGGCGTTTCTGACGACAATCTTTGGCTATATGTCCAGCAGCTCCACAACTCGAGCAAACGATATTATTTGTAACATTTGGTTTATCAGGACACTGAAAATTTATTTCACTTAAACTAAGTAAATGGTACAACTAAACTGAAATCTTACCAGCCAAGACTTATGATCTGTAGCTCCACAATTATTACATCGCAATCCATCATTTTCTCGGAGTGTTCCATTCAGCTGTGCTAATTCTCTTAGCTGCATCCGCCGTAGATCATTTTGATTTTCTGGAACTTCCACCCCTTGCCTAATAACTTCTTTAATCTGAAAAACAAGCCGAAATATGTTATTGCATGAATTCATAGTGCTTTCAATTAATTTCGCAAGTAGTGACGTAGTTCCAAACAAACAAACCCTCAATTTTGCAAATAAAGGTTTAAAAAATAATAAATAGTTAATGATGAAGATTCTATACGTATACGAAAAATGCTGCTACCTTCAAAATAACAATTTGAGATAGGTTTTTCATTATTTACTTCATTAATAACAATTTGAGTTAGGTTTTTCATTATTCACTTCATTTTTTTTAATACTTCGTACATTTTCTATTTCAAATTGTTAGTTTCAAAATGTAGGTAACAGAATATTTCTATCACCACGTATTTTATTTATTACTTTTTTAAACTTTTTCTTGCAAAA
This sequence comes from Xestobium rufovillosum, assembly GCA_963966045.1. Lineage (NCBI taxonomy): Eukaryota > Metazoa > Arthropoda > Insecta > Coleoptera > Ptinidae > Xestobium > Xestobium rufovillosum. Next base: position 38,177,190 of record OZ014494.1, on the reverse strand, counting down.
TAAACGTGAAGTGTCATTTATTTCCAGAATCAGGAAAGGCTTAAAAACGCCCCATCAACGTTCCAACGTATAATGGACAACATTTTACGCAGTTTGCAACATGAAACCTTGTTTAGTTTTCCTTGACGACATTGTCATATATTCAGTTTCCCTGCAAGAGCATACTATGTATTTAGTTAAGACAAGTTTTCGACAGACTCAGAGTCTAATTTCAAAATTCAGATAGTCAAATCAGAATTCTTACGAATGGAAGTTCAGTATTTCGGACATGGTGTATTACTCAAAAATCAAAGTCATGCTACACTTTGAGTAATTAGCCAGGCGTTAAAATATTGCACAAATTGTGTCTTCCAATTACTCATTTATTTGAGTTTGCATTTAGTTCCTATTTATTTTAGTCCAAGAGCCAGCAACGCTTTCGTTACGTTATTTTTAATCAGACTAGAACTTCAACGACGAATCCCTTGCAACGTAGTAACAAGGGAATCAGAAGTCTGGCAGCCGTCCGAGGGTGGCTTTCGCGCCTCTAGCATTTTTAAGGGCGAGAAAAAAATTTAAAATTACATTATTATAATCATTATGGCACTTCGCAATATTAAAGTTAATACTATTTTAAATCAATAAAAAAAATGCCAGACGAGTGAGTGGGTGGAAAGTGGGTGCCAGAGGGGGATAAAAGTGAGAGGTTCTATGCAAGGGCCCAGCGTACGGAATCTAGTCGACCACATTATCATTCCCTGGTCATGGGTCACCATGGAAACGTTATATTATGTGATGACAGTTTGTTTGCGATTTTGGAGATGCACAGTTGTGTTTGAGTGCAATTTGATTCGCCCCTTTAACCCCCTCTGGCGCACACTTTCCACCCACCCACTCGTCTGGCATTTTTTTTTATTGATTTAAAATAGTATTAACTTTAATATTGCGAAGTGCCATAATGATTAAAATAGTGTAATTTTAATTTTTTTCTCACCCTTAAAAATGCTAGAGGCGCGAAAGCCACCCTCGAACGGTTGCCAGACTTCTGATTCTCTTGTTACTACGTTGCAAGGGACTCGTAGTTGAAGTTCTAGCCTTATTCTCTATGGTGTAACGAAATCCGTTGCTAGCTCTTGGACTATTTCTTTCATACATTTTTAACTAATTTTGTTTTATTTCGTGTCACTATAATAAATTAATATGACAAATGTTTCATTTTTTCTCGACAGGTGTACAAAATAAACTATAGAGTCACAGATACGCTTTGCAGTGCATAGTGAACGGTATATATCCGAGGGTTTTGATCTTCCAAGCAACGTAATGCGCAATCCCGACCAACTAGGGCCTGCCTATGCACTCACCATGTGTATTTGCGCCACGACTTTATGTTTGATGTTTCGTTTTTATACTGGACTAAAAAACCTAGTAGTCTGGCAATTCTGTGGGTACTAAGGCACTCATGTATTTTGAATCGGGTACCTGGGTCCACTTTCCAGTTCATAGACATGGACGATGACAAGAAACCAGGAGCAAAAGATTCTAGCTAGAAATGGATGCTTTCAAATGGTCTGGATATCAAGATGCATTTTTACTTAAAAATTTCAAATGGAACACCTGTATAGTATTTCCATATTTGACAACCACTTTACTAAGCTTTTGATTGATGTAGATATTGTTAGGTCTGCGACTGACGGTTTCGGTAGAATTGAAAATTGAACTTTAAAATGTAGTAATTTGACCGGTAGTTTATTCGTTTCTCATATATTTTAGCGCACAGAACACAAAATATGATTTCAATTTTGTTTCTGGAAGTTGATTTCACATTGGGACAAAAAATTTCATCGCCAGATTGCTTTTTCATGGTCATATTCTTAAATAAATGGTAACTTATTAAACCTATGTATAAATTGAAACAAGGAGTGCTATGGAAGAAAACCGTGCTTTCAAGAAGTAATCTTGAAATGAGATTTCTTGTGCCGGTGTAAACTCTGTGTAAGCATCTTTCCGAGTTTTAGGTGGCAAAATGGGGGAGATTTCCAAAAAATGGTACAAAATTACAGCAAAAATCTCAATTCTTAAAGTTCGATCTTTATTTCTGCCTAAATTATCAGTCGCAGACCTGCCAATCTGCATCAGTCAAAACCTTCATAAACTGGCTATCAAACTTGCAAATAATTTACGGGGTGTTCCATTTAACATTTTAAAGAAAAGCTCAATTTTGTGTAGTGCTAGCAAAATCGGCAGAAATGTAAAATCGATTTTTGAGAAAATCAATTTTGGAAAAAAATAGAATACATAATCGACAATAGAGAGAAATCGATTTTGAAAGTCAATTTTAATGGAGTCGATTTTCGAATCCATTTTGAAAGTTGATTTTGGAATTGATTTTTAAAGTCGATTTCGAAATCGATTTTTAAAGCCGATTTCAGATTCAATTTTTAAAGTCGATTTTGGAATCGATATTTAAAGTCGATTTTGGAATCGATTTTTAGAATAAATTTTTGAATCGGCTTTTATAGTCTATGTTAAAATGGGCTTTAAAATTTGATTTGAAAACCGATTTTGAATATAAAGTTAACAAGATAAGAGTGACAGGCCAAACTACAAATCCAGTTTCCGTAGAAGTAGGGATGCAACGTTTAAACGTTTAAACGTTTAACCGCCCGTGTGGACACTATCCGTTTAGGAGAACGTTTAAACGCAAAGCAGATAAAATTTAGGTATCAGTAAATTCAGGTAAACAAAGCCGAGGCTAGTGCTGGGCGCGCACCGCGTATAATGGAAAAAGCGACGCGGCCGTTTAAATATTGCAAAACCGTCTTGTACTTTTCAAATTATTGTTTGCATCCCTTTGAGGACTTTCGCCGCCATCGCCGCGGCCATCGTTCAACGGAATATATATTATTTTATGATTTTATAACCCAACTTTCAAACGACGTTTGATTTTCTAATTATTAACGTTTCAAAACACTACTTATTGAAATATTGGTAAGTTTCGCGTAGGGTGCGCGTTTAAACGCCGTTTAAACGTTTAATATATGCGTTTAAACGTTTACGAAAAATCGCTAAACGTTGCATCCCTACGTAGAAGGAAACTGATCTCATCCAATTTATCTTAGTAGTTAACAAGATAAGAGTGACAGGCCAAACTACAAATCCAGTTTCCGTAGAAGGAAACTGATCTCATCCAATTTATCTTAGTAGTACATCTGCTTCCTTAAAAGTTATGGGCCTTTGAAGAATGAAGAACAATTTTTTATTTCATGTTTTCATTATTTCTGGCATTCTGGCACGCTTTTGCAGTTATTTTAGTGAAACTTGGTATAGGAAGGATTTTTGTGTAGCTTAAAACATAACTTGGTTTGGTACGTAGCACGTGAACATCCTGTATACATCAAAATCGGTGCTGGCCGATATATTCGCTCTGCTATTGGTTGTTGGTCGGAGGTTATTAATATCCCAATAGTGTTTATTATTTCTAATCGGTACTAAAACCTGACCTCGGGGCGTAGGCATGACATCATGTCACGAACCGCGGCAAGTTTCATTCGCCCAAATCTCACAACGCCTGTATTACACCTTTGAAATTAAAAGTGTACAATAAATTGAAGAGGTTTGGACGTTTTGGTATACAGGGGATGTCCCAAAACGTTTTACACAGATTATAGCTCCAAAACTATAACAGATAACGAAATTTAACAAAAACCACTTTGTAGTGTTGATGAAGGAGTACACAACTCGAAGAACGTAACCACACCCGGGGCTGCCGCCTCCGACATACCGCCCCTAATTATTTTTTTAAATAGCACCCTGTATATTCTGTGAAGGACCATGACGAATTCAAATTCTCTACCTAACATTGTTTTTGAAATTTAAAATTGACCCATCAATGGCGGAGAAAACAGATTTTTTTTAGGGTTTCGCAAGACCAAGACAAGACGAGACTTACACCAGTCTTGGTATTGGTCTTGCATCCTCGTATTGGGCTTGGTCTCGGTCTTGGTCTTGAAACCCAAGACCAAGACGAGAACTACATAAGTCTTGGTCTTGGTGTTGTCTTTTCTTGGTCTTGTTTGGCTTTTATGAGAGTACGAGAAATTTACGAATTTCAATGTTTCCACACCCACTTATAAGGGGAGATAGTTAAAAAATAGGGAGTGACTACTGAACAGTCCGACCGCATGCGCATTACAGAATGTAGCCCATATTTGGCATTTTGGAAGTGTAAAAAAAAACTAAAGCTGAGAGAACGCTTTTTTAAAACAGACCCTTCACTTGCCCTTTCGCACCAGACACACGCATTTTTTGGCAAAAAGATGATGTAGAAACAAGCAAAAAATGCGGACCCGTGCGGGCGCAGAACTCGTGTAGCCGTAGGGGAACAATATGGCAGCTCTGTACTATACCCGAACACCCACCGAGATTGTTGGCGATGTCTTTCAATAACGAATTACTTAAACGTCATTTTACTGATATTGTGTAATGTGTTAATCGACCGTCCTGGAACAAAATTTAAAAGTAACCGGTGGACGGTTCAGTATTCACACCCTAAAAAATAAGATGTCCTATTTCATATTTGCATAATTTCATGATTTTTGGTTCGGAAAATGATAATTCAATAAGTTGTACAGTTGACTGAATATAACTTTTGTATTTAGTTCATGGCTGTACTAAAACTTGATATTTTGTGTTTTGCCGGAGTCAATTGAGATTTTGCATCTAATTCGTTCGTGGACGTTGAGTGGTTTCAAAAAATAATAGGTATTAATTAAAAGTAGTATTAAGAACAATATACCTACTGCGTTATATTGAAAAAAAAATTTTGTTATGTTGGAAAAACACGGAAAAACACCTTATTTTTATTTTGGTTTTTGAACAATAAATATTATAATATCTTTGTAGTTTCTTAATTATTATATTTACTTATTGCCTAAAAATTGTATTCCTTGAATTTAATTGCAGTTGTCAAACATATTCTAAAATATCAAGACCAAGACTTCCCAAGACTCTTGGTCTTGGAGGTTTAGTCTTGGTATTGGTCTTGGATCATTTGTTAGTCTTGGTCTTGGTCCAGAATTCAAGACCAAGACAAGACAAGACCAAGACTTTTCTTGGTCTTGTGAGAAACCCTAATTTTTTTATTTATGTTAAAATCGGTCATGGAATTATTAACATTTATTGGAACTGATAAGCAAATGACTACCGGCTACAGCCGTAAATGTCGAAGTTAATTTGAGTTTTGTGTTGTGTTCTGAAATGCCTGCTTTATTTATTCCATATGAGTATGTGGACAAGAGGCATGTAGAAGAAATTTATTGCCCACGTTAGAAATGTGTGTTGCTGCAGAAGGACTTCAATTTGAACATTTGATCAACTGGTTACATTATCACATTATTAGTTTAACTTATTTTAAACTTTTTCTTTAATAGTTTTAATAATTCCATGGCTAACGTAAAAATAAATAAAAAGTCTGTTTTGATGGGCCAATTTTTATTTCAAAAAAATTTTGGATAGAGAATTTGATTCTTTGTCATATTCCTTCACGGAATATACAGAGTGCTATTTGAAAAAAATAAATGGGGTGGTTTGTCGGAGATGGCGGCCCCCGGGGGTTGGTTACGTTCTTGGGGTTGAATACTCCTTCATCAACACTACAAAGTGGTTTTTGTTCAATTTCGTTATGTGTTATAGTTTTGGAGCTATAATCTGTGTAAAACGTTTTGGGACATCCTGTCAAATTTACTATCATTTACCACGATCAGGGCGAATCTCCAAGTTATGGTCAATTGTTTATTGTATTGTTGATCCTAGCGAAATGACAACAAATCGTTCAAATAACAATAATGAAGCGGATGTTGAATTGTTACAAAGCCTCGATAAAAGTATGCGGGATAATAACGCATTTGCCCAATCTTATCGGGTGATGCACAAAGAGGTGAAAAGACAAGAGTTGTACAATAACGAAGCCTGTCCTGAAATGCTACTGCTTTTCACACTAAAGCCTGGCATAAATCGTAGAAGATTTAACTTTCAACAGGTCAATGAAGTTGCTGTTGTTTTTTCTACTACTGCTGATGGTGAGATTCTAGAATCATATGTTACTATACGCAATCAAAATTCTAAAGAACTGCAATGCCTAAGTTCAATGGATCCAAATGTGGAGCCATGGATTTATCCATCATTTTATCCTCACGGTACCCAAGAGTGGCATCGCAATTTAATGAAAGTAAATAGTAAGAAGAGTGTTTCGAGAACAGCTTATATTAAGTTTCGAATGACCGTTCGTAACGAATTTAACGCGTTTCTACGAGGAGGTTGGTTATTTCAACAGTGGCTTGTAGGTAACTAAGTTAAAATTGAAAAGGACAGATTAATATAGGTACAATTATTATTACATATTATCATTATTATGTTGTTATATTTTAATATTTTAATTATTACTTTATATTATTTTACTATTGTATTATTTCCATTAGCTATATTTTTATAATAATATGCAAGTATTTTTTCTCTTTATGTAACAATATTTTTCAACATTGTCAATAAACTATATCTTCCAACAGAGCACAATGTATCTTTCTATTCTTCTTGTCATAAGTACTCCCGCATTTAGATATGATTTCAGGTGAACACACATGAGCCCGATATTTTTATCCCATCAAAATAATATTTAAGGGGATAGTGCACCCATACATTTACGGCACCTTCGTAGTTCTGCTCTTGCAAATCATCGGATTAAAATATTTTCTATTTTTTTGTCCCTACTTATCAAGAAAGAGTTACTCTATGAGCCCTACCAATATTTTGAATATATTTAAATATTTAAATAGTTTAATAATTATTTAAAATAAGTGAAATAATTACCCACATTCTCGACCGGTTTTGGCTTATTAAATGTTAATGATATGTAAAGTCCTTGGTAGGGCTCATTCTTGGTAGTTTTATCTGATTCAAAAAAAGAATCGTTAAGATTGGATGAATAGTTTTCACACAGGACCGGAAATACAAACTCATGTTTTCCCAAAATTCTTTGGAGTAAAATGCTATTCAAAGAAGATGGACTCCCCACCCTGACCTCAAAACGCATGGCGTAGTACGTAGCGTATTAGACCGTCAATGTAGGGGAAGTAAAGCCTATAATTTATGAGTGTTTATTTTCTCCTTTCAAGTTCTTTTAGAATTGGCAAACGGAATACCCCAAGCATTTTAATTTTTATAAAAGGGCATTTTCTTGAAACAGGTATTTACATTTACAACTAAAATTAGATTTGGCGATGAGAAATATAAAAAAACGTAAGAAGTCGAGACGTTATCCTTCTAACCCTTATCCAAAACGGAAATGCAGGTCTGTATGGAAATGTGTGTTTTTAAATTGTTGTATTTTCAAAATTCTTTTTTTTTAATTATGATGATGCACGATAGAAGTAAACGGAAAATAAACGAAAACAAGAAAATGCGCAACCGAAAAATATGTAAAATTTTGTAGTAAAAGACGATGTTGAGCAATGGTATACCTACCTACCCATTATTTTTATGTTTATTGATTGATTACAATTTATTCATCATCATCGCCATAAGGTTCCCAGTCCGAAGACTGTTTGGACGCGTACCTCCATCCTTTCCTATCCTGAGCCAACCTACGCATTTCCCCAAAAGTTGAACATCCTACACCCCTAACTATTTGAGAACAGTAGTATAATCTGGGCCTACCCATACCTCTTTTTATTCCTATCTCTGACTAGTAGTATGTCGCGAACTATTCCATCGTGTCTTAGGTGTCCTACCATCCTACCATCCTACCATCCTCTCTCCTACTCTTTATTGTCTTCCACACCTTTCGCTTTTGCCTAACTCTTTCTAATACCTCTATCCCTATTGCTAACCTTATCTATCCACGATATCTTTATCATGCGTCTGTAGCACCACATTTTAAACGCTTCTACTCTTTTTCTCTTTCTGCTTCTCCTATTGTATGCCGTACTCCATACGTATACGTGGGAAGTTAAACTGATAGTTCTAAAATTTTCGCACTTATCCGCGCCTTTCCGTTTTGGCAGAGCGACTATGATGTTCCTTTTGTAATCTTCTGGAATCTCACTTACATATCTCGTATATACGGCTAACTAGTTTAAATAAACGCTCTCTTACCTCTTGACCTGCACACTTTAAAATCCCTGCCTGCAATCCGTCTACACTTGGTGCTTTACCGTTTCTAATGCTAGCTCAAACCCTTCTCTTATTATAGGACAGCCTATAGGTATTATCACCCTGTACACTGATTTAATTTTCTAATATATTTCCTAGTTCTTGTCCCGCATATAAGATTCCCAAATATTCCTGCCACCTATCCGCCTTTTCCCCTCTTCCGATTAGGATGTCACCTGCCTTGCTAATAATGTTCTTGTTGCTAGATTTCACTGAAATTTCTCCTAATTATGCTATACGTTTTTCCTACTTGGAACTTATCTTCCACTGCTTTGCATTTATTATCAATCTACTGCTCTTTGGCTTTCCTGTATTTCCGAATATTTTCCCACTTGACCGCTTTATACCTTTGTTTCCCTCCTTCATCTAGCCTATTTTTATATTTTCGTCTCTCATCTATTAGAGTCACAATTAGGGTTTTCGATCCCGGGAATCCCGAGATTCCGAATCCCGGTAAAATACCGAAATATTCATTTACGCAAAAGGAATTTTTCTGCATTGCGAAATTGTTCTTGTGTCCCACAGGGCGTTACGCTCATGACCTTACAAGTTTCTATCAGCGTCGTGGATCGGTTTCGGCGCCGCACTACCGCGTGCGAAAATAATCCGGTAAATCACCGGCTCACCCCCTGGTCGCTGATTGTATTTGTGAAACTACGTAAATTCGTTCAGGGTGTTTATTAGGTATAAATAGTAGTGTTTCCTATTTCAACTTCGGAATTTCGGGTTCGGGATTCAATCCCGGGATCCCGGGATTCTAAATTTCGATCCCGAAATTGAATCCCGATCCCGAATTCTGAAAACCCTAGTCACAATATCCCTTGTTATCCAGGGTTTTCTACTTTTAGTCTGTTTGTGACCCAATGTATCTCTAGCTGCAGAACCCAAACCATTTTTAATGCAATTCCATTCTGCCTTTACGTCCCTAACAGTATTTTCATTCGCGCCCTTCTTTCCCATTGATCCAACCTCGTAGGTTCAATAATAATCGAATTACCAATGGTGTAAACTTAATTTTGTCCACCCTGTATGAATTTGCCAATATTTCCTCGATACAAGAAGGGCCAAGTTTTTGGAATACTTCTTGAGCCCAACTCAAAAGGACAGCCTTGTTTCATTAAAAATTAATTATTTTCACAGTAGTGTTAGTATTAGTAGAAAAAATATGGTCGCTTTTTATAAAAATAATGTTCCTTTGTATTTAGTGTATAATAATATTATTATTGACTTTCTTGAATATAATTAGGTAACATTAATAAATTAATATATTATTTCTAGTGTAGATGTCACTTTATTTACAGAATTACTAGAAAATTTAGTGTAGCAGCACCTTTAGATAGCAAGAAATTACAAGCCGCTGTCACTCAAAACCCTTTGTCGGCGCGCCCATAGGCAAGTCAAGTTATCGAGCAATAAGGACGCTTGTATATTAGCTTCTGAATGTTAGAATGAGAAGGATTGCTGGAGTTAGGGGAAATTTGGAGGGGGAAAAGACAGGAAGAACATTCTCTATTTTAATATTAAAAATCAGTGTCATGTGTCTTAGTGTATTTCGGACTAAAATCTCAGAATCCAAGAGCGTGAACTATCCCCTTAGGTATGTTGTACTTTCGAAAATCGGCGCGCGTTTTGGAATCTAGTAATTTTAAAAGAAGCTTCGTGGGATTCTCCACACACACGTAAAATTTCATGTTAATATCTTGAATAGAATCAGAGATATGGACCGACTACGCACTATTGGCCCGTCCTGTATACAGGGTGTCCTATAACTCGCGCACCTCCTTGAATGAGGGCATTTTTCATGAAAAAGTAAGTGTATAAAGTGGCGATGAAAAAGTACTCACGTAAATAGCAAAGTAGCTTAAAGCCCTGGTTTTTAACAACTTTCCGTCGACGGAATTCCGTTTGCTGTATTTTAAGTCTGTCGCTGTTTGAACGGCAGAAAATTTTCAGCTTTTTATTGGCGTAACTTAGCAACAACCAAATTATGCAGGTTTGATTCCAGCAAAGTCCCCCAGCGCAGTGCGTCGACGGAGTCCGTCAGCGCAATTGCGTCGGCGGAAAGTTCTTAAAAATCAGGGCTTTAGGCTGTTAAAGGTGACCAATAGGGAAGCGACAGTCGATCGCTGTTTTATAAAGGAAGTGTACTTAGTTGACAACGTGATAACATAAATTAATTGTCATATTGTCAATCTTTGTCTGTCAAAATGTATTCCAACAATGATTACGTCGAAATGATTCTAATTTACGGGGAGTGCAACCGCAATGCTGCAGCTACTGTATGCGCATATACACCAAGGTTCCCTATCAGGCTATATCCAGATGGGAATATAATTTTGAGACTGGTGAAACGAGCACGTGAGAATGGATCTTTTCTTCTATCACGAAATGAGAACTAAGGACACTCCCCAGAAAATACTTCGCATTTGAAAACAAGGCTTACTCAGTCTTTGTAAAACATCAAACGTCAGAGCCGCTTTCCTATTGGTCATCTTCAACAGCCTCTAGCGCCTTTGCTACTGACGTTGGGACTTTTTCATTGCCACTTTATACACTTACTTTTTCATGAAGAATACCCCCATTCAAGGAGGTGCGCGAGTTATGGGACACCTTGTATACATATGTATAAATATTAATAATGCACAGTACCCGTAACAATACGTTGGTAATGAAAAACTACAATAAACTAACCCTCTCCACAGCTTTCTTGACATGTTCAGGGTTTGTTGCTGTAATATAAGCATGCAGCGGTTCATCTTCTCCTGGCAACGGCTGCCCATCTTTGCGCCCCACTTTTCCTTCTTTTACACTGCCTTTTCCTCTTATAATAATTTTAGCTCCTGTTTCCTTTTCCATAGCTAAAAAACAACATCAGTAATTTATTTGTACTCTGCCTTTGAAGTCTAAACTTACTCTTCAATGTATTTCCCCTAGGACCAATTAAAAGCCCAACAAAATTAATTTCTGGATGTTCTTCTTGTGGTATCATTACTTTATCGCTTACACGAATTACTGGAGGCCTGAAATAGAAAGAAATGCAATTTTTGACAAAAAATTCAATTGGTGCATAGTAAAATCTCTGTAAGTCGAACTGCCATTTCTTGTCACCTCGAATTGTTCGACTTAAGAGTTCAAGATAAAGATTTGGGAAAAAAAGGTGACGGTTTATTTAACATTTTACACAAATACCTATTGCACAAACGTATAAAGTGAGTTACATAAAAGACATGACATTATAAGAAAAAATACAGGGTGGTGAAAATTCTGATGATCACCATTGCTATTTTGGAAACGGTAAGAGATACGAGGTCGGTTAAATTAGAGAAAAGTTGCCCTTTTCTGTGGCGATTAAGAATTTGAAAAGAAATTCTGGATGATTTGATTGGTTTCCGATTTATCACGAAAAAACTGAAAATTGTGATTTCAGAAATCAATTATTATCTTCCCTACCACCGAACCAATTTCAATGAAAGTTAGTAAATTCATGTTTTTGACCACTCCGAGTCAAATGACGTCGACAGAAAGTTTCTAGGCCTTCTAGATTTTAAGTTATGATAGTCAATTATTTTTTCTTATGGCCGCCATATTGGATTTTTGTACTATTAGATAGGCAAGAAAATAGATTTCCGGATGAATTTTTTATTACATTTTTATTGTAAAATTTCAAAATTTTCGTAAATTATTTGTAAAATCGCGAATTGTTGATAAAAAATTGGAACAATTATCGATAACAATAAACATGACCGATTGGCCACATTTTAGCACGGTTTTTGAATAAGGCCCAATTAAACCAAAAAATATGAATGGATTTTATCGCTAATTTTTATCATTCAAAATACTACATACAATTTATTGGTTTAACAATAAGGGGATCAGTAGGTATAACAAATTCAGAATAACAACAGATAAACTATTTTGTGTTCAAAGTGCGCACCGTTATTCATGATGCAAAGGTTAATTCGCAAATTCATTTCATTCACCGCTTTTTGGATGGTCAACCTTGGAATAGATTCAAAGGCATTTTCGATTTTTCGGCGAAGATGACATTTTTGGTTTGGGTTGCAGACATACGTCTTTCACACAGCCCCACCAAAAATAATCCAACTGCGTCAAGCATGGCTATCTTGGAGGCCCATGAACAGGAACGAATGCGCCAAGCCATGAATTTGAAAAGCGTGTATTTAAATAGTCATGTACATTGTGGATGTTGCGAGGAGCAGCTACATCTTGCTGACACCATTCAAGGTATTGAACCATTCATAATGACAATTCATCTAGCATGTCTTCCAAATTTGTTTCTAAAAAGTTCAAATATGGAGGTCCATTTAACCCTATCGGGACGGGAAGCGACCGGAGTTGAAAAAAATGTTTTTACTCGCCAGACGGGAAACGACTAAAGTTGGAAGCTTGGAGAGAAGGTTTAGGACTATAAACGATCGCAGTTTGATAGTGGGGTGGCATTATGATAACCAATAACGTCTATAATTGGCGCTTATTGGATAATTTAATCTCCCTCCATTTCCTCCCAGCATTCGAGTTCCATCATGCAGTATAGTGTGTTATGCATTTGGGAGTGCATCTTCTGCTCAGATCTCAGAAAATGGTTTTGCGATCAAGTAATAATAATGAAAAGAAAACAAGATTTCACATTTTTTTTACCGCTGCCGTCCCGAAAGGGTTAAACGCCCTTCAAGTAAAAATGGGCCCAGAACTACATCATCCAAGAGACCGGCTCATACATTGCTTCCTGCTTAAATAGATACAACTACATTGACTTGTCATTACCTTGCGTTGCCTTCAGAAATAAACTCCATAAGACTTTGCTTGACAATAATAGTGCCTGATTTTATTTCATGTGCTGCGTGCGGTGTCGGTTTTGTTTACATATTCTTCTTTTATCTTTTTCCTCTTCACTTTCTTTCTTACTTTCGTACTTCCCACCTTTCTTTCTAATTCTTCCATTCCTTATTCAACTTCTGCCATGCCATAATCATCATCATCTTCATCTTGCACCTCATTTGGTCATCTTTTACTATCCTGGCTTTTGATGTAAGTGCTTAATTCGGGCCAGCATGGTGGATCAGACTCTGCATGCATTATGTTTGTAGATGTCTGAATGCTGGCCTTTTGACATCATTTGTGTATACATATAGTGTATGTTAGGTATATGTGTGAATTATTATTGTGAATGGTGTTAATTTATTATTATTATTATTATTATTATTTAAGAAATACTGAACTTGCAGCCTAGTTTCCATTAAAATGTGGGGGTTCTCTGTTGCATAGTGGTAGAGATTTCTTTTATTAAACATCCCTGATTTAATGAATAAAGACTCGTCAGTCCATAGTACTCTTCTCGAAAAATATTTATCTTGCCACAGTTTTTGACGATACCAATTGCAAAACTCCAATCTTCTGTCATTATCACCGGGATGGAGTTTGGACGAGTTTGAACTTTTAATCATGGTACTCGTTTTTTTCAATTTGCCCGTATCAGCAGGCGGTCAAGGATTATCATAATGCGCGCGCCACTCACCATGCGGTGTTTGGGTCACTCGGGAAACTGCCAGATGGCTCGGTGGGAGAATGGGCTGATGTGTTAATTCGATTCTCGGCTAGTCCTAATTTTTTTGTTCGAGTTTACTTTTCACAAAAAATGTGTGTGTCTGGTCTCCGTCAGTTAAGGTGGCATGTTTCAAAAATGCGTGTGTCTGGTCTCCATCAATTAAGTGGTCTGTTCCAAAAATGTGTTCTGTCGGTCTGTTTCGCATGACGATAATCCGTGACCACCTGCCACCATGGGTAAGTGTCTTTTATAGTTTTCCTCACAGTAGAATCATGGAATTTTTCGTTTGGAGGTTTCTGGGTTGAATGCTATTTGAGCCAATACATTCACGTCACTTACACTATCTCGTTCCCGATTCGGTCCTCGTGCTATTCTAAACCCGCCAGCAACAGAAAAAATTCCTTGCAATTCTAGAAAACATGATCCGGTGGGGTTGCTGTCTTTCTGGTTAGAAATTTGTGTAACTTTGAGACGCCAAATCAGAATTCCTGTTGCTGCGATTGTAAACATCGTACATGTCTTGCTTTTCTTCATGGGAGAACATGTTGACAAGCACAAAACACGATAAAGAAGTTACATTCATCAATTGCACACAATCTGTCGCTTTTGTTGTTATTGAAATTTTGCGAGTTTATAAATAATTTACGAAAATTTTGAAAATTTGATAAGAAAAATTGGACTTGGAGAGCTGCCTACTTAGCAAGATTTGAATATAAAAAGATTAGACAAACAGAAAATAAACAATAAAAAGGGTTAATTAAAAATGTAATTTATGGCTTCTAAAACCTTACTTGTAATCTACAGGAGGCTTGAACTCTGGATTAATGCTTTGCATTCTGAGTACTAAAGCATGTCTGTCCTCTTCCAGTCGCCTTCTTGTACGAAATTCACGAGTGTTTAAGCGCTTGCCATCACTGCTGTATATTGGTTCAGGTGATGGAGACCTGCATAGACAAAAGATATACCCATAAACACAACATTCCTGACCACTACATCACATCTCTGTATTCTTTTCCAATAAGATAAAAGTACAATTCAAACAACACATTACTGCCATGTGCAATATTTCTTTTGTTTCAATTAAATACAGTGATGAGTGTAGCATCAAATAAACCCTTATTCAATATCTAAAATAATGAAATGATAAGATTGACGGGAATCACCGACATTACTAAATGTGATCCACAATTTATGATCTGAAACTGAAAATAATTTATTAATTGTGAATTAATTTCTTTTTGTTTTGAATCTATATAAACTGATTAGCGAAAGGACTTCTTTTCCTATGGAGAAAAAAATTCATTAAAGCTGCAAATCATAATTATTACTATTATTTTTAGAAGTCTTTTGAAGTGTATGGCTGAAAAAAACCATTGGTTAGGCAGAACACTGGATAATTTCAATGATCTTGAATAAAAACACAAGTGGTAGCTACCTAAGAGGCACTTTCAATACCAATTTCTAAGAAATGCTATTGATAAAACAATTCTACAGCAAAACAGTTCATTTAAATTATTAGGTACTGAGACTCAACTTGTTTGGCTAGGATGTGCTAGGACTAATCAGTTATTTGTTTATGTTATTATTCTACTTTTGCAAACATAAATTCAGTTATTTATTATCTACAAAAATAAATAATAGTATATTACGAAAGGAGCATGGAAAGTGGTAAATTTCGTACGCGTGTGAAATTTTATGTACGAGGCCCAGCAGAGTGAAGAAATCACACGAGTGTATATGAAACACACTTTCCATTGAGTTATGTGCACTATTTTTCCCACGACCTCTGCCGTCAAATTTATTCGCAAAACTGCAACTTTATTTTTAATATGTTACCTATGTTAGTAAACAATAAAATCTCTAAGTAGCCTATTAACCATGAGCATACTCTAATAATTCCGACGGGCTCATGGATGACAGTAATTTGTTCTCTTGCCCTCCAATTCATAAATGCCCAAGTTCATACCTAAAATATGTAGGTCTTCCATCGAGGAGTTATTATAATGTTTAACTGCCGTACCTTTTAAGAGATTTTTCTGGTAAAAAAATTAAGTACTTCTGGACTGCTTTGACAATTGCTAGTGGCGTACACTCTACTTCCATTTTGCAGAGGAGAGTATCAATCTTTTTATCAAAAAATATTAGATTTGAAAAAAAGACAGCTCGCGATTTTTATTCAGTAAACACCAACATTTCAGAGCTGTCTAAACATTTGAATATACCCGTGCTAGGAGTATAGCACACGGGTGAATGCAATTGTCAACTATAACTTTCGTGCCTTCTTAGTTGTATTCAAAGTGTTGCTTTCTTAGGGGGTCATGGGAAAATAAATAAATGCTAGCAATGCAAAAGATTCTAAAAATTTAACTGCCATACAATAGAAACCCATAACTGAATTCCATTTTTAAATAGAGAATGATCATAAAAAACTTTCCACTCCCAGTATCCCAAGGTACAAGGCTTTCTAAAGAAATCGTTGCACACGGGGGACATATTTTTACACGTAAGTTACATGACACGCTGTATCGTTTATCTCCCTACCCTCCAGAGCCACCCACTTAATAAGGTCTTTAAACTGTGCTCAGTTTTTTGAAATCGATTTATTCGTTTTCGAGTTAAGGGAAAAACAGTTTTTCCCTTACTATCTCTAAAATCAATATAGCGATTTTTCAAAAACAGAACACAAAAATGGCAATCTGATAATTTAATAAATTAATAACGGAATAAATTAAGAAAACCAAATAAAAAAATAACGTTAAAAATGAAGCAATGAAATTTTCCTGTTTGGGGTTTGATGACTTATTCTATACCCGATAACCAAACAACTATAAATGATTTCTTAGAAATTGGTTGATGGGTTTTATTTCCTAAATATTAATTATCAAAGACCAAGAAACTTTAGTTCATGAGATCAAAAATAAAGCCCATCTTATTAAGTAAATTTTAAAAAAATAAGAATTAATAAAAACATTATAGTGACTGTTTTTCGAAGCCAAACCACAAAGGTGTTGGATCTGGTGTCTATGAAGAAATAGGAGGATGGTAACACTGCACCTTTCTTCAGGATTGGCTGGTATCCCTAGGTCCCCAGAACGAAGTTTGCGGCTCACCTCTTCTATCTGCAGTTGAACTGTAATAAAATGGGTTAGAAGGGGCAAATGCCCAGCAGTTAGACATTTTGTTCACTCAAGAAAACAATCAAAAGTCATGAGAGATAAAACTGAATAAAAAATTAGCAAATTCTTTAAACTTATATTACCCTTATTGGAGAATGTAGGATAACAGCAGCAATTCTATATATCTTCAAAATAACGGTTCGTGGTACTATACCAAAACTCTTAATGATCTGCTTTCCAAAAATTTCTAGACAAAAGGTACATACCTACAGGATGATTCATTAAGTTCTCCAAGTAATAATTAATTTTTGTTTTCATGAAGAGTAAATAGAATGAAGTATTTCCTTTGTTACTTTGCGCGACATTAGGTTTGAAAACGTGGCACAATAAATAGAAAAATTAAAACCAATGTTCCATGAATCTTCTTTAAAATAACATCAAGAACACAAACTCTAAGTCCCGGAAGAACTTCATGAATCGCCTTAAGAGGGATACGTACGTTGTTCAAGAAAAATAAGCACTCGGTCGCGTGATACTCTCCCCCACTACACCAGCCAGTGTAGGAGAAAAACGAGGAGAAACATATCTGCCGCTCTGCCGGCCAGATACGGCCCGAACGTATTCGGCTGTAACCAACTGCCAAGGGGAAGTTAGAATCTGCTAGTTTTTAGAAATGGGTTTATTGTCAAAGTAAATTTAATGTAGCTTACTTATTTTCAGTCTAAATGCATTCAAATTTGAAACGCAATAGTCCAAGAGCTAGCAACGGATTTCGTTACACCATAGAGAATAAGGCTAGAACTTCAACTACGAGTCCCTTGCAACGTAGTAACAAGAGAATCAAGAGTCTGGCAACCGTCCGAGGGTGGCTTTCGCGCCTCTAGCATTTTTAAGGGTGAGAAAAAAAATTAAAATTACACTATTATAATCATAATGGCACTTCGCAATATTAAAGTTAATACTATTTTAAATCAATAAAAAAAATGCCAGACGAGTGGGTGGGTGGAAAGTGCGCGCCAGAGGGGGTTAAAAGGGCGAATCAAATTGCACACAAACACAACTGTGCATCTCCAAAATCGCAAACAAACTGTCATCACATAATATAACGTTTCCATGGTGACCCATGACCAGGGAATGATAATGTGGTCGACTAGATTCCGTACGCTGGGCCCTTGCATAGAACCTCTCACTTTTATCCCCCTCTGGCACCCACTTTCCACCCACTCACTCGTCTGGCATTTTTTTTTTATTGATTTAAAATAGTATTAACTTTAATATTGGGAAGTGCCATAATGATTATAATAGTGTAATTTTAAATTTTTTTCTCGCCCTTAAAAATGCTAGAGGCGCGAAAGCCACCCTCGGACGGCTGCCAGACTTCTGATTCCCTTGTTACTATGTTGCAAGGGGTTCGTCGTTGAAGTTCTAGTCTGATTAAAAATAACGTAACGAAAGCGTTGCTGGCTCTTGGGACTACAAGCAATTTAATGTTCATATTATAGTGTGCTCAAATTTGTTTTCCAGTAGTTGCTTTTTGAACCAAGTTTCTAGCTGCTGAAAATACACCAAAAGGCAAATTTCACGACTTGTTTCTATGACTATTTACATATGTTTTCTTAATTTGGTTTGACGAAATTGTAGAACAAACCTTCTTCTTTCTGACAAAGAAGAAATTTCTACAAAATATTAATTATTAAGAGCGCTACGTTTCGTAACATAGAGCTTGATTTCGGCGATGTTTTCAACGTACGTATCCCTCTTAAATGTTAAAACAAAGTTTCTGCTCGTTTTATAGCAATAATATCAAATATGGCAACCAAGTCAGAACTGTAATTTTCCTGTATTATCAATGACATGCTCCAAAATTTAATAAGATCACAGAAAATTGAAAACTGAATGCTCGAATGCATGGAACATGGAACTCTAAGTTCTTTAAACTGATGAAATCATGAATTTCATTAAGTTGTATTGAAAATGGAACAGGTACTTTTATTATGTTTGTCAGTTTGAAGTTTCTTTTCAGAACTTCGTTCGAAAAGTTACACCATGTGATGTCATGCAAAACACAATCTTAGGCCCGGTTTTTCGAATGAAAGTTAACTTGCAGGTTGCAAACCGTACCTACAAAGTTAACTGTATGTTGTGTTTTTCACATCTATAGACTGTTTTGGAATAGCCTGATTTTGACAGGCCGCCATTTTCTGTTGGAGGGCAGAGTATGGGATACCCAACGCTATGCACGTGAGTGTTACCAAAATTTGAGCAGATTTGGTGCCAAAGTGGTGAAACCAGGTTACTGTTTAAAGTTCACATAATTTAACTCAAAATAACGAAAGCAACGTTTGCAATAGTGTAACCAGTCGTATCATTTTAAGAATTTTCGTTCAATTCTCGGTGTAAAGCGAATAAGAAGTTTAAGTTACGCCACTTTTTTGGCGTCAAATGGTAACACAAACATCTGCTTTGTTATTCCTCCTCTTCTTTCCTCCAATAAGCTTTAAATAAACAAATGTTTGCCCTCCAGCTGTCAATTGTGTGATGACATTTTAAAATGATCTATAGACTGTTTTAGAATGGCCTAATTTTGACAGGCCGCCATTTTCTGTTGGAGGGCAGAGTATGGCTACACAACGTTATGCACGTGAGTGTTACCAAAATTTGAGCAGATTTGGTGCCAAACAAAGTGGTGAAACCAGGTTACTGTTTAGAGTTCTTGTAATTTAACTCAAAATAATGAAAGCAACGTTTGCAATAGTGCAACCAGTCATATCATTTTAAGAATTTTCGTTCAATTCTCGGCGTAAAGCGACTAAGAAGTTTAAGTTACGCCCTTTTTTGGCGCCAAATGGTAACACAAACATCTGCTTTGTTATTCCTCCTCTTCCTCCCTCCAATAAGCTTTAAACAAACAAATGTTTGCCCTCCAGCTGTCAATTGTATGACGACATTCTAAAATGATCTATTATAATTTCTGGTTAGGAAACCGGGACTACTCTGTCAAATGTAGTGGAAACAGCTTTTTAACCTTATGTATGGAAAGTCAAAGTACTTAGGCCAATAGACCTTATTTTGATTTTAACTGCGCGTGCGCTAATCAGCCAGAAAGCTGGCTTTGTGTATGACAGTGTGTGGCGCCGCTTTTGACATCTGGTGCGTTCAGAAACGAAACTGTTGTTTGAGCATTTTCCTTTTGAGTTATGTGATTTTATCACTGTTGTGCAGTCGGAGTGTCACAAGATTACGAACGATTTTAGTAATTAACATGATTTCACAATTTTTGTCACGTTTTTGATGTATCGCAATTCGCAATATGTAAACAATATTAATCATAAAGCTTTGAGGTTGTGAAAAATTTTCATGAAAGGCCAACATCTGAACGCACTTAAAGAGCCACACAATGTAACTGTAGTGAAGGTATCTGCCAGAAGGAGCTGCACGTTACAAATAAGGTCTATTCACGGCAAAATAATTTGTGAAGTTTGTTGTTTGTTTAGTTTTAAATTCAAAGAGTGTTCTATGACGTAGAAGCCTTATTTGATATTATAATGGCTATGGCCATGTTGTTTTCTGTCCTTTTATTACTTCCTCATCATTACTTTGTACGTTATTAATTTTGAAGTCAGGTTCAGATTCAATGTGAGTATGAGAACCACCATTTCTGCTTTTTGCTGTCAGATTCCCCTTCAAGTAAGGGATCGCCATAACACCAAACCAGTCCCAATTTTTTGAATAAATAGAAAAAAATGAAGTCGTCATCAGTTTTGACATCTTTGCCACAATTGTCCCGATTATCTATTGCCAATCGACTAGTTAAAGGCGCGATAAAATATTCCAAAAGATTAGCGTGATGTGAACTGCCAGTCAAACTCTTCCACAGCATTATAATGCATAACTCAGTTATGTACTTTTCCCTTCTACCACAACTTTTTTATACCTAGCTACCTATGAAGTTCTGAAAAGAGAAAGTAGATGAAATGCAGGAACCAAAGCGAAAATATACCGTACAGAGAATAAAATTTGGCAAATCGATAAATAGGGTCGTGCTTTTGTCAGTCAAATGCTTTCCTGTTATTACCTCCTGTATTCAATTTAAATTAATGAAAGTCCCTCCATTGATATAGTTAATATTTTCTTCCTTTACTCTGGTAGAAATTCATGATGAATCAATCAATGAAATACACTGCGTACTACCAATATAACAATTTATTACAGAACTTTGACCGGTTTCAAGATTATAAGCAATCTCATCATCAGCAAAAGTAAAATTGTAAATAAATATTTATTTACAATTTCCCTCCATTGATTTTTTCTGCAATAAAATCGCTGTTTCAGTTTCTAGTCGACTGGTACCTATTCACATAAATAGCGCGTTATGGCATTAGTAATGAAACATAAACTACCTATAACTTAGGTACTTTATCTTTTATTTCCAGCCACTTTTCAGTTCTTATTTTTAATCACCTAACTTTTATACACTAGGTATGTAGGTAAATAGCAATTTAACGCAAAACAGTAATTGTTCTTCTCAAAATAAACACAAAATAAATGTTACATCACGAAACTAGTTGAAAAAGAATGAGAAACCTTGTACAAACTCGAATACAATAGAAACTTGCACGAAACACCAACCAAAACAATGGATTTGCATCCAATGTGTGCCAACCGGACTCTTAACTGTCAAGATCTGTCCCTTTAAACGCAGATGCCTAATTAAATTAATCCATATACATGCAAGAATGAAAGAAAATATTAGGTAATGTATGTCTATGGTGCAAAGATTCAATAGGCAATCGGACAACTTTTCTTATTTTATAATTAGAAAGCACTTGTCAGAATACCTGACCCATGTTGTTTCTTTTTTCGCCTAAGGCCCACATTTATCGAGAAAAAAATTAATAAAAATTATCCATTTTATGTGGTCGACTTAATACTTAAATCTCAGGCGAGATTTTTGGCTAATACACGTGCAGCATGATCGGGGACATACGTGATGTCACTTTTGTTGCTCGGCGCGGAATAAATTCTGCAGGGAAATGATTATGTTTAAGTGCTGCCTGAAATGAAGTGTTCAAATTATAATTTTTACGTTTATGCGTGGTGTTAAGCGGGCATAATCTTTGAAATTCTGAAATTTTCATTGGTGTCCGATAACCCATTTTACTGATTATAGTTACCAATATTCAACGTTAAAAGCTTTATGAAATGCGTAAAATACCAACCCCGATTCAATAGATACACAAGATCGGAGACGAAGAACTTCAATACCTATTTATGTTATGATTTCTAAAAACATCCAAGCTACAAACATTAGAATTTTATCCCTATTCACACATTACTTGACATAAAAACAATCATAAAATTGAATGTACGAAAAGTACTTACGTAAATATGCTTGCTCCTGATCCTTGTTTAGGTTACTGGGTAAAATCGTTGGCATGCCCGGTATAAAGATCTTCTCATGTTCGCCCCCACCCCACCGAGAGCGTCTCTTCCTTTTATTAATTTCTTCTTGCGTTTCTAAAGATATCATAAATAATATGTCATTTAAACTTCTACGTTAATTTACCTGAACTGTTGTTAACATTATTTTCTGCTTCTCTTTGAGCAACCAAAGAAGCAAAATTTCTTGTTGCCGCTATTGTTGCCAAGGTTTCGGCCAATAATTTCTCTGCGTCTGGTTCAGGAGTTCTTTCTCTGCTCCTTTCTCTTCCTTTACTTCTGCTTCTACTTCTTCTCTCGCGATCTCTATCCCTTCTTTCACGATCCCTGTCCCTGTCTCTATCACGTTCACGGTGCCTGTCGCGATCCCGGTCTCTACTTCGACGTTTGTCACGCCTATCACGATCCCGGTCTCTATCTCTGCGATCGCGGTCTCTGCTTCTATCCCTGTGCCTCGAAGAGCCCATTTTAAATTTCAATATTCAAATTCCTCTTGGGCTTGAAAATACCAGATCAAAATTGCACTTACTACACTACCAAAGGACCAAAGGCAAATGTCAACAGAGCAAGAGACGATGACAACAAAATGGCTGCCTTCGCCTAGTATGACTTGCACATAACTTCATACTTCAAAGAGCATTATCATTTTTATCATTTCCGGTTCCAAAAATTTCTTAATATTCGAACCATTTTCTGTTTTATCACCATCAGGAACAAAATTATGATTTTAATTATATTTCGGAGGTTAAAATCATAATAAATACTTAGCTCTCCCAGTTAAATACCTTTTTTTAAATAGTTTCTTGATTGATGTGGTGCTTACTGCTTAAGCTACTTTTACAGCGAGGCTCTAGGACGTAGTGGAAGTTAGCGTCAGATTTAGATTTACTTTTCTCGTTTTTACAGTTGACCAAGCAAATATTGCCGATTATGGTAAATTGCACATTTTTAAGTTACAAAAGCGACGTTGTTGATAAAATCTGTAATTATGTCACCTTAACTACTTATCAATTAACCTATTATTAATAACTTTAGAAAACTAAGGGTTAAATAAGAATAAACAAGTGACGAGAAAATAAAAGTATGCCTACTCTGCATTTTTGGTAATTTTTATTGAATACCTACTCGATTTGTGAATTGTATTGAAAACGCCGTGCAAAACATTAATTTATTTCAATTCGCCGAGAATGCCATGCCCGACCGCCTCTAGGGTTGCACTACCCCAATCATACACAGAGAAAAGAAACTGGCATAAAGAAAACAATAAGAAAACCATTGCATCAACTTGGACTTCGTTTCAAACGACGTAGAATCAACCTCTGACAATACCCTGAGGTTGTTATTACACTTAGTCACCTAGGTACGCGGTGGAACTACACTCACGGCTTGAGCTACCCCACAAATAAGGAAAATAAAATATTCAAAATCTTTATTTATGATTGTATCAATGTGGATTTCACTTTAAACGAAGTATACTAAGCCCCTTTCAATGCCCCGAGAGTATCATAGCCCCAGTCCCCTCACGACTTGAGCTATCCCACAAAAAAAGGAAAACCAAAAAAATTAAAATCTTTATTTATGATTGTATCAATGTGGATTTCGCTTTGAACGAAGTATACTAAGCCCCTTTCAATGCCCCGAGAGTATCATAGCCCCAGTCCCCTCACGATTTGAGCTATCCCACAAAAAAGGAAAATCAAAAAAATCTAAATCTTTATTTATGATTGTATCAATGTGTATTTCGCTTTGAACGAAGTATACTAAGCCCCTTTCAATGCCCCGAGAGTATCATAGTCCCAGTCCCCTCACGACTTAAACTATCCCACAAATAAGGAAAATAAAAAAATCAAAATCTTTATTTATGATTGTATCAATGTGGATTTCGCTTTGAAGGAAGTATACTAAGCCCCTTTCAATGCCCCGAGAGTATCATAGCCCCAGTCCCCTCACGACTTGAGCTATCCCACAAAAAAGGAAAATCAAAAAAATCAAAATCTTTATTTATGATTGTATCAATGTGAATTTCGCTTTGAACGAAGTATACTAAGCCTCTTTCAAAGCCCCGAGAGTATCATAGCCCCAGTCCCCTCACGATTTGAGCTATCCCACAAAAAAGGAAAATCAAAAAAATCTAAATCTTTATTTATGATTGTATCAATGTGTATTTCGCTTTGAACGAAGTATACTAAGCCCCTTTCAATGCCCCGAGAGTATCATAGTCCCAGTCCCCTCACGACTTAAACTATCCCACAAATAAGGAAAATAAAAAAATCAAAATCTTTATTTATGATTGTATCAATGTGGATTTCGCTTTGAACGAAGTATACTAAGCCCCTTTCACTGCCCCGAGAGTTTCATAGCCCTAGTCCCCTCACGACTTGAGCTATCCCACAAATAAGGAAAATAAAAAAATCAAAATCTTTATTTATGATTGTATCGATGTGGATTTCGCTTTACGCGAAGTATACTAAGCCCCTTTCAACGACCCGAGAGTATCATAGCCCCAGTCCCCTCACGACTTGAGCTATTATACCACAAATAAGGAAAATCAAAAAAATCAAAATCTTTATTTATGATTGTATCAATGTGGATTTCACTTTGGACGAAGTATACTAAGCCCCTTTCACTGCCCCGAGAGTATCATAGCCCCAGTCCCCTCACGACTTGAGCTATCCCACAAATAAGGAAAATAAAAAAATTAAAATCTTTATTTATGATAGTATCAATGTGGATTTCGCTTTGGACGAAGTATACTAAGCCCCTTTCACTGCCCCGACAGTATCATAGCCCCAGTCCCCTCACGACTTGAGCTATCCCACAAATAAGGAAAATAAAAAAATCAAAATCTTTATTTATGATTGAATCAATGTGGATTTCGCTTTACACAAAGTATACTAAGCCCCTTTCAACAACCCGAGAGTATCATAGCCCCAGCCCCCTCACGACTTGAGCTGTCCCACAAATAAGGAAAATAAAAAATTCAAAATCTTTATTTATGATTGTATCAATGTTTATTTCGCTTTAAACGAAGTATACTAAGCCCCTTTCAACGACCAGAGAGTATCATGACCCCAGTCCCCTCACGACTTGAGCTATACCACAAATAAGGAAAATCAAAAAAATCAAAATCTTCATTTACCATTGTATCAACGTTTCGCTTCAAACGAAGTATACTTAGCCCCGTTCAATGCCGCGAGAGTATCTTTGACAGGGGCTTAGTATACTTCGTTTAATGCGAAATCCACATTGATACAATTATAAATAAAGATTTTGATTTTTTTGATTTTCCTTATTTGTGGTATACCTCAAGTCGTGAGGGGACTGGGGCTATGATACTCTCGGGGCAGTGAAAGGGGCTTAGTATACTTCGTTCAAATCGAAATACAGATTGATACAATCATAAATAAAGATTTTGATTTTTTTATTTTCCTTATTTGTGGGATAGCTCAAGTCGTGAGGGGACTGGGGCTATGATACTCTCGGGGCATTGAAAGGGGCTTAGTATACTTCGTTCAAAGTGAAATCCACATTGATACAATCATAAATAAAGATTTTATTTTTTTTTGTTTTCCTTTCTTGTGGGATAGCTCAAGCTGTGAGGGGACTGGGGCTATGATACTCTCGGGGCATGGAAAGGGGCTTAGTATACTTCGTTCAAAGCGAAATCCACATTGATACAATTATAAATAAAGATTTTGATTTTTTTGATTTTCCTTATTTGTGGTATACCTCAAGTCGTGAGGGGACTGGGGCTATGATACTCTCGGGGCAGTGAAAGGGGCTTAGTATACTTCGTTCAAATCGAAATACAGATTGATACAATCATAAATAAAGATTTTGATTTTTTTATTTTCCTTATTTGTGGGATAGCTCAAGTCGTGAGGGGACTGGGGCTATGATACTCTCGGGGCATTGAAAGGGGCTTAGTATACTTCGTTCAAAGTGAAATCCACATTGATACAATCATAAATAAAGATTTTATTTTTTTTTGTTTTCCTTTCTTGTGGGATAGCTCAAGCTGTGAGGGGACTGGGGCTATGATACTCTCGGGGCATGGAAAGGGGCTTAGTATACTTCGTTCAAAGCGAAATCCACATTGATACAATTATAAATAAAGATTTTAACTTTTTGGTTTTCCTTTTTTGTGGGATAGCTCAAGTCGTGAGGGGACTGGGGCTATGATACTCTCGGGGCATTGAAAGGGGCTTAGTATACTTCGTTCAAATCGAAATCCACATTGATACAATCATAAATAAAGATTTTGAATTTTTTATTTTCCTTATTTGTGGGGTAGCTCAAGCCGTGAGGGGTGTAGGGGTATGATACTCTCGGAGTATTGAAAGGGGCTGAGTATACTTCGTTTGAAAGGAACTCAACATTGATGCGATGGTAAATGAAGATTTTCAACCCGTGAGATGACTCGGAGTGTGACACTCTTGGAGTATTGGGAGAGCTTTGGTCTACGCTCTACGTTGTTTGCAGCGAAATGCACATTGTTACAAGGATGAATGAAAATTTATAATTTTTGAATACAATGTTGCAAAGATAAATATCTAGATATGTTGGATTCTGAATTTTCTTCACTTGGAGGGCAGTTCCACCGCGTACCTAGGTGACTAAGTGTAATAACAACCTCAGGGTATTGACAAAGGTTGATTCTACGTCGTTTGAAACGAAGTCCAAGTTGATGCAATGGTTTTCTTATTGTTTTCTTTATGCCATTTTCTTCTCTCTGTGTATGATTGGGGTAGTGCAACCCTAGGGGCGGTCGCGCATGGCATTCTCGGCGAATTGAAATAAATTAATGTTTTGCACGGCGTTTTCGATACAATTCACAAATCGAGTAGGTAGGTATTCAATAAAAATTACCAAAAATGCAGAGTAGGCATACTTTTATTTTCTCGTCACTTGTTTATTCTTATTTAACCCTTAGTTTTCTAAAGTTATTAATAATAGGTTAATTAATAAGTAGTTAAGGTGATATAATTACAGATTTTATCAACAACGTCGCTTTTGTAACTTAAAAATGTGCAATTTATGATAATCGGCAATATTTGCTTGGGCAACTGTAAAAGCGAGAAAAGTAAATCTAAATCTGACGCTAACTTCCACTGCGTGGCTCTAGGCGTAAGGCGTATGAGAGGAGACGCGTAAGTATTGTGGGTTGTCTAAACCAAAGACTTGTCAAGTCTTTGGTCTAAACCTCGAGAGGCTTCACTTTTGCTTCCATTTGGTCATTAATCAATGATTTGAACCTTAGACTTTGAACCAAGTCTTTGATTTGATGATTTGAACTACAGTTGTGCCATCCAAACGGATGACCTTGAAGGAATGACAAGTCGCGCAGATGGCTAATTTCATGTCATATGTAATATTATTAGCGCCATTTTGAATGGAGTGACGCATTAATTGGCGGCATCTGTGTGTTTAACAAACCGGGTGAAATCCTCATAAAAGTGCATTCTCTCAAACGAAAATTGTAAGCGCTTATAAAAACTGTAATTTTAATCTATATAAAGCCACCATTTTATTTTTATAATTTATAGGACGACAGCATGTCAGGTGGTGGAGATCAAGATGATGGGTATATTGTCAAATTGCGTGGCCTGCCTTGGTCCGCAACGGTTGATGATGTTGTCAAGTTCTTTAGTGATTGTAATATTCTCGGTGGAAAAGCAGGTGTTCACATGACTTCATCAAGAGAAGGCAGACCAAGCGGCGAAGCTTTTGTCGAGTTCGAAGATGACATCGATGTTGAACGTGCGTGTCAGAAAGATAGAGATCATATGGGAATAAGATATATTGAAGGTAATGATAGCTAAAAGGCAAATCCTGCAGATACCAACATATATAAGCTAGTTAGAATCGCTCGTCCCTAAAGAAACCTTCCAATAAGGGGTATGGTACGCTTTCTCCAT
The DNA here is from genome assembly GCA_963966045.1 of Xestobium rufovillosum. Taxonomy (NCBI): domain Eukaryota; kingdom Metazoa; phylum Arthropoda; class Insecta; order Coleoptera; family Ptinidae; genus Xestobium; species Xestobium rufovillosum. The sequence goes on along the minus strand of OZ014494.1, from coordinate 38,148,967 downwards.
TCTATATAAGACTCCTACCGACTTCAAATTTGTACCAATTTCACAAGCACATTCTTATACGTCTCTCTAGATGTGGACGATCTTAATTCTTTGTGTACTAATAAAAATTGCAATTTTAATCCAGGTGTTTACTGGACTTGATGGGCCACAGAAGAAATACGCTTAAGTAGCACACTCGTTATGTTAACGACTGTGCATACTTTAAATTTAAAATAACAACAATAGTGCCTTGACACATGAGACACCATTTTTCCACAAGTTTTCTTTCTTGGGTACTTAGAAATAATAGTGTTTGTTTGGTACCGTAAAATGGGGTTACTTTGGCAGGTTTTGACCTATTTTTGCAAAATATCTCAGAAACGAAATAAATAATTGAATTTATAATTCGGCCATCGTAACAAACTATAAAAGATGAACATTTTACCTTACTTTCAAAATTTTTCGTCATCAAATAACTGAGAATAAAATTTGTTTTTGGGGTGCCAAAGTAGGCAGAAACATGGGGTTACTTTGGCAGGTCAGAAAAATGCTTGTAATCTCAAGTAGAATGTGTTTCTGGCCTACTTTGGCACGAATAAAAATTGTATAAGGTTCCAGCTTTCTTTCCCTATCTTTAAAACTTTCATAGCCCAATTATAAGTGGGTCAAGTGGACGTGCAAGGTTTCACAAATATTTTTATTATGAAAAACAAAGAAAATAAACATGTCTTTTCTTAAAAAATTAAAAACATAAAGCAAATGACTAAAGGAAACATGTAACAAAATAAACAAACAGTCTCTCTATAAAAAAATTAAGCGTTTTCTGTAATAAAAGTATCACAAAATAAAAATAAATTCTTGAGAACTAGCCATATATAAAAATATTTTTTACTGGAAGTTCGCGTCTTTTATGCTGTCATCGGAGTCAAATGGTGATTCGAGGCACATTGAGCACGTGAATTGTGGATCGTTGCTCCCATTGTTACAGTTGCCACAAATCCATCGTTCACACATGATGCAACAAATCCAATCTGGACCGGTGTAGAATTTCCAGTTGACTGAGCAAATTCTGCAAAAATTTGAAAGAGTGCCCTTGGCTCTCTTTGGCTGTACTCTGGATGGTCCTCCAACTGGTTCTATTGGTTCTGCTCAAAGTGAATAAGAGAAGTGCCTCCACTCCGTGTGGATACTGAGCTACGCAAATGTAATGTTTCTAGGCGACTGGAGTGGGGGAACTGGGCCGAGCGTCCGTGCGATTATACCGATGTCGAATGTATTGTGTATGATGCATTGATTTCATTACATTACCAAAAAATGGATTTATAGTGAAAAAGATACTCGTTTGACGGTGGTCAACATAGACAGGTTAACCACTTATGTAAAATTATAGGAATTCCGCGGTTTCAACAAAAAGCGGTCAAATTATACGTCAATATTCACATAGGATTCACTGTATTTCAATTATTTAAAGTCAGGCCGTAAAGTAAATTCAGCAGCTGTTGAAAAGTCATATTTATTTTGAATATAATCTTGACAATTTCTTATTTTCTCGGTTCTGTTTTTTGAGGCCTGCATTTTGCTGCTTAGAATAAAATTGCATTCTTAACAATATGTAATTATGACGCAATGACGCCAACACATACTGATTCGTGAGATTTACATTCATATTTTAAAGTACCTACTAAAGTTACTTAAGAAATCATATAGTTAGGTCGTAAGCATCTCTGGTATCAATATGCTTGAAAAAAAAACTTTCTAGTTTTCTTATTAAACAATATGTAAGAACTGGGATGCACAAGTTAGTGTTCCCCTTGTTAGAGTGACTTCGTCTGAAATATTTTCGGGGTCCAACTGGTTGTTTTCAAGCTAAGATAAGCATGTAATACAATTGGTAATGGATGACAGATTTTACAAATAATCCAGCCAGGTAAAATAAATAACAGAATCAATTATTACTTCCTCTTGAGTAATTATAGCACCAATTTTGTTTTGCAGTACCCGCTTTAATTAAATTTTGTTTCTATTTATTTCCTTCGAATAAAAAAGTTTTTCAAAAACGGAGCCCTATCGAGCAATTGCCCGAGGCCATTTAGCTGCTAATTTTGCTTGTTTTGAAATGGAGAAAAATGCTGTTTTTCCGTACGAAATTATATTTTGGGATACAGCATTTACGCCCCTTTATTCACTTTAACCAGACTACTTCCTGAACGCTAAAACAATGTATTATTGCATATATGGCCAAGCGGTACGCCCGAACGAATGGCCCAGTTTGCTGCACACGGCACCAATGCCAGTATTACAGTTGCGTAGCCCGCTCTTCTGCTGCAACAGCTATCAAGTGGAGACACTTCTCTTATTCACTTTGGTTCTGCTGTAGCCTCCTCAACATTTTCCGGCTTTATTTCTTCTTGCTCCTTCTCTGGCTCAACTCTAAGTCTTTTTCCTGCTTCAATTTCGCGCACATCCACTTTAGCAAGTGGAAAGCCCCAGTCACTTACTGTTGTCATAGTGTGCACCAACAGCCGCTCCTCCTCTGCCGAAAACACGGTCGGGTGTCCAGGCGACCGTTGGTGGATACCGAGCAACTTATTTTGTTAAGTCCCACGCGGAATTTTCCATCGTTCACTCGCCTCCGCCTGTGATACGCCGCCCCTAATGGCCGCAAGTGCCTCAGCAAGTGCTTCTTCCGTATAATTCAAGTAGGGTCTCCCCCCACTTTCTTTTGGTAATTTCTGGGCATATTACACTAATTTAGACCTGAACAAGAACCCGCTTCCAAAAATGCAACTCAAAATAGCAACAAATTCATGAAAATTAATGATTAAAGTTAACAAACCACCCTGCCAAAGTAGGCCCCGAGTGCCAAAGTAACCCCATTTTACGGTACTTTGGAAGATGTATTAGGACACATAGGCACAGCATTTTTGATTATTTTTTTTTCTCAGTTTTTGGGTTCATTTTTCAAACAAGACAAGCTTTAACTATAACAGAATACTAATACTGAAGTCGATAACTTTAGAACTGCCAGATAAGCTATGTGATGATGCAATTTCTCCGGTAATGAAGTGAAGTTCTCTTTATCGATAAGTTATGCTTTTGCCTACGATCACTAATGGTTGAGGAAGGGTGTGGAGAAGACAAAACAAACGTTATACAGACCGCACCATCTCTGAACAGGTATCTTTTAAGGGAGGCTTGCTATGGTGTGGTGAGGTATTTCACATAGTGACCTCATATTTGTGCAAAATGGCACCTTTAGTGCCCAAGGATAGTAGAATATATTCTTCAAGAAGTTACCATCTCATGTTATTGGAGATGATTTTGTTCTAGTACACTACAATGTCATATCACGTTGCATGAATTATGACTGAATACCTCCAGATGAGACTTGATTTTCTAACATCCCGCTCGGTTCTTAATATCCAATGAAACATCTTTGTTATCAACTCCATAGGCATATTAGTTGTCCACCCATGTCGGAGATTATTCAAGAACTACATTTGACCATTCAGTTGAAGAATTTTTCGAAATGTGCTTAACAAATTTTTTCGCAATTACGCTTTCTGTTAAGTAAAATTTTTAGCTGTGTCGTTGCTAATTTAATCATTCTGTATCATCAGCATTGAACGGTTCTTCCATCTAATACCAATCTCTAGTTAAACTAATGTATGTATGTTTAAATGCTTTTATGAAACAACCTAATCAAAGCAAAAATTCAAAAATCATGTGTGAATATTAAGTTTTGCTATAGTTTTCAGAGTTAAAAGAGCTGAAATGGATTGGGTGATTAAAAGATCCGGTCCTACGTATGGCTCTAATGATGATGGTTGTGTTAGATTAAGAGGACTGCCATTTGGTTGTTCAAAAGAAGAAATTGCACAGTTTTTCACGGGTAAGTGTCTTTAATAGTTAGTATATGTATTTGTTATTTAAACTTCAATGTTCTGTATGGGAAGCAAATACAAATCTGTGGTGTAACAATTTAGTGCAAGAACTAAATTTTATTTTTAAAATACTTTATTTCAAGAAGTTATAACACATAAAACTCAATGCATACATGTGGATAATCCTCAGAGAATTATCCAATTTTGTGTCCGACTATGATTAGGGAATATTGTACTCAGATAAAAATTGCACCCAAAACAAACCTGCTCTGTGTTTTTGTTTACAATACATGTGCAAAGATTTCACTGTCCTATGAAAAGAGATGCTTAGTAATTCGTAGTAATTAACAACATTGTCGAAGACTATGACAGCGATATATTCACGATAAATTATACAGGAACCATCAAAAAAATTAATGTGATAAATTAGGTGTACAGAGTACTTTTTATGAATAAGTGTTGATAAATGGGACTGTTGAAGAGATACTTACCGTATGTTGAAGAATTGTTATAGTGTGGAAAGTAAAATTTTCTTCACTAAAACAGTTCCTCCAGAGGTTTGAATTGAAATGTAATTTTCAGATTTGATGTTGGAGAAAATGATGTTTCAGACCTGTATATCATATTTCTCTTTGCATTCTCGAAGGACAGTAAGTGAAACAATTGTATGAAAAAGTACTTGTTCCTGGTAGTATAACAGTTTCAGCAACAAACTAAGCTGCCATAAATTGCACCCGGTAATGGAGCACAAAAGTAGTAGAAACTACAAGTAAATATTGACCTTGGTCCGTGGCGTAAATAGCCGCAGTACGCGCAGCTGAGTAGGAGAACGTGACGTCAACATTGAGACTTGAGCATTCATAAAATATGCAGGTTCCCCTAGCACAGTGCACTTTATTCTTAGTATATAATTTATTGTTTAAACTAACTACCAAAGGGTGAACTGATAGTTTCACAACTGTGCCATAACATATTGTAAAACGAATAACAAGTACACCGGCTGCATAAGTTTTTTAAATTTCCAAAAGTTAGGATCTTTGCGAGCATATGACTGAATAAGTGCAAGCTGGTTGATAAAGTTAATTTACAAAACAGTAATAGTTTTATTGATGACCAGATATAACTACCTACAATAGTTTTGCAGCTATAATATGCTCTATACATTTTGAAGCATAATGTTTTAAATTGTCGAAACAACAGTACAGGTACTAAAATAGCACGAAAAATAAAAGCAGGCACAGTGTAAACATCACTCTTAATGAACAATAAACCAGTGAGTACAGGTAAACTGAAGTCCACAAAGGATGGGCAAACTAGAATCGAAAAATGAACCGAAAGAGCTTTAGTCAAAAATGTGTTGCAAACAACGTAAATTATACTTTTTAAATACATATTGCCTCAGGAATGACAATTTTTATATTTATAAATTATAAATCTGTTTTGTTATGCAACTTTCTCAATAATTTTCCTACTTTTACGACTGAAATATGTATTATTGCGCCTCTTGAAATGCAATATTTAAAAGTAGAGGTAGGTAATGGTATTTGCTTCAATTTGAATTCTGACACTGTTTATATCTTTAAAAACATTACCTGTTAATATTGCTTCTATTGTCATGTTTATCCCAGAATTTAGATAAAAAAAGTAACTTGTGTGATGAAGATTTGACAAACTTAATAATTTCACATGTATGCATTTTGCTTATCAGGAAGCGCTATGATCGTTTTAGGAAGCTGACAAAATTGTTGTCCACTAAATCGTTGTCAGAGCCTAAATAATGAAAGGCTCTGAAGGTGCAATCGCAACATTATAAATTATTTTTTTTTCCAAAGGTCATCTCGAAATTATTTTAAATAAAAAAAGAAAGTACAGTGGGAATCTTCAAACATCGCAGTAATTTTTTTGCGTAAAGGCCTCGCCACATAGGCCATGCTATGCTATGCCAATGTAAAACACAGAAGTAGAGACAATGAAATTCAAATGGAAGTGTCCACATTGTTCATGTTTAAAGTAATTTACATAGCAACGAATTCGACTTCTATGCTGTTTCTATGGATACATCTCCATGGAAATAAGTTGTAAAATGAACCCCAAAGCAACATTATGAACATCATCCATTATTTAAATTTATGAATATTGACAGCTTCCAATTGACAAAAATAAGTTTTCAAACAAGTAACTATGGTTACCCAAATTTACATAGCATGTCCTATGTGGACAGCTCTGTGCTGTGTCATGCTAAATTTAATTTAGCATGGCATGGTCTATGTGGCGAGCGCTTAATGCTAATATGTCGACCCAAGAGCTTACTGATATTTGCAAATTAACCTGAAATTTCCTCTAACCAATATTTCTGTTTGTGCCAATGAGCATCAATAATTATTATCATTAGTATTAGGGCTGCCCCGAGCCCTGTTTTTTCACTTGGCCGAGTACCGAGTACTCGGCTGAAGGTATTAGCCGAGTACCTAGTACTCGGCTGCCGAGAAGTGGAATTTTCGTTTTTTTAATAATCTGAGCAGTTATGCTTCCAAGTATACACTACTGTACTACTGGTCATTTGTCTCTCTATCTTGCAGTAGCATAAACATCAGTCATTGCAGGTATTGTTCTGTGGTTTCCCGTGCTAAGTGATACAACTGCTAGTGTGCTGGAGTTGCTTTCTTAAGGTGCGCGGTGGTGTTGATGAATGATTGTTGTTTTTTGTTAATTTCATTAATTTGCTGTTGTGTCTCATCTCTTACTGTTTTTGACATGCCGGATAAGGATTGTTTCCACTATTCTACTTATTGGTATTACTCGGCCGAGTAATGAATATAAGACCGACCACCGAGTACTCATTACTCGGTGAAAATTCTGGCCGAGCACCGAGTACTCGACCTACTCGGTGCAGCCCTAATTAGTATAAGTATATATGTTATGTTGGTTTTGCCAATGAGGTTCTGTTTTGACATTCGAAGTGCATTGATACGGAATATCAATTCTTTCTAGAATATCACCCATCCCTAGCGCTCATGTGAAATTATTGAACTCTTGTGGATTGGTCGTCCGAGACGGAAGAGATCTTTGCAAACTCTTTGGGGCACAATAACTGCGAATACAAGCCATACCGAGCTTACAATGTTTATTTGAGTAAATGTTCCCTAATGAGAATAATGAATAAACACAGTTCATTCACTGGAGAGTTCGAATGATGAATAGTGAGCAGATTCAGGAATTTTTGAATTTTGAACATTTTTACTTCTTTACTTTTAAAAGCAAATAACTAGCATTACATATTAAGTAATGGTCAGTTATTTTAGTCATTTTTTTAACGAAGTCATGCATATTTGTTTATTGTGCTGTACAATTACTTCTTCTGTAAACCATGTGTTTTGTGGTGGCTGACATGATGATTTAAAGTGGAGAAATACATACTTGCAAATTTTATATCGTAGTTATTTACAAGCCGTGTTAAGTTCAGATAAATGCTGGTTTGTGTTAAGTAATTAATGAATTCCTAATATCTAATACTAGGTTTGTCACCTCAGTAGTGCAGCAACCATAGCATAATTTCTGTTGCATGTCAAATTGAGAGAGTCAGCATTGTCAATACATTGGGTTAACAACCATGCTGGTCCTGGTTTGACAGTTTGTTAAAATAATGGGTTTTAAAAGGTGCTTAGTAACTTAGTTGTAAGCACAATAGTAACACAAACCTCAAGGAAATATATGTACGAGTGCCTGGTGGTAAGGATCAATCGCAAGCGCTTTTTAGCTGGTGACGTAGCAGGGCAAGCACGGATTTCTGTTTAATTTTCTGTAGATGGGCTTCATGCTAAAATTGTTTCCGTTTGAATTCAAGGCACTAAGTGGTGATTAAGTAAATGTAACTCAGAGGGCTAACCGGCCAACAAACATCTACTTATTTCTATCAAAATTATATTGATTTTATATTTAGTCTACTGCAGAAAATATATTTATGTTATTTGCTCTATTAAAATGAAAGCCTTAATAGTGCTGAATAAGGAACGAAAAGACTGTAAGGTGGGTAATGTACTGTGTGTATATTAGAGATAACAGTGTATAGGTACCTACTATAAATTTTAAAGTATCTGATACGGTGTACTCTAAAATATCGGTAAGGAGAATCATAAATGACTTCATATTTCATTCTATATAGCAAAAGATCACTTAAAAGAATTATCTCCAAAATCGAAATGTTTTTAAATATTTATTGATTAATAACTTGAAAAATAACTGGCAAAATTCATAATAACAATTTTTTTATATTCAAACGGACATTTTCTATTTAAACTTTTCCATATCAAGTAATTCATTTACTTGTTTAAACAAAATTAAACCAAAAGAACGCATAATTTAATTATCAACAGTAATTTGACAAGTACTTTTTATTTTGCCGGATAAATTTCTGTTTTGAACGAAATTTTGTTGCTAGGCAATTTGACGAATAAAACTGACAGCCAGTCAGTTTTATGAGTCGAATTGCCGTCTAGCAACAAAATTGAGTTTGCAAAACAGAAATTTATCCAGGCAAAATAAAAAGTTCGAGTCAAATTAGGCTAGATAATTTAATGAATATGAGATTACGCATATGGGAGACTCTATTTTTAAACATTTTACAATCAAAAATACGAAATTTGGGACGTCGCCATGGCAGCAAAAGGTAAATAAAAAAAGTATCCCTGTAATAGTTAGGGCTAACTTTTCTCACTCTCATTCTGACAAAAACGTCGCGGCATACGAGATTTTATACACTCATGGACAAAAATATGGAATATTTTTGATTTTATTTATTTCTCGGGAAACTTTGTTACGAACAGCTGCGGCAGCATTTTATATTAGATACTGAGGCATCTAGTAAGCCCGGCAATAACAAGCAAGTATCAGAAACTGTCATTGTGTTCTAAAAATCGAATTAAGTAAATCTCGTGTTCACACCTGACTTTTCACTTTTCCAAGTAGGTAAGTTTACTCGTCAACCTAGGTGTGCAGAGGTAAAATTTAACATTTGTTGATTATTCTGTAGCATTACTGTCTTCAATAATGCCAGCAGTTCGATGTTGCACTGAAGTTGAAGTAGCAAAGGTTGTAAATTTGTCAAATGTTGGTTGGAGACAAAGCCATATTGCAGGATTTGTTGGAATAACTCAGTCTGCGGTTTCAAAAATTTTAAAAGGCACAGATAAACTGGAAATTTCAAGAAGAGCCCTGGCCAAGGACGGAGACAGTGTACAACTCACCGGGATGACAGATTTTTAATGTTGCAGTCACTACGAGATCATACCTTAACATCAACTCATTTAAAAAACCAACTTTTAAATGCGAAGCAGGTTAATGTTAGCTCCAAAACAGTTCGGCGAAGGTTGAAGGAAGCAAATTTGAAAGCGAGTCGGCCTGCTAAAGTCCCTCGACTCACTCAGAATGCTAGGGTTCGCAGACTACAATTTGCTAGAGCATATGGTGACTGGACGATTGGCCAATGGAAGAATGTTATGTTTACCGACGAAACAAGAATCATACTGTGGAAGCCAGATGGACGTAACCAAGTGTACAGAAGAATTGGAGAAAGATATTCCAACTGTGCACTAACTCCAAACGTCAGTTTTGGAGGAGGTGGGATAATGTTTTGGGCAGGCATTGTTGGGAGGGTCGTACAGAATTTGTAGAAGTGCGTGGAAGGATGACAGCTGACAATTACGTTGAAAACATCTTGTCGGAACATGTTGTGCCATACGTTGACTTCATTGATTACAACAGATTCATCCTAATGCATGACAATGCATGACACATGCTGCTGCAATTGTAAACCGGTATCTTAATGATCTTAATGATGGACTGGCCACCATACAGTCCAGACTTAAACTCAATAGAGCACTTATGGGATCAACTAAAAATTCGTATTCGAGCCAGGAATCCTGTGCCTATGACGCTAAATTAATTGATTTGCCGCACATCAGGAGTCGGATGCAATTCCGCAAGAATGTATACAAAATTTAATCTCCAGCATGCCTAGAAGAATGGAAGCCATAGTCCGCGCTCGGGGAGGCAATACTCAATATTGAGCAGCCCATGTTTTGTAACTGGTTTCGTTCTTTTGGTGTTAATGTTTGTCAGACCGTAATTTATCCAATCTATACATATTCAACTATTTAAGTTTTTATTATTTGGTGTTTATTGAGTAGTTACTTGATGAACCGTTGTTATTAGATTACTCTTAAAATAGACAAAGATAACTTGATTCTTTAGTTTTCTATCTTCGTAATCTGTTATTATGAAAATTTAAAAATATTCCATATTTTCGTCCATGAGTGTACATATGAATTAAATTATCACCATAATCAATAGGTCTCAACACATTTTAAAAAAAATTCAAATCACGGGAGTTATCGGACACCCGGGTACGCACAAGACACCAAGCTAAAAACAACTTTTCTGAACTTTTCGAGGACAAATTTTTGTTGGTAATACAATAGGTACATACTTCCATTTCGTTAAAGAACATGGAAATAAAACAACAATATTATAAAAGGGCAAATTTTTCCTTCTTGGATACATATGTATAAATAATGTTTGTTTGGTAATTTGCAAATTGTATTTTGACACATAGGCACGGTACAGTATTTTCGGACAGTTCTTCGCAGTTTGGGCTCACACTTTTCAAAAGTAACAACCTTTAATAATAATTGATAGCAGTACACTTTAATACCATTGTTAAAAATCGCTAGCAACCATTCGAAGTTAACATGCAATGATGCAAGTTGGTAATACAATAGGTACATACTTCCATTTCGGTAAAGAACATGGAAATAAAACAACAATATTATAAAAGGGCAAATTTTTCCTTCTTGGATACATATGTATAAATAATGTTTGTTTGGTAATTTGCAAATTGTATTTTGACACATAGGCACGGTACAGTATTTTCGGACAGTTCTTCGCAGTTTGGGCTCACACTTTTCAAAAGTAACAACCTTTAATAATAATTGATAGCAGTACACTTTAATACCATTGTTAAAAATCGCTAGCAACCATTCGAAGTTAACATGCAATGATGCAAGTTCTTTGTGTATGTAACAAAACAGCACGAGAGAGCAACAGCTGTTTAGACATTTCAGAGTTAAGTTTCTGATATTAAAGGTATTGTAGGCATCATTTTGTTTAAAACGTTCTGCTTTGTTAATATATGTAGCTTAAATAAAAATTACATACACTCTTCATTGTCATGTCGGCCATCTTGGAAGGCATTGTACATATCATAAGCAAACTCCACTAAAAGTTTTATGTTGTTAATAATAATTACTGATAATGATAAATAAGTATTTCCGTAAATTTGAAAAAAATGTGTTAATGACTTATAAGCTGCAAGAAAAATAAGTTTTTCTGTAAAAGTCCCATTTTATGGACAAGAAAGGTGACTGAAATATTTGCTTTCTGTTATTTGCAATATATGACTGCTTTGGACAAAAGCTAAAACATCTCATCCAGTATTTGTATTGGAAATAATGTTCTTTTTATAGAAGTGTTTTGAATATTTTGGTTATACAATAAGGGCTGATTGGGTTGTTTGGGTAGGGTTGGAGATAGTGCCGAACGGGATAACTCTACTGACAGACTACTCGGGGCGAAGTACTGGGGAGGCATACGTTCAGTTTGTTAACAAAGAAGTGGCAGAGACAGCTCTGCTGAAACACCGGGAAAAAATTGGACACAGGTGGGGTAAAGGGAGGGAAGGGTGGATTCACCTCCTTCACATTCTATGTTTTTGTTGGTATAAGTATCACAATTGTCTTATGATATTCACGGTCCATTACATTCTGTGTGTTTAAATTTTTTTCGATTTACGACAGTGGTAATTTTATATAAAATCTTGATAAACTTACAGTACAATACTTCATCCAAATTTAATGAAGGTGTATTAATTATGACACTGATTATAATTTTAAGAATGTAATGGACTGTATTAGAAGTGATGGGTATTATAATAAGGTGCATATTTATATTCTAATTATTTATGTTTAAGTTATTCCTTTAACCAATGGGTGTAAAACAATGAAACTGTTTGGTTTCATTGGTTACATTACTTTTTCTTTACATTCTTAGACATAAATCTCAAAATTTTCTTGCTGTATGCACATGAGCATATTTTTTGACTCGCTAAGTGAAAGAATCAAATAAAATGTATCGTGAATTTCTGAAATGACTTAACTGTTTTGGTTTATCACTGCACTCACTCGATACATTGTAAAAATTCAAATGCCTGGAACAATTTTGGGATTTTTGCATAGGCGCACATCTGCAATTCCAATAAATTTTTATTAATCTCCTCTGGCTAGCGAGGTAGACAGGCCTGAGTAAACTGATTAAAATCGATGGTCATATAACCATGGTAGTTTGTTTAAATATTGCATGTTTTTGGAAAACTGCAGACCAACTGGTTTCATCCTTCTTAGACTCATCAGTAAGGTTTTTTTTTTTAAATCATTTATTAATGAACTCAAAACAATACAAACCGTACTGGTACCGAGTCCTACACCTATTTTAAACATCATTAACAATAAAGATCATTAACAATAAACATCAAACATCAATCCACAAACATATCAAACAGTATTTCTCCCTCCCGCAATTAGGGCATCCAAGTCCCGAGACCAAGGGGCCAATCGGGACTTCGGGACCTGACCAAAAAGTCCCGGGCCTAGTCCCGCAGTCCCGAATATATTAAATAGGTAAATTTTTATCTTATTTAAGATGTGACTACCACGAATGTTGAATAAAACAACTGTCTAACATGAAAAGAAACGTTGCAACTTTTATTAGTGCATAACAACAAAATAAATATGTAACATAGAAACACAAAAGAAAAATGTACATAGGGTACATAAATGAGAGGAAATAAATATAAAAAACATACACGAAAGTTTTACATATAGATGAAACAAAATGAAATGTCCTTACGTCATTTGATTGAAAACGTGCTCTGTATTCTGTGACGCGAGCACAATCTCCCACCATTTTCGGGACCACGGTAGGTCCCGGGACTAAAGCTGTGGTCCCGGGACCTCTAAAATCACATGTAGTCTCGGGAAATCCCGATCCCGGGACTGGATGCCCTACCCGCAATGCCCAAAGTAACATCTTTCTTGAATTTGTTTAAGTCTCTACTATTTCTCACATGTGACGGCAATTCATTATAAGTTCTTATACTCCTGTTAATAATTGAATTTCTTATTTCCTTTCTGCTCGTATACCCTTTAAGGCAACTCCCCTTCCTCGTCCCATAGTCTTGTACCTGATCATGCCTGCTTATGTTCACGTTGGTCTTCACTAACTTATTAACTATTTTATATATATATTTGCACTCTTCTATTTTAACCAACTGTTCAATTTTTAAAAACTTTAATTCGCCATATAGTTCATCTGTCGGATATAAGATGGGAAGTCCATACAACACTTTAATGACCCTATTCTGTTTCCTTTGAAGATCCTTGATTAGTTGTTTCGATCCCTGTGCCCATATTATATTTAAATATCTTAAATGAGGCTCCACGATTTAATTGTTTAGGAATTTGTTCACTACATCTACTCAATGCACCTCCAACACTAGCAAGTTTTTGTTTAAGTTTCTGCATATGGTCTTTATAGTTCAATTTTTCGTCAATTATAAGCCCTAAATATTTATATGCTTTAACCCTTTTCATCAACTCATTGTCTATTTTTATTTTCATATCACTATCCTTTTTGTGCGAAAATATCATGTACACTGTTTTATTTACATTTAGCTCCAAGTTGTTTGTTACTAACCAATCCCTATACACCTGCAATTCATTATTTATTGTAGTTTGGAGTTCATCTATTTGCTTGCCAGAGTATAATATTACAGTGTCATCCGCAAATGTAACGTAGTGGCCTTTCAGATTTACCAATGATAAACTGCGCACATACATCAAATACAAAACCGGACCTAGGACCGACCCTTGTGGTACTCCCATTTTTGTCATGTCCTCATTACTCTTTATTGCATTCACATAAACGTACTGCTTTCTGTCTAATAGAAAACTCTTTAACAGGTCATGTGCTACACCTCGTATTCCCATACATTCCAGCTTTCTCAATAGAATGTTTATATTAACTGTGTCAAATGCCTTTTTTAGATCAATATATAATGCAACACATGTTTCACAGTTGTCCAGCGCTTGTGTTACATACTCTGTCACTTCCGTAACGGCTGTCTGCGTGTTGCTTCTTTCTTGAAAGCCATACTGATTCTGGTCAAATTTAAATGTTTCACTTATAAAGCTAACCAATCTCCTTTTTATTACTTTTTCAAGTATCTTTGAGAAAGTTGTAATTACAGATATAGGTCTTTTATTTGCAGGATCATGGGAATTTCCAGTTTTATGAATTGGTATCACTTTCGTCTTTTTTAATTCCACTGGATATTTTCCAGTGGTTAACACGTCATTTAAAATTTTAACCATAGTTGTTCCTATAGCTTCCTTTACACTTTTCACTTCTTTGACTGTGATGTTGTCCTCTCCAGGTGCCGAGTTATTCCGTAAGCTAGTTATTATAGCCTTTAATTCTCCTTCTGTTACAGGAACCAAGAATATGCTCTTTTCCTGTCGCTGTTCTTGAAATATTTTGTTTTTTCTTGTATTCTTTTTCATCTCTAGCTTCTTTCCAATTTCACCTCCCACCTTAACAAAGTATTGATTAAGGTAATTTGCAATATTTGCATCTCCCTTTATTTTATTGTATCCATCTTCCAAATATTCTATTTCTTGGGTTTTTTTTTGTTCTGCAAAGTTGTTTTTTATTGTTTGATTAATAATCGTCCATGTTTTCCTGCTATCTCCATTTGTATTCTCAAATCTATGTTTAATGTACTCTCTCTCTTTAACTGATTTTTTAGTGAGTTGCACTGGTTCTTTATTTTTGTAAATTCCTTCTTTAATACACTATTTTCCTCATTAAATTTCCATTTTTTGTATATCTTATCTCTTTCCTTGATTAGATATATCAATTCTTCCGTTATCCAATTATTTTCTTTTACCTTTATCTTCCTTACTCTTGTACTTCTGATTTTGGCATCTTGGAATATGTCAATCAAATGTTTAAAGTCCTCTACATTTTCCGTTTCAACCCTTTCTTTCACTTTTTCCCTAAATTTATCAATATCAGGATATCTAACTTCACGATATATCTTTATTTTCTTTACCACTATTTCCTTCTTCAAATATATTTCCTGTACCTTATGGTCTGTCATAGGACATTCCCTATATATTATTTCAGCCTCTATTTTTTCATCGTTTGTTATTACATGATCATTCAATGTCTGTGTTCTCTGTGTTATTCTTGTGTAGTTTGTTGTATTCAGAAATCTGTAACTATTTATATTCACACAGTCCTTATATTCCAGTGCATCAGCCGTATTCTCCATAATATCTATATTCATATCTCCTATTATTAACGTTCTACCCCTATTTTCACTCATTAATTCATCCATGTCATTTATGAAGCTGTTACCATTCACTGATGGTGGTCTATAAACAGACACCACTTTTAACTTTGCATTGGTTAAATTTATGATCAGCCAACTGCACAGATTCCTTTCCATGCTGGTTTCTAACAAATACTGTATTCCCTCTTGAATATATTATATATACATGTACCTCCCCCTCTTGTCCCTCTACAGCTGTATTCCAACTTATATCCTTCAATTTCATAATATACCATTTCATTCTGGTACAGCCATATTTCTGTCAATACTATTAAAATTGGTTTTACTTTCATAATACTTATTTCAATTTTCAACTCATCGATTTTAGCACGCAAGCTACGGATATTCGCATAAAATATGCTCAAACCTACATCAGATTCTTCTAATACTATTTACAATCCTCCACCACAACATTTAATACAATTTACATTTTTTTTTTATTTGATTTTTTTTTTTTAGATTATTATTGCACTTGATCAAGATCTTCAATGGAAAAAACACGTATCGGTCTATCTCTCTCTGCCTTTTTCATAAATATTTTTCCATTCGTGCAGTATGCAAATCTATATCCTTTCAGTTTTTTATATTCTCTAGCTTTTCCGAACAAATACTGATTTTGTCTTGTTAAGTCCTCATTTATGTATATCCTAGTATCTTCCCCTTCAAATTTACATTGTTTTGTAGTTATACTTTTTATAGCTCTCCTTCTATTTAATACTTTTTCCTTTGTTTCATATTTATGAAACTTTATTACTATTGGCGATTTCACATCATCTAACTTTATCCTGTAATACTGCTGAATCTCATCTCTATCGACATTCACTCCCATTCCTTCCAACAATTGTCCCACTGTTTCTCCCAGACTTTTATCCTTTTGGATTTCTATGCCCGACACTACTATGTTATTTCTTTTTTCCTGCTGCTCAGCATAGTTGATTTTACCTTCTAATACCTGTACTCTTTTAGTTAGAGTTACATTTTCTTCAATATATTTTTGTTAGTCTTTGTCAGCTCTTCATATGCCTTTTTTTGCTCTTCAAACTTTGCCGACATAAAATCTATACTTTTTCTTAGTTCCACGATCTCATTTTCATATTTCTCATTTATCTGTTTCTGCAATGATTTAAACTCTCTCCTAAACATTTCTTCGATTCTCTTTTCCGCCATATTTTCCATGTTAACCTCACTTTCTCCAGAATTACAACAAATCACCTGATTTTTATTATTTAATTATTTTGCTTGCATCCCACAGCTTCTTTGGAAGTTTGAATTACAGGTTCCACAACCATATGCCTCAATCACTTTCTTTTTACAATATTTACCCACTTTTTCATTCATTTACAAGCATTAAACACATGCATACACTTTGATGTTTATCTTTAGGTGCTTCCCCCTACACTCTCAAACCCTGCAATTTAATTTGCTATATATTCTGCCGCGCTCTGGACAGATATCAGCAAGTGACAATTACTTTGGGTAATTATCTGGGAGTAATTAGTGGTACTGGACCGTTCGAACAACTACTCGGCCAAATACCCTGCCAGGAATTGAATTATAGAACTAAATTCAGATTTGTTTGTACTACGAGACATCACAGAATGCTACCCCAGAGCGTGGCAGCATATACAGTGCAACCTCCGTAATCCGAACACATTTTAATCCAAATATCCACTAATCCGAACTGCATTTTCATAAAGTCATAGTCCGAACGAAACTCGCTAATCTGAATACCCACACCGATAATAGAAGCCCTCCTGAACGTCCCGGATCTTATCCCGAATTCGTGTTGTCAATATCTTTGTCGCTGCTTAACGTAGACCCATTAAATCTAGTATCAATGAACTCGCCAAGGAGGGTACTTTTGAAATCTGTATTGATATACAGGGAGTTCCATTTAAAATAAAATGCATCAATAGGAGGAAAACCGTAGACGTGGCAACACTGCCAATATCAAAAATGAATCTGCCATAATTTGTAATCCTCCCATACCAAATTTTATTTAATTCGAATAACCAGTTACCGAGATAATGAATTTGTTTCGAACTTGATGGGCACTGTATATGTAATAAAATTCCGCAGTTGGTCAAAACTTTTTGGAATAAGTAAATTTAAACAATAATACATCATTCAAAACCTTCCTAATGTTTAGCCTCATCAGATTGGTAGTCTCTGTTGCTTTGCCGTGGTTAATTGTTGGGCAGTTTTCGTTTTCCATATTATCTTCTCCTTTTTCTTTCTGTATTTTCTTCATTCTCTGTTCTCACTTATTTCTTCTCAGGGCCCACACGATAATCAACTTCAGTTGATGCGAGTCCTTTTGTTCTTTTTCTCTTTTTTTTATTTTAGATGCATATATGATTTCTTCGTAAATTCGTAACAATAAATGCATTATCATTATTATTACATTCTTAAATTGTTAATGTTCGCAACGTGATTTTTCGGCTTCAAGGTCCTTCTATCTTGTTGGCCACATTCTTAACACGTTCACTGCGTTGGGGGTCCCCGGAGACCGTTACATCGCATTACTTCCGTGTGCAGCATTTCGATCAATTCTTCCCGAACTTTCGAAAGCTGTAGTTTAGAGAAAACTGGCCCTAATTCAATTTTTAAAAGAGCTTTGGAAAGCCCCAATCACAGGCAATTCTAATAGTTTTGAAAAACACATCGGTCTCGAAGGACCCCTGCCGCAATGTGGTAATAATTATTAGCAGAGTGCGGTTGGGGTCCCCGGGGACCGATATAGAATTAAAGGGGCAAACATGTTACGACAGGAAAATTCCATTATTAAACACACGTGTTTTACATTTGCATTTGTTCACAAGTTGTTGTGGTGTCTGTGTGTTGATAATATACAGTGAGGTCCTAAAGTTTGGAATAAAATTTATAATTTCTTTTTTATTAATATTTCAATGAAATGCTCGGACACGTAAATTTTTATTTTCGATTTAGAGTTTTGTGAGGAACATATAAAATATATGGGGTGTTCCATTTTCATGTACCGCTGTCAATGTCAATTTTCTTAAATGGAACACCCTATATACATTCATCTTTCTAAGTAGGCCATTGAAAGACAATTTCATAAATGTGGCATTTGTTACCTTTTACCTCTATGGCTATCGAGATATTAACATTTGAATTTAGATATTCCTCAAAATTAGAATTAGAATATCTGAACTTCTACAAAAGCTAGAGATTGCCGAGATTGGAAATTAGGTTTACAAAACTACCACGAAATAACAAACAATGTTGAGTAAAAACACAAGCAAGTAATTAACGTCAAAAATAATCTAAATTAAATGTTCAGTGTGAGCTCCAAGAACTTGCTAAGCTATAGCCAAACTGTACTCGAATTCGTAAAGAACATTTCTAATAACTTCAGGTGTGATTCTCCGAATTTCATTTCGTATTTTCGTTCATAAATCTTTGATGTCATACGGTTGTGTGAGGTATACTTTGCTTTTTTTTGCTTCTAATATCTCGATAGCCATGGAAGTAAAAGGTAACAAATGCCACATTTATGAAATTGCCTTACAATGGGCTACTCAGAAATATGAAAATGTATAGGGTGTTCCATTTAAGAAAATTGACATTGACAGCTGTACATGAAAATGGGACAACTTGTATATTTTACATATCCCTGACAAAATTCTAAATTGAAAATAAAAATTGACATGTCCGAGCATTTCATTGAAATATTGATAAAAAAATAAATTATGAATTTTATTCCAAACTTTAGGACCTCACTGTATAAGATGAAAATAATGAAAATGCCGAAAGTGTTGAAGAAACCACTATCGAAAATTTTTTAGTTACGAAGTATAAAAACAGATTGCCTGCTCTAAATATATGAGTTTAATAATATAGAACACGAATTGTTTTCATACTTTTATAGAAACACATTGTTTTCGCTTAAGTTTAATAAAGTTTCAAAGATACCAAATTTATGTTTGTTTATTTTCGTAGTTTAGTGCGGTTGGGGTCCTCGGGACCCACTCCTGCCTTGAATGCAACGTACTACATGTAAAATAAATAGAAACCTGCATTAATACTCTCACAAATGGTTCAAGTAGCGCATGAAAGATGGCGCTTCATAAACCACTGCATGAGAGTCGTCAAGGCCCCCCACCGCACATAGGGAAATACTGTTACCGGTCCCTGGGGACCGACAACGCACTGGAAGAATTTAGTCAATTTTTCCTGATGCAGCGAACGTGTTAAATTCCAAATTCTTAAATTGTTAATGTTCGCCCCATGATTTTTCTGCACCAAGGCACTTTATCTTCAGTGATTGTGTTAACAACTTTGAAGTTTAAATAAATCATCATCATGTTCACATAAAAATTTTTGACGTCTCTTTTGCTTTTATTTCATTCATATCTGAATTTCCCTAAGGCAGTAAACCAAAACAAATATGTCAAATTCTCAGTTAAAGCTTTAGTGTAGGTAATTAATAACTCCATCCTATTGGTGCAGTCATATTTGCCGACGAAGATAACATTATTTTAGCAAGCACTTTTTAATTTATGTTTTGAATATTTTCCAACAGATACATAGAAATATTCAGAAGTAGTTTGTCATGGGTATCCAGTGTTGTTGGTTATTCAAATAGAAGAGAGGGCCCTGGTTCTGGAATGGGCTACAACTCTAGGCCCAGCCCATATGATCGTAGTGGAGATCGATATGGTGGAATGAGCAGATTTCAACCCCGTGGATCTCGAAATTTCAAGGGCAGCAACTTTTCAAGTAATTCAGGTAAAAGTGTTATAGTTTTTAGTGCATTTTCCAAAAAAATTTATTTCTGAAAAGCGGGAGTTACCTCCTACTACTAGCAGATTCTGTCTGCCCTCCAATAGTCAGAGACAGCAGAGTACTTTCGGGCTCTGTCTGGTCGGCAGATTTGTGTTTGTCTACATGGCTGGTGTAGTGGAGGGGTAGTTTCACGCGACTGAGTGCTTATCTTTCCTTGAGCGATGTACGTATCTCTTTTAAGTTTCTTCACAAAGCTAACAGCGTGCCCATCCTACACAAAGGAATAACCAAAACATGAGTAATCTGTTTTTCAAGACATAAATATAAAACGGGGAGCCTGCTTAGTCATGAACTGTTGACTGCATTATCACGGATGAGCAGTTTCCGTATCTGCGATATTTCAATTCTTCGGGCCCTGTTGAAGTTCCTCGACTCCTTCTAGATATCTATCGCCGCCTTGTACAGGCTAGGCCAGAACCATACCTGGTTTTTGAGAATCTTGGTATCCTCGAACTTGATCTCATGACCCGCCTTGACTGGATTTTCTGCGCCAGCCGATTTGTCACAGTGGTGATGCTTGATATGGCTGATGTGGTTCTTTAGTCTAGTACTGATATCAGCATGCAGTCAATGTGCTGGCTGCCTTGCAGATAGATTAGACTGCAAGGCAGCCAGCCCGGAACATATAATAATATTTCTGTTTCAGATATGGGTCGCCTAATTTTACAAACTAAAATATAGTGTTGACAGAATTTATTATTTTATGTTAAACGCACTGAGACATTTTTTATGATTTTCAGATTATGGAGGTTCAGATCGGGGAAATGGAGCTCCATGGATGTCCAATGGGGATTCAAGAAATAATTGGAATAGTTCATGTGATATGGACAATTGGTGTGAGCAAAGTGAAAACAGGATGGGGGGTGTTCATTGTGTGCATATGCGCGGTTTACCATTCAAGGCCAACCAAATGGATATTATGGATGTAAGTAAAGCTACTAAAACAGGTTAGACTGAGCCAGAAATATAAATAGTCAATGAGGTGCTACAAAATGTCAAAAACCAAGCCAGAGGGAACAGACAAGTGAAAATTCTTTAAGAATTATAATAAAGGAGGTGGTTTTACCTAGTTTCAATGCCCTTTTTCAGTTTTCAATTCACTTGAGAAATGGTAATTACATAATAAATTATTAAATATGAAAAGTTGATAAAAGTGTCATTCGTCACTCACTGGGTTTTCTCTAGGTTACCATAACCGAATAGCACAGTATAAAATCATAGCAGTGCCATTCCACTATTACCAAAGTCCGGTTTCATAAGCGTAATAATAGATTTAACGAACCCAGTAGACTCTCTGACTGTATCGTAACCATTCCATCTTTAACCAATTAACTGGTGCACCTTCGAATGTTTTTTTACAATCATTAGAAAAATTCTTTTCTACTGTTAGAGCTGTAATGAAATCTTTGCTATCCATGTTAACAACAATGAAGGGATTTTGTTTTCTTGCAGTCCTAATTACTCTAAATCAATTTCAATGACACCAAAGTCTCTATCGCAAGCCAAGTATGAATGCTTCGAAGTAGTACTTGGCGATTTGCTTCTCGGCAAATCAAAAATCAATTTTTCTTTTTAAATCGATTTCTTCAATTAATCGATTCTTTGCATTGCAACGTTACTTATGTCTTCTGTTCTGTAACGGTAGTTTTTCTTTTATTTTCGGTACCAACTAAACTTGGATACGGTCGGTTGGACCGAAGCCACCGTAATATAGAAAGCCTAGCACATCGCCCCACTCCTCGAATGATACGTCACAAATGGTGGTGACGCTCCCGGTCACGACTATTCGTATTGCTGCATAAGAATACGATAATAATGCAATGGCAACATATTACATTTTTTATTATAACTGAACCATCAACTAATTTTACAACTTTAGATGCCAAAATATTGTTGCGTTCCTTTGTGTAGGAGCAACTACACTGCCGGACAAAAAAAATGGGACACTCTCAGAATTACTATTTTAGTGAATAAAAAAACAACTGAGGGTTTGAAATTATATTTAACTATATTCTTTTCATCTTAACAATAAATAAAAAACAAGAAACAAAATGATTTGTCAACAAAAACCTAACAAAAGTATTTTTTAGAGATAAACTGTTACTTAAGAACTTAAAAAGACAAGCAAAAAAAAATTATTAACAGGAAAAGCACACTAGTAGAACCAAATTATTAATGGGTGTTACCACCAAGAACTCTTATTACCCCCCTTAAACGTTGTGGCATACTCTGAATGAAGTTATCAATAGATTCTTGGGGTATTTATTCCCATTCTTCTTGAAGCGCCATTTAATGTTTCTGGTAGGGGTTGGCGACGTCTAATCCTTTTCCCAAGCTGATCCCACGGATGTTTAATGGGATTCAGGTCTGGACAATTGGCTGGCCATGGGAGGCGTCCAAAACCAACCTCTTCACGGTACTCGATAACAATTCTTGCTGTGTGTGGGCGGGCGTTGTCATCCATAAACACAAAATTGGTCCTTATAAATGGCATATATGGTGTGGCATGGGTTTCCAGGCACTCAACAATGTATCGGTGTGCAGTCATTGTTCCATTTTCAATGAAAACCAATTCTGGGTGAGCCCCCAAAGATATTCCTGCCCACACCATAATGCTACCACCATTGAAACTGATCCTGGGAGATAGTAATATTGACTGTACCGCTCTGCTGGTCTTTGCCACACCTTTTCACACCCATCTGGTGACCTAACACTAAATCTTGACTCGTCCCAGAAGAGCACGTTCCTCCTTTGATGTTCGTCCCAATTTACATATTGCCGTGCAAACACAAGTCGTGCTCTGCGATGTTCTACGGTCAACAGGCGACCCGTAGCCGAGTTTCTTGAAGTCAAACCATATTCGTTTAGCCTTCTTTGAACTGTTCTGGCTGAAACTGCCACTCCTCGAACATCGGCTAACCGTCCAGGAAGAATAGGTGATGGGAATGCTCGATCGCGCAGTGCAGCTACATGGAGAAAACGGTCATCTTGATGGTTCGTAGTCCGTGGACGACCAGATCCGACCTTCCTTGCAAACCCATGAGTTTCACGAAATCGCAAGAATGCATTTTGCACTGTGTTACGGGGTATATTCAGCACTTGAGCAATATACCGCACACTTCGGCCATCGTGACTTAAAACAACAATTTGTGAACAAATTTCGGGGCGCATTGTATGGAAAATGTTAAAAGTTAACATTCGCAAATGAAATATCACCAAAAAAACAATAGAAAATACAAAACACCCCAATAAGTTAAAAGATTTTGATGTTTCACTAAAGATGCATGAAGAGTCAAAATGTTGATTTGGCTGTTTAGGCTTACAAAAGGTGCAATATTCAGCTAAAAGTTTATTTTTCCCCACTAGTAGGGCAATCGTTAATTATTTGTGTAAGTTAATTTACATAAAAATATTGTAGGGCCTCAAAATAAAAATAAAAACAAGTGTCCCGTTTTTTTTGTCCGGCAGTGTATGTTCGCACAAGTGAAAAAATGTCCGTGTTTCGATTTCCCAAAGCCACAAGCTAAATTCGAATTGCGGTTACGTCGCATTCGTTGCAAAATTTCCTGCGAGCGAAATTTTCAGTACCTAGTACGTGCAAAACAAATAATGAAAGTTAACGTCATACAGAACAACTATAAACACCAGAAACAGGCACTATTTTTAAAGTTTTCTATAAACGTTTTCTCGGATTTGCTCTTAGTTATTACTTATAACAATTACTATGTTTGGGTTTGTTAGGGCACAGTTCTCTATGTAATAGCTGGTTGAAATTAGGGAAAATAGTGGCTCAAATTAAGTAAAAGTTTGTGTAGAAAAAGTATTGAATAAATCGGCGTTTGATAAAATTGTTTTAAGGGAACAATTTGGGTTGATATTAAAAAAAAATACGTATTCACCGAATATGTTAATTTAGTCATTTGCCCAATTAGAAATTAGTTTTTTTATTTAAGGGCTTCTTATTTGTCTTCAATACACTTGTTTAATAAAACGAGGCAATATAATATTAGTAAACCCTACATTATTGACTTTGCGAATACTATTACACCTAAACAAAGAAATTGGTCACCTACTTCTACTCTTTTACCAAAGCTGTGGACTCTTTGCAGTGCCGTTTTGTCTTAAGTTTTAACTATTAATAGATTATTTTACCTAGATAATTGCATTCCCTTAACGTATTGACAGTAATATAATGGGGTCGTTACACAATTTTTAAAAATCATATTTTCCCGAAGATTCTCGTAAAATATTTGACCCGTATTTTTTTATTTTTCTCACAGCGAACGTTTTAGGCTTCTAAACCACCATCAAAGTTAAGACCCTGGCCCTTTAAGCCTTTTAAATGATGACGTATCTGCGGCAATGCCGAGGAGTGCCGATATTATCCGGAAAGTACAACCGTTGTTTGTGTATGCTTGCTAGCGCAAACGTAAACAATCATGGCAGTCGAGTCGGTTGACAGATAGTGTTCTTTTTTAAAATAATGGTCTTCAAAAAGTGCTTAGTGTCTAGTTGTAAGAACAATAGTGATAGGAATCCCAGCAAAATATATTTAAAAGTGCCTCGTAGTAAGGACAGACGGAAATTATGGGCGCAAGTATTAAATAAAGCTTCCTACTTTAACGACTCTAAATTCCACGTAACTCTTGCTTTCACTGGGGACCGATCGCAAGCGCTTTGAAGGTAATGACGTAACCGAGGCAGCACATATTTCTGTTTAATTCTCAGAAGGCGCGCTTCGTGCTAAAATCGCCATTGTTTAAATTTTGGGCCATTGGTGAGTAAGTAAATGTAACCCAGAGGCCCATTAAACACCAAGTTACTTATTTCTATCAAAATTATATCGATTTTCTATTTAGTGCAACGACCCCATTAGGAAACTACAATTCATTAAATAAAAATTACTATTTCCCAATATTAAGCCGAGAAACTCTACCCGCAGTATATGCTCGCCAGATAGAAATCTAAAACCGCGTGTGACGTCACCAGAGCAGGGTACAGGCTTTCTATATTACGGTGGCTTCGGTTGGACATGTAATCGTTGACAGTACCTTTGTCGAAGAAAGGGTAGGGTTCTCTATTGCTAAATGATGATAAATAGAACACAGGAACAAATTAAAATGAACTATTAATTTAGCTGTTTACAAATCAGGCGTAATAAAACAAAATATTTTGTAACAATGCATAATTGGAATGCTGGTTACATCCAACAGACTTGGATTAGCATTCATAATTGTTCTCTCTATTGCAACCGTGTCACGGAGCGAGAGCCGTGGCATATCCAGATGAAGAGAGAAACGCAAGCCGCTACGTCACGATTGTAAATAAACAAGAGCATGAGAAGAGTGGTGGTGGCACGTCACGCGTTTCGATGGTAGGAAAGCGAGCCTGACCGCCGACCGCCGAACCTATTCGAGTGGCTATAAAAGGAGTCACCCAGCAGAGGTCCAGGAAGAATCTTCTTCACCGGTTTGTGAAGGAGAATTCTCTCCACCCGCGTCAGATAAATATTAACCGACAGTCCGCTTGAATGAGTTTAATTCACGGCGTGTGATTTTCTGTTCATTCCCGTATCCGATTTATTCTCGAAGAATTAATACCCAAGTCTTCATCGCTAGTACTTGATTATCGAAGCCAAAGGGCTACCAATAATTAAGTTAACAAGACCAGAGTTACTTGACTTGTAGCGGAAGCGTAGCTGACTTAATTAGTTAGGTCCATTTACCAGTACAGGTGCAGGAAAGTAAGAACTGACATAGTTTGCATTCATTGCGGCGGATTACACAGCCTTGTCGATGTGCAGCGGATGGTTCTTACAATAATCTGCATATGTCCTGGGGTGATCCCGTCAGTTATAAAGCTTGTGCAGGTCAAACAATAAACCAGTCTCGCACGGGATTACACCCTTGGTGTTCTAACGTACATCCCCGACTTGAAACCCCGACCGGTCGCACTATGGGTGCTATTACGAAACCGCAAGTATCCGGAACAGTTAATCATACGACGAGACTACCCATATTCAAGTGATAGCTGATCCCGAGGGAATAGTCCACGAGCTAGGCATCTAGCCCAGATCTCGTGCCCTACTCACTCGAGAAACCGGTTACAGTACCGTCCTGATTTTAATACTAGAATTTCTCAATTATTTTTCATGTATATATATTCTTGTAAATATCCGTTTCATATTCCGTTTAAAATGTAAATAGTTATATTAATAGAAACCATTTTAATTTGTTTATGTTTTATAATTCACCGTTTAGTAAGCAATAACGTACCCTCCCTTCTTCGACTATTGAGCAAAGGGTATTATCGACGATCCTGACCTGACCAGATGCAACCCTGTTATATCGTTACAAAGATAACGATCCGATTAGTCTAGATATACAGAGCGTACCAGATACCAATACCGAAACCGAAAGAGCGCGCTGTATATCTGGCTCCAGAGTGTCACTAGGAAGTGTCGTTGTATACTTTCACCAAAACCGATCCGATATCGTTGCATAATTCGTCGCTATAGAGACAAACTGGCGTATCTCAATAATTGGCATTTCGAGATACATCATTTTGTATGTTCTGTGAGCGTTATTTAATTGACGATACAAATTTTGATAAGAAAATCACAACAAGGCCCACGAAAATGCAAAGTAGGCCATTACAAGCAGGCGTGCAACAATAGAAAACTTGAATCTGTTGCCGAGGTTATGGGAAAAAGTCCCTTAATGAGATACGCCCTTTTGTCTTTTTAAAAAATAATCCGTCTTACTAGTTACGCCATTAAGTTTTCAAATATTTTGAGCTAAGACACGCATTTTGCTTTTCAAACGTATATTGTGAACATTGAAACATAACAATATAACATCAACCGTACGTAATAACATGGAACGAAAAATAAAATTTAATGTGGTAGATTTTTATAAAACTCTACACATGTTCTGGCATATATATTACTGGTGTTTGCCCGTTACATAGATCCATTAAATCGTAAAATTTTGCTGGAACTAATTTGGGTGGATGGGCATTCAGTTGCTGTGGTGGTGTACTGGGGGAAGTGGTCGTTCTTTTTAGAGTCATTCTTCGGTATTCTGCAGCAAGGTGGCTAGTTTTAAACAATATTTTATTTAATAATGTTTTGTCTACTTTAATTTCGCGAATATCTTTCCAGTTTATGCTATTTCCGTTGTCATCTTCTCTTACTAATAGAATCTTAAGATCTGCGGCCATTTGCTTAAAGTTGAGAAAGTCATCGGATTTCAAACTATGCACGATATATGGGTGTGATCGGCGGGCTAACTTGAAAAGAGTGGTAAGTTGTGAGGGTAAAAACAAGTCGCCAGCTTTTACCAAGGCTGTATGTATTGCACTGTGTGCCAAGTCGCCCTCGTTCTGTCCGTGGTAGGATTCGAAAAATTTTAATGAAATCGTATTCACATTCAACGATTTGTTGAGAAAATGAAGCATCATTGCTACAGTAACTGAATTCTTGTTTTGTCCGCTGCATGAATCTGAATAGAGCGATACATGCTTACAACGTTTGTTGTCCAAACATTGCAGGTAGAAATAGAGACAAGATCCTATTTCAGAAGCGCCTCTCTTGCTTTGGGCTTCAGACCAGGAGAAACAGTCACATTCTTTTATTTTAATGTCATAAACTGTTAAATTATAATTGGATAACCTTCTCTTGTAAAATAATTTGCTGTCATATGTTTGTGGCAAAAAGATTACCTGCTGCAAGTCAAATACTGCACAAGCATTTTCTTCATTTCTATCTAACTTTTCGTCTTCTTTCTTTTTCCGGATACAAGTCTTTTCGGCTCTGTGTCTGCTATAAACCTCCTCCAATTCTCTCTTCTTTTCAATATCTCCTTTCTTGTAAGAATTACACAAATTACACTGATCTTTTTTGGGGTGGTGGAAGGATAAATTTAAAGTGTTAAATATACGTAGATACACCGGGTAACTGACTGGGCCATTTTCTTGCACAAACATGTGGTGCATTTTTGCTACTGACAAATCCGGGTGTAAATATTCTCGACTTGTACTTTTGCTGCAATCATGAGATTCCATTTTTGGAAATCGCTGTATGTGTATCAATATATTTTTTGTGGTTGCCTCGTCTTTTTCTTTTAGATGCGGATATCGGCCACCACGTAACTCTTTTTCAATTACACCTGTCTCTTTCTTCTTCTTTAATGTAGTACGAACTGTCTTTTCGGACACTCCTATTGTATTTAAAAACATAACTTTACACACTGGCACGTCAGTATTATTGTCTTGTGGGAGGTAATAATAATTGCTGTTACTCCTTCTCGAGATTTCAACTCCTTTTGTCTTTTGTTTTGTCCTCTCGCACTTAACGTAACGTAAAATAAATTCGCGCTGCAGTTGTAAACTGGCCATGCCATAAAAGTCACAGAAAATGAGTCGCCTCTGCTGATCGCTAATATTCAAACAATGTTTACCGATTCTCTGACAACGTACATTTCCGCATCGGGGTTTTAATCTCCTTTCAGACACCGCCACGTCCGTTTTTGGACGAATATAATTTTCCCCCATATTTCTTTGAGATTTTGCAACCTTTTTCTTATTTATCTTTCGTTCATTACGAGCAGGTACGCCATTTTCTCTATTACTTCCTTCAACCACAAAGTGTTCTGGGGCTATTTGCACAAGCGGTTGCTGAGTTGCATTATTTGTTGTGTGCTCCCAACAGAGCAAAAGTAGACAATGCAGACAAGCAATGAATACTTCTTCCTTACAGTTTGGAACCTCATATGTTTGTACCACGTACATGTCGAGATTTACGTTCGTCTTCAAATTCTGCATTTTCTATTTGCAGAGGGTTTCCCATTATAGTTTCCATTTCGAATGACTAAAATTAGTATTCTTTGCAATACAAATTATAAGAAAAAAAATACAAACCTCACACGGCGCTTCAACCAGTACTCTCCAGTTGAATGTACTCTTGGTTTTGTTTGTCTACTGCGAATGCATATTTTCTTAAGAGATTGTGAGTTTTCTTGAGCCTAACAATTCTTTTTTTCAGAACTGCTAAAGGAATATTGTCGTCTTCACTATCACTATCATTACTGCATTTTCCATTACAGTTTCCATTTCCAATGACTAAAATGAGTAGTCATTGCAATCCACATTATCAGGAAAAAAAGAAAAACAAACCTCACACGGCGCGTCAATATCTTCCAAAGAACTAGTACTCTCCATTCGAATACACTCTTGTGCTGCCTTTCTGCTGGAAATGCAGATTTTCTTACGAAACTATGGGTTTTCTTGGATCCAACAACTCTTTGTTTCAAAACTGC
Organism: Xestobium rufovillosum; assembly: GCA_963966045.1. Classification (NCBI taxonomy): domain Eukaryota; kingdom Metazoa; phylum Arthropoda; class Insecta; order Coleoptera; family Ptinidae; genus Xestobium; species Xestobium rufovillosum. Next base: position 38,119,475 of record OZ014494.1, on the reverse strand, counting down.
TAATGAAATATTGTTGCCTTCACTATCACTATCATCCACAAGAATTTTATGATCCCTCTCTGTATCTATTATTTCACCTTCATACCACTTTTGATCTTCTGCCCAGAACATTTTAACTTGATTTCCTTTTTTAAATTTACCACCTCTTCTTGGGCACTTTGAATCCTTAGATGAAACAACATTTGTCATACCATCCCTCCGCTTAATAAGCACATCCATGATTACACACCGTCAAATTTGTTTATTCTTGACAGCGCGCAGCGGCCATTTACACGTAGAAAAAGTTGAAGTTGAAAACAAGCCTACGTTACATAAATCTGAGATACGCCTGTTTGTCGTTATTTTAAATGTAATTTGCTGAGTTACGCCTTCACCTAATTTATTTAGTTTTCTTTCTAGAGTTACGCCAGTTTGCTAAATTAAAGTATTAATAAAGGGTATAAACCGGACCGCCTTAACTCAAAACAGTGAAATTTTGAGATACGCCTGTTTGTCTTTATAGCGACGAATTGACGTCCGATCAGAAAATATCGTTGCAATTTACAGTGAAAATTAATACAGGACTTTGCGGTAATTTGTATTCTCAAGTTAGTCGGTCTGTTAAATGGTCTTTACAAGTTAATTAAATGAGTGGTTCTCATCAAATTCTGGTTGCTTGGTACATGTCAAACGTTGGTACATGTCGAACGTTTAGCGTACAATCTGTAACGATATATAATAATAATAATAATAAATAGTCTTTATTAGCATAAGCTACATAAAGTATAAAAAAATGTACATATACATATATAAATTCTATAAATCCAACAAAATAAAAATAAAGTTCAACCTCGCAATTATCATTCAAGAAAAATAACCAAAAAAGATTCCACACATCCAATAAAACTAAAAATAAATTTCTGCCTCAACATGGTAATCAACCATACAAGAAAATGGCAAAGAATAGTTTCCATATACCTATCCAATAAGAACTAAAAGAAAAATTCCGCTACAACATCGCAACTACCTAAATCTAGACTGCTCTAAATAATCTTCTGTTTCACATTCATAAGTCCAAGAACATCTAGCATCACCTTTATTCTAGCATACTTATTGCAACCTAGTATTATCCTTAATGCTCTGTTTTGTTTCTTTTGCAGCTGCTGCAACCATTGGTCATTCATCATACACAATATAGTTGCACAAAAATTGAAATGTGATTCAACAACGGTTCTATACAGGGTGATTTTTTTTGACCGTCTATTAGAAGTATCTGGAGAACTAAAAGAGATACTGATTTGAAATTTTGGCTGTGGCCGAAACCGGGTCGGATCTATTTAATGAAAATATTTTCAAAATGGTGGCATTTCCGGAAATACCGGAAGTTGACACCAACTTTGTTATCTTAAATGGAGTGCTACCATTTTCTATTTTTTTTTAGATTTCACGGAAAATTTTAATGTCAATTCAATAAGGGTTCGCTATGTCTAAAATTAATATTTTCGGAGATATAAATTTTTTTCTCAATATTCTGACAGTTGTGGTAGATTATGTAAAAATTAATATCTCGATAACGTCTAGCAGTAAGATGTTCGATTTTTTGTGGTGGCAAGACGAGGTGTTGGAGTTACTAATCAGGCAAACAAATTTTCAAAATCTATTACATAAAATTTTCTAATCAACGACATATGTTGATCGCACAAAAGTAGCAAAAAGTAATTTTTCTTAAATAGAATGATACCATTTTCAATTGTTTTTTAGATTCCACGGAAAATTTTAATGTTAATTCTATAAAGGTTCGCTATGTCTAAAATTAATATTTTCGGAGATATGAATTTTTTTCCAATACCTATTTTGACAGTTGTGGTAGATTATGTAAAAATTAATATCTCGATAACGTCTAGCAGTAAGATGTTCGATTTTCTATGGTGGCAAGACGAGGTGTTGGAATTACTAATCAGGCAAACAAATTTTCAAATTCTATTACATAAAGTTTTCTAATCAACGACATATGTTGATCACACATAAGTAGCAAAAAGTCATTTTTCTTAAATAGAATGATACCTATTTAAAGAAACCAATTAAAAAAAGTGAAAAAATGCGCATTTAACAATGTATGGTGTTTCTCTACCTAAAATGCACAGTATTTTAGATATTTGCTGTTTTTTTATTTCATCGGTCAAAATTGAAGAGCGCGCCCTTCTAGTAAGTAGACCTTGGCTTGTAGACAAAACAAAATATTCACAAATTTCACAAATAATGTCTAATAAAAGCAATTGGTATTTTTTAGTAATTTAGTACGGTTGGTGTTTAACGAATAGGATATGGCAAATGATAATTATTCTTACTCGGATATTATGAATTTATTCAACATTCATGGAAAATGCGATAAAATAATTAAAAGGACATACAGAACATTTAATGGAACATATCCTGAATTACCACCACTGAACTTATTTTAACTAAATAAAAAATAAAGTAGGTACGTGATAGCAAAACAATGTTAAAGAAACTGTTCAAAATGTAGTCCATTAACTTCTACACATTTAATAATTCGCTTATTTACGGCGTGTGTAGTAGCGCTACGAATTTCATGTGGATCTAAGCCTGCAAATGCTGTAGCAATTCTTTCCACCCATTCATCCCTGTTGTTGAGTGGATACACTTTATCCTTTATACGGCCCTGTAATATCCCGTAGTAACCCAAAGGCTCGTTTGACAGAAAACAGTCAAAAACATAATTCGTGATCGTCTAAAAATTTCATACCCTACGTTGTGTTAATTTTAAAATGAATTTTGTCTAGAATTGCACTGATGAAATAGCTCATTTGGGAAAATTGGAAGGAAAACACACAATTGTTTAATTATTAGTTTAATTAACGTGCTCAGCCTGACTTAGACTCACGAGGAGAAAAAGAGCCGTGCAAAGAAAAACCTCGATCACAGTCCAGTATAAATCTGCTATGTTTATGCACAATACAACACAAAGAAATTATATATGCAATATCAAGACATCAAAAATAAAATAATTGTGGTTCAACATTCGTAAATAAAATAACAGTAAACAACAATAATTCCAAAGGATATGTGACATATTATTGATTTAATGGTGGATGGTACTGGACCGTTCGAACAACTACTCCTCGGGCAATTAACCCGCCAGGCATTGAATTATAGAACGAAATCCAGATTTTGTGAACTTTAGATTTAATGATGTTGGGCATACACAAATCTTCTCATCAGCAAAACTCACAAAACAAATTACATGCAATGCAACGTCTCACACATAAAACATACAAAACAGAAGAATTTTTGTTAGTTAACTGACTCTGTCAGTGGGTACTGCGGGCTATACAAGCTACTCACAGCTATGAGTTGAAAATTGAATCAGATTACCGTAAGCACCAGGGCCCTTAACGATATTTTTTTCACTATATGCCAGGTCACCTGTTCAGGAGATCAAGGCTAATATTTCAAATTAAAACACATATAAATAAAAACACACAAATAAATAAACACACAAATAAAACAATATATAGAACTCAAGGCACTTCGGGAATTACTGTTCTCACGGGATAAAAGATTAATTGACACAACAAGGCAAATACACACTATCTGATGACAAGATTTGCGAAGATTTGCGATTGAAAATAAATAAACAAAACAAAGAACAACATATCTTTTGGAACAAATACAAGAAATAATTGACAAAACAAATAACATAGCTTTAACTGACCTGTGAATCTCGTAGACACCAAAAACTTTTATAACAATACAAAAGAACACACAGGGACGACAATTAAAACACGTGTTCACGCTTATACTCCTAAAGAAAGAGTCCTCATTTCCAGACGTAACCGCTTACATCCCCTTAATCCCCCTACGCTAGTGTATACATAAAAACGAACGCATAAATTTCTCAAATAAATAAACTACCTAAGTCGAAACGAAAATGCATCGACAGACGAAATAGGATATTTTTCGGAATAATAAATATTTAAAATATAGGTACGGTTACTACAGCCCCAAAGATAAAAATCCAACGGTGTAATGTCTGGAGACCTGGCAGGCCAACTCCATGGACCTAAATGTCGTATCCATCTATCTTCAAACATCAGGTACAATTCGTTAGTAACTGCTGCAGAACAATGACCTGGCGCCCCATCTAGTAGGTATCTAAAATACTATTCATTTTGGGTAGAGAAACATCATACATTGTTAAACGCGCATTTTTTCACGTTATTTAATTGGTTTCTTTAAATAGGTATCATTCAATTTAAGAAAAATGACTCTTTGCTACTTATGTGTGATTAACATATGTCGTTGATTAGAAAATTTTATGTAATAGATTTTGAAAATTTGTTTGCCTGATTAGTAATTCCAACACCCCGTCTTGCCACCATAGGAAATCGAACATCTTACTACTAGACGTTATCGAGATATTAATTTTTACATAATCTACCACAAATGTCAAAATAGGTATTGGAAAAAATTCATATCTCCGAAAATATTAATTTTAGACATAGCGAACCTTTACCGAATTAACATTAAAATTTTCCGTGGAATCTAAAAAACAATTGAAAATGGTATCATTCTATTTAAGAAAAATGACTTTTTGCTACTTTTGTGCGGTCAACATATGTCGTTGATTAGAAAATTTTATGTAATAGATTTTGAAAATTTGTTTGCCTGATTAGTAACTCCAACACCTCGTCTTGCCACCATAAAAAATCGAACATCTTACTGCTAGACGTTCTCGAGATATTAATTTTTACATAATCTACCACAACTGTCAAAATATTGAGAAAAAAATTTATATCTCCGAAAATATTAATTTTAGACATAGCGAACCTTTATTGAATTGACATTAAAATTTTCCGTGGAATCTAAAAAAAAATAGAAAATGGTAGCACTCCATTTAAGATAACAAAGTTGGTGTCAACTTCCGGTATTTCCGGAAATGCCACCATTTTGAAAATATTTTCATTAAATAGATCCGACCCGGTTTCGGCCACAGCCAAAATTTCAAATCAATACCTCGTTTAGTTCTCCAGATACTTCTAATAGACGGTCAAAAAAAATCACCCTGTATACAATGCCCGTCTAAAGTCCGTTTCCCCTCCCTACTAATTTTTGAACCATTTGAGGTACATCCATGAAATTTGGTACAAGGTAGTCACAGGTCACAATATATTTTTGACGTAATAATGACAGCTGTCAGTCTCAAGATGGGGGTCGGGCGCCATTTTGAAAAAAAAATTAAATGGCAAGGAGGGTCATGTGACAACTCGTTTTAAAGGTCTTATTGAATGCAATATCATACTAAAATATGGTGTCGATATCTTTTGTTCAATTTTTAAATTTTAACATTTTTCTAACAAAATTTATTCTAATTTGTAGTGAAATCTCTTAATGAAGTCGACCAATAAGATGCGAAAAGATAGTTTATTAAGGAAAGACTACCCCTTACCGGGAAATCCCGAAGCTTACGAATGTGTTTTGTAAATGTAAATTCACAATCAGAAGAAAATAGCTGGTTGCAAAAAATTATTGATTTATTTTAAAAAAGGAACTGTTACGCTATATTTTAATATGATATTGCACTCAATGAGACCTTTAAAACGAGGTGTCACATGACCCTTCTTCCCACTTAAAATTTTGTTTCAAAATGGCTCCCGACCTCCATCTTGAGACTGACAGCTGTCATTATTACGTCAAAAAGTATCTTGTGACCTGTGACTACCTTGTACCGAATTTCATGAATGTACCTCAAATTGTTCAAAAATTAGTACGTGGGAAAGGACTTTAGACGGGCACTGTATAATAAGTTTTGACCACAAACTCCAATACGCTGCATCAAGCCAACTTTCTGCGCTACCTTCTTAACAATATAACCTGCATGACTTTTAAAATTCAATGTAGCTTAGCCACCCCTGTAAATTATATCACTCTGTCACTCCAAATACTTTATTGTGCACCGTCAGCCAAATTGAAATTATCCAACAATAAGGACAGTTTTATATTAGCTCTTGAACATTAGATCGAGAAGGATTGGTAGAGTTAGGAAAAATATGGAGGTGGGAGAAACAAAAACAATATTTTGATATTAAAAATTTACAGATTTGGGGAGCATTCGTTACGCACCTCCCTTCCCCCCTTAATAATTTGTGTAAGGATTAATGTAATTCCATGTACCTGCTGATATGTCATTCTTTTTTAGTTTTTCAAACCAATCATTCCATCAAATGTGCGCCTATTAAAGGATCACACAGGAAGAGCTTCTGGAGAAGCAGATGTTGAATTTGTATCGCATGAGGACGCAGTGCGTGCCATGAGCAAAGATAAAGGTCATATGCAGCATCGTTACATTGAATTGTTCTTAAATTCAGCAGGACCTGGTGGAAAGGGCAACGGTCCTCCAGCATATGGAGGTATTGGAAGAAGACGAAACTAATTATCACTCAGTCAATTGTCTTCTATTAATTAGGAATGTATTCTTGAATTTAATTTTTGAACTAAAGTGCACAATTTAGTTTTGTACAGACAATGATAACAATCGGAATGTGTCCCTAGGTGTCTTGAAATTAGGTTGTTAGCCATTAGTCAGATTATCTACTATGTTTTTTCATGCCGTGTATCAAGTTAATCTAAGTTTTTTACATTACAGTAATTTGTGAGTGTTTCTTGATTCATATAAACAATAAAATCTGTTGGATACTTATTGTAGTGAAGGATCTTATTTTATTCCAAACAAGACACAATTTATAACAAGTGGTTACATAAGGATACCGTTTTTGTTACACTGCTCTAGGTGACGCTCGAAACATTTGTGCTAGCTTTAGTTGCTCTCGGCGAAGGTATCGCAGGCCGACCAAAAGTTAGGAAGGGATCGCAGGTCCTAGGTTGCACATATCTCCTGTAGACTAAAGAGAATTATTGATAGTTGTAATTGCTATGGCACTGGTGGTACACCGAGCTTTTCAGAGTGGTACACAAGAAGACACGACAATACTAAAATTTTATCATACACTTTACAACATTTTTAGTAATGAATTACAAATGCACCAGAATGGGGAAAACCCGCTTAATCGAATTTATAACTTTTAGTACTGTAATATCAAGCATAAATAGAATACGTATCGCGTACCACGTAAAAATTTTGATTATGTGCCGTGCTGAACGAAAAATTTTCAACTTAGAAAGCAGCATGACCGGGATGGCTAAAACGGCGCGCGCTTTCTGTGGCGTAGGAGACCTATCCGTTGCGCCGCGGTGTTTACGCGTCTCCCTGGAAAAAGTGGGAGGAGTCGAGAAATAAACGAGCGCTCAGGGTGCAAACGGATCGGTTTGCGCATGTGAAAATCCCTACCCCAGTGGTCAAGTACGTCACCAGCGTCATTCAAATATTGTGTCTCGAGCGTGACGCATGTTTCGTATTTAATTATGACGAAAATAAGACTCAAATGTAAAAATCTAAAGTTGCGGAATTTGTTTTGGGTAGTAAACTATTTAATATGATCATTTTCAAAATTTGCGGGTTTTCCCCATTCAGAATATACTCTGACACCTATGAAGGCTTGGTTTAATTAAATTCCAGCTTGCTCAGATCAAGTTGGAGAAACTAAATTTTCTTTCAATAAAATTCGGATTCCTAATAAATTTGTAGGTGCATGAAATCAGAGTTAAAACATGCTGGGAATGGTGATCCAACAAAGAATCAGTGATAAGATGTTACCGACGTTTTTCCATCCCCGTTCTTGTGGAGGTAATAATTGTCTTGCCATGTTTGAGTTTGATGAAACACAAACAAAAGAATCTACAATTCTCCTGTTTTGCACGCGAAAGTTTTGAAGGATTGCAAAGAAACAATGTAATTTCCCACACTTTAGCAATTGGGTACTTGCATAAATTTAAACTGGCACTTTTTTTATCATATTTTGCAAATATGTGTTAAGTTTATCGTGACCGTATAAAATGAGACTATTTTGTGTAGTAATAAGAATATAATTTCATTTTTAGTTTCAAATCACGGAGCACGCGCTAGTGGGTCATTTGGCCTTGAGCAGTCGTATTGACGTCACATAATCTAGCTGTCGTCACAGCCTGACGTGCTTCTTTTGCCTATTGCCAACATTTGGCGTCTGTTGTCCCTACTCACCTAACTGTATCACTTATTATCAGCGCTTCAATTGGATGTTATTACTTTACTGAGCAGTATCAATATTTTATTAATGCACAGTTAAACACTGGAAATAAGTTAAGAAGAAAAATAAACTAATTATTATACTTGGGCCGCCGAACAGACGGAGTGATCACCCTGCAAGAACTTGCTCTAGCGGGGCCAATAGTAACTTATGACGACCGAATTGGAGTGATGCAACTTCGTTGAGTCTAAAGAAAGCGCATCACTGCGGTTCGGTTGTCCTAAATTGATAGTGGTCCCGCCTAGAGCACATTCTTGCAGGGTGATCACTCCGTCTGTTCGGTGGCCCAATCATCAGTACATTTCAATTTTTCACTGTGGCTGCCCTGAGCTCTGTCATACAGTCACAGTTATAGGTTAGCAAGCACAGAATTTTCGTTTCACTCATTTGTGTCCACGTTGTTATTTCACAACTAGTACGAATATCACAAATCCATCTGTAAAATATCCACAGAAGTTACTTGCAAGCAGAATCCCATAATCAATCTTAAAATAGCCGCATTCACGATAGGTAGTAGAGTTTAGAGGTTAGGAGTGGTTTTGTTGTACCTATTCACAGTTGGGAATGATAAAATATAATGGATTTTTAACAACAAATTGCTACTGAGCTGGAAGATATTGAAAATATCTGATTTAAAAATTAATATACATGAACTTTGCTATATCACTTTCGTTGATGTTATCTGGCACCTTGGTGACAAAAAACTAGACTTTCCTTGATGGTTTACTTCTGCCTTGAAAATTAACAACGCCATCACCACTCCCACATTACATCCTCTTGGTTTTCTCGACTAATTTAAAAGCGCATTCTGTTTGACATCTTTTATTAATTTGTTCACTGTACTTACAGCAAGCGTCAAACGTGATGGAGAGCGACAGAGATGCGCAATTGAGTAATCCCCACTACGCTCTCGACCGGGATTGGTTTTCGGTGGACGCACGCAACTGTCAGTGGTGCACGATTAACTTCATTATAAATTCATCTATAGTTAAAGGAGCCTCGCGCCACTGCCTGAATCTGTTTTAATCTACGGCGTGGGCTTACATGCGCGGGCTCTCGGCATCACGTTTGACGATTGCTGTAAGTTTCTAGGTGCATTCACATGTCCTATAGAACTGTTTGACTTGTTTATGTTGAAATTCTTTCATTCTATATTTACTCCAGGATGAAGTGCAGTTCCACCTGGTGAAATATTCGCTTTAGGTCTATAAACACAGCAAAAATGAATTTTATGCGAACAGGGGTTATTCGAGTTTCCAGTTATCTGGGCTGGGTGCTGCCAACGTTACCTCAGATACCTGTGCTAGTAAATCATTCATTTAAAAGGGAGAAATATTTTGAAAGTCAATATTTCCTAAATTTTGTATTAAATAGGTACTTGTATATACAAATTGCACAAAATAAAATAATTGCCAAAGACAAAAAGTTATAATATAAATAACAAAGTTGTAAGTAAATAACTAACAGTTACAATCATTTTAACACATCTTCATTGGTAGGTACATAAACATTTAATCATGTGCATCAAGATATATTCAAAAATATATTCATTAACAGTCATGTGATTTTCATATCAAAATAGAAATACATCTAACTTTTTTATTGTTCATGTCTCAAGATATATTAAGTCTACTGTGATAGAGTTTGTATGTATTTTTATTCATATCACTGAATTACTCCATCAGTGTTCATACACACCGCCCAATCCAATGTATCTTTTACAAGCAGGAACTACAACTTAACAATTATGTACGTAAGCTAGACTAACATGTTTTGGTAAAAAAAAATTAAAAAATTGCTGTAACGTGTGAGGACTAAAATGTTGATTGGCAGGCATAAACAATTCAGAAAAGCTAAGTAAAATTATAAAGTGCATCTTAAGCTAAGTCTCTTACATACTTCAGTAGTTACGTCTGAAAATATAACAACACAGATAAAATTAACAAAAACTCAGGCTAGAAAGAATATGTAAGTGCATAGTAATCCTACATTAGCCAGATAAATGCAATTGCAGAGACAGTCAAGAAGTTAAATATCTTCATCGAGCTTCTTTTGCTGTTAACTTGTCTATAAGTTCCTGTAATGGAGCAAGCTCTCTTCTTTCTATTAGATTAAACTCCTATAACAGAAATAGCAAAACCACCGTGAATTAGGATCATATTTCAATGTGATACGTGCAAAATTTTCAAAGACTTGGAGAGGGGACTTAGTTATTTATATTTCCGACTGAAGCATCCCGCGTACTCACAGTCTAAGCGTTTCTTTGTGGAAAAGGCAAAACAAAGCAGCCGACGAGTTGGGTAATAAACAGGTGCCCCCGCGGAAACAATATCGCGGAACATTTGCTTGGTCAGTTGTTTGAATATAATAACAAGCAACGCTACCCGCTGGCCTATAACCGTGCAGGTTTCACAACAAAATCAGCTGTTACACAAGAACGCTGGGTCCATTCTTCAAGTCTTTGAAAAGTTTAAAGAAGACTGCAAGAATTTACTTAATAACAATAATAAATTAGTGGTACTGAATCGTTCAAACAACAGCTATTCTTCTAGTAAATACCCCGCCAGGCATTGAATTATAGAGCAAATCCAGATTATTTGTACTATGAGATATCAAAGAATGCTACTCCACCTCTAGCTGGTATTGAAACTGTCAGTACTACTCTTTGTGCACCTAAACAATTAATAAAGTAAGAGTTGGATTTAACCTCTGCTCAATGGAATTAGATATTCATTATGTAATCAGTGTGTTATTTGATCAAACATCGTATATGGGTATATTCTATCTTATACAGGGTGGCCCGAAATTAGCGCGCAATATTTTACCAGCGTGTTCTGTGGTCAAAAATAAGACAAAATGATCCTATAAGCGTATACCGAAATATGCTTTGCAATAGAGCTATAGCTTTGAATTTTTCTTCTAAATATCTTCGAAACAAATCCAGTTAAAATCATGAAATTTAATAGAATGTGTAAGTACCAAATGTTGAATCTTTTGCTGTAAACATAATTTTTAAAATTTAACAGGGGCATCTCAAATCTGGTGGTGGCGAAGGTAGGATTTATCCCAACGTTTTTTAGAACATGTCGTTTTCAATTTTTCCGTAAAAATTTGCAACTTCAGAGTTTTTTACAAAAAAATGTTCTCCTGTCTCATTTAAGTAGGTATACAAACGAAGTTCTCCACTTCATGTAGGAATTTTTTGGGTATCCAGCGCAATTTTTGAATCTATTGTGCTCGATAACGGTTCCTCCTATCAAAACGAGACAGGAGCACATTTTTTTTGCAAAAAACTCTGAAGTTGCAAATTTTTATGGAAAAATTGAAAATGTCGTGTACTAAAAAAGTTGGGGTAAATCTTACCTCCGCCACCCCAGATTTGAGACGACCCTGTTAACTTTTAAAAATTATGTTTACAGGAAAAGATTCAGCATTTGGTACTTACACATTGCATTAAATTTCATAATTTTAACTGGACTTGTTTCAAAGATACTTAGAAGAAAGCGTCTTCAGGCCTTCTCTTTTAGAAAGCTATAGCTCCCTTGGAAAGCAAATTTCGGTATACGCTTAATTTTGACCACAGAACACGCTGGTAAAATATTGCACGCTAATTTCGGGCCACCCTGTATACCAGGAAGCTTTCAAATTCCCTTAAAAAATCGTCAATATTCCCACTGGGAACCCTCTATGTTCACCTATTAAAATTTCAAAATTTGGCGATAAAATTAAATGAAATTCTGTGTACAAAAGTTCAGTTGCAGATGATAGAAAATTAGGGGGTAAAGTACGTTTTAGCTTGCACGCATTTCGCCTTTTTTCCAAGTTCCTTAGAAAGAGAGGACTTGCAACATTCCCGGTAGGGTTGCATGTTAATTCATATCCCAACTAGATTTTGCCAGTATAACGTTTTAGCCCGCTGTTAACGTATTGGTTTTGGGGGGCGGGAGGCTTAAACGCTTCGCTTGCTCACAGACCGGAAATAGTAGACCGTGGAACCACTTTCTTACGAGCATCTCGCCACCGTAACTTTATTTTTCATCTATGATGGCATTATAATCCAAAACAGACCGCTTTTCTGAGGAAAACTTTTTAAAACAGACTCCAGAGTTGACACACCTATTTTAAACAGACCCCTTAGCTGCCCTCTCGCACCAGACACACGCATTTTTTGCAAAAAAGATAATGTAAAAACCTAACCTCTACGGGAGCCGATCCTACTCGGGCTAAGCATACTAAATTGGCCGAGACTACGGGCACGCTAACGTGCCTCTAAAAATTAAATTACAGGCACGCGAATTGCGAACAGGTGTTAAGTATTGTGTTGAAATTTGTAACAAAGCAATTTATCAACGCATTTTAAACATACCCCTTAGCTGCCCTCTCGCACCAGACACACGCATTTTTTGCAAAAAAAGATAATGTAAAAAAGTGAGAGAAAAAAGAAAAAAAGAGATAATAAAGAAATGTAAGATTCAAGGGGGTGATAATAATGAGGTTAAAACGATTTTTTTGACACGGAAGCGTTCGGTGCTTTGTGAAACATCCAACTTTGATTTTTTGCTAATTGGAAAGAGAACGAACCAGCCAACATCGTATGGGTTGGTTTTTGGGGTCTGCAATGCACTAGGGCGAGATTATAGGAGTGTAAAGTTGAGGTATGTTTTTAGCAATCTTTAAATGTTCAACAATGTTATATCGCATATTTCTGCAACATCCAAATTTAATTTTAGGCTAGTTCGAAAGAAGACAAATCAGAGCACATCGTATGGGTTGGTTTGTGGGGTTCTTGACGCATGGGGGCGATATTTAGGAGTGTAAAGTTGAGCTACATTTTCAGCAAATTTTAATCGTTTGGTGCTGTTACATCGCATACGTTCGTAAATAATAATAATAATATATAAATTTATGCACTCGGCTGCGCCTCGTGCAGAAGAATTGGAAGTATGACAGTATACCGGGGTCCCAGTAGCTACTTCTGTGACGCCTGGAAATTTCGCAGTTCTTGTGAATTTCTGCAAATTCTACATAGGCCAGATCAATGTTTTTGGTGTCATTTTGAAGATATGATGTATTGTCAAATGCGAACTTTAGGGGGGACAGAAAATGTAAGATTCAAGGTGGCGAGAATGCGGGGGTTAAAACGATTTTTTGGACACGGAAGCATTCGGTGCTGTTACATCACATACTTTGTGAAACTTCCAACTTTTGATTTTGGGCTAGTTGGATGATGAACCAACCAACATTGTATGGGTTGGATTTTGGGGTCTGAGATGCACGGGGGCAGTATTTAGAGGTGTAAAGTTGAGCTACATTTTTAGAAAATTTGCGTTTGGTGCTGTTACATCGCATACGTTTGTAAATAATAACATTAAATAAATTTAGAAATCACACGAGTGAATGAAATACACGTTCCATAGAGTTATGTACACTATTTTTCCCAGTGCCTCTTACGAAAGTAAAATATTTATAAAACAGTAACTTTATTTAATGATTTGTGAATTATGTTAGTTAGTGTCAAAATTTCAAATTTCCATTTGGAATGGATAAGTTATCATCTCCAGATGAGAAAAACATAATAATATTAATATTAACATTCATAATAATAATAATGATATTAACATTGAATTTGTTGACACCGGTACAAATTTAAAAAAATTTAAAACACCGTCCCCACTGTATTGTTTGTTAGAATGTGCGGATGTCTGTCATTGTTTCGATTTTGAGAAAATGGTATCATTCTCATTTTTTACAAATTGTTACGCTGATTTATACCGAGCATACTTTAAACTTAGCCAAGTTCATTTTCAATGCCTTATAGTCTGAGAGGCGACCGTAATATCACTGAGCTCATAGCTTAAAGAACCAATTCTTTTAAAAACAATAGTATAAGTAGTGACGAAGTAAAGGCGCTTTTGGTGCCATACGTCTGCCTGCCTGAACGCCTAGGAAACATGCCACTTCCGGTACGATTATTGAGTGTTTAATTGCTTCATCGAATTAAAGCTTGAAATTATCACCAGATTGTAAGGCTCAATGAGTTGCATCAAAATCGGTTTTTGTGCCTCGTCAAATCCTACAGGAAATTTGTAGTGCTAAAAAACAAATATAAAGAAGAATTTGAAGTGATGCTCCAGAAGGAAAGTGTAAGTTTGTAGCAACCTTAATTTTTTTTATAATACTATTATGCGTCTAATTCGAAATTCAGCCAAGCACTTCAACATTTGGCGATATTCAGCGAGAACAAGAATCACAGCAGTATGATCAAGAACAGCTGAGCAAAGAACAAACTACCAAGGAAAGTGAACCTCCTTCTTCAACATCTACTGTACCGGAACCAGGACCATTTCCAACGAAATACAAAAAAGTGTGCTTTTTCTGCGGCAAAACTGATAAAAGAATCGGTAATCGGCGGCTGAGAATGTCATTATGCTCTGCAGAAGATGCTATTGATGTTATCAGAGAACGCGCTGTAGTAGTAGGTGATTCTGACATAATAGATAAATTGCAAAATTGTAATTACTACGAGTATCATTCTGTATGCAAGTCATATTTTAATCACAAATATGACAAATGTATAGAAAAGAAAAGTCCTGAAGGTAAGTGGCATAAATTACGCCAAATACATAAAGAGGCCTTTTCTGTTTTGGCAGATTTTATAGAATTAAAGATTTAAAAAAATGAGAAAAATTTTTTTATAAACGATTTATTCTTACGATACAAATCTTTACTTCTAGAAATTAGTAATGATTTTTCGAAAGATGATTTCAAATATTATTCAGCCAATAATTTGCAAGAAAAACTGTTCAAGAAATATGGCGACCAAATTGTAATTTGTAATTCACAAGCACATAATAAAAAAAAAATCACCTTTAAAAAGGATTGGATATAAAAAAAATATATGAATCTCTAATTCAACAAAACGCCGAAAAGTCAAGATTTGAAAATGTAGCTTACGAAATTCGAAATTCCGTAAAATCTATTTAAAAAAAGAATAATTCAGAGAATTTAGACATTAATGGTGTAATAGAAGGGGAATGCGATATTCCTGAATTATTGTTCGATTTTGTATGTAACTTAGTTCAGGGCCCAGATTCTAGACGCAAAAATTCAGATGACGATTTTATAAAAATAAAATCGTTATGTCACGACATAATTTACATAATAACAAAACGTCGAATAAAGCCCTCTAAACATTTAACTCTGGGCTAGGCTATTAAATCATTGACTAGTAGTAGAAAGGTATTAACCATATTAAACAAATACGGTCATACAGTTGGTTATACGGTAGCTGAAGAGTTGGAAACGGAAATGACTTATGCTGCTGTAGGCGAAAATCGATTAATTCCATCTGGCATAAGTATCGAAGATGGGCTCAGTACAAATGTCGCATTTGACAATTACGACCGCTTTGTTGATACTTTTTCTGGTAAAGACACTTTACATGACACTGTTGGCATTATTTACCAATTTGCTTTGAACAATAATAATTCTCAGAACGTAACCTTATCAAGATGCCAATCAACAAGTTCAGAAATTAATGATTCAAAAAATTCTCAGTCCATTACATTATCGAGTGACAGTAGCAATTACACGGACAGCACATCGAAAAAAAGACGACGATTTGACCAAATCCCGCGTGATATACAGCCGTACTTTGTCAAACCTTGCGCAAAAACAAATTTGATGCCATACAACGAAATCATGCAGATCATCAGTGAATGTCATGTTAATAAAACCAATTCTGATAAAAGAAATGTAATATGGGCACTTTCTGTATCTGAAATTCCATCAACTCCGATGTGGGTGGGCTACAACAATAAAGCAACAATTGATAATAGTGAAGTTCAAACAGTTGATTATTTGCCCCAAATCAACTCGTCTCCAACATCTTACACAGTAGTTCATGAAACAATGATACAAGCTCAAAAAATTGCTCATGAATGTGGTCAAGAGCAAATAATCGTGACTTACGATTTGGCGATAGCTAAAATGGCTATGCAAATTCAACTAACAGATCAGCCGAAGTTTGATAATTTATTTATAAACCTTGGAGCATTTCATATAGAAATGGCATTTTTTAAAGCTCTGGGTAAATATATAGATGCTTCAGGAATTGTTGATATACTTGTACAATCTGAAGCTCTAGCGGAGGGTTCTATTAACGGTTTCGTAGACGGAAAGCATTTTAATAGATTAAGAGACTACACCCGCTGTTGTCAGCTGCACTGCACATGTTGCATTTCCAAGATTTCTTTTCGGAATATGAAATAGATCGCGATAGTTTAATAGAAGATTTAAAAGATGCTCAAAAGAATCCTACTGAAAGTTATCAACCTATTAATGTAAATTCGTCATTAGATGCCGTTATAAACGACTACATGAATTTTTCCGAATTGACTTTAAATGGTGTGCACGGTAAAACTGCACAATTTTATATGCATTACATGTATTTCATGAATACTTTCTTTTCACTTTCTCGTAGTATTAGAAATAGTGATTTTGAGTTATATGTACAGTCTCTTTTTGATTTAACTAGTTTGTTCTTTGCTATGAACCATCAAAACTATGCAAGATGGCTTCTACATTATATCAGTAACCTAATGTATTTAAAAACAAATAACTCAAGATTGTTACATGAATTTAGAAAGGGAGCTTTTGGCATAAAGAGAACTAAAGGTAATTTTTCTAGAGCACCAGTTGATTTGACGTTAGAACAGACAATAAATGCTGATGCAGCGAATTCGTTAACAGGCATAAGTCATTTTAGCAACTCCATTTCTGCCAGACAACGTTGGGCACTAAGTCACAGTTTGAGAATGAAAGTAATATCAATTATGCTACAAGAAATTGGAATAACGAAAAGGGATGATACAGCACATGAATTAGACTCACACAGAATTAGAAAAGATCAGAAATCGTTGGAAAACATAATTCAATCTATTAAGCAAAATATAAATCCGTTTGATAAAAATATAGACAAGGAATATTTATGTTAAAAGTTTTTCAATATTGCATGTTTCGAATGTGCATGGAAAACCGTAGACCACTGGTTTCGTCCTTTTGGGACTCATCAGTACGGTGCTTTGCCCTACACACCCGAACTATGCAATATTGCTTGCTTTATATATACTTACACGCTTGGTGTAAGTATTAGCAAGAGCTAATTATTTGCCGAATTATGGGGCGGTTATGAGTGGTACTGGACCGTTCGAACAACTACTCCTCGGGCAAATACCCCGCCAGGCATTGAATTATAGAGCAGTAGGTTATGTATGTTAAAAGTTTTTCAATATTGCATGTTTCGAATGTGCATGGAAAACCGGTTTTCCATGCACATTCGAAACATGCAATATTGAAAAACTTTTAACATACATAACCTACTGCTGGGAGCAGGAAGTACGTAGAGATCTAAGGATGTTCCAAGTCCAATGATATGTTTGGGGTAGCATTCAGTATGGATCTCGTAGTACATAAAAATCTGGATTTAGTTCTATAATTCAATGCCTGGCGGGGTATTTGCCCGAGGAGTAGTTGTTCGAACGGCCCAGTACCACTCAAGGAATATTTATTTAATTTAGTTACTGGCAGAGGTGCATCTGAGGAGACAGCTTGTTTTCTTTTGGGTGTTAATAAATTGGGTGAAAGCAAAAAAAGACAATTTATAATTGATTGTAACGAAAATCCTGAAAGATTTGAGAAGCTAATAAAGAGAAATGTCGTTAAAAATTTCGCTTCTGAATGTCTGAAAAAACTCAAAAAAGTAGCGATGGTAGCAAAAGTTTTGATTAAATTTGAGCGCGACATTTTTGGCAGATTGCTTGCCATTGCCCTTGAAAAAAAAAAAAACATGGAGTATTGTTTATCGTTTCCATTAGCACCGGCACCACCAACTTTGTGCCAATGCACTGGAGAAATGCATAAAACTGATAAATCGGCACTCGCTAAAAAGTTGCGCTCTTTTGATCAATCTTCCCCGCCCACTCAAGTAGATATAGACTTAATCGATGGATTTTATTTGCTTCACCATCTAGGTCTGTCACCGTCAATTCCCCAAACATTTGATAAAGTAGCAGAATTGATACTACGAAAAATTTGTAACACAAGTGCATCTAAAATTCACTTGATTTTTGATCGATATTTCTCTACCTCCGTCAAAAATACTGAACGTCAAAATCGTCAAGAAATTAATGTTCCTTTTACAATAGTTGGCCCGTCACAAACTAGGCCAAATGATTTCATTAAAAGTTTACAGAATGTTAAATTTAAAGAATCATTAATTTCATTTTTCAAGGATTAAGATGCAAGAGACTGCGGCTAAACAATCAATTCAAGAATAAATCGCACCCCCAACCACACAAACCCCGAAACACTATATACGCATTTCGGCAGCTAAGCTGCCATCTTCAGTAGCAGGGAAAAACCTACAGTAATAAAAATAAAAATTTTTTATCGGAACACTGGGAAAATAATAGTATGGCATCAGTTTTACGTGACAAAAAGGTGTATTTAACAGTTGAAGAAAATTGCTTTTCTTATGAATGTGTTAATAATATTGTCATAAAAGCTAACGAAGTAGATTTCCAATGTAATCATGAAGAAACAGACACCAGAATTATATACCATCTTAGCAAATTGGAAACTAATACCAAAGTTATGGTAAAATCGTCAGATATTGACATTTAGTGATTTTACTGGGAAATATACATACATAAATTTGAAGCATTCGAGATTTTTATAACAAGTATTGGTTCCAAGCCTAATATAATCAATTGCATAAATTGTACGAAATTAGCAACAGTTCTAGGTGATCTCTTATGCCGAGCTTTACCGGGCTTTCACGCTTTTACAGGGTGTGATTATACTGCATGTTTCTATAGGAAAGGAAAGATTAAACCTTTCGAAAAGCTAAAAAAAAATATACAAATACAGAAAGTTTTTGCTGCTTTACAAAACCCGATCAAGTAAACAATTTTGCAAACATGGAAATAATTCAGGAATACACATCAGATTTATATGGCATCAAAAAATGTCAGAGCGTGAATCTTGCTCGACTGCTCATGTTCCAAAAATTATTCGCAAGTAAATCCATTGCCGAACGTTTTATAAAAACCGTAAAAAGTGTCGACTCCAGCACAATACCGCCATGCTGGAAATCATTAAAACAAAAAATTCTTCGTACGATTTATGTCAATTCCATGTGGCAAAATGCTACTGAGCCCGTTTGCGTCAAATTTAGGCCAGATGAATGTGGGTGGATTGTCACTTTTAACGAAATTGAACCTCTGTGGTTTGAAGGTGATCCCACACCACTTTTAATAGAAGATATAATTATCGAAGCTGACGACGAACCACCAGAGTCCAACCAGATATATGATTCTGATGATGAAAATTAATTAAATTAGTATACAAAATACCTACATACCTCGTGCACAGTGCCATATGTATTTAATAAAGGGGGTGACTGTGACTACCAAAGACTTGTAGAGGGGACTTAGCTATTTAGGGACATTTACGTCTGAAGTAGGAATAGTACTCACAGTCTAAGCGTTTGTGTGTCTAAAAGGCAAAACAAAGCAGCCGACCAGTTGTGTAGTAAACAGGTGCCATCGCGGAACATTCGCATGCTCCGTTGCTTGAATATTATAACAAACAACGCTCCCCGCGACACGCTGGCCTAATTTTGTTCGAACACGGTCGGGCATATGCATTACAGAATGCCAACACATTTAGCATTTTGGAAGCGTAAAAACAAATTATGAAACTAAAGCTGACGGAACGCATTTTTGAAACACACCACTTAGCTGACGGGGCACCACACACGCATTTTTCGGAAAAAAGATGATGTAGAAACAAGCAAAACAAACCAACCTATATCTACGGGAGTAGAACTCATCTAGCCCTAAGAGAACAAAATTGCAACTCTATACTATACAATACCCGCACACCCACGAAAACAGTTTTGACGGTATTTGCCAATAACGAATTGCTTTAATGTCATTTTACCGACATTGCGTAACGCGCACGTGCACGTCCGACCGTGTTGGAACAAAATTTAATATAACGGTCTGATGGAGCAGTAGTCCCTCCCTTTAATAAATGCAACTACCTATTTGCACTTACGCGTACTTGGCGAACTAAGTTACATAATTATAATGTCGTACATTGTAATAAGCATTTGATATTGCAATGCTATTGCCATAAGTTTTGTATCGTTTAATGTAATTCGTTTTTTAAATAAATGTCATGATTTTCCATTTATTTTGGTTGGTATTTATTTCGAACTGACTTATCTTGTGTTAAACATTCCTTCCATAACTTACCAGAATTCACATTTGAGACGTACCTATACATACCAATGAAATTAGTTCAACGGATCAGCAGCCTACATATACTTACCTACATTTTTTGTCATCAGTTATAAAATGAAAATCTAGTGTGCCTGGCACTACGGGCAGTTTTAGAGATGGCACACCTTAATATTCGATTAGAGGACGGTTTAACCTTTAATTTGGTGGTAATATTTTGCTTTAATTCGATGAGCATAGTCAACATAAAAAAATAAATATTTGAAAGCGGTTGCCAATGGGATCGGTCAGAATTTGATAAGGCACAAAACCCGATTTTGATGCAACTCATTGAGCCTTACAATCTGGTGATAATTTCAAGCTTTAATTCGATGAAGCAATTAAACACTCAATAATCGTACCGGAAGTGGCATGTTTCCTAGGTGTTCGGGCAGGGAGACGTATGGCACCAAAAGCGCCTTTACTTCGTCGCTACTTATACTACTGTTTTTAAAAGAATTGGTTCTTTAAGCTTTGAGCACAGTGATTTTACGACCGCCTCTCCGCCTATTAGCAAAGGTTGCTAAATTGCAACTTCTGTAAATTTTTTCATATTACCATAGTGCACCAAAATCCAACTAACATTTTCCTTTACTTATTTATAGAAAACATTCACATACCTGAACAAAAAATATAAAATGCTTGAATGATGTGTTAAGATGTGCTTCTTCACCAAGCTGTACAACCTCACTAAAATGCTGATGATATATGTGTGCATAGACTCTAAATAATCGTTTCAGTATAGTTTTGGCGATAGATAAAAAATTTTTGGGAAAAGGTACACCTGAAATAATAAATACAATTAATTATAATATTACCAAAAATGTTGAAAAGTAATATTTCAGTTATTCTTAAGTACATATAGAATAAAAAATTTCCACCTGCGGTTGGACCTTCATTCTACAATTGGTTCAGGAGATATTCTACTAAAACTATCTATGTAAATTGCAACATAAGAATAATTAATCTTTTTTAATCAACAAGAAAGTATCTTCGAAGCAACATAAACACCAACAATATCAACAAATTATAGGTCTCTCTTAAAAACGAATTTTCCTTCCGTTTTTAACACTCTCAAGTTTCGAAAATGAATCAACTGATGCATGGTGGTCATGACGTTAAGATATTATGAATTACATATAGGGCAAGTATGTATTGTTCAACTAGCAAAAAACACATTTATGTTAAGCTCACTGAATAAACAAAGGCAGTTTACCCTCCAGGGAGTTAAAATTCTCACTTCAGTTTGGGGTAGAAATTTCCCGTGCATACCAGTGAGTTGCATGTTTAATATTTCATATAACTGGTACGGAGCGAGTGACAGAGAGTTCGGCCATCTATCTATATTAAGTCTATTATTTATAGGAAAATGTTACTTTATCAAGAAGTCTAGTTAGTTCCACACATGTTACCATTACTGTATGTATATTATGAATCAATCTCTTGTAAAACATGACAAAAATATACATAGTTGTATCAAAGTATAAAGTGTAACTAGAGATGTAAAATTTCCGGAAATATATTTTCTGGAAATATTTCTGGAAATATTTCCGAAATATTTCGGAAATATTGGAAATGTTATTTCTGTAAAAAGAATATATAGTTTTTCAATGAAAATAATTGAAACGCAAATAAAATGATTCAAAAATGGAAATAAAAATAAACAAAACCAACTAAACAATATTCTGGAGCGATAACAAAAAAGTGTAAAGGTGCATATAATTAATTATTATTAGCACGTAAACTCAGTGGTATCTCATCGTCAGCATTGTTATGTGCTGGTCCTGATTCAGCTTCTTCCTCCTTGGATTCCACATCATCTGCTTCTAACTGAATGTCTGAAGATTGATTCCTCATCAAAGGTGGACTCAAAATTCTGTACAGAATGATCCCCTGTCCCTCATTAATTTTTTTCAACAAAGTGCTGTTGTGATATATATGAAGTACCTAATTCGGCAGCTCTGTCGTTGGTCAGCTTATTTCTTGATTTGCTGTGAACCTGACAGAAAAAGCACTCTATAGCCGAAGAAGATGCTGGTAAAGATAAAATTCGAACCACTATTTTGCTAAGTGCAGTAGTAGAACATCGACGAAAACCGCCCAGGGGTCAGGGCTGGAGGATGACTCGTATAATTTTCAATTATTATAGGCTTTTCTGGTCACAGAACAACTATTATTAACAAATATAAAAAAATTATATATTTATATAATATTATATATTTCCACTATGCTCTGGGAAATTTCCAATATTTCCGAATTACATCTCTATGGGCCGTCTGACACGAGACTGATTTTAGTACTAAATTCAGTACAATTTCAGCGTTCACAGAGCATAGTTTGAAATTTAGAGTGACAACAGAATTGTGCATGACAGATAAACACTAAAATAAGTATGTGGGCATGCGCATTGATCCTAATTAAGTTAAATGTCAAATATATTTTGGCATGTTTGTCTTTATAATTCTTGATTTTGATCGCACATAGCTTATTTTAGTACTTACCCGCCATTCACAATTCTGTTGTCACTCTAAATTTCAAACTAAACTCTATGCACGCCGAAATTGTACTGAATTTAGTACTAAAATTAGTCTCGTGTCAGACGGCCCTAAGTGTAACGTTGCAAAATTAATCACAGAAAATAATTAATGGAATTGATTTGTGATAAGTCACCTGTGTAAGTATGTACAGTGCCCGTCTAAAGTCCGTTCCCCCCCTACTAATTTTTGAACCATTTGAGATACATCCATGAAATTCGGTACAAGGTAGTCACAGGTCATAAGATATTTTTTGACGTATTAATGACAGCTGTCAGTCTCAAGATGGCGGTCGGACGCCATTTTGAAAAAATATTTTAAATGGGAAGGACGGTCATGTGACACCTCGTTTTAAAGGTCTTATCGAGTGCAATATCATACTAAAATATGGCGTCAATACCTGAAAACGTTACAAAATGGTGGCTAATCAAATTTCTAAATAACCATGAATGTTGCTCTCAATCACGTTTGTATTAGAAACAAAATTCGTTGTCGCGGTAACATCTTGTTTTCTACTTGTCAAATGTGGCATGTTTAGTTCCTTCATTTAGGAAAAGTGTGACCATGGCCCGTAGCTTGGACGATAAATTTGAAGCGGTTTTGATTTTTGGAGAAGCTGGAAGAAATTACCATCTAGCGGTAGTTTTTCCTTAATAAACTCTCTTTTCTCCTCTTATTGGTCGACTTCATTAAGAGAATTCACTACAAATTAGAATAAAATTTCGTTAGAAAAATGTTAAAATTTAAAAATTGAACAAAAGACATCGACGCCATGTTTTAGTATGATATTGCATTCGACAAGACCTTTAAAACGAGGTGTCACATGACCCTCCCTACCATTTAACATTTTGTTTCAAAATGGCGCCCGACCGCCATCTTGAGACTGACAGATGCCATTGTTACGTCAAAAAATATATTGTGACCTGTGATTACCTTGTGCCGAATTTCATTCATGTACCTCAAATGGTTCAAAAATTAGTAGGGGGGGAACGGACTTTAGACGGGCACTGTATATGTGGGAGAAGCAAGCACATGCCATATGATATGGAAGACAATTGAGGTAGATAGGACTTGGAAGGTATCTGCACACAGCAACCAAGTGACATGATTGCGCATCCGGCACTACTTGATCTACTAGAAATCTCGGAGCTGGTCTTTCAGCTTACAAAACAAGGTGAACCAGAGAGATCCTCAGTATACGGTAGTGCGACCGTCAACTGGAACCAGTTCTCCGAGTGAAATGATGCTGGCCATCCGGACCTGATCTGACTGACGGAAACTTGTAATACCGCTGTAAATATATTCCTGAAACCCGTTCAGACTGACTTTCCTAACCACCCTGATTAAGCATTTTCGCCCTGCCTTATGATCTTCTAATGTCAGCCGTTACTGTTTCAATGCAAGTGCCGATGGATATTATTATCATAGCCTAGCTATCTGTAATTAAGCATTATTCAATCTCCTGGTGGTTGGAGCTGACTGATTCATGACAGATAAGTTTGGTGCAATCAGAGATTACCAGGTGAAGGTAAGACCACACAATTACATCATCACCATTGGCTATACACCGTTGTAACCCAAGATCCCTACACTCTAGGTTGTCTGGTAAGTTTCGGCCAATAAGACTGCAGCAGAGGACGCGTCACACGGAGGAATGACCGGAGCGGGAGGCGCGGTATTTACCCAGAATAAACTCTTTGAAATCGGCTTTTATTCCGACCCTTGAATTAATATCGGTGATTCTGGGGTTTATATTGTGTTGAAATGAGCCCTACAGTAATTATAAATGCTCGTCTCATTTCAATTTGACGCGATTAAACACACACACACAGACAAGGACACAGGCTCTTTTAAATTGAATTACGCGCGGAATACGTACCTACTTACCTATAATGGGGAAAAGGCTGGGGAAAGCGCATAATAAAGTTGTATTAAAGAATGAAATTACATGCTTATACCACCTACTTTATTTATGAATAGAAAATACAAATAAATGTAATATTATTATATTCTTAAGCAAACTAGAATTAAATTAGTTTACAATTTTTTTAAATTTCTTTAGAGATTTTCTTCTCACGTCAGAGTCTTCAGCAGCCGCTTTTCGTTTCAACGCAGTTTTATTTTTCATTATTGTTAAGAATTTCATTCGCATAAAAACCCTTTGTCGACTGAAGGACCGAATTAGAGTTTTATCTACATCTGCCACTTTCTTTGTTAAAAAGGCAGCAGTTCTTTTAATTATTTGATTTTTGAAATAAAAAGAATCCTTATGGAGCTTTTTAAAATATGTTTCCAGTATTTTAACAGATTGTAACCAAGAATTTGAAGGTTGAGTGAGACCTCCAAATGACAAGCTTGATACCCATGGCGGCATACTGTATGAATGTAAATTTATGGGTTCATTTTTGTAAGTGTAGCATCCCAAGTTTGGAAATTCCTTTTGATGCTTTCTTGCCAGATATCCAGCAATATAACATAGACCGTCCTCTTCTGATTGCGTTAAAGAAGCTTCTATTGGGGTATTTCTAGAACTTCCACTACTTGAGGAAACGCTTTCGGAATCTGAAGATTCTTTGTTTTCTGTTAAAGCAAGGCGGGGTGCCTCGGGAAGTTGCAGCTTAGTAATTTTAGCTTCTTTAAGAGCACTAGAGACAACATATTGCTCGGAGTGTAATCCCTCATGATGTTGGAAATTGGTGTTTGACTGAACGATTCCTGGATTTTTTCCGAGGAGTATCATTCTAACTCGGTATATAGCTTCAAGCGGGGATGGATGATCGTGCAAACCACCTCTGGTCCTTATCTACAAGAGCAAAATAATTTTGGTTGGCCGTGAAGTTTATATACCTAGTACTAAAAAAATGCCTATACCTGTGAAAAAAAATTTTCCAGTGCATCTTGATTTAACCGATGCGTCAAAATGTAAGAGATTTGGTATTTTTCGACTAATTTTGAAAATAATGCTTGCATAGAATTGGTCGAAATAATGATGCCTTTTTGGAACACTTGAAGGGCATTTTTTCCTCTACAACGCAGTCCACTGAACGTTTCTTTGACTTGATTTAGAGTTGCTATTTGCTGTTCTAATCTTTTTCCATAGGGTAATTGAGTTGGAATCTTCGCCGTTGGGCTATACGAATTCATAATATCAAACCATGACTGGATCATATCAATAAAATCACTGAGATCGTCTGCTTGCTGTTTATTGCTCGAACTATACCTCTTAAGCGCAGTTGCCGTGGTATGTGACAGTAATTCAGCAGCCACGCGAACATTTTGCCTTTGAGGTCCTTTGCAGGTAAGGTGTTTATCTTGCAGTTTATGACACGAACTAATTTCTGTATCTGTAGTGGTTACCAATTCTTCGAGAGGCGTTTTACAAATGATTCTTCCATCGCTCAAAATAAAACCGGTATCAATTAACCAATTCCTGATTAATTTTAGAAGATGAGGTGCATCAGGGAAAAAATAGATTTCTTCTTGCGAAACAGGGTGGTTGTAAGAAGTGTGGTCAACAGAGACGCCCAATTCAGTCCATAAGCCCTGGTTCCCTCCACCACAGTCTGATACGCACGCCACCACGTTATACTTAATGGTATGGAGTGAAGTGACAACTGCATCCAGCAGGTTCTTTGTCATTTTCGTGTCAAATCCTATATATACAGGTTGCTTCCAATTGTCGGTAAGACCTCTGGCTATTATAACCTGCATGTATGTATGAGGACCAATAATATCATCAGCTTTCTGGTCGTATTCATATGTTGACGCAACTTTAACCTCATCAAACAAGAGTACGGTCAATCTTTGCAAATGTGTCTTCAGTTTACCCGCGGTCTCTAGTATCCGTAATACGTCTTTTAGCAGGCCGTTCCGTAATTGTAAATTAGATGCCCAGCTTTGCAGAGTTGACAGGCCAGGTAATGGATACTTCAAGGTTTCACGCAAATAAATGTAGCAACGTTGACTGAAATATCGTATTGTGAACGCTCTTGCTATTTCTTCCGAGTTCCATCTTGCCTTGGTTTGTTTCTTCAATGCAACCCTTATTTGATTTGGAGTTAAAAAATTGGCAAAAAGTTCAGCCACTTTCGTGGTGAAGGTAATATCGCTATCACACGTTTGACTTTTAATTTTTCTTTCCAGTTCAAGGTTTCTATTTTTTAAATCAAATATTTTTATTTGTGCTTCTTCCCAACTTTTTTTCAAAGATGCATTTTCTTTAGTGATGGTATCACAGTGCCTTTTTAAAATGTCGAACTCGCTTTCTTGACTTGATGATGGCAATGTTGCCAAAAGTTCCGCTTCCACAGGAGCTTCGCTAACGAGAAGAGTCTTCACGATTTCCTTTTGTTTCTTGGCAAGTGCACGTTCGTCTCTAGATGTTTTAGAATGAATTCGGACGTCAGACGAGGTATCTGATGCTGGCAACAAATTTAAAGATGGGACCGCTGAAAATGATAATAAACAATAATGTTTTCCTTTCAAGTTCTAGTATGTTAAAAGATCTAAATAATCTAGGTACTGTTAAAATCTTCACACCCATTATATACCTACTATACTAGACTTTTGTACTTGGAACCCAAGTAATAAACTTATTCCCTATTTACCTGAAATTTTTAATTTTTTCGGGTTGGTGTTCAACAAATGTGCCTTCATATCATCTTCAAAATCTTGCCTGGTAAAATGCTGGCTACAAATTCGGCTATTTTCGGGTTTGAATTTGTATTTTTGATGGCACTTTTGTATCCATTGTTTCCGAATATTTATATCTTTCGGAAACCGAAAAAACAAAATATTTTGTTGGGCTGCCTTAGCTTTAGCTGAATAATTTTTGCAGATGGCCACGGCGCAGTGACTGCCTCCCATCTGATAAAGAAACCAAAATAAAAGGTTTTCTACATAATATTGGCTTAAATCTCCCGACTCACTGTTCACGGAAGAATACTGCACTAGTAATAAAACACTACATGTGGGTATAGTAACAAAGTCTAAATCACAAATACGTAAAATACAATATGTATGTTATATTATGAACCTACGTCACTAAAAGTATGTACCAAACACCGTCCATTACATACACGAACAATGCTATCTACGGCTATCTGCAAACAAGCGGAAATTTCATTCCTCCGAGTGACGCGTAAGTGGTGGGAGCACCCCCACTACCGCACACTTACCAGACAACCTAGAGTGTAGGGATCTTGGTTGTAACCTTTGTGGCATAGTTTGCATCACTCATTCAAGTTTTTGCAGGGTGATTATATGGCTGCATCAATTCTATTCCTAACTTTGTCAGCATTTTGTGGAGGTGTAGCACATAAATTTTTCCTTTAATAAAACCCCGAACAAAAAATACGAATGGATTGAGATCGGGGATCTCGCGGGCCATGATGGGAGCAATCACACCCTCGCATTACGTGTCTCATCTGCAACGGAATCTCGTCAATTACTTGTTCCAAAACATTAATGTATTCATCGGCATTAAGACGTTGGTCCAGCCTTCGAAATACACTTTCTCTAGAATGCCTCTGGTTTAGATAACATACACGATATTCACGTTCTGCCATGTCACCATTTCCATTACAGTAACCAAATACCATAAAATACCGTAAAATGTAAAAAGTAAAGTGCAAAGTGCTTTTATTAAGCTTAGACAATTATATCAACTTAGAACTCTTGTCAGTAAATGCAAAAATTATGTTCTCGGATTCCTTGGTGTTGTCCTTGTTTAAGTATTGTGACTGTGTATATTCGCCTTTTTTAACAATCAGGCAAAAGAATATGATTCAAAGAATACAAAATGTTAGTGTTAGGTAATTTATGATGATGGCACCTTCTGGAGTAAAATATTCCGGAGGTAAAATAGTCCCACATTCGGATCTCCGGGCGGGGACTGCTTCGGGGGGAGTCATCAGAAATGATAAGTGTAACATCTCACGAGTCGGAGCATGGAATGTTAGAAGCATGAAACAAGTAGGAAAGTTAGAGAATTTGAAAATTGAGATGGATAGGTTAGCATTAGACGTAGTAGGTATTAGTGAAGTGCGATGGCCAGAAGCCGGAGACTTCTGGAGCGGAGATTTTAGAGTAATACACACAGGATCTGTAGGAGGAAATTCGGGAGTAGGAATTGTTATGCGGAAAAAAGTAGGGCAGAGTGTAGAAAATTTCTTACAGCAAAGTGACAGGGTAGTTATGGTTAGGTTAGATTCGAAACCTGTAAAAACAGTAATAATACAGGTATATATGCCCACTTCTAACTACAGTGATGAGGTCGTAGAGGCAGTTTATAGTGATATTGAACATGTGCTAGATTTTGTGAGAGGACACGAAAATTTAATAATTATAGGAGATTTCAATGCAGTGGTAGGCACAGGGCGAGAGGGCGGAATAGTTGGTCCCTTTGGATTAGGCAATAGGAACGATAGGGGAGTGAGACTGATAGAGTTCTGCGATAAACATAACTTAACGGTCGCGAACACTCTATTTCACCATCATGTTAGGAGACGCTACACGTGGAAGATGCCAGGAGACCTAGGGAGATATCAAATAGATTACATTCTTGTTAGGCAAAGATTTAGAAATCAAGTTAGGGATTGTAGAAGTTATCCAGGAGCAGATATAGATAGTGATCACAATATAGTCGTTATGAAGGCCAATCTTAAATTTAAGATTTTGAAAAAAGGAAGCGGAAGAAGGTATCTTGACCCAGAGAAACTAAAAGATGATGATACGCGCGATAAGTTCGAGAAAAAGACAAACGAAGTACTAAAGGGCGCGGGCGAAAATATTGTTAGGGACATAGAGGAAGAATGGAATTGCATTAAAAATAGTTTAGTTTCCTCAGCTAGGGATATTTTGGGTCATAAACAGAATGAAAGTAGGAAACCCTGGATAACAAAACATATTGTGAGTCTAATAGAGGAAAGGCGCAAATATAAAAATAGGTTAGATGAAATAGGGAAACAAAGATATAAGGCGATCAAGTGGGAAATTATTCGGAAATGTAGGAAAGCGAAAGAGCAATGGATCGATGATAAGTGCAAAGAAGTGGAAAATAAGTTCGAAATAGGAAAGACTGATGAAGCATATAAAATAATTAGGAGAAATTTTAGAGAAATTGGATCTAGTACCAAAAGCATTAGGAATGAGGCAGGAGATATCCTAATCGAAAGCGGGGAGAAGGCAGATAGGTGGAAAGAATATTTAGGAAACTTATATGCGGGACAGGAAGTGCAAGATATATTAGAAAGTGAAAGCAGTGTAGAAGGGGATAACCTAGGGAGTCCTATAATGAGAGAAGAGTTTGAGATAGCACTAAAAAGTTTAAGGAATAATAAAGCACCAGGTATAGATGGCTTGCAGGCAGAAATCTTAAAGTGCGCAGGTCAAGAGGTAATAGATCGTTTATTTAAATTAGTTAGTCGCATATACCTGACAGGCGAGATTCCAGAGGATTACAAACTGAACATCATGGTAGCTTTGCCAAAAAGGAAAGGCGCGGATAGATGCGAAAATTTTAGAACTATCAGTTTAACTTCCCATGCGTCAAAAATTTTAACTAGAATTGTGCAAAGAAGGATGGAGAAAAAGGCGGAAGAAATATTAGGAGAAGATCAGTTCGGATTTAGACGAAATAGAGGAACGCGCGAGGCCATTCTAGCTTTACGAGTAATTATAGAAAAAACGATAGAAAAGAGAAAGAGCGTATATATAGGATTTGTAGATTTAGAAAAAGCCTTCGACAACGTAAAATGGGGGAAGATGTTCGAAGTGCTGAGAAAGGTAGGGGTGAAATACAGGGACAGAAGAATAATACATAATCTCTACAAAGAGCAAAAGGCAGTTATAGAATGTGAGCAGGAACGAAGGGAAGTAGATATCCGGAAGGGAGTGAGACAGGGATGTGCATTGTCACCTCTAGTTTTCAACTTATATATCGAAGATGCGATTAATATTGTTAAGGAAAGAACAGCCTCAGGGATCAATGTACAGGGCCAAACTATTAACATGCTCAGATTTGCGGATGATATAGCAGTGTTAGCATCTAGCAAAGAAGAATTAGGAGCGGCTTTGAATGAAATGGAAGCAGTTTTGACACAGGGCTACGGCATGAAAATCAATAAAAAGAAAACTAAAATTTTGGTATGTAGATGGAGTGAAAATAGAACTAAAATTGAAATACAAATAGGAAATGAGAAGATAGAGGAGGTCGCGGATTTCTGCTACTTAGGAAGTAAAATAACCCAAGACGGTAGGAGCACTAAAGATATAAAACAAAGAATGGCGCAGGGACGAGTTGCGTTTAACAAAAAGAAACAACTGTTATGTTCGAGAACGGTTAATATAGAGACTAGGAAGAGACTCTTAAAGTCGTATGTATGGAGTACGGCATTATACGGGTGCGAAACTTGGACAATAGGAGAAGCGGATAGAAAAAGAGTAGAAGCGTTTGAACTGTGGTGTTACAGACGCATGATGAAGATACCGTGGATAGATAAGGTTAGCAATAGGGAAGTATTAGAAAGAGTTGGGGAAAGGCGAAAGGTATGGAAAACAATAAAGAGTAGGAGAGATAGGATGGTAGGACACCTTCTAAGACACGAAGGAATAGTTCGTGACATACTAGTCAGAGATAGGAATAAAAAGAGGTAGGGGTAGGCCTAGATTAGACTACTGCTCTCAAATAGTTAGGGATGTAGGATGTTCTACTTTTAGGGAAATGCGTAGGTTAGCTCAGGATAGAAAAGAATGGAGGTACGCGTCCAACCAGTCTTCGGACTGAGAACCTTATGATGAGTGTTAGGTATTGCCTGGGGTTACCACGCAGAGAACATACCAGTGTACATATTGAGAACATTGGTTGGATAAGAATGAATGAAAGAAGACTCCTTCATCTTTCGTGTTTTGTGTATAGAGTGTATAAAGCGGAGACACCATGCTATCTCTACAAGAGACTTAAATGTAGAGGTGATATTCACGATCGAGATACGCGTTACCAGTATCACTTAGACATTCCGAAGCACAACACGAACATTTTTCAGTGTGGATTTTCTTATCTTGCCCCAAAAATTATTAATAACAACTTGTGTAAAGAAACTACTAGTCTCTATACCTTTAGAAAAACTGTGGAATCAAAGTTGTAATTTTGTGAGTTTGTATTTTTTTTTTGTTCTATTTCGTTGCTTTCTTTCTTTGTTTTTCTTTTGGGGTTTAGGTAGTTGAGAATTGTCTGCGGATTTAGTGTGTGTACATCTATTGTATTGACTAATTAATAATAAATATCTATTATTATTATTATTATTATATTATACAGGTGGCCCGAAATTAGCGTGCAATATTTTACAAGCGTGTTCTGTGGTCAAAAATAAGACAAAATGATCCTATAAGCGTATACCGAAATATGCTTCGCAAGGGAGCTATTAGCTTTCTAAAAGAGAAAACCTGAGGACATTTTCTTCTAAATATCTTTGAAACAAGTCCAGTTAAAATCATGAAATTTAATGGAATGTGTAAGTACCAAATGCGGAATCTTTTGCTGTAAACATACTTTTTAAAATTTAACAGGGGCGTCTCAAAGCTCGGGGTGGCGGAGGTAAGATTTACACCAACTTTTTTTAGAGCATGTCGTTTTCAATTTTTCCGTAAAAATTTGCAACTTCGGGTTTTTTTTGCAAAAAATATGCTCCTGTCTCGTTTAAGTATACAGACGAAGGTATCCACTTCTTGTAGGAATTTTTTGGGCATACAGCAAAATTTTTGGATCGATTGTGCTCGATAACGGTGCCTCCTATCAAAACGAAACAGGAGCACATTTTTTTTGCAAAAAACTTTGAAGTTACAAATTTTTATGGAAAAATTGAAAGTGACATGCTCTGAAAAAAGTTGGGGTAAATCTTACCTCTGCCACCCCCAGATTTGAGACGCCCCTATTAAATTTTAAAAATTATGTTTACACCAAAAGATTCAGCATTTGGTACTTACACATTCCATCAAATTTTATAATTGTAACTGGACTTGTTTCGAAGATACTTAGAAGAAAACGTCTTCAGGCCTTCTCTTTTAGAAAGCTATAGCTCCCTTGGGAAGCATATTTGGGTATATGCTTATAGGAATTTCTCGTCTTAATTTTGACCAAAGAACACGCTGGTAAAATATTGCACGCTTATTTCGGGCCACATATAGGCGTACTCTTTGAACGTAAAATCCATTGCTAGTGAACGAAACAAGAAAACGAAAATATTCACGAGAAAAGCAACGATGATTGATACTAAATTAGAAAAAAGCACGTCAACTTGTAAATTTTGATACTTGTCAAACACTTGACGGTATAAAGACAGGAGTAATTTAGAGCCCCAGCAATCTAGAATAATTTACGGTTTTACGAAGACTTGGAGAGGGGACTGAAGCATACAGGATAGTCACAGTCTAAACGTTTGTTTGTAGATAAGGCAAAACAAAGAGCAGCCGACCAGTTGTGTAGAAAA
Organism: Xestobium rufovillosum; assembly: GCA_963966045.1. Taxonomy (NCBI): domain Eukaryota; kingdom Metazoa; phylum Arthropoda; class Insecta; order Coleoptera; family Ptinidae; genus Xestobium; species Xestobium rufovillosum. The sequence continues at coordinate 38,085,927 of OZ014494.1, read as the reverse complement.
CAGGTGCGGAAACGGAATACTGCGGAACATTTGCCTGGTCGGTTGATTGAATATAACAAAGGCTACCCCGTTGGCCTACGACCGTGTAGGCTTCACAACAAAATCAGCTGTTGCATAAGGTCCATTCTCGAAGTCTTTGTTGTTTTACATTGCTGCCATATGTATTTTTTGGAATCATAAGTTTATGAAGAAATGTTTAAAACACACTTTTGAACTTTTGAGGCTGAAAAACAACATTTACAGAAAAATAATCTTTACGATTCTTCTTTCTTTCCGTCAACACAATAGTGAATCAAAACACTTATTAAAAGACTTCATTTTCAAACTTTGGAGACCTTGTGCATATTCAGGAAGCATGGTACAACATTTTGGTATTAAGATTTTTGATTCAGAATTTTATGATCAACGCTATGTGCACATGTGCAGCTCTTTCGCCAATTGATACAAACCCCGTGTAGTTTCCCACTTCCATAAATGACAATCAGCAGTGGCAGAAAAAAATTAAATACATAAATCAATTGACATTTAAATAGCAGAAGAAACTAAAAATCTCTTTCAAGCGCACCTTATCTTAGTCCACTATGGCCCGGTTTTTCTAAGAATCCAACACCGAATTAAGTCTAACATCGACTTCGTTGCTATGATACAACCAATCAGAAAGCCGGTATCATAGCAACGAAGCCGGTGTCCGACTTAATCTGGTGTTGGTTTCTTTAAAAAACCGGACCTATGTGTACTACCATGTGTTATGAGCGGCAGTGTGCTGAAATGCACTTATAACTTTCACTTAATTCACTTGATGCAGTAATCACATCAGGGGCATCTTCAAAGGGAAATCCTTTAGATGCCAGCAGTAGACATCCACTTTGATCAGTGTCAGTCTCCAAATTTAAAATATTATTACTTACTTGTATTCAAAATCATGAATCATATATTTACCACGTAATTGAACATAATTGAACCTTACTATAAGCAATCAGATAAACTTAAGCAACAAAAACTTTATAAAAAAGTAGTCAAAATTAATAGAGCATTAAAATCGTTAAAACTACATTACAATAGCCGTGACTGTTAACCAATTATACTTCGAACTTTCTCCTAAGAAAATACTGGAACAGGAACTTACCTATTTTTGATGGAAAGAGAGTTTCATCATCTAACTGATCCTGAACCCATGTCATTAAATAATCAATATATTTAGGCGCAGAACATTTAATTGGTTTTTTAACAGTGTGCCCATCTGCCCAATGATACTCATATTTTGGTCCTGCAGACATTATAGAGCAACTTTCTTCAGTACAAAACTCTGTTATAGTTCCATATAACATATTTATCTGATTAAAAAAATCAACAGCTACAAAAAATTATACATAAATTTATGATTCAGAATAGTGGCTATATTCTTACTATTTACGGCAACCCACTCATTGAGATCTTCACCTTCTGGTAACATTACTGCTAATCTTAGGTTCCCCGAACCAAGAGTAGCAGCCGCATGCTTCATTAGTTCATACTGATGTGTACCCTCAGGAATATTCTTTTTAGGTTTGAATGTTTTTGATGAACGGCTTCCACTACAAAACAGTTTTGTTTATTTTGTAGTAAGAAAGGTAAATTGTGATGCAAGTATTTTTGGAGAGAAACAAAGTTAAAAATAGAATTGGCAGTGAAAAGTGTATTTAAGGAATATAGGTACGCAAATAACTTACAAAAGGAAGCTCATCTTAAGTACCCCTTTTCGAAATTAAAGCACACAACCTGATAAATTTAACACGCACTCAATAAATTATAATAGTAATGTTTGATGATCTTTCACAACCGTGCATTTGTCAATGACCTTAGAAATACAGATGTTTGTCACTCATTTAGGAAAAAATGGTCAGACATGCCAACTACACACAACAAATGTCCTAACTTCAAACAATCACTGTCCTACTTTTCTTAGGTACTTTTCCGTTGTCAGTTTGTTTACAGAAAACTTACATAAAATTTTTGACGTTTGAGGCAACGAATTTGAAGTTTGAGGTTTGTGGATTCAAATATCAAATGGCAACAAAAGTAATAGCAACTGCTACAGTGCGAGCTGTGAAAAATAGACGTACCTTGCCTACTAGAGCAGCGCTAGTTTTGGTAAGCTGATGTAAGATCTTATTAAAAATGAAATTCTGCATGTACATAACCTATTATTTTATAACGCTTACAGGCTGCTTTTTCTAGACTCCAGCTGCTGTGAATCGAATAAAACAGTTGCTTCAGGGAAAGAATGAATATGTAAGTTTTTGAAAGTTGCATCAATTTTTCAGTTTCAGTTTTTTCATATCATCAATAGTTTGCGAAGAAATGCGTTGCTTAAAAATAATGCCGACCATGAAAAAATTAAGTTTTGTAGTTTTGTAATATTTAATCCCATCCACAGCAAAAGGGTTTTTGTCATATTTGCATTGATCCGATTTAGCAGTTTAACCTATCTTCGTAACAGCTTGCTGTCAAGTCGTAGGTTAAAAATGGGAGCAATAAATAAAGAACGTGTGGCAATTTACTTAATTTTTAAAACTAAAGATGTGCTGGGTCACTTTTACCACAGGCAAGTCTGTGCTTTTACATATTGAAATCATTGGCGTCCCTTTAAAGTAGGGTTGCTTAAAAATTATCATGACGCACTGCTGCAATAAAGTCTAAAGAAGCAATTCAGGAGCCTAGAAGTTACTACATATTTATTAAAGTCACCGTTCCTTAGGAGCATTAACCATTCATACGGCCACAAATAAAATGCACATGCCATTCCCATATTGGTTTACTCATATGTATGTATATCAAAAAATACGCTTAGGTACTTTATATACAGAATAACAAACAACTAGCTATCAAGTTAAGTTATAAAACTATAACTTGTTTCCTACTTCTTCTTTCATGGACAATTGGATGCAAAATCGAATAGATCAATACCTCGATTGACTATTTTAAACAAAACAGTGTGTGCTCCTTATAGGTACCTCGCCATATTCAAACACAAACAATAGTATGTTAGTATTGTCGGTACTAACTTTAAGTTAAATAAATATTTTTTTGTAAAATGCCATTGCAACTACATCAGCCTGACAGTTCATTGCTAATTTTTAATTCACTAAGCCGTAAATACTGGTGTCCCAAAAGTCTGCAGTGAAATATTTGTGTTTTTATGGGAGACACTTCCATCATCTACTGTAGGAAATGTGTAAACAATGTTTGAAAATTAATCAAAATATTTCACTGCACAGAGACTTTTGGGACACTCAGCATTATAAGTCCGGGAATGCTAGTTTCACAAGCATGATGCGTAGATGAGATGGCTCATTTGCCGGTCTCTCAGTTGAGCTGTCAGCCTTCAGACAGCGATGTCAACGAATGGAAACTTTTGTGTCTGAAGATAAGTACAATCATTATTAAACCATAGTCAAAACAAGTACATTTGTTTTTTCCAGCAAGTTTTACTATTGCCGCTTACATTTCATTACTAGACCCGTGGTAGTCTGTCACTTTGTTTGCAACTGTGCGTTGTAAAAACCCAAATAAGAATTTATTTACTTCGGCGCCATATTATTCTAATAACTTATTAGTATAGTTACAGACGAAATTAACTTGCAGCCGTCTGTAAGTTAATTTCGTCTGTGGTATAGTTCAGAATACCAAAGTACACCAATTGGGATCATGACATACACAATTATAATGGAACTGTCTCTCTGGATTAGCAGAGGACCTGATTTACTAAAGGTCCGGAGTATCAAGGTTCTAGTGTACTAAAATAGTTTGATTGACTTGTTTGTATGAACCATTGAGCCAATTTACATGATCATTGAAAATATAAAATTAAAGATAGACCTTTTATTAGATTCGAACTTCTTTGGAGAATACTAATGTTGACTATGCAACTTAACTTTAAGAACTAAATGAATTATTGTAAGAAATGAGCAGAGGGAGCAAAAAAATTAAATAAATGTCTCTGCTCATTATACAGTAGTGTCTGCTTATAACGAACCTTCAAATTGCACAAAATATGGTTCGTTATAAGCGGAGTTCATTATAAAAGGAAATACAAACATTGCTATTAATTATGGGCGTGTTTTAGCACTTTCATAAACGGTTCGTTTTAACCAGTAATTCGTTGTAAACAGGTTCGGTATAAGCGGACACTACTGTATTTTCAAAAGTTCAGTTGAAATGTTACATTTATAAAAATAGTTAAGTACTGTTACACGATGGATTTTTTCAAATGGAGTTTTTAAACAGATTACAATGTTTTATTAAGGGGATATTTAAAAGGTTCAACTGTCTCCCTCATGCACATTAATATCCTCTGAGACGTAGGTGTTCATAATTCTTAGATTCCTCAAACAACTTTTGGAACTTTTCCACGAAATTTTGAACGCTTGAGCTACTACTTATAATAATAATAATAATAATAATAAACGTCTTTATTCTAACATATTGCACAATGATACTAACAGTAAAATAAGATAAAAAAAACTAAATGTATAAATGCAATACTTCGAAGAGGTGAAGTTCAGCTCACAGTCGCCAGGCAATCTGATCGCTGTTCTTCTACTTAACCTCATTAAAGAAAAAAATTAAAAATAAGTGCATCTTGTTTGGCATGGGCTGACCAATACTGCTTATACTATTATATCGCCGATCAAGGATGAACACGAACCGAACACAAAGAGAAAAAAAAAGAGAAAACAAAAAAACAAACAAAAAAGAGAGAGAGAAGTGTCAAGGGTGGAGCATGTAACGTTGCAAAAGTAAACCCAGTGGATAATCAAAATTGATTAGCGTTTACTTTGGGCGTTCTGATGTCACGCCGTGATGTGGAAGATAGGTACGTCATGTATTTTCAACCGGCACTACTCCTCCCGCCGGAAATCTGGAAGTGAACCGCCGAAGCTAGCCCCCTACTCTTCGCTTATAAAAGTGGAGGATCTCGAGAAGAAATTCAGTACCTGGTCGTCCGGCCGTCAGTCAGGACCAGTACTCCCAGCATCTGAGATGATGCTGGCCGCTCCGATCCGAAACAGAAATAACTGATTGAACCTGCCTAAGTTCGCCGTGTGATTAGCTGATATGCAATAAATAAATTTGAGTAAGTGCCCGGTGTATGATAGTTGGTATTGCAGTAATATTAACTATCAAACACAACCTAGTTGCGAGTGGACTAAATCCAGCTTTGCGTAGCGAGGGAATAGATACAGCAGGAGCTAAGGGTGTCTGCTGGTGTGGGTTGGATCGATCCGGCAATCTCGTGATGACATAAGTCAACAAATGAGACGATATACCGGCGGGGATCGATCACACCTGGCCGAATCGGCGGCCTTTAGTACAATCCAGCTATAATACCATCTATTTCCCCGATACGTATAACCCGGTGATATTCCAGAGGAGATTGTATTCTGGGGCTATCACGAAAACTCCACGAAACCGATGGTAATTCAGTTTGACCATACGACGGGCCCGTGGCGTGTCCAATCAGTATATACCGCGAAAACCGATTTAATTTTCATAAAGAAAACCCGTTTAATTTCATGTAAATACCGATTTTGCTGTAAATATTCTTTTAGTCTTATCATTTTATATTGTATATAGCTACAGTAATAGAATACCGATATAATTTCCTTATGTGTTGTTATTTTAACCGTCGTTTAGCAATAGTAAGAGAACCCAACCCTTTCTGCGACTGAAAGCTAAGGGTAGCAACGAATAAGTCTCATACCGACCAGATACAACGAAAGAAGTTGTTCATAAGCGAACGTCCAGATCCCCGTAGATATACACTGTGTCCCAATACGTGATACCGAGGGATACAGCTGTATATCTAAGGGCCCGAATCCAGAAGCACCGAGAAGGATTAAGATACGTCAATCTCCAGTGACGTCCGAGAATAAAAACAAAGAGACAGTAACGTTGTAAGCACATACTTCTTCAGTGAAGACTTGAACCTCTTTGGAGTATGGTTCGGTCCTGGTTCGGGTTTTTGAAAGAAAACTTTCACGGTGCTTGCTCTGGAATACTGGAATTGAATCCTTTTCGGTCCGGGATCGGGTTCGGAAATAATTTTTCCACGGTTCTCGGTCGGATGCTGGAAATAACTCTTCCACGGTGCTGGTTTTCGGTGCTGATTTCCTGCCGGTGCAGGTTCGGGTTCTGGAAATAACTTTTCGCGGTGCAGGTCCTTATGTCACTTTTGCAATGACGACTACGCGTCACTGCCCTATTACCTCATTAATTTCGGATACTGTGAACAAAGCAATTTAAATTCAATACATACTTACTTAAACCCAATTACGGTGCGGTGCAATAATTACGAATAATCGTCCCTGCTCGGGCGCCAATTTTGCAACGATTACTTTGTCTCCTCGTCTGGAACGTCACTTATGCAACGGTCTCGGTTCGGGCCCCTAAATATACACCTGTGTCCCTCGGTCTCACTTATTGGGCCACACTGTATATTCAGGAGGATCTGCACGTTCGCTTATGAACGTGCTCTGCGTTGCCTGTACAGTCTTGTCGGAGGACGATCTATTCGTTGTTCACCCTTACGCTCTTAGTCGCAGAAGGGTTGGGTTCATTAATTATTGCTAAACGATGATTGAATAAAAGACATAAACAAAATATAACTTGACTCTATTATTTTTAACTATTTACATTGAATAAAATTGCGGTGAAATTATACTACGGAATATGTACAAAAATACGAGATATATTTACAGTGAAAGAAACAGAAATAAAAACGCTGTTTTCGCGGTGTACTCTGACAATGCGGTTTGATTGACGTATGGTCCAATACTGAATTATTTCTACGGCCTCGGAGTCTACGTGGGAGCACCAAAAGGTACAGACTCGGTGGGCTTTGGTGCGAGATTCTCGTCGCAGCACCAGGCTACTATATCTCTGGGGAAATACCCCTAGTCTATACGGTGCCAGCAAATAATTATGAGTCCGCCCTCGGCATGTCACCAGCGGCCGCCAGTTACCAGGGTACGATCGTTTTCCGCCGGTATGTCGCCTCAAGTTACAGGCACAAGTGCCACACGAGGTTGCCAAAACGATCCCACACCTTCACCAGCAGAAACCCCTAATTGCCGAGATTGGACACACAACTACTCAATGATCTCGGATAAGCCAGGCCATGACTGGATGATGTTTAATTGTTGATATCGTAGTGATAACAACCATTAAGCACCAGGCAACTATTCAAAAATTGACTTACTCAGATATTTACGGGTCAGTTACTTTCAGTGGATCACACGGCGTCGTCAGAACGGTTTATCAGGTACTAGTATTTCGGATGCGGCGGCCAGCATCATCCGGATGCTGGGAGCACTGGTCCCAGCTGATGGCCGGACGACCAAGTACTGGCTTCTGCCTTCTGCTGCAGCTACTTTTATAAGCTTGGAGGGGAGCTTGGCCGGCGGCAGAGACAATCGAGACGCGCAACTACATTGAAAATTTTACTCCACATTACTGAACTGGTCCGCTGTACAGCGAAGATAAAAGCAGAGGGCGCCAGTAAAACTAATGGCGGCGGGAATATTCAAATGCGAAATTTTAGGATTTTTATTTAATTTTATTTTTTTTTATCACAAGGAAACAACCTCGTGTTAGACGATCATTTTTGGATTCAACATCTTTTGAAACACTTCGCCAATAGATGTATATGTGATTATATAAGAATCTACATATTATCACCATATGAATAGCACATCTTCTGGTCTATAAAAATAAGCAATGATCATTTATCCTGCTTAGGCTCAAAAGAAATATGATTGTGCTTTTATAATACAATATGATGATAATTATTATCATATGCACAAAAATTCTACATTGAATTGGAATTATATGCATACATAAATGTCACTAAATTTCAATAAATTGAACTGAATCAGTTAAACAAAGTACATAATATGAACAATGATTATTTTACATACATTTTTGACTCGTAAATTTCCAGAAGTACAAAAATTAAAAACTAATGATCGTTTAACACAAAGTTTGGAAGAGTCAAGAAATTGTAGAGTGCAATTAATAAACACCAATGTTATTTATTGCGCAAACAACAATTGTGATACAATAAATTATTTTCACTATATACCTATTAATTAATTAATATAAAATTCAGTCAAAATACCCTCCCAGATCCGAGTTTATAATTTGTGCATGAAATAGCTTTTCCAGTTATACATAATTATTTTTATGGCATTCTGGGCTGATTGTTATTAAATAAATAGCATTTCAACTAAGTATCATGTTTCTTCTGCATAGATCAACTTCTAAAGAGTGCTACTACAACACAGAATTCCATTGATACAACATGACAATCAATTCAGAGTGTATAATTTTATTCGAATCTTTGTTAATCACAGTATTTAAAATAAACTCTAGATGCAGTTAGAATAAAGTAATACCCTTGTCACAAAAATGTTAAATATATAATGCATTTCAGTCATCATCTTCGTTCTTTCAAAGTCTCCTGCTAAAATTTGTTTGTGTTGGGCGCAAAGTCCGAACGCAGTCATTGGTCGCTTTTTGCGAACAATTCTAGGTTTGGACGTCCCGATACGACCAAACCTAGGATTAGGCAAATGAGAAATGTTCAAAGTTAAGCACGTGGTAGTTTTAAGAGTCAACAAGAAGACCCTCTTAATTGCAGCGCAACCCAACCACGTGAATGTCAAGCGGAGCATTATAAGTACCAGTTGTTCATAATTGAAGAGATTAATCTTTGAAGAAGACAATATTATTATTGCAATTAAGAGGGTCTTCTTGTTGCCCAATTCTAGGTTTGGCTGTTTCCATACGGTCAAAGTCCGAAGGCGAGATATATTTTGCGATGTGATTGAAGCAGAATGTCCAAACTTACAAGTGGTAAAAAATACGGTCAATGGCCATTTTCGAGCATATACATTATAGAACATGCATGTTCATATATTATTTTTTGTGGGCGGCAAGGGCATTACTCTATAAAGAATTATTAATGTTTAAATTTAGACAATTTTCTCTTTGTTTCTCTTGCATCTTTCTTTATCTGTTTCTGCAATTCATTCTGTCGCTTGCACCACCAGGGAATACCTATTTTACAAACTCCTTTCAATATGCTTGTTTTCAGTAAAATCTTATGTTGTGGACACACCAACCATGAGAAGTCCAAAGTTTCCTCCATTGTATTCATAGCGAATTTTAAAACATTTGGCTTTCCTCCAAACGAGGGCAAGAAATTTTCTAAAAAAGTGATACATTGCCCAACAGCAATGACCAACATTTCTGATGGATATATAAGTTTTTGTTGATCATCAGTCCATTCTTTATAGGAAATGAAAGTGTTGTGCAAATCTTCTGGTGAAGAACACAACATCGTCCGACAAATATCACAATGAACATCTTTCAAAATTCTTTTTGCAATGAATCCAGCAACATATGCAACAGATAGTACTGGCAAGCTGCCAACAGAAACAGCATCGGCTATGTCATGCGCTATTTTGTCAGGATTATAATTACTCGGTGGTTTCAGTGGAATAATTCCTTGAATTTCCACATCCTTATTAATATCTTCATCTTCAAATTGAATGAAAGATAAAAGGTTTGTTAACGCAACATTTTGGTCTTGCTCGCAATTTGTTCCGGACAAGTGCTGCGAAGTTAAACCATTTAAAATTTGTGTCTTTAAACTTCCAATAAATTGGAATGGAGTGGGATTATCTGAACTGCCAGACCCTCCCCTTACAGCACCAAATAAATTTTCCAACCAATCCTGATTTAGTGCTCTTCCACGCAATGAAGTTAACCCCTTCTGTTGCACGTAGCACCAAACTGCATGAATCGCCCTAATGGAAACTAACCAGCCCCACTGTGATGGTGGTTTTCCTTGACGCAAGTTGCCGGTCTTGGTCCGACGTTGGAAGCTCCAACTGCGGACATATTTCAATGCGCCATTCCAAAATCTTATATGCGGAGAATCTTCCGATATGGCACATTTCAATGGTTTACCATCAGGTGCTGTTTGCTGACTCCCATTAAAACTATCAAACAATTCATCCACTTGATGGATGAATGCAGCAGTGGCAATTGATTGCTGTTCAATTTCACCTGAAAGCAAATATTTAAATTTATGTAGGTACCAACATCACCAAATAATTGTGTACCTATAGTCTACTTGTTTGTTTGTGAAATGATGGATTATTATTTAAAAAAAATTAAGACAAATATAAACTTTACCTCTAGTCAACATCGCATAAATGAACGCTGCCACTGTCCTACTAACTATCTGCGCAGCAATGCTGACTTTCATAGCAAAACGCATAATAGGAGCCATATGAATATCTTTTATTTTTGGCATGGCACGAAATATTAGCGGTGTTTTCTTATCAATTTCATGGGCTTGTCTAATATGGGAAAACCTTGCCTCCATGGTTTCCTCTTTGTCCCCAACACTCACAGGAAGCAAAACATTGTGCTTTCGAAACAATGAGACGGTGCACTTCAATAGGTGGGGGGGATCATACATTGTAAATATTTTCTTCCCTTCAAATTCAAAGCTGTGTTGGGTGGACTGTAAATTTCTTATAGCCTTAACATTGCTGGAACCCATATCGCAAATCGTGGCAACAACATCAAGATTTGCTATATGTTTCGCTGCCCGCAATACTTCGTTCAGGCAACTGGTAATTTCATTTGCATTTGCTCCGTTGTTTGAAAAATAATAAGCCACTGGCTGCTTCCAGTTACGGGAAAGGCCCTGGCACATGAACACAAATGCACGATTTGCTCGCTTCTGGGTACTACTACCTGCAATATCTTCGTAACCGATAATCTTGTCCTTTTTTACTTCATAATACAAATGTTCTTTTATATCCATTTCATCAAACAATAGAACACAAAGTCTGTCATTTTCATGATCTTTTGACAAACTTTGATTAATATGTTCAAATAAATGAACATTAATGCCAACATCAAATGGGACTTTTTCCAACAGGTTAAGCAGAGTTCGTTTAGATGGCATAGCGACAATTTTCCGAAGCAGGTTGTAACATCTGGGGCTTCTTTTCATTAGGGCCAGTGCCACAACTTTTTCTGCAGGTGTCCATCTCCTCCCTTTTGGATGTCGGGTAGCACATCGAAGTTGTGATATCAGGAAATCTGCCGTAGAAGTGGACATATCTTTGAATAGATTTTGCACCACATTTGAGTCGCTCAAATCTGACAAAGCCTTTATGTCATTGCGCCTGTCTCTGCATACCTGCTTCAATTTTCTAATATGATCTTCTTTTCGAGAAACCATATCCATCAATTTCAATTTTCGTGGTGTAGCTTCACTACGAGACAGACCTTCAATACCTCTAAACACAGAACGTTTCTGAATATGCTGCTGGGGTTGGCTTTTGCATGGTTGTATTACTCCAATTTGTTTTGAAGTTGAGGGTTCATCTGTAAATAAATAGAAAAAAATTGTCAAGTTCAATTTTAGCACTATAAAGATGTCGCATTAACATGTATTTCTGGACAGTTGTTTTTCATTGTTGAAATGACATAAAGCCGCAATAGCAAATCATCAGGAACTGCCAATAGGCAATCTGTTATATTTTTTGGAATTCTTAAAGCTACTAATCTTCTTTTATGTGTTATTTTCATCGCACCAAAATACCAACGATTTATTGAGCCCCAAGATATTTTTAAAATTTCTGTACATTCGTCACAATTGCTAAAATAATCGCAGCAACTAAAAAAAAACGAATTTTTGGCAAGAAACATTTTATGCCATCTCATAATAAAATCAACTATTGTCAAGCCTGTATAAATGAAAGAAATGTATAGTATAATAGAGAATCAACAATAAAGGGGTGGGGTCTCATGCTATTATTTCTGTAAAATATGCAACAAATGCTTAATAGAAATACACTTCAGTGGAGCACTCTGCACTCTCTATTTAAAGCTACATACAATGGAGATTCTCAAACTACTTCTATAGGAAGACTTTAATATTTAGAATAGAGAACATAAGTTAAATATGAAACGTACCCAAGGCACATTTGCTACGGTTAGTATCTAGCTCTCTTGACCCTTCACTTACGACAGGCTGTTCTTCTGTTTCACTAAGAACATGGTGACCGGCAGGAAAAAGAGTTGGAACACTGCTACGGCTAGTACCTAGTCCTCCTGACCCTTCACCTAAGCCAGGCTGTTGTTCTGTTCCAAGAAACACATGGTGAGTAGCAGGAAAAAGAGTTGGAACAGCTGCAGAACTGAGTTTGAACGTCAGATGATTTACGTAACAATCAGGTGCAAAATGTCGTGAACAAACTCGATAATTTCGCAGAGAAAGTCCAACATATTTTATGCCCATATTTTCTTGCCACTTTCGTGATCTAAAATGATTTTTACGTTAACGATTCGTACTTTACCAAAATTACAAACTTACTTTTCCAATTTATGAGGAAAATAATGCATTTTTTCAACTTCATCCTCTGCACACCCACACACAAGACAAATTGCAGAGGGCATGGTTCTTCACTTTTCTTGCAGTGAATCTGAAACTGATGTATAAATGTAGGTCTATTTAACAAGTCCATCTAGTTGGTTCACTTAAAATTTGTAAAACATCTGTTTAGACATCGCTATTTCAGAAATCGTTCATAATATTATTTCCAAAAGTACTCTTATTTACATATATAAAAATCAGCTTCATTTCAGCTTCTAACACTGTGGCCTAAGCTTCATGAATACGGAATATAAAGAACGGGACAGTAAGCTAATTGAAAAACTATTCTAAGTATATGACCTCTCTGTCAAGCAAATTAGTACACCAGAAAGTCGATACATTAACATTTGTAATTACATGCTGCAACTACTTGGTGAACAAATATTAAATGAATGGACTTTCTGGCGTACTAATTTGCTTCGCAGCGAGGTCTATAGCAGGTGCTTGAATCAACAATAAGACAGACATTTTACAATAGCAGGAACCAACTAAATGACCTATTCAATTATTCTTTCCAGTACATTCCCCATGTAAATTTATAAATGAACAAACGTCAAAAATATACTTGATCGTTACCGTGCGTTTACACTACTTGAAGATTGCCAAACTTTAATTAGGTTATTACATCTAAAATATTTATTTAACTTACCAATTCCTTTCACAACTATGTTGCTAAAAATAACTAATGAAATAAAATAACTAAATGTCCAAACAATAACCACACAATAAACAAAAACACACTAATAAACAAATTCTGATGAAAGCTTTCAAAATGGCGACAAAACCAGAAGACAACTGACAGAACTTGACAATTTGAGTGGCCAATAGCAACGCACCGCTACTAGCGCCCTCACAAAACGCTTCCCGATTTGCAGACAAGAACGCTGCTATTCAGCCTCGCATGTATGCAACAAGGAGGTAAAAATATTCTAAAATCGGATTAATTTCCCTATGCAGTTGCGCGTCTCGATTGTCTCTGCCGGCGGTTTATTTCGAGATTTCCTACGTCAGCGCTGGGGGTCGTGTGCAGAGATTCAGAATTCCCTTCTTCTCGCGTGACGTCTGTCGCATCTGGGACTTGCTCATCTCTTTCTTCGGTGCATGCGTAGACGGACGGACGGACGGACGGATTTATTCAGCAATACTTTCACTTTTGATTAGCCGGCCGCGGTCTCGTAGAACAATGATGAAATGCCACTCTAAGTTCATTAGAGCTTTTAGGCATTTTTACGGTGCATTGTTACACTCTTAAATTCTGATGGAACTGAATTGAATACCTTACATCACTACATCGTATAAAACAAAGTCGCTTTCTCTGTCCCTATATCCCTATGTATGCTTAAATCTTTAAAACTACGCAACGGATTTTGATGCGGTTTTTTTTAATAGATAGAGTGATTGAAGAGGAAGGTTTATATGTATAATAACATCCATTAAATAGTGGAGAAATACTTTTAGTTTTGAGGTTTCTAATGTGATGTCGTAAATAATTACATTTTTTCCGCTTACATTGCAAACGCAGGCTGAACCCTACGAGATTTATCAAAATAATGTACTAAGTATTGTACACATTGAAAAGGTCTACAGAAAACTCCGCGTTGGTATATGTCTATCTCTTATGGATATCCCACAATAACATTTTTTTGTCATTTACTTTTGACGACAAATAATGGCTAATTTTCGAAGCGATTTTAACCAATACAGCATTAATCCTTATCCAAATCAAAACTACTGGATCGATTTTAATCATTTTTTCAGTGAGTGACATAGGCTATATATTTTATACCCGTGCGAAGCTGGAGCGGGCCGCTAGTATTTGATAAGAAAATGATCTTTCGAGAAATTTATGCTTATGCCTAGGAACAGACAACAGGCTTTTTCGACGAATAATAATATTGTGCACATCAGTGCGATACGTAAACTTATCATACAAATACGGCGGTGATTTATGAATTATGCTGCATTCTCAGTTGTTTTGTAATTTCAGAAAAAAAATTACACATTTGACATTTTAAATTTAATCAAAACAGCACTTTTCCTTGAAATTACGAGAAAACAGAACGCAGAGCACCTTTGCATAAAGAGTAGCTCAAGTGTTCAAAATTTCGTGTGAAAATTTCAAAAGTTGCTTAAGGAATCTAAGAATTACAAACACCTACTTCTCAGGGGATATTAATGTGCATGAGCGAGACAGTTGAAAGTTTCAAATATCCCCTTAAATTTTAAATTCCGCCACAACTTTTTCTTATTTTAGATAGGACTCAAAATAGGTGTTCGCCAGAGAGGATGTAATGGACTTTCTTATGTGTTGGATTATGCAGATAAAAAAGGTAAGAAAAAGCCTCGGAAAAAGCAATTAAAATTTCAGTTACTTATTTTGAAAGTTTCTGTGTATAGGTATTATTGTTTTTGAGGTGACATTCCGTATTTCTTTGTAAGTATTATTCGCTATGCTAGCATATTGGACTATGTGGTATTTAATAATCAAAAAATAAAGTATGACAGTAAATTCAGTGATTTACGTGCATGATTATGTATCTTGAACGCTGTATCACGGTTGCAGCAGCTGCATGTGAAAACTGTCTTATGACCACTTTCAGACAGAGACGGTGTATCATGGTTACCGGTATCTTTGATACCACAAATGCATTACAACTTATGGACCCTTTTACACGAGAATTAGCGTCATATGCAAAATAGTGATACTGAATTTTATTATCTCCTTCCCTTCAGTAGCCGATGTATTATCCTAAATGAACGTATGTATAATATTTACAATTTAAAACTGAATTATGACCACTACCGGGCACACAGTCTCACGCCCCGTGCTCTGAAGATATGACTTGGGTATAGTGGCCAAATTCAGGCTTAATTACCACTATCAAGAATGCAGTCTCACACCCCATTCTCTGAAGAAAAAACTTGGCAATAGTGGTTTGCAGTGATGTGAGCTGGTAAATCACCAGTAAATAACCGCGGTTATTTACCGTAATTTACCGTAAAATACCAAAAATTAGTTACCGTAATTTACATGGAAAATTACCGTAAATTACATAGTAAATTACGAAGTAAATTACCGTATTTTATAGTAATTTTGTTTATATTTTTTACAAATAAAATTTGTATTTTGGTGACATCATCTTTCATCTAACATCTAATGCTAAATAACTATTATTGGTAAATTACGGCAATTTACTGGTAAATTACGATAATTTACTGGTAAATTACGGTAATTTACTAGTAAAATACGATAATTTACCGGTAAAATACGGTAATTTACCGTAATTTACGCAATATTATTTATTACGGTAAATTACCACGGTAATTTACAAAACAAATTTATTACACGGTAATTAATATCGGTAATTAAAAATCGTAAATTACCGACGTAAATTACCAAAAATATAAATTACGGTAATTTAACAACACTGGTGGTTGGAGTTAAATGACTGAATTGTTATGGCAACTTCCCGTCTTTTATATTAAACTGAAAGCCCCCAAGTCAACTTTGCCCAATCTTGAATATGACTTCAGAATCTATTTTTTGTTGAACACCTGCAGTGTTTGCATTCTGATCAAATGAGGCAGCTCCGACTGGGGAATCATGTCCGCTCTCCATTCAGTTGAAAGAGGAAAGCGCCACCCTTTCAGTGGGGATACAGTTGTGTGCGACTTGAGAAGGGAAACGTACACTGGGCTTCGGACAAATGAAATTAATTCATTGTGTTTAACGCTGCCACAGGGACTGTCAAGCTTCGTTATTTTTACATTCGCAAATTAAGCACAAATTATTGTTCGTAACATTAGGGAAATGCAAAATAATGAGTATTTCTTATTTTCCTTAGACAAACTAGATGAAGAAGTTGTTCAAGATGGTGTGAGGGTGATAATAGACAAAAAAGCACAGTTAACATTATTAGGTAAGATCAATTATTCGTCCCTTTTTAATCTTCTAATATCTATATGAAATTTTAGGTACTGAAATGGATTATGTAGAAAATAAATTAAGTTCAGAATTTGTTTTCAACAACCCGAATATAAAAGGAACGTGTGGGTGTGGCGAATCTTTTAGTGTTTAGTAAAAGCCCAGATTTCTAGTCGTATCTAGCTGTAAATATTTGTGTTCAGGAAAATTAATTGAAGACAATTTTATGTAAATATATAATTTATTTAAAATCTTATTAAATTATTGAAAACAATGCATTTTGTTTGTCTTAATTAACATAGCAATCGAAAATGGCTTATAACAGTTTAGGTTGTTGCTTTAAAGCAGTTATGTCGAGTATCTTTGGAGCACCATCATTTTGCTTAGGAAATACATTTCTTTGTAAATTTGCACCTCTGACAGGAACATCTAGAAAATATTTTGTCTCGATACAAATGATTAAATATAGAAGTTTCACTACCATTATATTTTGATGAAATTAAATTGTATTTCTTCATATACTGTAATGTAGCAAATGAAAAATCAGGTCTTTTCGTGATCAAATTTTCTCCTTTTGTTAATTCGACAGGTACATTTGCCGATTCTTTTCTCATCATCTTTGCTAACTGTTCACCTGGTAAATATTTCATCAAAAGCTGTTGCACTGCGAAACTTACTTCTGTTGGTGTATATTCACTATTGCGTGACCTATTAACAAAATTTTGCTAATCAATCAATTTCATTTCACTAACAATTTTAATGAAGAAGTACATAAATGAACAAATACATCAAGAAAAAATTCTTTCCGGCAATGTAATTTTTTTTTAGCTTAATAGTCCTGTTGTAACGTAGGTACCCGAAATATTACATACCTCGGTTGTGGTTATATGGTCCCAACTAGGCCTGCGATGTTTTTCGATATATCGAATAACAATAATAAGGATTAAGATGTAAGAGACTGTGGTTAAATAATCAATTCAAGAATCAATTGTACCCCTAACCACATAAATTTTGAAATGCGTATATAGTATTTCAAAATTTATGTGGTTAGGGGTACAATTGATTCTTGAACAATAATAATATAAATCTTTCCTTCAATACAAAACAATATGCACAAAAAGAGAAAGTAAAATAAAAATGGATACTGCATTGAGAAATCACAGATGTATAACAATACTGGAATGTCGATATAACGATATTTCAATACCGGAAATGGAAAATGATCAAGTACATGGAGAGTGTAGATTGAGCGGGTTATTCACTAAAATGTAATCTTATGTATTGCATGAAATTAATTCCATGTGATGGAAATAATGTTCCTGATGGTCACCTGCACAATATGCAGAGATTTGTAGTTCTCTACACTTAATACTATTATGATAGAAAATTTATTGCTGAGTAAAAAATGTTTAATGAACAAGTTTTATGTTTTGGTTTAGAAGATAAATATCAAAATTAGAGACAACTTTACATGAACAAATGATAATTATAGAATGTGAAAACAGCTGAACGCAGCGTGAAAAAACAATGTTTAATTAAATTATAGTAAGTACTCAAAATGGCCCCCATTACACTGAATTCATGCTTCTAAGCATCGAATGATTTTGAATTACTAATGTGGCACCTTTGTTGCTGATTTTCTCTTCCAGTAATCTGTGTCGTATTAATTCATTTTACCGATTGCTCCCGCATATTAATTTCGTCTTAGTATAACCAATTGTTTCGTGTAGTCTCAGAGATAAAAAGCAACAATGGACAATCTGACGCTAACAAAAAGTTTATAAAATGTTGCTGTTAAATTAAAGATTATGCCCATTTAACACCCTACATAAACGTAAAAATTATTAAAACGAACACTTAATAATTAAGTGGCACTTAAACATTGTCATTTCTTAGCAGAAGTTATTCCGCACCATCACCCTCATTGTAGGTGTATTTCGAGCTGAAAATGATAAACAGGCTGCAAAGCTTTACATTTTTGAGGTAAAATATGAATAATTTAATGCTCAAATTTTATTTTTCGAATATAATTTTTAGTGGCAAAAGACAAGTAGGTATTTAGAGATCAAATCAATATTACTTGTGTTCGGTCAAATACAACCCCTTTAGAATTAACAGATTTTATGTACGTCCTTAAGTAAATTGTCGCCTTCACCATAATTTTGATTTTTAAGAATAAGTTCCTTGCGGTCGTATTACAGGGTGGAAAAAAATCTTGATTTTTTCATAAAAATCAAAAAATCGACTTTCTCAATTTAAATCAGATTTTATTGATTTAAATCAAATGTAGAACGATTGAAAGAAATAAACAGAAGCAATAGCTTAAGATTAACATAAATAATGAAAGGCCGAAATTCCTAAAACTAAGTGAAAAAACTGAAAGCAAATTGACAAAATGCTTTTTGAAAAATTTCTAACATTCATCCTAAAAGAATAGCCGAAGATCTTTTAAAGTCTATAGTTGTGGCGTTTGATAGGCTACAAGAAAGTTTTATCTGATGCTGTAGAAGAATGGAAAAATTATAAACTATTTTCGTTGAAACAAAATTGAGAATGTCTGGGAAAAAGAGCGACTCCATTTGGAAATATTTAGCAGAAAAAAAAAATCAGGGAAAAGCAGGATGCAGAGAAATCTGCAAGAAATGTAACAAAATGCTCGAACACTGAAACAGCTGAAAATCTTTACTCTATGTCCCTTTTTAACAAAAATAAAGCAAATGATTTAAATAAAAAAATTATGCCAACCCTGAAATAAATTATTACCTACTTTTGGCATTAGGTATGCCAAAAATTGGATGAGAAATAACATACCAGACCTGACATAATTTCTGAATTAACTGTTTTGTAGCTTAATCAAATAATTCTAAAGGAATGCATCTACTTTACTAATAAATATGCAGCCACAAAAACTCAAAGGTACATTACCTTTGAGAATCATCACCATCGCTCTCACAAAACTGTGGAACACTCACACCAATACTTTTTAGGTGCTTTATTGTGGCTTCTTTAACTTTCCTCATTGTTTTATGCTTAATTTTGTCGTTCACTACAGAACTTTGATCATCTTCACTCATCTTCTGTGCCTTTTGCAATATATTATTAACTTGCCCCTGAAATTGAAAAAAAAAATATTACTGAGCACGTGCTCTCTGCTAACATGAAAGACAAGACACCTTCATTTTTAAATTCTAAAAGTGTCTACATGTATACTTAGCATAGGTAACTTACCATTACATTATTGTAAAATGTCAATCCGACATCTGGTGAAATTTCATTATCATCACTTTCACTGCAAAAGAAAAACTGTTAGTCTCATCCCACATTTGCATTCATACTCAAATATAGTTAGGGAGCCGCAATGATAAATTATTGCTGTATTTTCTACCATGCTGGACATTATTAATTTTAATGTATGCAACACTAGGAACAAAAATATTGATATAACAAAGTTGCATCTGAGTCGCAGTGCAGATGGCGCTCTTTCAAAATTAACGGTTAAATTAAATGTTGCTATTGACACATTTTCTGCCAACAGATTCTTATTTTACTGACTCTTTGCATCATGAGGAATACCAAAATAACACTGCCAGATACATTACAAGTCTCGAGTGGGTGCCAGAGAACCCCAAACTTATCTTAAGCGGGAGCGTCACGTGACCTATTTTCTACCAACAGATTTTTCTTTTACTGACTTACTGTATCATGAAGAATGCCAAAATATCAATGCCAGACACATTAGATAGCCGCGAGTGGATGTCAGACAATTCCAAACTTTTCTGAAGAGCGCCATCTGCGATGCAACTCAGATTGGAACTATATTTTATAGCAGAACTATGATGAATTTATGTCTTCTAAACAGTATAGGGTGTCTTACATACCCTAATAATGATAGCAAAAACAAGTATCGACTTATCTACAGTTACAAGCCATTGCACAGTGAGCAGCTACATACGTACGTAGTAAGTACCTATTAAAACACTCCATGCGAATTTTCTCGCTTTAAACAGTCTCTCGCGATTATATTCGCTTTGAGCAATGAAAAGGTTAAGGCAGGATAACATGAGTAACTTTGTTATTGATCACACAAGTAGTGTCATCCCACTTTCCACCAACTAATCCGTGCCTGGCTCCCCTTCATTCCGATGTTTTTATACATACCATCTGATTGACCAGCGCTGCATTGAAGGGGCTTGTTTGTGTGACAGTTGTGACAAGTCACTTTTGTGGTGAAGTGTCAGAAATAGAGATGTGAATGAATGGGAAAGGGCTTGCCTATGGCGCACAGTAGTCAATATTCAACTTTTAGGGGGACAAAAATCTGAAATTCTCTAAATGTAGTCAAAATAATCAATTCAACACCAAAAACAATAAAAAAAATATGTCAAAAACGGTACACAAGTTAGTATATAACTCATTTTGATTGAACAGTCTTAAAATATGTACCTTGGGAAACATTATCCATGTCTAAGTTATAACTTTATTTCAAAAATAACAACAATATAACAGTAAGGCACTGCATCGCGCTGGTTGGACTGAAACTAAACGAATAATTGGCATGTCGCGGCTAGACCAATGTAAAGGGTGTTTACAATTCTCTTTTATGGTAGTACATGCTGGTTTGGTTCATAACAATAGTATATTATACACGAGTTTATAATGAATGCTATTATTACCGAGGATGAAGTTTACAACACGAGCGAGTGAAACGAGCGAGTTTTGTAATCATCCGAGGTAATAATAGCATCATTATAACGAGTTGTATACTATACTTTGTCCACGACTATCAAAACAGATTCCCAGAAAGAATTTACCTTCATTTCCCTTCTCCAGTGTAAGAAAGATTCATACATACGCTCTCAGGTATAGTTTTCTTGGTTTTTTGGGCAATGAATCTAATGAGGCAAGTTCTGCAGCTTCTTTTATTGCTGGTGCTGTTAAAGAAACCTCGTTTTCACTCTCACTACTCATTATATCTTCTTTTTTAGAATATGCATTTCAAATTAAAAGCAGACCATGCTGATTTGACGTTTCAATTTGAACTGACACATCGCGATCGCGGCCTACTAAATAAATGTAAAAAAGGGTCAAAGCGATGTTCCTATTGGTGTAGTGAATAATATTCATTAATCACTGCAGTGATTAATGTATCTAATTATGATTGAAGAAACACAAGTATAAAGAGTATATTATAAGATAGTCGTGGACAAAACTAATTATACCCCCATAGGGCAAATAATTTGGCAAATACAAATGCTGAAACTGTGACCAAAGTGGAAAAACTAATGTTGGAAGACAGGCGCATTACTGTCAGAGGGGTGGCCCGAAGAATTAAGATTGATGAGAAGGTGAGATATATTCTTCATGACATTTTGCACATGCATAAGGTGTACGAACCATCTGGTGATCTCAAAGTTCCCTTGTAAATTTCCTTTCTTTGGTAATATGTGCTTTTAACTATCATGTTCTTTTCCTTTGCAATATCAATTAATAGTTGTCCATTTTCATTTGTTTTTACATGTTTACTGTATTTTCCTATAGTTGGCCAAAAAGCATCCTCCCTGCCAATCTTCGTATTTGCATCTCCCAAAATCACTTTTAGATCATCAAAGGAAAATATGTAAGAGGATATTGAGGGAAAAGAAAAGAAAATATAACGAAAAGCTTATTAATGATATAGCGGAGAATCACAAGAACGAAATAAGAAGTCTATACAGAGGAGTAAGAAGAGAAAAAAGGAGAGTCAACCAAGAACAGTATTTTATAAGAATGGGAATGGCGAAATAATAGGAGAAGAGAGGGGTGTGTTGGAGTTGTGGCAGAACTACTTTGATAAATTATTGAATGGGGGTGAAGGGCGAGACGAAGAAATAATAGATGAATGCACAGAAGATGATATGCAGAATCAAGATGGATGGGAGGAAGAACCACCAACTTTAAAGGAAGTTGAAGATATTATTCGAAGTCTGAAAAATTACAAGAGTCCTGGAGGCGACGAAATAACTGCAGAAATGTTTAAATATGAAGGAGAGGAATTTGGAAGAAATATGGATACAGGAAGAAATTCCACAGAGTTGGAGGGAAGCAATACTACATCCATTGTATAAGATGCAACCTAAGAATTACAGGGGTATAGCCTTACTTAATGTTGCCTATAAGATACTTGCATCATGTTTAAAGAATAGGTTAACGGTAAAAATGGAGAATGAACTGGGAGATTATCAGTGTGGTTTTAGACGGGGAAGATCGGTTGTAGACCAGATATTTACTTTGAGAGAATTACAGGCAGAAAGTTACGAGTATCAAAAGGAAACATATGTTATATTTGTTGACTTTAGACAAGCCTATGATAGAATAAGATCAGAATTATACAAAGCGTTAAAGCAGCTGGGAATAGGCAAAAAACTTGTAAACATGGTGAAGTTGACATTAAACGAAACTGAGAACAGAGAGTCAGAATAAATGGTAAAACTTCAGAGAAATTTAGAGTGAAAGAAGGAGTAAGACAAGGTGACCCTCTATCATCCGTGCTGTTCAATTTTGCGTTGGAAAGTCATACAGGACGCCAATGTTAATAGGTCTGGTCTGGTGTACAATAAGCGACACCAGTGCATAGCATTTGCAGACGACGTGGTGATTGTGACGAGAAGTAAACAGGAACTGCAGGTGGTAATGCAGAGATTGGAAAGTTCGGCAAGGAAAATGGGTCTAATTATCAATGAAGATAAAACAAAATTCATGACATGGACAGATAGAGATTTGGGAGTGAGCGGAGAGAAAAGTGCCGAGGAAGATATACGGAGGTAAAAGAGTGTGTGGGAAAAGCAAACTAACCAAGAGCTAAGGGAGTTATTTAAGGAACCGGATATAGTGGGAATTGCAAGATCACAAAAGCTGAGATGTTTGGGGCATATGATGACAATAAATAGAACACCAAAAAGAATATTTGAAAGTAGTAAGTATAGGGGGCAGAAGAAGACGAGGAAGACCGAGAGCGAGGTGGAGGGAAGGTAGGGTTGCCAGATTAACCAAACTCAATTCCGGGACCCCCCCCCCTCGAGGCGAATGTTTGGAGTGTTTGGTCCGAATGTGACAGTCAGCTGACAAGTCGCGTCTGGCGTGGAGTTCGCGCCCTGTTTTAATGAAATCGTCTATTACAACTTAGTGCTTGTTCACAATAGACTTACGTCCATTATGAACAGTTGCATGGATTGTCATAAGTTCAACTTTGCGCTCCTAATACGTTTTACGTAATTTTTGCGTTTACGTCCATTGTGAACAAGGACTTAGCTTTATTAAAATTTAAAAGAAAGTAACAACTGAATAAACTTAAACCTTGGCTGCACTGCACGCGCGCCCGCACTCTATATAGCTTCTAGCAATGTTGGCATTTCAATTTTTTTCCCGAAATTAAGCCAACTAGCTTTTTACAGTACTACCAGTTTTATATTTATTTTCCGGGAAATTAAGGTGTGTTTACGGGATCTGGGACAACGTAGTTCATTCCGGGACAATCCCGGAAATTCCCGGCCACCTGGCAACCCTAAGGGAAGGAGTAATGGAGGATATAAGGCAATTAGGCATTGGAGATTGGAGATTGGAGGGAGAAAACAGAAAATAAAAGTGAATGGAGAGTATTGGTTAATCAAGCCTTGTGCCTACTAGGCCTGTAGTGCTAAAATATAATATAATAATAAGGTCTCAGCCTGATGGGTGCCTCGAATGCTGACACCCATTCACAAGCAGGACTGCGCCAACATTTATCTTGAGCTTTTGGCCTGCGCAGATGCCGATCCATACAACTTTTTTGGCAAGATTGTCACTATGGACGAAAGCTGGGTCCATCACTATGATCCCCTTACCAAACAAGCAAGCATGGAGTGGCGGCATTCCAAGTCTCCGCCTCCAAGAAAGTTCAGAACCAAACCATCAGCATACTCTCGTGAGATTCACGTGGGGACTCGCGTGGGAATTTGCTTGTTGACTTTCTTGAACATGGTCGTACAATCAACGGTGCATATTATGACCTTCTATGAGAATTGCGGGAGCAAATTAAGGTCAAATGGCGAAAAGGTGTGCTCCTGCAGCATGACTAGTGATGGGAAAGGTAATATTACGGCGGTAACACTGGGCAATATTACCGGTATTTTACGTAATATTCCCAGCCAGTAGGTAATATAGGTAACTTTGGTTATCGACACTTCAGAGATATTGTAACTCAAGGGTCTCCAACTTTATACCCGCGGGCGCCGTGGCGCTCGGCGACCGATTTCTGTGTTGGGCCATGACAGATAAATTTTTATTCAAATTTACTTTTTAACAAATTTCAAATTATACTTTTAGAATTAAATATTTCTTGTGTAGTATTAACCATGTCCTATAAATTAATTTGCTTTGAAAAAAACAGATGGTGCCCGTCGGGCTACAAGCATTCTAGAATGTACTCTGAGCCACGAAAAGGTTTGGGGGGACCCCCGTTGCAACCTAATGCAAAGATGGCGCCACGTGCAGGTCAGTTGTCGGGTTTGATCATTACCACTGAAATATTTTGGAGATAATGATTTAACACATCAGATCAGAATCTACAAGACTTGCATCTACCACACCATATCTACCATTCTATTCTATGTGCTACGAACTCGAAATAACCATTGGGTGTTTGTTGAATAAACTGGGAAACAGGTTGTTGCAGGAAATAATTATATAGGTACATCTGCATCTTTTTTAAAGTTACCAATGTTACCTGTAATATTACCGGTAATTCTACCAAATTATAAATTACCGGTAACTTTGCATCACTAAGCATGACAATACACCGTCTCACATCAAAAGTGGCTGAACTGGACTTTGAAATTCTGCCCCATTCGGCCTATTCTCTCGATCTTGCGCCATCTGATTTCTTTCTCTTTCGGAATTTGAAAGCTGAGGTCACTTCATGGTTTGAAGCTCAAAATGCGGACTTTTACAAGGAAGGGATTTTCGAGTTGAACTGTCGACGACTCTCAAATGAAGAATAAATTAGTTCATATCAATTTGCAACAAGTAAACATGAATGGGGAGGTTCGGAGAAAAATAAGATATCTACTTTTGGCATGAAAATGACAGAAAATTGTTATTGTAATTGATTTACGGCGAAATATTTTTTCTAAAAAATTTTTTTGCGGCGTAACAAGTGAAAGAAATTAGCTTATCACGCCCACATGCTAGTTCGCTTTGTTATTGGTTTGACGTCAGAGATTCGTAAGGTGCTCCTCCCACTTCTCTTGAAGTGCCCGTGAAGCGGTATCTATCTCATAACATACTTATTGGGACTATTTCCAGCGTGAATTTTTAAAGTAAGGTGTCAAGGAAACATAAAACAAAGACAACATAATCGATATAATGATGCAACAAGGGTATCAAAAGTTCGATTCACATAATTTGCCATGTTTATGCAGTAGGTAGGTAAATGTCCCGGTAAATGTGGAAATGGTGTGTGATTCTTGCATCTAACCCCAATTTCATTCAACCTCAAAACAGTAGTGTAAAGGCAGACCAGTATAAGTAAAACAAAGTCAACAATTTATTAACTGTACACGCCTTTTATAATTCAGTATAAGTAGGTATCTAGATTGTAGATAAGATACCTGCTTACTTCTGTTTGTAAAATAGGTACCTACCTATATTCTCTAATACAATACATACCTACTCATTTATGCAGGTATGTATACCTAAGTGATTGACAAGTTATCAAGTTAACAGTTTTATAACGGATTGGAAATTTAAAAAAAAAAACGGAAACAAATACAACTCACGCGAATCAAAAAACTACACTACGTAGGTACTAGGTACTTGTTTAACAAGAAGAAACAACTGCTATATTCTGGAACGGTTAATGTAGAACACCGACGGAAAACTTTGCAACGGCTTCACAGGCGAAGGAATTTTTTTTTAACAAAAATTAACAACATAACTGCCTTCAGTATAATAAACTATCAATTTTAATGAAATTTGAAAATTACCGAACCTGCCTATTATCCCATAGAACTAAAATGGAAATACAAATAGGAAATGAGAAGATAGAGGAGGTCGCGGATTTCTGCTACTTAGGAAGTAAAATAACTCAAGACGGTAGGAGCACTAAAGATATAAAACAAAGAATGGCGCAGGGCCGAGTTGCGTTTAACAAAAAGAAACAACTATTATGCTCGAGAACGGTTAATATAGAGACTAGGAAGAGACTCTTAAAATCGTACGTATGGAGTACGGCATTATACGGGTGCGAAACTTGGACAATAGGGGAAGCGGATCGAAAAAGAGTAGAAGCGTTTGAAATGTGGTGCTACAGGCGCATGATGAAGATACCATGGATAGATAAGGTTAGCAATAGGGAAGTATTAGAAAGAGTTGGGGAAAAGCGAAAGGTATGGAAGACAATAAAGAGTAGGAGAGATAGGATGGTAGGACACCTTCTGAGACACGAAGGAATAGTTCGCGACATACTAGAGTCAGAGATAGGAATGAAAAGAGGTAGGGGTAGGCCTAGATTAGACTACTGCTCTCAAATAGTTAGGGATGTAGGATGTTCTACTTTTAGGGAAATGCGTAGGTTAGCTCAGGATAGAAAAGAATGGAGGTACGCGTCCAACCAGTCTTCGGACTGAGAACCTTATGATGATGATGCCTATTATCCCATGGACTGCAACATATTTGTCACATATTTGTGAAAATGACATCAATGACATTATGCAGGTAGGTACCTATACTTGGGCCGCCGAACAGACGGAGTGATCACCCTGCAAGAACGTGCTCTAACGGAGCCAATAGTCATTTATGACGACCGAATTGGAGTGATGCGACTTCGTTGGGTCTAAAGAAAGCGCATCACTGCGGTTCGGTTGTCCTAAATTGATAGTGGTCCCGCCTAGAGCACGTTCTTGCAGAGTGATCACTCCATCTGTTCGGCGGCCCAAGTATAATATCATTATATTAAAATGAGAGAACCTACAATTTTTCATAAAAACTTCTGAAGTGACATTTTCCAAGCCGTAAACAAAAAACAAATAATAACTGTGGTTTATACAATGGATACTTCTTTCTAACAGATAAAACATCAAAAAACTGTTGTTTCCCTCTAGATATCTAGTTACTCAATGGCTGACTTACTCTGAGCTGTAATCCTGCATATCTACATGTATGCTATTCACTGGGCTAACACTTTCTTCTCTCATAGCAAGTGGCTCATTCAATGTCATAGAAGCGAATTTATTTTGATCAAATTTTTCCTTCCAATCTTCCAAGCCCGTGCAGCCTAAATTCTTCTCGCAATTACTATCCACCTCTGTTATTTCTGTTATTCTTGGTTCGTGGTTTACATATTCTCTAGGAAACCTTCTCTGCTGTTGCGGGCGTATTGAAACTTCGAAACTAGTCATGACATCAATTGCAAATTTTGGAAGCGTATTTTTTCGCAGATCCTGTGATTTCAGAATTTCATGCTCAGTACTTGCAATCAATTTTTCTCCAAATATACCTACATGATTAACAACACTTGGCTCGATCTGTTTCACTTTCGGAGCCTCATCGATTTGTTTTGGTATTTCTTGATTTTCAAGCAATTTCGATACTTGTTTCTGTAACAGCAGTAATTGTTCGTTCTGCTGCTGAATAATTTTTAATAAATCCTTTACTGTTGGTTCTTTACCGTTTTCTTGTTTGCTGCACAGGTCTACTGTACTTGTCTGAGTTATATTATCCATTTCAGGTTTACTTTTAGTTTCTTGATGGAAATTGTCAAAAATGTATTTATTTTGATTAATACAATCAGTAGGGCTGTACTCTAAACTTTGGTTCCGATGTAATTTTTTATCACTTCTGTACTTATACACATCTGCAACCGGCTCATCATGATCAGGTCTTACTTTAGAGCTATATGCACAATACTCTTTGTAAGACCTAGGGATAGACTTCTGGGATTTTTCCTGATTTACCTGTAAAGTTTTATCTTGAAGATTCACATCTTTATCAAAATTAAACTCAGTATTATAACCACTGGGTTTTATAAATCCTCCTGTACACTTTATATCTTCAGACCTCTTTTCTCCTCTGAATTCACATGTGTCATAGGTTTCAAAATGCTTCTTAGCATAATCACAAACATCAAAATTATTTGCGTTCATTTCTTTCATATTCTTTTGGTCATATCGACAATCAATCAAACTCAAATCTAAATGCCTATTGGGAATATTGGCCAAATAAATTTGTTCAAAATTTGTTGGCATACTTTTACCACCTTCAACGCAGTCTTTAGAAAAGTCCTTATTCTGCGTTCTATAATTTGAGTTGGACACAGACAGAACTTTGGGCAGACCATTTAACACTTGTTCATTTTGTGATGATGTTGGTTTCTGTGAAGCTGAGCTTTTAAAACGAACCTGCTTCTTCAAGAGAGAACTATTTACTGGTACAAAATGTTCAACCGGTGGAAAAATATTTTCTTTCATTGGATCAATATTTTGTTGATTTCGCTGTCTCCAACTGCTGTAAGTGGGAAAGTGTGTTCGAGAGTTGGGGATATTATTTTCGGTGGATGAATGCGGCTTATTAAAAATCATTGAAACTTCTGGAACAGCAGGAGATGCTATAAACTGCAAAATTAATTATTTTTAAACTCCGAAAACCTTTAATAATTATAAATTTACCTTTTCTATTGATGCAGGCACAGGTGCACTTCGCGGATTATCATAGAAAGAACTCATAATAATTGTTGAATATTAACGAACAAACAATTAAAAAGCTAAAAGTAAATCAAAAATTTTAAATAAATTTCAATAAGTTATCTTGGTTATGTGAATATAAGCTGTCAATTGTCAAATAACAAATATTAGAGACGCGGCTACGGAGGTACGGAGAACTGAAACTAGGAGAACCATCGGGCATGAAATAGCGGCCCCAGTTTTTGCGCTGAATTAACAGTACCGACTAGTAGCACTAGATGGCGCTGCGATAGCGTAGCGTCATTTTTGTGCGTAGCCTTATGGAACGGCAGCAAATTATTACTGTTTTCTGTGCATTTTAGCAACAATTGAAGAAAATTTGTGGAAACTTTAGTGCCCACCCACACATTGCGCTTTGGCGGTGCCCGTTGAAACGCATCGGTTGCCGAATAACATTGAGTTAAATGCATGCGGTTTAGCGGGAATATGCGAACAGATGCATTTAACTCAATGTAATTTTTATGAGTGCGGCGCACTCTTTGAGGGTATAGCATCTTCACAGTTAAAATATGTAATAAAAACAAAAACATTGATTTATTACAGTTACAGACAGACAGAAGTAAACTCAGTACAGGAACACATTAATAGTATCTATATAACTATGCATGTACATACTTCAAGACTTAAAACTAAAACATAAAACATATTGTAGGTAGTTACAATAAGTGGAAGAGTTAAGAAATTTTGTATCATTATGATCACGCTAGTGTTTCTGTCTGGCTGTTGTAACCAGATTTGCACCCCGGAACAAAACACGTCCGCATTTTTAATTTCAAGGATATGAACCGTTTCACAAGGGACACTTACTATATCTAAGAACGTCAAATAACACATTATTGGCGCGAAAACGCCTCGAAGAATAACAGAAACAACAAAAAATTTACGAAATTCATGATTGTCCCATAAGCGCAATGCAAAAACAACGCCACTCTACGGCAGCGCCACCTATTACAATTCGTTAGAACTAGAGTCAGAACGGGTACACTTTCCTCAAGATCCCTACAGAGTGTAGGGATCTTGCACTTTCCTAACATAGGCGGATACGCCGGATGGTTCTCCTAGTTTCAGTTCTCCGTAGACGCGGCCTTCGATGAGCGAAGAGTATGGATTCGCAACGCCCGATCTTTGCCGTGCACGTGAGTGTTACCAAAATTTGAGCATGTTTGGTGCCAAACAAAGTGATAAAACTAGGTTACTGTTTAGAATTCATGTAATTTAACTCAAAATAACGAAAGCAGCGTTTGAAATAGCGCAATTAGTCATATCATTTTAAGATTTCTCGTTCAATTCTCGGCGTAAAGGGACTAAGAAGTTTAGGTTACGCCCCTTTTTTTGGTGCCGAACGGTAACAGGAACACCTGCTTTGTTATTCCTCCTCTTCTTCCCTCCTCTAAGGACGCGGCCTTAGATGAGGGAAGAGTATGGATACATAACGCCCGACCTTTGCCGTGCACGTGAGTGTTACCAAAATTTGAGCGTGTTTGGTGCCAAACAAAGTGATGAAACCAGGTTACTGTATAGAATTCATGTAATTTAACCAATGATTTTCTAATACTAGATACCAACATGCCGTATATTCCCTTATCATGGGACACGCCAGGAAGTGCAAAATACTTTATTGTTTTTGTTTCGTTCTATCGTGGAAACTTGTATGTAGCTATCACTGTCACGAGTTACATAAAGAGCGCATGTGCGAGACGGAGGTTGCCCTTTTTCTTTTCTTAATTCAGCCGTATTTGAGGTTAAATTATTTTAAAAGCAAAACAGGGATAAAACACATCGCTGAGCAATTAATAACGACGAATAATGAGGAACTGACACTTTTGTATTTGTCGCATGGATATTCCGTTCTATTTAGCAGTTTTTAACTGAAAACCATAGCAAACAAGACTTGTTTTGACGTCCCGAAACAAAACACTCGCCATATTGCTCTTTCGGCATCGGGAACACGGGAACATGGGAAGCTGCTTGAACATGCGTATGAATGTAAAACTCGTGAGAAGGATAGATGATCCCATTTGATTGATCCAGAGTGCAAAAAGGTAACCAAAGTATGTCTGTACATGTTGGCGTGGAGGCTACCTTGCATGTTGGTATCTAGTATTAGAAAATCACTGAATTTAACTAAAAATAACGAAAGCAGCGTTTGAAATAGTGCAATTAGTCATATATCATTTTAAGAATTTTCGTTCAATTCTCGGCGTAAAGAGGCTAAGAAGTTTAAGTTAAGCCCCTTTTTTTGGTGCCGAATGGTAACACAAACATCTGCTTTGTTATTCCTCCTCTTCTTCCCTCCTCTAAGGACGCGGCCTTAGAGGAGGGAAGAGTATGGATACCTTTGATTGACTGGATCCTTGTCTATCATATATACTAGTCTGCTAATCCAATGCAATTTGTTGGAAACCGGTTTTTGGACGCCACGTATTTTAGTTCTGGACGCAGCTGGTTAGATGGGGCTCGATACGCTTAGTAAACTTCCAGTTTTCAATCTGCTATCGTGGCACTTTAGTTGATTTCATTGTTTAACAGATGGCAGGCACGGCGATTTTAATTCTGGGGTGATGCGAGACGGCGCCAGCCGGCAAGACGGGACGTTGCGGAATAAGATATCAAATAAGCTTTTATGTTCCCGCAGGGCACAGCGCGGCGCGGCGGCACGCTTTGTCGCTTGTCGGGGTAACACCTGCATGAAATTTATGCCTTTACAATACTTTTTATGTCCAATTTTGTCTTTCTGAATTTGTTCACATATACCAGCCCCAATTATTTGAATGGCCTTACTTCCTAGATCCCAAAAATAAAAATTAAGAGACAGCCCAAAAAGATGTTTTAACGTTTTAACGTATTATTCGAAAAACCAAAAAACGCACTTGTTTTTTCCAGTAACTTTCGTTTTTGAAAACACTTTGAGGATCTGTATGCAGCGCCGTAGCCAGGGTCAAAACTTAGGGGGGGCTTATGAATTTTTTGAGGGGGCCTAAACAAAATATTTGGTAGGATGTCTCTTGGAATATGCGATTAAAATTATTCTAAAAATTGGAAATTATAATACTTTACTAAACTAGATAAATTGATAAATACCTATATATCTACCTAGTTTGAGGATATGGATGCAATAAACAGTACATAAATATGACTAATTCTTGTAAAAAAATGGACAACGAAGAATGAAAAACTATTCAGTAGAACTTCACAATAAACTAAAATCTTCACTTCTTACAATGAAACAAAATACAACTATATGTATAGGGTGTTAACAATTAGCGGGGCAGTATTGACAGCTTTGTTATTTTTGGAGCCACGATTCCTGTTAAATGACAATACTAGTAGTATTTCTTAATAGATTACGGTCGCGAAAACAGAAAAGCAATGATTGAACATCAGGTTTTCGAGTTATGTGCAAAAATAACTTTTTTTAAATGGAACGCTCTATATATTTTTGCATATATTGGGAGAGAGAAAAATTCTTGACAGAAAGTCTTAATTAATGGCTACCCTAAAATTTAAAATAAAGACGTTTTACTCCATTTAAAAGTAAAACACTATAGGAAGTGAGCGAATATTGCTTAGCAGCGACACCAAGGCGGCGCAATTATAAACTTTTGGTAGTAACTAAGTGTCAAACTGAGAGAGCAGGTGTCTGTCAGTTTGACATTCCCGCGTAAATTTAAGCAATGGATACTTTAACGTTATATGACAACTAAAACTGCAAAAAATTATAAATGTCAAATCTGACAGCCCAGTACCACCAAAACTTTTAAATGGTGGCGCTGGCTGAAAATTCGCTCACTTCCTATATAAATACATCTTTTACGCTATAAATCAAAACAGGCCGAGGAACAAGGCAAGTGTCGAAATCAATAAATATTCTTTGTAAATTTTTATTAGTAGGTACTTATTGCTGTTTAGAGAGTTTTCGTATTATTTTCGTGACTATATCGACATCTTCACCATGCCGTTTACTCTTGTAGAAAACTGGGACACGTGTGATTTAGTAAGCTTATAAAAAATGAATTTCGATCTATCGCATGCTACGCCGAATTATTTCTTGGGCGGGAATAGCCGATGCAAAGAAGGATGGACAAAAAGGCGGAAGAAATATTAGGAGAAGATCAGTTCGGATTTAGACGAAATAGAGGAACGCGCGAGGCCATTCTAGCTTTACGAATAATTATAGAAAAAACGATAGAAAAGAGAAACAGCGTCTATATAGGATTTGTAGATTCAGAAAAAGCCTTCGACAACGTAAAATGGGGGAAGATGTTCGAAGTGCTCAGAAAGGTAGGGATGAAATATAGGGACAGAAGAATAATACATAATCTCTAGAAGGAGCAAAAGGCAGTTATAGAATGTGAGCAGGAACGAAGGGAAGTAGATATCCGGAAGGAAGTGAGACAGGGATGTGTATTGTCACCTCTAGTTTTCAACTTATATATCGAAGATGCCATTAATATTGTTAAGGGCAGAACAGCCTCAGGAATGGATGTACAGGTCAAACTATTAACTTGCTCATATTTGCGGATGATATAGCAGTGTTAGCAGCTATAGCAAAGAAGAATTAGGAGCGGCTTTGAATGAAATGGAAGCAGTTTTGACACAGGGCTACGGCATGAAAGTCAATAAAAATAAAACTAAAATTTTGGTATGTAGGGGATGTGAAAATAGAACTAAAGTTGACATACAAATAGGAAATTAGAAGATGGAGGAGGTCGCGGATTTCTGCTATTTAGGAAGTAAAATAACTCAAGACGGTAGGAGCACAAAAGATATAAAACAAAGAATAGCGCGCAGGGGCGAGTTGCGTTTTACATCAAAAAGAAACAACTGTTATGTTCGAGAACGGTTAATATAGAGACTAGAAAGAGACTCTTAAAGTCGTATGTATGGAGTACGGCATTATACGGGTGCGAAACTTGGACAATAGGAGAAGCGGATCGAAAAAGAATAGAAGCGTTTGAAATGTGGTGCTATACAGACGCATGATGAAGATACCATGGATAGATAAGGTTAGCAATAAGGTATAGGGAAGTATTAGAAAGAGTTGGGGAAAAGCGAAAGGTATGGAAGACAATAAAGAGTAGGAGAGATAGGATGGTAGGACACCTTCTAAGACACGAAGGATAATAGTTCGCGACATAACTAGTCAGAGATAGGAATAAAAAGAGGTAGGGGTAGGCCTAGATTAGACTACTGCTCTCAAATAGTTAGGGATGTAGGATGTTCTACTTTTAGGGAAATGCATAGGTTAGCTCAAGATAGAAAAGAGTGGAGGTACGCGTCCAACCAGTCTTCGGACGGAGAACCTTATGATGATGATAAGAATAGCCGAACCGGACGTGCGTCCTAAAATTGTACAGGAAATTAGGGAACAAAACAGATATTTTTGTACAGAAGAGGAGGAGAAAATATTTAATTTGGGATGCACAAACGGGCCTTAAGTACCTACATAGCTGTATACAGGGTGTCCCAGAACAACGGGGCAATATTTCTGGAGCATATAGTTTGGGTCAAAATAACACTTAAATTATATATAAAAAAAAAATCTAGGGCGCCTCCCTTCGAAGCTATTCGCCCTTAAAATTAAAGTCCGCCGAAGAAGGTTTTTTGCTGGTAACTTTCAAACTACTGTATCGAATGTTATAAAATTTGGACTGTAGGCATAGTAAGCAAGTATCTGTGATCCAGTGACATGACATCTTCCGTATCTTGTCTAGGAAGCCAGGGGTGGAACACCCCTAATGCTTTTCATCCCTTAACTTTTACGTTGGTGCTTTTAACGAATTTGCAATGAGATTTTTAAATTCCTCAAACAATTTTCTCAAAAAAGGTACTCTTTTTTGAAACCGTTAAAACGGCCCGTTTCCGAGAAAAAAATGTATACAAAGACATGGTTTATCATTTTTACCGACTTTTACTATACAAGCCATCAGGCTATGAAATATGAACTGCTTCATGAAACATGTGAAAAAATGAAAATGAAGTGAACAACAATCACATCACAATCAACACAACAATCAACAATCGGTTTTGCAAACATATAATAGCAGCTACAATAAATTTTTGAAGTGAGCACCTTGTAGACGCATATATGCGTCTACGTTTTTGTGTAGTAAAAATGATAAATCATGTCTTTGTATCATTTTTTTTCTCGGGAACGGGCCGTTTTAACGGTTTCAAGAAAGAGTACTTGTTTTGGAGAAAATTGTTTGAGGAATTTAAAAATGTCATTACAAATTCGTTAAAAGCATCAACGTAAAAGTTAAGGGGTGAAAAGCATTAGGGGTGTTCCACCCCCGGCTTCCTAGGCAAGATATGGAAGATGTCATGTCACTCGATCACAGGTACTTGCTTACTATGTCTACAGTCCAAATTCCAAATTTTATAACATATTCGATGCAGTAGTTTGAAAGTTCCCACTTACCAGCAAGAAACCTTCTTCGGGACTTGACCTTTAAGGGCGAATAGCTTCGAAGGGAGGCGTCCTAGATATTTCTTTTTTTATATGATTTAAGTGTTATTTTGACCCAAACTATATGCTCCAGAAATATTGCACCGTTGTTCTGGGACACCCTGTATATGTAGTGTTTTAAATGGCTCAGATCTTCTTTATTCTACATTTCACGAAAATTATTATAATTATTAAGGCTTATTTGTTAAGAATTTCTTTCGCTTTCAAAAAAATATACAGGTTGTTCAATTAAGAAAAGGTATTTTTGTTGACAACGCGAAAACCCGAAGTTCAATTCCTTTTCTGATTTCACGACCTGAATCTACGTAAAAAATTGAGTAAAAATACTATCTACTAGTTTGTCCATTTAACCGGAATCGTATAGCTGCAAAGATAACAAAGTTACCTAGTAATAGTGCCCCGTTTCCCGTTAATTGTGAACACCATGTATATGAAATCTAGAATAATTATTATTGCAGTCTCCTATTTCGACTGTCATTAAATTTTTCTATATCAACGTTTTTTGTTCGCTCTAGGGGGAGGGGGGGCTACGGACCTGTCTGTATGGCATGGTTGTTCAATCTCTGAGTTAACGCTGGAAGTATTTTTTAATTATTTTGTACTTCATGCACCTTATGTTCAATGAATAAATATTTGTCTTAATTATTTTGTACTACAAAGTCGTTGTTTGAACACTGCGCACTTTCTTAAAATTTGTTTAGTGTACGGAAATCCTTTTTTACAGACCATTAAAATGTACATTTTTTTGATTAATTTAATTTTTTCGGCTTAGGTACTTACTGTCTTTATTATAGTAACCTTGATCGTTGATTGACTATAATCAGTCAACGCCTTGATTTAGCTTGGGTTTTTCTATGCTTACTAACTCAACCGTCTACCCTTACGCGCTGGAATAGCATAGTATAAACGGTATAAATCATCTTCGTTAACATGGCCTCCTGCCATCAGGAAACTGCTTAATTCTCATAGTCCGACGGTTATATCTGTTCCACTATCTCATAGAAAGAGAAACCAAAAATCTCTATTTAAACTTACTTTTTTCCTGGAAATAAACAATCATGTTCTCATTCTTGTCTGGATCCCTTTTGGGCATGACTTTCCACTTATTGCTTTTGTTTGGTTTTAACAAAAATGTCCCTTGAAATGCTTTTCGAATAGGTAAAACGTAAAAGTAAGAATTAACCCAGCCATTTATTTGAGCGGCTCCGACATTCAACCAAAACCGTGCCGCTCCTCTCAAATTAATTAATTTTAATTTTTGTTCATTTTGTAAATTAAGTAGGTATGTACCTATTTATTTATGGAACACGAGGCCGATATCTGCCAGCACCCGGTTTTTGAAGTTCGGAAAGATATAAAATATCCATTATAAAGTAATAAAAATGACTAGAACATTTAAATCACATTGCTTGCCGGCTGTCATCTACGTACATAATTTATTAGTTGGCGGCGTGTTTTGATCACCGAAGTTCAAGAAAACCGACGACCACCTGCTAATGCGAAACTCTTGTTCGCCATCTGCAATGAATAGATTTAAAACATCTCTTCTCAAACTGCCAAAGAAGGTGCGTATCTATACTTTTGAAACTCAAAAACAATTCCAGATCGCGCTTTGTCTGCCATCTAGCGGAAATGTGAGTACTTCTTTAAAAGGCGTCAAGGTTAATAGACTTCATTGGCTAACTATAATGTATATAAACAAGGACTGGATACACAACGCCCATTAGACACTAATAGTAGCTACCGGTTGCATACAATACGCATGCGGCGTGACCATTACGCTTTATCAGTATATAACGTTTAAGTGATTCGTTCTTGGAACACATCGGCAACGATCTCGGTGGGTGTTCGGGTTTCGTACAGAACTGCCGTGTTGGTCTCCTACGGCTAGACGAGTTCTGATCCAGCACGGGTCCCGCATCTTTTGTTTGTTTCTACATCATCTTTTTGCCAAAATTCGTGCGCATGCGTATTGTATGCAACCAATAGCTACTATTATTATTATTATTATTTTATTAAGGTCTCGTCAACGCCCGACCTTTGCCGTGCACGTGCGTGTTACCAAAATTTGAGCGTGTTTGGTACCAAACAAAGTGATGAAACCAATACGCATGCGCACGCATTTTGGAAGTGTAAAAAAACTAAAGCTGACAGCTGAGAGAACGCATTTTTGAAAGTTGAAACGGACCATTTACTTGCCCTCTCGCACCAGACACACGCATTTTTGGAAAAAAGATGATGTAAAGAAAAATTTATCAAACCCCTACGGGATCAGAACTCGTCTAGCCGTAGGAGAAGAAAATGGCAGTTCTGTAAGATACCCGAACACCCACCGAGATCGTTGGCAAGGTCATTTTACTGATATTTGTGTAATTGTCACGCCGCGCCGCATGCGTATTGTATGCAACCGGGAGCTACTATTAAGATCTTCTTGGTGTAGTCTGTAGTGTAGTGTAGTGTAGTCCATGGTAGTGGCGCTCTAGCCACACGTAATTTAGAATTAATTCAAAACTGTACATTCAAAAGTTTTGAAAGGAATGTTGCGCGACGATCCTCCACACACACACAATTTTCACTTCACAGTTTTATAAAACATGACTTCGAGAGAAGATGAGAAGAATTAAATTTATTATCAGTTGCGTCTGGCGTGCCTAATTATTTTGAAAAAGAAAAATAAACAAAGATTCAGTCGGAGCAGATGGGACAAACATTAGTTGCTGAAACGTGATTACTTTACACATATTAATCTCTTAGAAGAGTTACTCTCGTCGGGGCGGTCTGTGAATGTCATCCCGAACATAATAAAATGCGCAATTTCGACGAAAATTTGACAGACGGGTGTCTGATCTTGGAAGATTTCGCGATCGCCGGAAATTTTTGTTGACCATTGTCTAATGCATTTTTTAAAAGCGATAATAAAAA
This sequence comes from Xestobium rufovillosum, assembly GCA_963966045.1. Taxonomy (NCBI): domain Eukaryota; kingdom Metazoa; phylum Arthropoda; class Insecta; order Coleoptera; family Ptinidae; genus Xestobium; species Xestobium rufovillosum. Next base: position 38,047,357 of record OZ014494.1, on the reverse strand, counting down.
TACTAATTAAATGCTATAATTGTATTGAAAATAACACTACATTGATTAATAATCCTATCCTTATAACGCTAAAATACCGAATGCCTTCCCAATCGCTTATTCCCAGCCTCTCACGTAGGTTCCTCATCTCGCATGTCAGCGGTCCTCCACTTAAACAAATAAACACCGCTAAGCTAAACATTGGTTGCTTACATTCGGCCATCCTGGTCTTCCTGATTGTCCTCAATCAGGTGGTCATCCTAGGAAACAACAAAAAATACCTTAATCAAATGTGCTCAGCTTTTTCTTTCTTTCTTTTAACGCAAACACGGCAGAAAGTATAATTTCATGCTACGTCACGTTAGTAGACTGAAGTGTGTTGTTTTACGTAAGCAGACTTCCTCAAGTAGGAATTTACGTGAAAATTTATTATGCTACGTTTATTCACTATTTGTTCACGTAAGCAAACATTTATGATGATAGGAATATTTATTGGGCACACCAGCAAACATTTATGTGCTACTTTCTCGTGTATGTAAACATTTATACGGATCAGAATAGTTACTGGGCACACAAGCAAACATGCATGTGCTACTTCTTCACGTAAGCAAACATTTACGCGGATAGAATAGTTATTGGGCACATAATCAAACATTTATGTGCTATTTCTTCGTGTAAGAAAACATTTACACGGGTCAGAATAGTTACTGGGCACACAAGCAAACATTCATGTGCTACTTCTTCACGTAAGCAAATATTTACGTGGATAGGATATCTATTGGGCACACAGGCAAACATGCATGTGCTACTTCTTCACGTAAGCAAACATTTACGCGGATAGAATATTTATTGGGCACACTAGCAAACATTTATGTGCTACTTCTTCGTGTAAGAAAACATTTACACGGGTCAGAATAGTTACTGGGCACACAAGCAAACATTCATGTGCTACTTCTTCACGTAAGCAAATATTTACGTGGATAGGATATCTATTGGGCACACAGGCAAACATATGTGCGCTGCTTCTTCACGTAAGCAAACATTTACGTGGATAGAATATCTATTGGGCACACTAGCAAACATTTATGTGCTACTTCTTCGTGTAAGAAAACATTTACACGGGTCAGAATAGTTACTGGGCACACAAGCAAACATTCATGTGCTACTTCTTCACGTAAGCAAACATTTACGTGGATAGAATATCTATTGGGCACACAAGCAAACATATGTGTGCTACTTCTTCACGTAAGCAAGCATTTACGCGGATAGAATATTTATTGTGCCGGGTTTCTTACCTCTTCCCTTAAAGTTACCCAGGGCTTCAATTTGTCAACCGCTGCAATGGTCAAACAATTTTTTCGGCTCTCATTTCCGACTTTAATTATGGCATATCTGTCATTGGGCAGAACGCTCGTTACTCGAAATGGACCCTTATATTTGGGTAATAACTTGCGACTTCGCCCTGTAGCAGGGAAGTCCGTTTTTTGGAACATAACCAAGTCCCCCACATTATATTTAGGTGGCTTTGCTCGTTTAGCATCAAAGCGCCTTTTTCCTTCCAACTGTTCTTCATCGAGCCTCGACTTCACTTTCTGCCTCAGTTCGCCCAAATCGGCTCGGTCCAGCTCACCCTGAATTTCGTTCAAAAGAATTGCTTCTGTTACACTACGAGGTTTGCACCCAAATAACACCTCCGATGGGGTAGTTCCTAATGTTTTATGTCTGGAATTATTTACCCCCCTTTGCACTGTTTTGACGTGTACGTCCCACAATTCGTCTTCCATACCGCCATTTAGTGCAGCGAGAGGACCCAATATCGTACGGTTAAATCGCTCACACTGCCCATTCGCTCTGGGTGTGGCTACAGCATTTAGTACGTGCTTAATTCCCTGGTTTAGACAAAATTGTTTGAACGTAGCCGATGTAAACGCACTCCCCCGGTCCGATATTATACGAACAGGCACTCCAAAAATATCAATAATAGACTTCAACGCACGTATGACGTACTTTGTTTTCGTATTCCGTACAGGCTCCAAAAAGGTAAATTTCGTAAAACCGTCTACTACAGTCAATATTTCCGTATTTCCCTTTTTTGACTTTACAAATGGACCCAAATGGTCCATGTGAAGTGTGTGGAACGGTACCGTAATTTTATCGATGGGATGAAGTTGACCCAACTTTCTCCCTGACGGAGTTTTGTAGTATAGGCAGTTTAGACACGAATTTACATATTTTTTTACAAACCTACGCATGCTGGAAAACCAATAATTTTCTTGAATTTTAGCCATAGTCTTATCGACAGCAAAGTGACCTAAATCATCATGACACAGCTTGCATATCTGCCAACGATTTGCTTTTGGTACTAACCACTTACTTGTCTCTCCAAGTTTTTTATACACTTTATTTTCTTTAATTTCGTAATTGTCAAAAAAGAATTTGGTATCCCTATTGCGTTCTTTAGCTAACAAGATTGTTACAGTCTTGGGTATAAATGGACGGTTAGAGAGAAGGCGTGCAAGGTCGCCGATTAGCTCAGTTGGAGAGCTCAGGGCTTCGGAGCGGGGGACCCGGGTTCGACTCCCGGTCGGCGGCGGCAAGTTTTGCGCCGTGTAACATTTCAGAAGTGGGATAGGCAACCCGTGTGCTAGAGTAGAGTACGGCGGGTGGTGTGCACAAGAGGTGCGTTGTGTGTAGCAGGTTCGCGTCGCGGGCGCTGAAAGTGGCCAGTGGCTGGGGTAGCCGAGGACGGCTAGCTTGTCAGGACGGGCCGAACTGTTACAGTCTTGGGTATAAATGGACGGTTAGAGAGAAGGCGTGCAAGGTCGCCGATTAGCTCAGTTGGAGAGCTCAGGGCTTCGGAGCGGGGGACCCGGGTTCGACTCCCGGTCGGCGGCGGCAAGTTTTGCGCCGTGTAACAAGATTTCGCGTATTTTTGTAATTTCATCATCCTGAAGCTGTGCCGCCAAAAGCCAATCAGCTTCTGTGATATTAATGACTACCCTAATGTTTTGAGGATTACGACTTAGGCAGTCGACGTGCGACATTTTTGACCCTGCCCGGTATTCAATTTCGAAGTTGTAATCTTGCAACTGTAACCACCACCTGGCGATGCGTGGTATGATATCCTTCTTCGTAGCAGTGTTTCGTATTGCACTGCAATCAGTTACTAGTTTAAACTTTATGCCAATCAAGTACACTCGAAAAAACTGTAACGATTCCACTACAGCTAAGGTTTCGAGTTCGTATGAGTGGTACTTCTTCTCTGTTAACGTTGTTTGCCTACTGTAATAAGCTACGACATGTTTATTTTTATCGTTCAACTGTATTAATATCCCTGCCACCCCGTTCATGCTCGCATCCGTGTGAACTTCAGTTTCCAAATTAGGATCAAATATTTTAAGTATAGGGCGTGTCGTTAAAGACTCTATTATAGTTTGTACGGCCTTGGCTTGAGTTCCTGTCCAATGCCAGATACTATCCTTTTTTAACAACGTCGTGAGGGGTCGTGCTATTGTGGCAAAATTATTTATAAATTTTCTGAAATAATTTGCCAATCCCAAAAACTGTCTAACTTGTTTAACGTTCTTGGGGACAGGCATGTTATTTAACGCATGAATTTTTGCAGCTCCTGGTCTTACCCCAAATTTGGATATTTCCCGACCCAGGTAGTCAACTTTCTCTTTGAAAAACGTACATTTAGATAATTTTAGGGTTAAGTTGTGCTCTTTTAATCTTTCTAAAACTATTGATAATCGATCTAAACCTTGTTTAAACGTTTTTGCAGGTATTATAATATCGTCAATAAAAACTAGTGCCACCTCGTATCGTAATTCATTCAAGACCCGGTGCATGAGTTGTTGAAAGACTGCGGGAGCGTTTGCTAAACCGAACGGCATGCGCAAAAATTCGTAATGTCCGTCCGGCGTAACAAAAGCAGTCTTTTCAACAGCATCTGGATGCATTGGTACCTGGTAAAATCCAGAACTCAAGTCCAAGGTTATAAAATAACTATAGCCGCCCAACCTGTCGATCTGATCATCGATCAGCGGCAACGGATATTTATCCTTTTTTGTAATTTGGTTCAAAGCCCTAAAATCTATGCACATTCGTGAACCTCCGTCCTTCTTATTCACCAGCAAAATAGGACTAGCATAAGGCGAGTGAGATTCACAAATGATGCCAGCTTGCAATAACTCATCTATCATTTGTTTTACCGTCTCTCGTTCGGCAATTGATAAACGGTACGGCCTATACACAATAGGTTTATTCGTTAAACACTGTATATTCATTTGTACGGTTTTGGTGTGTCCTAATTCACACAAATTAGAGCAAAAACGAGGTTCATGGAGTTGCAGAAGAGCAAACAATTCTTGTCTTTGAGTTTCTGTAAGATCTCCACAGTTAATATTCTCAATATCTAGCTGTTGACCTATATTTTGCCTGAGAAATCTTACCTGGAAACGTTTACCGGGTTCGTAGTTTACAGCTGATGGCACCTTCGTAATGGAAAGTTGTTTATGGGTTTTAATTATAACGACCGAAGGGTCTTCAGTAAAAGTGTGACCTACCAACAAATCAACAAACAAGTCCTTATCGTCGACGACGTACATATGGGTATAAACACAGACGCCGTCGATAGTGATACTGCTGTACAATTCGAATTCCGGAATTAATGTGCTACCATTAAAACCACGCAATTCAGCATCCTTACTTATTTTTATTTCGGGTAAATCTAATTTGCGCACAATTGATTTTTTTATCAAAGTGCTATCGCTCCCAAGGTCTACAAAGCATCTAACAGTGAAGTTATTAATTTTCGCCTTTTTGTAATACAGCGCGTTTGTTGCAGATCCAACAAAGTTAATATTTTTGCTTTTGCTGAATTCTGCGTATTTCTTTTTACGACAAACTTGCTCTACGTGTCCACTTTTCTTACAATAACCACACCTATTAGACCCTCTATCAACCCTGGTACAAGAATTGCTTTTGTGCCCGGGTTCGTTACATGTATAACACGTGATTTTACTGCTGTTTCGATCCCTATTTACCTTCCCGTACGGTTCTTTAAATTTATTATCAAATGTGCGTTTCCTAGCTCTAATGTCTACACTAGTGCTTGGAAAATTTTTTATATATGACGCAAAAGCTACAAAATCTTTACAGTTTGCAGCTCGTAATGTCAACTGTATTTGTTTATCTTGAATGCCTTCAATAATACAATCAATTTTTTGTTCCTCTGACAATGCTAATTGTAACATATTCAATTTTGTTAATTTGCTGAAACAATATTCTTGCAAATCTTGACCAAACTGGGCTTTATATGCAGCCGCGTCATGAAATAGTTGGCCAAAATTTGCCCTACTAGGAAATGTTTTCTTCAGCATATCTGCCCACTGGGGCCACGTGTACTGTGCCGATTTTAAACCGTCGTACCATAATCGTGCCATGCCTTTTAATTTGCCTAAAGCCAAATAAGTTGTAGTCACTTCATCCCAGTTATAAATACGTGCACATTCATTTATTTTATTTATCCAGTCATTAATATTTTGACTGTCATTAGATGGGTCAAAATCTGACAACAAACGATCATCTTTGAACAAGGTCCAATTCGATCTATTTACATTATAAGAATTCGTAAAAGAGCCTGTACTCACGATACTTTTCAAAGTTTCTAATTCCCTTCTCATCTGTTCGACTGTCAACGGGGGAGTGTTTGAACGAGAGTCCGACTGCACCCCCAAGGAGGCTGTAACTTCTCCGGCGGTGTCGGGCGACCCACATAGTTCACGAATATTTTTATCCATAATTACTTTTTTTTAGCTTCCACTTATTATTTTAATTGTCTGGCACATTCACTGTCTCTATCAAGTTCAGATCCCACTTCTGAGATAAAAGCGATAATAAAAATACTAATTAAATGCTATAATTGTATTGAAAATAACACTACATTGATTAATAATCCTATCCTTATAACGCTAAAATACCGAATGCCTTCCCAATCGCTTATTCCCAGCCTCTCACGTAGGTTCCTCATCTCGCATGTCAGCGGTCCTCCACTTAAACAAATAAACACCGCTAAGCTAAACATTGGTTGCTTACATTTTCTACCCTTAAACGTTGACCTATCCAAAATTCCGCCCAACTTAACACTCTTTGAGCTTTCCCCTTTCGAACCGTACCCCGCTGGACTTCCCCCTTCGACCTCCAGGGATGAATTTGGCCACTGTTTTGCATACATTTTGCCCTAAAATTTTGCATCGCTTCGGGGAAAAAATTATTTCCTCCATCAATTTCTGTGCGAGGGAGATGATTTTTGAATATTTTCGGTCCGATCGACTGAGCTATCGGAATCCACCTACAAATTTACCCGGCGACGCGACCCCCAGCTTGGCCGTTATAAAAAACTACCCTTATTTTGAGGGCGCCGTATCTCGCTAGCGGTTTGACTCCTGCGTTCGGGATCGCCTTATGACCTACAACTTTTGTCGCCGGAAGAGCGGGTTTCGGGGCAAGGTTGACGATTGTAGAACGGGTGGTTTTATCTGGTGAAATTATAGTCGAATTGTTTGTTTTTGTTGAAAAGAAATACGTTTAGTATAAATACCATGTGTAACAGGAGTATGGTACACCCCCCTTTTTTTCTTTATTTTTGAAGATAAATTTTTGAAACTTTTCACATCGTATGTACTGAGTAAACGTCAAGTTTTGACACAAACAAGGAAATCTTCACACTTCCGGTTTCAGCGGAAGTGGTGCCAACTTTTGATTTTCAAATGGGACAACCTGTAAGCTATTGACTTTTTGGACTCTACATAATTTTCTGAATGCAGTGGTACCACATTTGCGACATTTCAAGTCTTAGACTTTTTTTAAATCTAATTTTAATTTTGTCATTTAAGTGTGCCATGACTGTTCCAATTTATTCTGATAGACCCAGGCAATGCCATAAAAAACGGAATTGCGTTGGAAATGCTAAAGCCTTGGTTTTTAACAACTTTTCATCGACGCAATTGCGTCGACGGAATTCCGGTGGCTGTATTTTAAGTCTGTCCCTGTTTGAACGGCAGAAAATTTTTAGTTTTTTGTTTGATGTAACTTAGCAACAAACAAATTTGCAGGTTTAATTTCAGCGAAGTCTCTCAGCGCATTGCGTCGACGGAATCCGTCGGCGCAATTGCGTCGGCGGAAAGTTCTTAAAAACCAGGGCTTAAGAAATGTGATTCGTGCTTAAACAAAGTTCTCCAAATAATTTTTTGGGCAAAACTCATTTTTTCAAATGGAACCATATTGGTACCAAGGTACTATATATTCAAGGCTACTATTAATAAGGAATCTTCTGATATGACCAGTTTGCATCTGGGACAAGAACAACTGAAATTACAGTCAATCGAAAATTAAAAATAGGCATTTAATTTTGTTTTCATCAAATGCTGCAAGGGGGCTTTGAAAATTTAAAAACAAATAAAACATGGTACCAATGCATTCAGAAAATTATGTAGAGTCCAAAAATTCAATAATACACAGGTTGTCCCATTTGAAATTCAAAAGTTGGCACCACTTCCGCTAAAACAGGAAGTGTGAAAATTTCCTTGTTTGTGTCAAAACTTGACGTTTACTCAGTACATACGATCTGCCGAGTTGCAAAAATTTATCTTCAAAAATAAAGAAAAAAAGGGGGTGTACCATGCTCCTGTTACACACGGTATACAGGGTGATTCAGAACGGGCGTGCCAAATTAAAATGGGTGCTAGAGGAACTCCAAATAAGACGAAAAGTTTAAAGGAACATATGTTCTAAAGTGACTACTAACAAAGATACAGGGTGTAAAAGTTTTAATATTTTTTTAAATATTTTTTTTATTATCTTAGTAACTAGGAAAGTTATTGAGTTGAAATTTAAGGTGTCGTCTTCATTTGCCAAGTTCTAGTTTTTCAAAAAAGTTTGCTCTGCTAGCCCTATCAGTAGCGTTGCTACGGGGTAGGCCGTTTATTTATTTCCCCAATCCAATGTTACGCCACTGGCGAATGCAGGTGATATTAATGTATTTGAAATCTACGTTCAATTTGGGAAGAAATTGGTATCTTCAAAATTTTTCGTAAAATGCTTAGTTTTTGAATGAAATAGCTTTTTGTGAAATCGTGCACATGCACTAAAATTTTCCATAATGCAATAATGGCTTCAACGATATGCACGGAAAGTGACAATTGAAAAAAATAGTTTATTAAGAATAACACTAACAAAACTAACAAGAAGAATGAGAAAACACATCAATTATAACATTACGATATTAAAAAAATATTAAAACTTTTACACCCTGTATCTTTGTTAGTAGTCACTTTAGAACATATGTTCATATAAACCTTTCGTCTTATTTGGAGTTCCTCTAGCACCCATTATAATTTGGCACGCCCGTTCTGAATCACTCTGTATATAAAAAATTACTTATAATCTATTCGCGGAGTTCTGAGAGCGCGTCAAAACAAATACACGTGAAATGAGCGTGAACAGCGATATGCTTAATTCACAAGAGTTCACTTAGGCGGCGCGTAACAGTAACATGGAAAAAGAATCAGTTTGCCTGAGATAGTAAAAATATACTTCCATTACAATGTAAAAGTATTCAGAACAAGAAGGTTCACTATATTCGATTGCGTCGTCTGCAATAAGCAATACCCGATTGATTGGTAACGCCGTAACACTGAAAGCATGTGAAGTCGCCACCACGCCTGGCCGTTACCATGTTATACGAACCAATCAGAACCGCGCTACGTCCTAGACACGTGCTGATCACGCGGTTAAGTTTGTTTTACTATTACCTATATTAACTACTCAAAACAGAGGCGCCGACTTTTGGTATTTCCAGGGGGGGCACAAAATCGTAATGTTAATAATAACATCAATAACCTTAATCGTTAATAGTAATAATAATAATAACAATAATAATAATAATAATAATAATAAAACAAGTACCTAACATTTTATTCGCCTAGAAAAGAAACCGAAAGTTATACACAAAAATAATAAAATATTTCAAATTAAACGAATTTTCAATTAATGTCTAATACAACAAATCAGGAAAGGTAAACGAATTATGTTTGAATTCATGGAAAACGTATTTTGACGAACTTTGGTTTTGCAAAAAAAAATCATTTGCTACGTCATTAATATTTAATTTGAATGCTAAATCTCCATGAATGTTCAAAATTGAAACACTATTTAACCTTTCCTGACACATGGTTGACCTTAAGTGGGATTTCAAACATCTTAAGCTTGAAAATGACCTTTCAGCCGTACATGTCGCAATAAATTTGACAATTTCAGGCAACATTTCTATGTATTGTAGACGTTTTCTAAAAAAATTGCAAACATCCATATTATTGATTCAAAGTTAATATTGTGTGATGAAACTGGATAAATTTTCCAGGGGGGGGGCAGTGCCCCCCCTGATGTTCTCCTGGGGGGGCACGAGCCCCACTGCCCCCCCGTAGTCGGCGCCTCTGACTCAAAATCAAATAAATCCGTTAAAACTATGTCACCTGCTGCGCGCCACTGTATTAAACAAAACTTGAGGTTTTGACCACAGACGCACAATTTTGAATGCGCAATCGTCGGTGTACAGTTAAAATTTCAAGACAGACTTGAAATAAACGGTTCAACTGCGCAGTTCAAAAAAGTCTTAAGGCTTGCACCACACACGCACAATTTTGAATGCACGTTTTTGCCTGTTCATTCAAACATACATGTTTGGTTTATGGTGTGTGAGTGGCTGCCTTTATGCGGGAAGAGTATGGATACATAACGCCCGGCGCTTGCCGTGCACGTGAGTGTTACCAAAATTTGAGCGTGTTTGGTGCCAATTCATGTAATTTAACTAAAAATAACGAAAGCAGCGTTTGAAATAGTGCAATTAGTTATATCATTTTAAGAATTTTCGTTCAATTCTCGGCGTAAAGAGACTAAGAAGTTTAGGTTACGCCCCTTTTTTTGGTGCCGAATGGTAACACAAACATCTGCTTTGTTATTCCTCCTCTTATTCCCTCCCTAAAGCTCCTCTATCACTGACAGGTGACAGAAACAAATAAGGAAAATGACAATGACAAGATGATTAACCTTAAAGTAGAATAGGTACATTTAAAATGTGGTTTTTAACTATTATTACCTATTTTGCTATACTATTACAAGTCGGATTTGCTACTATTGCTATAGGTAATATATGCTGAATGTTGTGAAGTACTTACACATACTTAATCATAATTTTCAAAATATAATGTTATCTCTTATGTCCTATGTTTTTACCCCAAATAATCAGTTTAATTCATTGTTTTTAGTTTCATTTCATAGCCAGTTAGGAGTTAAAAGACAAAACTATACTTTAATATTTCCATACAAATTTCCAAACATAATTCACAATAATATTATAAATTATATTTGGTATCAATTTTATGTATAATGCTTCTCCTCGTTCAAGTGTTAGGAAGATAGAAGTTTATAATTTTCATTTTCCATAAGTCAAAATTAATATTTATTTGTAATTTAAATTATCTCCAAAAATAGTTTGTAAAGTCATGATCTACAGTTAATATTCGTTTTACAATGCGATAGATGTTTCTTTGCAGTTGTGTGTTTTGAAAACTAACATATTTTTTGATAGGTATGTTCTTTCTATAAAATTTATAACAACCATAATAATCAAATAAACTTATTTTCAATATACAGAAAGGAAGACTAAGATGGCAATTGTGTATAGCGAGCTCAGTGAAAGATTATACCTACTGCTGTTTGAATTGCATTACTATGGAAACAGTTTTTCACTAGACAGATCACCTGAAGGGCTCGCCACATAGGTCATGGCATGCCATGCTAAATTAAATTTAAATTTAGCATGGCATAGCACAGAGCTGTTCACATAGGACATGCTATGTAAATTTGGGTAACCATAGTTATTTGTTTTAAAACTTATTTTTTTCGATTGGCAGCTGTCAATATTCATACATTTAAATAATGGATGATGTTCATAACGTTGCTTTGGGGTTCATTTTACAACTTATTTCCATGGAAACGTATCCACAGAAACACAGCATAGAAGTCGAGTTCGTTGCTATGTAAATTACTTTAAACATGAACAATGTGGACACTTCCATTTGAATTCCATTCTCTACTTCTGTGTTTTACATAGGCCATGCCATGCCATGCTAAATTAAATTTAGCGTGGCACAACACAGAGCTATCCACATAGGACATGCTATGTAAATTTGGGTAACCATAGTTATTTATTTGAAAACTTATTTTTGTCAATTGGCAGCTGTCAATATTCATAAATTTAAATATTTGATGATGTTCATAACGTTGCTTTGGGGTTCATTTTACTCCAATTACTATTTTATTTCCATGGAAATGTATCCATAGAAACAGCATAGAAGTCGACTTCGTTGCTATGTAAATTACTTTAAACATGAACAATGTGGACACTTCCATTTGAATTCCATTGTCTCTACTTCTGTGTTTTACATGGGCATAGCATAGCATGGCTTATGTGGCGAAGCCTTTTTTCTTTATCTATCTTGTAGAGCAGTTTATAATAGTGCCACATTAAATAATTTTCTTACAGTTTGGGTCACACGTTTTGTCTGATTTTTTGTGACTCGAAATTACCTGTCATAATTTCAATGAATTACATTTTGTTTTCTATTAATACATATAAGTATGAATTATTTCCCATGTATAAAGTTCGCCACATGATTGCAATTGTATGTTGGAGGCTATGCTCGAAAGTTTGCTGCAATATAAACGCATCTATGTGTTACGATTTTTGTGATACTAGTGGTCACGTAATGGACATCTTTAGTGGGAAAGTGTTTACAAACTTATGTATCATTATTTTAGCTGCTGGTTTATACTACTTAGCTGAACTGGTTGAAGAATACACAGCTTTTACAAAAAAAATTATCTGGTGGGCAAATACCGTAAGTTGTTTATACCTACTTAATTCAGTATTATTATTTTAAATTGTTTCAGTTTGTCTTTGTTTTATACATATTCTTGTGGATATTTGAAAGCTTCCCACTTTCAATTGTTGTTTGTGGAGTACTTGCTCAATTAGTACACTACTTTATACTTCATAGTTTTCCCTTTGTATCATTCTTATCGCCAACGTTTCTAGCTGGTGTGATATTCATTTTTTTAAATCATTATTTAGCTTTTCAATACTTTGCAGCACATTACTATCAATTTGCTGAGGTAAAAATTGAACTTAATGATAAATAATTTCACGTGTACATCTTGTTGCTTTTTAGGTAATTGCGTATTTTACATTGTGTCTTTGGTTAGTTCCATTTGCGTTATTTATATCACTTTCAGCAAATGATAATGTTTTGCCAACTACTACAGATATAAAAGGTACAGTTACCTTTTTACTTTAGAGTTCATTTAATTAGTATTTAGTAATGCGTAATACTGCTAATGATATATTTAATTTCAGATAGTGATGTTGTGTCCAATTATTTCTCAACAAAGAACAAAAAATATGGATTATTAACATTCTTCAATTTTGCAAAGGAATCAATTTTACCGCAAAGAACAAAGAAAGGATTTTAGATAATTTTCAGGCAGAACATGTTTCGCTTTGAAATATTTAGGTGAAATGTACCTACTACCTACGCTAGTTTAGGTACATAATGTGAAGTTTAGTACCATATACAGGTTTTGAGAGCAGGACTTCTACAATCATTGGAGAGCCTCATTTTATGAATAAAATGGTATGTAAATGTGGGTCCTAGAGTGCTTCATTTCTTAGTTAGGGTTTTGAATTTGGAAAAAAATAATTACTAAATAATACTGTGCTGAAAAATGAGTCATCTTAAGGGTGGGATTCATCAGCTGTTAAATAGTAAAGTGCTGCCACCTGTCATCCAAAAGTGTGATTGGTATTATGCAAAATATAGTTACAATCTATTATGATTGGTTTCTATCACAGCCGCAACCTCTTTAGACGGAACAATATTATAGCTTGAAATTTTCAAGGTTTTTTGCTTTGGCGGCAACCAAATAAATCTGGAAGGATTAGTCGGTGATCTTATCTTTGAATTATTATTTACTATTTAGAAATAAGAGGATAAACTGAAGGACCAGCGCCATCTGCATTGCAATAGCCACACTACTACTACCACAGGCCAAATTAACTTACAGACGGTCCGTCTATATGGTAAATTCTTTGCGCGAATTTGGAAACAGACCGAACCGCCATATTGCTTTTCTCCAACTGTAATCTATTAGTTTCGCTAGCTACCAATTGATGTCGCTCGTCTCATCTAAATATTAACACCGCTAGTGCAAATTTTTACAAATAGGTAATCCAATATTCATACTTCAACCAATTTTCTATTCTTGCCGTATTTTCAACACATAAAAATGCCCGAAAATAAATAAAAGTAGCAAGACTACAGGCAGCTGACTTTAATGGTTCGTGAATATGCTAAATAGTATTCTATATTCATGAACCATTAAAGTCAGCTGCCTGTAGTCTTGCTACTTTTTAGCTAGCGAAACTAATAGATTACAGTTGGAGAAAAACAATATGGCGGTTCGGACTGTTTTCAAATCCGCGCAACGAATTTACTGCATAGATGAGCCGTCTGTAAGTTAATTTCATCTGTGGATCTCGACTTCTAAATGTAAACAAGATGGAGGAATTGCAGCATGATTTTTATTCCAACAAGCGGGTTCAACCAAGCAACGTATCAAGATGTTCTTGGTTGAAAATAAATAACAAATAATTAACTTAGACAACCCTACTTTCTAATTACGATAAATATGTGTACAAATAGTAAAAAAGGTGTCAAGTTTATGACTGATTTTTCAATAATTTGAGAGAGATTTATTTAAGGCGAATGAAAAATATAAAAGTAGTGCGAGTCTCTAAATTGATCCTTTATTGATAAATATTTTTTTTATTTAACGCCCTATCTATTTTAATTTCAGTACATTGTTGGAATAAAAATGTGTCTACATGTCCCGTTTTTAGTGGCTCAAATTCTGCACCCTTAAAGCAAATTATTTGAAAGAAAATTGTCGCCTATTATTTTCAGTGGCGGATATTGGGGGGTACCTAACCAAAAAAAGTGTCACGGAATAGAAATTTTACAAATTTTGTTAAAAATCTTGAAAGAGCATTCAGTTTTATTTAGCAAAGACCCTCTTGACGACGGTACTCAATAGAACCCAGCGTTTTCAAGAAAAACTAGAATTTCAGATTGACTGTCAAATCATAATGTAGGATTTTATATTATGTGATACCTACATCGTAGATTGAATAACTCAAGACGCCCCACCGATGGCTTGGTTTTTAAACGTTAGTTTTAACAAATTTCCGAGATGTTACTAGAGTTGAGTCATATATAGGTAGTTCTGAAGCTTTTACAAAATGCATGTTCATCTTTTGCGCTCTATCATATTAAACGTTATAAGTTAAACAAAGCTAAAGTTATACAACATGCAGATTTTAGCTGAAAAATTGTATCATCTAAAATGCGACCTACGATTGCAAGTATGCCAATAATGTATTTATTAGAATAAGATGAATGACAAATACAGTATTTATACTTATGCTATGAATGATTTACTACTTTACACCAATAAAGAAATACCGCTAATATAAACGTAATCTGAAGTACAGAGTCACATTCAATTGTGATTGTTGTGGTGAAAATGTCTGCTGCTGGCAATTTATACAGTTACTAGCTGGTACCCGGCGCCCCGGTACCCGCCCCGATGAAAAACCAATAAAAAAAATCTGTGGATCCGATCGCTACCAAACTTCACTGGATCACCCGCTGGGCTTTCATCAACATCGGTCCAGCCGTTTTGGAGTCCATAGGGAACATACATACATACATAGATTTTTATACATAAATATAGATTTCAACTGCCATAAAAATAAATATAAAAACCCGGGTTTAAAACTTTTCACCCCACTATTGCATTCTTATAAAGGACAGGCTGTAGGCATTTATGAGGAAGATTGAGTTGCCGATATATTTTTTATTTATAAAATTTAAGTCGAGTTGTCTATATTAAACTGTTCCAACCACTGCATGATTTTTTCATTTAATAATTAATGTAATCGTCTTTTGCAGGTGGCAATATGATTTTGAGGTATGACAACTTTTAAGGTTTCATCTTTAGTACAAAGGTATAACTCAAAGTCAGGGTTGCCAGCTTTTAAATTTTTAAGTTGTCAGATTCCTTGGAAGAAATAGCCAAAATATCGCCAAAACAAACGAACGTGAAGTAAATCAAAGCTTTCGATAGTAGTTTTTTATTAAATTGTCGCATTGTAGTGTTCATGACATCTGTCAGTGTCAACTACAAAACATCTTACTGTAACTTTTGCAATGTAATTATAGTTTTTACGCGCAAGCACATCACGCAAATTGAAAATAAACTGTTTCCAGTAAGATGTTTTGTAACTGACACTGACAGATGTCAAGAGCACATGATATGTTTGTTTATTTGGAATTAAGACCTGATCTGCCTCAAGGTTACGCCACTACTTTTGTAATCAGTTTTTTCCAAATATTGCACTCCTACTACAGGAGATTCACCTAACCCGTTGGTTAAAAGTTTATGGGTTTATTAGCAATTTTTCCCGATATTTGGAATTAGGGGTTTTTCGAGGATGTTCTTTTGAAGTAAAATATTTTTGACTTTCTGGCATTTATACCCGTAAGTCTCAATCTGTGTTTATACCAGAAATAGCTATCAACTTCCTTATTTTAAATGGAACATTCTGTATATGATTATACATTTCTGAAATTTACACTAAATTTTAATATTTCATTTGGTACAATACAATATATCCAGATGCCGGCCGAAGAGATAAATATTTATTTTCGCAGCTGAAGCTAGGAAATATGAATTTTTTACGTATGCGCCATCTATGAAATTTGTCAATTACTATGAAGTTAAAAACTGTCTGTGTTTATATAAGGAGTCTTGAGTTATTCAGTCTACGCCAAAATAATAATAGAAACTTGAAAGGTCCAAAACTTGATACAAAATCATTAATTTCTTCAGTAAATTAATTACACGTATTTTGATTGAATTTTTGGACCTTTTTATTACGTAGGCGTAGACTGAATAACTCAAGACCCATGATATAAACGTACACGGGGTTTTTAACTTATAGTAATTGACAAATTTCATAGATGGCGCATACGTACAAAAATGAAATTATTTCCTAGCTTCAGCTGCGAGAATATTAATTTCCTCAGTAAATTGATTACACGGATTTTGATTGAATTTTTGGACCCTTCTGTTTTCTATTTATTTTACGTAGGACTCGCATAATGATTTGACTGCCAGTCAGCAATTTTAGTTTTTCTTGAAAACGCTGCATCTTATCGAGTTCTAACAAGAGGGCCTTTTTGGGTAAAATTGAATACTCTCTCATGATTTATAACAAAATTTGTGAAATTTCAATTCCATAGAACTTTTTTGGATAGAAGCATTAATAGGTGCCCTCCAATTCCGTAACTGGAAATCATAGATGACAAGTCTTTTAGCGCAGTATCATGAATTTATTTTTAGAGGTTATTAACTAATTAAAGAAAATTATTATTTTATTTTAAAATTTAATACCCTGTATTTCAGAAATGAAGCGTTTTATGACCCGTATTTATATAACACTTTATACATAAACTGAGACCCTCAAGATTGTAGAAGTTGTGCTAATAATATGCTGTATAATATGCAGTGGCAATAACTACTTCGACCTCTAGTTGCCTATTTTTTTTTTATATACTGCATACTGATAGTGTGTAAATATTTTGATACTATGTGTGTAAAACTTAATTACTCTTGATTTGACGGGCAAATAAATTTTTGTTATAGTTTTAATATCACGTTTTTTTAATTGGTAAATATTCTCAATATTTTAATATGTGGTACAGCAGGTTCCAGTTGGTTGAATTTCTATGCTGTGATTCAAAATTAACTTCAACAAAGATTTTGGTTGTGTATGCTTCAAGATGCATACATAAAATTTTGATTTGTTTTTAAAATTAGCATTGGTTCTCGGTAAATAATCTTCTGCTGAATAAAATTAAAACAGCCACCATTAAATTCAGCACCGACCGTTAGATCAGGCCAGATACTCCTGTGAGATTTCTTGGAATTCTCATTGATTCAAGACTTTCATGGAGGGAGTATTTAACGCCATTATGCTTAGCTTAAGACTTGCTAAGGCAACATTTGCCATACGAAGAATTCTGAGAGTGTCAGAATTTCCTTCGGCTAAGACGACATACCACGCCCTTTTCCACTCGGTCATGAGTTATGGTATTGAGGTATGGGGTCACTCGCCTCATATTCGGGAGGTCCTTTTGGAGCAGAAGAAGGCAGTTCGAGCTCTCGTAAATGTGTCCCAAACTACATCTTGCAAGCCTTATTTTCGAGAGATTAATATTTTGACTGCGCCTGCTACATATATTCTGAGCATCCTTCCCAATGTACATCAGAAGACTTCATACTTGACCCGTTGCGGAGATAACCACAGTTATGAAACCCGTGGCAGAGATAACCTTCTTCCCGAGGGTAGGTTGAATATTTCTGACTTCTTCAACAACAGATGTCCAGCTGAATGGAAAGTGCTGATTTGCAGATGCTTCAAAAGTAAACTGAAGAATTACCTTCTCCAATTTCCACTCTACAGTGTGGATAATTTCATGTGTGATTGATTATTTGTTTATATGTACCATGTATTTTAAATCATGTTTTGTTTCTTTTGACCTAATGTGCACACATTGAAATAAAATTATTATTATTATTTAGAAAAAATTTGCTCGCAACCTTTGTTTTTAATATAGAACATTACGTGTAATATAATGTGAATAGAGATAAAATGAGTGTTAATGCAACTGTTGCGGTACTTTGCAACACGTATGCACTGTCATACTAAAATAATTTTTTAATCTATTTCCTGGGTCATTTTACAGGATGTCCCAGACGATTCGTACACTATCTCTCACAGGGAAACTTTTTGAATTATGACTTCAGAAAAATCTTAATGACAATTATGTGAAGAATCTCAAGAAAATATTTTGACTTTTCTCGGAATAACAGGTACCAAGATAATGGGGGTGGAGTGTGTTTCTCTGAAATCTCAAGTATAAATCACTAGAAATGTATTGAAAAAATAAGCACATTTTAGCTAAAAAATTTAAGAAAAAACAGGGTTGATATTGTTATTGTTACCTATTTGAAGTTTAAACACACTATTTACGGTGACCAGGGACTATATTTACAAGAACTATTTATGGATATTTCCAATTATTATTAAGTTTTTGTGATTAATGAACGACTATTTAACACGTAACAATCCAACAGATCAACAAACTAAAATTAACCGCACTATTCCTCGACTTTATACTCTCGAATACAAGACTTTCTGAACACTTCTTGTAATTAATTAATTCAACCAACCATTTCATTCATCACATATAACCATTCAGACTAACTCGTATATTGCTTATAATTGTCACATATCAATTTATACAAAGACTAACTGACTAACATTTAAATGTCCGCTTAAATTCTCGCATCGGTCTTTCCAGAATAGTACAGAATATCCTAGGCGGTTCTTCAAAGCACTATAATATTCTGTTTCCAGAGTGTAATAAATTACCTCGGCCGTAAAGCTGTCAATCTCACATAGTAAACAACAGGTGACTCAAACGGCGGCGCTGCGCTCTTAATAAACTTCATTCATAACAATATTAAAACTTTTAGTTAGGAAAGAAATTTATGTGCTTTGTTATTTCCAAATGAAAGAAACCTTCGAATAATGTGTCAGAAACCAGCATTCTTTGATTAATTAACCTCATTCAAATACGTTCAGCTATGTAAGAAAAACAAGTTTCCAACAAATTCATGCCAAAGAAAGTGTTAGCTGCAGGAGAATGCCAAAGAAACGTGACTGCAGCTGACATCTATATTCTACAAGATACCCGAATTGACATCCAGAGTCTAGAAATGTATTGGAAAGATTAGAAAGACTGGTATGCCACTGACAGGTTCAGCCACAGCATAAGCGCCTTTTCACACGTGCCGGATTAGAGCGTCCAGCATCGGATATCCGATCTCCAGGTGATAGTGTATAGGAGCATTCACACGTGTATCTGACTGTTGGGTAGATTCCAGGCAGAATCTTAGTCCTGTCCAGTGGCGGTTGGTGAATAAAACGTTTGGGTGTTCTGCAGGAGAAAATTCATGAAATTTCAGATGTGCCAATGAAAATTTTAGTAGGTATTATACTATACTATATTATCACCGCCAAATAACAAAATGGAAAACAAAATAACTCGTTTTTCCTGTTGCATCCACAAATCCAATTATTTTTGGTGTAAATTTCTGTATTAGATGGATGTTTGTAACTTTTTCCGCAGCTACTGCCCGACACTTCGATAACAATATTTGGCAATGGACGGTCTTCGAATTTAACGTTTGTAGTTAGTTAACTCTTTTACGCTTAATTTGTAAATTACATCCATTTTATGATAAGAAAACAATAATTTATAATACGCGCAAATTATACTTATAAATTACACAATCACGCGTACAATCCTGGCCCGCGCTTTCCGTAAACTAAAACTGAACTCTGTAATTGGATTTAACCTGTTGAATTAATAAACCTTAATAACCATTAGCGATCATCAGGGACACCTCCAATACTTCTGTCGGCACTGCACTTTGGCAACAAATCAACAATGACTGGCAACCACTCACTTTCTTCTCAAAAAAACTTGCCCACAGAACAAATGTACTCAGCCTACAACAGAAAATTATTAGCCATTTACAAAGCAATCAAATATTTTCTACACATGGTAGAAGGTTGCAATTTCGTGATTTTTACCAATCATAATTCATAAACCTATCACCTTCGCAATCTGCCAAAAACCAGAAAAATGTTCTCTCAAATAGTTCAGATACCTTGATTTCATTGCTCGATTCTCTACCAACATTCGCCATATATCTGGCAAATCAAATTTCGTAGCTATTGCATTATCACGCACTGAAGAGAACTGCATGTATACATTTTCAAGCTCTAGTCGAGTCTCAAGCAAACGAAGAATTACAGACTTTTCTTTAAAAAGATTATATTTTGCATCTCAAACAAGTATTCCTGCCATTACTTGACACTCCTGTCTTCTGTGACACATCGACATCTTCTGTCAACCTTGTCACAAAAACTTTCCGAAAATCAATTTTTGATGCCATTCACATGTCGCATCTCAGCATCTGTCAAATGCGTTGCACAACTCTATGTCTGGCCCTTCATTAAGGCCGACTAAAAAATGGGCACTTGACTGTATCCCTTGTCAAAAATCAAAGATACACCACCACATCTTCCTCGTCCCCAATGCACTTGTCTGGCAAGGTATTGTGGAAAGTATGTTTTTGACGAGTCTAACTGCATATATGAACTCGCCAAAAGTTACACTAACGACCATGTTGGTACTGCAAGTGTGCAATTCAAATTGGCTATTGCTGGTAAGGTAACATACCAACAATAGCCAATTTCGCTTTCACCACTTGGGACTCAACAGTATATTCATGCTTTTTTATATTTATGCCCTTGCAATGGGAATCTTTCCCCTTTCTAAACTGTGGATAAAACATGAGGTAGAAATTTGTCCATTGATTTTCCTAAAAAATTTCTCTGCATTTTTTTTTTGTACCTAGTTATTCCATACTTTTGAATCACATTAATTTTCATAAATATACAATACAAAAATGTGTGGTCATTAATTGAGTATTTGTTCAAATATTGCATGTTTTGAATGTGTATGGAAAACCGCAGACCAACTGGTTTCGTCCTTCTGGGACTCATCAGTACGGTGCTTTCCCCTACACACTCAAACCATGCAATTTAATCTTGCTATATATGCTGCCGCGCTCTGGACAGATATCAGCAAGTGACAACTACTTTGAGTAATTATCTAGTATTAATTAGTGGTACTGGACCGTTCGAACAACTACTCCTCGGGCAAATACCCCGCCAGGCATTGAATTATAGAACTAAATCCAGATTTTTTGTACTACGAGACGTTTCAGACTGCTACCCCATCTAAGATGGCTTTGAAACAATCCTAATTTGTATCCATGTACGTACGTGCTTTTAAGCAGTTCTTTGTTCAAATATTGCATGTTTTGAATGTGTATGGAAAACCGCAGACCAACTGGTTTCGTCCTTCTGGGACTCATAAGTACGGTGCTTTCCCCTACACACTCAAACCATGCAATTTAATCTTGCTATACAGGGTGGCCCGAAATTAGCGTGCAATATTTTACCAGCGTGTTCTGTAGTCAAAAATAAGACAAAAAGCTCCTATAAGCGTACACCGAAATATGCTTCGCAAAGGAGCTAGAGCTTTTTAAAAGAGAAGGCCTGAAGACGTTTCCTTCTAAATATCTCCGAAACAAGTCCAGTTAAAATTATGAAATTTTATGGAATGTGTAAGTACCAAATTCTAAATCTTTTGCTGTAAACATAATTTTTAAAATTTAACAGGGGCGTCTCAAATCTGGGGGTGGTGGAGGTAAGATTTACCCCAACTTTTTTTACAACATGTCGTTTTCAATTTTTCCATAAAAATTTGAAACTTCAGAGTTTTTTGCAAAAAAAATGTGCTCTTGTCTCGTTTTGATAGGAGGCACCGTTATCGAGCACAATCGGTTTCAAAATTTCGCTGCATGCCCAAAAAATTCCTACAGGAAGTGGAAAACTTCATTTGTATACTTAAACGAGATAGAAACACATTTTTTTTGCAAAAAAACTCTGAAGTTGCAAATTTTTATGGAAAAACTTCCGGAAAAATTGAAAACAACATGTTCTGAAAAAGTTGGGCTAAATCTTACCTCCACCGCCCCAGATTTGAGACATTTGAGGCATGCAGCGAAATTTTTAAATCGATTGTGCTCGATAACGGTGCCTCCTACCAAAACGAGACAAGAGCACATTTTTTTTGCAAAAAACTCTGAAGTTTCAAATTTTTATGGAAAAATTGAAAACGGCATGTTGTAAAAAAAGTTGGGGTAAATCTTACCTCCACCACCCCCAGATTTGAGACGCCCCTGTTAAATTTTAAAAATTATGTTTACAGCAAAAGATTCAGCATTTGGTACTTACACATTCCATAAAATTTCATAATTTTACCTGGACTTGTTTCGGAGATATTTAGAAGGAAACGTCTTCAGGTCTTCTCTTTTAAAAAGCTATAGCTCCTTTGCGAAGCATATTTCGGTGTACGCTTATAGGAGCTTTTTGTCTTATTTTTGGCCACAGAACACGCTGGTAAAATATTGCACGCTAATTTCGGGCCACCCTGTATATGCTGCCGCGCTCTGGACAGATATCAGCAAGTGACAACTACTTTGAGTAATTATCTAGTATTAATTAGTGGTACTGGACCGTTCGAACAACTACTCCTCGGGCAAATACCCAGTACCACTAATTGAGTATGGCAAACTTAGACATTCAATCATGAAATCTCGTAGTACACAAAATCTGGATTTAGTTCTATAATTCAATGCCTGGCGGGGTATTTGCCCAAGGAGCAGTTGTTCGAATGGTCCAGTACCACTCATATTTGCTGCATAATTAGCTCTTGCTAATACTTCACCAAGCGTGAAAGTACACCGCAAGCAATATTGCATGGTTCGAGTGTGTAGGGCAAAACACTGTACTGATGAGTCTCAAAAGGACAAAACCAGTGGTCTACGGTTTTACATGGACATTCGAAACATGCAATTTTGAAAAACTTCTTACAGTTTTATACCATTTGCATAAATCTTATAAGGGAATAAAAACTACATTTTAGCATATAAAATATTTTCTATTTTCTTTCTGACAAGTACAAAAACATAAAATTATAAGAATTTTCATAAGGTGGGCACATACGATCATTAAACATGAAATAATCACTAGGTACAATATTTATTATAATGAAATTATTGAGCCTCTAGAACAAACTAATATAGTTTGCTTTAGGGATAACAATAGTGTAAGTATTCTTGTCTTACATAACTTAAGCTACTTCATATAACTACACATTTTCTAACCAATATTTACAAACGCTAAGACACAAACTTTAGAGTGCAGGATTATTAAAATCATAAAAACTTTAAGACAAGTCACTGAGCTGCATTTTAATTAAAATTTATTTTCCTTCAGTTGCTAGAGGCACTAGATTCAAATTAGAGATAACATACATTATTTTATCTATGCCCGTCAGTTAAGAACTTCTTAAGGCACTCATTTTGGGTGCGATGTCTTTATGCTTTGTTTGAGTGTTGTAATAGTTATTTACGATATAAGTGGGATATGAGCTTTATTAACGTACTTTTGCGATTGCCCAACTCGTGCAACGAACTCGTTGGGCAAATTTCGCCCACTTATATCGTAAATAAGTATTACAACACTCAGACACAGTATAAAGACATCCAGTAAAAAAATACTATCTCCGTTGGCAGCCTTGATTTCAATGAACAGATCCCATTATCTTGGGTAACACAAATAAAACACGAAATGACATGTACTTTGTAGTGGAAACAAGACAGAATGCGAGTCAGTTACCGAATATAATGGCTGCCACAATGTGCACAAAGGATGTGCGAAGGTACTTTTCAACAGCCATGACACATTCTGATTATTTTGTGATATATATTTGACTTGTATTTAAAAATTCAGTAAAGTGTATTGATAATATAAAAACAATTCAATGCCCTATTGATAATATACACTCATGAACAAAAATATGGAATATCTTTAAATTTTCATAATAACAGATTACTAAGATAGAAAACTAATGAATCAAATTATATTTGTCTATTTTAAGAGTAATCTAATAACAATGGTTCATCAAGTAACTTCTCAATAAACCCCAAATAACAAAAACTTAATTTGTTGGATATGTATAGAATGGATAAATTACGGTTTGACAAACATTAACACTAAAAGAACGAAACCAGTTACAAAACATGGGCTGCTCAATATCGGGTATTCCCTCTCCAAGCGCGCACCGCGGCTTCCATTCTTCTAGGCATACTGGAGATTAAATTTTGTGTACATTCTTGGGAATTGCATCCCACTCCTGATGTGTGGCAAATCTCAATTGATTTAGCGTCATTGGCACAGGATTCCTGGCTCGAATAAGAATTTTTAGTTGATCCCACAAGTGCTCTATTGGGTTTAACTCTGGACTGTATAGTGGGCAGTCCAAACTTTGGATTTCCACTTCATTAAGATACCAGTTTACAATAAATTGCAGCAGCATGTGGTCGTGCATTGTCATGCATTAGAATGAATCTGTTGTAACCAATGAAGTCAACGTATGGCACAACATGTTCTGACAAGGTGTTTTCAACGTACTTGTCAGCTGTCATCCTTCCACGCACTTCTACAAGTTCTGTACGACCCTCCCAACTAATGCCTGCCCAAAACATTATCCCACCTCCTCCAAAACTAACGTTTGGAGTTAGTGCACAGTTGGAATATTTTTCTCCATTCTTCTGTACACATGGTTACGTCCATCTGGCTTCCACAGTACGATTCTTGTTTCGTTGGTAAACATAACATTCTTCCATTGGTCAACCGTCCAGTCACCATATGCTCTAGCAAATTATAATCTGCAAACCCTAGCATTTTGAGTGAGTCGAGGGACTTTAGCAGGCCGTCTCGCTTTCAAATTTGTTTCCTTCAACCTTCGCCGAACTGTTTTGGAGCTAACATTAACTTGTTTCGCATTTAAAAGTTGGTTTTTTAAGTGAGTTGATGTTAAGGCACGATCTCGTAGTGACTGCAACATTAAAAATTTGTCATCCCGGCAAGTTGTACACCGTCTCCGCCCTTGGTCAGGTCTCTTCTTGAAAATTTTAGTTTGTCTGTGCCTGTTCAAAATTTTTGAAACCGCAGACTGTTATTCCAACAAATCTTGCAATATGGCTTTGTCTGCAACCAACATTTGACAAAGTTACAACCTTTGCTACCTCAACTTCAGTGCAACATCGAACTGCTGGCATTATCGAAGACAGTAATGCTACAGAATAATCCACAAATGTTAAAGTTTACCTCAGTACACCTAGGTTGACGAGAAAACTTACCTACTTGGAAAAGTTAAAAGTCAGGTGTGAACACGAAGTTTACTCAATTCGATTTTTAGAACACAATGCTTGTTATTTCCAGGCTTACTAGATGCCTCAGTATCTAATATAAAATGCTGTCGCAGCTGTTTGTAACAAAGTTTCCCGAGAAATAAATCAAATCAAAAATATTCCATATTTTTGTCCATGAGTGTATTATGATTCTGTTTCGCAAGATAATAGGTACACCATGAGTGCACATTTTAAAACCATTTTCATCTATATTGGGTTTTCACAAATGGAGTGTTGCAGGAAGCATATGTTTTTTAAATGAAACACCCAGCATATTATAACATTTTTGGAAAGCTACTAAGTGCTGATCAAATTGATGGAGGGAGAAGTAGCCCACTTCAAATGCTTGTACTGGCCAAACTGTTCAAAGTATTAGTTGCACATTTCATACATGCTTGACAAACATTTATTTTTTAAGAGTCCGACAAACCCCTTTAAAATGAACCTGAAAACTGACTTCGTAGTACTAGGCTCATTTCTAAACGGTGAAAATTGAAGTGTTGAATTTTGGACAGTTTATAAATGAAACTTTATTTTAGGTTTCTATAGAAAGAAAAGTTAAAAAATTTATCTCAGAAAGTGTCAGTTCACTCATGAAATTGACCATCTTCACGCGTGCATAGCGCCAAGAGATTTAGTTTTCGAAAAATTGTTTCTATAGAGGCATAAAATATACCTTCTTCTACCATAATCAGGTGTTCGTGTTGCTAAATTTACTAGGATGAAGGTTTAATCGTAGAATAGTGAAAGAATTACAAATGCAAAATATGTCTTGGGTGCTGCCGCCCCGTACCGAGTGACCGTGAACTCAGAGTGGCGTTGCCACATTTACTAGGTACCAAAAGTGCGGGCTTTGAATGTGTGTTGTTTTTGTGTCAGTCAGCAGCAGTCGCTTGCTCGCTGGTTCAGTTTAGCGCGACAGTGTTGCAACACAGCTGATAGTTTGCTCCGCCTTCTAACAGTACCTCACCGACCCACAAGCCCGCACGTGTAACTTTTGACCTGCTTTGTCGAACTCTTAATATACTGGGTTTTAACTTTGACTTCTGTATAGGTACATCCCTCTCTTAATCTTTTAATTTCTAGGTCACTTCCTCCAGCAAGAGAGCAGTTGAAAACAGCCTAATGTAACTTGAAATCAATTTGATCAGCATTGAAGCGGTAATTTCAAAAATTACATAATAATATACTTGACGGCAATTTGAAAATAAAACGTGTTTAGCATCTTCCGTCTACACAGATGGAACATGATCTTGCTAACAATTTAGGCATCTGCCGGGGTGCGAACCCAGGACTTTCACTAACTCGGCAGAGATTTGTTACACTGAACTCCAGAGGTCACACAACATTCTCCAAATTGCATTATTTTATGTATACTCCTTCCACTAGTGCCCATTAAGTTATTGAACAATCTGTCATTTTCTTGCCAGCCTCTTTTCGTAATTCAAAATAAGGATCTGACCTGACCTTGCTAAATACTATGTCATAAGTTGTGTACTTTCCAACCATGTTGATTCAAATACTATACATTAAATTATAAGAAAATGGAGAGTTGCTAAATGACTTCATCTGCAACTGGTACCTATACTTTATTTTGAAAATAAAATAAAACAAAAGTGCATGTATATTTTTGTAATCCAGTGCCTTGCCATACTTGAATTACCTATCTAAATATATTCTACCCAACTTCTAAATTCAACTTTTTGTATATTAAAAAAGCAGTACCTGTAGAGTTATTAAGTAACAAAATTTCTTGTAATAAATAAATGTCTTTGATTACATTATGTATGTAATAACCAAAAATACTATTTTCCTAGTGACTTGATGATTTTTAAGAGTATTTTTTCTTAAGTTCTAGTAAAAAACAGCCATCATAATATAGGGGTATCAGTCTTCAAAAAACTAATTGCTGCAATTTCGTTTTTAAATAAAAAGTCTTTGACCATATTATTTAAAGGCACGCATCAAATTCTTAAGAATACCCGCTCCTACTGTCCACCCACAACTTTAAATTCAGGTGAGGAATGTTATTTTCTTTACAGCTGACTAGATCATTACTGCAATTTAAAAGAATCAACTAAATATATGAGTAACGCGCAAACAAATTAGATTCTCACCTCACAGAAAGTTTCTTGAACACATTCGGTTGCATACTTTGAATATTATCACCGTTATCACAGTAAATTCGAGCAAGAGTTACCTTTTCTAACTCTCGTAACTGAGACGGAGAGAACGGTGCAGGTTGATCTTGGTTAGTGTAAAAATAGCGATCTCCTCTCTTAGTACGCAAAAACTGATCAGCTATTATGCACGAAAATGTTGGACCCAATAAAGAATCTCCATCTGGCCGTTCAGCAAGACCTCCAATCAAAAGATCAACATCGTGCGGGCTGTGATATACATCTGACAGTAATTTTACAGTCTAGAAATGTACACATTTAATAATTACACGCTCTCATCTAAATTAAAATTTTCTCTCACTTGTAAAGGTATAACATCCAAAAAATCTTCAAACCCCTTGACTTCTCCCAAGCCACACAAAGTACGATATGCCGTGTAACTCGGAAGCCCATGGTCTCGACCTCTCTGGATATCCAAACTTAAAATATCATACCCATACTTGCCATTGAAAAACATTTGACTCGTAATCTGCAAGAATTTTTATAGCATTTAGTAAGTCCTTCCTTTAAATACATTACATTGATCGGTACTTTACATGCATTTAACAACACTTACACAGTGTGTCCCACCCAATTTCGAAAAGTTTGAAAATTGAATATGCCAAAGTTTCTACCATTTAACCTTCTCTCTATCTTCACTGATAATAGAGAAAGCAATTGCGAAACAACAAAATTTAGCACACTGTATAATAAAGGATGCACTTTAAAGGTAGGTCGCTGCTGATCAGTTGGTCACAAGTCACTGGTCTTTAGCAATAGTGATGTTTGAATTCCAGTTAGCAGTCATAAGTTGCGATTGTATGAATTAAGGTGGCTTTAGACGATGCATCTTTTGGTGCGGCAATGTATGCGTAATTGCATGCATTTGCGCATGCCATAGAAGGCATAAAACGCATGCCCTTTTCTTCATGCATCATACTATTTAAACAGGAGTTCATTTCATTGCGCTAGTTGCAAATATGGATTCCGGTCTAATATTTGGAGCAGTACACACACCGCCGTCTAGTACACATCGTCGGTCAGGGCTTGCTCTATAATTCAATGCCTGTCGGGGTACTTGCCCAGGGAGTAGTTGTTTGAGCAAGTCCAGATCGATTTGTTATTGCCTTTATTATAATAGCAAAGAACGAAAATGTTGGACTCGAGAAGAAAAGGGCGACTCATTGTTTACTTTTATTCATTGTTTATTTTTACGGTTTGATAGTTGGTACTGTTTGTTTTTGCCATTGATATTTCGTATTGTTTGTTTCTGCGATTTAGTTGATAAGAACCATATTCTTAGTCTCTGCAAAGCTGTGCTCTTAAAATTGTTTATTATTGACCTGCATATTCTCGGGTATTATGTGGAGAAGATACAAATTGCAAGTACTCTTATTAGAAGGTACAGTTTTGTAGGTCGATAATTTAATTAAATAAGGTAGAAAATCTAAAGTATGGCAACGTTGAGACCTACAATAGCGAACTTAATAATAACTGATGCCCAGCACTCGCCTGTGATTACACATATAAAATCTCGTTGCAAAAAGGGAAGGAATGCTATTTAATTTGTCTTACATTTTGGAAAGGCTTCAAGTTAAGGCATCTTTTCTAACTTTTGGCTATCTATATAGTGAAAAAATTAGGCAAACTTAAAATATGTTCCTAGTTTGGCTATGCAACCAAACATACACTAGTAGATTAGATGACGATTCTCTTCATTCCTTCGCAAGTTTTGATTAGGTGTTCCCAAATAGTTGATGTAGTATGAGCAGGAGCTCCATCGTGCATGAACCTAAATCAAAAGTTCACTTCAATGGCACTTCTTGAAGTGGTGGAAGCAGCCTCTTCATTGCAAAATTAAAATATTATTATTGTAGCGCACGAATGATGACTCGGGACAGACTTGCGTCACCTTGTCTCTCGGTAAAATGTCTGGTGCGCTATAAAGTAACGCATGCAGGCGGGCATGCGCTTGTTTGCGCTACGACGCATGCGTCAAGATGCACGAAAAAGCGCATCGTCTAAAGCTACCATTAGTTTTACATACAGTAATGTTCGCTTATTACGAACCCGCTTATAGCGAATTTTTGGTTAAAACGATCAATTTTGAAAAGTACGAACTATTATAGTCCCATAAGAAGTGTGTTGTTTTTTCCGCTTATACCGAACCTGCTTAAAACGATCTTTCGGGTAAAACGAACCATATTTAGTGTATAAAAATTCAAATCTTTCCTGTTATAACAAACTTATAAGTGCAAAACACGGGACTTCCCCAGGGTTAACCTTCTAAAGTGCAGCGGTGATGTCTAGTCGCGATCTGACGCCTATAGAAGTGAATTTTATGAAGATGACGACTTCTCATTGGTCGAATGGATGAGAAAAAATCATGAAGAAAATGATGTCGATGTGTGCGTTGAACTAATTATTGTTCAAGAATATGATTTTAATGAATGTTGATGACAATCTTGTGTGGAATTTTTGGATGATAATGCAATAAATTGTAGCTTCTGTGTCTTCTACAGTTGAAATTGAAGAAGAGGGTGATGACGATGAAGAAATAGAGAGCAACGAATTAGCGCCAGTGCCAACTATATCAGGTGCATTCTTAAATATTGACAGTGTTCGACGTTTTCTTCAATACACCACAGAATGTTCTCGACAAACTTGCCGACGTGGAGATGTATATCAAGGAAATAAATTTAACAAAAAAACAAACAAAGTAAAATATATTAATATTTCAAGTGTTTTTCTTAAATACAAATTACATACATAGGTACATAATATGTATTTGGGGTACAAAATATGTTTAACATAGTTATGTACTTATTTTGTGTCTGTGTAATGGCAATTAAAAATTGATTTGTTGAAGATAAAGGTGTTGTAGTAACCATACCTATTTTTAATATTTATTACTCCGAAAAATAACCTAACGTTTTATTTCGTCTGTCAATTAATTTTTCGTTTCGACTCGCCAAGTTTATTTATGTGAGAGTTTTATGAGTTTATGTATACACTGGCGTAGGGATTAAGGGAATGTAAGCGATCACGTCTGGAAATGGGGGGACTCTTTCTTGAGAAGTAAAAGAGTAACCACACGTTGTAAATTGTTGTTCTTTGTGTTTTTTTTTGTTATAAAAGAAGTTACGTGAAGTCTACACAGAATTCACAGGTCAGTTAAATTTATATTATTTGTTTGTCAATTATTTCTTGTTTCATTTTTGTTCCAAAAGATATGTTCGTTTATTTAATTTCAATCGCAAATCTTGTCATCAGATAGTGTGTATTTGCCTTGTTGTGTCAATTAATCTTTTCTCCCGTGAGAACAGTAATTCCCGAAGTGCCTCGAGTCCTCTATATTGTTTTATTTGTGTGTCTAATTATATGTGTTTTAATTTGAAATATTAGCCTTGATCTCCTGAACAGGGGACCTGGCATCTACTTACGGTAATCTGATTCAATTTCAACTCATAGCTGTGAGTAGCTTGTATAGCCAGCAGTACCCACTGACAAAGTCAGTTAACTAACAAAAATTCTTCTGTTTTATATGTTTTATATTTGATACTTATGTTGCACGTTGCATTGTTTATGAGTTTCTGATGATAAAATTTGTGTGTTCGAAACGAAAGTTATCAGCCAAGATATTTCTATTTCCATATCTTTTGGCGACATTATTATATATTTTGTGTTTTGTTTTTGATGTATTTTTGTTTCCTTTTGAATATCTAATTGTTTTATATTTTGAAGCTTTATTTTTGAATATCTAATTGTTTTATTTTGATGATTTTCTTTATTATATTGTGCATAAAAATAGCAGATTTATACTGGACTGTGATCGAGGTTTTTCTCTGAACGTGCTCTTTTTGCCCTTGTGAGTCCAAGTCAGGCTGAGCACGTCAAATAAACTATATTTGAACAATTGTGTGTTTTCCTTCTAATTTTTCCAAATAAGCTATTTCATCAGTGCAATTCTAGACAAAATTCATTTTCAAATTAACACAACGTAGGGGTATAAAATTTTCAGACGATCACGATTCACGAAAATTATGATTTTGACTGTTTTCTGTTCTGGGCCTGGGTTAGGGATATTACAGTGTCTTTTAGCCCTTAGCACTTATAACGAACTTCGCTTATAACGAACCTTTTTAACTAGTCCCTTGAGGTTCATTATAAGCGAACATGACTGTATTTGTATTCTGGTACTTTATAAGGACCAGTCGCTGATTTGAGGTCGCACTATTGCTATGAAATCAGTCGTTCTCATCCACATTCTATATAAACAAAAAACAGGAAATAACCCGTATTGAGTCAAGTAGCGAATAATAGATACAAATGACAGATTTTCACAGACAATAGCCACTTCACTTGTCCGGTTTTTCAAGGAAACCAACACCGGATTAAGTCTGACACTGGCTTCGTTGCTATGATACCGGCTTTCTAATTGGTTGTATCATAGCAACGAAGGCGGTGTCAGGCTTAATCCGGTGTTGGATTATTTGAAAAACCGGGCCTTAGAGTTACTTATACAGAGTGTTTCAAAACTAGACTGCCAAACTTTACCAGCAGAATCTATGTTCAAAAATAATGCAAAAGTTTCAACAAATATAGGTCCAGAAATGCTTCCTAAATGTGCTCCCTTAAATGTGTACCCCTGAAGATGGTTTTTATTCAATACATATATCCGAAACTAATGTAAATTTAGAAAATAGAGTGAAATTTTGGGAATTTACTAATCACACAGTGACGTCAATTTGGGTATATAAATGGAGTTTGGCTCGGGCGGTGCATATTCTTGTTTGTGATCTGGCTGAGTGAACTTCGATATTTTCGGAATAGAGTGGGTGGGGTATATTTTGGTACTACTGAAGGTGACAACTTAGTTGCCGAAATACGTATTTAGCGTTTCAAATTTTATGTGGTTAGAGGTCTAATTTATTTTTGAATTAATTATTTACCCACAGTCTCTGTAATCTTAATTAATTTGTAGTGATTGCAAGCATTTTCAGATAATAGTGGCTGTGAAAAAAAAAACAAGTTTTGCATTAATTTATTTGACATTTGGTGACAGATACGTTATGCACTAACTAATCATTGTTTCAATAGTGTTTTTGCTTCTTATCAAAATGCCACAATACACAAACCTAGAATTTGCAGACATGTATTTTGTATATGGGCCTTATGGCAGTGCATGTGCGGCTCAGCAGGAATATTTGAGACAATTTCCGAACAGAAAAATGCCTGGCTGCCAAGTGTTTGTAGATATCCAGAAATTTCAGCGATCTTGGTAATTTCCTACACATTTGTGGACAAGGAAGACCTTTAAATGAACATAACTTGGAAAATGTTTTAAATCTAACAGAAAATGATCCACAAATTAGTATAATGGACGTGTCAAGAACTTCCAACGTACCTAGGGCAACAGTAATGGAGACTGTAAACATAAAATGAGGAAAAATACAGGGTGGTCCAGTTTATATCATCAGGATTTTACCAGCCGAAAGTTTATCAAAAATAAAGGTGGTTTGTCTAATAAGATATGGTCTAATTTTGCTTCCTTTTTGATGTACAGGATGTTAAAGAAAATAAATTATTTTATATCATTTGCTATAAATCAATCATAAAAAAGGGTAGATTTTTATCTGTGGGGTTATCTTAAAGACACCGTCTATGCGACCCCAGTGCCTATGCGGGAGGAACTACTTCTTAGAATTCAGAATGCTTTTTAATGTTTTTAGTTGAGTTATCAAAAAATTGTAAGTTACAAAAGGGTTTCTAAATTGAATGAGAAATCGTCTCTGTATTTGGTGTTCTAAAAAAAAACAGTGGCGTGCGTTTTATTAAATAAAGTATTTTTGAGGAAACCCCAGCGGCGGCTCCTTAATAAGTGCGCTTGCGCGCACGCACTGCCTACAAAAATATGGTTTTAACCTTTTTTGATAAAAGGTTCAAACCTTATAATTATAAACTAATAAGGTTAAAACTTTTTGAATCTCTGCCTCAATATATATTAATTATTATGCGAGATAATAAATAATACGCGCTCTAAGCATTCCGCATCGTCTTTCAAAATGCCTACCACACACGCATCCAGCCGTCCGAGTACTGTGGTGTGGCACTCTAAGGCAATGGGAGCGAGATCGGCGCGACTCGGGAAAATTTCGTCGTATGTGCTTTTAGGTGGAAGAATTATAGCTCGTCTGGGAGCGCTGTTTGAGCACACACTTACTGTTGGGCGAAGCACGGGACGCCGGAGTTTGTACTTCTGCGGCAGTGTTTATTGTTTTTGTTTACCATATTTAGGTCTGAGATAGCTCGTTGCTTTGCTTATAACGTGAGTAATTAGCTGCCATATCATGTTTATTTTTAAATATTGAAATTTCCAATACTTAGCATGGCTAAAGGTAGTGGTTTGGTTAAAGTCAACACTTAAACATTGTGGAGTGAACTTTAACAAAGTGGTCGCCTGATTTTTGCAATTTTCAAAATTATTATTGTGTTGTAATACTCCATTCAGTTGAAAATGAATATTTTATCTAAATATAGACTTTTGACGAAAAACTTGAAATAAAATGAAATGGACGTCCTAAGCATGTGCGAAGTATCAAATGCTTTACGAAAGGTCGCGGTAAAAGTTGTCTGCGAAAGTTTAACCTTTTGGATTTGGGAATTTCGTTAAATATTGCGGAGTGAAATTTCTTGGTTGAAAATGTTTGAAAATGGCTTCTAAAGCTCTTCATTTAAAAACACTACGGGGGAGAAACCGCCAGACCCCCCCCCCCAACCCCTGAGCGGTGATTTCATTCTAGAGCACTGCCAAGTTCTAAAGTCAGGAGCCGCCACTGGAAACCCGTACGCACGCTACTGTGTTCTAAATAAAATAATTACAACCACTATTTAATAGAGAATACAAAAGAAATGATCTATGCAAAATTTCAGAAGGTTACCTTTCTTTATTATTGATTTATAGCAAATTATTACCAAATAATTTATTTTCTTTAACGGAAGTAAAATTCAACCATGTTTTATTAGACAAACTACCTTTATTTTTTGATAAACTTTCGGCTGGTGAAATCCTGATGATATAAATTGGACCACCCTGTATAAAACAAATTGATTTTAGATTGGAAGAATGATAAGACTTCAAGGTATTAATCCCTATCACTATTAACGTGTGCAAGAATTACTGCCAGGCGATTTTCTACCAAGAGTGTAGTTTTGCCAATGGATTTTGGATAACGAAGATGCTCTGCCAAGCATTCTCTGGAGAAACGAATTCGTGTTCACCAGAAATGGAGTGTTCAATATGCACAATACCCATATTTGGGCAGGATGAGAATCATCTAGCAGTAAGGTGTACCAGCATCGATTCTCTGTGAATGTATGGGAAGGACGAGGGGCAGGATTGATAGGAGATGAACTTATTGGTCCTGTCGTGTTACCCAATCGTGTCATCGTGCATGAATACTTCGTCTCCGATTTTCCCGCTTAGCCGCACCATGCACTACTATTGCAAAACCCATATACAACGCATGTCTGCAAGTTCTTGGTTTGTGTATTGTGGCATTTTGAGAAGTAGCAAAACCACTATTTAAACAATGATCATTTACTGCAACAAATGTCAAATAAATTAATGCGAAACTTGTTCTTTTCCATCCGAAAATTTTTGCAACCACTGCAAACTATCATACTTTAGACATGTCATAAAATTTTCAAATCCATTTTACCTGAAAAGGGTTGGTCCTATAGAGTTTCAATAAGAGCATATTATTATTGTAGAAAATCCTGAATTTTCATAACTATACATCATGTAACAATGCACAGAGGGAATGCCTCAAATCTAACAGACTTAGACTGGCATTCCGTAATTGTTCTACGAGACCGCTACCTGCAAATCAAATACGAAAGAAATACTGAACTAATTCATCCGAATAAGCATGTACTGACATGACATCACGCGAAAGAATCGGAATTCCCGAATTAATCTTTGCACGCAGCACCAAGATGACGTACAAGATCTTGACGTCCACTTTTCCGGGATAGCAAGAATTGGTACTGAATCTCTGCACGCGACACCAAAGCTGACGTAGGATGATTCGACGTCACACCACCGCCAGTAGCTCCTCCCCGGGGCTATAAAAGAGAACACTGCACTACCGACAGGACAAGAATTTCTCTGCCCGCATCCGAAATAGTACCTGATCAACCGTTACGAATACGCCGTGTGATCAAGCTGATAGTGACCGTCCTGTAAATTTGAGTAAGTGCCCGGTGTTTACTTGCTGTTATTGTAAAAGATATCAACAATTAAACATTAACCAGTCAAAAATGGACTGGCCTATATTGTCCGTACCCATTAAGTAGTCGTGTGTTCAAACTCAGTAATTAGGGACCTGCCAGTGAAGGTTAAATCAATTTGGTACTCTTGTGCGACTTAGGTCTATGAACGAGACGACATACCGGCAGAAATCGATTGCACCTGGGTAACTGAGGGCCCCTGGTGACATACTGAGGGAGAGCTAATTATTTATTGGTGACGGATAAGCTAGCGGCATTCCCCAACGAGATCGCAACCTGGTTGCTGCAACGAAAGTTTCTCACCGAAGCCTGTCTAGGAGTCGGCATATTTTATTGCTACTGCGTATACTCCGAAACACCGTAAAAGTTCAGCTTTGATCATACGACGAGCCTACCGCACGATCAGGGTACTCCGCGAGAACTGCTTTTCATTTCCCTGTAAATATTTTGTAAATATACATAGTCAGTTTTATTTTAACCGTTTGAATTAATGTTCAGCTGCGAGCAAATGGAGGTTAACGATTTTTTTGCCCAATGTAAGTATGACTTGCAATAATGTGACAGGACAAAAGTGTCTTAATAATCTGACACTGTCAAAGTTGTCTTGACATAAATTTATATCCCTATTTTTTGATAATGCCGCTTACAGAAGCAGAAAGAGTATGTGCAGTTCAATATTTGGATGATGGATGGTCGCTGGGTCGTGTTGCTGAACTTTTTAACTACCTATAGCGTGATTTAACTTCACCTTGTCTGTGGTGACACTAACAGCGGCAGTGGCAGAGCCCTATTTAAACGATGTCAAAATGACAATTAGTGCTATAAGAGTCGTTAACTTTCAACTTCTCGCAACTGTACATATAGCTAAAGTAATAGAATTTATTTATATTTTGTTTATGCCGTATTATTTGATCAAGTTGGTCAACATTTAGTAATAGTAAATGAACCCCACCCTTTCGCAACGAGTAAATCTTCCACCTACCAGACCGTATATAAAACGCAGAACACGTTCATGAGCGAACGTCCAGATCCTCTTAAATATACAGTGCATCCCAATAAGTGAGACCAAGGGACACGGATGTATATTTAGGGGCCCGAATCGAGAACGTTGTGGTATAAGTGACGTCCGAAACAAAGAGAGAAGAGAAGCGTTGTATAAGTGGAGTTGTATAAGAAGCGTTGTAATCAGAATCGAGAAAAAGACACATACAGAAAAGTTGGAACTGTTCTTACCCCACCATATTCTTCTTTGACGCACCCCTAAATAAAATTTAGAGATTGTTATCAGCCAGTTTTGTTGAACATAATGAGATTAGAAAATTCCCAAAATTTCACTCTATTATCTACATTAGTTTTGGAGATATTGAATAAAAACCAACTTTAGGGGCGCACAAGGTGCTTTTTTGCACCTATATTTGTTGAAACTTTTTGCATTATTATTTAACAGAGATTCTGCTGATAAAGTTTGGCAGGCTAATTTTGTGATACCCTGTATACAAATAGAGAAACGATGTCATGATGATAAAATTGACCAGAATTAAAACTGCATTCAACGCTTAAGAAAATTTCGGACTCTCTCACATAAGTGAAATGACCACTTATACCCGCTAGTCCAGGGGTCGGCAAGCTGCGGCCCGTAAGCCACGTAGGTGCGGCCCGCGCAAGTAAGGTCCACAAGGAAGGCATTTATCGAATTCACGTAAAGAAATAAGTTTTAGTTCTCTGTTTTGTGTCCGCGCTAACCGGAGATTCGGTGCGCGAGAATGGAAACGGCCCTGAGCCATGTGAGTCCTAAGATTGACCGATCCCAAGCGGTAGAGCAGACTGCCGGTTTTTATTTTCCAAGAGATAATGAATAAGTCTGTTATCTTACATTATATTGTTTTTATATCAAATGACACAGACAGACTCCGGCATAACGGCCTCCGCTCAATTGTCCTTTTGACCAGACAGATTTTTATGTAAAAATATTAACGATGGAATACAAAAAAAGAAGTACTCGAGATTGGGATCGAATCCGAGCGAACTGGATCACAACCCGATAGCACTAACCACTGCGCCACACTCGCCGTCGGCGGGCGTTATCAGAAACTGGTACTAGTGAAAGGCACATAAATCTCGGCCAATCTTATGACTTTTACATGGCTCAGGGACGTTTCCATTCTGGCATTCGGTGTACGCGACATTGCCGCTCTTCCGTATGTATGAGAATGTGCGTTGCGTAGAGTAGTAGGACCACAGCTGTGCGCGATGTTGCCGCTCACCACGTTACACTAAATTTTGTAAAAGAACAGTAATCTACTTTGAAGTTCTCGTTTAAGTTTTTTTCAAGGTTTTTTTATTATTTTGTCATTGTTCCTACGTATTAATAAAATTCATATAAAATGTTTCCGCATTTTAAATATCACAAATACCTATTATCAAAATTATGAACATGTGCGGCCCGCCTTTATTTCAATTTGTCACTATGTGGCCCTTGCCTGCCAAAAGGTTGCCGACCGCTGCGCTAGTCCATTAAATAAAATATCACTTGCATTCTATTTGGAGAAAATTTCAGCTTACATCGAATTATTTCATAAATTTGTCTGTAATTTAAGGCAGTTTAGAAAGTTCGCTTCGAAGTTCGATCGTCCCATCAATTCATTCTTCATTAATGTGACAAAACTACAGAGTAAGCCTAGCAGAAGTTTCTCTCCCTGTCAGTGTCATTGATCTTTTAAGGATGATCCGCGCTTTCTAGTGGAAACAAGATAGAACCCATCATAATGATGTAAGGATACACAAACTTTCGTTAACAGCATGGTACATTGTTCTCTTTACTCACGGCACAAACAAATGTAGAGCACAAGCATTTCTACACCTCAACAGCCAATGTTATCTCTCCAAAGTTGAGTCAATTTTCAATGCGCAGGGTAACTATGGCCCCACCTAACTGGCTTTCATTGTGTGACTGGATTGAGCACATACGTACAGAGGATTTAATTACGACCAACAACTTGATGCGTACTACGTGTAACTGATGAGTAGTGACCCTATATAGACTTGTTTCTATACCACGTGATGCAGCAAAAGGCTATTAAGTAGTTCAATGATTGCTGAGCAGTGGGTAGTAGGGATGCAACGTTTAGCGATTTTTCGTAAACGTTTAAACGCGTATATTAAACGTTTAAATGGCGTTTAAACGCGCACCCTACGCGTAGCTTACTAATATCGTAATGTTGTTTTAAAACTTTAATAATTAGAAAAATATCAAACGTCGTTTGTAAGTTGGGTTATAAATCATAAAATAATACATATTCCGTTGATTGATGGCCGCCACAACGGCGGCGAAAGTCGTCAAAGGGATGCAAACAATAAAATTGAAAAGTACATGCCGGTTTTGCAATATCTAAGCGTTAGCCGCGGCTTTGTTTATCTGAAATTTAATTATATTTAAATTTTATCTGCCTTGCGTTTAAAGGGAGTCCTATAATGAGAGAAGAGTTTGAGATAGCACTAAAAAGTTTAAGGAATAATAAAGCACCAGGTATAGATGGCTTGCAGGCAGAAATCTTAAAGTGCGCAGGTCAAGAGGTAATAGATCGTTTATTTAAACTAGTTAGTCGCATATACCTGACAGGCGAGATTCCAGAAGATTACAAACGGAACATCATAGTAGCTTTGCCAAAAAGAAAAGGCGCGGATAGATGCGAAAATTTTAGAACTATCAGTTTAACTTCCCATGCGTCAAAAATTTTAACTAGAATTGTGCAAAGAAGGATGGAGAAAAAGGCGGAAGAAATATTAGGAGAAGATCAGTTCGGATTTAGACGAAATAGAGGAACGCGCGAGGCCATTCTAGCTTTACGAGTAATTATAGAAAAAACGACAGAAAAGAGTAAGAGCGTCTATATAGGATTTGTAGATTTAGAAAAAGCCTTCGACAACGTAAAATGGGGGAAGATGTTCGAAGTGCTGAGAAAGGTAGGGATGAAATACAGGGACAGAAGAATAATACATAATCTCTACAAAGAGCAAAAGGCAGTTATAGAATGTGAGCAGGAACAAAGGGAAGTAGATATCCGGAAGGGAGTGAGACAGGGATGTGCATTGTCACCTCTAGTTTTCAACTTATATATCGAAGATGCGATTAATATTGTTAAGGAAAGAACAGCCTCAGGTATCAATGTACAGGGCCAAACTATTAACATGCTCAGATTTGCGGATGATATAGCAGTGTTAGCATCTAGCAAAGAAGAATTAGGAGCGGCTTTGAATGAAATGGAAGCAGTTTTGACACAGGGCTTCGGCATGAAAATCAATAAAAAGAAAACTAAAATTTTGGTATGTAGGGGATGTGAAAATAGAACTAAAATGGAAATACAAATTGGAAATGAGAAGATAGAGGAGGTCGCGGATTTCTGCTACTTAGGAAGTAAAATAACCCAAGACGGTAGGAGCACTAAAGATATAAAACAAAGAATGGCGCAGGGCCGAGTTGCGTTTAACAAAAAGAAACAACTGTTATGCTCGAGAACGGTTAATATAGAGACTAGGAAGAGACTCTTAACGTCGTATGTATGGAGTACGGCATTATACGGGTGCGAAACATGGACAATAGGGGAAGCGGATCGAAAAAGAGTAGAAGCGTTTGAAATGTGGTGCTACAGGCGCATGATGAAGATACCGTGGATAGATAAGGTTAGCAATAGAGAAGTATTAGAAAGAGTTGGGGAAAAGCGAAAGGTATGGAAAACAATAAAGAGTAGGAGAGATAGGATGGTAGGACACCTTCTAAGACACGAAGGAATAGTTCGTGACATACTAGAGTCAGAGATAGGAATAAAAAGAGGTAGGGGTAGGCCTAGATTAGACTACTGCTCTCAAATAGTTAGGGATGTAGGATGTTCTACTTTTAGGGAAATGCGTAGGTTAGCTCAGGATAGAAAAGAATGGAGCTACGCGTCCAACCAGTCTTCGGACTGACAACCTTATGATGATGATGCGTTTAAACGTTCCCTTAAACGGGTAGTGTCCACACGGGCGGTTAAACGTTTAAACGTTGCACCCCTAGTGGGTAGTTATAAAAATTAAGAGTTTCTCACTGACAACTGACTAACGAAAAAACTACTGCAATTTGACGAGTAAAACTTTCGGCTCCGCCTTCGCGCTCTTGGCTGATAGTTTTAGGAGTCAAATTGCCATCAGGCAACAAAATTGAGAATTTATTCAGACAAAAAAAAAGGCTCGAGTCTAATTCGGTTAGGTAATTGAATGAATATGACTTAATTTTTAAACATATTACAATCAAAAACACGAAATTTGCAACGTTGTCATGATAGCAAAGGGTAAATAACATAATTATCGCTGGAATGGTAGCTTTAGACGATGCGCTTTTTCGTGCATCTTGATGCATGCGTCGTAGCGCAAACAAGCGCATGCCCACCTGCATGCGTTACTTTATAGCGCACCAGACATTTTACCGAGAGGCAAGGTGATGCATGTATGTCCCGAGTCAGATGGGAATCTACTTGCATCATTCGTGCGCTACAATAATAATATTTTAATTTTGCAACGAAGAGGATGCTTCCATCACTTCAAGAAGTGCCAATGAAGTGAACTTTTGGTTTAGGTTCATGCACGATGGAGCTCCTGCTCATTTTACATCAGCTATTTGGGAACACCTAATCAAAACTTGCGAAGAAATGAAGAGAATCGTCATCTAATCTACTAGTGCACGTTTGGTTGCATAGCCAAACGAGGAACATATTTTAAGTTTGCCTAATTTTTTCACTAGATAGACAGCCAAAAGTTAGAAAAGATGACTTAACTTGAAGACTTTCCAAAATGTAAGACAAATTAAATAGCATTCCTTCCCTTTTTGCAACGAGTGCTGGGCATCAGTTATTAAGTTTGCTATTGTAGTAGTTCTCAACGTTCCCATCCAAACCGTAAAAATAAACAATGAGATATAAAATAAACCAAAACATTTTTTTAGGTTTTCAAAGATGTCTGTCAATTCTAATAAATTGTTCAAAGTCCGTCGAAGACATTCTGGTGAAATTTTGAAAAAACCAGCCACCATCCATCACCATTTTTTCTAACGAGCAATAGTCGCCCTTTTCTTTTAAAAATTCTCGAGTCCAACATTTTCATTCGCGTTTTTTGTTCTTTGCTATTATAA
The DNA here is from genome assembly GCA_963966045.1 of Xestobium rufovillosum. Taxonomy (NCBI): domain Eukaryota; kingdom Metazoa; phylum Arthropoda; class Insecta; order Coleoptera; family Ptinidae; genus Xestobium; species Xestobium rufovillosum. The sequence goes on along the minus strand of OZ014494.1, from coordinate 38,005,558 downwards.
TAAAGGCAATAACAAAACGATCTGGACCTGCTCAAACAACTACTCCCCGGGCAAATACCCCGACAGGCATTGAATTATAGAGCAAGCCCTGTCCGACGATGTGTACTAGACGGCGGTGTATGGGCTGCTCCAAATAGTATATCGGAATCCATATTTGCAACTAGCGCAGTAAAACGAACTCCTGTTTAAATACTATGATGCATGAAGGAAAGGGCATGCGTCTTCTGCCTTATATGGCATGCGCAAATGCATGCAATTACGCATGCATTGCCGCACCAAAAGATGCATCGTCTAAAGCCACCTTTTTAGTTAGGATTAACTTTTTCCACTGTCATTCTGACAAAAATATCACGGCTTATGAGATTATTATACATATGAATTCTATTATCTTGTAAAATTTCGATAATGCAAAATTGAGAATATCATTCTTAAGTACATGCAGTAAAAGAACTATCAGCTATTCTTTGCTACTATAAACACGTTAAATGAATTATTAGAATATAAAATTGCCTTACTTACATCTTTTGCGTAATTCATATCAAGCCTCTGACTCTGTTGTGTAGCAAGTCCCCTGACTAGTTCGTCAAAATATCCTGATTTGTCAATTAATGTAGGTTTGTTGAAATAATCATGCAAATCCAATGATATATTGACATCTCGACTTTCTTCAAATAATCTGTTTAAAAAAATTGGTGTACAACGGTATTTTTTCTAAGTAAATATAAATTCTTACTGTAATTCACCAGACATCAAAGAACTCACAAATCGGAAAGCGGCATTTGCAAAAGCATTACTGATTGATGCATCTACTGTAGGTCTATATTCATTTGCAGCAAATATTTTTGTTAAATATTTCTTTCCCACTATGTTTGGCAACCACTCATTGTATGTAATACTTTGTAATTCAGCAATAACAATTCTTCTCGCTTCTTGATATAAAGTTTCGTCATCCCATTCAGTATTATTGGACGCCAATTCAGTTACAATTCTGTTATGTTCTCGATGCCATAATGTATGCATTGCTGTTAATTGTGGTTGGATGTTAACCCTTGTGTCACCTGAGACAAAACAAGGTAAATCGTTTGATGACACTTGACAATCTTGGGTCGGATCTTCAGACAACGGTAGATACATTTTGTTTTCGTGTTTAGAAACTTTCAGGAGGCCTTTGTAGAGTTTTCGCAGTAATCTAGCTTTTCTATTATCAGACCCATATATTTGAGAGCCGTCCAAGAAATGAGTTGCTTGATTCACCTTTAAACAATAAATAAAGATCATATTTTTGAGTTAGAAAACATGGTATCATATAATTATGGACTGTAATTAGATGAGAGGCTTTTATTTAGCCAGATAAATTTCTGTTTCTTTGAATGAGTTTTTTAAGTCAAATTGCTGACAGGTAACAAAATTGAGTTTGCAAAAATAAAAATTAAATAAAAATCTGGAATCTAATTCGGCAAGATAATTTAATGAATTTTTTCGCACCGATATCGGCCAATTAGATCGTCACCTATCATAAGTAATTAGACAAGTGCTTTTTATTTTGCCGAATAAATTTCTGTTTTGAACGAAATTTTGTTGTCAAGCAATTTGACGACTAAAAGTGTCGGCTCCGCCTTCGTGCTCTTGGCTGATAGTTTTATGAATCAACTTGCCATCAAGCAACAAATTTGAGTTTGCAAAACAGGAATTTATCCAGACAAAATAAAAAGCTCGAGTCTAACTCAGCTAGATAATTGAATGAATATGAGGATACGCTCTGGGAGACTCAATTTTTAAACATTTTACAATCAAAAATTCGAAATTTACAACGTCATCATGGTAGCAAAAGGTAAATATGTAACATAATTATCATTGTAAAAGTTAGGGTTAACTTTTCCTGCTGTCATTCTTGTAAAATTTCGATAATACTAAATCGAGAATATCATTCATAAATCACTTGGCATGATTTGCACCAATAGAAATTAAAAATTTACTTGGTTATATAGCTATCACAGCGGTGATGAAAAACAGAAAATCTATCACCTTATTGTACTCTGTTGTTAGGAATAGGATATTATTCAGACCATCAGAAAGTATTTACCTGTTCCGACAGTTGATTTGTGTCATATTGCAAATACAAATTAAGTTTCATTCTTTAAAAGTTTCTTATTCATTATTATTCTCTCGTTAAATATAACTCGTGCTATGATTAATAATCAAGGGTATCACTCGTGAAACCGAAACAGCACATTTAACTCGTCCTTTGGACTCGTTTAATCTGCATTTCAGTTTCAACTCGTAGATATCATCAATGATAATCATAGCACTTATTTTTATATTACCTACGAGAATATAATTCATAAGTCACTTGACATGATTTACACAAACAGAAATTAAAAATTTACTTTATTACATAATTATCGCAGCAGTGATAAAAACAAAACACCTATTACCTTATGATGATAAGACCTGTAGTCACATATGCAATGGAAACCAGAAGCTTAACATTGACAGAGGAAGAGAAACCGAGAATTTTTGAACGAAGAATATTAAGGAGAATACTTGGACCAAGAAAAATAAACGAAAATGAATATGGAGCGTTAATGAACTTCGAAGTAGTGGAAGAGAGAAAAGGAAAAGACATAGTAAACTATATCAAAGCACAAAGAATAGGTTGGTTGGGACACATAATACAGAGCAATGGAACAAGAGCGATACGAAAAGTAACGGAATGGAATCCCAGTGAAAGAAGAGCAAGAGGGAGGCCCAGAATGAGATGATATGATGACGTTTTGAATGATCTAAGGGTACTGAAGGTGGATAATTGGAGAGAACAGGTGCAGGATAGAAGACGATGGAGAGGGATAGTGGAGGGAGCAAAAAGCCACAAACAGATGTGAGGTGTTTACGATTGAACAAGACGTGGGGACTGATCCACCCCAAAAAAAGGATTTGGGAAGTTCTCTGGAGAACGGCCAAAACCCGATTGGGTTGTAGTGCCAAACAATAATAACATAATTATCGCAGCAGTGATAAAAAAACACCTATTACCTTATTGTCAGAGCGAATTTGAATATATTTGAATATACAGAAAACCTTGCATTTTATTCTTTAATATTTACAATGTTTCACCTCCCTCCAACCGCGAATCCTTCAAAGGATATTAAGGCCCGGTTTTTCAAACAATCCAACACCGGATTAAGTCTGACACCGGCTTTGTTGCTATGATACCGGCTTTCTGATTGGTTGTATCATAGCAACGAAGCTGGTGTCAGACTTAATCCGGTGTTGGTTTCTTTGAAAAACCGGGCCTAAGACCATCAGAAATTATTTATTTGTCAAATCTGACAATTGATTTGTGTCATATTTCCAATGCAAATTAAATTTCACTCTTTAAGTTACATTTGAAATATGACACATATCAACTGTCAGATTTGACAAATAAATACTTTCCGATGGTCTGAATAATATCCTACTCCTAACAAGAGAGCATAATAAGCAATAACGTGATAGATTTTTTGTTTTTTATTACCGCTGTGATAGCTATGTAACCAAGTAAATTTTTAATTTCTATTAGTGCAAATCGCGTCAAATGACTTATGAATTATATTCTCGGTGTAATAGTTAGGGCTGAGTTTTTCCGCTGCAAAACTGACATAAATATCGCGCCTTATGGAATTTTTTACGTATTATGAATTCAATAATCAGAAAATAATTCTTTCAAATGCTCAGTTCAGTACAACATGTCACAAAAACATTACTATAATGAGAATAATAGTCTTGTGATTATTCCCGGAAACAGTATCTGTACCTAGCTATTCTTTTCTTGATTGACAAATGGCAAATATTGGGTGTCAAATACAATAAATAGCTTATAAACTGATATATAATAAAATATAGGAAAGTCAAAGATTTAACACCAAGAAACATAGTTTTTGTGGTTTCCTTAAAAGTTTGGGTTAAAAAATGATCTTTTTAAATATAACCCAAGAGTTCAGTAAACAGAAAATAATTCTCCATTTTACTTCTCGAAATCGTTGCCATTCGGCAATACTCCCCTCCAGCCCTTAGAGCTGTTGTGACCATTGCCTGCCAATGAATTTTCGAAAAATTGTCGAATTGTTTTCAATTTATTCTCAGTCTCTTGTGGTACTATTACCGATTATTTTTTGCCGTTTTCTAGAACCATTGAAATGTTTACATTTTTTGTTTTAGTCAATCATGTCATTATTATGGTGAGAATAGGGTCTTGGGATTATTCCCGATATAATAGTGCCGGTGGCTTTTTTCTTATTTGACTATGTCAGTTAAATGTTGTGCCAAATATAATAGTAAACTGAAAAACTGCGTGAAAATCAAAGAAATGGAGTTGTGGTTCGGGTCAAAAAATAATCCTCACAAATATCACTGAAGAGTTCGATAAACAGAAAATAATTCTCCAGTTTTTTTTCTCAATTTCATTGCCATTCGGCAATACTTCCTCCAGCCCCCCCGGGCTGTTGTGACTATTGCCTGGCAATGAGTTTTCGAAAAACTGTCAAATTATTTTCAATTTATTGTTACTCTCTTGTGATATTACTTACTACTGATTATTCAACACAACTCTAATTAGGCCAATGGCAATTCGCTATTTCTTTAAATTTGATCAATCACAGAAAACTGTATATGATAATACCCAAATAATAATACATAACATTAATAATACCTAATTATTTATTTTGCAATAAATTGTCTGTGTAGTTGAATAATCTGTCCAAAAACCACACGAGGTGAGATTTTTTTTTAGATTACTTTGCCATTTAATTACAAATTATGCAAATTTCACTCAACAACGCATAATGCCACTCAACCCACAGCCCTGTGGAATTAATACTGTGTTTTTGTTTCAGGAAATTTAGAGATATAATTTCAAGTGAAATGTCAAATTAGTCTCAAAAAATTCTCACCACTTGCTGTATTACGCTTGATAACATCCATTGCGCAGTTATCGCTTATGTGATAATGTGGGTAAGTAACAACATAACCAAACTTCAAAGTGATTAGTTAAAAATGTTACTTTAACGTTTTAGTCACGAATTATTGAAGAACACCCAAAAACAATATTGCAAAAAGTAAAAAGTATATTCAGAAAATATTTTTGGACTTTTGTGATACACACAGTAGATGGATCAAGAACTTTGACGTAAATTCACTATGAATTCTTAATAAGTTAACCCCACACGCCAAAAGACAGTGACACAGTAATTAAAGTCGACACGTGTTTCGCTGACAACATCAGCATCTTCAGGAGTAGAAGATCAATCTAACTCTAAATTACATTTACAACGTTTAAATACGCAACTCCCACTCCTAAAGTGAAGAGAATCGATAAACCTATAGGGTTTCTTCATCAACCCCTCCCACTCAAGAAACCAACTCCATCCCTCCCCCATGCTCAAAACAGTTCCATGAAAGTCTAGAAATATTTCGAACACGATAGCAACAAAATTGGTCTCCCAAGCGAAAGGGATCGGCCTAGGTACCTACAGGGTTTCTTAGAACTATTTAGAACATAAGAGGAATAAAACTGGTGTCCTAGAACTGGAAGGCACATATTTTATGGCTGGTCTTAATACTATCTACCTGATAAATCTATACAGGGTCGAGTTCGGAATCGGACCATAATTATTGTTAAGACGTCCACGTTTATTTTTATATATCGCTATACCGTCCCAGGCGTTTAAATCAAATAGATTAAATCAATAGATTATTGACAAAGCGTGTGATGCCATGCTAGACTTTTCAGGACGGCCGTCTAGCATGGCATCACACGCGTTATAAACGGGCCATAAATTCAATGTCAATAATCTCAAACTCATAAAACCAGGAAATAATAAATTTGATTTAAACGCCTGGGAAAGTATAGCGATATATAAAAATAAACGTAGCCGTCTTAACAATAATTATGGTCCGATTCCGAACTCGACCATGTATAGATTTATCAGGTAGAATTAAGAATTAAGACCAGCCATAAAATACGTACCTTCCAGTTCTAGGACACCAATTTTATTGCTCTTATGTTCTAAATAGTTCTAAGAAACCCTGTAGGTACCTAGGCCGATCCCTTTCGCTTGGGAGACCAATTTTGTTGCTATTGTGTTCGAAATGTTTCTAGAATTTCATGGAACTCTTTTGATCATGGGGGAGGGATGGAGTTGGTTTCTTGAGTGGGAGGGGTTGATGAAGAAACCCTATAGGTTTATCGATTCTCTTCACTTTAGGAGTGGGAGTTGGGTATTTATAGCGATGTAATTTAAGTTTAGAGTTAGATTAATCTTTTACTCCTGAAGATGCTGACATTGTCAGCGAAACACGTGTCGAGTTTAATTAATGTGTCACTGTCTTTTGGTGTGTGGGGTTAACTTATTAAGAATTTATAGTGACTTTTGTGATGTCAGGAAATACGAATTAGATGGAAATGGTACTGTGCAAGAACTGGTGTTGATACTAAAGGACTGGTGGTAAATATGAGAAAAATTGATGGTACCCAGGTTAAGGAGGATAGTATCAAAACCATGTGGAATGTGACAAGTAAGCTTTTACAAGAGAATTACTACGATGAATACAATATTATATTAGATCCGTTCAGGAATGTAATATTTAAATGAGCGCAGGCTGCCTGTGACGCATTACGAACAAAATTACAATCAGACCCCTGCAAACGTAAAATAAGCTTGGTACCATTAAGTTCTTCTGAAATGAGAAAAATTGTAAACTACTGGAAGGATGAAAACATCCCTGAAGGGCTACAACAGAAGTTTTACGATATCGTCGCAGTAGAATTAGAGAGGTGGTAAGGTTGTTGTTGCTGAACAAGCAACAACAACCTTACCACCTCTCTAATTTTACTGCGACGATATCGTAAAACTTCTAACTAACCATGTGCACCACCCAGTTTTCAGCAAAACCTTCCAAGGGGGCTTAAAAAACTGCAGTTAATTCAAATCAATAACAGCAACGCATATCCCATCAGATAAATTATTAACATTGAAAATGTTTAACGAATTGGAATTGTGACGGTATACGGGGGTCCCAGCAGCGATTTCTGTGACCCCTGGAAATTTCGCAGTTTTAACTAATTTTTGCAAGTTCTACTTATGCCAGGTCAATGTTCTTGGTGTCATTTTGAAGATCTCGTCAAATGCGAACTTTGAAAGGTTCAAAGGGGCGAAAATACAGGGGTTAAAACGATTTTTTGGACACGAAAGTGTTTGGTGCTGTTACATTGCATACTTTATGGAACATCCAACTTTGATTTTGGGCTAGTTGGAAAGAGGATGAACCAGCCAACATCGCCTGGGTTGGTTTTGGGGCCTGCGATGCACGGGGGCGACATTATAGAGGTGCAAAGCTGAGGTAAGTTTTTAGCAAACTTCTTTTATTTAATTTGCGAGTTACACTGAAGCCAGCATTTGCAAGAATTATTTTCCAGTATTGCACACAATTATTTAAACTACTTACCTGATAGTTTTAATTTTAATAGGTTTTGTATTAATTAATTTTCACATAAAATTTAGTGGTCATCTAATATGGTTTGCATAATAATTACTGATATTGACATATACATAAATATGTAAGTTAAAATAAAGCTGTACAGAAAAATAATTTTACTATTTTGGAACATAAAATTAAAAACTGGACTTTAATGTGAAAACTGGGACAAAATACTGCTGCTTTATAAAAAAAATTAAAATTCTTGAACATAATTATAAAAAAGCAGCAAGCGAATTTTAAATTAACAGAAAATAGTATATTATACACGAGTTTATAATGAATGCTATTATTACCGAGGATGAAGTTTACAACACGAGCGAGTTTTGTACATCCGAGGTAATAATAGCATCATTATAACGAGTTGTATACTATACTTTGTCCACGACTATCAAAACAGATTCCCAGAAAGAATTTACCTTCATTTCCCTTCTCCAGTGTAAGAAAGATTCATACAATACGCTCTCAGGTATAATTTTCTTGGTTTTTTGGGCAATGAGTCTAATGAGGCAAGTTCTGCAGCTTCTTTTATTGCTGGTGCTGTTAAAGAAACCTCGTTTTCACTCTCACTACTCATTATATCTCCTTTTTTAGAATATGCATTTCAAATTAAAAGCAAACCATGCTGATTTGGCGTTTCAATTTGAACTGACACATCGCGATCGCGGCCTACTAAATAAATGTAAAAAAGGGTCAAAGCGATGTTCCTATTGGTGTAGTGAATAATATTCATTAATCACTGCAGTGATTAATGTATCTAATTATGATTGAAGAAACACAAGTATAAAGAGTATATTATAAGATAGTCGAGGACAAAGTCATTTGTTCAAGGAAGTTTTAATGTTAAAGAAAGATAAAAATCAATTTTTTACATCTAGACACTTCACATCAAAAGTGACTGTGGGTATCCAGATTCAACTGTTTTCTATATTCTCTAAAAAAATTAATAAGTTATAAGAAATGCAAGAACACTTATGTACGACCAGTCATGTACTACTAAAGCATACTTGACATATTTAAATGTGTTTAGTACCTGCTCTAAAGGTCCAAAACTACAATCAGCTCTGAACGCAGCCACTGATCTCACATAGGGCATACACTCAACACCATGTTTAGAATAATATTCATCATTATCAGGTACATCGATTGGAACACACAAAGGATGCTTGTACCTGGGAGGCAAGTTGAATCCACTCGATTGACAGCATTCAATTGTATTTCCAGAATGAACTAATGCATTCGTTACAGAATTAATATAACGAATATTGCAGAAAATTCCATGAACTTACTCATTTTACTTGTAGCAGTATGTGCCAAATCATGCGATATGAACTGACTCCACTGCATTACCGACAAAGTTAATTCTTTATCTAATGCCACGCCATGTTGCACCATTGTTGTACTAATCAACCGTGGTGACGGAAGCGGATGTTTTCTATTAACTGATCTTCTAGGTTCTTGTATGCCATCAAGGTAGTCGGCAAAAAGCAAACGTTTGTAGCCTGTGAATGACGCACCAATTGAGCCATCTACTAAATGATTGCAAAAGCCATCAAGTGAACGATATCTTTCAAATTTGTCATCTTCAGTACAGGAGCGCTTGGCCTCCTTGCATACATCATGGAGAGGCGTTGCGTTTAACTTGAATTCAGAGATATATTTGGCACATTCTGCAGGACTTAAGTTGTACCTAAGAAAAATAAGTAATCACTCATACTGTTCTGCAAGATCAACGTTCTGCAAAATAAGTTAAGTTAACACTGCAAGAAATGTGTCGTTGACAGTAAAATAAATAGAAGAGGAAAACGTAGCAACTTATTACAAAGAGTAGCATACATGAATTTTTTTGCGACATTTTTTAATATAAAGCTGTTACATTTATTTTTGTCATTTCAGGACAAATCAGTATTTGTAATATGATACATTCGTAAACAGATTAAAGTCTTTATAATATAAACGTAAACAAGGAGGTTAAAGTTTAAATACATTAGCATTTCATAGAGAAAAATTATACATTTTTTGATTTTTCTAGGTCAGATAAAAATATTCGAGAAAAATAAAAAGCCAATAAACTATACTGATTATTATTTCGATGAACTTTTATTTAGAGTAGGTATCATAAATTTCGTCATTCAGTATACTATAGTATGTATACTGGGTGGGGATTTAGTGTGTAATCGGTTCATATCTCTGGTACTGCTTAAGATATCAAAATGAAATTTTACACGTATGTGGGGAACGACATGGAGCATTTCGTAAAATTATTTATGTATATACAGGATGTTCACATTCTGAGTACCAGACCAAAGTTCTATTTCTTTAAATGGAAACCCTACAAGTATTTGCGTGATTTCGATTCCATATAAAATTTCATGAAAATTGATATACTACATGATGTGGTTTTGAGTAAGGACTGTTAAGATTATTGACATTTTTGTGTCTTTATGGTCCCAAATTTATGACGCTACTGGCGTTTACTGACCAAAGCCACCTAATTATTTTTTATTGAAAGGGGTTTACACACTGCTGTATTTGTGAAATCTATAAACACTTTCACCATAATACTTAGGATTATACAAGGTGGTTAAGTTACGCAACAGGGAATTTTTCTCAAAAATTTCAAATAGAATACCATGTATATGATTTGCACAACTGACAGTCAGTTAACTAAGCTTTTAATTGATGTAGATATTGCCAGGTCTACTACTGATTGTTTCGGCAGATATTACGATTGAACATCAAAATTGTTGAATTTCATTATTAGTTTATACCCTTTTTGGTGAATTCCCCCTATTCTGTTACTCAAAACTCACAATAATGTTTATATTTTGTATTTGCAAATTGGTATCAATATAAAGACAATAAATCTTACTGTAAAATTGTTTCTTGATGGTTATGTTCTTAAAAATGTATAATGTCTTTTTAAAGTCGGGTATAATGTTCAAACAAGGAGTGCCATGGAAGAAAATATTATCTTTAAGAAATAATCTTGCAATGGGATTTCTTGTGTTAATGCAAACTTCATTTGCTAAATATTTTATAGAAACAAAATGCAGACCTTTTTCGGAGTTTTGGGTGACAAAATAGGGGAGATCGTCAAAAATAATGTAAAATACTAATGAAACTCTACATTTTTATAATTCAATTGTACATTCTGTCGAAACTTTTACTGATAGACTTGACAATATCCACATCAATAAGAAGCTTAGTAAAATTACCATCAATTGTACAAATAATATACATGGTGTTCCATTTGAAATTTCTGAGAAAAATTATGTTTTGCATAACTTAACCACCCTGTATTATCTCAAGTATTATGATAAAATTATTTATAGATTTCAAAAATACAGCTGCAGGGTGTGTACCTATTTCAATAAAGAAATTTTAGGTGGCTTTGGTTAATGCGTCAGTAGCGTCATAAATTTGGGTCCATAATGGCACAAAAATGTCAATATCTCAACATTCCTTAGTCAAAACCACATTATGTAGTATATAAATTTTCATGGAATTTTATGGGGAATCCATATTATGCAAGGACACGTAGGGTTTCCATTTAAAGAAATAGAACTTTGGTCTGGTATTTAGAATGTGAACATCCTGTATATACCTAAATAATTTTGTGAAATGCTCCATGTGGTTCCCCACATTCGTGCAAAATTTCATTTCGATATCTTAAATAGTTCCAGAGATATGAGCCGATTACACACTAAATCCCCACCCGGTATAGTATATTGTTTTATAAGGAGGAAAAGTGTCACTTTTTAGTGATGATATATGTAATAATATAATATAATAATAAATCCACCTAAATGTAAATGGCAGAAATGAATACAGGTGCCATAGAAAGAGAAAAGTTGATTGCCGCTCCGGAAGAGCAGAAACTTGCACTGCTTGTACACTGACCGGCAGAAAGTTGATTACATCCATAAAACTTTGTTATGGTAAATTCCTCAAAAAGTTATATTCTTAATAAAAGTTGGGGCGTGAAAAAATAATACTTTCGACAATACCAAATTTTGGGTAGATATATCATATGGGGAGCGATACAATAGCACTTTTGCGGAAAAGAAAATTATCTGAAATCAACATTTTTGAAATTGGAAAATTGAAGATCATAAAAATACAAAGCAAAAATGTTTTTAAAGTGCTTCCATACGATGTGTAGTTTTTGACTAATTAAAGTTGAAAACGAAAAAAATTAAAAAAATCTATCTTGTACCCAGGAACTATGCCTCATATGAAAGAACTTTATAAATGAATAAAACACAGAACATCATGTAAAGTCAAACATCGCTAAGAATACCACCAAACGCTGATACTCTTATCAAATATTGCTGTTCCCCCTTTTTCCACTTCTATAATAAACCAAAGGTTATAGATAACGTGCGTCACAACATGAACTCAAAACAAATTTTTACTATAAATTAGATTTTATCAGAGGTTTCTTAGGGAGTTCCTTATTAGCGCAACTGAGGACTTCTACAATACTTTCAGCAAAAATTCGTAATCATAATGAAATATAAATTAAACGACTAAAGATACCCATATATACAATCAATATTTATTGCCAATATAAAGGTTGCCCATATGTAAAGTCTAATTTTGGATTTCTTGATTTTCATACATAAAAATCGTTGTTTTGGTAGGCTTGATTCATCATCATCATGAAGTTCTCAGTCCGAAGACTGAATGGATGCTTACCTCCATCCTTTCCTATCCTGAGCTACTCTACGCATTCCCCTAAAAGTAGAACATCCTACATCCCCAACTATTTGAGAGCAGTAGCCGACCTCTTTTTATTCCTATCTCCGACTCTAGTATGTCGCGAACTATTCCTTCGTGTCTCAGAAGGTGTCCTACCACCCTATCCCTCCTATTTTTTCGTTGTCCTCCATACCTTTCCCTTTTCCCCAACTCTTTCTAATACCTCCCTATTGCTAACCTTATCTATTCACGGTATATTCATCAAGCGTTTGTAGCACCATATTTCAAACGCTTCTATTCTTTTTCGATCTCCTTCTCCTATTGTTCAAGTTTCGCATCCGTACAGCGTGAGTCTATAGGAGAAGCGGATCGAAAAAGAATAGAAGCATTTGAAATTTGCTACAGATGCATGATGAACATACTGTGGACAGATAAGGTTAGCAATAAGGAGATATTAAAATAAGTTGGGAAAAGCGAAAGGTATGGCAGACAATAAAGAATAGGAGAGATAGGATGGTAGGGCACCTTCTGAGACACGAAGGAATAGTTCACAAATACTAGAGTCGGAGATAGGAATAAAAAGAGATCAGATTATACTACTGCTCTCAAATATGGGGTAAGACATGTCGTCTGCATCGTGTGTTCCGTAGAGGTGATGTAATTATTAACTAGCTGTGGTTTCGTATGTGTCTCCACAAAGAAGAAAGAAGTGATGCAGAGTCTGATTTGTACGTAATTAATTGTGGTATTTTGTTGAGTATGTTTTGTTGGCGATTGTTGGCCGTTTTCCTCTTGTTCTTTGTATCAATATTGTGGTAGATGCAGTAGTAGATTAGTAGTAGATCAGGGGCCGAACTGTATCAATTTTAATTGTTTTCAGCTCCTTTTTTGTATTATAATATTAATAATTATGATATTAATATGAATCTTTTATATTTTTTACTTATACGTATATTAATGCAAAAATAAACTTATTATTATTATTATTATTATTATTATTTAGTTAAATAGGTATCTATTAATAAAGTTGGAGATTGTGTAATATTAGTATCAATAATCCTATACATATATACGAGCACGGCTACGAGAGAGCTATAGGTGACTTTTGACCGTAATGAACCTCGCCTAAGCGTGAACGCACGCGATAGTCGACCTTGTTCGACCCTAGGTGCGCTCTCACGAAAAAATTGATATAAATTTATAGAATAAAGTAAAATGAAAAATAATCAGTGCGTTAGAATTCTGAGATTACACCCTAAAACGTTATTAATGCGTAATTTTCGATCAGAGTGCGAATAAAACAGATATGACGGTGTAGAGTGCTAATATGTCTAAACATTAAGGTCTATTTCAATAGGGCCCGACAAAGGTTGGGGTTGCCCATTTAATGCTATGCTTTTCGGTCGTACAAAATATGCTAAAATATATCGTTTTCTCGGTCTTACACACCTGAGCTGTGATGAGTGCAAACTACACATTGTGAAGATTCAGATTGTAAGAAAAAAATTTTGGGTTGGTTTTTACATTTTACCCCCTACAGGACGATTTTTAATGATGAGAAATCATTTAAAATTGGTTTCAGCTTTTAACCACAAAGTGCAAACGAAAGTCATTTGTAGACGACTTTGATGGAGCTGTGATCTCTACCAGTAAACGGAATTTACAATTTAGTTGCTTCAATAATAATTGGATTTTAGTATATCTATGGAGAATAAAGGAATTGTTGTGACAACTATTGATACTAGTGTTAAACCGAACTCATCCGCAATTTAGAAAATTATTCTCAAAATAAATCTCACGTAAACGTAAATTTAAACGATTTAAACCTTAATAACATGGATTTGCAAACAAGAATTGGTTTAGTGCAATGTTATTATGAATGCAAAGTAGAAATTACATTGCTGGATTAGGTACAAAGATTTCGTACGAAAACGGATTTAAGAGCAGGTTTCTGTCAAATGAAAGCGTACCGTAATATTAGCAAATTTGAAAGAACAGGGTCTGTAACTGACCTTCCGAGATCAGGAAGACCAAGGATTAGTGATGTCCAAGTTGCAGAAGTTCTTCAGGAAAATCAAATCATAGCCAATACTAATCCGCTAGCAATCATTAGTGTGACTGCGGTATCAAAACAATTACAAATGTCGTACACCACACCACGGTTTAGAAAATTTTACGCAAAATCCTAAAAATGTAAAATGTATCCCTATAAACTGCAACTGCTGTTTGAATTAAAGGAGTCAAATCTTGCTCTCAGATATGATTTTTCATTATGAATATTGCCTCAGATGAAAATTGAACTCCAATTTGGAAGAATGATTGGAGATTTTACAACAACAAAGTGGAGGTCATATCGAATATTTGTGGTAACCAGTGATGAACATAAGAAATCCCATTATGTAAGCAACTAAATTCCGAAATATATCCCTTATTTTATGATGACCTTACATAGTTGGGGATGCAGGATGTTTTACTTTTAGGGAAATGCATAGGTTAACTCAGGATAGGAAAAGATGGAGATAAGTGTCCAACCGGTATTCGGACTGAAAACTTTATGATGATGATTTTGTCATTGTCATCTTTAGTGCACTAGAGGTCATAAGGGCGCTAAAGTATGTCATTATAACATTCAAATGAATGTAGTAACAATGTATATTATGTATTGATAGTAGATAAAATATATTTAGCTTAAATATTTTACAGTATAGTTAAAATATTACTTTCATGAATGTAAAAAGTGTTAAGAAGCATGCCTCATTTTTCATTAAACTCACCTACTGCAATGATGGCTCATAAGATGAATCGTAGCTTTAGATGCCACAAGAGCACTATGTCCTTGGTGCAGGGCAGTCTTCTCAGGAGCAGCATCCAAATATTGTCCATGAGAAGGACTTCCTTTCTTAACATGAATATTTGACCATCCCAAACTTGTTTCCAGCCTCTGCATTCGATTAATAACACCATGGCCGAAAGCAACAGAATCATTCAAATCCTTACTGGGAATAATCATATGAATATGGTTTATGGGGTCATCAAGGGGATCTTCTCGCCCCTTGTGGTAAAATATTGAGGATCGTGGAAATCCTATAACGACAATCTGCATAAGGCCTTTATTTTTTTGTAAAGTTGTCAATTAATACCATAGCAATTTTAAGATAAGTACATAATTTCCTGTATTTGGCAAACATTTAGAGTCTTTGCTCATATTAAAATTCATATTTGGAAACAATTCAAAGCCACTGTTCAAATGTTTCCGTATGCGTTAATTTATTTGTTCTCTTATAAACGTCAAGTTCTTATTTATGTATATAGAAAAATTGCTGTGATATTAAATTTATCTATCTCATAGGTTTTCCAATCATAAATAAATCAGTACCTACATAAAGAAAAATAGGTGCTTTTAAAAATGTTATACACTGCTGAACAGAATTATTTTCTTACATTGACTGAAAACTTAGGCTTATTAAGGTTTTATAACGTTTTTTAAAATTACAGCTAAAAATTATTTATTCTAAAAATATAAAATGGGTCTCAGAACAAACAGCAGCTTATACAATTTGTGTACCGAGTGAGATATTTGCGGGATGAGCAAAGCAAGCTCCTGCAAAGTCATACGAGATACACAAACATTTTATTTCTTAACATGTTTCATACAAGATTTTTGAAATATTGACAAAAGGGTTTTCGAAAAAAATTATTTGAATATAAATTAAGGACAGAATTGTTGAAGAGGAATCATAATTTTAGATGAGAGTGAAGTTTTTGAAGAAAAATATTATTTTGGAAGAGTTTCGACACAAGTATGTATTTGGCAAAGGAAATTTTCAACAATTTGTGTTTTTTGCAAAATATGAGCTTTAGGCTTGCTAAATATCGTACATTGTACGTGTCCAAGATAAAGATGTCTATCATGGCGATTTCGACAATGGTAATAGATACAGATTTGGTTAAATGGGGAAAAAGTTGCGCAAGTAAAAGGACATTATTTTGCAAGCGAAAAAATTTCAAGAATTTTTTTGGTTTTCAAGAAATCTCAAAAAAACTGAATATTTCGATTTTCTATTACATTTTTTCTGATGTTATCGTCATAGCTAGAATGAAAAAAAGAGCACTTCCTCACAGCAACTTTTTGCAAACTATCTCAAGGAAGTATCAGTTTTGTCGCCCGACGTTTCGTTCTCGAAAAATCATCATCAACTTCGTTTTTTTAAATACGGTCCTCTTCTTCCGAATACCCATGTCTAAAGTATTTTTAAAGGTAAGCGCGCACTTGTTCGCACCGGACGTATCGGACGGATCGGGCGAATCGCATAATTTTTGCTAACATCGCACATTACTTCAGATTTCCGTTACGTATTTACGGACTACAGCCATTTCAATCTTCACGCCTCAAGCTCAGCTTTGTGTTTCGGCTCTTGGACATTGGTTTTGGACGATATGAGCAGTTCAGAAGAAGAGTTATTTGCAATTGCATGAGCGTTACAAGACGAAGATAGGAGAATGAAAAGAAAAAACGAAGATTTTGGGTTCATAATATAAATATGAAAAGAAAATTGTAAACCGTCATTCATGGTAATCTCCTGTAAGACACGCAGCCCTTTTATTTCTGAAGTGAAAAAATATAGCTTCTGTAGTTTGTACTAAATTCGAACCGATTCCTGTTGCAACAGATAGCCCATTTGTGCGGATTTGCGAAAGACGTCATCAGCACGCATCGTATAGACGGATTTGATTCTCGTCAAAGAATCCTCAGCGGAATTCCGCTCATCCGATGCGTCCGATGCGAATCAGTGTGCTTTGTTCCGTTTAAAATAATGGAAATAATCATCTCCGTCCGATTCGTTCGTCCGATGCGTGCGTCCGATGCGAACAAGTGCGCGCTTACCTTAAATCTACGTACACTGATACATTGTAAAGTACCGTTTACATCCACGCAACTTAAATTAACGTACGTAAAATTCAAGCCACCCATTTACATAAACTTAATTTTGTTAATTGGGGCTTGCGCAGTTGATGAAATCAACGTTACAGTTTTCTGAATTTCTGCATCACTTCAGTTTTCAATCTCAGTTGTCACTCCGAGAAAACGAGGTTATATCTTACTTTTGTTTTCATTTAGTTTTGTATCTTAAATGTTGGTGATTGAGTGAAGAGAATATATACTAATTTCAAGTAACATTTCTAGGGATTCAATCAAAACAAAACGTATAATTTTGGCAGTACTGATCTAGGGTATTTTCTAAGGTTTTGATTGGTGGAATTAACGCACGAATTCTGTTAAGTTGAAGTTGGTTCAACTTTTCCGTACGTTACGTTAATTTTTGTGGTTTCTAAGTGGATGTAAACGAGTACATTGGATTCCTTGTTGTTGAACTTTTCTTAATTTGCAAAGTTCCGTACGTTACTTTAAGTTAAGTGGATGTAAACGGTACTTAACAGTTTAATTCCGTTTATAACTAGTTTTGGCAGTCTAAATTGTTTTGTGAAAATTTTAAATACGGCCCTGAATTTGAAAGAAGCTAAAGAAAACTCATAATTAATTATAACAAGAAGTGTTCGAATAAATTTCCATTTCTTTCTAAACATAAATAGCATCTTGCGTAGAACTTAAAACTGTACAATTATAAACGGAATTAAACTGTCACAAGTGATGTATCAGTGTACGTAGATTTAAAAATACTTTTAAAACAGGCATTCGGAAAAACACGGCCGTATTTAAAAAAATAAAGTTTATTGATGATGGTTTTTTGAGAACGAAACGTCGGGCGGCAAAACTGATATTTCCTTGAGATAGTCTGTAAAAAGTTGCTGTGAGGAAGTGCTCTTTTTTTGTTCTACCCATGACAGTAACATCAGAAAAAAATGTAATAGAAAATATAAATATTCCGTTTTTTTGAGATTTCTTGAAAACCAAAAAAATTATTGAAATTTTTTCACTTGCAAAGTAATATCCTTTTACTTACGCAACTTTTTCCGCATTTAACCAAATCTGTATCTATTACCATTGTCGAAATCGCCATGAAAGACATCTTTATCTTGGACACGTTGTATAATGTTAGAATGTTAGAATAAAAGTAACAGAAGCGACAATTAAGCCTTTAGTGAAAAAAAAAGGTTTTTAATTTTGATTTTAAAACGGAGATATTTGTTTTTTTTTAATAAACTGTACATCCGGGATTGTTTGAAAGGGCGCATATTCTTCCTTTTGCACTGCTTATTGAAAACTCGTTCTTTCTGATGCAGGACAATGCTTGACCACACATAACAAGGATTATGTGAGAGTATTTGGATGAGGTGGGAACCTGACCTGACCTGCAAGAAGTTCCAATCTCAATCATCCGATCAAACATATTTGGGTCGACTTAGGTCGTCATATTGAGGTCGGAATTCAATTTCAGAAATTCTTTGTGGCTTAACAACAGACAATGGAACATATCCGACAAGGTTTTATGGCAAATCTCTTTTGCAGTTTTTCTGCTTAAGAGGCAGTGCTATAACTATGGCTGCATGCATTTGGGAAAAAATGTCCGATATCAATAATAAAAATACAGGGTGTCCCATAATTAATGCGTCAAATTGTGCCAGCAGATTCTATGTTAAAAAGTAATGAAAAAAGTCTGAATAAACATATGTAGGTTGGAAAATGCTTCATAAGGGAACTACCGCTCCTGAAATACGTATGTGGCTCTGAAGATGGTTTTTATGTAATATCTCCGCAACTAATGACTAAACAGAGTGAAATTTGGGGAATTTACTACATTGATTCGAAAGTTTTATTGCCATGATTAATTTATTAATCGCATTAATTAATTTGTTCAAATATTGCATGTTTTGAATGTGTATGGAAAACCGCAGACCAACTGGTTTCGTCCTTCTGGGACTCATCAGTACGGTGCTCTCCCCTACACACTCAAACCATGCAATTTAATCTTGCTATATATGCTGCCGCACTCTGGACAGATATCAGCAAGTGACAACTACTTTGAGTAATTATCTGGTATTAATTAGTGGTACTGGACCGTTCGAACAACTACTCCTCGGGCAAATACCCCGCCAGGCATTGAATTATAGAACTAAATCCAGATTTTTTGTACTACGAGACGTTTCAGACTGCTACCCCATCTAAGATGGCTTTGAAACAATCCTAATTTGTCTCCATGTACGTACGTGCTTTTAAGCAGGTCTTTGTTCAAATATTGCATGTTTTGAATGTGTATGGAAAACCGCAGACCAACTGGTTTCGTCCTTCTGGGACTCATCAGTACGGTGCTCTCCCCTACACACTCAAACCATGCAATTTAATCTTGCTATATATGCTGCCGCACTCTGGACAGATATCAGCAAGTGACAACTACTTTGAGTAATTATCTGGTATTAATTAGTGGTACTGGACCGTTCGAACAACTACTCCTCGGGCAAATACCCCGCCAGGCATTGAATTATAGAACTAAATCCAGATTTTTTGTACTACGAGACGTTTCAGACTGCTACCCCATCTAAGATGGCTTTGAAACAATCCTAATTTGTCTCCATGTACGTACGTGCTTTTAAGCAGGTCTTTGTTCAAATATTGCATGTTTTGAATGTGTATGGAAAACCGCAGACCAACTGGTTTCGTCCTTCTGGGACTCATCAGTACGGTGCTCTCCCCTAAACACTCAAACCATGCAATTTAATCTTGCTATATATGCTGCCGCACTCTGGACAGATATCAGCAAGTGACAACTACTTTGAGTAATTATCTGGTATTAATTAATGGAGACAAATTAGGATTGTTTCAAAGCCATCTTAGATGGGGTAGCAGTCTGAAACGTCTCGTAGTACAAAAAATCTGGATTTAGTTCTATAATTCAATGCCTGGCGGGGTATTTGCCCGAGGAGTAGTTGTTCGAACGGTCCAGTACCACTAATTATTAGCATTAATTAATTACAATTAATGCGTCAAACTGTCAGAGGTCGTAGAGGGCATGAAAACAAACAAATTTTACTCGAAAACGGTTCGTCCTTTCGAGTTTCAACAAGTGCACATTTCTGTTGTAAAAAAATCTGAATTTTCATAATTCTACCCGCAAAAGAGACACATACAGTAATGTTGGGGGTAGTCTGTACTTCATTGCACCCCTATTTCATGCACCCCTAAGTGAAATTTTGAGATTGCTATTAACCCATCTTTTTGATAATAAAACGTTTAGTAAATTCCTCAAACTTCACTCTGTTATCGTCATTAGTTGCGGAGATATTACATAAAAACCATCTTCAGAGTCACACATTTCAGGGGCGGTAGCTCCCTTGGGAGGCATTTTTCAACCTATGTTTATTCAGACTTTTTGCGTTACTTTTGAACATAGAATCTGCTGGCACAGTTTGACGCATTAATTATGGGACACCCTGTATATCAATAATTCCGATAAAATCGATATTTCCAATAATATCGATATTATTGAAAATATCGACATCGAAATATCGATATTGTAAAAACCTATACCAAAATATATATATTATCAATCAATAATATCGATAGTTTTGATAATCCGATAACATCTGGCAGCTCTAGTAGTTACTAATGTTGGTAAAAGTAACTAAATATGTTATCCATATCACTATCGTTGCTATTATAGCGATATTATTTTTGTAAACATTGATATCGTAGAAATATTAATTAAATACTGAAATACCGAAAATATCTGTTACCTAAACTAATCAAAGTATCGTAAATATCAAAATATCGATATTATCGATAATGGTTTTTACATGCAAGCACAACTCACAAATTTAGAATAAACAGTTTCCACTGCGAAAATAATATATTGATTAATTTCTCTCAAAATTTTTATGATTCCTTTTCTTTAATTCTTATGTAAGTACCAACCGTTTTATTTTATTTATCGTGCAAATTAATAATAAAATGTAACGGTTTTAATTTTGTATTTGATTTAGAGCCTAATAAACTAAAAATAATTTTTACGTAATGCAAGTTGCTGTAACTGTTTACTCGCAAACGAGAGAGATCGCATAACTATGGTAGTGCCCGGTTATTTTTGTCCAGCAATGTATTTGACTTGTTCATTTTCAAAACAACATTAGACTTTACTATTTGATATGTTAATTAATAATGAGATAGATATTATTCGACTTAAGATTTGAAAAAGTTCATAGCGACCTTACTTTTCTGTAAATGAACATATTTTACTTAAATATTTATATAAAAAAACTGAAAAAATATAATAAGAAACATATTATAATGAAACATTGCTTTTAAATAATAAATAACTGAATACTGAAATGCACTCCAAAAATTTTACATTTCAATGATAAAGTAGTAAGATCGCCTAATTCTTGATGAAAATATAGTTGCTTGATTGATTTCTTCACTTTGGTGGCAGAGTTAAAAAAATATCTGCCTACTTGGTACCTACGAAATCAAAAAAGTAACTATATTGAAAGGTACGAATATTTCAATGGCTGATGGTACAAAAAGCATCTTAAGTACTATCAGATACTTTTTGTAACAAAAATGTGATATATAATACATATTCTCACTTATAGGTACTGAGTTAGAAACACAAAGTGAGTGACCAAAAAACAATAAATTACGGTAATAAATCTTACCTCTACAAATACTAATGACAAACCGGAATAAAATCCTTGGTTTGCATAGGAAAAATAATGGAAATCCATTATAAATGCACACAGAGAAAATATTTTTTCTCTGTGGCCCTAGCAAATGGTAGACTTTTTATAACAACCTAAAAGAAGATTGTTGTACAAGCATAAATAAATCATTTATCGAATAAAGTTTGAACGTTACCAGTTACTTTCTGTTGTTTTTTTGTAAATATTTCAGTAGGTAAGCATTTTCTAGTTTTTTACTTCTTCATTGTGATACATTTTTCTTTGCGCAATGTGTGTGTTTACATTCTGAACAATTTGATATTATTGTAAAACACTCATTCATTCATAGTGTCGCAACAGTAGCAATATGCACCCACTAATTGAGATAATGCAATCAAAATTCCTTTAAGTGCATGTGCAAATGTGATTAAAACAATACTTAACGATAAAGCAATTACTTTTTCTGAATTGTCGCATTACAATAACGTTAAACCTTCAAAATATAAACATAACACACAATGATGATATAAAGGAGTACAATATGGTATAAGTGCGGCTTGTACCTGTATCTGGAGGAGGTAGTAGTGTAGCCCTAGCGAAGGTACCTGCGTGAATGAACAGTACCCACAACAGCACCCCTAGCAAAGGTATGGCGAGTTTGCGGCTCATTGTCTTCATTGTAATGAGACCTGTAAAAAAATGAATTATTTATTTATTGTTTTCATCTATTCGATGATGCAATAATTTATAAGACTACAATACAATTACCTATGTGTGTGAAGATAACCAATGATGATTTACTCTACTAGATTCCTATTTTGGTTATTTTTATTTGGGGTGTTACATTAATGTCTCCTCAACAGTTTTAAGGCCAATTACAGAGTGAATTGTAAAGCAGCATGATGTAGACCAGCAAACCTTACTTCCAAAAAAATTCTATACTCACAGCCCCTGCTACCTTTGTTCTTACATTCACCACCCGCACCCACCAAAATGCACCTAATTTACCCACAAACAATCAACTCCATAGTTATGCAACAAGACAAGCTCACCTCATTCATGCTCCCAAGATAAGCGTAATTAAAATATTATTAAATAGAAAAAAAAACATTTTCATGAATACATATTAATTTAAGTAGGTATTAAAGTAGTGCGCCATTTACATCAAATAAAAGTAGTTTCATCTTCGTTAAGCCTATTTTTGTTTATTTTTTAAAATTTGAATATAACCAATTTCTGAAATTTTTTTTACTAATTCCCCTGTGCCGACATGAAAACACTTTTCTTAATTTTTTTCTGAAAATTTTGTAATTACCAGACTAGTATCACTCACTATCACCCTACGGTACTAAATGAAATAAATTTTTACTGTAATGCTAGCATTAATGAAAACTTTTGAAGTGGAGAAACCGATAAAAAATTAATAAAATGTTTCCTGGAAAAGTTGAATAAAAAATAATATGTGCATTGTGCAATGGGAGTTTAAGAAGAAGCAGGGATTTTTCGGGGGATTTTTATGAGGAGGGATTTTTTCTGAGAACTTGAAAAAATATTTTTTCCCTCCTTGTCGCTCTTTGTAACCCCATCCGAGGACAAGTACGGTATATTTTAAAGTTAAAAATTATACAACTGTAATAGCAATTTTTCATAAATTTTATCATTATAAGATATGCATGCAACAATGACTTTTAAATTATGAATGAATGAACACCAACAAGCCCACTAGCTCTACTTGACAGTGTTTTATCAGTTTTACCACTTAAACATAACATGTACCTAATAGGTATATAGAAAAATAATAAACATTGCCTTGCTAGAAAGTAAAAATAGGCGCTACCGAGCCGCTTCTCACAGAAACGTGAATAACTAATAGGTACCTACATACCTAGGATATTGATGCTAGGTCAGTATTTAGAGAGCTACTATTGTAAATATTACGCATGAACTGATGTAAAAATAATTGTGTTTTCGAAATCATGGTAGTTATTATACATACACCGCAACCAATTTCTGTCTATAAATAAACAGTGGAATTCTAGAAACATGGGACGTCTTTTGTCTAATATGCCTCAGACAGAACGCAATCAGTCTAGACAAAGCTGAAAATATTAATTAATATTCTAGACTCAGAACCTTGCCGCTATTTTCAAATTTGTAACAGAAAATAGGAGCTGCTATTTAAAAATTTGAACGATGGCGCCATAACTTTTTCAAATATGGTGGAAAGAAACGGTTATTTATGTATTTACTATCCAATACACACTTACTAACAAATTCAAAGACCCTTCCTTGATAAATTAATTCGCCACTGTGAAGAATCCAATGCACAATGCATGTTAAAAATAAGTCCCAAGATAATTTTATGAAACATACACAAAACGCAAAGGGTAGTATCCAAATTCCAAATCTGTCACCTTATCTTTTATGTCCATGTTAAACAACTTGTCCAAGAAGGCAAGAAGAATGTAAGAAAATAACTTATAACGCCTGGTCAAACTACAATTTAAATTCAAAGACGTTTGACATTAAATTTCGTGTTTGTTGTTTGTTATGTTGCCATGATACGGTACAAATACATACCCCGCATACTTTTTTATTTTAGAACAGTGTGCTCAATTTTCAGATCGAGTGAGCAGCTAGTGAACGATTTGACATTTTTGTGTTTTATGTGTCACCCAGCGGCGACTCGATTAAATACAAAGAGTATACAGCGGCATCTCTAGTTTGTAAGTTGAATTACTTTTCGTTTAAACGTCATTGCATTTGCGTTAAACGTCTATATAAGTGTCTAGTTTATGAAACAGACCACGGCGTACTCTATTAGAGTTCGCCGTGAACAGACCATTTAACTGACGGAGACCTGACACACGCATTTTTTGTAAAAGAAAGGCAATGCAAAAACGTAAGAAAAAAACATCTATGGTAGTCGCCTCCCCGCATAAAAACATCAACCAACTAACTCTAGGTGATACCTACCCACAGAAACCACTGACGAATTACTTAAACGAAAGAAAAATATAGCTATACTTTGTTAAATCGATCTTTGCGCGTGTATCAAATTAAATGCGACATGCGCCATGCGCCATGCCGTTTTATTAATATTATTATCAGGGACGACAATATAAACGTACGTCTGTCAATGCTAAGACAACCGCTCAGAATCTCTGTATATGGTTAAAAAGAGAGGCGTTTATCATTTCATGTCGTAGTCTCGTAGTCGTAACTAGGGCTGGGCGATACCAGAAATGCGGTATCGTATATCGATACCTTCAAAGTATCGATACTATTCAAAGTATCGAAAGTATCGAGGTATCGAAAGTATCGAAGTATCGAAGTATCGACAGTATCGAGATATCGACAATTTTGAGGTATCGAAAGTATCGAAGTATCGAAAGTATCGAGGTATCGACAGTATCGAGGTATCGACAATTTTGAGGTATCGAAAGTATCGAAGTATTGAGGTATCGAAAGTATCGAAGAATCGAAAGTACTGAGGAATAGGTAGCGAGGTGTCAAAAGTATCTAGAATTCTAAATTATTAGAGGAATAGGTAAATTTGTATGGATGTATGTAACGTATGTATATGTCTATGTCGAAGCCACATAACAAAGAAGCGCGCGTGTCTGTGATTACGTTTCCACCACAACTAAACACACGTTCCGATGCTGTTGTACTTGTGCCTTGGCCTGATACAAATATTTTACTAAATTCCGCTAAAATAGGAAATGCACTTTGGTGCAATTTCCACCATGCAGGATGATTCTCTGAAAAGCTAATGGTACCCATTGCCTCATATTTATTGCACTCCATTTTCAACTTATCTTCTTTCGTAGCAGCAGAAGACACTGAATTTTCTGTACTTGTGCTTGACAACAGAGCAGCTATGCCACTTAACTTTTCTTTTTCTTTATGAGGTAGAACTTCATCAACGAAGACTTTGTTAATTAATTGATTTAATATTAGTTCCAAGTTCACCTTAACGCAGAAGAGATATCGAAAGTATCGAGGTATTGAAAGTATCGAGGTATCGAAAGTATCGAGGTATTGAAAGTATCGAGGTATCGAAAGTATCGAGGTATCGAAAGTATCGGTATCGATATATTCGATTCTTCGATACCTCTCTGCAGTCAGTATCGACGACCGATACTTGATTAGGGATCGATACCTTCTTTAAGTATCGATACTTTTCCCAGCCCTAGTCGTAACGTGCCTTGACTTTGACAATAGCTACCCATACACGTAGAGATTAATCGGCCGGTTTGAAACGCTGCGGTTCAAACGTGCGGATATAACTTTGCGTTAATGGGAAACCGTCGTGCCACATCCATCCGGCACAGATTTGTCTGCGAGTCCACACTGCCAGTTAAAACTGCAGTAGGCCACTAACAGACAGTTTTATGGACAGTTGTTCGTTTTCGGCATATTACGGCACATGTTTCTGGAATGATATATCCCAGTGCCTGTGCAGAAATTCCCACCGAATATGTTAAATCCTCATATGATCTTCCTGACGCTAGAAGACGCAAAGTAGTCATTAAACGTTCTTCCGGAGTAATTGCTTTCTCTCATTATTGTAGCTTGTTTTAGAAGAGCGCCTCTTACTAAATTTAGTAAATAGTCGTGTGTGTTAATGTCCATTCTCAAATAATTACGAAAATCGAAAGGATCATTTTCTCTGAACGCTTTCAATGTTTCAATAGGGGAATATGACTCAATTGTATTTTCTTAAGAGGTAGATACCGCGAGCCATTTGTCGAGTTTGTCCGTAAGAGGCCCATGTATTTCTTGCGTTGCCGGCTCTTTGCAAGGGTTTACAAAATACAATTTTGTGTTACCAATTCTTAACCGATTTTAATTTTAAAAAGCTTGCTGGCATCGCAAAACTTCGAGCATGTTGCCCTACATCGAGTTTTTTCTCATAAATTTGCAGCAGTAGCATGCAGTGGAACGTAAATATGACTGAAATTGCGTTAATTTTGTGCATTTTATATATTTTTTTCTTGATTTCACAGTGAGAAAATTGAAAAAAGGCTCATGTAGGATTCAATTCCAACCTTTTAACTATGCACTAGAAAATTTTCACATTTCTAACTTCAAGAATGGCGTAGTAATCTTTTAGATTAGAAAGGCTGTTTTTCGCCTAAAATCGAGCGGTATAACCTCCTCTTAAGCAAATAGCTTTTTATCCATTTAGATCGTTGCTTCGTCAGACTGTTTCCTGTCATTATCTGCATCGCAACGATTGCACAGAAAACAGCACGTTTCTTTGTAGTACTAAACATTTATGTTCACCTGACAACCACCCAACCGTCCTTTTCAAGTGCAAAACTTTTGCCAAAGCGAAATTCCACGGTTTTGTTTTCGAGCGCGGATTTAACTGCCGTTTGCACTCACTAACAAGCGGTTTTGAATGTGACAGATCAACCGCGCAAGCTAGATCGGCGGGCTTCTGAAATGTGTTAGTGGGCGACAACGGTTTGATCCGTGGCGTATAAAACTGACGGACTTATCCGTTGCGGTCCAAACTGGCGGATCAACCTCTACGTGTATGGGCAGCTATTGATTCAGCGGCTTCGAATTTTTTTGCGTGTTTTTTTCAATTTTTCATTAATTTTGGTTTGGAAGCTTCGTGCTTTTGTTAAGAATTATCTGTGTTACCGTTCTTTCATCGTTTTTTGTTACTTTCTATTGTGTTTTTAAAAGACTAATATAAGATCAGCAAATATGCCAGGCAAGCGCTTGAATTCGCAACCAAGAAGGTTTGTTGTAAATTTACTGCAATACTTTACGGCCGAAAGAGGCAGTGGCGGTGTTTTAATATCTCTAGATGCCATTCAGCAGGTAAATGAAATTATTTTAATGATAGTTCCTGCTTATTAAATTTCAATGTTGCAGCGTGTTGCTGATGCTTTGCAGATAAGCTTGCGAACAGTATCCGGCATTAAGGTTAGCCCAGAACGCAATGAAACCCTTTCCAGTACACGCCACTGCTTAGAATCAGACTCTGACTTGAATTTACTTGACTGTTTGTCACGTGTGCGTAAAGATATAGTTGACAGACTATATTATATTTTAAGTATATAAATACCTACTTAATATAAAATTAGTTTAGGTACGCGCTTACGATTTCTGGTGATTTTCATAACTTAGTATTTTGGTGCTCTATTCTGACGATGCTCTGAACTTAACTATACATATAGAACCAATGACTTGTAGAGGGGACTTAGCTATTTACATTAAGGGCCCCCGCGCACTAGCGGCCAGGTCGAACGGTCGCGACGCGGCGGCCAGGTCGCTACGAAAAATTTAAGCGCGGCCAATCGACCGCGACCTGCAAAGTGTTTTTTATCAACAGTCGGTCAGTGGAGTTGTCATGTGTGTCACACACTCTGCAATGGTGAAGTTTGTATTGAACTAGTGCACTGGCCGCTGTGTAGTCGCTCGCTAGTGCGCGCTCATCCATTGCATATCATTGAAACAGTTGGCCGCGCGGCCAACTGGCCGCGTGTACACCGCCACAGGACCCGTTGGCCTTCGCGACTCGCTGGCCGCCGCTGTCAGTGGCGGCCAAGTGCGCGGTGGTACATTAAAGACAATGTATTCTGTTGGCCGCCGCGACCGTGCCCGCGCGACCTGGCCGCTAGTGCGCGGGGGGCCCTTTAGGGCTGAAGCAGGAATAATATTCACAGTCTAAGCGTTTGCGTGTGGAAAAGGCAAAACAAAGCAGCCGACCAGTTGTGAAGTAAACAGAATATCGCGGAACATATACGCTTGGTCCGTTGCTTGAATATAATAACAAACAACGATCCCCGCGACCCGCTGGCCAACGAACGTGTAGGCTTCAAAACAAAATCAGCTGTTGCATAAGGACGCTAGGTCCAGTCTATAAGTCTTTAGCCCAGGCATATTAGGGTTTGACCCTGAAATAAATAATGTAAATCTAAAAATAGGTAGGAATACTTTACTTAGTGTGCTGAACAACATACTAAAAGTCCTAAGCCGAACTATGCAGGCTTCATGATGAAGAAAGGCATAGGCGGGTATTTCGGGTTTTATACGGGATATTATTATGCATATCGTGTGTTGCCGTCAATTATAACTTAATAGGTTTACATATCTTACTAGTCATGTATTTTATCTCAATAATAATAATAATAATAATAATACATTTTGTTCCAAGAGAAGTTTATTTAGTGTTTGGAAAGAGCACAAAAAAGTATAAGCAAAATAAAAAAAAATGTTACATGCAATATATTTTTATTTTAGAATAAAACACAAAAACTTAGTGTCAACAAAATGAGTAAAGCCGGAACCTAAAACAAATTAAATCTTGTTTTTCTTTCTTTCGTTTGAAGTATAATATGGTTGCTTACTTATATTTCGTCTTGATCATCGTCGACTTCAACTTCATTTACAGGAGTATCGTTACTGCAGCTTCGACCCCTGCAATGTATGCACATCATTGAGCAATCAAGGCCTCCAGTTCTACAGGAACACCGAGCCTCGCATTCAGATTTACACCCACAGGATACCATACGCAGCAGTTCATCTGGCGCTGGGGGTAAGAGGGTTGTAACAGGCACTAATGTTTCACCACTTTTCTTCCAACCCCAGTCCTCTGAGGGAAGTGAATTTCCCATCCATTCTTGAACCTAAAACAAATTTTAAGCAATGAAATGAATCACGCCCCAATTTTTATAAAACAAAAAACATCTTCTACCTGCACATATGTTCGCAGCGAATGCTGTTCACATGCAGCACTTGTGTGCGGAAGGATGGCCAATTCAAAGCTTGAAGTGACAGCTTTCCTGGCAAGAGTGCGAGCATATATCCTGCTTCGGAGCTCGTCCAAGCTGGAGAGAGATGCAGGATTTTGCTGCTGTTTTTAATAACTCGTTAGCTTTAAAATCTGACATTGTAATTGCCGGAGAAAAATTTATCATGAAGCTTTACAGTTCTGAGACCTACTCCAGCTTGGACGAGCTCCGAAGTAGGATATATGCTCGCACTCTTGCCAGGAAAGCTGTCACTTCAAGCTTTGAATTGGCCCCGCTTCCGCCCACAAGTGCTGCATGTGAACAGCATTCGCTGCGAACATATCTGCAGGTAGGAGATGTTTTTGTTTTATAAAAATTGGGGCGTGATTCATTTCATTGTTTAAAATTTGTTTTAGGTTCAAGAATGGATGGGAAATTCACTTCCCTCAGAGGACTGGGGTTGGAAGAAGTGGTGAAACATTAGTGCCTGTTACAACCCTCTTACCCCCAGCGCCAGATGAACTGCTGCGCATGGTATCCTGTGGGTGTAAATCTGAATGCGAGGCTCGGTGTTCCTGTAGAACTGGAGGCCTTGATTGCTCAATGATGTGCATACATTGCAGGGGTCGAAGCTGCAGTAACGATACTCCTGTAAATGAATTTGAAGTCTACGATGAACAAGACGAAATATAAGTAAGCAACCATATTATACTTAAAACGAAAGAAAGAAAAACAAGATTTAATTTGTTTTAGGTTCCGGCTTTACTCATTTTGTTGAGACTAAGTTTTCGTGTTTTATTCTAAAATAAAAATATATTGCATGTAACATTTTTTTTATTTTGCTTATACTTTTTTGAGCTTTTTCGAAACACTAAATAAACTTCTGTTAGAACAAAGTTTATTATTTTTATTATTATCATTATTATTATTATTATTATTGAGATAAAATACATGACTAGTAAGATATGTAAACCTATTAAGTTATAATTGACGGCAACACACGATGCATAATAATATCCCGTATAAAACCCGAAATACCCGCCTATGCCTTTTTTCATCATGAACCCGGCATAGTTCGGCTTAGGACTTTTAGTATGTTGTTCAGCACACTAAGTAAAGTATTCCTACCGATTTTTAGATTTACATTATTTATTTCTAGGTTTCCCTGAAATTTAATCTAATATGCCTGGGCTACTTTGGTTAGAACAGTAAATCACTGTCAGTTTGTCTTTGGCTGCGTCATCTACGCCAGAACGTCTGTCTCATGTTGATCTTTTTATTCTTTGTCGTTGAGAAATTTCATCGCTGCAACATTACACCCATAAACTGTAAAAGGTAAGAATCAAAAGCGGTAACATCCCTTCTCTTATTATTATGCCCGTTTATTTACATCCCAAATCCCAACTAGATTTTGTCAAGTAGGCCACTGCCATTTTCACGCGCTTTAATTCGGGACATAAGTGCCTCCGTCATACGTTAGATTTTCATTCCAAACAAAACAAAAGCACGTGCCATTTGACGTTTATCGATATTATTTAGAACGTCTTAAACTAGTTTTTGCAATATAATTCTAGACGTTTTGCAGTGAAAACAGTTTATTTTCAATTTGTGTGTTGGGCTTACGCGTAAAAACTTGAAAACAACTATATGTAATTATAATTATATTGCAGAGGTTAGGTTAAAACGTCAGAAAGCACGTGGCTTTGTTTTGTTTGGAATGAAAATCTGACGTTTGTGACGCGCCAATTATCTCCCGAATAGACTAGTGCTCTGGAAGCAACCAGCTTGGCTCAGTATAAAAATTGACAAGGCGTTTTTGATCGAATCTAGGCCGATCCTTTTCTTTTCTTCTTCTAAAGTTTATTGTGATTTACAGAATTTTGCTTTCGATGCGTTCTGTCCGGTATCCCGTATATTTTAAGGAAAATCCGCGATTACTAATGAAAACAAGGGAATAATAAATAGCACGCTAAAACGTTGGATATCTGCGCCTTGGCAAATCCTAGTTGGGATATAAATAAACCCGCCCTTAGCTTAACGTTTAAAATTTCATTCCTTTTTGGTCTGCCTAATAAATTAGCAGTTTCGTTGTTTGTTTTATTATCTTATGGTTAAATCATTATATCACTGTAAACTAAAATTAGGTACATAATTAGTCTAATGAATAAATCACACGTCACACTGTAAAATATAAGTTTGCTTGTCGTCACAAAATCCTTAAATAAATTATCACTTCACCTTCTTTTAGCCTTAGCATAAATAAAACATTAACTAACTGTGTATACCTATGTATACAAATTTCACATTTCTTTGATGGTCAATGCGTTGAATTTTATCCTTTGACTTTGCATTAATAATGCATGTCAATATTATTTAATACGGCACTGCCCCCCAAATACGTGCCTACTTTTAGTCCCCACTGTTTGCTGAAGTTCTCCCAAACTTTAGGAAACTTCTAACTTTTACAAGAGTGCCCGTGCATGCCCTAAGAGGTGTGATTTAATTTTTAATATTCGCAAATAAACGTAAATATTATAGAAACAATAATTATAAAAGTCATATAGATAGAAAACAGCATTAAGTCGTAAAACTAAAACAAATACCTAAGACAAAACTGTGTGCATGGTAAAGTATTATGAAATTTCTAAAATCACGTGCACACGGCGTGAATGACATTAATAGCATAGCGTTGCGTAGTAAAAGTTAAAAGTAAACACATTTCAGAGCCGGACTCCCAACTTTCCAAAACGCAAAATTGAAAAAATTTACAAGAAAACTGTCTAAATTTCACTACACATACAGTACCTTTAGCCAATAACGATGAAAACCTATATTAAAAACAAATTAAATCTTCCCCAACTTTCTTGGGGAAGCTCGAACTAGGTATGTACCTACATTATGTACGTTTTAAACTATTTGGTATAATATAAATTAAACAGTCGTTGAACTGTACCCACCGAATGTTGTTTACACAACAAACTATTCTTCCAGTTAGTTAAAAACAACCACTCACTTCATACTTCAGGACACAAGTAAACAAATATACTTAAAATATTTAGAACCCGAATGAAAATTTTTAAACACTAACCTGATTTGTATTTGTACCACTTAACACACAACAAAAAAATACGAAGAAAGTTCAAAACAGTTTAAAAAATAAAGAAAGGCGGATAAGTGCTCCACTACAACATCGACTTGGGAACTGATAGCCGATCAACCGGTTTCCCTGCTTTAAATCGTATTCCCGCTCGTCACATGGGTATTGAGTACCCGCGCTGAACCGGAGGTCGCGGCTGAACTCTGCTGAAAATTGACTCCGTAATCAGAAGTGCAGTTTTATTCTTTCTTGTATCAGGTTGTTAGGGAAGGAAAAACCTTTGATTTGACTTTCTGAGAAAAGCCGATACGCTCCATGTAACACGATTATGATGCAGGGGTTTTCACCCGAAGAAAGGAAAGACCACTAAGGAGAACGTGCCCGGAATTATGCACTTTATGTAGGTAATTCAAGTTAATTTTACAGTTTAATTTGAGAGTTTATTTTAGTTAAAGTAGGTAATTTGCAATTTCTATGTATAACAGTATTCACACGTTTTTTTATTTATTGGAAATAGGCGGCGCCGCAGTCTATTGAGCTGTACCAGCTGTACGATAAAGATTGTCTACCAAGAAACAGCTCTTTTGTGATTAACAGTTGTGCTTGTTCACGTCTTAGGCATTACATTTACGAATAATAGTTGTTTTATCCCGAAAATCTTTCAACGTATAGGCTCGGAGAGAGAGACAAATAGGTGTCCATAATTTAATTAAACTGATAAAAATGAAAAAAATTCTTATTATACCTCGGCAAGTTCCAAGGAAGTTCTACACGACGACAGTGAAAAACAGTCAAAAGAACGCGATTTTATTGGCACAACTCATAATAACTAGGATAATAATAAAATAATGAGTATATAGGTACATTAATAGTCTTCAATGATACAATCGCTGCCAGGAACTAGAAACAATACAGAGATGCAAATTTATAAATAAGAAAGTACAACATGAAATGCACAGAATAAATAAAATGACGGAAATTAGTTGTGAACACAGGGATCTCGCTTATCTTAATTTCTCAACAGGCATATTTACTGTACAGATTTAAATTTATTTGATGTCTCCTTCAATTCGCTTTTATTTTCAGGGTCCCGTTTTTACGAAACAAGATTTCAATGTCTGCTCGCCCGTTGGTCACATACATAGAGATAGAGACGGTAGGATCAAAGACCGATTTCGGCCAATGGTCGAAAAAAATGACCAGAACGCGTTCTGGATGTCAGTTATTTCCAGGACGCGTCGTGCAATGTAACACTAACGTCCAAAGACCGATTTCATGCCTGCATCGAAGATTTAGAAAAAGCCTTCGACAAGGTAAGAGGTAGGAAAGGAATATAGGGATAGGATATAATCTCTACAAAGAGCAAAAGGCAGTTATAGAATTTGAACAGGAAAGAAGAGAAGTAGATATCCGGAAGGGAGTGAGACAGAGATGTGCATTGTCACCTCTAGTTTTCAACTTATATACCTATCGAAGATGCGATTAATATAGGACAGAACAGCCTCAGGGATTAATGTGCTTGGTCAAACTATCAACATGCTCAGATTTGCGGATGATATAGCAGTGTTAGCATCTAGCACAAAAGATTTTGGAATGGCTTTGAATGAAATGGAAGCAGTTTTGACAGAGGGCTACGGCACGAGACTCAATAAAAAGAAACCCAAAATTTTGGTATGCAGAGGGTGTGAAAACAGAACTAAAACTGAAATACAAATAGGAAATGAGAAGATAGAGGAAGTCGCGGATTTCTTCTATTTAGGAAGTAAAATAAGTCTAAATGGTAGGAGCACTAAAGATATAGGTAGAACACAGAATAACGCAGGGTCGAGTTGCGTTTAACAAAAAGAAACAACTGTTATGCTCGGGAACGGTTAACGTAGAAACTCGAAAGAGACTCTTAAAGACGTATGTATGGAGTACGGCATTACACGGGTGCGAAACTTGGACAATAAGAAAACGCAAGACGTCAGTTTTTTAGGATATTTCAGGAACGACATTTCGTAACCTGGGGATTGGGGAAGCATTAGTAAAGTGGCAACACCGCGAATCACGACATATCAAGTACCTACATACAGGGTGGCTACTGACAACAGTAAGTGAGATTTTATACCATTTGGAATCATTTTTACGCAAAAAGCTCAGACACGTCGATTTTGGTTGTAAGGGCGACACCTGAATTCGATGTTTCCATCTATGTAACTTCAACCCCAAAGCTGGAGGGCATAGTACCCTTAAATTGTTAAATGGAAGGTGGTGTCAAGATATACACCGCTTGAAAGGCCTTTCAATTTTCTTTATAGCAGTTTTTAATTTTTTTAAATCGGACCTCTAACCACCGAGAAAGTGCGCCTTCAAGATAACATTAATTAAGGCACCTTAACGCCAGTACGTGCAATTTTATACCATTTAACATCATTTTTACGCAAAAAGCTCAGACATGTCGATGTTGGTTTTAAGGGAGAAATCTGAATTCCATGTTTTAATTCATATAACTACAACCCCTAAGCTGGAGGGGGCAGCACCCTTAAATTTTTAAATGGAAGATAGTGTCAAGTTACACACCGTTTGAAAGGTCTTTCAATTCTCTTTATAACAGTTTTTTATTTTTTGAAATCGGACAACTGACCTCTGAGAAAATGCACTTTAAATGGTATAAAGTTGCACTTACTGGTGCCTTAATTAATATTATTTTAAAGTGCATTTTCTCGAAGGTTAGTGGTCCAATTTTAAAAAATAAAAAACCGTTATAAAGAGAATTGAAAGGCCTTTCATACGGTGTACATCTTGATAATCTTGATACCACCTCCCATTTAAAAATTGAAGGGTACTTTCCCCTCCCGCTTTGGGGTTGAAGTTACATGAATTAAAACATCGAATTCAGATGTCCCGCCTTACAACCAAAATCGACGTATCCGAGCTTTTTTCGTGAAAATGATGATAAATGGTATAAAATCGCACTTACTGTTTTCAGTGGGCCACCCTGTATATGTAGTAGATTCTATCAAATATATCGATTTATTGAATTGATAATATGCTAGACATATCGATATATTCAATGTATCAAATATACGATATATCGATATATTTTAAATATCACCCATCCCTACACTTGACCTGACCGACGCGACGACCAAAATTCACGTGGTGTTATGCGTTTCACAGGAGAACGGTCGGTGACGTAATCACGTAACGTGCGCATAAACAAGTTTTTCTGGACGTACAGAGGTTGCTAGGCAACAAAGAAGCGACCGCCCATTTTCCTCAAGCTTCAGTGTCGGACGGTCGCCGCTTTTTTAACACTTTCCGACTTAAATCGTGCGCCACTGGTGCCACAGCTGATGTGCGGTTTTGATGACGAAATTTTCTGTTTTCATGTGAAACGGCTATATAAGTTCTCATCGAACAACCAAACACTAAAATACTGCCTTCTTAGGCATCAACAAAATGCAGATATAAAATATGAGTTCTACGAATGATTATTGAAGTTTCTGTAATATTAACTCTACCATATTTTCTTAGACGTGGAGAGGGGTGCGATAATCTACCGAAGCATGTTGAGAACAAAAATTCGAAGTTTATTAAACATTTGATGCATGCATCGCTGTAAAATGCAACTGGTAAATTTGTAAAATTGCGACATGAAATTGAGTATCCTGCATGCGAATGTTAACAAATGTTACCAGGGTTTATCGCCATAAAACCACTGATTTCACTTTATTTTGCACAATACAAACTAAATATGACGTATTTTAGACTTTTGAACTGAATATCTACAAATTAATCAAAATAAATAACCAGAAATAGTTTCAGACTTTATACCAATGTACAAAAACATTGCAAACGTGCAGTTAGGCACTAACGTGCAGATTCCTCTAGTTACACGAAAATGGAAACAAAATTTTTAAAATACCATGTCCGAAACGTGGTGATTACGTTGGATTGTATGGGGATGGGAACAGAGTCAGGCAGTCAGGTAGACCCCCTGACTGCCTGACTGATTAAAATTAAGAATTCGACAAGATTATTTTACCTACTTATGAATGCAAGTGATCCACTATCAACAGAGCGCGCTCGAGGACCCATACCGATGAATATTTTTAATATGGGCTTCTACCAGACATAAATGACTACTACGTATTTACTCTCTTTGAATTACCAAACGTCTTAATAAAATACACAAAAATTAAATTAAATTAAATTAAAGTAGTTCGTCGCAATCAAGATGTAATTTTTGCTTGAATTTTTGCCATCAGTTGATGTGGGAAATGGAGTTGCCACTCTTGCCACACCAATCGCAACCCTCTCGAATGGAGTTCCCACATTACACTGGCGCATTCTGGCGCGGCTCCTTGTCTTTGGTCTCTTTTTTGACGCGCAGTCGTCACATTTCCGGCAGTACCTAGTTTATTCTGTCCGTTCTGTAACCCGACCAAGTTGTCTTATTAATTCTAACTGTCCTCCACTCATTCCATGGTACTATGGTGAGCCTCTGCTAAGATTTCTGGAAACTATTCCTTCGGTATCAGAGACCTGAGGTTTTCTCTCAATTTCGTCGATACTTTCCCAAATTCTCTTCAGAAGATCCGCCTTCAAC
The DNA here is from genome assembly GCA_963966045.1 of Xestobium rufovillosum. Taxonomy (NCBI): domain Eukaryota; kingdom Metazoa; phylum Arthropoda; class Insecta; order Coleoptera; family Ptinidae; genus Xestobium; species Xestobium rufovillosum. Next base: position 37,968,282 of record OZ014494.1, on the reverse strand, counting down.
TAATTCTACCATACAACTTGGGGCACCTATTACACAGATCCGTACGATCTTCTCGGACCTAGCGGCAATACATCTTCTTTGACGTTCACTTGATAACCACTGTTCCTCTGCCCAGAACTCAACTCCAGTTCTTTCTCATCAATTCGAAGTACACCGGCGCCACCATAAAGCGCAACACCGTGATTCTTCATATAGTCCAGACCCATTCATAGCGTCGGCCACACCATGCAGATTTCTGCCACTCCATCATCTGCCACATCTTTTCTCACTAAGTATAGTGTTACTGGCTCCCGTGTTGATGGTAATTCCAATATGCTTGCCATCAATAACCCCTTCAACAGAAGAATATCTTCAATTCGAGCCAGTCTCGATATATTCACATCTTGTACTGGGGCATAGGTATAATAGAATTGGAGCAACTTTCACTTCCCAAAACTGGTACCTGGTACCTGGTACCTAGTACCTGAAAATATTAGCCTCGTTCTGTCTGGATGTATTGGTACATCTATTATGGAGATGGCTTCTCTCGCCACAATCCAACATCATAGGAAATTCTTCCTTTCATATACCATCCCCTCGAGTACCATTATTGTTGTTGTCTTCCGTCCGTTTGTTTAATCTCAGCCAAGCTTTCTCCACAAGTATTTTTATAAGATCTTCGTCTGATTCGTGTGTTGTCTGAATCCGTCTCACCTTCGAATACCCCCCCAAAATTTTTGCTTCGCAGCAACATACTCCAAAGCGTGGTCCAAAGCACCGGACAATGCATTGTGTCTGGCTAACTTAATTGCCATCTTTGTCTCACTGTCTCGCAGTTCCCCAATAAAGTTCTCAACTGCCAGGCTCTCCAAGAACTTCTCTGGGGGTGTTAGATATGCCAAACGGGCAAATACGACCTCGAATTCTTATAAGGTCTCGTTGAAACGTTGAGATTTTCTTTTAAGTTGACGCTTTCCTAGCTCCTTCTAACCATTATATTGTTCACCCATCACTGTGTCTAGAATATTCAAAGCGTCTCCCCGAAGTACAACAACCAAATTAATCGCTATCTCCATGTCTGTTCACTGCTGCAACTGCTTCGAACAGTTTGATGTAAGGGAGCTAGGGGCTCTTATGTTTTCGACAATTTCAATATGTTCCATCTTTGGAGCCTCCTTCTCCAGTTGAGCCACTCTCTCATTTATCTGAGATATTTCTTCATCCACCACTTTTCTTATTTACTTCGTTTTCTCAGTTATTCAAGTCTCTAGTTTGGTTTATATTGCCAGCAATTCTCTCAGCTACCTGTTCTTGATCTCTTTCTATAGCAGACTTCATTTCTACTTGATTGCTTTTCATGGCCTTTTCTCGGCTGTTCTTCATTACGTCGTCTAAAATGTTCTTCACTGCTTCTTAATTGGTCTTCATTAGTTCTTGATTGGCCTTTATGGCGTTCAGATTATTTTTCATTGCTTCTATGAAAGCCTGCAGTTGTTGCCCCATCATTGCTCCACTTCTTGTCACTCACCGGCACAAACCCTCACAAATCTAACCTCACATCCCAAATTACTACCAGTCCTACTAGTCATTATCGAGTTCAAAAACGTCGAAATTCCCACTTAATTAGGTTTTTTCTAAAATTTTCCAGACTTTTCTACTGTTTCGCAGGCATCCTAGCTTCCCACACACTCATAAAATTTTATAATAAACAATTAAGCAACAAAACAACAAGTAATAAACAATCAATTAACAAACACTAAACAATATCTAATTTAACAGTTCACGCTTCTCCAAAATCACTTTTCAAAGTAACAGTAAATATCGCACCGAATCACCCTGGTATTCAGTATTACAAGCAAGTTTTCTCACACCTTCCAAACCGCACTATCGCATGTGACATCATATACTTTACTAGTATACAGGGTGTTCCACCTCGAGTGTGCCAAACGAAAACTGTTAGTAGAGAAATTCATTTTAAGCAAAAAAGTTCATAAGTATGAACAAATGTCCGATTCTTTGCTGTTGCTAAGACAAGTAATTTTACAGATTTTTTAAAAGTGCAATTCTTGTATTCGTGCACAAGGAAGAGAATTTGAACATTTTTTACTTTAATTTATTTTTGTTCTATTTTAGATGTCTGTTAGGTACACAAGTGGCTAGCGCGCTAGGGTTGCCGTATGACCGGGAATGACCGGGAATTTCCCGGAATACAAAAATTGTCCCGGATCCCGGAATGTTCCAACTTAATCCCGGAATCAACCACTTAACCGCCTAACGCCTAACCTCGTTTAGTAAGCTTGCTGCGATGCGGGGTCGCATTGACACTTGTATTTTCTAATCTGAACACAGAACAGAATTCGATTCAACTCTCGTAATTCATTATTGACAAGCACCGCCATCGGTTTCGGTGGGTGTGGGAGTATCGTTATCGTACAGAATTGCCGTTTTGTTCTCCTAGGGCTGGATGAGTTCTTCTCCCGTACAGGTTGTTTTAGTTTGCTTGTTTCTACATCATCTTTTTTCCAAAAAAATGCGTGTCTGGTGCGAGGACAGCTAAATGGTGTGTTTCAAAAATGCGTTCTCTCAGCTTTAGTTTCTTTACACTTCCAAAATGCAAAATGTGTTGACATTCCGTAATGCGCATGCCCAACCGTGTTCGAACAAAATTTTAGATGACGGTCGGACGGAGCAGTAGTCACTCTCTATCTTTTAGAGTTTAAACGTAAACATGTTTGTTCGAATAAAAATTTATTTTTATTTTAAATGCATTAAGAAACATACATTTCTGATGTTAATACGTTAATAAAGATTTATTAAGCTAACATTGTAATTTTAATTTTAAATCCCGGATCTCGTTCAAAAATCCCGGATTTTATTTTATCCCTCCCGGAAAGATGCGAATCTCATCTGGCAACCCTACTAGCGCCACCGATTCTACTTTCTCTCGACAATTCTGCACATGCGCAAAACGTTGATTTTGTATTGAAACACTTAACGACCTACGGGGATATTTAGAAGTTCCCACTGTCTCGCTCATGCACATTAATATCCCCTGAGCCTGAGAAGTAATTCTTAGATTCCCCAACAAGTTTTGGAATTTTTACAGGAAATTTTGAACGCTCAAGCGTCGTTAGCAGAATGGGGAACATCCCCAAATTTTGAAAATGATTCTATTGAATAGTTTACTATCCAAAACAAATTCCGCAACTTTCGTTTTTTTATATTTGAGACTTATTTTCGTCATATTAAGTACCAAACGTGCATCACACTGGAAACACAATATTTGAATGATGCTGTGACGCACGGGGCCGGACAGATTACGTAGGGATTTTCACATGCGCAAACCTATCCGTTAACACCCTGAGCCCTCGGGCCCTCGCTCATTCTTCTACTCCTCCCCACTTTATCCAGCGAGACGCGTTATACCACGGTGCAACGGATCGGCCTCCTCTGTCACAGAAAACGCGCGTTTTAGCCCTCCCGGTTATGCTGCTTTTCTACTTTCTAGATGTAGTGGCATGTTTTTTTTAGTACGGCACATAATCAAAATTTTTACGTGGTACGCGATACATATTCTATTTGTACTTGGTATTACAGTACTAAAATTCGATTAAGTGGGTCTTCCCCATTACGCTACATTCTCAGTTGTTCTGTAATTTCAGAAAAAAATGCACCTTTGGCATTTTAAATTGGAAGAAAATTGTCGATATGAAAACTGCACTTTTGCACTTACCATTTATCACTTACCGCGTTTGATGCACTGTTAACTGTTAAGACAGTGAACTAAAGGAGTTCACTGTGTTAAGACCGGGCATTACTTACTGCGCTTAGTTGCACCGTTAAGACCGGGTTTTACTAATGCGATTTAAAATGGACATGTAAACAGTTCCATAATGCGCATTTGGGCTCCCAATACGCATTACGTAATGCGAATTAAGAATGATGGCTTTAGCTTCTCAAACTCGGTCTTAGGTGCATATAAACAGCTAATGCGCATTAAGCAGTTAGCTACTTTTCAAAATAATTTAGCAGAGATACCAACCTAATCCCTAATGAAATGTCTATCGTTAACGCTTAAACATGGCGGAATACTTAATATGTATTTAAAATTCGTAATTTATATTTTCTAATTGTTGCTTTGCAGAGAAGCGAATAAAATTTGGCTTGATATTACATTTTCTTCGCATTCCATTCATTAGATGTTGACGTGTCATCCATTGAATTTATAAACATTAACGAAAAGAGTTATTGTTTTGTTCAACCACCACGTTTTCTACTAGCATGCTTTAGTTTCTTCAAGTATCCAAAAAACGGCATAATTTGATTCAAGTACTTGATAATCAACAGCTTTGTACGTACGCTTCGAGATGCTAATCTCGTTCTATTTCGCACCATGGGTTCGATGCTAGCAGGCATTGTTTTTTTTGTATTTTTACATTTTCTTTTTCCACGAAAATGTGTTACATTGTGGTCACCGTCAATGAGGAGGTCCCAGTGATTTGAAATATTTTGTTAAAAGTTCCAAACACAACATTTAACACGTGTTCGCTAGCGTGTTCTGTAGTCCAGAAGAAAATCCAATGCGCAACCCAGTCTTAACATTGCATCTAAATGCGTTAACTGAATGCGTACCTATTTCATAATGCGAATTAAAGCAAATACTACAATTTCTTGCTTCCACCACAATTATTTGTACTAGTGCGAATTAGACGGTTACACCATGTTTAAGTTGTTACCGACTTAAGGCAATCATAAGGTAATGAAAGTAATAAACATTGTTTCCAAATTTTACTTGGAGAAATTAAAGCATGCCAGTAGAAGTCAATGGATGATACGTCAACATCTAATGAATAAAATACGACGAAAAAGTAATATATGTAAATACCAAACCAAATTTTATTCATTTCACAATGAAAATATAAATTAAGCATTTTAAATATGTTTAAGTGCGGGTTAACGATAGACATTTCATTAGGGATTAGGTTGGTACATCTGCTAAATTATTTTGAAAAATACTGCTTAATGTGCTTTAGCTGTTTACATGCGCCTAAGGCCGGGTTTAAGAAACTAAAACCACATTCTTAATTTGCATTATGCAATGCATATTGGGAGTCCAAATGCGCATTAAGGAATTGCTTATATGTCAATTTTAATTTGCATTACGAAAGTCGCATTAGTAAAACCCAGTCTTAACAGTGCATCTAAACGCGGTTAACGATTTTAACAAAACGTCAAAAACTCTCAAATAAGAACAAACAAGCTTTATTTATTAATTCCATAGCCTACTGTTGGTTTTCTCTCCTACCACGAAGTTCGTTCGAAACTTGAAAACTTTTGTCCGCCTCTGTATGATACATTTCAAATTAAACATGACTTTGCAGCGTTAATAAAAGTAATGTTTGTAGTTTCGCCGTTGCTTTCCAACTTTGTTAATTTTACAACAACAAATAATTGATAACAGTTAATTTGCTGTAAAATAATGTAAATAAATAAACCTCTATGTATTTTTCCTTACGTTATCAGATAATTGTTAGATATTACGCTCATATGTAATTGGTAGAGTTGGAGGTGTAATCTCTGTTGTCACTTTTTTGTCTTTTAGACTGAAATCTGCCCAAGGCTCAAGCAACTACTTAAAAATTATAAATTTACAGTTACGAAGGCAGGTCACTTCATATTTCGTGGAGTTATCTTTCTTCAAATATCTATAAAGCAATTCGAGAACCTTGTCTACTACTCGACCGTTCAGATTATCGAAAAGATACAGTCGTACTTCCGTAACTGCAATCTCCATTTGTCCATAAAATTATCAAGACTTCGAATTAAGGAAAATTTAAGGTCCAGAAAGCAGAGTGAAATTACTGAATACTGTGCTGCGACATGACGTCAGAACGTTGCAAACTATGCATAATCTGTACTTTTTTATATCTTTGGAGTTATGAGATGATCCCTAACTGACGGAGAACCTGAAAGAACGCATAAAAAGCAACTCACATGACCATAGAACCCAACCCCTTTGGCTCACTCAGCGAGTGCACTCTCTACTGCGCCACGATCCGCCTGACTACGCGACACATTCAACCCGTACCTACTTACCTAATGCACATAATTTATGCCAGCTTCATGAATCAGAAATATCTTACTGCAGGAAGCCACTTTAAACTAAAGGCAGGTCAGGCGACGCATTGTTTAAAAATAGAAAACTGCATTTTCTAAGCAGGTAAATAACAATGTGCAAGGTCAAGATATATAAATACATAATATGTATGTAGGTAGTGGGTATTCTGAACTAGTGGAAAAACGAGCACGGTGTTTTCGCGTGTTCGGACTAGCTATGCAAAAATATGCGTTATTTACGCGAATCTAAACATGTAAAATGTAGTTAAAAATAGTTTTAATGAGTACTCCAGAAAATTTTAGTAGGTACTTTTTTGTATGCGGGAGTAAACTTGGTTTAGTATAAAACCTGGTTGGCCATTACGCAGCTTTTGGGGGCCACTGGTATGGGACATACTGACGTCAGTATGTGGAACTCTGGGGTGTTTTGTCGCGAACTACTGAATTTTTCTAAAATTGCCGGTTACCGTCAGCCGTCAACGACCCTACGAGCATTATTTGCTCGTAGCAACAGCATAGTAGGAATTTGCTGTCAAACTTTGTGGAAGATCAAAATTTTTGGTTGAATTTGAATGTTATTTTGCTTCAATGTGAGAATAAATTATGGGAAAATCAAAAGAATAACATACCTGAAAGCGTAAATTACAATTTAAATAGTATTTGGAAGAGAAATTGAAAATTTGGAAACAGATCATAAACTTTAAAATTGAAACTTCAAGAAATCTGGAAATCCGACATGGAAATTAGCCGTTTTGCAGTTGACACCTATTTGGGCAATACGTAAAAACCAAAATAGTTCATACAAGAACACTTTCGTCTTCAAACACTTTATATATTAACGAAAATCTTGGGAATTAAATCCTGAAATTTATTTAATGACAATCAACTGACGTTGCTAAATTGACATATTGGCAGTGTTACAAATCGAAAAGAATCAGACACTCCTGACTACAGAGGTTCTCAACAAGTTTGTCCACATGCGCAGAAGGCGACGAAAATCGGTTCTCGGAGTGTCGAACCATTATCTATACTAAACCAAGGGAGTAAATACCTACCCAATAAGTTGGTCAGATACACAAGTAGGTACACCCCAGCAAAAATTCCTTTAGAATCCCAAGAATCACCCAGCACTTCACTTTCACTGTAGAACCCTTGTCAAAAGTTCAAATACCTACAGAACAGCTATTTATATTTCCTGTGATTTCTATGCAAAACAGTGTAAGTGCATGACCGTAGCCAAAAATATTTACTAGAATAAAAAAATTATCAGATGATCCAATCACTATAAAAATTTACGAACCAGATAGTGTTAGTTCGGAGGTTAGTTCTTAAAGAAACGAATTCGAATCACATTGCGAAATTAGTAATTTTATAACAGAAGCACACGTTTTTGATTCTTCTCTAACAAGAACATGAACACTCTCAAATCCTCAAGTCATGCTCAAAATTTTCCGATATTTTCAATATTTTGAAAATACGGAACATCTATATTTTCTTCCATTTTAAATTCTACTTCAATTTTTAAACAGATTTTATTATTACCTTTGGGCAGGGTCTTCTGGAAAGTGCATCAGCATTGTCAAGTTTTCGACCTATTCGGCATTGAATGGTAAAATTGTATTGCTGCAGCCTCTATCCAATGCCAATGGGCCAACTGACTTTCTGGGTTTTTATATTGTAACAACCACTTCAAGGAAGCGTGGTCAGTTCTAAAGTTCTAATAGGGAATTTCACATTAAGTAGATAAGGTTCTCCGAAACTCTTCTTTCGACATCCGTAAAAAATTGAAATCGGGCAATATTTCAAAAAGTTATTAACGAAAAACGAAGGGGGCATTTTCGCCTACGAACGCTCCAAAAATGCACTTTTGGAGACGCAGCAGACGATGAGTGTATATACGTTAAATGGTTAAGTTATACTTTCGTTCGGTGTAAACCAAGGACTTGTAGAGGGGACTCAGCTATTTACATTTGCGACTGAAGCAGGGCGAATACTTACAGTCTAAGCGTTTGTGTGTGGAAAAGGCAAAATAAAGCAGCCGACCAGTTGTGTTGTGAACAGGTGCCGCCGCGGAAACAGAATATCGCGATCCGTTACTTGAATACAATAACAATCAACGGTCCCCGCGACCCGCTGGCCTACGACCGTGTAGACTTCAAAACAAAATCAGCTGTTGCTTAAGGATGCCAGGTCCATTCTACAAGCCTTTGGTGTAAACAGTGTCAGTGGTGTCGGGTAGGAAGGTATCGCATGGAGTCAGTGTGTAGTCTGATGTCCTTAGGCTGGGTGGGATCGACTCCTCTAAAGGTTTGTTTTTTTCTTACGTTTTTACATTATCTTTCTTTTTTACGAAAAATGCGTGTGCCAGATTTCCGTCAGTTAAGTAGTTTCAAAAATGCGTTCTATCATATTTCCGCCAATAAAGGGGTCTGTTTCGTTTGATAAATTTCACTCGCTACCGGCTGTCTCGTTATAGGCCGCGGTATCGGTCGAGAAATCACAGCGTTTTGAGAATAATCATTCTCGGCTATTTGACTAGAAAATGTACATCTTTAAGGGGATATAATATAAAAGCTTCAACTGTCTGGCTCATGCACATTAATACCCCCTGAGAAGTAGGGGTTCGTAATTTAATTCTTAGATTCCCTGAACAACTTTAGGAAATTTTACACGAAATTTTGAACACTTCTTGAGCTACTCTTTTTGCAGAAATGCTTTACGTTCTCAGTTTTCTCGTAATTTCAAGGAAACTTGCAGTTTTGGTTAATTGGAAATCGACAATTTTCTTCCAATTTAAAATGTGTATTTTTTTCTGAAATTACAAAACAACTGAGAATGTAGCGTAATTCTGCATAACGAGTAGCTTAAGCGTTCAAAAATTCCAAAATATATTTGAGGAATCTAAGAATTACGAACACCTACTTCTCAGTGGATATTAATATGCATGAGCGAGACAGTTGGAACTTTTAAATATCCCCTTAAAACACTCATTCTTCTTAATTTTAATTTTTTGTTCCGGTTTAAAAAAATACGAATTGTGCCATTTAGACAAACGATATTCTAACGTTTCTACATACATATTAAAATCTTATTTGTTTATTTTACCCTATGCTCCTATGCAAATTTGGTTTCATAAGAATCCATAAGAAAATCTGCACCAATCAAGATGAAAATATACAGGGTGTTCCATTTAAAAAACCAAGCATTTTAAAGTTTCGCAAAAGTTAAATAATTCAGTATACAGCTTGAGTAAAAAGTCTGGAAATAATTCGATAAAAAATTCAGGAATCATTTCTGGAAAAAACGCTTGGACACGTCAAACTATTTTTTTAAAGTGCATCTTTTTTGATAATTATAAATTTTCGATAGTCTTTTGATTTCGTACTGTGACGTCATCGTCCATTTTTTTAAATGGCTCCCCATACTTTTGAAGTCATAGTTGGATAGTGAGTGGCTGAAATTACGAATTCAATGATATGCCACAGTATGACATTGACGTTGATATTTTTCGAAATAATAAAGTTTAAAGTGAAAACAAAAACTCTCAAAGAAAATGAGTTAGCCATGGAATATTGACAGTTATTGATTGGAAACGAAAATCATTAAGTTTCCAACTAAATTCTAACAGTTCAGCATTGTTTTCTAGATTTCCGTTTGCCCTCTACCCAAATCATGAAGATCCGGGACTTGCCAAACAATACTGTAACGTATTTCGTTTTTACACACAATTTATTTACAGTGACTTTAATTTGTACAAATATTTACAATGATTAACAAAAGTGATTTGAGATAATGGACTTAACAAAATGAGCAATAACAGCGAAATATACAAGCAGCAAACAAACAACAACAAGCAAGCAATTACAAGTAAACAACTATCAGAAAACACTTAAACAGTTAATTATCTAAACTGCACAATCCTCAGTACAGAAATCAAGGGTTCAAACTTCTCTGAAACACTCTTATAACCAACGGTTAATCGCGTACGAAGACGCCACCACAGAAATCGCTCGCTCGTGTACCGTACCGACACTATAGTCGCGTATACTCAACAGTTCTCGCGCCGCGCCGTCTATAAATTAATCGCCCGGTTCTTATTATCGCATTCTCATTCGCTTCCAACTTCCAAACTTCAGACTGACTCTCAAACTTCTTGCTTCCCAATTTTATAATGGTGATCGAACATTGTTCCAGAAAGAGAATCTTCGATCATTAGAAAATTATCGAATGTTCCATGGACAGTTCTTTTCTGGAGTCAAGGTCAGCGCCGTAATAAAATCACCGAGGCTCGCCGACAAACAAATAACGTGAGCCACAACCAGGGGCGTCGCTGACGCGGCAAAAATTCGTATCACTGCCCCCTCCTTAAAAGACTGATCATCCCCGATCAGAAATTATCTCCTTCTTTCCCACGGTATGGAGCAAGCCGGTCAAGATGGATTACCTTAATCTTCGATCGTTGAATCCGGTAAACAACGTCGTTGATCCTGGTCACTACTCGGTATGGCCCTTCCCAGTTCTTCTGTAATTTCGGCGATCGTCCTTTCTTCCGGGCTGGATTATACAGCCACACCAGATCGCCAGCTTGGAAACCCACAGAATTCGCTCGGGCATCATACCGCGTCTTCATTCGGTCACTCTCTAGGCGTATGCGATCCCGAACAGCCTCATGAATTGCATCGAGTCGTTCTGCTAATTCCCGGGAATACTCATCTACAGGCACCGGCCTATATTCAGGGTGCCCAAACAACACATCCACTGGCAGCCTCAATTCCCTTCCGAATAGCACACTGGCAGGTGTTCTTCCGTTTGACTCGTGCACAGCCGATCGATATGCCATCAGGAACAGTGGAATATGTCGGTCCCAGTCTGTTTGGTGGTCGTCCACCATTATCCTCAGATGGTTTTCTATGGTCCTGTTGAATCTCTCAACCATACCATCTGACTGAGGATGTAATGGAGTGGTCCTGGTCTTCCGTATTCCCAGCAGCTTGCACACATTTTGGAACACCGCAGACTCGAAGTTCCGTCCCTGATCAGAATGAAGCTCCATGGGTATACCGAATTGGCTAAAGAAATTGTTCACCAGAACTTCAGCCACAGCAGTGGCTTCCTGATTCGGTATCGCATATGCCTCAGGCCATTTACTGAAGTAGTCCGTCACAACCAGGATGTACTTATTTCCATCAGTTGATGTAGGAAACGGACCTGCTACGTCAATTGCAATCCTCTCAAACGGAGCTCCCACATTGTACTTTCGCATTCTGCCACGGCTCCATGTCTTGTGTCCCTTGCTTGACTCGCAGTCATCACATCTCCGGCACCAGTTCATTATGTCTGTTCGGTAGCCCAGCCAATAGTATCTCTCTCGGCCCTTCATCGTTGTTTTGTTGACACCTAAGTGTCCCCCACTCACTCCATTGTGAGCCTCTGCTAGGACTTCCGGAACCTTGTCCTTCGGCACCACGACCTGGGGCTTTCTCTCTCTTCCGTCGGTGCTCTCCCACATTCTCTTCAGAAGGCCGTCTTCGATCACAAGAGAATCCCATTGTGCCCAGTATGACTTCAGGGCCACACACTTGTCAGAAACTTCCATCCACTCCGGTCTTCTACCAGCTTCTTTCCATCTTAGCAGAGGTTCCAAGGTCTTATCCTTCTGCTGGGCGTCTCTCCATGATTGTAGATGTTCTTCATCGACTTGAATCCGGGTTTGATGGCATCTGATGGGGTGTACATGCTCTTTCAACTCTTGCCTCACGCAGTACTTGCAATCTTCCGGGCAAGGTCTTCTCGAAAGTGCATCAGCATTGCCATGTTTTCTCCCAATCCGATGTTGAATGATGAAGTTGTACTGCTGCAGCCTCTCAATCCAACGGGCTAACGAACCTTCTGCGTTCTTAAATTGCAGCAACCACTTCAAAGAAGCATGGTCAGTTCTGATGAGAAAATCTTGCCCGGACAGATATTTATGGAAATGCTCGATGGTCCGCACGATTGCTAACAGCTCCCTCCTAGTGACGTAGTAATTACTTTCAGGTTTCGACAAGGCCTTACTGAAATAGGCCACAACCTTTTCTTCCCCATTCTCTTCTTGAGATAATACACCGCCTATGCCTACATTACTTGCATCGGTATCCACAACAAACTTGCTTCCAGGCCTTGGATACGTCAAAACAGGAGCAGAACACAGAGCCCTCTTCAACTCTTCAAATGCTCCTCGGCATTCTTTCGTCCACTCATACGGCTCTCCATCTTCGGTCAACCGATGCAGGGACTTCGCGATGTCTGCAAACCCTTTCACGAAACGGCGGTAGTAGGTGCATAATCCCAAAAAGCTTCGAAGTTGATGTTTATTTTTTGGGATAGGCCAATTCCTCACTGCGTCTGTCTTCTCCGGATCTGTTGCAACTCCTTTGGTGGAAATTATGTGCCCCAAGAACTTAACCTGTTTCTTAAATAGTTGGCACTTCTGCGGACTTAATTTCAGGTTAGCTTGCCTCAATTTCTCGAAGACATCGCACAAGTTCTTCAAGTGCTGATCGAAAGTCTTCCCCATCACGATGATATCGTCGAGGTACACCAGGCAAGTCTTCCAATGCAGTCCTCGCAGTACTGTCTCCATCAGTCTCCCAAAGGTAGCGGGTGCATTGCCGAGCCCAAACGGCATTACCGTAAATTGCCACAAACCAGTTCCGGCAGAGAACGCTGTTTTCTCCTTATCTTTGGGATGCAGCTCGACTTGCCAATAGCCACTCTTCAAGTCGAGGGTGGAAAACCATCTGGAACCCGCTACTGTGTGTAGGGTATCGTCAATCCGGGGTAAGGGGTAACTATCCTTCTTGGTGACATCATTCAGCCGCCTGTAGACTACACAAAAACGAGTGGAGCCATCTTTCTTGCTCATCAGCACTATAGAGGAAGTCCACGGGCTCTGCGAAGGCTCAATTACCCCTTGTCTACTCATGTATTTAATCAGGTTGTCCATTTCGTTTTTTTTCCCAGGGGCACTCTTCTAGGAGCTTGCTTAATGGGAGTATGATCACCGGTGTTGATGGTGTGTTGAATACTCCCGTCCGTCCTAGGTCACCATCTTGCAATGAGAAGACATCTTGGTAATTCATTAGGAGTTGAGTCAGCTTCTCACCCTGTATCTGATCCAGTTGTTGGGAACATTCTTCAACCATCTTTTCCAGTGGAGTCGGTAAACTGGTCGTTGACATCTTCTGATCTTCTCCCTTCTTCTCATTCTTCTTCACCATGGCAATCCTAGATACTGGCTCACACATACCAACTATCGTACCCTTACAAATCTTCTGATCAAATTCGGCAATGTTCGCTATCCTTATGAATACTGGACGTTGACCAGGTCTTACCAACGTCTTCCCAATCAGTAATCCTTTCTTCACCTTTTCGTATATCGGCTCGACCAATCCCACCAAGCAGCTCGGAGCACCATCCACACGGACCCGTACGATGTTCTCGGATCTGGCAGGCAACACGACATCTTCTTCGACATTCACTCGGTATACACAGTTCTTCTGCCCAGGAGAACTCATTACTAGTTCTTCTTCTCCAATTCGAAGTACACCGGCGCCAACATCAAGCACAATCCCGTGCTTCTTCATACAATCCAGGCCCAGTACCACTTCATCCACAATGTCGGCTACAAGAACTCTCTGCGGAATGACGACATCTTCCATCCCTACGTCGATTTCTGCCTCTCCATACATAGGTGCTGTCTCGCCGGTAGTAGTAACCAATCGGATATTCTTATTGGTCGGCCTAATTCTCCACTCAGCCACAACATCTTTTCTGACTATTGTCACTGGCTACAGTATCGATGGTAATTTCGGTCTTCCTGCCATCAATGATCCCATCAATCATTAAACTATTCCCAACTCGAGCCAATCTTGACACATTCACATTTTGTAGTGGGCTTGGTAGGATTGGACCAGCTTTCGCCCCTCAAAACTGGTCGACTTTAGTTTCCCTGGTACCCGTAGGTACCAGCCTCGTCCTCGTGCCGTCTAGATGTATTTCGGCACCTGTTGCGGAGAGGCCTTTCTCACCGCAATTCCAGCATCGTAAGCAATTCTTCCTCTCTTGCCATCCCCTCTTAGTCCCATTATTGTTATTCTCTTCAGTCCGTCTGTCAAGTTTCTGTACAACTTTTTGTACAACTTTTTCTAGCAGGTCTTCGTCTGGTTCTTCGGTATGCAGCTGCCGCACCTTGGAGTATCCTCGTAATGTTTGCTTCGCCGCCTCATACTCCAAGGCGTGGGCCAAAACGTCTGCCAGGGCTTTTTGTCTGGTTAGCTTCAGTACCATCTTAGTTTCACTATCACGCAGCCCCTCAATGAAATTCTCCATGGCTAGACTCTCCAAGAACTCCTCCGGGGCTGTTGGGTACGCCAACTGGACTAAACGGGCGATGTCGGCCTCAAACTCTTGCAGGGTCTCATTGGAGCGCTGAGACCTACCCTTTAGCTGAGCCTGGTGGACTTGCTGGAGGTGTTGATGGCCATACCTCATCTCCAGGCGCTTAATCATCTCTTTATAATCAGCTTGTTGTTCGGCTGTCTCGGTATCCAAGATATTCAAGGAGTATCCTCGGAGTGCAACCATCAAATTGACTGCCTTCTCGGAATTAGCCCATTGGTTCGCCGCTGCCGCTGCCTCGAACTGCTTGATGTAGGTATGCCACGAGGACTTCCCATCAAATATAGGCGGCTTCACATTAACAACACGAGCTCTTCTTTCTTCGTTCAATCCAGTATCTTCTGTCTTCAATGTCTTCTTCAAAAGAAGTTCTTCTTCTCTAGTTCTGCCACTCTCTCATTTATCTTCAATATTTCCTCATCCATCACCTTTCTTATTTCTTGTGTTTCTTCTGTAATTCGGGTCTCTAGTAGATTGGTTCGTGTTTCCAGTTGGTCAGTTATTTCGGTAATTTTCGCAGCTACCAGTTCTTGACATCTTTCTATGGCTGCCTTCATTTCTTCTTGATTATTCTTCATTGCTTCTAGATTTTTCTTCACTTCTTCTTGACTGTTCACTGTTCTTCAATGTTTCTTCCAGATTATTCTTCAGTTTTTCTTGGTTGGTCTTCATTGCTTCTTCTAGATTTCTCTTCGCTTCTTCTTGTCTGCTCTTCACTGTTTCTTCAAGGTGGTTCTTCATTTCTTCTTGATTGGTTTTCATTACTTCTTGGTTAGTCTTTATCGCCTCTTCTAAGTTGTTCTTCATTTCTTCTTGATTGGCCTTCATTGCGTCGTCCAAATTATACTTCATTAACTCTATAAAAGCTTGAAGTTGCTGCTCCATCGCTGCAGCACTTCTTGTAACCGGCATAAACACTTACAAGTTCAAACACAAGTCTCAAACCACTACCAGTCACTATGGAGTCCAAAAACGTCGAAATTTTCACTCAGCTCGGCCAACTTCCAGAAAATTCTTCAATTTTCCACCGGCTTCCACGACGTTCTTCACTTTTCTTGGCTCACAAAAATCGCACTTCTGACACCAGTTGTAACGTATTTCGTTTTTACACACAATTTATTTACAGTGACTTTAATATGTACAAATATTTACATTTTACAATGATTAACAAAAGTGATTTGAGAACATTGAGCAATAACAGCGAAACATACAAGCAGCAAACAAACAATAACAACAAGCAAGCAATTACAATTAAACAACTACCTATCAGAAAACACTTAAACAGTTAATTATCTAAACTGCACATTGCACAATCCTCAGTACAGAAATCAAGAGTTCAAACTTCTCTGAAACACTCTTATAACCAACGGTTAATCGCGTACGAAGACGCCCCGGTACACATAAAAACGCCACCACAGAAATCGCTCACTCGCGTACCGTACCGACACTATAGTCGCGTATACCCAACAGTTCTCGCGCCGCGCCGTCTATAAATTAATCGCCCGGTTCTTATTATCGCATTCTCATTCGCTTCCAAACTTCAGACTGACTCTCAAACTTCTTGCTTCCCAATTTTATAATGGTGATCGAACATTGTTCCAGAAATTGAATCTTCGATCATTAGAAAATTATCGAATGTTCCATGGACAGTTCTTTTCTGGAGTCAAGGTCAGCGCCGTAATAAAATCACCGAGGCTCGCCGACAAACAAATAACGTGAGCCACAACCAGGGGCGTCGCTGGCGGGGCAAAAGTTCGTATCAATACTTTATGTTACCAACAGGATGATGCTCCTGCACACTTATGGTCCGGAATTATTAAGACCAAATTTTTCCCAACAGATGGATTGGTAGGAGAGGTGGTATTGATTGGCCTGCACGATTCTCCGACTTTACCCCACTACATTTTTTCTAGTGGGGCTGTCTTAAAAAAAGCAAAATTTATTTTGACTGGTCAAATACAATTATTGATGAATTACAGCAGAGAATCCGCAACGAAAGTAGAGCAATTAGACCAGACACCCTCCGCAATCTTCTCCAGGAATTTGGTTACCACTTCTGTATTGCCGAGAAGTGCTTGGATGGCGATTTCAACATCAACTTAACTGTTATTTTGAGTTAAGTAATGTTACTTTGTCCAATTTACGCCGTTACCAATCAATGAAACTGTTAATATTCTTTGGCTGACTCATTTTCTTTGAGTTTTTGTTTTTATTTTAAAATTGATTATTTTCGAAAAGTAAGTATCAACGTCAATGTCATACTGTGGCATATCACTGATCAGCCACTGATCAGCCACTATCCAACTACGACTTCAAAAATATGGGGAGCCATTTAAAAAAATGGACGATGACGTCGCAGTACGAAATCAAAAGACCATCGAAAAGCGACAATTATCAATAAAGATGCACTTTAAAAAATTAGGTTGACGTCCGAGCGCTTTTTTCTAGAAATAATTCCTGAATTTTTTATCGAAATAGTTCCAGACTTTTTACTCAACCTGTATGTATTAAAATAAAAACAAACGATAATTTTTGCATGCATGTGTGGAACTGAACTAAAAATGTTTTTTGTGAAAACCGGATATCAATACTTCAAATAGTTCGGCGTTTGAAATCTGTCACTTTTTGACAATTACCCAACTCTCATAACGGGAGAACGATTCAAAATATCCTCATATTTGATCAGCACCGAAGCAGCTTTCCAAAAATGCCATTAAAAACATATGTTTAGTGCAACTCCCTGTATGAACGAAAATACTTAATTTTAAAATCTGCACTCAGGAGGTACCTATACTGTCTCGCGGAAAACAGAATCTTAATATATTCATGGGCGCCGGGAGGAGGGTACAAGGGGGTGCAATGCCATGAAAGAAAATACAAAGAAGAAGATTAAGAAATAAAATGTCTATTATTAAATTCACTGTTTGAATAAAAACTAAAATTGACATGACGTAAATGCCTATTTTTGTATACCTTGTGACGTCACCGATGACGTAACGTCGCAAATGAGGATCCCGCCGCGACTAAACCCTAGCCGGAGATGGGAGTGGGCAAAAACAGTGATAACGGGCGCCAAGGAGTTGTTGGCTGATCCTCTATAGCCAAACGCAAAATTCCAGTGACCACAGCTCCTAAAAATAACTGGAAAATAGCAGTGGGGAGGGAAAATAATAATAACAAAAAAGAACGTAGTGAAATAACTATATAATGCAAAAAAAATAAGGAATGAAAGTAAACAATTGCAAGATAACAAAATGCTGTTAAAAACAAAGTTATGAAAATTATATTTAAAAAAAAAATTAATAAAGAAATTGAACCCGAGTTAGTCAACCGGTACTAACGCTCCGCTCAAGGAAATAAACAAATAGGCGCAGTTGACGCGATAAATCCGCTACACGTTGAAGCTTCAGACGCGCAGCGCACCGACGGGTCAATAATACGCACTCTACCTACACAAAAAGAACTTGGCGCAACGCGAGTGTCGGCTGAACTAATTACAAAAATAAACCCGACAAACTTGCTGAAAACCAATAACAAAATTAACAAAATCAAGGGTTACTGAAGGTAACCAAAAACAAAATTATAAAACTACGCCCTAAATTGAAATTAAAGTATGAAGTACTGAATATTAGAAAAAAACAAGAAATTATACAAAAACAAAATGGTGACCACACTAAGCCGTGGTCAAGCGCAACAGACAACCAGCTAAACTGGCGACACAAAAAAGCGTTGAAAAGTAAAACTACTTAAATGGTGGTTACGATAAGCCGTGACCGGGCACTACACAAAACCAGCCGATGGACAAGGTTCCACTCGGACAGGCGACAAAAGTAATTAACCACAAGATCTGACCTTTTAAGTGGATAATAATATGGAGGGCAGATGATCCAGGCGGTGTAAGGAGCTAAAACTGGCGGCCTCCACGCTACGGCAACGGCAGTTACGGATGACCGTGCGTTGATGGGGTTCCAAATACAATCCCCAAAAAAAAACCCTAAAATGCAACGATTGCATATTAGAAAAATTAGGAAGACGAAAACAGAGAAAAAAATAACAGTAATAAGAGCAAAATTGAACAAATTGAAGAAGAAAAACTCGCTTACCTCGTGAGGGTTTTTTAGAATACTTCCTAAACGTACACTTTAAATCGTGAATCCAAATCCCAATACAGGAATCGACGACGAAAACTATAAAATCCAAAACACAAAGAAATCGACGTCCTTACGAATCACTTGGAGGAAAATCACCGGTTTGGATAGCAAAATTAACTTGCAAAACTCTCCCAAGCAAAACACGTTCACTTCAAAGTGCAAGATGGAAGTCCAGTGAAAATTTAAAGCGGAAACGACTAAGTTTCAAAAAAAAAACGCGCACGCGAAGAACGCATTGATACTACAATCATTCCAAAATCCCAGAAAATAAATTGCTAGCCAAAGGCGTCGCGGGTGGGAACAAGAAGGCGAGTTGAAAAAAGGGGAAGAAAGACTGGAAAACTAGAAAAGGAAAGAAAAATGGGAAAAGATAATAACTTTCGAAACCTTAAACAAACATCTGAAACTCAAATAATCTACAATAAAGGGCATAAAGAAGCAAAACAAATGGGCTAGGAAATAAATCATAAGAGTGCGCTACTGCAAACATGAAACTCGTGGCCTATTCGACCTTTACCTGCGACAGTTGGTAAAAATTTAAGACACCGGATCATCTGGCCCATAAGTTTGACAAGCAGCAGAGAAAAATAAATGTAAAACAAAATTATAACAAAGTGCATCAAAGTGAGAGTGAAAACGAAGGAAAACTAGTAAAAAGAAGAGAGATAAGTGAACTGGGAAGCCAAAATATAGCAGTAACAGAACAAAGTGTCGAGATGTTGGAATTTATGAACATCATAAAATGCATTTCTTGCAGAATTATTGCGGGCCTCTTTCTAGGTACCCGGGATTTAAGGTTTATGGCCCTCTTCCTGTATACCCGTCGCTCTGGCGTCAGCTGCGAATTCCAGTGTCTCACCCCCCATAACAATTTTTGTATAAATAGTAAGGTGTAAGTTTGTAAATTCATTCATTCATCAGTATTCAGCATTGGTCTCGAGCAAGCAGACGTAGAAAATCATTATCATTATTTTTTGTTATGTGTAAGTGTAAGTTCTTCAATATAAGTTGTTACGTTTACGGATGAGTTTTAATCAAATCAAACGGTCCTTCGAGCAAAACCAAAATTACACAATTACAACGAAAATCAGCAGCAGCAAATTCAAAACATTGGTCACTTCGAGCCGGATTGGAACTTATCTCCACGATAAGAAATCCAGCGTCTTTTATCAACAGGCCACCAGAGAAGATCAAATAGTGGTTATACATCAACGACGAACAACGTCAGCATCAAAACCAAACAGCACAGAGGGAGAAAAGGATATAAGTAGTAAGTCCCGTTTCCCTTTTGCTTTCATTTTTCAATATCATTATCATTAATTTATTAGCACGTATCGCTTCGTCTGTGTCAGCGCAGTTATTAATTCATTTTATTAATATTATTTAACAGGGATATTATCCTAACATCATAATAACAAACAAACATTAACATGGCTCAATTATTAACAGAACTTAAGAAAAAACGGACGTCACTAAAAACAAAATTAACTCGTTTTGAAACTATTCTAACTAATTTTGACCCCGAAAGTGATGATATTGAAGAAATTAATGCTAGATTTGAAAAAATTAAAGATATCGATGAGCAATTTGAACAAATTCAATTCGAAATAGATTTAAAGGCAGAAGGAGAAGATCCTAAAGAAGTAGAAATTTTTGAAAATCAATATTTTTCGGTAGTAACAAAACTCAAAAAATTATTAAAACATACATCCTTTTCAGAAGTTAGTACAATCAATAATAATAGTAGTGGTAGTAGTATTAAATCTGTAAAATTACCAGAATTATCATTACCTGTTTTTGATGGAAAATTCTATGAGTGGGTAACTTTTCATGATACATTTAAATCGTTAGTTCACGATAACACTTTATTGAACGACATTGATAAATTTCAATATTTAAAAACATCGGTAAGCGGCGACGCTGCCCAGGTGATTAGAAACTTACCAATTATCGCAGAAAACTATCAAGTAGCATGGCAAAAACTAAAAACACGGTACGAAGATAAGGAAGGTATTATTCTTAAACATGTAAAATGCTTATTCAATTTAAATTCGACTAGTAAAGATTCTTCCCGAGATTTAAGGCACTTAGCGGATCATATATCGAGTCATCTCGAAGCTATTCAACATCTTGACGAATCTAAACTGGAAGACAGATTATTGATTCATTTAATTTCTGGAAAATTTGACCAAACAACAAAAAACGAATGGGAAATGACAATTGCGAACAAACAAGCTCCGTCATTAAACTTTTTACTAGAGTTCTTAGTAAAACGTTCAAAACTATTAGAGAAAACAAAAGACAATAAACATTCAACATCAGACATGAAATCTACCAATCAAAAATCAAATTATAATGTTAACGGTCATAGAAACCCACCAAAACTACAACACAGTAATTTTAAATATCATCATAATTATTTAATCACGCAGCAAAAATCATGCACATTTTGTTCGGGTCATCATGCAATTTACTTTTGTAAATTATTTTTAGATTTACCTATAGATCGACGTATATCAGAACTAAAATCAAAAGGGATATGTCTAAACTGCTTGAGATCTAATCATATTACAAACGATTGTAAGTCGCAAAATTCCTGCAAATTGTGTAACATGAAACACAATACATTAATTCATACAAATCAAACTAGCCAGGAACATAGTCAAAATCAAATTAGCAATAGAGAATCCCTAAGCACCAATTCAGTAGCATGTTGTGCAAACGCTTGTAACACCCATGCATTGCTTGCTACAGCTATCATAGAAATTTTCGACGACACCGGTAAAATGCATTCTTGTAGGATCCTTTTAGATTCGGGTTTACAATCCAATTTTATTACACAAGCCTTATGCAAAAGATTAAATCTAAAACTAACTAAAATTTCAGTACCGGTGACAGGAATAAATCAAGCTGTTACAAATATTGGTCATAGCACATCAGTAACGATTAAATCTCGTTTAAATAATTTTAAAAATACAATTGATTGTTTAGTTCTGCCCAGAATTACTGAAGAATTGCCAAATGAATATTTAAACAAAAATCATTTCAATATTCCGAAAACGATATCATTAGCAGATCCAAATTTATCTCACGCAGGGGTAAAATTTCAGATTTATATTCCGATAACGGAACCACCTTCGTCGGTGCTAACAATCAGTTAAAAAGTTTAAAACAGTTATTTGAATGTGATAAGCAGTGGGGCACAATAGTTACTCATCTAACAAATGAAAATATCAATTGGCATTTTATTCCTCCCAGAAGTCCAAACTTTGGTGGACTTTGGGAAGCTAATGTAAAATCAATAAAAAATCATTTAACACGTCTCACAGCTAATGCACATTTAACATTTGAAATTTTTTACACAGTGCTGACACAGATTGAAGCTGTACTAAATTCTCGCCCTCTGACCCAATTATCAACCGATCCCAATGACTTATCCTATCTTACCCCGGGACATTTTTTAATTGGAGAAAGTTTATTATCCTATCCGCAACCAAGTATAACTCATCTCCCAACAAATAGACTCTCACAATGGCAAAGAGCTGAACAAATTAAACAACATTTTTGGACAAGGTGGAGTAAGGAATACATATCCTTACTTCAACAACGTACTAAATGGAAATCCGACGAACAAGGAGCCGTCCGTATAAACGACTTAGTGGTCATTAAAGAAGAAAACCGTCCACCAATGTGTTGGGCAGTAGGTCGCGTAACAAAACTTTTTCCCGGCAAAGACAACATCACGAGGGTCGCATCAGTGAAAACGGTGAACGGCGAGTTAGTGCGGCCAGTGTCGCGTATAAGTGTGTTTCCTTTAGAACAGAACCAATAAAATCAGTGCGTTTATTATTTATTTAGATTTCATGACAATCTGTATAAACATTAACATTGAACCTTTGTATGAACAGTTTTATTTTGTGTTTTAGTATTTGTATTTATCATTTATATTGTTATTTTCTAGGTATTATTTATCATGTTATTCGCAATAAAATTTGAAACTCGTAGTTTCAAAAGGGGGAGGATGTTGGAATTTATGAACATCATAAAATGCATTTCTTGCAGAATTATTGCGGGCCTCTTTCTAGGTACCCGGGATTTAAGGTTTATGGCCCTCTTCCTGTATACCCGTCGCTCTGGCGTCAGCTGCGAATTCCAGTGTCTCACCCCCATAACAATTTTTGTATAAATAGTAAGGTGTAAGTTTGTAAATTCATTCATTCATCAGTATTCAGCATTGGTCTCGAGCAAGCAGACGTAGAAAATCATTATCATTATTTTTTGTTATGTGTAAGATTAGACTACTGCTCTCAAATAGTTAGGGATGTAGGATGTTCTACTTTTAGGGAAATGCGTAGGTTAGCTCAGGATAGAAAAGAATGGAGGTACGCGTCCAACCAGTCTTCGGACTGAGAACCTTATGATGATGATGATGATGATGATGATGTGTAAGTGTAAGTTCTTCAATATAAGTTGTTACGTTTACGCATGAGTTTTAATCAAATCAAACGGTCCTTCGAGCAAAACCAAAATTACACAATTACAACGAAAATCAGCAGCAGCAAATTCAAAACACGAGATAAAACAGGAAACTGTAAGTATTGAAATATAAATAAATAATAACGAGAAAATATCCAATCTAACATTAGGCTGAAACAAAATCGAAAACCAGGAACAAAAGCCAACTAACAGAGAATCAAACCAACCGAAACTGGCAAGAAAATAGGAAATAAACAGGGTCCTACCTCTAGCGCAAAGTAAACAAACCCGGAACTCAAAAATCGGAATCAAATAGACATAAAAATACAATGCAAGAAGACAAGGAAGAACCCACGAAACTCAAGGTAAGTCAAAACAATAGAGCTGCGATTACACTAGGAAAGTTATTATGAAAATTTCAGAAACAGAAGAGAAGCAAAGTCCGAGCTCCATCTAACAGTATGAAAAGGCAACTGCATGAAGAAAAGGGGGTAAACAAGGGCTAAATGAAAGGAGATAAAGATAGTACCTACTAATCAAGATAATACTTTTAACTTTACTCTAGATAATAAAACTTTTGTAAATGCTATAACTAAAATTAAAGGTGAAAACACAATTGTTGTTTTAATGCCAAATTAAAACGTAACAACCTATCTGCACTGTTATAAAAAAATATATTTTATTAGTTAAGTATAATGTGTAGATGCAGATGCACCTCCCTGAAAGTGATCCTGCCGGCGCCCATGAACATATTGCCTGAGTGAGAAGCACCAATGAGACACCCTGTATAAGATGAAACTTATTTAATTTTGTCAGAAATCATGTACCTACTATATGTTTCTACGCAACGTTCTTTCGAGAGTTGCTTGTTTTGTACACGTAACAACTAAGCGGTAAAAGTGCAACTTCTCATGAGTTCTTGCAGATAAAGTAAAGTAGGTAGGTATTCCACTTTCGGGTTATGGCTATTATTAACTCCCCTACGGTTCGTACTTTCATCCTCGTAAAATAGCCGCCATAACTCGCTCGTACAGTAATATAATGTAATGTAATGTAATGTAATATTTAATATACTATTTACGACAGAAGAAAAAGTGACAATTGTTACTACATATGTCAGAGTTCTCTCGGGCGATTATTTTGCGGCGGAGTTTCCAAATGAACAATGAACAAAGACTTTCTATACTAAATAGAGACACCAAGACCCCGCATGTATTCGGTATATGTACTTTATTTTTAACATAAGTCGTGCCTTTTTCTCTCCCTCTTCTTCTACCTAATTTTGTCGTTTTAACGTGATCTCTCTTTTAACAAAAAGTTAAAATTATTTTTTTGCATGAAATTTAAACGTCAAATCATCTTGTCATTTGAATTCTTAATCTTATTTTGCGTACGCGAGTAAACTTGTCAGTTATCGTTATTCAAGTTTTGCCTAGGAATTTCTGTTACTTAATAATAATTTACTTTAACAGGTAGGTAATTGATTAAAGAAACTACACTTTCATATTTTAAAATATTCCTAGAATATATTAACTGGCCTACTCGATGCTCACTCTCCAAAAAGATTTAATTTTCTCGTATCTGACTTGACAACTAATACTGACAACTCGGAAACTTGTGAAATCAAGGTTACCCATCAGTTATAAAGTCAGATTTGACTTTTTGTCTTAAAATATATGTATATGCAATATTACGTAACGAGCATGGAAAGTGACAAATTTAATACGAGAGGGGAGTTTATAGGAAATACACTTTCCATCGAGTTATGTACACTATTTTTCCCCCACGACCCCTTAAGAAGACAAATTTATTCATAAATCAGTAACTTTATTTTTAAGGATTTGTTGTCTATGTTACCAGATGTCAAAATATCCAAGTAGCCTACTAACTTTACTCTGAGCATAATATTTGAATAATTCCGACCGACTCATGAATGGTTGCTTTGTTCTCTTGCCCGCCAATTCATGAATGCTCAGTTCATGGGTACCTACCTCAAATATTTAGATCTTCCACGGAGTAGCCGTTAAAATGTTCGGCTCCCGTAACTTTTAAGATATTTTTGTGGTAAAAAATTATTTGATTTAAAAAGAGATGCGACAGGATATTTATTCAGTAAACGTCAAAATCTCAAAGCTGCCTACACAAACTGAATTAACCTGTGCGATTTTCAAATATTACAGCACAGTGTTGCGAGTTTACCTCACGGGCAACGCAATGGGGAAAACCCGCAAATTTTGAAAATGATCCTATTGAATAGTTTACTATCCAAAACAAATTCCGCAACATTCGTTTTTTACATTTGATACTTATTTTCGTCATAATTAAATAGTAAACGTGCATCACGCTTGAAACACAATATTTGAATGACGCTGTGACGTACGGGGCCTACAGATTAGGTAGGGATTTTCACATGCGCAAATCGATCCGTTAATACCCTGAGCGCCCGCTCATTCATTGACTCCTCCCCATTTTATCCAGGGAGGCGCGTTATATCATGGCGCAACGGATAGGCCTCCTACGTCACAGAAAGCGCGCGCTTTAGCCCTCCCGGTTATGCTGCTTTTGTAGTTCCATGTTTTTCTTTTAGCACGGTGCATAATCAAAATTTTTACGTGGTATGGGATACGTATTCTATTGCTGCTCGATATTACAGTACTAAAAGTTATAAATTCAATTAAGCGGGTCTTCCCCATTGTCAAGTGTCCGGCCTACTATGCTGCAGAGCTGGGTACGGATACAAATTGAAAGTATTCGAATACCGGATACTGGATACACCTGCTGCTTTCGGATACCGGATACTGGATACGGATACTTCTATGGTAAAAATGTATCCCAATACTTGTATCCGAATACTATTTTCCGGATACCGGATACGGATACATCAGAATAGTTTGAGTAAAAGAAAAATTAAAGGAAACCCTGTATTACCTATGTATTTCAAAATAGAAAATAAACATTTTACAGTTTCAAAATAACAATAGAAAGAAAACCAAATAATAGGTACACAACGAAAAACAAACAAAACAAAGACACCCATGCGATCTCCGGATCACCGCCTGTGCAAATCAGAATCAGCTGACTGTGTAATCGCCGTCATCGGCCGCCGCCACTATTACCAGCTACAGCTATTACCGAAATCAAAAAAGTCCGGTCAGATGTCAGAATATGGTTTTACTATCTATCCACTCAACATTAAGTTCGCGTTATTAATTGTATCCGTAAGTTTTTGAAAGTATCCGGATACTTTTTGTATCCGAGCCCTCTAAATTGTATTCGAATACTGGATACTCGTCAAGATTTGTGACGGATACGGATAAAGGATACTTTTTCTCGGAAGTATTCGAATACACGCCCTGGATACAGAAAATGTATCCGAATACTGTATCCATATGCCTAAATACTCGGATACGACCCAGCTCTGCTATGCTGTAGGTATACAACGTGCCGTTTTCCTAGGGGGTCGTGGGAAAAATCCATTTTTGTGTGCTTCAAACTAGGGCGGAAAATATTTTCTTGTCGCACGCATGTTTTCAGCGGCATTAAAGTGTATCTTATCTTGGTAGGTATCTATAGAAATAGAACGTCTTTGAATGGAAGTAGAAGATACGTATTATTTGCTTATGTTAGTGGACATAGCCTATAACTAACTTCAATAAATTTTAAAATGAGCTAAAATCATAAATATCTAATTATTTTCTTTTCTATTTAGAAACTTTTCACTTGTACATTTGAAAAACTATGGGAGTGTCTAAAAATGATGTGAATTCAGTTAAATATCATTTTGAAATTTGCAGCAGAAAAACTATATTATCACGAGATTAAAAATTTATACTATGTAATGTTAATAAAATGCCTGTATATTACTTTGCTTCATGCCCACATAATTTTGAAGTTTTAAAATAAAACGTTCATATAGAGGTAAAAGTACCTACATTCAAAAATTCAAATTAGACACGCATATTTTGATAAGAATAATTCAATGAAACATGAAAACCACTAAATCTAGCATGTAAATACATACCGACTTACTTCCAAGAACAAAAAAATACCTATCAATTTTTAAAAGCCCTGGGAAATATTCACGGCATCGGCAGTGGAAATTTCCACCACGCAAATGCCCTAAATAAAATCGGTAAGTAGGCACTGGAAATTATGCATTAACTCCAGCCTGAGATTAAATTTCACTAGTTCGCGAAGTGACAGTGAAATAAAGAAGGTTTAGGTATTTGATTCGTTTCATTCACAAAAAATAAGTTACTCACCCATTTCCAAATGCTTCAAAAGCAGTTTTCCCGCAAATTAACAATCTTAGCAAATAAACAAGATAGGTTATCAGCACTACACAGTGCTCTGTTCATACATATTATGACGGCGTAACTACAGAGCTCTATAATCATTCACCACTGTATCATGTTCTCTATTTATTTTTCCTGCCATCTATATTTGAGTTGCAACCATTCCGGATCCCTATTTCTCTTGCGTGCTATTAAACCGCGTCCAGATATGAGCACCGAACGTGTAATGTAACGTGTAATGTAACGAGTAACGTAACATGCACATTTCGAACGGACCGCGAGCGCGAACATTTATTTGCTGCGAATATACCTACGAATGCCTTTGTGTTCGCGGCAAAAACCGACAACCGATGGATTGGTGCGAGCCCCGAATTGATGTTACGCAACGTGCTCGCGAACCGCTCGCGAGCACGTCCACACCTAGCGAATTTTTGCTGACATGTTACATTACACGTTACATTCACGTTCGGTGCTCATATCTGGACGTGCCTTTAGTGTCGCCGCAACATGTGTCGTTCCAAAGACTTGGAGAATGGACCCAGCTGATTTTGTTGTGAAGCCTACACGGTCGTGGACCAGCGGGTCGCGGCCATGGGAACGTTCCGCGATATTCTGTTTCCGCGGCAGCACCTGTTTACTACACAACTGGTCGGCTGCTTTGTTTTGCCTTTTCCACAAACAAACGCTTAGACTGTGAGTGTCCCGGCTGCTTCAGTCGTAAATGTAAATAGCTAAGTCCCCTCTGCAAGGCTTTGGTTTAAATCGTCCATGTCCATAAAGAAGTCGTTAACAACACTAATTTGTAACACTTTCTCTTCCATTTTACACTTTTTAAATACATATAAATAAATTCTTAACCCACCTATTAAATAAAGATTAAACAATAAATAACCCGGAGAAATAAACAACTTAACCTCGAATCCTGTGCAGCAAACGTCAAAATTGGTCTCGTCTGCACCAGACACACTTTCTTTTCTAATAATTTCTGTGCTCAGTTTTAAAATGTTTCTGAAATGAAGTTGTATTTTAAGTTGTTTTTGAAAACGTAATGGGGGACATAAGTGGCGCGTCACAAACGTCAGATTTTCATTCCAATATTCCAAACAAAACAAAGCCACGTGCTTTCTTACGTTTTAACCTAACCTCTGAAATATAATTATAGTTGTTTTCAAGTTTTTGCACGTAAGCCCAACACACAAATTGAAAAAAAACTGTTTTCACTGCAAAACGTCTATAATTATATTGCAAAAACTAGTTTAAGACGTTGTAAATAATATCGATAAACGTCAAATGGCACGTGCTTTTGTTTTGTTTGGAATGAAAATCTGACGTATGACGGAGGCACTTATGTCCCCTATAGCTGGAAAGAATGGTCGATATGTCACTTGCAGAATTTCTGTCAAGAAATGCATTTATGCCGATCCTACGCAGTATAACATAGCAACTGTACAGTCATCGCTGATTTTATACTTACGGCAACGGGTGTATTTTCTTAATATACTATTTTCGTAACTGCTTTTTGCACCACATCTTCATGCCTCAGTGGTCGATGTGTCTGCCTCTCAAGCCACAACGTTGAGGGTTCGCACCTCGCAGTAGCTGTTTTTTGTTATGATGATTTCTCTTTTTTCTTTTGACCAAAAAATCTGTTCTGGTCCAAAAGGACAGCTAGGGGATCACCATCAGGCGAGACAGACATCCACTAGTTTGTTGACTTTTACTGTTATTGATTTACTGTTGTTTCGCGGCAGAAATACACCAATCAGGGAACGTTGCATTAGCTCTAATGTTATACCGCATAGGATCGGCATAAATGCTCAAGAAATGCACTGAATCTGAATAATCAGTGTTAAAATCTATGACCCATGATAAGAATTTTGAAGTAGGATAGAGCGCGAACTAATAACATAACCTAAATAATGGACTCTATTTGCATTTTTGCACTTTAGAAAACAGAAAACACCGCGAAACTAGAACTTTTGGAGATTCTGTTATTTTTTTTATTTATCAGTATTAGTGATGGGTCGCACCTGTGTGTATCGTACAAAATGTACGGCACACTTCACTGTGCTGTGCATGTACGCCACTTTTATTTTGTACTGGCAGTACATTGAATAAGACAGGCGCAGTGCACAGCGTAGCGTAGCGCGGTTCGCCGTATCACCTTTACAGATTGGAATTTCGTACTTCGGGCACCCGTCCATAAAGTACAATTCTCAATCTCAATGAATGGTAAATTATACTGGAAATATTTTAAACCAAAACTTAAATTTGCAGGTGTACCTAACTTCTTACCCTAAAGGACCGCATGTCATATAAATCTTTAGACCCAAGCGATAAAAAATAAAAATAAGAAACATGTACATGTTGTGTTCGTGTTGATTGTCATTTGCATTTTGCTGCACAAGCGCACCAGCTTGACAGAAACGCACAACTCATAGTACCTTACTTACTACTACAAACATTACATAGTACAATTGTACGGCTCGCACTGTACGACACACTTTGGTGTGCTGTACTGTGTGTACTAGCACTCTGAATTGTATCGGTGCGACCCATCACTAATCAGTATATCTGAGCGAAGGTACCGATACCTTAGAGCATCGAAACAAAAATATCGATATTTCGATACCTACGATACCCTTAAAAATATCGATACTTCAAAAAGTATCGAAGTATCGTTTCGTATGCATCCCAAAATAGATATAAATATACTTGTATGCATCCCTATCCCTACTAACATTTAAACATCATTGCTAACACTGTTCACTGGCAGTGGTCTTTAACAAGACTCTAGTCGCAGCGGCGGATGGCGGACGATGCATCAGCGTACAGGTGCATCGAAAGCGAGGGACTTCTAAACAAGGAAGACTTATATATCAACAATAAAAATCAAATGACTGAAAATGTCTCTGGCGTTGATGGCGATGACCCTTCTGACCTTTTGGACCTGACCTATTTTTTGTTCATAAAAAGAAGCTGAATCAGTAGAACAAAACAAACCACCGCGGTGAGACACGAACCCCTACACTTGCACTTCCGTTGATGACACATTAACCAAATGAGCCACGAAGGTGTTGCCGATCGCATAGTATTTAAGCAGCCGCTTTCTTGATTTTGCTTCTATGCCGTGATCCGGTGCGCCGTCCGCCAGTATGCCCCGCTACGGCTAGAGTCTTCTTGGTATTTATACTTTATTCTGTGGTTCTGTTCATGTTCTGTGGTTGTGGTTCAGTGCTCAGTGGTTGTGTGGTTGAGGTTTGTTCTTAATTTGTAGGTTGAACTGGGAAAGTTTCGAGTTTTATTTAAATAGTTGATTCAAAAAACTGCAACAGGAATAAAAATGCCAGCTTTGGAAGTCAATAATCAAGAAACTAATCAAGAACCTGGTCCAATTAACCCAGTTGTGGGAATTATTTATCCTCCTCCTGAGGTGAGAAGTATCCTTTAATTATGACTTTGTACAAGGTAATTTTTACAAACAGGAATACATATTTTATTTTCCTGACAAATACTTTAAGATATCGTCGATAAGACCGCCAGTTTTGTCGCCAGAAATGGTCCCGAGTTTGAAGCGCGCATTCGACAAAACGAACTTGGAAATCCGAAGTTTAACTTTTTGAACACTGGTGATCCTTATCATGCATATTATCAACACAAAGTTAATGATTTTCGTGAAGGAAAAAGTGAGTAAACAACCAGCTTTTCTATGGTATGTTGTAGAGTGCATCTTTTACGCTAAAACACCGAAATAACAACTACAATGTATTGTAGTCGCTTTCAAATTGCCAATAATTGAAGTTCGAATGCTCAGAATCATGCTCAGAATTATCATTGATCATTCAGATTCTAGTTTGGTACATAGGACCTAATTAGATCTACGATCAGCTTCCACAATACGTATGTACATATACGTTTTTTACAATCTGCCAATTTTAATGGTATTCCAACTTTTATTCTTTTGCCTGGAATGTGCAAGCTATTTACTCAGGTGATCTGGCCTGACTTGACCTGAAGTTATACTCATTATCAATGGATTTATTATAATATTAGTAGGCACTCACAGCTTGTTTCTAACTTAAATTTTATTATATTTTAAAATATGTTCGCTCTCATTTTCATTGGTTTTCATATCTGATCTATATGTAGGGATGCAACATTTAGCTATTTTTCGTAAACATTTAAATGCTTATATTTAACGTTTTAATGGCGTTTAAACGCACACCCTACACGTAACTTACCAATATTGCAATATTGTTTTGAAACTTGAACGCGGCGAAAGTTCTCAAAGGGGTGCAAACAATAAGTTTGAAAAGTACACGACGGTTTTGCAATATTTAAGTGACCGCGTCACTTTTGCTCTTATGCGGTGCTCTCCTAGCACTAACCGCTTCTTTGTTTTCTGAAATTTAATGATATCTAAATTTTATTTACATTTCGTTTAAACGTTCCTCTAAACGGGTAGTGTCCACATGGGAGGTTAAACGTTTAAACGTTGTATCCCTATCTATATGTCTGCAGCTTCTAGTGTCCATTATACTCCCAAAATGTTTTGCTTCTACCATGTCATGGTCTATTTGGCTACTTGTTCTTCCATCAGGACTCCTCCATGTACCTTTATGTATTATTTTGTGTTTCAAGAAAGTTGTTGCATTAATTCTTAGATCCTTTTCAGCCGCAAAGTTTAATAACCGTAGTCAATTTTCATTTGTCGTAATATGCAAGGAACATAAATATTACATTTTTTCATGTTTTGTCATGAGTCCGCAACCAGGGGCACGGATGGTGCAAGCAAAAGAGGCTTATATTTGAAAGTGGCCACAACAAATTGTAGCCTTTACTTTTTGCACTGTGACAGTAACACATTTCAATATGCAGTCAGTATCATAAAGTTTGCAAAATATGGAAAACTAATTTATTATTAAGATTTTGAAGAGAACTATTTTGGCAATCGTTTAGGCATCTCCGAAAACCTAGAAAATGGTTTTAACATTTGTCATACGATTACTGGTTAGTTTATACAAGTGTCCCAAAATCACTTAACAAGCTGTTTTCAATGGTGACTTTTTCAAAATATCCCAAGACAAAAATCCTAATGCAAAAGAATCTAAATTATAATGATTCTCAGAAGATATGCTCTTGAAGTTCAACATAAAGGTTGCTTGTCCCAGGCGAATAATTTAATAACTTTATAAATAGGTTCCCAGTGATGCTAACATGCGATTATTTAATTGATGTATAAAATATGTAAAACGTGTCTCAAAACATAACACATCTATAACATGCATCTGCCAAATATACATTTTATACGTGTACACTAGAGGTGGAGATAGAAATAAAAAATATAGGTAGGCACAGACTAGACTACTGTTCGCAAATATGTAAAGTCTGAATCATATTACTTGACACATGATTGAAATAATTTACGCATTTTGTTATTTTGATGTCTCTCTCGCACGCAACCAGTTGATAATTATTAACGTAAGATGAAATAATCAAGCTTTTTCCATTGTAACTCTTTATTTCACTCATTCTCATTTTTAATGTTGGGTAACAGTAGCATTGTTTGTTATTCAGTGTTGGTCTAGTTCAGAACAGACGCTGCAGTGTAGTAAGGGCAAGCAGTGTAGTCTAAAAATTTACACTGTCACTAAACATGCCGGTGTAGTTTGATGCCAGTTTGACGTTATGTTGACGTTTTTAAACCCCTCCACCAACCAAATCTCGCTTTACGGCTTTACACTCATTACACCTCCTCTCGACCAGGTGTAGTTAGTGCAGCCGGGAGTACACTGCACTGTTATACTAAACAACTTACACAAGTTGCACTTAAGGTATGACAAACAGTTTTATGCAGGAAAGTGCAGTTTAGGTTGCACCAGTGGTGGATAACAAACAAAGCTACTGTATTTGTACGTCTCTGCTTATTTCGTACTAATTAGTTAGTCCCAAAAAAATTATCATGGAAACAGTGGCGAAACTTCAAATTTTAGCCCCCTCCCCCACAAATAGTCGTTGGCACTGAATAATTTTAATGGTGCAATAAATTTAATTTTTTCTTAGTATCTACATTATTGTTAATTGTTATTTTCTATTTCGCTGCCTAACTTAAATAAACATTATATGTATCATTTAACAGGCCGATCATATTTTGTACTGCATAAGTATTTTATAGAACTACTTGTCCCATGATTTCTAACGGACCCATTTTGATTTAATGGCTGCACACGCGTTACTGCCCATTTATTCATTTTACTGCCTAATTGAATTTTCACGCATTCAAATATTTATTGAGTTACTCATTTGAAGATATGTTACTTCTTGTTTCCACATTTTTTACTGCTCATATTTTACCGCCCAATCTGTTATTGAACATACAATTTGTATTTTCACACTGACCAAAACTGTAATATAGTACCGCCCCTTTAAATAATAGCCTTTAGTAAATAGAAATTGAAGATCCATCTTATGAAGAAATAGAAATAATATCAAAAATGAAAAATTGTAAAACACCAGGCAGTGAAGATATAATCGGAGAGTTACTAAAATATGGGGGCAAAGAAGTACATGGAAGAATATACAGTTTAATATAAACTTGAGTGCACAGAACTGGACCGAGGTAAATAATGAAATTGACGCCAATCAAAAATTTAACATCTTTCTGAATATCTTTGTCTCCTGCTTCAATAAGTGCGTGCCGACAAAGACTATTAGATATAAACAAAAATTCTACCCTCAATCAGCAGAATTCGGGAAACTCTTGGACTCCTCGAAGATTCTTACAGGAGATAAAGAAATACTCGTCATAACCAAACATTATAAGAAATTTTATCTACAACAATGTGAATCTGAGAAACAGAGAATCAACTTAAAACGAATACAAAATAGCACTAATAAAGAAAAAACTATATGGACTATAATTAAAAATGAAACTGGCAAAAGGAAATCAGTTCCACAAGTCCCTCTGCAACTGAATTTAATGAATTTTTCAGCAATATCACCGATGCCATTAAGGCCAAGATACCAAGTCCTACTGTGAAGTATGACAAACTACTAAACAAAGTTTCAGTGAATGGTAAGTCTATATTTTTCCATCCAGTAACAGAGCATGACATCATATCACACATAAACAAAATGAATAATACACAAACGAATGATATCTTCGCTGTAAGTGCATTTTTGGTTAAGGCTGTGAAATATGCTATTGCCTCACCATTAACACACATTATAAATTGTTGCATCCAGAATGGTATCTTTCCAGAGAAAATGGAAGTGGCACGAATACGTCCAATTTTTAAAAAGAGTGACGCAAATGATTTAAACAATTACCGTCCTATCGCCATTCCTCCAATTTTCTCTAAAATTTTCCAATCAATAATAGCTGAACAACTTATAAGCTTCATGCAATCAACAACTACCTCAACAACAACCAGTTTGGATTTCTTCGCGGGAAGAATACATCCCAAGCATGTATGTCACTAATTAAGTACATTAGTCGAGCATTTGAGGTTCATCTCATATGCGCAGCCCAATAGGGAGGTTCGGAGAAAAATAAGATATCTATTTTTGGCATGAAAATGACAGAAAATTGTTATTGTAATTGATTTATGGCGAAATTTTTTTTCTAAAAAATTTTTTTGCGGCGTAATAAAAGAAATTAGCTTATCACGTCCACATGCTAGTTCACTTTGTTATTGGTTTGACGTCAGAGATTCGTGAGACGCTCCTCCCACTTTTCTTGAAGTGCCCGTGAAGCGGTACCTATCTCATAACATACTTATTGGGACTATTTCGAGCGTGAATTTTTAAAGTAAGGTGTCAAGGAAACATAAAACAAAGACAACATAATCGATATAATGATGCAACAAGGGTATCAAAAGTCCGATTCACATAATTTGCCATATTTATGTAGTAGGTAGGTAAATGTCCCGGTAAATGTGGAAATGGTGTGTGATTCTTGCATCTAACCCCAATTTCATTCAACCTCAAAACAGTAGTGTAAAGGCAGACCGGTATAAGTAAAACAAAGTCAACAATTTATTAACTGTACATGCCTTTTATAATTCAGTATAAATAGGTATGTATGTAGATTGTAGATACCTGCTTACTTCTGTTTGTAAAATAGGTACCTACCTATATTCTCTAATACAATACAATACATACCTACTCATTTATGTAGGTATTGAGATGGTTTGGTGTGCGCTTAGCCCGGGCCTGTGTAGTGGGGGTTGTGTTCTTAAGTTAATCTAGTGAAAAGTGAGTCAGTCGGCTGCCCGCAGTGTAATAAATAGGGTAGCTGTCGTTGCGATATTGTAATGAATGTCCGATAATACATGTTATAGGGTTCAACATTGTTTTTAGTTTAGCAGTAAATAATATTGTTCGCAAGTGCCGGTGTACCTATATTCTTAATACACTGTATGTCAGCAATCTCTGTTCTTTTTTGGACCCTGCTAAGACGACCCTGGGAAAGAAGGAGAACCATTGCATTTTGGCGCCCAACTAGTAGCTAAAGGGAGCAGGTTTGTTCTACAGATCCAGAGATCCCAGGTACTAAGCCTTGATTTATATTTATCAAAAACGGGAATCTATATTGTTTGCACCGTTCGATTTGGAAGGGTGTTATTCCTATTCGGGGTATTCGTGTTCCTGCTCGCTGTCGCTGTATAAGCGCTTAGCAACACGTCCTGCAAAGGCGATTGGAGGAGCAAAAAGCACGGCAGATTCGACGAGTTGAGACCTTGAGGGTCGCGGTGATCTCATCTTCATTCTTCACTGCGCCGGTGGGTTGCAGTTGGAAGAACTCTTGTTCCTTGGAAACTAAAGTTCAGGACCGGAGTGGGCGGCGTTCGAACCTTTAACGGGTTTATCTTTTATGTTTATATTGTTATGCATTAGGTATAGTTTTGCTTATAACTTGAGTTGATATTTAGGCACGTGAGTAGTATCACTTGTTTTTGAAATACTTTGTTTGAAAGAAAATGAGTAGTAAAGGTAGAAATAAGAAAAGCAAACGGGATCCGATTGAATCCGACTCGGAAGTGACTATAAGCGAGTTACGAACTCAAATGAGTTTTCAAAAAACCCTCCAGGAACTCACAGCAGGCATGGCTGAGCTGCGGAGTTGTGTATCGGGCTTAGCGGCGAACGTTCGGGATATTGAGGCTAGAGCTCGAAACGCCGAACGTAATTTAGATTTTCCGTATTCCGATGGGGGTGCCGTAGGGGAATCAAGTGTATCTGAACCCGCACCGGCGCGTTATAGTAATATAGTTCCGGATCGGGGGTATATTTCCAACTGGAAGGAACTGGGGGGTGGTGCCTTAACATTTTACCCCAACTCAAGAACCCACCCTATGGCATTTCTAAAAAAACTTAAAAATCTCTTAAATGATGCAGGTGTGCCGGAGTCGGCGAAAGTTCATCTGGCTTTATCTTGTTTGCGGGGGTCTGCCTCTGACTGGGCCTTAATAAAGGAGGACTCCTTTGTTGATTTTGAAGATTTTGAAAGGGGGTTTCAATCTAAATTCTGGGGGGTAGATCGGGAGCGTGATCTTTACTTAGAATTATGCTATGGTAGGTTTGAATTTGGCAGTAGGGCTGAATACTTTCTTAATTTATTCAGCGAGGCCGGGTTTTTGTCAAAAAAAATCCCAACTGATAAATTAACTGATATGCTGACTAAGCACTTTCCGCCGGAAGTTCAGAGGGGTATTATAACGAGTGGCCTTGTTGCCGTTGACGAGGTTGAGGAATATTTGAGAAAAATCGACGATACCTACAAAAGGGAGGAATCCAGCAAGGGTTCGCGCGAAAACTCTCGTCGATCCAACGTAAATCAAGCTTCTTCTAACGCTCCTATCGTTAGGAACCCAAACAACCAACCGGGTTACAACAATAATAATAATAATGACGTTCGTCGAGACATTAACCGCATAACATTTTTTAACAGAGACGAGTCGGAGCTTCTTACTGATTCGGACAGTGAACCGGAAGAGAACGAAAGGGTATCGCCAGCGATCAGTGCTCAGATAGGTTCAGAAAATTTTGAAATTCTGTTGGACAGCGGGTCAGATGTGTGTGCTGTGTCTGAAAAATTCCAGGAGCGCTTGAAAGAAAGTTTGTCTAATTTGCCGACTTTACCGGTGACAAATGTTACCATTACCGTGGCGATAGGGGGGAAAACGCAACGGGTAAAAACACAAATTTATTTGCCGATTAGGGTATCAGGCGTTGAAATGGACGTATCATGCTTGGTGGTACCAAATCTAAACTGCAATATTTTGTTGGGATCTAACTGGATGTCTCAGTATAAAACTACTCTCGATTTTGAAAAATCCATGCTTGTTTTCCGCCATGACAATAGCGTGTATGAAACTAAAATTGATTTTAAAATAAATGATGGTAGCCTTCGTATCAATTTGTGTAAAAGCAAGGGGGATGAACCGGCAAGTTCGAGGGGCATTTTGCAAACGACGCTGGGGGGTGCGGCTAGCGACCATGTGGTAAAACATGCATATACTGAGTCTGATCTGCAGCGGGCGGCAGATGGCGCTTTTTTGGACGAAATTAATAAAAATCGGTTGTCTGATGTTTTAAGGAAACATTTCGCGCTTTTTTCAGAATGTCCCGGGCGCGCTAACAATTATTGTCACGAAATTGAACTAAATAATTATGAGGCTTTTAATGCACCATTATATCCCATTCCCTTTGTCTATAAATGCGAGGTGGAGGCACAAATCTCTGAAATGTTGGAGTGGGGCGTAATTAAGAGGCAAAAGACCGAATATATTTCTCCGCTTGTGTGCGTAACCAAAAAGGATAAAAGCACTCGAGTATGCTTGGATGCACGTTTGCTGAATGGGAGGATGGTGAAAGATTTTGTGAATCCGCCGAATCCCCACGATTTGTTACTAAATTTTAAAAGGGGGCAGATCTTGAGTACCATCGATTTGACGGCTGCTTATTGGCAGATTCCTATTAAGGAAGATCATACTAAGTATGTCGGGTTTTTATATGCCGGGGAGACTTATACGTTTAACAGGTTGCCGTTCGGTCTTTGCACATCCATGGCAAGTCTTATACGGTGCTTGAATAAAGTGCTGGGCGCGGAGTTCAGCGAATTTACGTACGTTTATGTAGACGATTTACTCGTTTACTCCGATGATATTACATCACATTTACATCACCTTGGCATGATTTTTGAAAGGTTGCGATCTGCGGGTTTGACTGTGAAATTGAGAAAATCGCAGTTTTTTCGAAGGGAATTGGTATTCTTGGGCCACGTGATTTCTGATAAGGGGGTGTCTATTGATCCAAAAAGGGTTGCAAGTATTAACAATTTTCCGACCCCCAGGAACCTTAGAGAGCTCCGTGGATTCCTCGGACTCGTAAATTATGAACAACGGTTTTGCCAGAAATATGCCGACTTAACTGTACCGTTATTAAAACTTTTGAGGAAGGGTGAGATGTGGAAATGGGGCGATGAGCAAAAGGACGCTTTTCAAGCTATCAAGGAGGCATATTTGCAAGTGTGTTTGGTCGCGCATCCAAACATGAGTAGAACGTTCTATATCCAGTGTGATAGTTCCGATTTCGCAATGGCCGGAACTTTGTTCCAGTATTCTGATCAGGGCGATCAGCAAGTTATCGCTTATACGAGCGCCACGTTTAAGGGCAGTCAGCTCTCGTACACTGTTACCGAAAAAGAGGCTATGGCCATTGTACACTGCTTGAGACAGTGGCGTACCCTAGTTTTGGGGCGGGATTTAGTTGTAATTTCAGATCATAAAAGTTTGAATTTCTTATTGACTTGCAAACTGAGAAGCGCTCGGCTTTCACGATGGATAATGTTTTTACAGGAGTTCAATTTTTGCGTTGTTAGTGTTAAGGGCTCGGAAAATGTTACTGCCGATATTCTTTCGCGGTACCCGCCTAAGGAACCTTCAGTTACGCATCCTGTTTATTCCGGCGATCCTAACATCTCGTTAGTAAAGCTAACTGGAGATTTTTCTCAGTTAAAGAAAAATTTTAAGAATATGAGGGGCGATCAGTTACGTGAAAAATGGATTAGCGACAAGATTGAATTTTTGGAAACTTTGGAAAGGTACCCGATAGTTCTGACCGCACGGGAATTTGCGGTACAAAAATGGTATTTAATCCACGAGGGCCTTTTATTTAGAAGGGGTGATAGTCGATGTCCGGGATACAAGCTCTGTGTGCCGGTTAATCAAGTCTCGGATTTTGTGCGGGTGAAGCATGAGGGCTTAGGGCATTTTGGGAAAGCTAAAACCTACCTTCATTTGAAACAGTCGTTTTTCTGGCCTCGTATGCAGAAGCATATACGTCAAATTGTTGCTGGTTGTGACATATGCCAGAAAGCCAAGAGTGGCAAAAGTAGTCAAGGGTCTTATAACGCGATTTTACCAGATCACCCGGGCGAGTTAGTTTGCCTTGATCTGATCGGTCCTTTACCGGAAGGTCGCGGGAAAGTTACACAGTTGTTAGTAATTGTGGACGCATTTTCAAAATTTGTGAAACTCTATGCGCTTCGTCGGGCGACCACTCGCGCGATTTTAAATAGAATTTTAAATTTTTACATTCCCGAGGTGCAAAAACCCGAATGCTTATTGAGCGATAACGGGACTCAATTTAGTAGTCCCACATGGAAAAGGGAACTAGAGCAAAGAGGAATTAAGGCCAAATACACTTCGGTATATTTTCCGCAGGGCAATATCACTGAAAGGTATAATAAGGAAGTGGGGCGATTGCTGAGAACCTATTGTTACGAGCGGCATACCCAGTGGCCAAATATACTGCAGTTTGCCGAAGATTGCTTAAACGCTATTGTCAATCTCGATACCGGTTTTACAGCGTTGTATCTTCAGAAGGGGGCGGTCCCGGCAAACCCTCTCGAAAGATATATCAGTTATCCCTGTGATTCTTCTGCGCCTATTCCGCGGGAAAGAGTTTGGGAACTAGCGCGAATTCAGATGCTTAGCAAGGCTGAGAAGCGCGCCGAAAAAATAAATGCCAAAATCAACCCTACCATCTTCGAAAGCGGCGAGCAAGTCCTTGTTAGGACACACTATCAATCCGCGGCGCAAGATAAGACCATAAAGAAATTCTTCTTGCTTTTTGAAGGGCCTTTTTGTGTAAGTAAACAGACTGGTCCTAACTCATATGTTGTAAGGGACGAGAATGGGAGGGAATCGCGACAAAACGTAATTAATTTACGAAAATATGAAACACCCCCAGCCTCTCTGTCCTAATGTTTGCTGTGAGCGATTTTTCTATATTTACTATTAATTTTGGGAGTTTTCTCGGGAGTTTTCTTATTTTTACTTTAACTTAAATACATATTGTATTTAGCATTTAAGTTGGGGGGTGATGAGATGGTTTGGTGTGCGCTTAGCCCGGGCCTGTGTAGTGGGGGTTGTGTTCTTAAGTTAATCTAGTGAAAAGTGAGTCAGTCGGCTGCCCGCAGTGTAATAAATAGGGTAGCTGTCGTTGCGATATTGTAATGAATGTCCGATAATACATGTTATAGGGTTCAACATTGTTTTTAGTTTAGCAGTAAATAATATTGTTCGCAAGTGCCGGTGTACCTATATTCTTAATACACTGTATGTCAGCAATCTCTGTTCTTTTTTGGACCCTGCTAAGACGACCCTGGGAAAGAAGGAGAACCATTGCAGTATGTATACCTAAGTGATTGACAAGTTATCAAGTTAACAGTTTTATAACGGATTGGACATTTTTTAAAAAAACGGGAACAAATACAACTCACGCGAATCAAAAAATTACGCTACGTAGGTACTAGGTACTTGTTTAACAAAAAGAAACAACTGCTATATTCTGGAACGGTTAATGTAGAAACTCGGAAGAGACTCTTAAAGACGCATGCATGGAGTACGAAATTATACCTATGGGTGCGAAACTTGGACAATGGGAGAAGCGGATTGAAAAAGAGTAGAAGCGTTTGAAATGTGATGCTACAGACGGGTGTTGAAGATACCGTGGATAATCAAGTTAGCAATTAGGAGGAATTAGAAAGAGTTGGGGAAAAGAGAAAAGTATGGAAGACAATAAAGAATAGGGGATAGGATCGTAGGATGGTAGGACACCTTCTGAGACACAAAGGAATAGTTCGCGACATACTAGAGTCAGAGATAGGAATAAAGAGGTAGAGGTTGGAGCAGATTAGACTACTGCTCTCAAATAGTTGGGGATGTAGAATGTTCTACTTTTACGGAAATGCGTAGGCTAGCTCAGGGAAAGGATGGAGGTACGTGTCCTACCAGTCTTCAAAAGAGAACTTTATGATGACGTACTATTTAATTATTATTGTAAAATAGTTAATAAAATTTCCTTTTTTAGTTCAGGGAGGGAACGCTACGGCGATTCAGTATTTGGCTCCGTCATGCTCCTAGCATCCTGTTTCAAATTATGCTAACCGTAACACGTTACCAAGTACCAAGGGGTCCCAGAAAACTGTCGATAAATTACATTATGTTCGATTTTATTTAGAGTGGCTGCAATGGGGCAGCCGATAATTTTATAAACTTTTGCAATGATAAACTAACTCGCAAAAATATCGATAATGCTGACCGATTTTCCTTCTGGCTCCAACGAACCACTTTTTCCGTTTTATTGGTGTGCTGTACGATGTATTAGTCTGGGTACAAAACAGAAAACACCAGTTAGAACCAGTTAATAATATTTAACAATTTAACTACAC
The DNA here is from genome assembly GCA_963966045.1 of Xestobium rufovillosum. NCBI lineage: Eukaryota > Metazoa > Arthropoda > Insecta > Coleoptera > Ptinidae > Xestobium > Xestobium rufovillosum. The sequence goes on along the minus strand of OZ014494.1, from coordinate 37,926,085 downwards.
ATGCATATGCATAATACTTGGGATTGCTGCGCGCTGAAGCTGGGACTTGTACGTTATACTAAGTTCTGACGTCACGCGACCTACTCTCGCTGCAAGGTACGATTTCTAGCCTCGTACCGACGGAAAACTTTGCAACGGCTTCACAGGCGAAGGAATTTTTTTTTAACAAAAATTAACAACATAACTGCCTTCAGTATAATAAACTCTATCAATTTTAATGAAATTTGAAAATTACCGAACCTGCCTATTCTGTGACCTTTCAAAGGCGTTTGACTGTGTATCACATGAAATACTTCTTGAAAAGCTACAATACTATGGTGCAAGAGGCATCACTTTTGATTTAATATATTCCTATTTGAAAGATAGAATTCAAAGGGTTACATGCGAAGGATCTAGCAGCACTGAAGTACTTCTTAGAAGACGGGTTCCACAGTTACAGAAGCTAACAAGAACGCAGCCAAGTGGTTTGCTGCCAACGAACTCTGCTTGAATGCAGATAAAACAAAATTAATGTAGTTCACACGATTTCACATCATCACGGAATACTCAAATAACAACAGACACCTACAAATTTCTTGGAATACATATGGACACCAGACTAACTTGGAATGAACACTGCATAGAAACCTCAAAAACGTTGAATCACAGCATTTATGCCATACGTCGTATACGCAAACTCATTGGCACTGAAGCTGCTCTCCTTACATACTACTCTATTTCACTCAATAATTTCTTATGGTACTGAAACTTGGGGTGTCGCTACATATGCTAATAAAATTTTCATTCTACAAAAGAAAGCTGTGCGTGCTGTGGAGGGTGTGGGAAACCGTCATCACTGCAGATCACTTTTCCAGAAATATGGCATATTGACATTTCCTGCCATTCTCATAATTCGCCAGATTATGGACGTATACGAAAACATCAGCAGCTGGCAGCCTTGCAGCCAAGTACAGGGTGACCCAAATTGGGTGCAAATATGGTGTATCTTGGTAAATATTAGTAATAGAGAAAAACTGATAAAGCACTTGCGATCTCTTTTTTTATGTTCAAGTCAATAGTGCAGAGAAACTTTTGAAATTGTTTTTCATTTCCAAGCTATGGACGCAGAAAGCTGTGCGTGCTGTGGAGGGTGTGGGAAACCGTCATCACTGCAGATCACTTTTCCAGAAATATGGCATATTGACATTTCCTGCCATTCTCATAATTCGCCAGATTATGGACGTATACGAAAACATCAGCAGCTGGCAGCCTTGCAGCCAAGTACAGGGTGACCCAAATTGGGTGCAAATATGGTGTATCTTGGTAAATATTAGTAATAGAGAAAAACTGATAAAGCACTTGCGATCTCTTTTTTTATGTTCAAGTCAATAGTGCAGAGAAACTTTTGAAATTGTTTTTCATTTCCAAGCTATGGACGAAAATTGAGTTTTTTGACATTTCGAGGAATGCTTGTATCTCGCTTATTGTAAGAGATAGTGGGATGCAAAGTAGACATCCTTAATGCACTTTTTTGAGTAAAATTCAGTGGCGTAGTCAGATTTTTAATGTCATGAAGGGTTTACGAACTGCTTGCCAAACTTATGTAATTTTAAACGGCGGCCATATTTGATTTTCACGCAGTTGAATGGAGGATTTTTTTCTGATTTCAGAAATATATTGTTTGATATATCTAACTTCAATATTAACGCAGCTATATCAAATTTTCTGTTTCATTAATTAATGCGGAGAATTACTATGTCTGTCGAAAACATAAGGTGGCTGTGATGAAACAAACTAACACAGCATTTGACTTTTATGTATGATTTGACATTTCAACAATTATTGTTAGTGCTATTGTTGTGGATCATTAACACAAAATGGAATTTTCTAATTTGGCGAAGTATAATATGATTGATGAGTGTTACCTATATTCTAAGCAATAAACATGCCAATGCAGCTGCCGATTTATATTTTGCACGCTATCCCGAGCGCCATCAACCTCCGTCCATATTCAGAAGACTCTGCTGCTTGAAGGTCCAAAATTAATGAAAATGTTCTCAAATTTTCTTAATATTTGTGGATGAGATAGGCGACGCTCAAGATACCATTCAAAATATAAATCGCCAGCTGAATTGGCATGTTTATTGCTTAGAATATAATAATAGTATCATTCTGTATGTCTGTGATAAAAATTTGATTCATTCATTACATGCATAATTTAATTCGATTGTTATAAATAAATATTTACCTATACCTACCAATTTAAAAAATAGTAACGATGTGGATAATTATTATATATCTGTCGAAAACATTAGATGGCTATGACTGTGAAACAAGCCTATTATAATTATTATGTTTTATGTTTAAAACAGAAAATTCGTCATAACTTCGTAATTATTGAAGTCAGATATGTCAAACTATATATTGTTGAAAGCAGAAAAAATTCCTCTATTCAACGAAATGAAAATCAAATATGGCCGCCATTTGAAATTACAAAGCTTGGCCCGCAGTTCCGAAACCCTTCATAATATAAAAATGTTGACTACGCCACTGTAATTTACTCAAAAAAGTGCATTAAGAATGTCTACATTGCATCCCACCATCTCTTACAATAAGCGAGATACAAGCATTCATCTAAATGTCAAAAAACTCAATTTTCGTCCATAGCTCGGAAATGAAAAATAATTTCGAAAGTTTCTCTGCACCATTGACTTTAACGTAAAAAAAAGAGATCGTAAGTGCTTCATCAGTTTTTCTCTATCACTAATATTTACCAAGATACACCATACTTGCATCCAATTTGGGTCAACCTGTACATGACCACAACATTAGGAATGTGAAGAACCTTACTATACCCAAGTACAGACTTGTGACAGGTGCCAGGCAAAAAACTAGGTTATATCTATACAACAAACTTCCTGAAACATGGAGAGATTGTCATCAGAACATCATTAAAGCAAGATTAACTGCTCACTTAAAAGAGCATTCGATCTACACAACAGAAGAATTTCTGGACACGAAATTACCAGATATACAGGGTGAATCAGGAATCCTTCTATGTATTGGTATTTTTGTTATTTGAAGAGCTACAAAGTCGGTTAAATGAGAGAAAAGTTGCACTATTTTGGGGCCATCTTAAACCTACTTTCAAACTTTCAAAAATTTTCACAGCTTTCTAGATATAATTAAAAAATTGAAATTTCCGATTTTTATCTTTTGCTGATAACTCAACTGTGGTTTGTGCAAATGACTTGAAACTTGGAATGCTTACATAAAAGAACGTTGTGCATCGTTTGCTGACATTGGCAGTGCAGTGCGATCTGTCATTTTTGCAGAGCGACAGTCAACTTTTTTTTTCTTTATGGCAGCCATATTCATTTCTGCCGCTGACATTAAGACAGCATTATTATGATTACAACGGTTTTTTAATTTTTTAAATCGAACTTCAAATAAAGAAGTTACAGAGAGAAACATGTTAGCCATGTAATCAAGGTAGCCATGCAACAAAAGAGCCGTGGTAAGTAAAAATTTTTGTAAATAAACAATTTACTTTTCAGTGGAAGCCCACGTATTCCCACCTTTTCTATTTGAAGAGATAGAGATTCGGTTAAATCAGCGAAAACTTGCCCAATTACTAGCAATAAACGGTGGTTCCAGAAGAGTTTAAGAAATCGGCTGTGGTCAAAATATTTATGGATATTTTGAAAACGGTCAATTAGTACTTGGATTAAAATAAAAACTTACATTTATTTTATTTTTTTTATTAACTATGGAACTTTAAAGAACAATAAAACAAATTAACTAAAACGAATAAACAATTTAACAAAATGCCATGAAGCAACAATGTAGGATTTTATTTTAATCCAAGTACAAATTGATCCGTTTCAAAATTTCCATAAATATTTTGACCACGGCCGATTTTTTAAACTCTTCGGGAACCACCGTTTATTGCTAGTAATTGCGCAAGTATTCGCTGATTTAACCGAATCTCCATCTCTTCAAATAGAAAAGGTGGGAATACGTGGGCTTCCACTAAAAAGTAAATTGTTTATTGATACTTACCGCAGCCCTTTTGTTGCATGGCTACCTTGATTACATGTGCTAACATGTTTCTCTCTGTAACTTCTTTATTTGAGGTTCGATTTAAAAAATTAAAAAACCGTTGTAATCATAATAATGCTGTCTTAATGTCAGCGGCAGAAATGAATATGGATGCCATAAAGAAAAAAAAAGTTGACTGTCACTCTGCAAAAATGACAGGTCGCACTGCACTGTTAATGTCACCAAACGATGCACAACGTTCTTTTATGTAAGTATTCCAAGTTTCAAGCCATTTGCACAAACCACAGTTGAGTTATCAACAAAAGAAAAAAAATCGGAAATTTTAATTTTTTAATTATATCTAGAAAGCTGTGAAAATTTTTGCAAGTTTGAAAGTAGGTTTAAGATGGCCCCAAAATAGTGCAACTTTTCTCTCATTTAACCGACTTTGTAGCTCTTCAAATAACAAAAATACCAATACATAGAAGGATTCCTGATTCACCCTGTATAGTTTTATATTATATTACATATTTTTTATTTATTTATCAATTATCGTGGGACGTAGTTGTATTATGCAACTTAATAAATTTATTATTATTATTATTGTCAATATGGAAAAAGTTTTTGAGAACATTCTTCTGGAAATATTTATGCTTTAAATCTCTATTTATGACGATGAATGCGCTTCCAATTCTATTGTAATTTTGAAGGTTTTTTACTATACTGTCTAGCACTGTATTTTACTGACATATTTTTCACTTTTATACAAAATGTGATCTTCCTCAAGCTCTCTTTCTGAACTATTTCTATCATGCATGCTAAGAAAAATGTGTCTACTTACTACTGTTGTAGGTCTATAACCTATATCTTTTATCCCTAGTTTCTCTGCTGTTGAAATATTCGAACCTCATTATTATTCATCTCTATATAATTTCTGCAACATCTTTTAAGTCTTCTATTGCCCGATTCTGGCGTAGTCTTGTACCGTTTTCCATTGGCTCACCTATGTTTGTGAATATTTGACATTTACTTCATTAGTGTCGCATGAAAACCACCGGGGTCTTGGCATTTTTACATTAAGATTTTTGTCTTGGAATATTATAAAAAATCTGCCTTGAAATCAGCACGCCGTGTGTATCCATTAGTCAGTCCATTCCAGATTTGTCTGCCAAACTTTTAAACAACCCACATTGACTGCTTGCTAAAGGAGTCTTGTTACAAATAATTGAAATTTCTTTTTTTAAAAAATGATGATAAGTAGCCATATTTTAGTATTCAGATTTCAAATCTTAGAGTACTATGACAATCCAATTGAGAGCGATCTACTGAAGATCTGATAAAGTGTGTATAATCACTAGCAAAAGACTTACTGTTTCTTTCGTTTCTAAATGAATTTATTTTTGTTTAGGTCAAGAACCAGCATCGGCTTTGCACACAGCAATATCTAAACTTAACGTTACTGCATCTGCACAGCAAAAACAACAGGAAATATTAAAATCAGTGGAGCAGCCTTTTGTACCAAAAGATCCTCCTGTTGAATTTGAGTTTATTGCAGATCCTCCATCTATTTCAGCTTTAGATTTGTAAATAGTGATATCTTTTTTGTTTCTGGTATTTTATTTGTGAAATTTTAGGGATATAGTTAAGTTAACGGCACAATTTGTAGCTCGTAATGGAAGACAGTTCTTAACACAACTTATGAACCGCGAACAACGCAATTTTCAATTTGATTTCTTACGGCCACAACATTCACTGTTCCAGTACTTCACGAAACTACTCGAGCAATATACTAAAGTAAGTGACACTTTGAAAGACTTAATTTTGATGTTATAATGTCATATTTAAAGGTCCTTATTCCACCAAAAAGCATGCAACAAAGATTAAGGGATGAAGCAAGAAGTGTACAAACGGTTCTAGAGCAAGCTAAGTATCGTGCTGAATATCAGCGTTATCAAGAGGCGCAAAAGGCCAAAGAAGAGGAGATTCTTGAGAGAGAAAGAGGTAAATTATCCTTAAACACAGCAACTCTGCACGTCTGTGTTGTTCACAGTGAGCTGGTCAAACTTTCTTTTTTGTCCTCTTTAGACCAAGAATTATACTTAACCTAGAGCTTTAAAATATTTACACTTTCTATACAGGGTGTTACAAATTTGAGGTCTCCCATTGAGATATTGGAAATGGTAAGGAATTCAAACGTGCTTAAATGGAGGCAAAGTTGCTAAATTTTGTGTCACTAATATTAATTAAAAGAAAATTCAGTTATCTCTTTTGGTTTTGAAGATATGAAAGAAATGTGGAAAACTGTAATTTTGAATTTATGAAATACAGTAACTGTATTAGAGAAGTTCAACAGTTGAACTTCTCTAATTCGAACTTCCTTAACTCAATTTTTTCAATAAGTCGAACTTTTTCCGTGAACGGTGATATTTCCGGTCTTTTTAAATGTATTTTTGTCGCCTTAAATCGAATTTCTATAACTCGAACATTTCCACAACTCGGACTAAAAAATCTATAGAAACTCGAAGTTTTAAAGGAACATCGTTTTCGGCCGTCAGGCGGGCCACGTTGTTCATTGGAATTTTTATTAGGGTTGTTTTATTGCTTTAAAAAATGTGTTCGGCGGGCGACGGGATCCGTGCACGTGTTCGTAAAGTGAGGTTGCCGATTTTAAGCAAAACACCAGATTTTGTTATTTTGCGTTGTTACTTGAGTTATTGGAAGTTTAGTTTAGTTTTTTTAAATCCTGTGACAAAGAGCGAACTTGATATGTTGTTGTCATCCTTAAAGAGTGGTAGTGCACCCGGTTATGACAATTTGACCAAACTTGATTTGCTTAATATCTACAGTGACGAATTTGCTACCAAGTTATTGCACCTTATGAATAATGCTCTTATAACTGCAACATTTCCGGAAGAGTTAAAGATTGCTAAAGTTATACCACTATTTAAATCTGGTCCTTATCAGGATATAGCAAACTACAGGCCCATTTCAGTTCTAAGTGTCTTTGCAAAAATACCCGAAAAGGCCATACACGCTCGACTGATAAATTATGTAAATAATACATTTAAATTAGACAAGTATCAATATGGGTTTCAGTCGATGAGTGGTACGCTGGGACCTGTGACGGATATGCTGGAATATATCTCAAGGGAGCTGAGTGAGAATAAATATGTTGTTGTAGTTTTTGCTGATATCAGGAAGGCATTCGATACAGTTGACATCAACCACTTGCAACGATACTTATGTCTTTTGTTGTGCAACGGTAGTTTTATCTTACTTTCGGTACCAACTAAACCTGGATACGGTCAGTTGGACATGTAATCGTCGACAATACCCTTGAGCTCTTTGTCGAAGAAAGGGTAGGGTTCTTATTGCTAAACGATGATAAACAGAACACAGGAACAACTTAAAATCAACTCTATTACTTTAACTATTTACACTACAGTTGACTAAATCAGATATATACAAAATATTTACAGTGACAATTAATACAGGACTTCGCGGTAATAATTCAGATTCTCAAGTCGGTCTGTCAAACGGTCTGTACGGTACGAGTTAATAATTAAATGAGTTGTTCGCCGCGGGCGAACCTCTCATTGAATTCTGCTGTCCTGATACACGTTGAACGTCCGGCGCTTGATCTGCAATATAGGTCTGGTTTTCTGGAAGTTACGTAGCAGTATTGAAATACACTCCAGTCGGGGGTTTAGGTACGGGATCCACGGTGTCGCACTCCAGAGTGCAATCCCTTCGGGGAGGCCACTAACCAATATGTAATGGATACGTCCCACCATACACTGGCTGCCTCCAGGTTTGGGTGGAAACCGGTCACCACAAAGAAATCCCAGGTAGCTATAAATAACCAGCGGAGAAAACGTAATTAAGTGGTTCCTACCCCTGCCAGAGAGCTCTGATTTCGGCAGACCCGTTGCTGTACAACTAGTCAGCTCCAACCACGTTGGTTGGATAATGTTTAAATATTGCTAGACAAGCTAGCAATAAATAACCATATAGGCACTTACATGAAAACGGTAGCGGAGGATATATCTGCAGATCGAACGGCGAAACGAGAACGTTACTCAGTGCGTTGCGGTTAAATAAAGTCAGTATTGAGAATCGGCGGCGGTGAATGAATTCTGAATCTGAAGGATTCTTAATTCGAAGTCGGATTGAAAGTCGGCGGCCAGCATCATCTCGGATGCTGGGAGCCCTGGTCCCAGCTGATGGCCGGACAACCAAGTACTGCCTTCTGCCTTCTGGAGCATCCACTTTTATGAGACTCAGGGGGGGTGGATTCTGCGGTCTTCTTCCGAGATTTTCCAGCGGGGGCATTGGTGCCGTCTGCACCCATTGTGACGTTGATCCTTCGCGTCATACATGGGACGTGTGCAAACCTTCGCTATCGCATGTTTTAAATTTCAACTGGCGCGCGCTTGCTTCTCCCATCCATTTTCCTTCTGGATCACGGCGTGACGTCAGAACGTCCAAAGTAAACACTAATCAATTTTGATTAATCAAGGTGTTTACTTTTGCAACGTTATACACTTGTTGCAGAAACTGTATAAAATGGGTGTAAGGTGCATTTCTTATGAGTTAATGCATTCGTATCTCACAGGCAGAAGCCAATTTGTCTCTGTTGGTGGGGCATGCAGTAGTCTTGCATCGGTCAGTATGGGAATCCCAGAAGGATCAATATTAGGCCCATTATTATACTTATTATACACCCAAAATATAAAGTTTTCTGGAATTCAGGGAAGATATTATATACAGGGTGAGTCACTAAGGCGAAATCGGTCTATAACAAGCGTACAGTTCAAAATGGAAGAAACTTTTTCAAATAAAAGTTTTTTAAAAATAAGTGCTTAATGAGATAAAAATATTTTCAAATATGGCGGACTTCCGGTTATACCGGAAATGGACACTAACTTTGTTATTTTAAATGGAACAACCTGTATATGATTGCATTTTTGGATTTCTCTTGAAAAATAAATGCCAGTTTGTTAATCAAACATTGGGTCTCAGTCGAACCGCTCTGGAGTTTTTTAATTTTTTTTTGAAAATTTTGACGTTTGCAGTAGTTGGCGCCATTTTGAATATCTTCGAAACGAGAACACTTACAGGAATGCAGTTTTGACAGTTCGTTTCTGGAAGAAACGGCCTATCATACACAAGTATAACAAGGAATCCTGGCTTTTTAATTAAATAAGATTTATCCAAGCCAATATTTACTAATTCAAACAGGAACAACTCTTTTCTTTTAAATGGAATGCTACATTGGTTTTCACATCATAAGACGCAAAATTAAATTTCCTTTCTGATGATGTATGGTTGTTGGCATCTGTTACCAGCAGTTTTTAAGAAATTCACGTTTTTCTGAAAATTTTGAATGATATGTTTATGCATTAACAATGGTTGACGTTTGGCGATTTTGTTTTGTTTTGTCTTACAAAATGTTTGTTCCAAATCTTCTATACTATTTTCAAAACTTCAAAGATCATTAGATAACAACAGCAACAAAAATAAATTATTGTAAGTAGACGACACTGTTGCACTTTTTGAGGATGAGTCATGGACATCACTCCAGCAGAAAGTTGGCAAAGGAACCAAGGGCATTTTGGATTGGTTTGAATATAATAAACTCTCAGTAAATTACAGTAAGACAAAATTCATGGTTTTTGGTAATTATCGAGATAGCTACCCCCAAATCGAGGAGATAAAAGTTCCAAGGGATGAGGATCGGCATGTGACAATAAGCCTGACCACCTGCCACAAGTATCTGGGAATACACATAGACAGCAACCTAAGGTGGAAGGACCATGTTCAGAGGACAGCTAGGCGACTCAGGTATCTGTTGTTCATCTCTAAAAAACTGAAAACTTGGGCCGACAAAAGATTGTTGATGAGTGTCTATCACTCTCTCTTCCTGTCAGTATTGAGGTATGGGATCATCGCTTGGGGAGGAGCTTATCAGAACTCCATACAGCCACTGGAAGTCTTAAATCGAAGAATTTTGAAGATAATACTGGGGGAACGACAGTGGTACCCTTCTGATATGGTTTACACGCGAACAGAAACCATGAATATTAGACAGTTGTTTTGTTGCAGAAGTGCAATATGCTGCCTTAAATCCAGTAAACATCTTCGTAGAAACACAACGACTAGTGTAATCACAAGAAATATTCATAAACAGCAAATAATTCTACCGCAAAGGAATACTAGGAAGGGACAACACAGCTTTACTTATATTGGAATAAAAATTTTAAACATGTTGCCATTTGAAACACAACAAATAAAGAATCCAGGTAAACTAAAAAAAGTTGTGTCATGCAGTGTCAAACGGATAAGCAGGGACATTATAGAAAAACTCTTAGTGCTTACACTGTAAACTTGGACTTTCTGTATTGGTGAACACTTTACGTTCTACTCTGAGTAAGATACTTTATGAAAAGTTTCATTTTAGGTGCTTTTAGTTATTTAGTTTTTAGTTTTTTGTTTTAGTTTTTAGATAGCCAGGATTTTAAAACATTTTAGAGTACACTGTATTCATGGACAAGTGCCTTGAGCACTTATATGAGTGGGTGTTGTGAATTGAATAATATGTATATATATATATTACGGTATTTCAGATTGTAAAATAATAATAATAAAGATAAAGATTAAATGTTTGACATAACCGCCATCCTCATGATAACAAACACGCAACCGTTTTAACAAAGAATTGTTCACATTTATCAACATATCTTCACTGATACTTTCAAATGCATCGCGAACTCTTTCCACCATAATTTCTCGAGTAGTTGGAGGTTCCTTGCAAACTAACTGCTTTACGTGGCCCCACAAAAAAGTCAAGTTTTGTTAGGTCTGGAGATCGCGCTGGCCAAGGTGTCGGACCTCCTCTTCCTATCCATTTGTTTGGAAATGCTGCAGTCAAGTGCTCCCTTACATCCCTCTCGTAATGTGCAGGCGCTCCATCTTTTTGGTACCACATCTGTTGTATTGTAGCAAGTGGTAAATTGTCTAACATCGAAAAAATGTGGTCCAATTACGTGTCGTCCAATGATGCCACCCCATGCATTCAAAGACCACCTATGTTGATGATCCAATGGCCTTATCCAATGGGGATTATCAGTACTGTAATAGTGGCAGTTGTATCTTGAAACAAAACAGTTCTTATGAAACGAAGCTTCCTCTGTAAAGAGAATATGATCGAAAAAGTCATTTCACTCCTGAACTTTACGTAAAGCCCACTCACAAAACTGCAAACGATTGTTAAAATCATTTTGATCTAGTTCTTGTACCAACTGAACGTGGTATGGGTAAAATTTATTTTTGCGCAGTATTCGAGATTCAGAAGTTTGACTTATTTCTAACTCTCTGGCACTTAAATGAGGATCTCGGACAACAGTAGCAGCTACTAAAACTTCGTTTTCCTCATGCGTCACTGATTTTACACGTTCTTTCTTCTCGTATCCCACACAACCAGTTCGTTCAAACCTTTCCTTTAATTTTGCGAATGCCGCTACATTTGGATGTCTATGCTCGGGAAAACGTTGCGCATACATTCTTGAGGCAAGTGAGGAATTTCCTTCTGCTTCACCCAAGGAATACACCATAGCAATTAATTCTTCTTGAGTATACATTTTCAGCGTTCTTAATTATGATATTTATTAAAATTGAAATCAATACTCTGACTAAGGGCCAATTGTACATTTGAAGTTTAAACCTAGCTCAGGCTGTGAACCTAGCTCACTGAAAAAACGCGTTGTACATTGAGAGTTCAGCTACTGAGCCTAGTTTAAGCAGTGGCTCAACTGAGTGAGGGGTCGCTGGCGGTTTAAACCAAGTTCAAAGCCAATCTAACCTAACTTTTCTTGTGAAATTGTGGGGTTCATCCAAAGTTTTTATTTATTCCCTAATATGGATTTATTAACAGACGACGAAGATTTTTTAGAACTGGTAGATTTAGTTGAAGGTCGAAGAGCACCAAAAAATTTTAGGTTAAGAGAAAATCATTTTGAAAAATGGAATGATACGGAATTTCTTCAAAGATTTCGGTTGTCAAAAGAAGCTGTGCATTACTTGCATGATCGAATTGCAGAACAAATTGCAAATCCAACAGAGAGGTACTGTTATAAATTGAAAAATTGTTAATCATATGCTTATGACATAATTATTATTTTAGAAACAATGCAGTCTCATCCGAAATGATGGTTTTTGTGACTCTACGATTTTATGCAACTGGTTCATTTCTACAAGTTGTGGGAGATTTTGTTGGTATCGATAAAGCAACAGCTTGTAGAATTGTGCATAAAGTTTCTCGTGCAATTGCAAGCTTGCATCATCAGTTCATAAAATTGCCACAAACGGAAGAAGAAATGCAGGGCACCAGTGCGGAATTCTACGAAATTGCTAGATTTCCACGGTGCATAGGAGCAATTGATTGCACTCATATAAAAATTTTATCTCCTGGAGGCCACGAACCAGAGATATATAGAAATAGAAAAGGATTTTTTTCTTTAAATATACAGGGCGTGTGCGATGCTAAATGTAGGATTGAAAATGTTGTATGTAGATGGCCTGGATCTACACATGATTCTACAATTTTTAATAACTCTCAAGTCAGAATTAATTGTGAAAGAGGCCTGTATGGGAATTACGTTTTTGTTGGAGATAGCGGCTATGGAATAAAACGTTATTTAATAACACCCTTGGCCGATACAAGAACTCCTGCAGAAAACCTGTTTAATGAATCGCAAATTAGGACACGTAATCCAATAGAAAGAACTTTTGGAATATGGAAAAGAAGGTTCCCTATTTTAGCATTCGGTGTTCGTGTAAAGTTAGAACGAATTGAAGCAATAGTAATAGCAACAGCTATACTACATAACATTGCTACTCTATATAATAATCCGTTGCCTGAATTAAATCCCGAAGAAGAAGCAGCAATCAATCAAGTAAATTTTGGAAATGATGCAGTAAATGAAGACAGAAATAATGTTAATAATAATAATAATAATTTAATTAGATATAGACTTGTTCACGAATATTTTGCAAATTTGGCAAATCACGTTTAAGAATATTATATAGTTGAATCATAAATAAATAAAATACGAAAAACATTTAATCTACGGATTTTTAAACATTTTAAATTTCTTTGTAGCCTAAAAACTACACAGTACAAAATTTTTACAACACATTTTACAAAGTTTCACTGGTATATTTTATCAAACATACTTTCCAAATTTTCTTTCGAAATATTGGGGTGCTTTTCTAAAAGTAACAGTTTTAATTTGAACTTCTGTTCGGCTTTTTGTAAATCCATTTTATGGTCGGCCTCTTTTTCTAGAAGTTCCAATTCTTTTTTGTGTCTTTCAGCTATGCATTTTAGCTTCAACTTGATTTCCTCTTCCAGACATGCTTTTTTATACTGCTCCAGGTCAGCCTTTGCACCTGCCCACTGCGACACTTTGGCAGTAATTTCGTTTTTCTTCATTTTGTTTTCTACAAAATTAAAAACAATATACTTAGTTTAATATTGAAATCATATTCCTGTATTAAACATACCTCTTGGTAAAGACAAAGGTTTTGCTTTCGTTGTTTTTAATTTTTCTGGATTATATTTAGACCAGTTTGTAACTGGCAATTCAGAATCTAATAAAAACAATACATTAATTTACTTATGTGCTTACAACACGTATATAGTTTTTTTTACCAAGATTACGAAGGTCTCCTTTAATGTTCATAGACATCCCATCTTCTTCTAAACTGGCATTTAAAACATCTAAAATTAAAGAAAACAATTCATATTTTTACTCATAAGTTTACAATTTATACGAACCATTCTCATGTAATTTTTTCGGCATTATACCAGTTTTGGAAGTTGACGGCATTTCTGTTGTGTAGACATGGTCAAAGTTTAGGGTTGATGAAGGAATGGTAGTAATGAAGCCATGACCTGAAGCAGTACTGCTTCCTGATTGAGGCTCTGCAATTGATAATAAATATTATTATTTTCCATGCACATTCGAAACATGCAATATTGAAAAACTTCTAACAAATATTATTTTTTTAACTACATAATTGTATAAAATAAAAATGCACCTTGACATGATTTCCCTACATGCTGTATCCTATCCATGTCAATTTCAGATAGGAAACCACCATCCACCACCTCCATTTCCAACACAGCATCTCCATCAAACTCCGAAACAAGCCCATCGATTCTTGTTCCTAAAATTTCCCGTACGTCCAAATCAATTTCGGTCATTTTTATATCTACTGGAGGGGGCCCCCCCACCAGTGCCTCTGACATAGCACTTCTCGTCTGCAAATTTTTGTTTGGTGCGTTTTTTTATATTTTCATATTTTTTCTTTAATACTTGGTGGTCTCTAAATGTGCCACCGCTTTGTGCATTGAAATCCACCTCTATTTTCCTCCATGCCTCCATTTTCTTCGCATTAATATCAGTATTGGATAATTTGTTTTCCAATATGGTTTTAAATTTTTTTACTAAATTTATGAGAAGCTTCTCTTCAAATTCACTAAAATTTGCAGCCCTTTTTTTATCAATTGGAGCCATGGTTTAATTTATCGCAAATTGAAATATAATATGGTTCAACCCAAGCACCACCACCACCACCAAGAGCCAAGCTTTTTTAGCCCAAATACCCGTATTCAGTACCCAATGTCCCACCTATACAATAAAATATATGTACATAAATAGAAAATCACACCAATAATCATAACATTACTTTATTGTATTAATAACTTACCAAAATTAGATCCTTAGCATAAAAGCAGATTTATAATAATTCAAACTCGAGTCCAAATAAACAAATATAAGTCCAAAATAAACAACAATTGTCAGAAATTAACAAAAAAACACAAACCGCGAAATACAAAAGCACTCTTGAACGTAACCACAAAATTTTCTCAACAACAATCCCGCCTTTTTTATTTTACAACTGAACTACTACTACAATGCGCGTGCGTCAACTCTCGTGGCCCTTGCCAACCCCATAAAAGTCGAACGACTCCGCGGTTCAACTGAACCAGGGCATGTACAACGCGGAGGTCACTGAACCTCGGTTCAAATATAAACCTGGTTCAGTTGAGCGCGAGCTTAAACTCCAAATGTACAATTGGCCCTAACTAACTTAAATTGCACTCTTACTCAACAATAAGTTAATAAAAATGACATTTCGTTGGCGAAACAAAACAAAATCGCCGAACGCCAACTATTGTTAACGCAATAACACGATATTGTTCAAAATTTCCAGAAAAACGTAAATTTCGTAAAAACTGTTGGTAACAGATGCCAACAACCATACATCATCAGAAAGGAAATTTAATTTTGCGTCTTATGATGTGAGAACCAATGTAGCATTCCATTTAAAAGAAAAGAGTTATTCCTGTTTGAATTAGTAAATAAATCTTATTTAATTAAAAAGCCATGATTCCATGTTATACTTGTGTCTGATAGGCCGTTTCTTCCAGAAACGAACTGTCGAAACCGCATTCCTCTAAGTGCTTTCGTTTCGAAGATATTTACAATGGCGCCAACTACTGCAAACGTCAAAATTTTCACAAAAAATTAAAAAACTCCAGAGCGGTTCGACTGAGACCTAATGTTTGATTAACAAACTGACATTTATTTTTCATGGGAAATCCAAAAATGGAATCATATACAGGGTGTTCCATTTAAAATAACAAAGTTAGTGTCAATTTCCGGTATAACCGGAAGTCCGCCATATTTGAAAATATTTATCTCATTAAGCACTTATTTTTGAAAAACTTTTATTTGAAACAGTTTCTTCCATTTTGAACTGTACGCTTGTTATAGACCGATTTCGCCTTAGTGACTCACCCTGTATATGCGGATGACACGGCGTTGGTTTATGCAAGACTGGCTCGGTTTTGCTGCAGCAGCGGATTAATGCTGATTTAGTTACATTTGGAAAATGGGTAGCCTACAACAAGCTTAGCATTAACACAAATAAAACTTATTATATGCTTGTTACCCAGAAAAATAAACCTCGATGCCAGCTCAGGATTGTAATGAATAATGATGTAATTAGTGAAGTTGGAAGTTGTAAATATTTGGGACTTATCATCGACAATGATTTGAAATGGACCACTTATATTCAGTTTATTATAAAAAGGTTGGTTTCAATAACGGGTGCTTTTAAGCGTTGTGCAGTGACCATGAATAACAAAACGAAACGACTTGTCTATAATAGCTTTAGAGAACCATATATTAGGTACCTAATCCCATGTTGGGGAAGTTCTTCAGACTACTTAGTGAACCGATTACAAAGAACACAGAACAAAATAGTAAAAATACTCTACAATTTGAATTTTCATACTCCGACTGTTGAAGTGTACCGATTTACAAATATTTCCAAGATTACGCAGATTAAAAATATTGAGCAGTGTAAGCTTATTTTTAATATCTCGAATGGTTATTTGAAGTGTAATTCGTCACTGACTACCGGAGAAGAGGTCCATGCTCATCACACTCGTTCTGCGAGCTACTTCAGGAATGAATTTAGAAGAACCAATCTTTGTCAGGCTTCACCATTGTATAGTGCCATTAGTGTTTATAACTCACTGCCTCTTTATTTGAAGTGTATAAAAAGCAAAAGTAAATTCAATAAGAGAGTGAAGGGTCTTTTTTTCTGTTGCAACGTTGTCTGATGATTGATTGCATCTTTTTGTTGCATTATATTGTATTGCATTGTTTATTGTTTGTATATTGTTATGTTGTGTATGTTATGTAAATGCGATGTCAGCTGATGGGTTGTGTATATTATGTGAATGCGATGACAGCTAATGGGACGGAATAGAATAAGTTCAGTGGGGGGAAGGTGGCTACACATCTGTGTGGCAACATTAATATTTTGTATTTTAGTTTTTAATTTTAGTTTTGAGTTTTTGTTACATATCGTCGCCCTTCTCACGTACTAGCGTAACTGACAATTGGTAAATTTTTCAGGAGAACAAAAAACTTAATCCTTTTACACTTGTAGGACTGCATTAAACACAGTAACATAACCTACGGGTTGTCTTTTTTTATGTAGATTGGTGCTGCAGTTACGCCACTTTCGTGAGGTGGTGCAGACACTAGAGATATGCACATATACAACGTAACTCAATTTTCACAAAATTGTCAGTTACGTCAGTACGTGAGGAGGGCGACGATATATATTGTTCTGTTGTAGGCCCTGTTATCAGTTCTCACAAACTGTTTTAGGGTCATGAATAAAGTTTATTTATTTATATTAGTTGAATTCGACAGTGCACGTGCTAAAGTGAAGCCAAGGTAAAGGCGTTTATTTGTGTAAGTGTTAAAAAGTACGTTCACGGAATGGAAAAACGTAAACTAAAGTGCTTATCAGTGCAAGACAAACTGAGATTGATTGCGGAGGTAGATGTAATATCTTGTTATGATACAGGATGTTTCATTAACTCGTTTGTTGTTTGAAGTATACCTCTTTTTTAATGCATATCCAGTAATAGAAACAAATCACTAATCCGAATAAGACCTTGCATTTAACTGTTCGGATTAAAGAGGTTCCACTGTATTAGAAGTTGTTTCATCAGAGAACGGACAATTACATCATCAAAACTGCGCAGAAATAACAACGTCACGCATCAGTTGTGGCACCAGTGGAGCACTATCTAATTCAGAGGCTATGTAAAATACAATGCCTTGACCGTCCGACACTGAAGAGAGAGGAAAATGGACGGTGGCGTCTTTCTTGCCTAGCAACAGCGGCATGTCCAGAAAAACTTGTTTTTCTACGACTGCCTTTGAAAACCACAAACAACGCCCAGTAACCACGTTTGAAAACATCTTTTCACAGTCATTCGACAGTCTCGCTCATGTGAAAAGATTCATTTTCAAAACTTGTTTAAAATACTATTATGCGCACGCTACATCATTGTCCGTTCTCATATGAAACGACTAATACTACTATGTTAATACTAGCTACTTTTAAAAACATGTTACTGAGTGAGCAGAGACGGGACATTTAATAATATATTTTGGCTTGTAAGTTCATTGAATTTTTTATGTTGCTTATATGCTCACTTGATCTATCACCAATTTCTTATTTTTTTATTTTTTTTCACATTCACCTCATTTTTCTTGTATCTGTTTCAAATATCTATTTTTTTCTTTTTATAAAATGATTTATTTGTTTTCCATCTTTATCTATAATGTTATTTAGGTTAAAGTGTAAGAATAGTTACCTGACTAAACTTTCGCATAATAAAAGCCGATTTATTATTATATGAACTTTTTGTCTTATTTTTAGGAGAGAAATCTGCCCTGGAAGTGTCGGTGCATTTTTGCATTTTTGGTTTTTGAAACACCTTATACAGGGTGTGTCACGACAAGTTCCTATTAGAACAATAAGATATTAAGATGAAATCTTGCATAAGGGCCTAGCTATATGATATCTATTGAATAAAAATATTTTCAAGATGGCGGCACTTCCGGTTCTATCGGAAGTGGCCATTAACTGTGTTATTTTAAAAGGAACCACCTGTATTTGATTACATTTTAGAATTCCTTGTTGAATTTGAGAGCCACATTGTTAACAATGCATTGAGTCTAACTCCAACTGTTTCAGGGTTATTTGATGTTAAAAATGGTAATTTTTCAAAGTTTTTAAATTATAACTTGGATACGGCAAGAGATACTGATAAACGGCTTACTTGTCCCTATATAGGGACATGTAAGCCGTTTATATAGGAACATGTAAGCCATTTATCAGTATCTCTTGCCGTATCCAAGTTATAATTTAAAAACTTTCAAAAATTACGATTTTTAACGTCAAATAACGCTGAAACAGTTGGAGTTAGAATCAATGTATGGTTAACAATGTGGCTCTCAAATTTAACAAGGAATTCTAAAATGTAATCAGATACAGGGTGTTCCATTTAAACAGAGTTAATGGCCACTTCCGATAGAACCGGAAGTGCCGCCATCTTGAAAATATTTGTATTCGATAGATGTCATACAGCTAGGCCCTTATGCAAGATTTCATCTTAATATCTTATTTAGTTCTCTATATACTTCTAATAGGAACTCGTCGTGACACACCCTTAATATTGTACATAAAACGTGCCCATATATGTTACCCTGAGGAACTCCTTATGCTATTGCGGCATTTTATTTTTTACTGTGTCTAACTCCGATAGTGCCCCACTGGTGCTGCAGCTAATGCGTGACGCCATTACTTTTACGCAGTGTCTCTGAATTGGGTTACAAAGAGGACAAAAAGGAATTATTTTTAACTTTTCAAAAAAGTCGCTATAAAAACCCTGCTTGCTCCCAAATTCCCATAGTATATATAATTTTTTATCCAAGTGTTACAGGAAATTAGTTATTAATTTTTATGCATTTTTGTACTTGGAAAAATTTTATTAAAATATTAGTGATAACACTGTTTTTTATATTATATAATAGTAATTTTCAGTTGCATATGCACAAATTGATTGGCATGATTTTGTTGTTGTGGAAACTGTGGATTACCAACCATTCGAAATGGGAAACTTTCCACCACCCACAACCCCAGAAGAGGTTGGTGCTAGAATTTTAATACAAGAGAGACTTGAGGAAGGTGAAGATATTGAAATGCAACTTGAAAGTGATGATGAAGAGACAACTCAGGCCACAGTAAGATTTAGTAATGAATACTGCACCCGTTTAACGTTTGATCAAACTCAATATTGCATGTCCCATAGTCTCATAGTATATAAAATGTGGATTGAGTTCTACCAAGTACCCATGAAATCATTGTCTTACTATTTAATGTAAAGACTCGAAATTTGGACTAGATATAGAATCAGTTTACAATCAGAAATTTTTCGACTCCTTCAAGAAATGAGAAAATCATTATTTTTTTTCAATATTTTGTTTGTGAATACTAATTTCTCAACAAGAACATAAGTTCTGGCGAACTTACAGTTTTGCCAATCATTGCCCTCACGGGCCAACCGGTTTTGAGCTTTGCATGAGTTCAGGGGGTAGTTATCCACTTCAACTACTAATTGTGATTTTATACATAATCTGTATGTCACTGATCAAACTGAGTAACTAAAGTGCAATAATTACGAATGACGACGGATACCCGAGTACCCGGACAACGAATTCGGATACTATTTTCATGACCCGTTACCCGATAAGTGTCCGTTACCCAATTAATTTCCTTTACCCAATAAGAACCCATTACCTGATGGTTAATTACCCGATAATTACCCATTAACCATTTGAGTGATTAAGTGACCATCACGTGGCGGCAAGCAAATAAGAAGCAGTCGGTAAGTCACACCCAGTCGTGCTTCTAACAAATGAGATGTAAAAGGATGAGTATGCTACATTTTTGTCTTCAAAAAGACAAACAGAAGCCAAGAATCTATTGTTTGGTGGCATAAAAATTAAGTTTATTATTACCCAGCTATTACAAAATCAGTGAAAGTTATCTAGGAATACCTGCAACTTCCGTGGCTAGTGAACGTTACTTTTCGGCAGCAGGTCAGAAAATAACAAAAAATCGAGCTCGTTTGAATCCTAGTGGGTCTATGGACTTGTTTGTTAACAGAAATAGTGAATATTTGCAAGAATCTTACTAAAATGTCTTAGAGGTTGATTTTTATTTTATTGGTACATAGCTTTAGGTTCTTTCTCAGCTCATCCGTAGCCGACCGAGAGATCTAGCCGTGACGCTCATCCCCTCCACTCCGGTGACGTCACAATCGTCGACGGTTCGATGTTAAGAAACTACGGCGCACCGCATTGCAAATCCTATGTTTGTACGAGTTGTTCCTCAACTTTTTCGCATTTAAAGTTTTTCCCTGACATAATATAGATAAGGTACTATAATATAAACTTTAGGTATTGTTCTCTGTTATGTGAGCATCGATTTTTCTTTAGGAAAATGCCGCATTCTCACTATTCACTATTCAATATTTTGCAAACAGTCAGGTACCTACATACAAATTTAAATAAGTAATTTACATAAATCCTGTTATACAGGGTGGCCCGAAATTAGCGTGCAATATTTTACCAGCGTGTTCTGTGGTCAAAAATAAGACAAAAAGCTCTTATAAGCGTATACCGAAATATGCTTTGCAAAGGAGCTATAGCTTTCTAAAAGAGAAGGCCTGAAGACGTTTCCTTCTAAATATCTTCGAAACAAGTCCAGTTAAAATTATGAGATTTTATGAAATTTGTAAGTACCAAATGCTGAATCTTTTGCTGTAAACATAATTTCTAAAATTTAACAGGGGCGTCCCAAATCTGGGGGTGGTGCAGGTAAGATTGACCCCAACTTTTTTTACAACATGTCGTTTTTAATTTTTTCATAAAAATTTGAAACTTCAGAGTTTTTCCAAAAAAAGAATGTGCTCCTGTCTCGTTTTGATAGGAGGCACCGTTATCGAGCACAATCGATTTAAAAATTTCACTGCATGCCCAAAAAATTCCTACAAGAAGTGGAAAACTTCGTTTGTATACTTAAACGAGAAAGGAGCACATTTTTTGCAAAAAACTCCGAAGTTGCAAATCGGAAAAATTGAAAACGACATGTTATGGAAAAAGTTGGGGTAAATCTTACCTCCACCGCCCCCAGATTTGAGGCGCACCTGTTAAATTTTAAAAATTATGTTTACAGCAAAAGATTCAGCATTTGGTACTTACACATTCCATAAAATTTCATAATTTTAACTGGACTTGTTTCGAAGATATTTAGAAGGAAACGTCTTCAGGCCTTCTCTTTTAGAAAGCTATAGCTCCTTTGCGAAGCATATTTCGGTATACGCTTATAGGATCATTTTGTCTTATTTTTGACCACAGAACACGCTGGTAAAATATTGCACGCTAATTTCGGGCCACCTGTATAATATTTTACCCTTAGATAATAAGTTCATTGCGTTTGAAAATGTAAGTAAGAGTGTTATGAAACTGCAGTCACGCAGATTATTTAATTAAAGTAATAAAAAACAAAGTAAATTCTCAATTTTATTGACTACATAAGTGTTACAAATAGCATTGGATATGTTCGATTTTCAGTGGCCTTCCGTGTTTTTTGTAATTCTTTATTTTTTTAAGTTATCTACACCTTTTAAACGAAATGAATACCTACCAATGTAGTATTCGGTTTTAATTTGATAGGTAGTTATGCTTTTGTTCCGTATTTGATGCAACATGTTTGTTTTAGCGGTAAGCAAACTGGTTGGGAACTGATTTCTACCAATCAAAATTACTTGACTGTTTTTTTATTCCTGCCAGAATAGACCTAATATTTATTATCCGGGATTGGCAATTAAGTTTTGTGTTTTCAATGTTTTATTTATTCGTTTTAGTTTATAATCTACTCACTATATTTGTAGTGACGTTTGTCAAACAAACGTTATTATGTCTATGCAAGTGTTAAGAAAAGTCGTAAATATTCAACATTAAAATAATGAATATTCTTCAAATTAGTTTAAACAGTTAAAATAAAAATTAATAAAAACGGCTGAATTGATTTATTTGTAGCAAAATATCCACACAAAGCATATCTCTCTGTATTAATATGCATTAAACACTTCGAGCGCCCATCGACAATTGTGACGTCATTTATCCAGTGTCACGGCTAGAACTCTCGGTCGGCTACGGCTCATCTCTTCGGAGCGTAGGTATACCAATTACCTACTTGTTATATGAATCAATTTCAATATCTACTACAAGGTCCAGATATTATTTTTACATTAGGTAATACCACCAAATAATAATTTGATAGCAGAACATCGAGTAATGTGTATTTATCGGGTAACGGGTAATTATCCAACGACAGGGTGTCTAGCGACCGGGAATTCCTGGAAAACCGGGGATTATACGGGGTTTTTATGGTATGCTTGAAAATGCGGGAAGTGTACGGGATATTTCGCTGGCATCCTTGAAAATTGATATAGAAATAAAAAGAATTCCAAAATCCTCGAGAACTCCATGTCTGGGTGTGGTAAATGAACGTAAAACAATTCCCTGCAGATGAAAGCTTTTCTACGGGTGCTTGTAAAGTTTAGCAGCCGTCTTCGACTTTGTCGGCGAAGCTGCGAAAGTGCCGGCGAGTGTTGGCATGACATATTCATGTACGCCGCTATTCAGTATTTTTGTGATTTGGGGTTAGTTAGTAATCTGCATTTTTAAAAAAGTCATACACCTGCCAATGATGTAATAATGAAAGAAAACCTCAGATTTTTCAGTTTATGAGTAACAACCGAAGTGGATAAAGATGTGTGTTTGTGCTCTGTTTTACTGGGAAGCGAACTCTTGCTTAGGTACCTATTTGGTAAATACTCATAACTTATCGGAACGGGCGGTTTCGAGACAAGTCCTTAATTGTTAAAGTTTTATTTTGATTTGTTAATGAGGAATTGTTGGAACTGATTTTTGTAAGTCTACAAATGATTTTTAGCGCAAATCGTATTATGTACCTATATCTCGATTAGTTGTGATGGAAATATTTTGGACCTTATAATAAGCCGAGATGGCGTGTGGAGCGAATTCCGAACGTGATTTTGCGAAAAAATGGAACAGATTAGTGTCCACGTATTTGTGTTTTTGTTTCATCGAAGAAATGTGCCTTTTGTACGTCATAAATTAGTAGATTATACGGTGTGCGATTCGAAAAATGAGCGCTGGCTGTTGCGATAAACGCAAAACGTAAAATATAGCCCTTATACCCTAGATGTCGGGCAAGTTATTTGCCGACGGCAAACTATTCCGTTAACATATCGCTCTACAGACAACGAATTTTTAGGACTGTGCTGTAAATCGCTGTAATTGTGAATAATGTGTTTATACGAGTATCAATAAAAATTTTCATTGTTTCATAAAATACGTTTGTTGCATATCCTGACTTCTTACTAAAATCATAGCATTAATTAATTTTTTGGTCATTTTTTGCATTACGTTACATCGGAATTCCGCGATGATCGCGGTGCCAATGGATAGGAATCACCTCAGAATGCCATGTGAATATGTGATCCACTTTTTTTCGGCAGAAATCGCTACCCCCAGAGATAATCACAATTTCGTTCTCGCCTTTTGCACATGCCCAACACTGAATACGGCTGCCTAGCTGTATCCTCCAACGAATCACACATTGCAATAGCTGAGTTTCTGTTATTTCCAAGTGGTGAAACTAGTTCTGAGCATTCTCTAAACACAATTCCTGCTTATTTCTACTGACTTGAACTTGTGTATTCTCCTCTTCACAAGTTACATACTTACAAAAAAGAGGGGTTTCACGGCCCACCATTTCCGGTTTTGGTCAAGCGGAGCGAGCGGAGCGTTTAAGCCCCCCCCCCCCCCCAACGAAACAAGATTAATTTCCTATTTTCACCTGACGTGCGCATTTCTTACCCGTTTTTACCCACCCAGCACCCCTATTCGCTCCCCGGTCCCGTATGTTTCTCTACAAATAGAGGATTATGCCAACAAAATACAACATTGGAAGGTGTTACGAGGCGAAAACAACACGTTTTCGGCAAAAACGCGGAAAAATGGCGATGTAACGTAATGTAAAAAATTCCCATTTTTTGCACATTTTCTAGAAACATACTGGAATTTCCCCGAAATATACCGGGAATGTACGGGAAATATGCGGGAATTTTTAGGTTAGACTTTACTAGACACCCTGAACGAGTAATTATCAGGCATTTATTGGGCAGCAAGTATTTATCGAGTAATGGGTTTTTATCGAGTAACGAGTAATTATTGGGTAATACCCGGGCAACAAAACTGGGTACCTGAGTACAATATGTTTTGGGTAGTAAACAAAATTGAATAGTGTATTAAATAATCATCTGTCTTTATTGTTCGTGAGCTTATACATATTATTTGTCAAACACATGGGTCAAAATAAATTTTTAAAAGTTAGTAGGTACGCCCGAATTTCTTTTTTTAAAATTAATATTTCAAAGTGAATTACTAACCTTCTTTTTTAGGATGAAGGACTTAGTACCATGGAAGATCGCACCAGTATTGTTCACCGTAAAGGAGGTGGACGTGATGATAATCGTGTTCAAGATATGGAAGAAGATAGTTCTGACGAAGAATCAGGCGGACCAGGTTCTTCGTCACAACCATCCATACAACCTCCTTTGCCACCAATTCCAGATAAAGTTTTAGTAAAAAAATATGATCCCAAGCAAGGTATTTTTATCATTTCGTTTTGCAATTTTATCTAAGAGACATTAAATTTGCAGCTGTTAAGGTAACACGACCGACTGTGGGTGATGATTATTTGATATCTCCCATTACTGGAGAAAAAATTCCAGCAAGTAAGGTGCAAGAACATATGCGCATTGGCTTGTTAGATCCACGATGGGTAGAACAGCGAGACAAGCAAGTTACAGATAAAATGAATCAAGAAACCGTGTATGCGGCAGGTATACGAATTCAGTTGAAAATTATAAGTTCCGGAAAAATTAATCAGGTTTTTGTAGGTTCTGCAATTGATGCGAGTCTGAAGTTACTAGCAGAAAGGCGTACTGATATTTTCGGTGTTGGAGATGAAGAAACTGCAATCGGTAAGAAAATTGGGGAAGAAGATATTAGAAAAGATGAAAAGGTCACTTGGGATGGTCACACTTCGAGTGTGGAAGCTGCCACGAGAGCGGCAAGAGCAAATATCACTCTGGAAGAACAGATTCATCAAATACACAAGGTAAAAAATTGTCTTTGTGAGTTATAAAGCAAATTAAGTTGTCTCATTTTATTTTAGGTTAAAGGTTTATTGCCTGACGAGGAAAAAGAAAAAATTGGACCGAAGAATGTTATGGGCAGTACAAACCGTGCTACTGCAGCAGTGGCTAAACTTTCTGCTCAAGCAGTAATATCTGCCAAACCACAGGCTAATCCTAATCCAGTGGTAAGTTATATTTTTCAGCTACTGTTTGATAATTCATATTATCAAAGTGATCAGGTTTAGTCTTGATAATTAGAGCCCGAATTCTAGTCCAAATGCCTTCTTGTCAATTTTTTAGGCTAAACTTTGAAACCAAGTTATAAATCTAACGCACGAAAAACCGAGACGAATGAAACCTATTTGTTCCGGCCAAACGCCTATTTTGATGAAAAATCCGATTTTCTGCCTATTTCATGGTTTTTATAGGGATGCAACATTTAGCGATTTTTCATAAACGTTTAAACGTGTATATTAAACGTTTAAACGACGTTTAAACGCGCACTCTACGTGTAACTTACCAATATTGCAAGAAACTTTAATAATTAGAAAAAATCAAACGTCGTTTGAAAGTTGGGTTATAAATAATAAAATAATACATATTCCTTTGAATGATGGCCGCTGCAATGGCAACAAAAATTTGAAAGGTACATGACGGTTTTGCAATATTTAAATGGCCGCGTCGCTTTTGCTCTTACGTAGTGCGCGCCCAGCACTAGCCCAGGCTTTTTTTATCTGAAATTTAATGATATCTAAATTTTATTTGCATTTCGTTTAAACGTTCCCCTAAACGGGTAGTGTCCATACGGGCGGTTAAATGTTTAAAAGTTGCATCACTAGTTTTTTAGAGCCTAAAATAGGCCAATTGCATAATTTAGCAGTGTAACTGTTCTTCTAGCTGCCAAAAACGGCATTTCGTATTGTTAGAATCTTGTTTTTCTTTAAGTTGGCAGTAAAGTTGCCAATTGGTAAGCCTGGTTAACTGTAACTGCCAGTGTCAGTTCGTTCAGTGGCCACCTGCGAGTTTTCTTCTTGTATCCCAGTTTCTCAATGCGCATGCATTAACCAACAGCTTATTGTGACAACGTTGGAGGGAACTCTCAATACATTGACTGAAAAACGTTCTAGTCTTACTCCAGAGCATTTAGAGCAACTGTTAGTGTGTAGCGCAAATGCTCCATACTTCTAGTTCTAACAGTACTGATGCTAATTTACTGTGTTGTTTCGTTTTTCTAGTGCTTTTTTAGACTTTTATCTTTGTTTATTTGTGCAGTTTTTAGAATTTTATCGTTGTTTTGTTCTATCGTCCTGTTGCGTTTGTGAATTTTGAAAGCCGAATAAAGGTTTTTGCCTAAACTGTATATGTTGCAATTTTTACCGCCTAAATTGGCCTTTTTTATTGCCTAAATTTAGCTCCTATTTTCATATTTTTTTGGAACTAAAATTCGGGCTCTATTGATAACTTCAGGTACTCCCATAAATAAATGTGGAGTTTTCTGATAAAGCATAACCTAAAAACTTTTTTTCGACATAAATGGTACCAAATTTTGATTTTACGATTTTTTTTAAGGGTATTTGGTGTGCTTGTTTGGTTTGTCGTAGGTATAATGTGCAATTTGACGACCTCAGATATTGAAAAATTTTAGGAACAATAATAATAATAATAATAATAACCGACTTTAATCCCAAAAAATAAAACATAACATGTAATATGATAACGAACACAAAAATACATTTGGGGTACTACGCGAAGTTCAGATGCACAACTTATTGTACATCTGCTCTTCCACTTAACGTATTTGATCCCTGTTTTTGGGTTTTTCTCTGTGCTTCTCTTTAAGACAGAAAAAATATTAATAATTTAAATTCACATATCTGACGTCTCACGTGCATCCGATATTGTCATATGCAACTTTAATTCATTATTTGTACTTCTATAACAGACCACGAATTAGTTTAATTGTATTCGTTAAAATGAAACATTTGCAAAACACAATCGAAAATTATTCCAAGAAAATGGAACTAACCCACTAAAAAAGCTTTTCAATTTAGTTCTGAACTATATGACAACATAATGATTTTGCCGAGAAGCAAGTAATTTGCATTTTAGTAGTAGTCTAAATGCGGATCTAAATGTATACAGAGTGGACCAATAGTGTGTAGTCGGCCCATGTCTCTGGTTCTATTCAAGGTATCAAAATAAAATTTTTCACGTATGCGGAGAACCCCACGAAGCATCTCATAAAATTATTTTGGTGTTTACAGGGTGTTCACACTCTGAGCACCTCGCTGAGCACCAACCCAAAGTTATGTTTTTTTAAATGGAACACCACACATTTCTTTACATATTTGAATTCCCAATAAAATTTTATGAAAAATGGTGTACTACACAATGGGGTTTAGAGTGAGCGATTTTAAGATATTGCCATTTTAATGCCAGTGAGGACTCAAAATTAAGGAGCTGCTGACATCTACTGGTCGAAACTATTTAAGATTTCTTTATTGGACAATTGGACTAGGTTCACAGACTGCTCTATTTGTAAAATTCATGAGTACTTTTGTCAAAATACTTTATCATTCAGGCTAGACAGCTTACGCAATATGCATTTTTCCTTAGAAATTTCAAATTAATGGAACACCCCATATATTATTTCCATTTTTGATAGCCAGTTTATTAAGCTTATGATTGATGTAGACATTGTTAGGTCTGCGACTGACGGTTTTGGTAGAATTGAAAATTGAACTTTAAAATGTAGTAATTTGACTGGTAGTGTATTCGGTTTTCCTATATTTTAGTACCCAAAACACAAAATATGATTCCATTTTGTTTCTGGAAGTTGAGTTCACATTGAGACAAAAAAATCTCATTGCCAGAGTGCTTCTTCATGGTCATATCTATATATATAAAAATCGATGTGTGTGTGTGTATGTATGTCCCCTATGGACTCCAAAACGGCTGGCCCGATGTTGATGAAATTTTCAGGCAATCTTCAGATTAGCCCAGCGGGTGATCCTGTGAAGTTTGGTAGCGATCGGATCGACAGAATTTTTTTTATTGGTTTTTTCCCCGGGGCACGCGTGTCTTACCGGGAAATGTATTTGAAAGATCATGTCTGCAATTCGACAAGGCAGCAACGCACCGGGTACCAGCTAGTTCTTAAATAAATGGTAACTCAGTAAGCCTAGGTATAAATTGAAACAAGGAGTGCCATGGAAGAAAACCGTCGTTTCAAGAAGTAATCTTGCAATGAAATTTCTTGTGCTGGTGTAAACTCTGTTCGTTAAATTTTCTGTAAAAAAAAAAATGTGAGCATTTTCCTGAGTTTTGGATGGCAAAATGGTTGAAATTCCACAAAAATGGTACAAAATTACAGCAAAAATCTCAATTCTTAAGGTTCAGTCTCTTTTTTTTTTGTTGAATTATCAGTTGTACCACTCTGTACAATGTAAAGTATTTTGTAAAAAGTGTTAATGGATTTTACAAATAGAGTACCCTGTGAATCTAGTCCAATAAAAAAATCATAGGTAGCTTCGATCAGCAGACGTCAGTAGCTCCGATCAGCAGACGTCAGTAGCTCCGCCAATCTGGTATTAAAATGGCCATGTCTTAACATCGTTTACTCTAAACCCCACCGTCCAGCGTATCAACTTTCATGAAATTTTATGGCGAATCCAAATAGGTAAGCAAATGTGGGGTATGCCATTTAAAAAACATAACTTTGGTATTTAGCTTGTACACATCCTGTATACAGCAAAATAATTTTAACGGAAGCTTCGTGGGATTCTCCACATACTCGTAAAATTTCATGTTGATATTTTGAATAGAATCAGAGATACTCACTATTGGCCCAACCTGTATGTACTACTTTTTCACTTCTCAAATTATTGTAATTTTTATGAAAGTTTTTGACAATAAATATAACATTATAAGTTATAATTGGATTTTGGCAGAAATGGGATGGATTAAGTAAGAAAATTAAATGGATAATGGAAGAGTGCTATATAAATTTACAAATATTTGAGGACTTTGGCAGCTGCAACTTTTTTAAAATTATTTGAGACATTTGATATTTCCTTTTTACAAAATTTTTAATAAATTATGAGATCACATCCAGGCTCATGCACAGATGACTGTCATCTCTATGGGTATACTTATGTATATTTGTTTTAAAATAAATAAATTGTCAGTGTCTAGTTCCACTTCTATAAGTCATAAATGACAATAAAAAATGCGTTTTAGGAGTTTTTGTACTCTAAGGGTCGGTATAGACTTACAACCGAACGCCGTTGCAAAACTCGTCGCGTAACTTCACCGCATTCAGTGTGGACGGTAAAGCCAACCCTGGCATGAATGCCGTCATGTACTGAACGGCGTCCCACTGCTTGTCAGTTTTTCTGACGCAACGTCAAAGAAATGTTACGCGACGAAGCTCTTCAAGTTTGGACGGGTTGGCGAACTTCAACATATACACTCACATTTCCTCGGTGTTTTGAAATGGAGTGGGCGAAGGAAGGGACACTTGATTTGTATAGAAAGAAAGAGCTCCTGTGAGACCACAGGCATCACCTGTATTATAATAAAAATGTTTGGTGTGTGAGTGGAATTAGCAAATATACTAAAAATTTCAGTCGACAAGAGCAAAAAATTAGTGCTTTGCTCTCTTCTTTACATCCTTAGATGATCTCAAACCTTTCTGTAAATTTAAATTATCGCGCCATAGTTTTTATTCGTTTTATAAAATACATCTCAGATGTTGCTGCGACTTATCATGAACTTTTGATGATAAATAAATAATAATAATGAAACGAAAAAGCAAAACTTAAAAAAGCACTGGGTATTACTATATTCATGTCTTGTCTGCTTTACACCACTTCCCAACACGTTTACTAAAGAAATCTGAAATCGAACTAGATCGAAATAGTGAAATGGTGCGACGTTTTTGTTGCGCAAAGGGTTTCGGTTCGATGGTCGTCTATTCGCGGCCTGAATGCAGCGCTACGAGGTTCGCGAAGGCATTCAATTGCAAGTCTTTATGTACCTTAAAACCACCCAAATTTTTGTATGCAACTGGTTGAATTTGATCTGGAGGATTATATTGCTTGCCCTGGCCGCTTTGACTATTGTATTGTATTGTATTGTATTGTACTCGGGGGTCGATTGGTTGCGTAAGCCTTACAGAACTGCGACCAGTGTTGATCTTTTGTTCATAACCCTACTCGTAATTGGATTCTCAGGAATTTGATCTTTCCAGCGAAGCACAGAATGTCCCTGAGATTCTTTGCTTTCACTTCTTCAGCTTTGACTAATTTATGATATATTCATCTTATGTTTTATAACAAGCACAACTTTAATGTAGAATACAATTTTCTGAGAAATTAATAATAATAAAAAGTTTCCCATTATGCAATTCAACAAAATTGCAAAAAATATCTGTCCTTCATAATAAGAACATGCAAATCTCTGAAGTGCTCCCCTCTGTTAATGTTATAAGCAAGCAGTAGGAATTTTGTATCATCTGCAAGTGTTTTTGTTTTGTTCTCTTAATGAATGGTACTAAATGTATAGAGATTAGTTCACTCGGCTGATAAACAAGATACCACAAGTAAGATTCAATGTCCTTGTTTCACTAGTTACTATAAACTACAAACTAAAGTGATAAAGGGATTTTAGTATTGTATATGCCCCACTTATAACCCTATTCGCATTTAAGTTCTTATGTCAAGATTCTTTTCTTCCAAATAATCGAGTATGACAGTATCAATCTTAACATTGGCATGTTTTCAAGATACCTAGGTTCAAGATAAGACCGTTTATCCATTTGCCAACCCACAATTATTTCTAAATCTCTATTAATATCTAGAATTTCAGCATTTATGACTTTGGGTTTAAAACTTTTTAATTAACTGCATATTATCAGTTTTCAAATGAATACGGTATGTCTGAACCATCATAGGAATACATGTCAGTTCAATTCAGACTTTATGTGCATCATACACCTGAACTGAAAGATTTTATGGTACATTCAGGGCGAATTCAAAGTGTGCAAAGAAGTTTGCTAGGAATACATCATTACATCATGAAGTTACACAAATTTATTTAAGTTGACTAATCTATCGTAATTTACTAAAAATAAATAATTCAATTTTCAATTAATTATTATCACAGCCACCAGCCACTGCGCCACCACCAACTATGGCCATATCTGTACCAACACAACCTCAGCTTTTAGCGGCACAGCCTCCAATTATGATGATGCCTGCTCCTCCGATGCCTACGATGAGACCTCCGCCTCTCATGAGTAAATTTTATATATTTGTTTTATAAAATATTCATTCATAGTATTGGTAATTTTTAGTGGCAGCCCCTCCTCCAATGGCAGGCTTCGTAACAACAATGCCTCAAATGGGTGCACCGTTGGGTGTAGGAATGAAACATCCAAGTGAAGCTAATGCAGAAGATGAACCGTCTAATAAGAAACTGAGGAATGAAGATTCTCTTATACCTGAAGAAGTTTTCTTGGCACGCAATGCTGTAAGTTGTTTGAATGTGAAGGTTTCAAAATATTTTGAGTTAAAAATTTGTTGGTAAATATTTTTATTAGAGATGTGCGGATGTGCCAAATATTCGATAATATTGTTCATTATTTGGCCACTCTTGGTTTATTCGGCTCTAGATGCCTAATATTTGTTTCTGAAACCAATTCATTCCCCTCAAAATAATACAAATTTTGTATCAAAAGAAGATAACTGATGACTTAAATGTAAAAATCCTTCCCTGTTTCAATTTGACATGCCACCGCACGAAATAGGAGTATTATGTAATGTAGGGCCGTCTGACACGAGACTGATCTGAGTACTAAATTCAGTACAATTTCAGCGTGCACAGAGTATTTAAAATTTAGAGCGACGACAGAATTGTGAATGGCAGGTAAATACTAAAATAAGTATGTGGGCTGCACATTGATCCAAATTAAGTTAAATGTCAAATATATTTATTTATTTAGCTTTTAAAGTTCCAACCAAACCCACTGGGGTGTATGGAACTAAATATACATATAAGAAAATATTTGGCACCTCAAAATTCGATAGACAGTGCAGGAAATGAATACATATATTATGTCGAATATAATTATCAAAAAAAGACAAAAAAACAAAAAGAAAAATGCCACTAACAATAATAACAATGCGGCAAGTCACAACGCACCGGCAAACACATGTACAGAACATCCAAAAACATAAGTCAAATGATGGCAGAGAAGGACTCGAACGATCATAAATACTATGCTGCGTAAAATTCATTCATGCTGTAAAAAGAATTATCAAGTAAATACATCTTTAGTTTTCTCTGGAACTCTGAAAAACTGGTTAGTGTCTTTATCTCTGGCGGCAATTTATTAAATATCTTCCGACCAGCATAAGTCACATTGTTCTGTACACAGGAGAGGCGAACTCTGGGCAATCTAAGATCGGAATTCTCTCTAGTCTGATAATCGTGCATGTCTGAATGCTTCGGCAAGGTCGATAGTTTTTTAAAAATCAAAATAGATATATTATAAATGTAATTATCGGTAACGGTCAATATTTTAAGTCTTAAATTTTTGTCTGCAAGAATCCCTCTGACCGGACAGTCCAATGGCTCTAACAGCTCGCTTCTGAAGCCTAAAAACAATTTCAGAAATCTTTTGAATTACCCCAGAACTCGATCACATACGACATAAGACTATGAAAGTAAGCGAAATAAGTAAGTCTGGCAGAGTCCCTGTCAATAGTCTGACTTATCTTCCTAATAGCATAAACCGCAGAGCTGAGCTTGTGAGCCAACTCGGAAACATGTACAGACCATTTAAGAGTACCATCAACAAACAAACCCAGAAACCTCGCACCCTCCACAGGAAGTATGGCACCAAAATGAGAGTCGATATCAAACTGCTCAACACCTCTCCTGTGCCCCGCACCAAAGAACACAGAGCTAGTCTTAGAAACGTTCAAAACCAGATTGTTGGCTCGTAGCCATTCATAAAGGATACCCATCAAGGAGTGCGCCTTTTGTGCCAAGGCACTAGAATTATTGTCAGAGATTACAAAAGATGTATCATCCGCAAAAAGAGTAACTCTCGCAAATGGCACGGCATTGATCAAACCATTAATGTATACTAAGAACAAAGTCGGCCCAAGCACACTACCTTGTGGGACTCCATGAGTTAAGGTTATTTCGTCAGAGAAGTGGTAAGATCTTGTGCCCCTCAAGTACGATTCGAACCACTTCAGAGCGTTCCCCCGGATACCACACATCTCCAGCCTGCCCAGCAAAACGTCGTGATCCACGCAGTCAAAGGCTTTAGTTAAATCACAGAAGATACCCAGAACGCACTCCCCCCCATCGACCCTGCCAAGCACAAATTCCATAAAATTATCGATGGCCATCTTAGTACTTCTGTTTTCCGTGAAACCATATTGTTCATTTCCAAGTATCCGTTTTTCAGTTAAATATTTCACTAGTCGCCTATTCATCAACTTTTCCATAATTTTGGAGAATACCGGGAGCAAAGCGATTGGTCTATAACTTGATACACTGGCCTTGTCCCCCTTTTTAAATAAAGGGGAAACAACTGAAGTCTTAAATCTTTCAGGAAATTCTCCAGTCAAAAACGAATTGTTAAAAATATTGGTTAAAGCATGCTTGAGTAAATGTATGTTTTCTTTAATGACAACTATGTTAATTTCGTCTATACCATGCAAATACTTATTACTCCGGCATGGTTGTCTTTAAAATTCTTGTTATTAATCGCAAAGAACACGGGTGCATTATTTTAGTACTCATGAGTCCTACAGCAATTCTGTTGTCATTATAATTTTTGAACTAAAGGCCGTCTGACACGAGACTGATTTTAGTACTAAATTCAGTACAATTCCAGCGTGCACACAGTTTAGATTGAAATTTAGAGTGACAACAGAATAGTGAATGGCAGGTAAGTACTAAAATAAGTTCTGTGCAATCAAACTCAAGAATTATAAAGGCAAACATGCCGGAATATATTTGACATTTAACTTAATTTGGATCAATGCGCATGCCCATATACTTATTTTAGTATTTGTCTGTCATACACAATTATTCTGTTGTCACTCTAAATTTCAAACTAAACTCTGTGCGTGCTGAAATTGTACTGAATTTAGTACTAAAATCAGTACAATTTCAACAATTCAACAACAATTTCGGTCCGTATACATTAAGGGCCGTCTAACACAAGACTGATTTCGGTACTAAATTTAGTACAATGTCAGCGAGCACAGAGTAAGTTTGAAATTTAGAGTGACAACAGAATTGTGTATGACAGGCAAGTACTAAAATAAGCATGTTGGCATGCGCATTGATGCAAATTAAGTTAAATTGAAGAGAATGAAGTGAGAAACCTAGGAGTTACTTTTGACAGCAACTTAAATTTTGAAAAGCGTGTAAACAAGTTGATCAGTCATGCATATCTCCAACTGAAGAGTTTGTATCAGTTTAGGAATACAATAAACTGCGACACTAAATTTTTTGCTTGCAACATGTGGATTTTACCTTGTATTACATATTGCATGGGAGTTTATTATCCGTTTCTCACAAATGCATACAAGAAAAAATTGCAGAAGATCCAAAATACTTGCATGAGAATATCTTATGGACTGCAAAGAAGAGAACATATATCACCACACTTAGTGAATAAGACAATAATCAATATGGAGAACCACTATATTTTGGCAATTGCTTCGAGCCTTTTTAAAGTTCTCACAACACAGGAACCAGAGTACCTGTTAGACTTTTTAATAAAAATATCTAAAGTGCACAGTGTGAACTTGCGTGGTGTGGACCTGGTCTTCACTATACCGCAGCACAGGACTACTAAATATGAGGGATGCTTCGCATATGTGGGACCTGCATTGCTTAATCAGTTCAGTCAGGTTTTTGAATTTAGTGGAAAAATCAGTACATTTAAAACTAATTTGAAAAACTTGTTAATGTTAGAGCAGGAGTCGGCATTACGGTAGGACTATGTAGCCTATACTAAGGTGCAGGGATTGGGAGGGTGGGGGCAGGGATGCTTATTGTTTTTGAGTTGTATTCTTATTTTTGCTTTTTGTACTGTGATGGGGAGAAATTGAAAATCAGTGTAACTGAATTTCTCCAATTGGTTGTAATTTGTTACTTCATTGTAATTTGTTACTTTCCAATAAATATTATTATTATTATTATTATTAAATGTTAAATATACTCCGGCATGTTTGTCTTTATAATTCTTGTTTTTAATCACACAGAACTTATTTTAGTACTTACCTGCCATACACAATTCTGTTGCCACTCAAAATTTCAAACTTACTCTGTGCTCGCTGACATTGTACTAAATTTAGTACTGAAATCAGTCTTGTGTTAGACGGCCCTTAATGTATACGAACCGAAATTGTTCTGATTTTAGTACTAAATTCAACACAATTTCAGCGTGCACAGAGTAAGTTTGAAATTTAGAGTGACAGCAGAATTGGGTATGGCAGGTAAATACTAAAATAAGTATGTGGGCATGCGCACTGATCCAAATTAAGTTAAATGTCAAATATATTCTTGTTTTTAATCGTACAGAACTTATTTTAGTACTTACCTGCCATACACAATTCTGTTGTCACTCTAAATTTCAAACTTACTCTGTACTCGCTGACATTGTACTAAATTTAGTACAACTATAGAAAAATACTTGTTGAACTCATTTGCAAGAAGTTCTTTGTCCTGAATTACCTCGCCTGCAATTATTATCTGATCGACACTAGTAAATAAATAAATAACTTTATAACTATATAATATCGATGTTTCTCCCCCGTTCGAGGGCTTTGTCAAGATTTATTAAAAAACGTGTAAAAAGATATAAAATATTTGACAAATTATATAGTTATAGTTATTTATTTATTTATTTATTTATTTACTACATGCCAGAAATTCACAAAATTTAAAAAAAAATAAAATTTGAACTGGCACAAATTAAACAGGAATTAATAACATTCCAATTTTTTTAGGGTTGTTGTCCGCCTTAGCGAATTCCCGTTCCACCCATTCCCTCTTTAACTTCTTACTTAAATTATTGATTTCATTCTAATTTTTTTTTATTCCTGCCTTATGCACAAGCTTTGTATTACTTTCATTCTCTTATAAAGTCTATCCCTTTCTTTAACCTTATTAAGAAATTATTTATCCACAGACAGTTATTTTTAATTTTAAAGGAATTCTCTTTTGTACATTTCGCTTTGTGTGTGTACCAGTCGGGTTACTTTAGCAATATTGAACCCAGCAATATCTGATTGACGCAGAAATTCAAGAAATTTTATTATTACATATTATGTACTTTCATATTTTGGTACAGTCTTCCTATACACCGCGGGAATGGGGCCCACTCGTCAGATTCGTTTGCCTAACCGTCGGGGGCCGGAGATAATTTTTTGAATTTTCAAAAAATTCTCTTCCGACCGATTTTCAATACACACTTACTTGCGAAACTTTAAATTCAGAATATCGAGATATGCAGATGCAACGATATTCTGGTATGCATTACCTAATTTTATAATTGTTTAGAATCCAGTTACCCTGAAAGTGGCGATTCCTGTAATGCCTGAAAAGACGGAATGGAAACTGGCTGGTCAGATGCTGACATTGACTCTGCCGTTGTCGGAAACAATATCTAATCTGAAAGCAAAAGTCCAAGAAGAAACCAATATGGCACCAGCAAAACAGAAGTTATTTTACGATGTAAGTGTTTTTTCATATTTCTATTCAACACTCTGACTTGCCTAATTCTCTTTAAGGGCATGTTCTTCAAAGATTCCAACACTTTGGCTTACTATAATGTAATACAAAATGCAGTTATACAGCTTCAAGTTAAAGAGCGTGGTGGACGCAAGAAGTAATATGTTATTGCTTAATATAATAAATAATTTGTGTGTTTTCCAGAATAAAGTGAAATATATAGTAATATCTTAATAACGTTTTGTTTGTCTTTCATATAATTTAGAACATGAATTCTTTAACAAAATATATTATACAGTAGAGCATTCATGTTTTCTTGTGGACTGTAACCTTGAAGAAGTACATAATGACAATTTTAAAGTTTCACTTGCTTCATTTAAAAGATGAACTCACAGGCGACGCCCAAAACAAAGCAAGACTCAATATGAAATAAAACTGTTCTTCGTTGAATCTAAAGAATTCCCGAAAGTTGATGTCTTTTAAATGACGTTGAATCAATGAATTAAAGAAACCCTCTTCCAGCCGAGTTTTGAACAAATTATGTATTTTCCTTCGGTATTTTTTCAATAGAAGTTTTAGAATATTGTCGTCCTTTTCTTCTTCCAACATACAGAAAGTTAACTGCTGAAATTGTCGTTTCTTGGACATATTCGTTTGCACTGAAAGTACCAAAGAATCTTGATATACTACACTACACCGATCGCGACAGCTGTCACCGATGTATTGACAAACGCTGATGCTGACAAACCAAAGCACCTCTTCACGTTCAAACGCAACGTATGCCCGCCGCGCGTGTCGGCCGCCGGTACACCCCTCGTCTATCGGCGCAAACGAAAGCGTACCTTAAAATGACTTATGGTTCAAAATAGTGTTGTCAGACATTTAAATATGTGTCCATTTAAGAGTCCGGAAAAGCAGATCAAAAGTTACACCTGCGGGGCATCGGGTCGGTGAGGTATCCGTTAGAAATCGGAGCAAACTATCAGCTGTGTTGCAACACCGTCACGCTAAACACATTTATGGACACAAGAACAACGCACATTCAAAGCCCGCGCGTTAGGTACCTAGTAAATGAGATAACGCCGCTCTGAGTTTACGCTCAGTTGACACCGGGCGGCAGCACATACCAAGCCATATTTTGCGTTTGCAGCGCTCTCGCTCTACCATGATTACACCTTCATCCTAGTAAATTTAGCAACACGAAAGCCTGATTATGGTAGAAGAAGGTATACTTTATGTCGCCATTGAAACAATTTTTCGAAAACTGTAAATCTCTTGGCGCTATGCACGCGTGAAGTTGGTCAATTTCATGAGTGAACTGACACTTTCCAAGATAAAATTTTTAAATTTTCTTTCAATGGAAACATAAAATAAAGTTTCGTTTATAAACTGTCAAAAATTCAATACTTCAATTTTCACCGTTTAGAAATGAGCATAGCACTACGAAGTCAGTTTTCGGGTTCATTTTTGCCGGACTCTTAAATTTCCGGACATGGACATTTATGGACATGACATTCAAAAATATCCGGACATTTCTCAAAGTGTCCAATGTTACTAACAGAACAAGCAGTAACAACTCGCCAATAAGAAATAACATGCAGTTTGCAATTTTTAAGCCATATTACTAGAACGGTGAAACATAAAAATATGTGGACAGCATAAGAAGTGAAAAATTTGTTATTGAAAAGTGCTCATTCTGAATGTGAATCTATGGCGGCAGCAGCAGACAATGCAGTAACTAATTACATAATTTAAAAAAGTTGCTTTTAGGGCTTTGAGAAATCTTCAGAAAAATTACAAAATAAACATTGTAACTAAAATAACTAATCATCCTAAAACATGGACGTCCATACTGCTATTGACCAATATGTGAATTTCTCTATTATCAGTTATTTTTGCATGTACTTAGCTTTTGGAAACATTACGACATACAACCTAATATATCAAATTAAAGGTCTTGATGAAACCTACAACGTGGTTACATTTTTAAGCCAATCTATAAATGTCCAGTAAATGTCTGGACAGTTCTCCGACACATTGGATGGACAAGTCACAAAAAATAAATGTCCGGACATTACACAACACTAGTTCAAAAGATATCACACTCCTTCGGATGGATAAGTAGTACTTGTGACCAGATCACTACCTTGTAGTGAAGGGTGAAGTGGTAAGTCTGCTAATAGTTATTTAACGAACAGGTGTATTAATAAAGGCGATTAATAATCGAGACATTTTCACTCACGAGCGCAGCGAGTGAGTTAAATGTCGAGATTATTAATCGCTTTTTAATATAAGAGTTCGTTACAAAATTTTTCCGTCGACTTTTAACGTAAAATTTTCGTCAACATCCATTTATTAAATTTTGTATAAATTACGATTTCAGAAACTATAAACTTGACAGTGACAGATCTTGATGACATGCCAACTTGATTTGGATATTTCATATAATGTACCTATGTTTGGTACTAAAATCGTTTATTAATAGAAATCATAGTCCGAGAGCCCGCTGCAAAATTATGCACCCATCTGTTAACGAAATGGAATGTGCGGCAAAGGCACGTAAAAACATCATACTCAACGGAACGGCACCCGTGCCGGTCACCATTTGGTGCAAAAAGGTAAAAACAATGGCACTTCCGGTACGGAAATTTGCGGAAAATTGCGCGATTTGTTAATGAGATGAAAGTTGTGCCATTTTGTAGCCTGCGATTAATTGAATTGAAATCGGTACCCGTGCCATCTTTTACCCTAAGGCAAATCCCCAGCACGGCAACATTTTTGCAGCCCGTAACTCGGACAAACTCCCGTCATGTGTTAACGACTTGAAATAAAGTTCAATGGAAAGGGCATTATGTCCCTTTTACGAATAACCAAGCGTGCCGCGATTCAAAGCAGTCTAAGTAGGTGGCACGGCCCGATTTTTAACGCGCTACGCGGCGTCATTTTCAGGGAATTCGGCAGCGGGCAGCGGCGCGCGCGAGTTTTTAACATTGGAAATGTTTTTATTTTCGTAGTATAGGCCCTAAATTCAGCAACAATGTCACGCGTTGCATTTGCAGCATGATTTAATAGCGAAAGTTTACTGAAAAGAACGTAAGCCGGAATGCAATTCAGCCGCTGCTTTTATTTACCGTCCTTTTTGCACAATGCAAATCGCCATACCGGCATTCCACACATTCTTTTCGAAAGTGTCTCTTTTCAACATGCACTATTGCAGTTGCCCGTGCGGAGTAACTTACACATTACGTGGATGACGTAAGGATCAAGTTAAAAAGAAGGACTGTAGTTACTTAGTTGCCATTAACAGGTGTCACAGTGACAGATGTCAATTGTGCACTACACAAAAAACATTTAATAATCTACGACATGTTGCGCGACCATTGAAATTGATTCAAAAGTGCCATTTCGACGCCGCGTAACGCGTTATAAATCGGGTTGTGCCAACTGCTTTGACTGTTTTGAATCGCGGCACGTTTAGATATTCGTAAAGGGGACATAATGCCCTTTCCATTGAACTTTATTTCAAGTCGTTAACACATGACGGGAGTTTGTCCAAGTTACGGGCTGCAAAAATGTTGCCGTGCCGGGGATTTGCACTAGGGTAATAGATGGCACGGGTACCGATTTCAATTCAATTAATCGCAGGCTACAAGATAAGATAGATAGATAAAAACTTTATTGTAATAACATACAAAAGGTACAATGTTCGGCAATGCCGATCTTCCACATGACCATGAATAACTACAAAAACACAGACTACAACAATCACAATAGTTAAAAGTAAAATAGGCCTTACACAACAAGCTTATTGAAAAGTACAATGTACCGCATGTCTATGATAAAAATTACAAAACACAGACTACAACAATAAATTACAATAATCAACAATTACAATAATAATAATAATATCAAAAAATAAACCCTACACAACATGCTTATTGAGAAGTGTAGCAGCACTATACAAAAAGCTACCCTCGAATTTTGACGTCGAGTGTTGGGGGATAGTGTAGCAGTCGCGTCTCACATTGACATCATGAACCTCAGAACGTTTTTTCAACATATCGAACAGATAGGAAGGAGCCTCTGTATTAATAAGTTTCCTCAAAAAGTTGACAAAATAGATTCCACTCTGGCTTCCACATTTGGTTCACCCATTTCAGTCAAATAAGGAGTCACATGGTTGCGAAAAGGAATGCAGCACACAAATCGCATGCACGAATTTTGAATACGCTGTAATTTCAGCTTGTTGCAATTACTCAGAAAGAAATAATAAACTGAGCTGCAGTAATCAATATGCGGATAGATAATGGATTTTACAATATTTAACTTTACAGCCATACTAAGTGAATACTTCAAGCTCTGAACAGACCTAAGTTTGAAGAAACAAGTCCGATATACTCCGTTCGCGTGATTTTCAAAGTTCAACGAGCTATCAATAATCA
This sequence comes from Xestobium rufovillosum, assembly GCA_963966045.1. Taxonomy (NCBI): domain Eukaryota; kingdom Metazoa; phylum Arthropoda; class Insecta; order Coleoptera; family Ptinidae; genus Xestobium; species Xestobium rufovillosum. The sequence goes on along the minus strand of OZ014494.1, from coordinate 37,884,115 downwards.
AGCCCAGACTCTTCACGTGAGACTTCCAATCCAATAAGTGCCCGTCAAACGACAAACAATAATCAGACTCAATCGCATTACGGAGCCGCTCAGGTCCCATACATATAGACACAGTCTTTGATGAGTTTACCTTGATTCCATTCTGATTACACCAATATTTAAACCTATTCAGATCGCCATTCAAATGATCAACTGCCATATGTATTGTATTTAAACTGCAAGTATGATACATCTGAACATCATCCGCATACATATGAATGTTACTGTGTTCTTTAACTCCAGGCAGATCTAAGGTAAAGATAGAGTACAGAATAGGACCCAGCACGCTGCCCTGTGGCACCCCACTATTCACCTGATGGCACAACTTTCTTCTCGTTAACAAATCGCGCAATTTTCCGCAAATTTCCGTACCGGAAGTGCCATTGTTTTTACCTTTTTGCACCAAATGGTGACCGGCACGGGTGCCGTTCCGTTGAGTACGATGTTTTTACATGCCTTTGCCGCACATTCCATTTCGTTAACAGATGGGTGCATAATTTTGCAGCGGGCTCTCCTACTATCATTCATTAATACGGGTTATTAACGAACTGTTTTGCGATTGTTAATCATATTGATAAATACACTGTCGACGGAAAAGTCTATTAAAGGGTGTCACAGTCGCAAATCCCTTATAACATTTGTCAAATACCATTTCTCAGTAGGCCATGTTAAAAATTTCAGACAGATCTATCATTCAGTTCAGTAGTGACAGCCATTGAAATCAGTCAACCCCTGTTTTGTAGCAAACATGGAAAAAGTGAATACCGTGTGTTGATTAAACATTATTTTTTACGTGGAAAAACCATTACGCAAACCAAAACAAAGCTTGATAAACATGAAGTTGAGAAAAAATTACACACTGCATTTGAAAAACTGCAGTAACAGTAGCTAAGCTGTGTCAGCTGTACCTTAAGAGAGGAGCTACAGTCTTTTGAAGAAGGAGGGTTGTGGAAGGTTTCTCTACAATAACTTTCAAAGTAATAAATTAGGATATAGTGTATTCAATTTGAAACAAATTATGTATGTCTTAAAATTTTTCAAAAGTACATAGTTTTTGAATAAAATGTGTTTGATTGGTAGTAATGTAGACACAGGGTAGGCGAAGTGTTGTGACATAATGACATAAGTGCAAAGTGAAACAAGTTCATACAGGGTGTTACATAAAAGTAGGTCAAACCGTTAGCCACAGATTACCTGGCCGAAAATAATGGGACTTTTCTTATGCCATTTCTCATTTAGGCTTCTTTCGTTCAAGATACAGGATGTTAAAGTTAAAATTTAAAAAACTGTTTTTATTAATAATTCCTTTGTTTTTTGCGATATTCCGTTGAAATCTTGTACAACGTTTTTTCATATACCGGCACAATGTTTATGCAATTTTGATCAAAAAATCGATGAGCGAACGGAGGAAACTGGGGGTAATAATACTCATTGACCCCCCAACTTTTCCATGCCACGTCTATGGTTCAAAGGTATTGTTTTTTATACCAAGCGTTCATTTCTTTAATTTTTTTCACTCTTGTAAAATTTTGATTTAGGGCTTGGTTTACGAGATATTGTAACTCATTTGACTAGGTGTTGTTGATCCACTCGCTGTTTAAATCTCCTAATTTTTCTTAAGGTGCGTACTGACTTGAGCAAATTTTCGCGAACACCCACGAATGCTCGTTCGCGAACAATTTTAAAATAAATTTAGGTGCGTACTGACTTGAGCAAATGTTCGTTGGTTTTACGCTCCAGTTGTTCGCGAGTTGTTACGGGACGAAGATGGCTGACTATGCAACTGAAAGAGCTACATTTGTTAATGTACTCTTTAATAAAAAAACAGAAAAAACAACAACGAACAAAAAGGTGGTGGATGACACAAATGTATACTTATAGTGGATCAAATTTGCTGGCTGATTTGAAAAAATTTAAAGAAATGAACGCTTGGTATATAAAACAAATACCTTTGAACCATAGACGTGCGCAGGGAAAAATTGGGGGTCTATGGGTATTGCTACCCCCCTTCCCTCTGTTCCCGCATCGATTCTTTTTATCAAAATTACACAAACATTGTGACGGTATAAGAAAAAATGTTGTACAAAATTTCAAGGGAATATCGTAAAAAACAAAAGAGTTATTAATAAAAATAGTTTTGTAAATTTTAACTTTCACACCCTGTATCTTGAAAGAAAGAAGCCTAAATGAAAAATGGCATGAGGAAAGTCCCATTATTTTCAGCCAGATAATCTGTGGTTAATGGCTTGACCTACTTTTTTGTAACACCCTGTATAAAGTCTGAATAATATAACTTAGCGTATGGGTTGACACATATGCATGTGAACTAATTTGTTTCGGCATTGACAGTACTGTGACACTAATACTAGTTTCCATGATAATCTTTTTGGGACTAACTAATTAGTACGAAACAAGCAGAGACGTACAAATACATTGTTACCCAACATTAATAAAATGATAATGAGTGAAATAAAGAGTTACAATGGAAAATCTTGATTATTTCATCATCATCATAAGGTTCTCAGTCCGAAGACTGGTTGGACGCGTACCTCCATTCTTTTCTATCCTGAGCTAACCTACGCATTTCCCTAAAAGTAGAACATCCTACATCCCTAACTATTTGAGAGCAGTAGTCTAATCTAGGCCTACCCCTACCTCTTTTCATTCCTATCTCTGACTCTAGTATGTCGCGAACTATTCCTTCGTGTCTCATAAGGTGTCCTACCATCCTATCTCTCCTACTCTTTATTGTCCTCCATACCTTTCGCTTTTCCCCAACTCTTTCTAATACTTCCCTATTGCTAACCTTATCTATCCATGGTATCTTCATCATGCGCCTGTAGCACCACATTTCAAACGCTTCTACTCTTTTTCGATCCGCTTCCCCTATTGTCGAAGTTTCGCACCCGTATAATGCCGTACTCCATACGTACGACTTTAAGAGTCTCTTCCTAGTCTCTATATTAACCGTTCTCGAGCATAATAGTTGTTTCTTTTTGTTAAACGCAACTCGGCCCTGCGCCATTCTTTGTTTTATATCTTTAGTGCTCCTACCGTCTTGAGTTATTTTACTTCCTAAGTAGCAGAAATCCGCGACCTCCTCTATCTTCTCATTTCCTATTTGTATTTCCATTTTAGTTCTATTTTCACCCCCCCTACATACCAAAATTTTAGTTTTCTTTTTATTGATTTTCATGCCGTAGCCCTGTGCCAAAACTGCTTCCATTTCATTCAAAGCCGCTCCTAATTCTTCTTTGCTAGATGCTAACACTGCTATATCATCCGCAAATCTGAGCATATTAATAGTTTGGCCCTGTACATTGATCCCTGCGGCTGTTCTTTCCTTAACAATATTAATCGCATCTTCGATATATAAGTTGAAAACTAGAGGTGACAATGCACATCCCTGTCTCACTCCCTTCCGGATATCTACTTCCCTTCGTTCCTGCTCACATTCTATAACTGCCTTTTGCTCTTTGTAGAGATTATGTATTATTCTTCTGTCCCTGTATTTCATCCCTACCTTTCTCAGCACTTCGAACATCTTCCCCCATTTTACGTTGTCGAAGGCTTTTTCTAAATCTACAAATCCTATATAGACGCTCTTTCTCTTTTCTATGGTTTTTTCTATAATTACTCGTAAAGCTAGAATGGCCTCGCGCGTTCCTCTATTTCGTCTAAATCCGAACTGATCTTCTCCTAATATTTCTTCCGCCTTTTTCTCCATCCTTCTTTGCACAATTCTAGTTAAAATTTTTGACGCATGGGAAGTTAAACTGATAGTTCTAAAATTTTCGCATATATCCGCGCCTTTCCTTTTTGGCAAGGCTACTATGATGTTCCGTTTGTAATCTTCTGGAATCTCGCCTGTCAGGTATATGCGACTAACTAATTTAAATAAACGATCTATTACCTCTTGACCTGCGCACTTTAAGATTTCTGCCTGCAAGCCATCTATACCTGGCGCTTTATTATTCCTTAAACTTTTTAGTGCTAGCTCAAACTCTTCTCTCATTATAGGACTCCCTAGGTTATCCCCCTCTACACTGCTTTCGCTTTCTAATATATCTTGCACTTCCTGTCCCGCATATAAGTTTCCTAAATATTCTTTCCACCTATCTGCCTTTTCCCCGCTTCCGATTAGGATATCTCCTGCCTCATTTCTAATGTTTTTGGTACTAGATCCAATTTCTCTAAAATTTCTCCTAATTATTTTATATGCTTCATCAGTCTTTCCTATTTCGAACTTATCTTCCACTTCTTTGCATTTATTATCGATCCATTGCTCTTTCGCTTTCCTACACTTCCGAATAATTTCCCACTTGATCGCCTTATATCTTTGTTTCCCTATTTCATCTAACCTATTTTTATTTCATCTTACGTTAATAATTAGCAGCCATATCAACTGGTTGCGTCCGAGAGAGACATCAAACTAACATAACGCGTAGATTATTTCAATCATATGCCAAGTTATATTATTCAGACTTTACTTCTGAAACATCATTGTACTGTTCGTATGAAAGAGAGTGAACTACTTTTTTGCGCCAGAAGTAGAAAAACAACTTCGTTGGATTTTTTAAAACCTACCATTTTTGAAGCCTGCGATTTCCATATTAAATAAAAGTTAGTTAATTCTATTTTAAGACGACTACCAAGTACATAAAAATCAAAGTGCCCTTTCGAAAGTAACTCATGTCACTTTGTACTGTTAGGTACAGCACTCTTCACCTAAAGTGTATCTGCATTACAACGAATTAATTAACTTTATTTAGAAACAGTATGTAACAAACAAATTTTTAAATGGGCAGTTTGTTTTAAATTGATTAAGCTGTTTATAAAATTGAAGAGGTCTTAATCAAAAGACACAAACATATAAAAAAAATAAGTTACGAGGGATTTCTGCTTTCCCATAACGGATTTGTGAAAAAACTTGTGCAAATATGCAGTGTGGTAATCTGAACATGCCAGAGAAATATGGTTGTCCTATCTTATCTGGTTCAAAAATTATTGCATAAGCCAGTTTAAAAACGTCGGAAAAATAGGAAGAATTAATACAAACCAATTTAAAATTTAAAAAATGTTTTATGGCTACTTTCGTTGTATGTATTTCTAAATTAAATAGTAACATTATTAAATTAAAAACAATCAACAACTAAATGTCATTACTTATTTTCGTTTACAAGTTCTTGAACAAGGCTTCTATATCTTGCAACCATGGGTTCATAAATTTCAGCAGCATCTTTGAAAGGTTCGCAGGCCAAATGAGGTGACTTCAGTGAAGATGTGATTTCATTGTAATTACTTTTGTTTCCTAAGAAACCATGCTTTGCTTGATAAGCTGCTCCAAAAGCTGCCGATTCAGCAGCATCCTAAAAATTTAAAAGCGATGTTTTTAAAAATATACTTGCAGGCTCTACTTGCTTAAAGGGGGTCTGTCACAAAAATACAACTTGTGATGAAAAAATAGTAAAAAAATATCTGAGAATAAAAGCGAAATCCGCATCTAAAAAACTGCAACAGTTTTCGAGATACTCATTTCTGAAGTCGAGCGGTTACTGCGCGTGACGTCATGGCGACACTTGGCGGGCGCTCTTTAAGCCGCTGCGTACGCCGTGCCGCTTTTCAGATCGGTTAATGCTTGCAGTTTCTCTTGTTTGTATTTTCCTGAGACATCCATAAAATTTGCGTAAGGTGGAGTTGTTAAGAGCACAGGTTAAGATGTCTAATTGTTGTGTTTTTGGGTGTAATAACAACTCGTTTGAATCTTTACATAGGTTTCCTAATAAAAATAAGGAGCCTCAGCGGTTTAAAGCGTGGAAAAATAGAATAAATCGTCGTGATTTTTATATAGGAATAATGTACTCAAAAATTTCAATTCTGTTTTTATTTAAATTCAGTTTTGATTTATTAAGAATAAAACTATTTTGTTAAATTTTGTTAATAAACGTATAAGATTAGGTAAGGACATTATAAATTAATTACAATTTTCAAAGCACACTATTTATGCAGATCTATCGTTATTATAAGATTTACTGTTCTTGCCCATCTTTATATTCTTTGAAACCAGTGTATATGCCATTAGTTTCAGGAAAGCGTTCCCGAATTTGGCTTACTACGCAAGCTGGAATAACAATTTTATTGAAATGTCCAATTGAAGAACAAGAAATCACCCAAGATGTAATATTTTTGTAGGAAAGATGACGCCAAAGTCCGTTATTCACTTCCATATACCTCTTCTTTTCGGCGTGACTTTTGCACTTCCTTTAATATTATATTGTGTCTTACAATATTTAAAGTATCTAAATTTAAAACTATATTATCAAAACTTTCATGCAAAGTTATGCATATATTTTCGTTCCTAACTTTAGTTATTTCATCATTATCCCAACAGCAAACACTTTCCTTCTTACTAGGCATGGGCACACAGTTTGTGCACTTGCACCATCTTACGTTGTTCAACCGCGCATTATCATTTTCTTCGATTCTTTTAAGATTTTCAATGTCCATACGCCTTATTTCCGACTCACTATATTTTGTTTCAAATCCGAAAGCCATGCTCAATAAATTTTTGCAACTGGACTGCGTGAAATAACCTTGCAACAATTATTGAACATGAGGTACAACACGCCGCAGCTGGTCGACACAATGCGCGCCCCAGCTTATACGCCGCGCGGTGTCGCCATGACGTCACGAGTGAATGCGACATATCGTTTAGCGCACATATCTCTGAAACGGCCTGTCGTAAAGAAGTGCGGATTGAAAATTTGTTCTTAGAATTCTTTGTTCTACAATTTTCATTTTTGTGATAGACGCTTGTAATAAGCTGACAGAATTTAAGATTAAATTATTGCTTTACCTGTAAATAAACGGGAGAATTAAATACGTCTGCGATAACTTGCAGGATAGGTTTATTGGCAGATGCTCCACCAGTAGCTAAAATTTTTGTATTTTCATCTGTAAAACAGTTGTTACATGTTTCGTTTCATTTGAATACATAGAGATGTACCAATTTTAAATCCGATGTCTTCAGCATAAGCTCTTTTTGCAAGAAATTGTCCTTCGATCAGTGCTCTCACTTCAACTTCCAAACTTGCGAATTTGGCTAGCCGCTCACCCACTTTGTTGAATCTAAAGTCTCCATGTAGAAATGGGATTATTTCTTGTTCATCAAAATATAAACCTGCCAATTAAAGAATTCAGTACTTTTTTAAATAAATAATTTAATTGTCATTAATGTTACCCAGGTTTCCAAAATTTCCTCTGGGTGTGCTATCTAATAGTTGGTCAAATATATCCCAAGAGCCTTCGGCACATTTATTTCTTATCCTTTCTCTTGTTAAAGAGCCATTTTTAAAACTAAAAATATTTAATTAAATAACATTTGATGTGCAAGAAAAGGTGTTAAATGGATAACGATGATGCTACATCTATAATGCTACATGATGATGCTACATCTATAATCTGCAAAATAAAACTACCTACTTCTCAGGTTTTTTTTTAAAAAAAAGTTATTTAGTTGAAATAGCAGTACATATTTTTAAAATACTTCACTTCGTAAGTATGTTAAAACCATTTAAGAAAATGGTTTCATACTGTTACACGTTTTTATCAAGCTAAAGTCGAGAAAAGAAGCGTTCAGAAGTAGCAGAGCTTCGATAATGCCTATTAATTTTTAATATGGATGAGTAGAGGCCGAGGTTTTAGAAACTTAAAAGTAGCAAATGGAATATTACAAAAATTAAAAATAAGAATAAAAAATAGAACAAATCGTAAATCAGGCCTTAAAGAAAATAATGAATAAAACTGCTAGATATTGCACAAGACTTTCTTTTTATCTCTCAAAATAAATTCTAAATAAATTGCAAATTCTCAAGTATTTTGGTAAAACAAGGAAGGAAGGAGCAAAAAATATATTTAATTCAATTTTTTTAATTTCTTGTTCTAAATTAGATATACAAGATCGGCAACAGAACTGAACTATTTTTGATAGTTTGTTGTAAGATGTCCACAATCTGCTTCTATGCATTTTTCTGCAATCTTTTTCTGAAATTCAGCATAAGGTGTTGAAGTTTAAATAGTCCTTACAACGAGGTTTACCTCTTCACAAATCGTGTTATAGAGCTCTGGACGTGTCTGGTAAACTCTTGGCTTTACGAAGCCCCAAATAAAAATCAGAGTCTTAAATTGAGCGATCTTGCCAGCGATGCAATGTCTACAAACGGATCCGAATGATTTTATATGACTATGTTGAATGTTGAAGACTCTTTGATTAATAGACCCAGCGCATCATATTTAGCTTGAAAACTAAGTAAATGTCCAAAACTTTGTTTATTTATCTTTTAATATTCTTCAACCAATAGAAAACAATCAATTTCATCTGAAGCCCTTTAAGGGTCTGTAGATACGTTTTATGTCAAATGTTTATATAAATGTTTTGACTTATTTTCATGAGTACTACACGCTGTAGAAGTTTTCGACTTTTTTTAACACCTTGTATATGTCAGTGACATTACTAATTCTTCCATGGCAATCTATCAAAAACCGTTCTATCCTGCTTCCAAACCTTGTACTTACAGTCCTATGTTACAATAGTACAGAGCTCAAGGGTACAAATTTTCACTTTGGTAGGGGGATCGTTGTTACAACCTGCAAATTGTTGCAATCTAAAGTTCATGTATTGACTATAATATATCCAAAAGCTGTCAAAAATCGGAACACGCAAAAGGGCGTTATATCCAAAAACTGAGTTACGCACACTGGCGTAAAGAGCGTAAAAATTGCTATCGTTTGGCACCAAGATCATTAAATTATTTGTGGCACTTCTATCTCTAAAAAACTGTTGAAGAAACAATTTAATACAGGCCCTTATGGGAAAAAATTTTCTGAAAGCTGAATATCTCCGTTCGAATGCCGATAAAATCTTCAAGATTTCGACATTTTTTACATTTACATCGCGATAACTCTTAGATTATCGCCTAAATTGAAAAATTTTATTCTTTACAAAATCTTGTATGCTTCTTTTGGAGTGTAATGGTTCGACATGCAGATTTTTATCTTTTACGTATGTATATTGAGTTGTGTAATTAAATATAAAAAGATGCAAGAAGACCGTCCGATGCCAACGCGCGCCCCCCTCTCGCTGTGCTGGTTTGCATCTCACTTTTCGCCGTAGCGCCATCCTTCTCCCGCAAGCCACAGCGGAATTTACTACACTTGGGCCGCCGAACAGACGGAGTGATCACCCTGCAAGAACGTGCTCTAGGCGGAACCACTATCAATTTAGGACAACCGAACCGCAGTGATGCGCTTTCTTTAGACCCAAAGAAGTCGCATCACTCCAATTCGGTCGTCATAAATTACTATTGGCCCCGCTAGAGCACGTTCTTGCATGGTGATCACTCTGTCTGTTCGCCCGCCCAAGTATACTTATAATTTAATTCATATGTATAAAATCTGGTAAGCCATGATGTTTTTATCAGAATGACAGCGAGAAAAATTAGTATAACTCAAATTTCTTGAACATATTTTAGCAAGACGCAGACGGAGCTACGGCGAAAAGTGAGATGCAAACCAGCGCAGCGAGAGGGGGGCGTGCGTTGGCATCTGGCGGTCTTCTTACATCTTTTTATATTTAATTGCACAACTCAAAATACGTAAAAGATAAAAATCTGCATGTCGAACCATAACACTCCAAAAGAAGCGTACAAGATTTTGTAAAGAACACAATTTTTCAATTTAGGCGATAATCTAAGAGTTATCGCGATGTAAATGTAAAAAATGTCGAAATCTTGAAGATTTTTTCGGCATTCGAACGGAGATATTCAGCTTTCAAAAAATTTTCTCCCATAAGGGCCTGTATTAAATTGTTTCTTCAGCAGTTTTTTAGAGATAGAAGTGCCACAAATAATTTAATGATCTTGGTGCCAAACGATAGCAATTTTTACGCTCTTTACGCCAGTGTGCATAATTCAGTTTTTGGATATAACGCCCTTTTGCATATTCTACTACTACAAACACATGCAGTTAATTTAGGACTTGAAAAACTTTTTTAAAAATGCTGTATTTTACATAAAATTTGCTTACACATATCTCTTGTTTGCCCGCCCTATTCTAAACAAAAAGGCATTTTGCATAAAATTTTGTCTCTAGTTATAAGATACCAAATTTTTTTAAATTTCTATTTACTTTCAGTTTTTGGTCCCCAGATTATCCAAAATTAAAATAAGATTGACCCACATAAAGAAATTGTCAGTTTCATAAAATTCAAGAGTAAACAAAATTTCAACAGTTATTTATACTGCTAACAAAAATACCAGCTTCGAAATTTTGAATTCAATTTAAACAAACTGCAGATGTAAAAATTGCACTTAAAAGACAAGAGGATAAAAATTACCACAACAAAGCCATGTAAGCTTGGGATTCAACAGGATTGCACAAAATATGTCCATCAATTACAACTTTTGGTTCCTTCAGCCATAAAAACACGGTATCACTGGTACCTAAACTTACTGCCAACCATCCCTCGTTCAATTTCATTCCTGAAATTTTAGTATTATAAAGTTCGTGAGAAGTGCACTTATTGCTAGAGAAATAAATATAATCAAAGTATCTAACCTCCTGCACTTCCATAATTTCTGTTAGACAGATGCAAAATTAAACATTGAACATGTTTACAAATCTAATAAAAACGTATGTATTTACTATTCTTATTAATCTAACTGTAGCATTTAGATGTGATTGTTTGGAAAAAGTAACATGGTGTTGATCTCTAAATTTGTATTGTCCCTGTGAAAAAACCAGTGTAAAAGTTGCTATCACAAGCACAACCAAATCTAATGTCAAAGCTAATGAGACAAATTTTTTGAACGACTGTCTAATAGTTTCCAAACAATAAATATATCCTCCATGTTTTTATAAAATACTTTATTCTACTATACTGGGTGTCAACAGATTTAGAGCCACCTAAAATAATTAACTTCATCACACACTGAAAGAATTAAATTCCCAATTTAAAGTAGTAGGCGGCTGTCAATTTGCTTAAGAGTCCGACAAAGCAGGTCCAAAGTTACACCTGCGGGGTAGCAGGTCGGTGAGGTATCCGTTAGAATGCGGAGCGAACTATCAGCTGTGTTGCAAAACAGTCGAGCTAAACACATTTATAGGCACAAGAACAACACATTCAAAGCCCGCGCTTTTGTTACCTAGTAAATGTGACAACGCCGCTCTGAGTTTACACTCACTCGCTTTGGGGCGGCAGCACATACTAAGGCATATTTTGCATTTGTAGTGCTTTTGCTATACTACGATTAAACCTTCCTCCTAATAAATTTAGCAACGCGAACGCCTGATTATAGTAGAAGAAGGTATATTTTATGCCTTTATAGAAACAATTTTTCGAAAACTGTAAATCTCTTGGCCCTATGCACGCGTGAAGATGGTCAATTTCATGAGTGAACTGACACTTTCTAAGATAAAATTTTTAATTTTCTTTCTATAGAATCCTATGATATAGCAGTGTTAACATCAAGCAAAGAAGAATTAGGAATGGCTTTGAATGAAATGGAAGCAGTGTTGACAGAGGGCTTCGGCATGAAAATCAATAAAAAGAAAACCAAAATTTTTGTATGTAGAGGCCGTGAAAATAGAACTAAAAGTGAAATACAAATAGGAAATGAGAATATAGAGGAAGTCACGGATTTCTGTTATTTAGGAAGTAAAATAACTCGAGATGGTAAGAGCACTGTAGCATCAGTTACGCCATTGGAAATATTATCGACCAACTTTACTTAATTGGAACTCGAGTAAAGAAGTCGACGCTGCGAATTCGATTCGTGTATACAAATTGTAGATAGAAATATAGTAACCTTAACATAATGTATAAAACACTTACTTTGCACTTTTATATAAGAAATAGACCACACAATGTAATACTGCACCAGATAATAAAAGCAGTCAGACGCCACGCATTTTTCTTCATTTTTCCGCCACAAATATGGACAGACGCCCATAGCACTAAAGACATAAAACAAAGAATAGCGCAGGGTCGAGTTGCATTTAACAAAAAGAAACAACTGTTATGTTCGGGAACGGTTAATGTAGAAACTCGGAAGAGACTCTTAAAGACGTATGTGTGGAGTACGGCATTATACGGGTGCGAAACTTGGACAATAGGAGAGGCGGATCGAAAAAAGTAGAAGCGTTTGAAATGTGGTGCTACAGATGCATGATGAAGATACCGTGGATAGATAAGGTTAGCAATAGGGAGGTATTAGAAAGAGTTAGGGAAAAGCGAAAGGTATGGAAGACAATAAAGAATAGGAGAGATAGGATGGTAGGATGGTAGGACACCTTCTAAGACACGAAGGAATAATTCGCGACATACCAGTCAGAGATAGGAATAAAAAGAGGTAGGGGTAGGCTTAGATTAGACTATTGCTCTCAAATAATTAGGGATGTAGGATGTTCGACTTTTAGGGAAATGCGTAGGTTAGCTCAGGATAGGAAAGGATGGAGGTAGGAGGTACGTGTCCAACCAGTCTTCGGACTGGGAACCTTATTATGATGATGAGAAGCCTAAAATAAAGTTTTGTTTATAAACTGTCCAAAATTCAACACTTCAATTTTCACCGTTTAGAAATGAGCGTAGTACTACGAAGTCAGTTTTCAGGTTCATTTTAAAGGGGTTTGTCGGACTCTTAAGTCACTTTCTGTCGTAATTTTGTATTAATTTTTTTTTTTTTTGAAAACTTGATTTTATGAAAACAGCAAAAGAGACGCAAAAGTTTTGAAACGAATAAAGTTTTCTAAGGCATATTTTTAAACAATCAAATTCTTACACTTTAAAATGTTAAAAAGGAAAAAATTAAGAGGGGTTGCAAGTTTCATCCACTTATAACAATATGGATAGGTCAAGAAAATATTCGAAAGTAGCCTTTTTAACATTAGAATTTAGAAACCTTCCACAAAATTTAATTTCCTTAACTTTTTCAGATTTTGAGAAAACAAATAAAAACATAATTTCCACCTCCCACTTTGGAGGGACATTATGAGAATTTGTTTATATCAAAAACCCCCTTTAGTTTTCAACAAGGAATCACCTCTTAAATTTTTTCGCGCTTTTTTGGATACACCCTGTACTTATACAATAACTAAAGAGAAAAGATCATTTTTACGCAATATGTATTGAATTAAAATTTAACAATTTGGCATTAGTCTCAGTCTTTTATGAACAGAAATAAAATTTGGAAAAAATCGCTGAAGCAGCCAAAAAAACAAATGAAGCACACTTTCGGAATCGCAATGAAGTATAGTATCCAAAAATTCAAAAATATTCTGGAAATTGATTTAAAACGCAAATGTAGGAAAGACATCAGATCCCAGAATTCCGGTTGATTTTTAGTTCTGAAAATTCCGGGATTTCATAATGAAAATTCAGGAATCTTTGGGATTAGCGACAAGGTTACTTTAAGATATCCGGGGAGACTGATATCTGCTCGATAGTCTCAAATTCGGCGATGTCGCCAATGTCATTCATATAATATTTCCAATTTAGTTTGGCGTTTGGTTTGTTCTGCATTTAGTTCGACACTCATCAGAATAGCAATGTTAAAAAATACGTAACAGAAGTATTTCCCTTTGTATTTATTTGACTCTCGTGTCTTGTGTATTATGCGTTTTAAATTTAAACATATTTTTTTGTTAATTGAGAGAAAAGTACTGGATCGGTGGCAGGAGAAATGAAAGTTAGTACAATTATACCGATAGAAAAAGTTAAAGGAACTTCAAACCCGAATGAATACAGACCGGTCAATCTTTTGCCTGTGGTTGAGAAGGTGCTTGAAATTTTGGTTAATCAGCAGGTCAGGGAATACATTGTTAGAAATAATTTGCTTTATAGAAATCAGTCGGGGTTCAGAGAGAAGCATTCTTGCGAAACCTCTTTACAGTTGGTGCTGAAATACTTACGTAACAATGTGGCAGACGGTAAAGTGATTGTGTGTGCATTTGTTGATTTAAGACGGGCCTTCGAAACTGTGGATCATGCCATATTAATTGAGAAACTGCAATTTCTGGGATTTACTGGTAGAGTGTTGTTATGGTTCCGTAGTTATTTGAGCGACAGGAAGCATAGGTGCAGGATGGAAAATTGTGTGTCATCAGAATTAGCGTGTAATGTAGGAGTCCCTCAAGGTAGTGTTCTGGGGCCGTTGTTATTTTTATTGTATGTAAACGATGTTGAATTGTGGCTTAGGGAATCCTTTGTGAACCTTTTTGCCGATGATACATTGATCTGTGTTGCCCACGAGGACCCACAGGTAGCTTGTCAGTTGATGAATAGGGAGTTGACATTATTATACGAGTGGATGTGTATAAACAGACTTAAGTTAAATGTATCTAAGACAAAGTGTATGGTGGTGGCTTCGGAGAGAAGATTAAATATTACAGTTGATCCTATATTGGTTAACAAAGAAATTGTGAGTGTGGTGGATAGTATTAAGTATTTGGGGGTTGCTCTGGATAAAAAATTGAATTTTATTTGTCATGTTGAAGATCTATGTAAAAAAGTAGGAAAGAAACTCGGTTCGTTGGCCAGATTTATCTTTATCAAGTGGTTGTTTGATATATAACTGTATTGTTAGGCCACATTTTGATTATTGTTGTACTGTGTTGATGACTTGTAATGAAAAAGAATTGGATAGGTTGCAAGCACTACAAAGTAAGGCAATGAGGATTTTGTTGCAGTGCAGTAGGTTTACATCTGTAAGTTACATGTTGGATGTTCTGGGGTGGCTGAGTGTGAGGGATAACATTAAACTACAGTGTTTAGTATTTATACATAAAATAGCTCTGGGGAAGGCACCAGAATATTTTGAAGGGAGCTTAGTGAGGCGTGGGGAATTAATGGATTATGTTTTAAGATTGGGTGACAATTATAAGGTAGATAGGGTGCGGTATAGTAGATATATGAAGGATGTTTTTATAAGGGCGTTATAGAGTATAATAAGTTGCCGCATAGTTATAAGTTGCTGTCTGTTGTTAAGTTTAAGTTAAATGTGAAAAGAGATCTTTTGTCTGAAAGGTGATGGTTTGTTGGGAATATATTGTGTTATTCTTTGTATTAACTAGCTTTGCTAAAATAAATGATTTATTATTATTATTATTTCAAAAATTCCGAAAATACCGGGACCCCGGGATTGGATGCCCTAAATGTAGGTGCATGTCATCACCGAATCTGAAATATCTTCTAATATTTATCAATCATATTTTTTACAATTCAAATAATAAGTATGAAAGTTACAGAGGTGGTCCTAGATCTCTTGATACCAATTAACAAGATTATTGTCTTGCTACGTGGCAAGGGGAAAAGTTTTGCCCTTCTCGTGAAACCACTAATAATTTAATTCTGAAAACTGTCGTACAGCTTATGTCTTCTCTAGGTATGTAATCGACACACTTGGCCCAGCGATGTTTCAACTTGAAAATCCCTTCCTTGTAAAAGTTCGCATTGTGAGCTTCAAACCATGAAATGACCTCAGCTCTCAAGCTCTCATCTTCCCTGAAATGCGTGCCACGAAGATGAACTTTTAGATTCCCAAAGAGAAAGAAATCAGAATGCAAGATCGGGAGACTAGGCCAGATGGAGCAGAATTTCAAAGCCCAATTCAGCTGCTTTTGATGTTGCTGTAGGGCACTTATGAGACGATGCATTATCATGCTGCAGGAGCACACCTTTTCACAGCATATCACGCCATTTGGCCTTAATTTACTCCCGAAATTTGCACAGAAGGTCACAGTAATATGCACCGTTGATTGTATGACCATGTTCAAGAAAGTCAACAAGCAAAACCCCACGTGAATCCCAGAAAACCGAGAACACCTTGCCTGCTGATGGTTTGGTCCTGAACTTTCTTGGAGGCGGAGAATTGGAATGCCGTCACTCCATGCTTGCTTGTTTGATAAGGGGATCATAGTGATGAGCCCAACTTTCGTCCATAGTGACAATCCTGTCAAAAAAGTTGTTCGGATCGGCATCTGCACAGGCCAAAAGCTCATGACAAATGTTGAAGCGGTACTGCTTGTGAACGGGTGTCAGCATTCGAAACACCCATCGGACTGAGACCTTATTCATGTGCAAAATGTCATGAAGAATAGATCTTACCGATTTCTCATCAATCTTAATTGTGTGGGCCACCCTTCTGACAGTAATGCGCCTGTCTTCCAACACTAGTTTTTCCACTTTAGTCACAGTTTCAGCGTTCTAAGCTGTTGCAGGTCTTCCGGTCCTTAGATCATTTTCGATACTCTCTTTGCCACGCTTAAACTCATTTGCCCAGCGTCGAACAGTCGTTTCTGATGGAGAAGCTGCCTGTGGTAAATTGTCTTCAACCTTGCTGCGATTTCAGAGTAGTGAACACCTTCCCTGGTCAAGAATCTGATGACCGCCAGGTGTTCCAATTTTTCCATTTCTGTTACACACTACTAAATTAGCTATCAAATTGATGGTTTTCTATAAAACTTCAGGAAATTCTTCAGACTGACAACAGGGTGCGGAATGACATATACTCGATATTTTTGTTTCCAACGCACACTAGACCGAGAACTGAAAAACTTTTTCCCCTTCCCACGTAATATCTCAACACATTTTAAATGGTAAATGACAATACCTTTTTCAAACTACACTATCCCATTGTTTTGGTATGTGGCATGCTAACATTTGCTCTGTTAGCTATCCCACAGAACAGCTAACACTAACAACTGCTGTGCTATTGAACCACAGTGTTACACTTAACTTCTGTGTAAGAATCGCTTATGATGAAATAACCAAGAGTGAACGGTTACTTCAGTACGAACTTTTCTCTTGGAAACTGCATTATAAGATATTAGTTTTAGTTCTATTTGTTTCATGTTTCATTCAAGATCCAATGAGACAAGATAGTTTAAAAATCAATGACTACAGCTAAATAGTGTAAAATTAAGAATTTACATCTACATATCTGACTATGCAAGTTTGAGTGCAAAACTTGCTTTAGAAAATTCAACGTATTCATTTTCAACAAAATGCGCACATTCGTAAATAGTGTGTACATTCGCACTCCTGCGCTAAGGCTTGGAATCTGCAAACTTTCGTGCTCGAGTGCGGCGAACTCTTTTATTTATATCCCAGCTAGGTTTTGTCAAGTAAACCACTCTATTTTCAAACGCTTTAACGCCCTATTATACTCGTACTATGGAAATAACTAGTGTTAGTGTGGCTCAGTGTGAAAATGGAATTTTGGGTCGCATCAGATTTCCTGTCAGGAAATGAAATTTTCCAAAGAAAATTCGCGATTATTAATGAAAACAATTGAATAATGACACGCTAAAATGCTACATATCTGTGCATTGGCAAAACCTAGTTGGGATATAAATAAGCGTGCAGCAGACCCGTGGAAAAATGTCGGTTGTCAACATCAAGTTACATTAAACTTATTAATTATTCAAATTCATTTGAAGTTTTGTTACCTATTAAAGAAGCTGGATTATCTCCCGTAAAGGCTACAATTTTACAGTCTGGACTGAAACCCCATCTTTCTATAAAATATGGTGATATGTTACCAACAATTGACTTTGATATTACTGGTTCTCCTAATTTAGAAGCTAAATCAGGACCACAGGTATCCAACAACACTTGTTCCCACTTTTTTGTTTTTATATTCATCAGATTCATTCCTGAACCATCAGAAATGTCTATTGGAGCAATTTTTCCTAAAAATAACGAGCAGAGAAAACTGCTCACTAAAGATATTCTCTAAAATATGAAGTTATTAAACAAAATTTTGTACTGTTTATGTATAAATATCGTACTTCGGTGTTCTTGTAAGCATCTTGGCGTGTTTGAGCAATTTTAGCTATCTGTGATCCTGTAAATCTTTCATATGCACGTGATCCTGTCAATTCCGAAAGTTTCTGTAACAACAAACGTTACTTAATGGAATAAGCAAAAGAAAAAAATACCAGAGGTCCACCAACAGCATCTTCTAATTCTTTGCACTGTTTTGTAGTGCTCGAGTCCATCCACACAGGACTGTTAGGAACTGAAAAACTTGTAGCTAATTGCTGATGTAAGAACTCTGTCGGGTCCAAGCTTTGGAGAGTTGCATCTGCTCCTCTTTGCCAATATACTGATCCGTGTTGCTATAAACAAGTAATTCCTTCAAAATAAACATATTCTTTGGTTTAAGTTTATACCTGTGCTGAACCAGATATTCCAACAATGCTAGAAAAATCTACTTCTGCGAGTGTTAGATGATCCATCAACATATCAAGTGCTTTTACCCATAGCAAAGTTGGTGCACTTACATATAAAGGATTGTCTTTGTCGTGGATAACACCACCGTGCGTCCTAAATAAAAATATATAAGATAGTAATCGATAATTTAGAATGATTAAATTAAATTTCCTAAGCGCCAATAATTCTAACTAGAATCATGCAAAGAAGGACGGAGAAGAGGGCGGAAGAAATAGTAGAAGACCAATTCAGGTTTAGATGAAATAAAGAAACTCCCGAAGCCATTATATTAACTGATAAATAGAGAAAACAGTAGAAAATGGGAAGGGCATATATAATTTTAGAATTTGTCAATGTAGAAAAAGTTTTTGACAATGTAGAATGGGAAAAGAAGTTTGAAATGCTTAAAAATGCAAAGATGGCATGTAACTGAGGGGTAACACATAATTTGTACAAGGAGTAAGCGGTGGTTATAGAATTTGAGCAGGCATGTAGAGATCCGGAAACGAGGAGACAAATATGCTCCTTGTCACTTTTAGTTTTCTGTTTCGATATAAATATGTACTTGTATATCAAAGAGGCGATTAATATTAGTAAGGGCAGAATACAGGGTCAAACCCAAACGATTAATATTCTCAGATTTGCAGATGCTTTAGTGGTGTTAGCATCCAGCAAGGAAGAATTAAAAATAGCTTTAAATGAAATGATAGCACTTTCGACAGAGGGCTACGGTATGATAATTAATACAATAAGTACAAATCCAAAGGGAGAAATTAGAGAGATTGGTGTGAAAAGAGTTGGGCATAAGCTAATTGTCTAGAATGAGAGTGACAAGGCGTCACAGTTTTCCGGAACTCCCAGTTTTTAACAAAAAATTCTATTCCGATAAAAACGCCTGAATATTAATTTGTCCTAGTTTTGTATTTTTTAATTTTATGGTTATCATCTGCTTCCAACACACTTTTCGTAGGTATTTATGCAAGTAGATTTTACTGTTGTTTGAGTGTTTCAGTTCAGTTTTTTAAAATACAGGATGTTCCGTAACTGGATGGTCATAGCGAATATGCATATTCTTGAGGTTATTCTGATTCAAAAATTTCTAATGAACATACACCCAAAAGTGGACTGTTTCTGAGTTATTGATTAAAAAAGTTCTTAGTGATTGTAATTCTAATATTTAAGTATTACTTTTTAACATTTTTACATTCAACTTTTATTTAAAATTTCAATTCAAGAATCAATTGTACCCCTAACCACATAAATTTTGAAATACTATATACGCATTTCGGCAGCTAAGCTGCCATCTTCAGTAGCAGGGAAAAACCTATAGTAATAAAAATAGCAATAACAACATTAATGCAAAAAAAAAAATTATATATGTATATGACAATAATAATAACAACAATAATGATGATGTGAAACAATGATAGTGACAATAACAATAATATAGGTCAGGTATTTTCTGCTCACCACTCCGAAAGAATCGAAGTGCACTCGATCAGCTCTCAAGCTAGAATGAACTCCGCACGGAGACAATCCCCAATATATACTTAAAGTGACGTAGCACTGACGTTACTTGTGACATCAACATTAATCACACTAGGATAGAAAATTCAATATCCGGGCATACGCTCATTTTTATACCACTCTTTGGTGAGGGCTCGGTGACAAATAGTGTCTACATTGAAATTTGTGTGCATATACTTTGATTCCTCTATAACACAAAAATCTTCGTGGCAGATGGACACTAATTTGTCACCCCCCCAATTCAGTGCGTCTGCTTTCTGCCTTTGACTGCAGAAAATGTCTGCCAGTTGCATTTTCTTATGATAGTACGAGACAACAATGTGCACAAAAAAAATTAACTTGACACTAATTAGTCATCGCATTTTCATTAGTTCTCCAGTTCCACAGATCTGCCTCCATCCTAAGACGTTAATCAATGTCTGCCAGCTCTAAATTCAGGTTCATCGATAGTCAAGTAATGCGTGCAAAAGATATGAGCCTGACACAAATTTGGCACACGACCTGTCCAATAGGAACATGTTTTATTAAAAATAAAAAATTGAAATGGCTGCAAGCGAAAATTTTGTCACATAGAAAAAGTGTCTGCCTCATACTGAACTAGTGATTGGCAAAGTTCCAGCCTGACACTTTTTTGTCATCAAAAATGACGCTAGCTCTATAACTATTATTTAACGAACAATAATAAACATTAATAAAGGGAATTAATAATCGAGACATTTTCACTCACGAGAGCAGCGAATGAGTTAATTGTCGAGATTAGTAATCGCTTTTTAATATCGAAGTTAGTTACAAAATTTTTCCGTCGACTTTTAACGTAAAATATTCATCAGCATCGATTTATTAAATTTTGTACGAATTACGATTTCAGAAACTATAAACTTAATTGACAGTGATAGAACTTGATGACATGACAACTTGATTTGGATTTTTCATATGTACCTCTGTGTGGTTGCCTAGAGCCCTAGAGTACTAAAATCGCTTATTAATAGATAAATCATTCATTAATAGGGGTCATTAATGAACGATTTTGTATTAATTGATTAATCTTATTTATAAATGCAGTGTCGATGGAAATAGTTATTTAACGAACAAGTGTATTAATCGCTTTTTAATATAAGAGTTCGTTACAAAATTTTTCCGTCGACTTTTAACGTAAAATCTTCGTCAACATCCATTTATTAAATTTTGTACGAATTACGATTTCAGAAACTATAAACTTGACAGTGACAGATCTTGATGACATGACAACTTGATTTGGATATTTCATATATGTATGTACCTATGTTTGGTTGCCTAGGGTACTAAAATCGTTTATTAATAGAAATCATTCATTAATAGGGGTTATTAACGAACTGTTTTGCATTTGTTAATCATATTAATAAATACACTGTCGACGGAAAAAGTTCATTAGACCTCGATTTCTATTTAATAATCGTATTTATTTTAGCTGAATTTAAATAAGCTAAAAAAGTGGTATCAAAAAAATTACAGGTAAAATTTTAATTCTCCAAATACGTTTAAATTTAGTGTATGGACCTAAAATTGAAAAAGACGCAACTTTTCAATTTGATGTTATTCGAAATTTTGAGAGATAACTCCCTTATTTGCAATTTTTGGGAAAAATATCAAATTTGACACATGTCATGGTCTGCTTGAAAACTTTTATTGACGGAATATTCAACGCCGTCTTGATATGACGGCATTGGAATATTGCATCATTTTTGAAGCAGAAAGTGCCGGAGGGAATTCACGCCATTGGATAAAAATTAGCTAAAAGTAATATATTGTAAAAGTAACATTTTATATAAGTTTAATATTAAATAAAATTAATCAAGTTTAAAAAATGGAATTTTGGTTCAGATTAAAATAATACTTATTTGACAAAAAAATAAAAACAATTTAGAGAAAAGAAAAGTTAACTGGTAAATTTTAGGTGAAGCAACGCCTCATCTGCGTCATCGAACGAGCCGCCACTGGTACCCCCTTTTTGGCAGGTAATTAAAAAAAGAATAGAGGGCGTCGACTTAATAAAAATAAGTATTACCTAATTGTATTTGCAGAATGCTCAGAACTACTTTTGAGCAACTTTGAATGCTCAAAACCAGTTGCAAACACATGCGTGGGGTACCGAACATTTTATTTGAGAATTACCTACCTACTAGTTCTGAGCATTTGTTTCGATTATTATTCGAATTCGTATATTGGGCTTGGCATATTATATTATGTATAATATACCGAATTGAATATATTATTTACACGAGTTGTGCTATTTTTTAAATTATGTCCCATGCTGGGGCCGTATAAAATAATTTCTGTATGACATGCATGAAGATTCTTAATGACACTCATTGTAGCCCTAGTCCCTAAAGTGATAAAATACTGTTTATAGCCTGCTGTAATTGCATTTTATGCCCATGTATTTATTCATAACCGTGTGCAACGTATTAGGAATGATATTGATATGTTAGGTACCATTCGATGGTAATACTAGTACCCTACTGCTTTTTGCTTTTGCATCAACGTTTTGTGAACTGGAGATCTACGATCTAGTCACGTCAACAATAAAAAACGAACTTACCGAAATTCTGGTAGGTCTGAATCGAAGTGAACTGCTGCTTGATGAATTATTTGCAGATCATCATTGACGACTATTGCTTTTAACTGAAAAAAATCCAATTCTACAATCTTGTACTAGTAACAATGCTTTGGAATATTTTTAATGATTATTTTACTCTATTTGTCAACAAACATGTTAAACATTGTCAACAAGATCATACACATGATGACAAACACAAAAAGTAAAAATACAATTTCAAGATGCAAAGTAAAATTTAAATGAATAAGTACAGACTAGTGCTAGATGCAAAAATAGATTTTCTATTTTCGATTAATCACGATTTTGGGAAAAATCGAAAACAGATTAATCGATTTTTAAAGTCGACTTTAAAAATCGATTTCAAAAGTCGACTTTAAAATCGACTTTGAAATCGACTTTAAAAATCGAATTCTAAAGTCCACTGTAAAAATCTACTTTGAAATCGATTTTAAAAATCAATTTTTAAGTCAATTTTAATGTTGACTGAAAACCGATTTTCAAAATATGTAGGTGGTCAGGTTTTTTAAATAAATTATTAGTTATGTAACGAACAAGTGTATTAATAAAGGCGATTAATAATCGAGACATTTTCACTCACAAACGCAGCAAGTGAGTTAATTGTCGAGATTAGTAATCGCTTTTTAATATACGAGTTAGTTACAAAATTTTTCCGTCGACTTTTAACGTAAAATCTTCGTCAACATCCATTTATTAAATTATGTACGAATTACGATTTCAGAAACTATAAACTTGACAGTGATAGATATTGATGACATGACAACTTGATTTGGATATTTCGTATGTGTTGACCGCATGTGCCATCTGCAAGTGGTATCACTACATCGTATAAAACAAAGTCGCTTTCTCTGTCCCTATATCCCTATGTATGCTTAAATCTTTAAAACTACGCAACGGATTTTGATGCGGTTTTTTTTAATAGATAGAGTGATTGAAGAGGAAGGTTTATATGTATAAGAACATCCATTAAATAGTGGAGAAATACTTTTATTTTTGAGGTTTCTAATGTGATGTCGTAAATAATTACATTTTTTCCGCTTACATTGCAAACGCAGGCTGAACCCGACGAGATTTATCAAAATAATGTACTAAGTATTGTACACATTGAAAAGGTCTACAGAAAACTCCGCGATGGTATATGTCTATCTCTTATGGATATCCCACAATAACATTTTTTTGTCATTTACTTTTTACGACAAATAATGGCTAATTTTCGAAGCGATTTTAACCAATACAGCATTAATCCTTATCCAAATCAAAACTACTGGATCGATTTTAATCATTTTTTCAGTGAGTGACATAGGCTATATATTTTATACCCGTGCGAAGCCGGAGCGGGCCGCTAGTATATTATATATATTATATATTGAAAACTACACTTTCTTGAGCGACACCAACAGCCATTAGATGGACCGCCAAATGTAGGTATATTTAGCCAAGGCTGTTCCTGATTTTATCTCCGATTTCGGCAAAATCCAAAAACATTTTGGTCATCATTCATTTTTATGATGATAAATAGTAAAATGCAGATAGAAATGTATTCAGAAATTAATGTATTGTGCCTATCCTTGAGTGATTTTAATGCCTAAGAAAAGAATTACGTCCGGGCCTGGTATACAGGTGTCCAGACAAGAAATCTAGTTTCCTTGGGTGAAAAGAAACTGATCTGAACCAATTTATCTTAGTACAATTCTGCTTCCTTAAACAGTTATGGAACTTCGAAGAACAATTTTTTATTTCACCTTTTTAAAATTTCCCGCCGCGCACTGCCTCGTGTTCTGCATGTTTGGTGCCTACTAGGGCTGGGAAAAGTATCGATACTTAAAGAAGGTATCGATACCTAATCAAGTATCGGTCGTCGATACTGACTGCATAGAGGTATCGAAGTATCGAATATATCGATACCGATACTTTCGATACCTCGATACTTTCGATGCCTCTATACTTTCGGTACCTCGATACTTTCGATATCTCTTCTGCGTTAAGGTGAACTTGGAACTAACATTAAATCAATTAATTAACAAACTCTTCGTTGATGAAGTTCTACCTCATAAAGAAAAAGAAAAGTTAAGTGGCATAGCTGCTCTGTTGTCAAGCACAAGTACAGAAAATTCAGTGTCTTCTGCTGCTACGAAAGAAGATAAGTTGAAAATGGAGTGCAATTAATATGAGGCAATGGGTACCATTAGCTTTTCAGAGAATCCTCTTGCATTGTGGAAATTGCACCAAAGTGCATTTCCTATTTTAGCGGAATTTAGTAAAAAAAATTTATCATGCCAAGGCACAAGTACAGCATCGGAACGTGTGTTTAGTTGTGGTGGAAACGTAACCACAGACACGTAATCACAGACACCTCTGAACACGCAGAACAACTAATTTTTTTGTCAAAAAATTTCTACCAAAATAGGTAGTTTTGTTTTGTACCAATTTGGAGTAGGTAGCAGCAGTAGTAAGTACTATTTATTATTTTTATAATATAATGTTTTTGTTTCGTTTATTTAATAAATTTATTTACGTATACGTAGTAACAAATTCACTAAGGTATATGTCATAGCCACATAACAAAACCTGTCGTTTTATAAAACGTGTTTCTTGGAATGTGATTCCCTTATCTAATGGGGTACCCAGACTCACAAAACGACTAGACGTTTTATAAAACGACAGGTTTTGTTATGTGGCTTCGACATATACATACGTTTCATATATCCATAGCAATTTACCTATTCCTCTAATAATTTAGAATTCTAGATACTTTTGACACCTCGCTACTTTTGATACCTCAGTACTTTCGATTCTTCGATACTTTCGATACCTCAATACTTCGATACTTTCGATACTTTCGATACCTCAAAATTGTCGATACCTCGATACTGTCGATACTTCGATACCTCGATACTGTCGATACTTCGATACTTTCGATACTTCGATACTTTCGATACTTTGAATAGTATCGATACTTTGAAGGTATCGATATACGATACCGCATTTCTGGTATCGCCCAGCCCTAGTGCCTACTACGGTTAATGTGCTTAAAACGGAAGTCGAATGGGGAAGACCCGCTTAATCGAATTTATAACTTTTAGTACTGTAATATCAAGCATAAATAGAATATGTATCGCGTACCACGTAAAAAATTTGATTATGTGCCGTGCTGAACGAAAAATTTGCAACTTAGAAAGCAGCATGACCGGGATGGCTAAAACGGCGCGCGCTTTCTGTGGCGTAGGAGACCTATCCGTTGCGCCGCGGTGTTTACGCGTCTCCCTGGAAAAAGTGGGAGGAGTCGAGAAATAAACGAGCGCTCAGGGTGCAAACGGATCGGTTTGCGCATGTGAAAATCCCTATCTAATCTGTCGGGCCCAGTGGTCAAGTACGTCACCAGCGTCATTCAAATATTGTGTTTCGAGCGTGACGCATGTTTCGTATTTAATAAGAAAATAAGACTCAAATGTAAAAATCGAAAGTTGCGGAATTTGTTTTGGGTAGTAAACTATTCAATATGATCGTTTTCAAAATTTTCGGGTTTTCCCCATTCATGATGAGCGTCGTCGATATGCCAAAGTAGCATTAACTCATAATGCATTTTTCTCTGAAATGACACGTTTTGGTGATTCGCAACAAGTATACCTTTTTTACAGTTAATTGAGTGTTCTTTCCATGAAACTAGTAGTGTAGTAATTGTTTTAAAATTTGTACCCGCCAGCAAAATTGATAAAAACGAAAGAAGCTGTAGGGTGAAAGTTGGCGCCTTCTGTAGTTCACTCAAAAATAAATGCATATTATTGTTCAGCTACACAAAAAACCTTCCTATACCAAGTTTCACAAAAATAACTGCAAAAGTGCACCAGAAATAATGAAAACATGAAATAAAAAATTGTTCTTCATTCTTCAAAGGCCTATGACTTTTAAGGAAGCAGATGTACTAAGATAAATTGGATGAGATCAGTTTCTTTCCAAGGAAACTAGATTTGCACTTTGGCCCATTCTTTACTGGACACCCTGGATATCGACACTCTTGTCGTGTTAACCTTATGTTTCAAATCGGTTTTCAAACCAAATTTTAAAGCCCATTTTAACATAGACTATAAAAACCGATTCTAAAATCGACTTTAAAAATTGATTCTAAAAATCCATTCCAAAATCGACTTTAAAAATCGATTCTAAAATCGACTTTAAAAATCGATTCCAAAATCGACAACGAAGTAACTTATCAAGACGTTCTTGGTCGAAAATGAATAAGGAATAATTAACTTAGACAACCCTACTTTCTAATTACGATAAATATGTGTACAAATAGTAAAAAAGGTGTCGAGTTTATGACGGTTTTATGACGGATTTTTCAATAATTCGAGGGAGATTTATTTAAGGCGAACGAAAAATATTACTATAAAAGTAGTGGGAGTCTCTAAGTTGATCCTTTATCGATAAATCTTTTTTTTTATTTAACGCCCTATCTACTTTAATTTCAGAATGGTGTTGGAATAAAAATATGTCTACATGTCCCGTTTTTAGTGCTCAATTCCCGCACCCTTAAAATCGCTCACTCTAAACCCCATCGTGTAGTATGTCATCCTTCATAACATTCTTTATTATGTATTATGTGCCAACAGTATCAAAATTACCTAATAAGCAATGTAGAGCAGACATCTTCATTTCTAGAAAATAATGCAAAGAACCAAGATTTACGAATTTTTTGGCCATCGCTTATAGATATCGTGCACGAAACTAACTTGAGCGCCACAGGTTCCATTTTTGTAATTTAGCAACAGATCTTGTTGGGAGTACTGACATCTCTTTTCGATGGAGAAAATCTGGCAGATTTGCGTTACCAGGTTAATTCTGGTCGTGTTCTAGGGTTGACACTAAACTATTAAACTATCAATTTTTTCTAAATTAACCATTGCCTTCAACAATTCGAAGAGTAGAATAGTCCCAATAAACTAGCCTTATTGAGCTGAATAATTTTGGGTAGGATGAGATTGTTGGAAAAACGGTTACTTTAGAAAAATTTGGCGGCAAGCAATTTTAGGTAGAAGAGATTTTCTTAGAATGGTCGAAATTTATGCAAACATGAAACATGAATCTTTTTGAGATGGGTTTCATAATTTGTTTGATTATAAGTAGGTACTACACAGTAAATTAGTAGATATCTGCCACAGAGTACAGACTCAGATGAAAGCTGTGCTGTGATGTGGTTTTCGGCCGAATTTTTCAGTTCCGCTTCACAATTGAACAAATCTTTCGTTCCCTTTAAATTGGAATTCTAAGATATTCGCAAATATTTTTTCGAAACCACATTTTAATATTTTAGTATCCATCCTAGACCACGTTCAGAATTTACCAGATGATGCAAATCTTCGAAATCTTCTAAGATCTTACATTTTCATGAATTATTCTGAGTAATCTGTAGGTTACGGTTTCTCATAAAATATAAGACATTTCCTATAAATTTTTAAGGTTGGAGTTTGCTTGTCTGTAGGAATTTTTAATTTTTCTTAAGTTAAGATTTTATGAATTTACAGATTTACCAGCTTGCGCATAGATTTGCTGCATATTTCGCTCACAATCTATATACAGGCTGGGGCACTAGTGGGTTGTTTTTGGGGTCTGCCATGCACGGGAGCGATATTTAGGGATGTAAAGTTGGGTTACGTGTTTATCAAATTTTAAGCGTTTGGTGCTGTTACATCGCATACGTTTGTAAATAATAATAAATTTATGCACGAGGCGCGGCCGAGTACAGAAGAATTGGACGTGTGACAGTATACGGGTCCCAGTAGAGATTTCTATGACGCTTGGAAATTCGCAGTTTTTGCGAATTAGTAGTTAGAAAATGAGAATACTGGGCCAGGCCATCGAGTTCTCCAGGTGCCATCCACTTCTTCGGCAGTGACCTTGAAAGACACCAGAGGCTGCTGAAGGAGTCCTTGAAGAAGAAGTGGAAGTCATGTCTTCAGCAACGACATCTTCAGAAGCCTCTGGTGTCTTTCAAGGTCATTGCCGAAGAAATGGGCATGTCTTCAGCAGCGTCTGGTGTCTTTCAAGGTCATTGCCGAAGAAGTTGTCTTCAGCAGCAGCAGCAGCAGCAGCAGCAGCCTCTGGTGTCTCTCAGAAGAAGAACCTCTGGTTTCTTGCCATTGCGCACCCAAGCCGTCATTTTGTGGTCTTTGGCTGTGGGCCAGGCGCCTGCGCCGGGGCTGTCGCGTACAAAGCGCGTGTTGCTCATTGTTGCGCAATGGAAGAATGTTCTGGAAATGCTTGTGCAATAGTACGCAGATGTTTCAGAATTAATGTACCCAAGCCGCCATTTTGTGGTCTTTGGCTGTGGCTCAGGCGCCTGCGCCGGGGCTGTCGCGTACAAAGCACGTGTTGCTCACTGTTCAGGCCAGTCCATCCTGGCCCCATCCACTTCTTCGGCAATGACCAGAGGCTGCTGAAGGAGTCATGTCTTCAGCAACGGTGTCTTTGGGGCCTTTGGCCGTGGCTCAGGCGCATGCGCCGGGCTCTGGCTATGAAAGTGGGCGGGGCAACAGCCAATGAGAGTGGTTGTGGGCAGCATCCAATCAGAATTGTTGTTAGGTGCTGTTGGGCCTTTGGATGTGGCCCAGGCGCCTGCGCCGGGGTTTTCGCAAAAATAAAAACGTTGAATATATTTTTACATCAATATAATTAAAACTATAATCTGTATACAGAGTAGGCATGCGTGTATTTTCTGAGCAAATCGAAGCCCTGCAGCTTCTCATACCACTCTTCTGACCGATTCATTACCCGGTGTATACTCAACGATGCGGTCATGCAGGATGAGACAGTATGCGGTTGTGTTGGGCGGAAAATTCTCGCTCGACTCAAATTCTAGACGCATATCTATGGGTCCAGGCTTGATGCTTTCCGACTGCTTTGATGCGTCAATCACCACGATGGGCGCTAGATCCTTGAACTGTTCCTTGCCGTATAACGGCTCGCCAACTTTTCCATAGTATGAACTCTGGAAGTTCTGGTACATTTCGTATAGCAGGGCGTATTTCCCCGTGGAGAAATCCAAGTTTAAATTCTCGTAGGGGAAGCACTCAGAATTCAGGTACAGTTTGACGTTTGTCAGATTGCAGTGGTCAAATTTGCTTGAATCCGTGTCCAAATTCGCTTTGCGATTCGTCTGGAAGGCGACAATAACGTAGCGGGGTTTCTCCAACCGTGTTGCAGTCTTGACGGCCCACGTTTGTTTCGTAGCTTGCGGCAACATCGGATACTCGTACAGCTCCCAGCTGCGAAAACATATCTGCAACGTTCTCTCTTCCTCGACAATATTGAGAAGTTTTAGGTATTCAGCATCCGATGGATAGACGTACGGCACCCTCCAATGAACCTTGCTCAACTCAATTCTGGTGTCCTCGTTACCCACGAAAGCGTTCCTATCGTTTTTCGATCGAGTCAAAATGAGCTCGTGACACACATTTAACAGAATTTTGGGGTAATCTTCCAAGAATCCCAGCAGGATTCTTCCCGGGATGCACACGTTAAAGTTCCCGTTCGCGTCGATAAGGTGGCTCGGTGAGTCTCCCGTATTCGTCCAGCCTGCATTCTCCAGGGCACCTACCTCACCCTCATTCAGAGAAACTACACCCTTCAGTGTGCTCGTGATGCCCACGTTTTTTGTTCGATCCACCTCCACCCCGTTTATTTCATAGCGGACGTCGTCAAAGAGGAAACTGAGGGCGTTATTTGTTAAAGCCGCATTTCCGCCTCCTGCACCCTTGATGAACCTGCCCTCTATGTAGATGCTGCTTAGATGCGGCAGTACGTAAACGTCTTGTTGGTGGATTGGTATTCGAATTTCGTCATTGGCGTTGAATGTTGTTGTTGTCACGAACGGCTGATGTACGTGCACCTCGACACGGCGTGCTGACTCATCCAAAACAGCACCGTCCAGAACACGAAACGTGTCTACGTTTATGTGTGTCATTATTCAAATGCGGTTCCCTTGTTGAAGCACAAGTACTAACTGACAGCACCGTTAATTTTCTTGCTTAAATACTCTCCATACAACCGTGCGCATGCGCAGTCTTATTCTTGCTCGTGTCATCAGCCATGGTGTTTGCGAATACAGCTGTCTGTGTCAACAGACAGCTGTATTCGCAAACAGACAGACAGACAGACAGACAGACAGACAGACAGACAGACAGAGAGACAGACAGACAGACAGACAGACAGACAGAGATAGACAGACAGACGGACCGACAGACATACAGACAGACAACTACTGATAAGAATTCGGAAGTAGGAGAATAACTATAGATTCCTTTTTGTCTCATCGAGCTGATTAATTTGATACCCTACATGATCTAGGTGGGCGGGGCAAGGAGCGCGGCCGGGGGCGCGGTCAGTGAGTGGCCACCCCTAAAAACCACCCCTAAAAACCACCCTCCAAAACCACCCCAAGAACCGCCCCTAAAAACCACCCCTAAAAGGTACCCCTAAAACCACCCCTAAAACCACCCCCTAAAAACCACCCCCAAAAACCACCCCTAAAATCCACCCCAATATTCCGATACCTCTAGTCGAGTCCTTCAATTTGACACCCCACATGACATAGTTTTTACGTAGGGGTTAGCCTAAATTTAGACTACTGTTCTCAAATAATTAGCGATGTAGAATGTTCTACTACCGAGAACTAAGATGTTTGCATATATCAATCAGATGGTTCCCACACGTGTCCGAAACGCATTAAGATAACAAGTAATTTCAAATAAACAAACTGGAGAATGTTCTAGAATGTTTTTTTCCCACACGTGTCCGAAACGCATTAAGATAACAAGTAATTTCAAATAAACAATCAGAAGAATATTCTAGAATGTTATTTTATTGTAATAATACAAACAAACAAACGGGTCACCTTGTAGTGTCTACAACGTATTAAATGCACATGCAGAGCGTGGGATCAAACCTAAACAAACATATCCTATCGGCAAGATGAAAGGTTATTTCCCATAATAAAAACAATTATAACATCTCTTATCGGCGGCGAACGTGCTTTTTTCTTAAACTTTAATATCAATATTTATTTAGTATAAACAATTGTAAATTTCCGAGAAAATAAATATTAATTCTGTAACTTCTGTTTACAATCATAAGTATATACGGATGATTTGAAAGACGGGCTTGTGGGCCGCCGATTAGCTCAGTTGGTTGGAGAGAGGGCTCCGGTGCGTGGGGACCCGGGTTCGAATCCCGGTCGGCGTCATTTCCAGAACGTTTGCGAAAACCCCGGCGCATGCGCCTGAGCCACGGCCAAAGGCCCCAAAGACACCGTTGCTGAAGACATGACTCCTTCAGCAGCCTCTGGTCATTGCCGAAGAAGTGGATGGGGCCAGGATGGACTGGCCTGAACAGTGAGCAACACGTGCTTTGTACGCGACAGCCCCGCCGCAGGCGCCTGAGCCACAGCCAAAGACCACAAAATGGCGGCTTGGGTACATTAATTCTGAAACATCTGCGTACTATTGCACAAGCATTTCCAGAACATTCTTCCATTGCGCAACAATGAGCAACACGCGCTTTGTACGCGACAGCCCCGGCGCAGGCGCCTGACCCACAGCCAAAGACCACAAAATGACGGCTTGGGTGCGCAATGGCAAGACACCAGAGGTTCTTCTTCTGAGAGACACCAGAGGCTGCTGCTGCTGCTGCTGCTGCTGAAGACAACTTCTTCGGCAATGACCTTGAAAGACACCAGACGCTGCTGAAGACATGCCCATTTCTTCGGCAATGACCTTGAAAGACACCAGAGGCTTCTGAAGATGTCGTTGCTGAAGACATGACTTCCACTTCTTCTTCAAGGACTCCTTCAGCAGCCTCTGGTGTCTTTCAAGGTCACTGCCGAAGAAGTGGATGGCACCTGGAGAACTCGATGGCCTGGCCCAGTATTCTCATTTTCTAACTACTCGAATTCTTACAAGTTCTACGTATGCTAGGTCAAGATATTGTCAAATGCGCACTTTAGGGGGATTTAGTCCCATTCGCGTGCGTTCCCGTTTCGGGCGTCGATAAAAATTTTCCCGTTTCGTGCGTCGTCCCAAACCTCTACCTGGTTTGAGTGCCGTTTCGTGCGCCGACCTGCTGATAATGCAGTAAGCCACTAATTCGAATTTATCTTTACAACACAACGCTGTTATTAACTAGACTTCAATGCGGAAGTGTATGTTGATTTTTCTCCTATTGTTTTCAAATGTTAATGTTTTTGTTTTGAGGGGGGAGACTTAACGCTCAGCTCGCTTCGCCGAGTGGGCCGTGGAACCACTTTTTAGGTCATATTCAGTGACGAGCAACTATAAAACAAAGCAGTACGTTTTGTATGCCTTTATTGCAACAGGTACAACATGTTCAAAGTAAAGGATATCGTTGTGCAACGCACGAACTGGCACTATTTAATTACCCAGTAAATTCTTGACGCTCGAATCGGCACGAAAACAGGTAGAAACCCAAAAACGTACGAAACGGCACTATACCTTAGGGGGAGGGATAGAGAACAATGTCAGATTGTAGAAGGCAGAAATGAGTGGGTTGAAACGATTTTTTTGGACATGGAAGCGTTCGGTGGTGTTTCATAGTATACTTTGTGAAACTTCCAACTTTGATTTTGGGCTAGTTTGAAAGAGGATAAACCAGCCAACATCGTATGGGTTGGTTTTTGGAGTCTGAGATGCACGAGGGTGATATTTAGGGGTGTAAAGTTGAGCTACATTTTTAGCAAATTTTAAGCGTTTGGTGCTGTTACATCCCATACTTACCTACGTTTATAAATAATAATAGATAAATAAATTACACGGAGTATATGAAATATCAGTTTCTTTATTTAATGATTTGTTATTTATGTTAGTAAATAACGGTAAAATTTCAAATATCCATTTGGAATGGATAAATGGATCATCTCCAGATGAGAAAAATATACTAATAATTAATAATGTTAATACATAATGAATTTGTAAACGGCAGTTCAAATTTAAAAAAAAATTAAAAACGTCCCCACTGGCACTGTTTTGTTTGTTGCAGTGTGCGGACGTCCGTCATTGTTTTGATTTCGAGAAAATTTTATGGATCCCATTTCTTTTAAATTGTTTCGTTGATTTATACTGAATATACTTGAAACTTAGCCAAGTCCATTTTCAATGCCTTAACGAAGGTTGCTAAATTGCAACTTTTGTAATTTTGTTAATTTCCACTGTATTCGGTAATAGTCCAAGAGCTAGCAACGGATTTCGTTACACCATAGAGAATAAGGCTAGAGCTTCCACTACGAGTCCCGTGCAACGTAGTAACAAGAGAATCAGAAGTCTGGCAACCGTCCGAGGGTGGCTTTCGCGCCTCTAGCATTTTTAAGGGTGAGAAAAAAAGTAAAATTACACTATTATAATCATAATGGCTCTTGGCAATATTAAAGTTAATACTATTTTAAATCAATAAAAAAATGCCAGACGAGTGGGTGGGTGGAAAGTGCGCGCCAGAGGGGGTTAAAGGGGCGAATCAAATTGCACTCAAACACAACTGTGCATCTCCAAAATCGGGAGTGATATTGTGGTCGACTAGATTCCGTACGCTGGGCCCTTGCATAGAACCTCTCACTTTTATCCCCCTCTGGTACCCACTTTCCACCCACCCACTCGTCTGGCATTTTTTTATTGATTTAAAATAGTATTAACTTTAATATTGCGAAGTGCCATAATGATTATAATAGTGTAATTTTAAATTTTTTTCTCGCCCTTAAAAATGCTAGAGGCGCGAAAGCCACACTCGGACGGTTGCCAGACTTCTGATTCCCTTATTACTACGTCGCAAGGGATTCGTCGTTGAAGTTCTAGTCTGATTAAAAATAACGTAACGAAAGCGTTGCTGGGTCTTGGACTATAAGAGTAAAAAAAATATTTGAAGATGTAATGGTTTTTGGCTAAGCAGAACTTTCTCCAAGAAAAATATTTTTTAGTATACCTACACTTAATTAAGGCTGGGATACTCGAATACCCGAGAAGCGTTCTCCTCGTGTCTGAGACGGTGTTAATACAGACAGTTCAGCTCAAAAACTGTATTACTTATAGACATGAATTATGGTTTAAAAGAAATATGAGGGTTGGTAGAATACGCTTATAACTATTTTATTTGACATATTTCCACTGTTGTTAAAATAAACGAAGTTGAAAACTGGCAAATTTTAACGGAAAACTTAGCATTATTCACACACAAATTGTACATTCGGAATGTAGTTAACAGCCAAATAAAATATATGAGCATATTCACCGATCTTTTAGCTTTATTTTAAGACTATATTTGTCTAATTGCGTTGTTTCAATTTTCTGATGGACTGACTGTACCAAGCGGTTGCTAAAGCTATGTCTATTTCTGTCTTACACATGTACTGCCTATCTCCTGTCCTTTCGTTGCGTATCCCACCCTTTCGTGGAAGCACTGTATATAACAGTTCGCACGCCGCGCTCGCTAGTGCTGAGTTGATCTGTCGGCTGATTTCAACAAATTTCTGATACATAATCAAATTCATGTCTACGCACTTTTTTGAATAATTCTATCAAAGCAGTATTAAAGTTATGAATTAATATACAAAAATTTCCCATACACAATAATAGTAGGGAACATTTAGGTAACTAAATGTACAGCATTTCATTTCTATGAATCATTTTTAAATTAATAATAATGTGTCCTTAAGGTGTGTAGTTTTTCTATCTTCCCCTATATTTTGGTGGAATTATGTCTCACAACATCAACAGTTTCCATTCGGGTAGGTTACCTATTATCATTGATTGAAAAGTATTTTCAATCAACCCTATTAAACATATACCTTTTTTGCTTTTTACATTCATTTACCTCAACTTTCTTAAGGGTTTTCCATTTTCCGCATGGAATACTAAAATCGAACATTATTTACGTGAGCAGTATTGAACACCGCGACATTTACTACTGCTAAATTAGATGCCAGTATTTTATTAGAGTAAATTCATGTAGGTACCTAGTGCTAAAAATATTTCATTGCGATTTCTTATCACATAACTCTCTGATAAAAACGACTTTCGGATAGTTTGTACACTTATTATTACAATTATTAAAATATTGCTTAACTTTTAAATAATCTTATATTAAATTGAATGCGTAATAATCGTCATATCCGCATTCGGAACGACAATCACAAAACACGATGATACATTCGTTTACCTTACCTTACCTTACCGTTCAGCGCGCCTCCAAACAATTACGTATTGTATTTCTACGCATGCTTACGTCGCATTTATGGACGTAAAATCAGCTGGATGTAGAAATAAGAAAACATTAAATTTAAAAGACATACCTGCTGTGTACTCAAATCTAAACCAAGATATGCAGGACCGGATGCCATTTTTTCAGTATATTGATCGTACTTTGAGGTAGATGAAGACCTGCTTGGAGAAGAACAACAGATTTGTGAGAACACTGAGTAGCGAACTGCCGCTAGAATTGGAGGTCAAGGCATCAAGCGATACGATGACATACTTTAATGATTTCAGTATATATTATTTTTTATCTAGTTTTTATATAATAAAGTTGATAATTATATGTTCAACTAACTCGTTCTATATCGCTTTTTTAATAACAAATTCCCGTACATAAATATGTGAATTTGCCTACACATTTTTTGAAAGATTAGATAAAATTTCAAGTATATTAACACTGAAAATTTAGTAAACGCTGCGAGGTGATGTGTCCTAAGTCCTAACCAGCACGAATTTTCATATTATACACTATATAGGATACCCACCTAGTTGTGGTTTATACAGGGTTCGCGCTAAAAAGTTCTCGGAGTATCCAGTATCCAATTGAAAACTAATAAGTACAAGATATTAGATATTGCATGGGTAAGTAAGTTAGAGGTTGTCTAAACTTCGTCACTTAATTTTTTCAACTAGAACCATAAGATTTTTATGTCACAGTTGTTTCATTAATATGTTAAATATCCTTTGGATTATGTATGAGTTTTTCTACTTCTAAAATTAAATATCTAACTGTTGTGAACGGGCCTTTAGGAAGCACGGCCTCCATATTGTATTTTAGCGTGACGTGTAACAATAAAGAAAGTCAAAGAAAACTTCGTGTTATTTAATGTGAAAATACACAACATAATTTGGCGAGGAAGGCTGATTGACCTACGCGCTAAAAAAAGTCAGGTCTGGAGGGCTTGGCGCGCGCGCCTTCTTTTCGTTTAGGTACCTATATGTCGTAGTCTCATAGTTAAATCCGTCATTTCATAAAAAGACTATAGGTACTTCATGAATGACCAGCATGTCATGAAAACATCTACCTAGGCCGGTAAGAGGCATTCATAGCGCATCGCATCCTGTTTATTTTACTAGCCCGTAGATCGCAACCAGTGGGTCTTCATTACGCTCCGAAAGCGTACTAAACATTGGGAGACAGATGTATACAAAATCTGCATAAGTCCCAACCGTCCACCGAACGTACTTACTTGCGCATGCTTGGTACGCATCTAACAAATGTAAACGACAAAGTGGAATATACTATTTCTATCGCCTTTTCTCTAGGACGCTTTTTGCACATGCAAGGAATGGGGAGTTGTTTGTATTAATATATAATAGGTATTTGATCGCAACGCCTCACACTCGCACTGCACAGTGCGCGCGCATGCACTCAGTTCCAGGCGGAGTTGCGGACGGAATCTCGCCG
Organism: Xestobium rufovillosum; assembly: GCA_963966045.1. Taxonomy (NCBI): domain Eukaryota; kingdom Metazoa; phylum Arthropoda; class Insecta; order Coleoptera; family Ptinidae; genus Xestobium; species Xestobium rufovillosum. The sequence continues at coordinate 37,846,952 of OZ014494.1, read as the reverse complement.
GGCGAGTCTCCGTCTCACATATTTACCACAAATATTTTATTACGCTACACCTTTCCCAATTTTTTCCTTATACAACCTTTTACGATTTTCGGACATCGTGTAGCGAAAAATACCCTCTATCCGATGAAATAAAAAAATATATATGGTCTCATTGAAAAAATGTTTTATGACGTCATATCTCGGCTCAAAGGGGTGTTTTAAAAACAAACACACCCATACAGACAGACAGACGGAAATGTGTCCCCTTGCCAAAAAGGCTTAGAATGTCCTGAAACGTCCAGATTTAATGAAATATCGCCATGGTCAAAAAACGACTATGACAATAGCTACCTAGCCTCAGTTAGGAAGCTAAAAACGTGGTTTGTTGGGTCAATTGAGGCATTCAATCCGAAGGAACCAGATGTAAGAGAGTATTTCGAATGCAATGATATTTATATGTAATGATGTGATTAATGTAAAAAAAGTTGCACTTTTCTTCACCTTGATGGGGAGTGAAGCTTACGGAGTTTTGAAAGATTTAATAACACCAGCTCAGAAAAAATACATGCTGAGTTGAAGACAGAGTTACTGAATCTTTATAGTCCTAAAAAGTTGGTTATTGCAGAAAGATACAAATTCTACAATGTTTATCAAGAAAGCATCAGCGAAGACAAAAATTATTCTGCAAAATTAAAAAATTTAGCAAAAGATTGTCAATTTAGACAATTCCAGGATGATGCAATGCGTCTGTGGGTTGAAATGAGAGAATATCAAGAGGAAGCTTTTAACCGAAGATGACCTTACTTTTGTAAAAGCTTTTCAGGTTGCAGCCGGTATAAAATTAGCAGAGGGACAAGTGAAAGTAATCGGTCCTGATGCTGTATTTCCATCAGCAAGCTGCAGTATCAAAAAAGAAATAAGTTCAAGTCAAAACCAAATCCCATTTTAGGTAACGACAACAGGAAGATGGGCCAGTCTGTTCAGCAGAGAAGTCAGAAGAGAAAGTGTAGAAGGTGTCTACATATATTCACCTGGATGATAGCAAATGTCCTGGAAGTGTTTCTCTTGCAACCAAGTTTTAGGCATACTGTGAAGTCCCCCTTGCGTAGAAATAAAGTTCATGGCCTTATCAGTGAAGATGAAGAACCAAACGTCCAAGAGTTAGTGGAGTATGTAAATCAGTAATGCATATCGATGATTTTAAGAGCTCTTTCAGACGTGGATAGTGTATGCGAGATACGCGTATCTCAGATATGTACGTTCAAACGGTGCTATTCACACAGTCGCGGGCGACGGATACGGTATCGCGATACTAAATTTCGGTATCCTCCCCCGACAGCCGCCGGCGACAAATTGCGTATCCCGCATACTGAATTGCTATTAGATCTTATGAAGCCGTTCAGACACGGATACTTTTTCAAATGAAAAGCTATTATATCATAGGCGTAGTAGAACATTTCAAACGTGAATGAACAGTGACCATGGAACGTACGATCTCAGCTACTCTTAGTTGCACCATTGGATGAACCCACATCATTCTTCTCCTTTGTACCTTCTTTATCTTTAAGATAAACTACAGCATAATGTACTCTTCCACGTCCATAATGCGCTGCACTGTACTCTCACCTGACTCAGGGCAACATGTATGCGATACAGTAGCCACTTTTTTCTACTGCGATTCTGTATCCCGAATACCGTATCGGGCTACAGTATCCACGTCTGAAAGAGCTCTAAAGATCAGTTTCAGAATATTTGTTTAGAGCCTTATATTTTTAAATTTAAAGTTGTCACGGGTGAAAATGTAAATATTATAGGGCAAATTAATGTTAATGTAGAGTATCAAAACAAAAAGTATCCTTTGCCCTTAATAATATTAAGCAGTCAAACTAAATTTGGACCTCTGTTGGGTAGGAATTGGCGAAGCATTTTTAATCCTAATTGGAAACGGGTCTTCTCAAATGAAACTGTCAAGGTAGAACCAAAAGTTGATTTGTCATTGAGTAATGTGAAAGAAAATAATAATAATAATAATAAACGTCTTTATTCCAACATATTGCACAATGATACTAACAGCAAAATAAGATTAAAAAAACAAAATGTATAAATGCAATAGTTCGAAGAGGCGAATGAGTTGAGTCATGTCAAACGAAGTAAATTTCCTAAGATTTTCCAAGATGAATCTAAGTCATCTATAAAAAAATCAGAGCGGAAATTAAAACAAAAGATTAAGTTAAGCCAATATTCCACAGGGCTTATGAAATGCCTTATGCATTAAAACCTAAAGTTGAAGTAGAACTGAATAAAATGGTTAAAACCTGGGTCTTGACTAAAGTTAGTTTTAGTAATTGGGCAAGTCCTATCGTAGTAGTGCCTAAGAAAAATGAAGATACGATACGAATATGTGTCGATTTTAAGGGCCCCACACACACGCAATTTAGAATTAATTCAAAACTGTACATTCAAAAGTTTTGAACGGAATGTTGCGCGACGGTTCTCCACACACACGCAATTTTCACTTCGCAGTTTTATAAAACATGTCTTCGAGAGAAGAGTTAAACATAATAAAATGTGCAATTTCGACAAAGATTTGACAGACGGGTGTCTGATCTTGGAAGATTTCGAGATCGCCGGAAATTTTTGTTGACCATTTTCTAACGCATTTTTTACCCTTAAACGTTGACCGATCCAAAATTCCGCCCAACTTAACACTCTGTGAACTTTCCCCTTTTGAACCGTACCCCTCTGGACCCCCCTTCAACCCCCAGGGACGAATTTGGCCCCACGTTTTGCATGTTTTTTGTCCTAAAATTTTGCATTGCTTCGGGGAGAAAATTATTTCCCCTAACAACTTCTGCCTTCAAATTTACCCGGCGACCCCCGGCGTGGCCTTATAAAAAACTACCTTTAATTTGAGGGCGCTGTATCTCGCTGGCGGTTCGACTCCCGCGTTCGGGATCGCCCTATACAACTTTTGTCGGCGGAAGAGCGGGCGACGCCTCCTTTTTCGCATCGCTCGCCGGTTCTTCTGGGTGCGATGGAGCATTTTCAGCCCTTTCCGGTACGCCGAGTTTGTTATCGCTTGAAAACGGGGCGTTTTACTGGAGTTAGGAAAATCGCGATAGTCACTGCGGATCCGCGACGAACTCGCCTATAAACTTCTCAAATTTCATCCCGATCGAAGGACTTTTCGACCTTTAAAAAAAATTTTAGATTTTTCATGTTTTCGCCGCTATTCGGTGCGAGATTGACGATTAAGTGGGACGGGTGGTTTTATCTGGCGAAATTATAGAGAAATTTGTTGATTATAGACAAATTGTTTGTTTTTGTTGAAGAAAAATAATAATGTGCAAAAATACGTTTGGTACAATGTAGTATAAATATATAAAAAATACTTACTTACTTCTATTATATTAGGTAACTACTCAAAATCAAATAAATCCGTCATCTGCTGCGCGCTACTGTATTAAACAAAACTTGAGTTTTTGACCACAGACGCACAATTTTGAACGCGCAATCGTCGGTGTACAGTTAAATTTTCAGGGCAATCTTGAAATAAACGGTTAAACTGTGCAGTCCAAAAAAGTCTCAAGGCTTGCACCACACACGCACAATTTTGAATGCACGTTTTTGCCTGTTCATTCAAAACTTAACGCAAGTACGTGTGTGTGTGTGTGTGTGGGGGGCCCTTTAAAAAAACACAATCAACTCTAAAGGCCGCATTTCACGTAGCTGGTCCAGCCGAGCTGGTCCCGCCCGGCTGGACCCGCCGCAATCTGAAAAGCATTGCCGCTTATGGAACTGCACTCACGTAGCTTGTAAACCCGCTTCAGCCTAGCTGGTCCAGCTCGATTTGTAGAAATATACAACTCCGGCGGGACCCGCTCGGCCGGTAATTGCAAATCCACCAATAGATTTGCATTCTTCGAAACCACGTGGATAGTACAGTCCAGATAGATTATTGTGCATTTGCAAGCCCTTCATAATTCATTAATATTTCATGAACCCAGTATCTCTTGCGTTTATATCGCCTTCTATTGCTTACGGTTGATGATAAATAGTAGATGGCAATAAATTCATCGTCACATCTCGACATCTTTGCACAACCTCAAGATGGCTACTGATGAATATAAGCAGTCGGTCACGAAAATTGCTCTACTTACTGTACATATAGAAAACTAATCAAATTTACAAGCCGTGTGAGTGCAGAAACGAGCGGGTCCAGCTGGGCGGCACCAGCTCGGCTGGACCAGCCACGTGAAATGCGGCCTTAAAGATGCAGATCATTGTGTGCTTCCAAGACTTGATAATACTTTTGTGAAACTGCGAAATGAAACTAAATAAAATGTATATGATTATTTTTTTCATCGTCAAATTGACCAGTAGGAACATTACATTTGGGTTTAGAGGCGTGTATTATTTCGGTTATTTTTTTACGTTTCTATTTTCCAATAAATGAACAGTATTTTTGATCACGCGTTTAATTCTGACCAATTAAATCATTATTATAGTGAGAATTTTTTACCTAACTTGTCCCAGCGGGAATATTTTTTAGTATTTTGTTTTTGTTGATAAAACGACTTGTTTTCTGGTTTTGACATATGTCATATGTTTTAATCGCAAATTGTGACACTCAAAGAATAATATTGAAGAGTTGTTTCACATATGAACGTCAAAAAATAACCTTTCGAATACCACACGACAGTAAGAATAACTTGGAAAATAATTCTCCACATTTTACTCAAACTTGTCGCCATTCGGCAATAGCCACTCGAGCCCTACGGGCTCTCGTGTCTATTGCCTGGCGACAAGTTTTCGAAAATCTGTCGAATTATTTTCAAGTTATTCTCACTCTCTTGTGCTATTACGTACGGTTATTTTTTGACGTTTCTATTTTCCAATAAATGAACAGTATTTTTGATCACGCGTTTAATTCTGACCAATTAAATCATTATTATAGTGAGAATTTTTTACCTAACTTGTCCCAGTGGGAATTTTTTTTAGTATTTTGTTTTTGTTGATAAAACAACTTGTTTTCTGGTTTTGACATATGTCATATGTTTTAATCGCAAATTGTGACACTGAAAGAATAATATTGAAGAGTTGTTTCACATTTGAACGTCAAAAAATAACCTTTCGAATACCACACGACAGTAAGAATAACTTGGAAAATAATTCTCCACATTTTACTCAACCTTGCCGCCATTCGGCAATAGACACGAGAGCCCGTAGGGCTCTCGTGTCTATTGCCTGGCGACAAGTTTTCGAAAATCTGTCGAATTATTTTCAAGTTATTCTCACTCTCTTGTGATATTACGTACGGTAATTTTTTCGATAATTTTGCTTGTTGATACGTTGCCATAGTTGCGAATTTCTAGGTGCATTTATAATATACCGGGTGGGGATTTAGTGTGTAATCGGTTCATATCTCTGGTAATGCTTAAGATATTAAAATGAAATTTTACACGAATGTGGGGAACCACATGGAGCATTTCGTAAAATTATTTATGTATATACAGGATGTTGACATTCTGAGTACCAGACCAAAGTTCTATTTCTTTTAATGGAAACTCCACAAGTATTTGCGTGATTTCGATTCCCCATAAAATTTAATGAAAATTGATATACTACATGATATGGTTTTGAGTAAGGACTGTTAAGATATTGACATTTTTGTGTCATTATGGTGCCAAATTTATGACACTACTGGCGCCTACTGACCAAAGCCACCTAATTATTTTTTATTGAAAGGGGTTTACACACTGCTGTATTTGTAAAATCTATAAATACTTTCACCATAATACTTAGGGTTATACAAGGTGGTTAAGTTACGCAAAAGGGAATTTTTCTCAAAACTTTCAAATATAACACCATGTATATTATTTGCACAACTGACCGTCAGTTAACTAAGCTTTTAATTGATGTAGATATTGCCAGGTCTACTACTAATAGTTTCGGCAGATATTTCGATTGAACATCAAAATTACTGAATTTCATTATTAGTTTATACTCTTTTTGGCGAATTCCCCCTATTCTGTTGCTCAAAACTCACAATAATGTTTATATTTTGTATTTGCCAATTGATATCAATATAAAGACAATAAATCTTATTGTAAAATTGTTTCTTGATGGTTATATTCTTAAATGTATAATGTCTTTTAAAGGCGGGTATAATTTTCAAACAAGGAGTGCCATGGAAGAAAATATTATCTTTAGGAAATAGTCTTGCGATGGGATTCATGTGTTAATGTAAACTTCATTTGCTAAATATTCTATAGAAACAAAATACAGACCTTTTTTGGAGTTTTGGGTGACAAAATAGGGGAGATCATCAAAAATAATGTAAAATAATGACGAAACTCTACATTTTTATAATTCAATTGTACATTCTGCCGAAACTTTTACTGGTAGGTTTGGCAATATCCACATCAATAAAAAGCTTAGTAAAATGACCATCAATTGTAGAAATAATATACATGGTGTTCCATTTGAAATTTTTGAGAAAACTTCTGTTTCGCATAACTTAACCACCCTGTATTATCTCAAGAATTATGATAAAATTATTTATAGATTTGAAAAATACAGCAGTGTGTGAACTTATTTCAATAAAGAAATTTTAGGTGGCTTTGGTTAGTATGCATCAGTAGCGTCATAAATTTGGGTCCATAATAGCACAAAAATGTCAATATCTCAACATTCCTTAGTCAAAACCACATCATGTAGTATATCAATTTTCATGGAATTTTATGGGGAATTCATATTATGCAAGGACACGTAGGGTTTCCATTTAAAAAAATAAAACTTTGGTCTGGTACTCAGAATGTGAACACCCTGTATATACCTAAATAATTTCGGGAAATGCTCCGTGTGGTTCCCCACATTCGTGCAAAATTTAATTTTGATATCTTCAATAGTTCCAGAGATATGGGCCGATTACACACTAAATCCCCACCCGGTATAATCTAGTTACTTTAGTACCTCCCAAACGTCAAATATTCCCAACATATTTCTTTGTATGTGAATTAATTGAAATTGAAATAAAATTTCGTTTTGAACTCTTGCTTCGATTCAAAAAATAATCTTGTTAAATACAATTCGTGGTCTGGAATTTTTAGGTAATTTTACTCAAGCTGTTGCTTTTACTAACCACTCGTGATCTTTTAACTGTCAAATTTACACTCGTGGCTACTAAGCAACGCAACAGCTTTCGTAAAATTTCCGACAATTCCAGACCACTTATTGTATTACTACAGAAAATAAGAACTAAGTGTATGGCAACCAGGAATATTGATATAAACAAAACAAACTACTCGATAAAAAGGAAACTGTAAGTTGTAAAATATAAACAAATTTGCTAAAGAATGTATGTCTAATCTAATTCTAGTCCATAACAAAATCGAAAACTAAAAACGAAAGTTAACCGTCACTACAACAAACAGGTGCAGAACTAAAGAAAACCGACAAGAAAGTATAAAATAAACAGGGCCGTACCTACTCAGTACATCAGCTGATACGAACGCAATTCAACCATCTGAACGAAGTGGACATAAAATAGGATGCAAGAGGACTAAAGAGAAACCACATGATACAAGGTAAGTCACAATAGCTATAATGCAAATTTCAGAACAAGAGATGAAAAAATACCGAGCGTCATCTTACAGAATCAAAAGGCGAACGAAAAATATTACTATAAAAGGAGCGCGTGTCTCTAAGTTGATCCTTTATTGATAAATCTTTTTTATTTAACGCCCTATCTACTATAATTTCAGAATAGTGTTGGAATAAAAATGTGTCTACATGTCCCGTTTTTAGTGCTCAAATTCGGCACCCTTAACAAATATTATGTTTCCAATAAATAGAATCAGTAACTTTGTGTCCCAACAAGATTTTTCTATTTGAAACAGTTGAGAATTCGTTATTATTTTCAGGGGCCAAGTTATTTTATTTGCAGACTGTGTGGTTTTATTGCACATGCACAATGGATAACACAATAATAAATGGTTTCAATAACAGTTATAAACTGTAAGACGTCTAGAAAAACGTGCCAATAATTCAGACGTTAACAATTTGGCAGTGGCGCAGCAAACAAATCATATTGATGGCATACAATCATTCCATATTGGTACCGTTCCGGAAGAAGCTGGATGTTCCACCAACCGCCGGTGCATTTTTATTAATTTCGTAAAAACTTCTAGTTGAAAGACGCCGCTCAGGGGCGCCGTCGACGAGACGTTCCGGACGCCAGAAATCCGAAGAACTATGGCGACGTTTTATTTGGTTCATGTTTACTAAACGCAATGTAACACCCATTTATTTACTGATTGTACAGATATTTTCTGAGACTTTCTGTGTAAAGTGATCGTGACAATTATTTCTTTTTTATACCTGCTGTACTGTTTTTTATTATAAGTTTTTATCGCTTTGTATTTATTGCAACTAGTATTATACCAACTAATCTATGTCAAATAGTTGAAAATGTTAGTTTGTTAATTTGGTTTATTCCATATACAGATACAGGTTGTCTGAAATTCGGTGTGCAACATGGGGATCTCTGTTATCTGAACAGATAGTTTCTAGGTTTAACTTTAGCAAAGTTGCGAAATTTTATGCTGGCTAATGCCCTGAAAAGAAAATAGTGATATTTCGAACAGTTTTCGTGAAAACTGAAAAAACTAAAAAATTGCGTTTTCGTTTTTTGGCTATAACTTTTTTGTTTGACCCTATATTTTCATTCTGTAAAAACTTTTACATTGCCACTTTTTATTCTCTTTTTGATAGCATTATCACCCATTGGCTAAGCCGATTCAATTTTTTTTTAATTTTATCAATTTTATCATTTTTTTAGAAAGTAAAATAACTCGAGATGGTAGGAGCACTAAAGATATAAAACAAAGAATAGCGCAAGGTCGAGTTGCGTTTAACAAAAAGAAACAACTGTTATGTTCGGGAACGGTTAATGTAGAAACTCGGAAGAGACTCTTAAAGTCGCATGTATGGAGTACGGCATTATACGGGTGCGAAACTTGGACAATAGGAGAAGCGGATCGAAAAAGAGTAGAATCGTTTGAAATGTGGTGCTACAGACGCATGATGAAGATACCGTGGATAGATAAGGTTAGCAATAGGGAAGTATTAGAAAGAATTAGGGAAAAGCGAAAGGTATGGAAGACAATAAAGAATAGGAGAGATAGGATGGTAGGATGGTAGGACACATTCTAAGACACGAAGGAATAGTTCGCGACATACTAGAGTCAGAGATAGGAATAAAAAGAGGTAGGGGTAGGCCTAGATTAGATTACTGCTCTCAAATAGTTAGGGACGTAGGATATTCTACTTTTAGGGAAATGCGTAGGTTAGCTCAGGATAGAAAAGGATGGAGGTACGCGTCCAACCAGTCTTCGGACTGAAAACCTTATGATAATGACCAATTTTTGTATTTTCTTTTTAATTACCCATAACTTAATAGGAATAATGTGATACTTACCATGGAAACAGAGTTTAATGTATTTTTTTCTTCGTTAGAGAACATTTTCAAAATTAATTACAAATAATACAAATTCAAAAAAGGGGGAAGAGTTGGAGGAGGCGGAGGAATTTAAATATCTAGGATTCACATTATAAAATAATGGGGGCCAAGAGAAGCATTTAAGAGAGAGAGTAAGAAGGGCAACAATAGCAATGAAGCAGGCATGGGGAATAGGGAAGAGGAATTTTGGGGGCGACTGGAAAAGAAGAGTAAAGTTGTTTGACGCATTGGTGAGCAGCGTAGTCATGTGTATGGAGCGGAAATTTGGGGGTGGGAAGAGAGAGAGAAGATATAGGTGATCCAGGAAAAGTACATGAGGTGGACACTGGGCTTAGACTGGCTAACGCCAGGGTACATGGTAAGAGACGAAACAAACAGAGAAAAACTAAGAGCTAGGGCAGGAAAGAGAGCCATGAAATATGAGGAAAAGTTAAGAGGTGGGGGCGGCAATGAGTTAGCCAGGCAGTGTTGGGAAGAGGTACGGAAGGGAGGAAGAGAAAAATCGAAATGGGAGGAGAGGCGAGAGAAATTTTATCAGGAGCGAGGATATGCAGCAGAAGAAGTGGAGAACTTGAGAACAGTAGGATGGAACATGGTGAGGGAGGTAGAGGAAAGAGACAGACAAATACAAGTGCAGGATTAAGAAGAGAAGATAAGACAATCAAGATACAACAGCAAATATAAGGAAATAAGGGCAGCGGGACTACCGAGATATCTACGAAGTAGGGGAAGGGAAGAGAAGATAATAAGGGTGGCAAGGTTTAGACTGGGAAATGAGATGAGAGGGGGGAGGTATTGGGAAAGCGAAGACAGATGAATGTGTAGGGTATGTGGGGCGGAGGAGGAGACATGGGAACTAGTGTTAGGGAGGTGCTGGTGGAGAGAGAACACAGAACAAATCGGGGTGGAGATGAGGTTTTCCAGGTTTTCCTCATTCTCGCACTAAATGGTGGGTAGGGTACTAACAACTGTAGGTCGTTCCTGTGACGCACTTGCGGCCAATAGTAATATGCCGCCTCCTCCGTCCCGCACAAGCTACATAGTTAGCTTCTGGGGCTAACCTTAGGGTTAGTAGGAGTGAGTAGAGATATTATTATTATTATTATTATTATTATTATTATTATTATACTGGAAGAAAGCGGAAGAGGGGAGAAGTGGATGGAATTGATACAGAGGGGAAGAAAGGAGAGGGAGGGTTAATTATACCTAAATGGGAATTAGATAGGTAAAAGTTAATTGTGAAAAGGAGTTTATTTATTTATTGTTTTGTTTGTTCCATTCCTTTATTTGTTTGTTATGAGTTGTAATCCCAAATGGGAAACAATAAAACCATTATCTATCTATCAGTACGAACTCAAGAACACAAACGAAAATGAACAAAACAAAAACAAATTCAAAGCGGGGAAAATGTAAACGTATGCGGCAAGAATCGAAGAAAGTTGCAAGCGAAAATTAGCGACTTGACGTTACGTGACTTTGTTTCCATGGTAACTCATATTATTTCTGATTTTGTCATGGATAACTAGAACGCAGGAATAAAAATCGGCAAAAATTTATAAAAACTGTAAAAATATGAAAAAGGCAAAGTGAAGCACATGGTCTTATTCGGGAAAATAATGCGGATTGGCTCACCTGTCAATCAGATAAGAAAAAATGAAATTGATCCTTAAAAACAAAAGCGAATCGACGTAGCAAAATGGTAATAATGCTATCAAATATTTGGCAACTTTGCCGAGTTTAAACATAGGGTCTAGTTTGTTAAGGTAACAGATCCCCATGTTGCACACCGAATTTCAGACAGCCTGTATATCTACATATTTATTTATTTTAGACTCAAGCCATTCATAGAGTTAAAATGCTTTACTCGAATAAATTAGAAAAATTCTCGAGAATGAGACTGAAATAAAAGTATTAGTAGGTACCTCATCAATGGTGTGTAAAAACCTGCTTACACCGCTGGCGAAACAACACTCAGTGAAAGACATCTTCATAGTGCCTTACCGGGAACAGAGCCTCATGTCTCTGAGCAAAAAGCCGATAAACCTTTTGCCTCCCCTAACTAAAGTTTCTATAAGGTCCATGTCCATTGTGTAAAACAGAATAATAAAATTTCCTGCAATTTTTACAATAATTCTTGCAGGACAGAACGAATTGAAATCAATAATTTAAAACGAATAGAAAAATGCATATGGTCAAGATTAGATTGGGTGCATTCGATTGTTGCCACTGTAGAATACTATGTGGCGATTACTGGATTTTACAGGGACCGGTAGTGGCCAGGCCACTAGATTTCAAAAACCGGAATACAAAGAAAATTCAAAATGCAGTAGATACCTAGTTTTAGCCACTTTCATTTCTGCCATTTTATTATTTATTCTACATTAGCGGCTAGCAACATCTTGCACTAATTGTAGGAGTACAGTAAACAGGCCCGCAGAATCTGTAAATTGTCACAAAAATGTGCTATGAACTAGAACAATGTGAAGTAAACGGGCAAGCAGTCAAGAAACTCAACAACAGGAGGTCCTCTCTCGTGGAAAATGTGAACGAGCGCCGACTGGGATTAGAACGTAGGTCTTTCGCAGTCCAGGTAACTGCCCTAACCAACTAAGCTATCAGCACCCGGACGCATATTTGTAACCAACACACGGGATTACCACTTCGGCTCTCCGAATGCTCTCCGAATATATCCTGCTATCCAGCACACCATATCGCAATCGCCGCCATGTAAACAGCACACTTGATCCCAATTTGAATTTAGTTCGTTATTTTTAATATGTAACCACTATCCCAAAGGACTTGTACCTTGACGCAGTTCTAGTAATACTGGGACGGGTGGGATGGCTTGCGCGCTTCAATGATATAAAGAGCCGAACCATAGGTTTAACCATATTGGAGGGGTTTTTATTTGAGAAGCCAGACTAAATCAAGTCCCTGGAAGGGGGCAGCAGCTCTTTCAGTAATCATAGTGGCAGAGATCGTGAGGGTTGGTATGGCACTGTGATACACACTACTGCGATGTGGAAGGCAACGGGAAACCACCACATTATTTTATCCCTAGTACAGCGTACTTTAATTTATGATGATGGCACCTTCTGGAGTAAAATATTCCGGAGGTAAAATAGTCCCACATTCGGATCTCCGGGCGGGGACTGCTTCGGGGGGAGTCATCAGAAATGATAAGTGTAACATCTCACGAGTCGGAGCGTGGAATGTTAGAAGCATGAAACAAGTAGGGAAGTTAGAGAATTTGAAAATTGAGATGGATAGGTTAGCATTAGACGTAGTAGGTATCAGTGAAGTGCGATGGCCAGAAGCTGGAGACTTCTGGAGCGGAGATTTTAGAGTAATACACACAGGATCTGTAGGAGGAAATTCGGGAGTAGGAATTGTTATGCGGAAAAAAGTAGGACAGAGTGTAGAAAATTTCTTACAGCAAAGTGACAGGGTAGTTATGGTTAGGTTAGATTCGAAACCTGTAAAAACAGTAATAATACAGGTATATATGCCCACTTCTAACTACAGTGATGAGGCCGTAGAGGCAGTTTATAGTGATATTGAATATGTGCTAGATTTTGTGAGAGGGCACGAAAATTTAATAATTACAGGAGATTTCAATGCAGTCGTAGGCACAGGGCGAGAGGGCGGAATAGTTGGCCCCTTTGGATTAGGCAATAGGAACGATAGGGGAGTTAGACTGATAGAGTTCTGCGATAAACATAACTTAACGGTCGCGAACACTCTATTTCACCATCATGTTAGGAGATGCTATACGTGGAAGATGCCAGGAGACTTAGGGAGATATCAAATAGATTACATTCTCGTTAGGCAAAGATTTAGAAATCAAGTTAGGGATTGTAGAAGTTATCCAGGAGCAGATATAGATAGTGATCACAACATAGTCGTTATGAAAGCCAATCTTAAATTTAAGATTTTGAAAAAAAGAAGCGGAAGAAGGTATCTTGACCCAGAGAAACTAAAAGATGATGATATGCGCAATAAGTTCGAGAAAAAGACAAACGAAGCACTAAAGGGCACGGGTGGAAATATTGTTAGGGACAGAGGCAGAATGGAATTGCATTAAAAATAGTTTAGTTTCCTCAGCTAGGGATATTTTGGGTCATAAACAGAATGAAAGTAGGAAACCCTGGATAACAAAACATATTGTGAGTCTAATAGAGGAAAGGCGAAAATATAAAAATAGGTTAGATGAAACAGGGAAACAAAGATATAAGGCGATCAAGTGGGAAATTATTCGGGAATGTAGGAAAGCGAAAGAGCAATGGATCGATAATAAATGCAAAGAAGTGGAAGATAAATTCGAAGTAGGAAAGACGGATGAAGCATATAAAATAATTAGGAGAAATTTTAGAGAAATTGGATCTAGTACCAAAAACATTAGAAATGAGGCAGGAGATATCCTAATCGGAAGTGGGGAGAAGGCAGATAGGTGGAAAGAATATTTAGGAAACTTATATGCGGGACAGGAAGTGCAAGATATATTAGAAAGCGAAAGCAGTGTAGAGGGGGATAACCTAGGGAGTCCTATAATGAGAGAAGAGTTTGAGATAGCACTAAAAAGTTTAAGGAATAATAAAGCACCAGGTATAGATGGCTTGCAGGCAGAAATCTTAAAGTGCGCAGGTCAAGAGGTAATAGATCGTTTATTTAAACTAGTTAGTCGCATATACCTGACAGGCGAGATTCCAGAAGATTACAAACGGAACATCATAGTAGCTTTGCCAAAAAGAAAAGGCGCGGATAGATGCGAAAATTTTAGAACTATCAGTTTAACTTCCCATGCGTCAAAAATTTTAACTAGAATTGTGCAAAGAAGGATGGAGAAAAAGGCGGAAGAAATATTAGGAGAAGATCAGTTCGGATTTAGACGAAATAGAGGAACGCGCGAGGCCATTCTAGCTTTACGAGTAATTATAGAAAAAACGATAGAAAAGAGAAAGAGCGTCTATATAGGATTTGTAGATTTAGAAAAAGCCTTCGACAACGTAAAATGGGGGAAGATGTTCGAAGTGCTGAGAAAGGTAGGGATGAAATACAGGGACAGAAGAATAATACATAATCTCTACAAAGAGCAAAAGGCAGTTATAGAATGTGAGCAGGAACAAAGGGAAGTAGATATCCGGAAGGGAGTGAGACAGGGATGTGCATTGTCACCTCTAGTTTTCAACTTATATATCGAAGATGCGATTAATATTGTTAAGGAAAGAACAGCCTCAGGGATCAATGTACAGGGCCAAACTATTAACATGCTCAGATTTGCGGATGATATAGCAGTGTTAGCATCTAGCAAAGAAGAATTAGGAGCGGCTTTGAATGAAATGGAAGCAGTTTTGACACAGGGCTTCGGCATGAAAATCAATAAAAAGAAAACTAAAATTTTGGTATGTAGGGGATGTGAAAATAGAACTAAAATGGAAATACAAATTGGAAATGAGAAGATAGAGGAGGTCGCGGATTTCTGCTACTTAGGAAGTAAAATAACTCAAGACGGTAGGAGCACTAAAGATATAAAACAAAGAATGGCGCAGGGCCGAGTTGCGTTTAACAAAAAGAAACAACTGTTATGCTCGAGAACGGTTAATATAGAGACTAGGAAGAGACTCTTAACGTCGTATGTATGGAGTACGGCATTATACGGGTGCGAAACTTGGACAATAGGAGAAGCGGATAGAAAAAGAGTAGAAGCGTTTGAAATGTGGTGCTACAGACGCATGATGAAGATACCGTGGATAGATAAGGTTAGCAATAGGGAAGTATTAGAAAGAGTTGGGGAAAAGCGAAAGGTATGGAAAACAATAAAGAGTAGGAGAGATAGGATGGTAGGACACCTTCTAAGACACGAAGGAATAGTTCGTGACATACTAGAGTCAGAGATAGGAATAAAAAGAGGTAGGGGTAGGCCTAGATTAGACTACTGCTCTCAAATAGTTAGGGATGTAGGATGTTCTACTTTTAGGGAAATGCGTAGGTTAGCTCAGGATAGAAAAGAATGGAGGTACGCGTCCAACCAGTCTTCGGACTGAGAACCTTATGATGAACCACAGTTTAAAATAACTGTTCTCAGGTCATTGTATCATTATTTTATCGCAACAACGCATGATGAAGATGATGAATTTGTCGCCAAATTACGAGTACAATATAATTAGTGATATGTTAATCAGGTCTAAACTACTCACAAAAGAAGTTGAGGTAAGTAATAGCCGCTGTTAAAAATCTTGCATCTTATTTTAGACAATTTTAAATTCGTGTCATAAATTGGCTTTGTCATTAAGAAATTTGGGGTTTCGAATGTTAAAGAATTAATTGATTATTCTACTTGTACGTACATAATAATATGAAGCCGTCATATTTTCTTTACGGTAAAAAATATAAATCGTGGGTCTCATTCTTGAAAATTAAGATTTCTTGAATGTCTCAAGAAAAATTATCTGTTTTAAAAATAACCAAATTTTCAAAATGAAATCTTTCAATAAGAAATTTTACAGCTGCAATCTTTGGAGTAGTTGAACTTTTATTTATTTACAAAGAAATAATTTAAATCGATAAAATAAAAAAAATGTGCGCGTAATATTGTATAGGTACAGGTTGTTATGCAATTATTGCATGGCCATAGCTTAAGGAATTATTATTATTAGAATTAGAAGATTTTAAAATTGATCAATAACATTGGAAAAAATTAATGCAAAATTTTAACGGGAAAAATTACAGAATGCATTCCTGAGAAGGTTTAACAATAATTCGATTCATAAGTAGAATTTTGTGTTAATTGCAATTTTCTCTAAGAAGAAATGCTTTTCAAAATTTATTTATTTATACAGGATGTTTTTTTATGTGGATGTTAACATGGCTATCTTTTTAATCTTAATAGATACAGGTTCAGTTAAATGGGAGAAAAGTTGCGCCTATTCAAGCATAAAGAAGTGGCATATGCAGAAGTTGATTATCTCTTTTCGTTTTTGAGATAATCGAAAAATGTTAAAATTTTGAATTTTACATTATTTGTGTTTATATTTTCCTTATTTGGCATTCAATCTTCAATCTGCAAAAACTTTCTTGGTACGACTTTTCATCATCTTTCCATCTGTGGTAGCAGCAAGTGCCTACCACGTTTCGTTTCTTCAGAATCATCATCAGGTTATTTTTTTCTTATGGCGCCATCTTAGATTTTTTCATCATGAAATAGCCCACTTTCTTCTGAATAAAATGATGTAACATATTTGTATGTTTAAATCGCATAAACAAATAACATGTCAACCTTTTCGTCATTAGAGTAATCCATTGTAACCCAATAAAACACAATGAATCGTATTAAAAATGTTTCTTGACGTTTGAGTTGACAAACTAGATAAACTTTTGTTTCCACGGCAATTGTGATTAGATGGAAAAAAATTATCATGTTTTATTTAAATTCTGGGCCTAAATGCGATTTAAACATACAAATATGTTATATCATTTTATTCAGAAAAAATGGTCTATTTCATGGTGAAAAAATCTAAGATGGCGCCATTAGAAAAAATGAACCTGATGATGATTCTGAAGAAACGAAACGTGGTAGGTACTTTCTGCTACCACAAATGGAAAGAGGATGAAAAGTCGTCAAAAGAAAGTTTTTGCAGATTGAAAATTGAATGCCAAATAAGTAAAATATGAACACAAATGTAAAAGTCAAAATTGTAATTTTTTCGATTATATCAAAAACGAAAAGAGATAAACTTCTGCAAACGGCACTTCTTTATGCTTGAATAGACGCAACTTTTCTCCCATTTAACCGAACCTGTATCTATTAAGATTAAAAAGATAGCCATGTTAACACCACATAAAAAAACATCCTGTATATAGGTACCTACCTGCACGCCTCTTATACAATAAACAATAATGATATTGGATGGATGGATATTGGACGGTAGGTTCTTTTTTCTTGCTGAATGTAATTTAATAAATAGGTAGGTACCTAATACAAATCACAAATTACAAACATGCACTGCGCACGTATACCAAAGAAAATCCAAACTGGGATCCAGTGTGCTGTTTACATGGCGAGGATTGCAATTTAGTGTGCTAAATATCTAGATAACTTCGGAGAGCCGAAGTGGCGATCTTGTGTGTTGGTTACAAATATGCCACCCGGACGCAGTCATCTAGAACGAAATTAATTTACTGTCAAAATCTGAATTTCGAGACCACAGCGACCCATGTAGCTCACTCGATTCAGCTATAACTGTGAATTTCTAAAACTATCATTTTGCCAGACTATGCCATTTTATATTACATTCTTCCACAACCTGTCGGTGTAAGACCACATGTAAAGATTCCAGTAAAGGAGTACTGTAGGGTTGCGCCCGGTAAGTAGAACGGTAGATTTATATAGTAGTTAGAAAATGAGAGTTCTGGCTCACATCCATCCAGTTCTCCAGGTGCCATCCACTTCTTCGGCAATGACCTTGAAAGACACCAGAGGCTGCTGAAGGAGTCCTTGAGTCAGCCGAAGAAGTGGCCATGTCTTCAGCAACGACATCTTCAGCAGCCTCTGGTGTCTTCCAAGGTCATTGGTGAAGAAGTGGA
This sequence comes from Xestobium rufovillosum, assembly GCA_963966045.1. Lineage (NCBI taxonomy): Eukaryota > Metazoa > Arthropoda > Insecta > Coleoptera > Ptinidae > Xestobium > Xestobium rufovillosum. Next base: position 37,828,867 of record OZ014494.1, on the reverse strand, counting down.
CGACGAAGCGGTAGAAGCGAGCCTCTGGTGTCTTTCAAGGTCATTGCTGAAGAAGTGGTCATGTCTTCAGCAACGACTTCTTCAGCGGTGTCTCCATCTTGACGTTGGGCCTTTGGTTGTGGCTCAGGCGCCTGCGCCGGGGCTCTAAAAGTACACGTGTTGCTCATTGTTCAGGCCAGTCCATCCAGGTGCCATCCATTTCTTCGGCAATGACCAGAGGCTGCTGAAGGAGTCCTTGAGTCATGTCTTCAGCAACGACTTCTTTAGCAGCCTCTGGTGTCGTTGGGGCCTTTGGCAGTGGCTCAGGCGCATGCGCCGGGGCTCTGATCACAGGCTATGAGAATGACTGTGGGCGGGGCAACAGCCAATGAGAGTAGTTGTGGGCAGCATCCAATCAGAACTGATCTTGTTGTTAGGTGCTGTTGGGCCTTTGGATGTGGCCCAGGCACTTGCGCCGGGGTTTTCGCAAAAATAAAAACGTTGAATATATTTTTACATCAATATAATTAAAACTATAATCTGTATACAGAGTAGGCATGCGTGTATTTTCTGGGCAAATCGAAGCCCTGCTTCTCACACCACTCTCCTGACCGATTCATTACCCGGTGTATACTCAACGATGCGGTCATGCAGGATGAGACAGTATGCGGTTGTGTTTGCCGGAAAATTCTCGCTCGACTCAAATTCTAGATGCATATCTATGGGTCCAGACTTGATGCTTTCCGACTGCTTTGATGGGTCAATCACCACGATGGGAGCTAGATCTTTGAACTCTTCACGTCCGTACAGTGGTTCGTTGACCTTTCCATAGTATGAACTCTGGAAGTTCTCGTGCATTTCGTATAGCAGGGCGTATTTCCCCGTGGAGAAGTCCAAGTTTAAATTCTCGTAGGGGAAGCACTCAGAATTCAGGTACAGTTTGACGTTTGTCAGATTGCAGGGGTCAAATTTGCTTTGCGATTCGTCTGGAAGGCAACAATAACGTAGCGGGGTTTCTCCAACCGTGTTACAGACTTGACGGCCCACGTTTGTTTCGTCGCTTGCGGCAACGCCGGATACTCATACAGCTCCCAGCTGCGAAAACGTATCTGCAACGTTCTCTCTTCCTCGACAATATTGATAAATTTTAGGTATGCAGCATCCGATGGATAGAAGTACGGTACCCTCCAATGAACCTTGCTCAACTCAATTCTGGTGTCCTCGTTACCCACGAAAGCGTTCCTACCGTTTTTCGATCGAGTCAAAATGAGCTCGTGACACACATTTAACAGAAGCTTGGGGTAGTCTTCCAAGAATCCCAGCAGGATTCTTTCCGGGATGCACACGTTAAAGTTCCCGTTCGCGTCGAGAAGGTGGCTCTGTGAGTCTCGCGTATTTGTCCAGCCGGCATTCTCCAGGGCACGTACCTCACCCTCATTCAGAGAAACTACACGCTACACTGTGCTCGTGATGCCCACGTTTTTTGTTCGATCCACCTCCACCCCGTTTATTTCATAGCGGACGTCGTCAAAGAGGAAACTGAGGGCGTTATTTGTTAAAGCCGCATTTTTGCCTCCTGCACCCTTGATGAACCTGCCCTCTATGTAGATGCAGCTTAGATGCGGCAGTACATAAACGTCTTGTTGGTGGACTGGTATGCGAATTTCGTCATCGGCGTTGAATGTTGTTGTTGTCACGAACGGCTGATGTATGTGCACCTCGAAACGCGTGCTGACTCATCCACAGCAGCACCGTCCAGAACACGAAACGTGTCTACGTTTATGTGCGTCATTATTCAAATACTAGCCTTCTCTTGTTGAATCACAAGTACTGACAGCGCCTCTTGCTTAAATACTCACCATACAAGATGAAACTGCGCGCATGCGCAGTCTACCAGATTCAACGACCTTGAGGAGGACAGACAGACAGACACAGACAGACAGACAGACAACTGATAAGAATTCTGAAGTGGGAGAATAACTATAGATTCCTATTTGTCTCAACGAGCTGGTTAATTTGATACCCTCATGACCTAAGTGGGCGGTGCAAGAAACGTGGCCGGGGGCGCGGTCAACCCCAAAAACCACCCCTAAAAAACACCCCTAAAACCACTCCTAAAACCACCCCTAAACGTCACCCCTGGGCCACTCCTAAAAACCACCCCTAAAACCACCCCTAAAACCGTCCCCTAAAACCACCACCAAAACCACCCCTAAAAACTACCCCAATATTCCGATACCTCTCGTCGAGTTGATACCCCAGATGACATAGTTTTACGTAGGGGTTAGCCTAGATTTAGACTACTGTTCTCAAATAATTAGCGATGTAGGATGTTCTACTACCGAGAACTAAGATGTTTGCATATCAATAACTATAAATGGTCTCTTTAAGATTCTACATGTGTTCTATATTACCGACACTCAATTAGTACTTCCAGCACTCACTAGATGGTTCCCACACGTGTCCGAAACGCATTAAGATAACAAGTAATTTCAAGACATAGTACGTATGAAAATAAATAAACAAGAATGTTCTAGAATGTTATTTTACTGTAATAATACAAACAAACAATCGGGTCACTTTGTAGTGTGTGCAACGTATTAAGTTCATATGCAGAACGTGGGAGCAAACCTAAACAAACATATCCTGTCGGCAAATAAAAACAATTTTAACATCTCTTATCGACGGCGAACGTGCTTTTTTCTTAAACTTTGATATCAATATTTATTTAGTATAAACAACTGCAAACTTTGGAATTTCCGAGAAAAAACATTAATTCTGTAACTTCTGTTTACAATCAAAAGTATATACAGGGTGGTCACTTTTACAATGTACACCATTGGAGTCTTCTAAACCAGAAGAGATTCAGAGTTGGTCAAATTACAGAAAACGTGCACTTTTTCCATGCCCTTTAAGGATCTGAAAAGAAATTCTGGATAGCTCTCGTTGTTCCTGAAATATCCTGAAAAGAATTGAGGTATTGCATTTTCTTATTTCTTCCATATATTATTTATTACTTGAGCAAATGTAATGCCCTTCGGCAGGTTTACATAAGTAGGTATGGGCTATCCACTGGATGTTTCAAAATTTGTCTAAGCCTACTACATCTTTGAGTTTTCATAATCATGGCAACTAGATTTTGTAGATAAGGAGTGAAATTAGTGTTCCAGAAAGTTAGATGACCCTTCTGCGATACATCGTTGAAATTGTATTTTTTTTCTCTATCCAACCTTATGAAAATCCAATATGGCGCCCATAAGAAATTCAAAAGTTGACCATGAAAACTTGAAGATGTAGTAGGCTTAGACAAATTTTGAAACATCCAGTGGAAAGCCCATACCCACTTATGTAAACCTGCCAAAGGTCATCACATTCGCTTGAGTAATAAATAATATATGGAAGAAATAAGAAAACGCAATATTTCAATTTTTTCAGGATATTTCAGGAACAACGAGAGCTATCCAGAATTTCTTTTCAGATCCTTAAAGAGCATGAAAATGTGCAACTTTCTTACCATTTGACCAACTCTGAATCTCTTCGGGTTTATAAGATTCCAATGGTGTACATTGTAAAAGTGACCACCCTGTATGGATGATTTGAAAGACGGGCATGTAGGTCGCCGATTAGCTCAGTGGGTTGGAGCGAGGGCTCCGGTGCGCGGGGACCCAGGTTCGACTCCCGGTCGGCGTCATTTCCAGAACGTTTGCGAAAACCCCGGCGCATGCGCCTGAGCCACTGCCAAAGGCCCCAAAGACACCAGAGGCTGCTGAAGAAGTCGTTGCTGAAGACATGACTCAAGGACTCCTTCAGCAGCCTCTGGTCATTGCCGAAGAAATGGATGGCACCTGGATGGACTGGCCTGAACAATGAGCAACACGTGTACTTTTAGAGCGCAGGCGCCTGAGCCACAGCTGGCAGCAACACTAGTTGTACCTCCGACATCCCACGCTGAGCCACCTAGACCGGCCAATGACGTAGCAGCGGCTTGGGTGCGCACTTCGGCATCGCTTCTTCGCCCCCTTCTGACCAGAGGCTGCCGCTGCTGAAGACCACTTCTTCAGCAATGACCTTGAAAGACACCAGAGGCTGCTGCCGCTGCTGAAGACATGACCACTTCTTCGGCAATGACCTTGAAAGACACCAGAGGCTGCAGCTGTTGCTGAAGATGCCGCTGCTGAAGACACTTCTTCGGATGCCTCAACGACTCCTTCAGCAGCCTCTGGTGTCTTTCAAGGTCATTGCCGAAGAAGTGGATGGCACGTGGAGAACTCGATGGCCTGATCTCGTTCTCTCATTTTCTAACTACTTTATACAGAGGCTACAATGGAAACCTGATCATAAATGAGTTAGCTTACGATGGGGAACCGATAGATTTACTGCCAATAACAATAAACAATTACGTCCCATTATCAAAGAAAATTGGGAAAGTTAAAATAGGTACGCTTTTTAGACTCGTATGGTTTCATACCATCATCGCTACAGAAACTGGCGCTAAATTTAAATCTTTAAATCTCAACAAGCACGAAGTCATCAGAAAGTAGATATTTTTCCAATCCGAAACAGTTACAGCTGATTTGCTGAATTGCCAGTATTGGAGAAAAAAATGCTCTGTATTTGAAGGTGATCAAGAGTACGGATATGCGCTGGAGGTGGATTTGGAGTACCTAGAAACAATACATGAACGCCACTCAGACTTCCCCTTCTGTCCAGAAACTTGTACACAATGGATTGTATTTAAAAAAATTTCAGAAGTTGCAATTTAGCAACCTTCGTTAAGACATTAAAAATAAAGTTGACTAAGTTTCAAGTATACTCAATATACACATCAACGTAACAATATGTAAAAAAATGAGAATGATAAAATGTTAACAAATTCATTTGTGATGTTGTTATCATTATTAATAATGTTATTGTTGTTGTTGTTGCTGCTGTTGCTGCTGTTGGTATTATTATTATTATCATTATTATTAATATTAATGTTTTTCTCATCAAGATGTACGAACTATCTAGATTCTAGACATTTATAAATTGGTGGACAAGAGAATAAATCAATAAATAAATCAATCAATTCATGAGCCGGTTGGAATTATTCGAATATATTCATATAGTTAGTACCCAAGCTATCTACTTTGCAATTTTGACATTATTTACTAACATAAATAACAAATCATTAAATAAAGATACAGTTTATGAATATTTTACTTTCTTAAGGAGTAATGGGAAAAATAGTGTATTTTGTGCACTCGGCTGCCCCTCGTGCATACATTTATTTATTATACTTTCTATTAATGGTATTATGATTATTTAAGAAAGTATGCGATGTAACAGCTCCGAACGTTTCAATATCCGAAAAATCATACTAAGAACATTCCTTAACTTTACACCCTCGTAACTTCATTTCTGTACATCACACATACTATGTATAAACAAAATCATACGTATGTTTCAAAAATATGCAATATACCAGCATTGTACGAAAATTAATTACTAAGAAAGTACCTCAACTTTACACTCCTGTAACTTTGTTTCTGTACATCACAGACACCATAAACAAACCGTCGCGTCGCCGTCGTCGTCTTTCTAACTAGCCTAAAATCACGTCTGTATGTTCCAAAAAGTATGGAATGTAACATCATCGAAGGCTTCAATATCCAAAAATTCGCTTTACCCCTTATAGTATCCCCCCTCGAATCTTATATCTTCCATTTTTTCTTCTAAAAGTTAGCATTTGACGAGACCTTCATAATGACACCAAAAACATGAACTTAACTTACGTACAACTTTCACAAAAAAAGTGCAAAATTTCCAAGCGTCACACAAATCCGTAGGTGACACCCCGTACTAACGTCACACTTCCAATGTTAAAAGACGATATATTTTCTGTATTTGACACTAGTATATTCAGCATCACAGATTTTTTAAATGACTTAAATAGTAGATTCAAATCTATCAAATTTAGTCATTAAATAGAAAGAAGGACAGTTTTCATTTTTGGATACTTTGATAATTAGGAAAGATAGTAAGTTGACATCCATAGGGAATAAGCCTATACAGCTGTAGATTCTAACCACTGTGGTCCGCATAAAGGGACTACTTTGGGATGGTGTTTTCCAATAGACGTAAACAATATAAAAGATATAGCGACATGAATGTAACGGTTTTGATCCAAAAATGATAAATAGATTAATTTGGAAACTAAAATGCTATTGCGAAATTCCATACTACCTACTTTAACAATTACTTAATTACTAAATTTATAAAAATATCGTTATGCACCGCAGATAAATAAAATAATAAAAATGAAACCAAAATATTGGCATCTATTGGTCTCTAGGGGACGCGAAAATAGGGCTAAATCTAAAATATTAATAGAGTTTTTAGGATATTGTTACGAGAGTGAGTGGCCACACAAGCGACGCCCATGTTGTTTACGCGAGTATGAGTCAACCTTGTTTTGTAAACAAGCGCAGCCGTTTTTATAACCTTGGACTTGTTTAATAATTATGAATCGAATTGTAAAGAAATATTCCAGAGGCTTAAGACGACTAGAAGAGTCGAGAATATTTCCATTAGGAGTATAAATGAGGGATGATAGTTGTGCATGCCGTATAGTGATTTTTGACGGTGGGAAGGATTCGTTTTTTCTTGAAGCGTATATCAGGGCGTTTTGAGGCGAGATTAACCGTTGTTTATAGAAGTGTTTTTAGAGAAATTTGAACTGTTGATTTGTGCCTTGTTGGATTCATTAGGGTTAGTTAATAGGGAGGTTGGGAGAAAAATAAGATATCTATTTTTGGCATGAAAATGACAGAAAATTGTTACTGTAATTGATTTACGGCGAAATTTTTTTCTAAAAAATTTTTTTGCGGCGTAATAAGCGAAAGAAATTAGCTTATCACGCCCACATGCTAGTTCGCTTTGTTATTGGTTTGACGTCAGAGATTCGTAAGGCGCTCCTCCCACTTCTCTTGAAGTGCCCGTGAAGCGGTACCTACCTCATAACATACTTATTGGGACTATTTCGAGCGTGAATTTTTAAAATAAGGTGTCAAGGTATCATAAAACAAAGACAACATAATCGATATAATGATGCAACAAGGGTATCAAAAGTCCGATTCACATAGTTTGCCATATTTATGTAGTAGGTAGGTAAATGTCCCGGTAAATGTGGAAATGGTGTGTGATTCTTGCATCTAACCCCAATTTCATTCAACCTCAAAACAGTAGTGTAAAGGCAGATCGGTATAAGTAAAACAAATTCAACAATTTATTAACTGTACATGCCTTTTATAATTCAGTATAAGTAGGTATGTAGATTGTAGATACCTGCTTACTTCTGTTTGTAAAATAGGTACCTACCTATATTCTCTAATACAATACAATACATACCTACTCTTTATGTAGGTATGTATACCTAAGTGATTGACAAGTTATCAAGTTAACCGTTTTATAACAGATTGGAAATTTTTTAAAAAAACTGACAAATATAACTCACGCGAATCAAAAAACTACGCTACGTAGGTACTAGGTACTTGTTTAACAAAAAGAAACAACTGCTATATTCTGGAACGGTTAATGTAGAAACTCGGAAGAGACTCTTAAAGACGCATGTATGGAGTACAAAATTATACCTATGGGCATAGTCTAATCAAGTATAGTCCCGAAACTTCCGATCGGCTTCTTTGATGTATGCGAGGCCAGTTTTCTTACGCGATGGTGGGGAGATCGCGACGCGCTGTTAACTTTGCAGCTGGCAAGACCAGCAACGGCCGTATTTAAACATTTTACGGGCACCACAGAATTTAATGAAATTTTATTTTTACTTTGGAAATAACGCAATTATAAATAAATAAGCGTTAAATGTATTCTGTTATTAATTGATTATTAATGAAAATAAATAATATCTAACACAGAACTCAAAACATTTTTGGAAGTATGTAAACTAATATTTAACATTTGTACGACCTACAATCTGTTATAATGTAGGTCCAAGTTCACTTACTGCATATAGATTGCACTTAAAAAAGTTACGTATCCACTTACACTCTTATAAGTATACAAATAATAAGATTTTCTGAAATATATTTCAGAAAACAAATCTCCAGATGGGCACTCACAATTTTTTGACCTTATCTACTGCTCGACTGCAAAAATAGTCTGGACAGCCGATTTTCTTAACCTATTATGTTTCTCATTTGCAAACATGCGGATTTCAAAGTGCATACCACAAAGATCCTTTTAATAGTCTTTTCCTTCGCCTATTATTCAAATATAAAAATATCAGTCACTAAAAGTACAGCATTAACAATTGAAACACGGCGGCAACAACTCAACAACCTATAAACCCGCAAAAATCGCACTTAATACGCCCCAGAACCGCTCGTTCTATCTCCTGTCGGCTTCTACTACGAAATGAGTTCTCTTCATTCCGTCTTCAGTCTGCCGGGCCGTCTCGTTACTCGGTGGGGATGGCCGAGTGGCGGAGCTATAAGAATTTCTTAAGCTATGCTATGGGTGCGAAACTTGGACAATGGGAGAAGCGGATTGAAAAAGAGTAGAAGCGTTTGAAATGTGATGCTACAGACGGGTGTTGAAGATACCGTGGATAGACAAGTTAGCAATAAGGAGGAATTAGAAAGAATTGGGGAAAAGAGAAAAGTATGGAAGGCAATAAAGAATAGGGGATAGGATCGTAGGATGGTAGGACACCCTCTGAGACACAAAGGAATAGTTCGCGACATACTAGAGTCAGAGATAGGAATAAAGAGGTAGAGGTTGGAGCAGATTAGACTACTGCTCTCAAATAGTTGGGGATGTAGAATGTTCTACTTTTACGGAAATGCGTAGGCTAGCTCAGGGAAAGGATGGAGGTACGCGTCCTACCAGTCTTCAAAAGAGAACTTTATGATGACATACTATTTAATTATTATTGTAAAATAGTTAATAAAATTTCCTTTTTCAGTTCAGGGAGGGAACGCTACGGCGATTCAGTATTTGGCTCCGTCATGCTCCTAGCATCCTGTTTCAAATTATGCTAACCGTAACACGTTACCAAGTACCAAGGGGTCCCAGAAAACTGTCGATAAATTACATCATGTTCGATTTTATTTAGAGTGGCTGCAATGGGGCAGCCGATAATTTTATAAACTTTTGCAATGATAAACTAACTCGCGAAAATATCGATAATGCTGACCGATTTTCCTTCTGGCTCCAACGAACCACTTTTTCCGTTTTATTGGTGTGCTGTACGATGTATTAGTCTGGGTACAAAACAGAAAACACCAGTTAGAACCAGTTAATAATATTTAACAATTTAACTACACATGCATATTATGCATAATACTTATGGGACTGCTGCGCGCTGAAGCTGGGACTTGTACGTTATACTAAGTTCTGACGTCACGCGGCCTACTCTCGCTGCAAGGTACGATTTCTAGCCTCGCACCGACGGAAAACTTTGCAACGGCTTCACAGGCGAAGGAATTTTTTTTAACAAAAATTAACAACATAACTGCCTTCAGTATAATAAACTCTATCAATTTTAATGAAATTTGAAAATTACCGAACCTGCCTATTGTTTGCTTATTGTTTAATTGTTTACTGCTAGTTGTTTAATTGTTTTTGCTTGTTGTTTAACTGTTTGTTACCTGTTATTTCGCTGTTTACTCAAGTCATTTTTAATTATAAATATTTGTAAAAATAGTCTCTGTTAAATAAAATTATTGTGTTAATTTGAAATACGTTACAATAGTATACTTTCCGGAAAACGCGTCGATTAGGTTGGGATAGGAAATGCGCGTCCAACTGGTCTTCGGACTGAAAACCTAATGATGCAATGACAGCATTAAGCTACCAATAGCAACTACGAATTAAAAAGTATCATTGAATCACTAACAGAGCATCATGCATCGCAATTACTTCAACAGTATTATAGCATGTATAAAAATGTAGATGGGGGTTATACTCTAAAAAGTAAAACTAAGTAGGTAACTTTTATGAAGTATATATAGGTGGTCTACAAAGTGTCGAATTGCTAGGTAATAATGGACGCTGAAATTGAGAAACCCTGTATACCAATGTGCAAATAATAGCGCTTGTTTATTAAATTACTCACATTTTTGAGCAAAACAACATAATGGAAGGGTGTGGGGTGATAAATCGGGTATTATTTCCTGTGCAAAAGAGGGAGGCTCCACTAGGTGATTGTTGACTGGCTCCGGACTCTTGGAGCCAATACTTTTGTCCAGTCTCGACGGGGCCTCATATTTACTCACAAAATTCTATCTTTGGCACCATAGAAATGAATAAGAAATTAATTTTTCACATTAATCTCGCGAAAGATGATGTATATTAAATAATGTTCATGAAAATATGAAAGATAAACCATTTATCATCACGTCTGATGTGGAATTTTGTGTTGTGATGATTTTCGTTTTTTGTCGTAAGAACAGTGTTTAATTTTCAACCACTGAAACAAAAACAAAAAGAAGGTGAACTGACAGCTTTTTAACTGGAGCATCAGAAAGAAATGACGCCTCGGTGACGTTAATGAATTAGATCAAATAACAACATCAACGGTCATTTAGTTGAGTTTAATCATTTAACAATTAAAAATTAAACCTCGTCGACGCACATGCAGATTATTCCTCCCGATGCAGCGACCAGGAGGGCAGGACGCTCAATCTCGCTTCAACCTTGAGCGTCAATGTTGGAAATAAGAGATATGCGAATGTAATCACGTCAACAGTTCGATATAAATTGAATCTAAATGTATTAATGTATGGTGTGTTGGTTACAATCATCTACGATTGTATAAGTATTCGGTAATCAGGGTGGTGCGTCCGTCAGGCAGGCGGCTCTTGGCGTCGCGACATGGCCGGGCGCCTGGTCGGGCCATCAGCGTCTGTCGAAGCGTCCTCTGGCTTGGCGCCCGACACCACAGAGACGGCGCCTTAATAGCAAAAAACCACTGTTTGTCAGTTTGTTTGTTGACTTGTCATTAATTTTTCACCCTATATACCAATGTCCACAGATTTCAATGATTATTAACCGTTCTTTGCTCTTTATGCAACAATATGCGATTTATCACTTTATATGTCCCTAGTTATGGTCGGTGCTTTCTTCCCTCAAGCCAGTGTTTAACTCGCAAAGACTTTGAGGGGGGATTGCGCTTTTATTATGCATTTTAGAGAAAAAAATATATGAGGGACCCGTTTTAATTTTTAGATGTCTATACTTTAAAATTAGTTGCATTTATACAGATTGCCCCATTTCTTCTGCACAACCTCTAACTTCGTTTTTTAAATGGAACCTCCTATATTTTATAACACTTTTGGATTTCTTATCTGATTTTGCTATGTGGTCGTATAAAATATTTTTGAAGTTATTGATATTTCTTTGAAAGTTTTGACAGATGTAAAGAAATTTTGAAAAATAAATTATCTTCGTATTGAATAAAACTGAAGCTGTGGTATTTTGGTAAGGTCAACACAATATTAAGGACTGATCACTGCAATCATTAAAAAAATCAAAATATTTTACATGGTCAAATTAAAAAAATTGAAAACCCCGTAACTTAATTTTTTTTAATGGATCGGTATATTTTTTATTTTAGAGTTATTTTCTATTGCAAATTCCCTTTCTTTTATGTGTAACGTATGAGCTTGCATATCTCTAACGTTAATAGTCTTTGAGATAACCAATCTCAAATAACTATCAACCCTAATTTATTCTCCTACTAACGTCTTTCTTTAGAATTAGAGACGGTTAGATATTTGAGGGTGGTTTTTATTTGAAAGATAGTATTTCACCTTTAAATTATTTTTACGTTAATATTCGTGTGCCATTGTGAAAATGTGCAGTCGCAATGTGAAAATATTTATTTCTCTATTTGCAAATTATACGGTTAGACATTTGAAGGTGAATATCTCAAAAAGTATTAATTTTAGAGGCACGAAAGCTTATACGTACTCGAATAAAAAATGTTCGACAAGGAAAGCAACTATGGACATAAAACTTATAAAGTTCCATTTGAAAAACAAAGTTTTGCCTTTTTTAAATCTTCTAACTTGGCCATGCAATTGCTAATTCCCTGTTTTATATTTTTGGTTTTTTAAATCCTGTGGTAGTTTCCCCTAGATAATTTATTTTACCAAAATATCACTGCTACAACTTTGTTCAATCCGAAGATATTTCTTTTTCAAATCTCCCTTACACCTTTCAAAACTTTTGAAGGCATATCAATAACTTCAAAAATATGCTTTTTATGAAAAAATTTTTCATATAGCATCATAGTAAAATCAATTAAGGAATCCAAGAATGCAATCAAAGTTAAGTGCTTTGCAAAAGAAACGGGACAACCTGTATAACTGATAATGATTTTAAAATATGGAGAATTAAAAATAAGAGTGCGTCTGTCATATAACTTCTTTCTCTACTATGTAAAATAAGAGCACAAAATTCCACTGACACGCTATTGTAGGAACCTGTATAATGTATATTATTATATGAGCGATTATGACAGCCATTATTCACGAAGATGATGTTTGAGCTCACGAGCCGAAGGCAAGTGGCGCAAATCATCTGAGTTAAAATTGATGTCACTATCTGGCGTATTAGTAGGATTATTTAACAGACATAAAGTGCGTCACTGGTCTGATACAAATCAGCACCAAACTTTTGAACGTCAGAGGCAAGGACGTTTTGGATTTAACGTTTCGTGTTTTATTTTGGGTGGTCAACTAGCATACCAAATTTTTAATGGAAACTTAACGGGATTGAGATACATAATTTATTGAGTATTAATGCAGAGGCGACAATAAAAAAGGGTCCGTTAATAAACATAAATGGGGTATATTTCGAACAAGATGGTGCCCCTGCACACAATTCTGCGATAGTTAGAAATTATTTAGAAAATAATTTCCCGGGTAGATGTTTGAACCTATATTGTGGCCTGCAAGATCACCGGGTCTGAGTATATCAGACGTTTTATTTGGGCATTTTAAAAGAAAAAATATACATACGAAGATACAGCAATCAAGCCGAGCTAGCAGAGGCAATGAATGCAGCTTTCCGATATTTGCAAGCCCATCCTATTTTTTTAATTAATGCTATCAATCTATTAACTAGAAGATGTAGATTATGTGTTGAAAAACATGGCAATCAATTTGAGCAGTGTCTATAATTTTGTTGTTTTTCTTGTTTTTGTTTGTTTTGTTTGTTTTGCTGCTTTTTCTGTTTTTATTGCTTTTATTTCAGTTGCTATTAAAAGTTGCTAACATAAAATCACAGGTATTTTGGATGTACCTACCTATCTTATATTTTCTAAAGGTAAAAAGTACCAAAATCTATACAGTTTTTTGAGACAACAATGTAAAAGTGTATATATTTTGATAGCTTAAAAAAGACCTTTCGAACTTGACCAAAGCCTGTTGTGGTTTCCATTTAAAAAATTGAACTTTATGTCATAACTCAAAAAATACGCTCTTTAGAAAAAACTACGTACGCCACTGAATTCCTTGGAAAAGCTTCTATAGGAATCAATCTTAACAATTTTAGTCTGCTTAGTACAAAAAGAATTGTAGAGAATTTTTGAAAATCGATAAAAGTCAACATTATTTTTTTTCTACAAAACTAAAAACGATATCCAAATTCTGGTTTCAGCTTTCTACTATATTCAAGAAAGTAGTTTAGGCTCGCGAAAACCCCAAGGCTCTATCTCTGCTGCTTCTATGAGAAACCTCCAAATCACAACGAAAATAGGACACCTCTACACATGGAAGTTTGTCATACTGTATAGAACACCATGTAAATTCTTCTGTAAATTTAAAAAGGGTGTATGAAATAAAAAGTCTTAAATGAAAACTTAAACATTACTTTCGAAGGATCAAAACTGCCTATACATTTCACGTTAGGTAGGCTATAAAACAAATAATATGGTTGAATCTCCTATTTAAAATTGGCAAACTTGTCTTGGACACTAGACTAAGGGGTTCAATTTGATATTAAAAGTGCAGCTTCCTATGAGTTTTTGCCAATAGCGTCTAGTATTCAAAATTCAATTCTGATGAACTTTTCATCCTTTTCATCACAACTCGTTGAATAAGATACTATTTCGCACGCAGTGGCGCCGTGCTAGTAGGTTACCGCACGGGTTACTTTCTGCAGTAACAAATACATGAATGATTGATACCCGGATTGATATGACATTTGTCACGTTTCCTACTGCAGGATTATAGATAAAAAATTTACCTGAATTTTATTAAATTTATCGAAGAATAAAGTACTTTCTGGTGTTATACCGCATGTACCATAATAATTGTGAAATAATTATCATTAATTTTCAAGGCGAGAAAGACTATAATTAAAACGCGTTGCAATAATAAAGAAACTTGCAGACGGCTGCTTGTTGTTAGGTTACCTTATGTATAATTTACTCCAGTGCTATTAATTTGCCATTTTATTTTTATATACAGGGTGATTCAGAACGGGCGTGCCAAATTAAAATGGGTGCTAGAGGAACTCCAAATAAGACGAAAAGTTTATATGAAAATATGTTCTAAAGTGACTACTAACAAAGATACAGGGTGTAAAAGTTTTAATATTTTTTTAATACTTTTTTATTATCTTAGTAACTAGGAAAGTTATCGAGTTGAAATTTAAGGTATCGTTTTCATTTGCAAAGTTATAATTTTCAAAAAAAAATTGCTCTGCTAGCCCCATCAGTAGCGTTGCTACGGGGTAGGCCGTTTATTTATTTCCCCAATCCAATGTTACGCCACTGGCGAATGCAGGTGATATCAATGTATTTGTAATCTACGTTCAATTTGAGAAGAATTTGGTATCTTCAAAATTTTTCGTAAAATGCTTAGTTTTTGAATGAAATAACTTTTTGTGAAATCGTGCACATGCACTGAAATTTTCCATAATGCAATAGTGGCTTCACCGATATGCAAGGAAAGTGAAAATTGAAAAAAATGGTTTATTAAGAATAACACTAACAAAACTAACAAGAAGAACGAGAAAACACATCAATTATTACATTACGATATTAAAAAAAACATTAAAACTTTTACACCCTGTATCTTTGTTAGTAGTCACTTTAGAACATATGTTCATATAAACTTTTCGTCTTATTTGGAGTTCCTCTAGCACCCATTTTAATTTGGCACGCCCGTTCTGAATCACCCTGTATACACTGCCGGACAAAAAAATGGTACACTCTCAGAATTACTATTTTAGTGAATAAAAAAACAACGGAGGGTTTGAAATTATATTTAACTATATTATTTTCATCGTAACAATAAATAAAAAACAAGAAACAAAATGATTCGTCAACAAAAACCTAACAAAAGTATTTTTTAGAGATCAACTGTTACTTAAGAACTTAAAAAGAAAAACAAAAAAAATTATTAACAGGAAAAGCACACGGGTAGAACCAAATTAGTAATGGGTGTTACCACCACGAACTCTAATTACTCCCCTTAAACGTTGTGGCATACTCTGAATGTGGTTATCAATAGATTGTTGGGGTATTTATTCCCATTCTTCTTGAAGCGCCATTTAATGTTTCTGGTAGGGGTTGGCGACGTCTAATCCTTTTCTCAAGCTGATCCCACGGATGTTTAATGGGCTTCAGGTCTGGATTATTGGCTGGCCATGGGAGGCGTCCAAAACCAACCTCTTCACGGTACTCGATAACAACTTTTGCTGTGTGTGGTCGGGCGTTGTCATCCATAAACACAAAATTGGTCCTTATAAATGGCATATATGGTGTGACATGGGTTTCCAGGCACTCGACAATGTATCGGTGTGCAGTCATTGTTCCATTTTCACTGAAAACCAATCCTGGGTGAGCCCCCAAAGATATTCCGGCCCACACCATAATGCTACCACCATTGAAACTGATCCTGGGAGATATGTAACATTGACTGTACCGCTCCGCTGGTCTTCGCCACACCCGTCGGGTGACCTAACACTTTAATCTTGACTCGTCCGAGAAGAGCACGTTCCTCCATTGATGTTCGTCCCAATTTACATATTGCCGTGCAAACACAAGTCGTGCTCTGCGATGTTCTACGGTCAACAGGCGACCCGTAGCCGAGTATCTTGAAGTCAAACCATATTCTTTTAGCCTTCTTCGAACTGTTCTGGCTGAAACTGCCACTCCTCGAACATCGGCTAACCGTCCAGGAAGAATAGGTGATGGCAATGCACGATCGCGCAGTGCAGCTGCATGGAGAAAACGGTCATCTTGATGGTTCGTAGTCCGTGGACGACCAGATCCGACCTTCCTTGCAAACCCATGAGTTTCACGAAATCGCAAGAATGCATTTTGCAATGTGTTACGGGGTATATTCAGCACTTGAGCAATATACCGCACACTTCGGCCATCGTGACTTAAAACAACAATTTGTGAACAAATTTCGGGGCGCATTGTATGGAAAATGTTAAAAGTTAACGTTTACAAATGAAATATCACCAAAAATACAATAGAAAATACAGAGCAGCCCAATAAGTTAAAAGATTTTGTTGTTTCAATAAAGATGCATGAAGAGTCAAAATGTTGATTTGGCTGTTTAGGCTTACAAAAGGTGCAATATTCAGCTAAAAGTTTCTTTTTTCCGCACTAGTAAGGCAATCGTTAATTATTTGCGTAAGTTAATTTACATAAAAATATTGTAGGGCCTCAATATAAAAATAAAAACAAGTGTCCCGTTTTTTTTGTCCGGCAGTGTATATAAGTTTCCTAGTTAGTTCGTTACGTTACTGTTGCTAGCAAAGAGCAAATAAAACAATTTTAAAATTGAATGAATGTCTATGAAATATAAAAGAATGTAGACACATTCTTTGGTATATGAGTAACGCATAGTGTTTTTTTTTTGTTTTATACCTGCTGGCAGCTGGCAGAGGTTTTGGGCAAACTAGTTTTGCATAATTTTATTTTGCAATAAGGCAAAGAACATCTGTTAATTTTTATTCTTCTAATCTTATTTGCACTTAAGTTGGGTCCTGTTTTAAGATAAAATTATCTATAAAACCATGGGAAAGGAATTTCAGCTGAAGTGCTGTAAAAGTTGGCCTTTCGAATCAGTGTTATAATTGCTGACATATTTCTCAGTACCGGTCTCACTTCCATATTTTTGTTTCGCAGGAATTGTTTTCCCGCACAGAATTTTTCTCGTGAAGTTAGGAATGCCCAAAATATGCAAAAAATAAGATACAGTTTTATGACATTTAAAATAACGAAAGCGTTAAAAGAAAGTTCAAATTCTTTAAATTAGAATTGGTTTAGTAGTCACTAACTAAACATTTTTAACAATTAGTTGAGGCTCTTGGGAAAATGCGTAGGTTAGCTCAGGATAGGAAAGGATGGAGGAACGCATCCAACCAGTCTTAGGACTGAGAGCTCAATGATGATGAATCTATTTTCAATGTTTGAAGAAAAAAATAGCATGTTTTACTGGGAGTAAAAGTGTTTTTGTGGCTCGTTAAACGGCCCACACACTAGGCAACTTGTTGTACGACAAGTTGTATAAAGGGGCCCATACACTATGCAATTTATTGTACGGCAAGTTGTACTACAGATTGGATAGACAATCGGTGTTCGGTGCAACAAGTTGCTTAGTATTTTGCCCACATATTCAAACGATATGAACATCAATCTGTCGTCAAGATTTGTAGTACGTTTACGTTTCGGTTGTCAGTTGGGGAAATACGAAATAACATTCCATTTTTATAAATACAGTTTGTGTTATGGCAGACTATTTCGAAGAAAAATATGGCGTGATTAGTGATCGCTTTATCGGATGATATGGGAAAATTCACGTGAATTACTAGAATTTACATCCCACAAACATGCATGTACACGGTAAATTTCAATAGTCAGCCCAAAATTTATGATCATTATCCATATTATTTTTTAATAATATTACTGCCCAGCAACGTGTCACCGATCGACGCCGACGGTTGGAATTTGAAATCGTTTCAAACACACACGACGCGCACACACACTATGCAATCTGTCGTACCTATACCAAGTGTGGTTGTACAACAGATTTTTCACTGACCAAACTTCCATATGATCTAACCGTGTCGTACAACTTGTTGAACGACAACGCCACAGACTATGCAATTATCGTTTCGACGGTCGAATCTACTTGGGTTGTACTACTTGTCGTACAACAAGTTACATAGTGTGTGTGCTTAAAACGGAGGCCGGATTCTGATCAGCATCATTGGCATACCAAATTAGCATTAACTTTAAATGCATTTTTCTCTAAAGCGGTACGTTTTAGGGACTCACAACAAGTATGCCTTTTTTAAAGTTAATCTAGTGCTCTTTCCGTAAAACTAGTAATTGTTTTAAAATTTGTACCAGCGAACAAAATACGACAAAAATAAAAGAAGGCGTGGGGTGAAAGTTGGCGCCCTCTATGTTTTACTCAAAAGTAATTGCATATTATTGTTTAGCTACCCAAAAAACCTCCCTATACGAAATTTCACTGAAATAACTTCAAAAGTGCACGAGAAATAATGAAAAAATTAAATAAAAAATTGTTCTTCGAAGGCCCATAACTTTTTGAGGAAGCAGAATTGTTCTAAGATAAATTGGTTCAGATCGGTTTCTCTTGACCCAAGGAAGCTAGATTTGAAGTAAGCATGGCCCATTCTTTACAGGACACCTGTATAGTACAACTTGTCGTACAACAAATTGCATAGTGTGTGGGCCCCTTTATTAAGCTTCAGACTTAAATTAACCCAAGAAGTGATATTTTTACTCCCAATTGATCATTTTAGAATGACGTCACACAATTGACAGCTGGAGGGCACACATTTGTTTGTTTTAAAGCTTATTGGAGGGAAGAAGAGGATGAATAACAAAGCAGATGTTTGTGTTACCATTTGGCACCAAAAAAAGGGGCGTAACTTAAACTTAGTCGCTTTACGCCGAGAATTGAATGGAAATTCTTAAAATGATATGACTGGTTGCACTATTGCAAACATTGTTTCGTTATTTTGAGTTAAATTACATGAACTCTAAACATCACCACTTTGTTTGGCACCAAATCTGTTCAAATTTTGGTAACACTCACGTGTGTAATGTTGTTTATCCATGCTCAGCCCTCCAACAGAAAATGGCGGCCTGTCAAAATCAGGCCATTCTAAAACAGTCTATAAAATGTTTAGAAAATGAATAAGAATACTTACAGAAATTATAATTTATATGAAAAACACAACCTAGGGTTAACTTTGTAGTTACGGTTTGCTAACCTACAAGTTAACTTTTAGTTGAAAAATCGTACTTTAATAATTCTTACACGTCAAAATGAGCGTTTCAGTTACATACTTAGTTTAGCAGTAATTTTCTGTCTGACACACATTTGACTTTGTGAACGCACGAACGCCTACGCCGATAATATTTGAAAATCACTAAGTAATTTACAGTTTTTCATTCATAAAACCAACACGCATCCGGGTATTCGTGTTAAAACTACTAAATACGTGAATACATTTGATGGTGGATAATCCATTCAAAACCCACATACTTTCAATTTAAGGCACCGCAAATGACTCAAAAGAATGTAATCTTACTTCCAAATGAAACGGAAGCGCGCAAAGAAATTTTTATTCAACAATTAAATTGTTTGTAGTGGTCAAATATTGAAACGGTCTTGAAATATTTTACATATAAATTAGAGAGGCGGAGGACGAGTAAGAACAAAGAAAGAATAATGATGTTTGGTAAGTTTGAGAGGCGAGGTATTTCGTCTGCGGCTATCGATGCCGCAGGTAGATGGCTGGCCGCCCAAGACAGTTCATAGCATGATAAATAAGATGGTGAATCAACCTTTAACTTTATTTTTTCAGTTGCTATTCATTTATACATAATAAATCATCTGCTACTTAGGCATGATACCAAAAGGGTTTAGATACGCTTGTAAATAGATTACCAACCGGGAGGTACCTAATTAAAAGCGTCCTAGTTTGACAACAAATCGATTTATTCAGGTAATTTATCTCACTTCCCGTTTTTCCAAAAAGTGAAACAGGCATGGCAAAATAATTTGGTTTTTAGAATACAATGGTTCTTAAATTAATTCAATTTCGAAAAACTGGAATGTGAGAATTAGGTTATGGCTTATTATTTTACCAGAAGTAACAAGTAACGTTAACGTAATTACTTTCACGCGATCGCCTTATTATTTCTACTTGCTTCAAATGGAGGGCATGCAAAACAATTTATTTAAATAAATAGGTATAGGAAAGCAGAATAGCCCACTTATTTCCAAAATAATAATAGTTATGAAATCACGCTCAGTCATAGCGTTATGTGCTTATTGGAAAATTTGCGACGATTTTCCAAGAAAATATGTTCCAAGTTTGGAATTAAGCAATAAATGAAGGCCTTGAAATGTGATTGACTTGATGAAGTCTTCCGGCAGGACAGCTAGACTAAGATTGTCCTGTGGTTCGTTTAAAAATGCGGGTTTGGTCTTGGTTTCAGTATACACATCCAGCTTCCATAAAGGTAGGACTTACACAGAGAAAAAGAAAGCTTGGGGCATGGAGGTTGATTTGTAAATATACAAGCTGTTAAATTATATTGTCCAAATCGGTGTGAATAATTGTAACTAATACTACTATTGGAATAACGTTTATAAAATCTAAATGCGTTACACTATACATATATGTATGTATCCGGCATTTACCGATGTATTATTATTATTATTATATGCACACAACTAATCCCGGGAAATACACTACTCAAAATTATCTAAGGAACAAAACTACCTATTATTTCAAAAATATTTTCTCCAACAATTCGTAGCAAGTTGAAAATGCGCCATGCATGTTGGTTGGATATCATACCATAAGCATGATAAAAAAGGACTTGATATGTTCGTTTTATTTATCCACAAAAACTGAAATTCAAAGAAAGGTGAACGATAAAATATTTCGCTTTTTATAAAGTTTTTGTTTTACATCATCTCTGAGTATACCTATATGGTCAGTTTAGTTGTTTGTGTTGAACACAAGACAACAATTTACAATGCAATAACGACATGAGGTTCACAAAGTCAGATAGCGGCCGAATTTGGAGTATTTCGAAGTGTAATGTGTCGATTGTGGGGACGATATCAGACGGCTGGCGATGTGGTCGAAAAACACGTAGGCCGTAGAAGAGAAACAACACCTGCCCAAGACCGATGTATTATTCTTCAAGCCAGAGGTAATGAATCATTCACGACAGGAGAACTTTCTGTGGATCTCCAAAATGTACATGCCGTAGCCCCGTAGTGGTTTCCGACCAATCCATCAGAAATCGTATCCATGAAGCTGGTCTTCATTCTCGTCGCCACGGCAATCGGGAAGCTCGTCTTGAGTGGGTGAAGAGCATGCTTAATGGTGTGTAGCAGAATGGTCCAATGTTCTGTTTACCGACAAATTTCGGTTCGAATTTCAACCTGATAGCAGTAGAACGAATGTGTGGCGAAGAAACGGAGCCTTGGAGAGGACCAGGCACTTCCAGGAAGTTCACAATTACCGTGGAGGGTATGTGATGGTATGGGCTGGAATCGGTTTGCACCATAGAACGAACCTCATTTGTCTGGATGCAGCCATGAACCAGCGGCGTTATATTGAACAAGTTCTTGTACTTGTTGTGCAACCATATTCATATGCTGCTGGTCCAGATATGGTTTATATACAGGACAATGCTCGTCCTCACATTGCACATCAGGCACAAAATTGGTTTCAAGAAGAGAACATATCCAAAATCAATATTTCGGGATAGCAACCTATCGAAATATTAACATATCGCGATGCAGTAAGTAATGAAATATCGGGAAATCAACATATTGGAATAACGACACAAATTTGCATATTTCACAGTATTTTTGAATTTAATAAAGTACTGAACTCTTGTCCGAGATATTGGTACCTACAAGCTGAGTTGCAGGGAAAAACAATAAAAATAATTATTGATTATTCTGCACAAATCAGAGAGTTCTTATTTCATTAACCACCAACTCAATTAAGCTACAGGATTTATCCTGCCTATTTTTTCTACCTATCCTAAATAAATTAAGAGTTCATAACTGAAAAAATGAAATTTACTCTGCCCATCCTAAGTAGTTGTGCCCACATCCTTTTGATTTTTAGTCATAGTTTGATGGATTGTTGTTCTAAAATGTGCATTACCTACGCAAAGTTTTGCCTGCAGTGAAATTAGAATAAAAGCTTGGGTAGTTAGCACTAACATTATCAAGTAATATTTGCAGGCTTCTTGTAAATTATATTTTCGTGTTACTATTTCATATTTGCTAATTATGAAGCATAGATTTTATTGTAAATACATGTGTACCAACTGCCACGGATTATTAGTATGCTTTCAGATGATTTTAAAGTATAATAATTTCGAAAATGAGCTAAATTGTGTTGGAGTATACTAATATATGTAGGTATAATAGAATTTGCACATGAGTTGTCGCAAAATTTAATTATCCTTGCTGCAAAATTTCCTTAACAATGCCGTATTAATTATTGTAAAATACGTATGTGCCAGATTCCACAATGAATAGCAGTTGAAATAAAAAATATGATTGAGGTATCCAATTTGTCAAAATGAAGTAAAATCCTTAATAATCAGGTCTACGTTTCTTTGCGTAAAATGCTTAAAACCACTAGGGTATTGTTGGTACATAATACATAATCCAAATATTTCTGGACTCCCGCAATATCTCTATTTCTCTTGTAACACTTCAAACTTATTCTTCCATTCCACAGTTGTTCTCTTATTCATTTTAGAGAAAGAATTAGGTGCATTAGAGAGTCCCCATTTGTTTGATTCTCCAGTAGACAATAGTATATTATACACGAGTTTATAATGAATGCTATTATTACCGAGGATGAAGTTTACAACACGAGTGAAACGAGCGAGTTTTGTAATCATCCGAGGTAATAATAGCATCATTATAACGAGTTGTATACTATACTTTGTCCACGACTATCAAAACAGATTCCCAGAAAGAATTTACCTTCATTTCCCTTCTCCAGTGTAAGAAAGATTCATACATACGCTCTCATGTATAATTTTCTTGTTTTTTTTGGCAATGAATCTAATGAGGCAAGTTCTGCAGCTTCTTTTATTGCTGGTGCTGTTAAAGAAACCTCGTTTTCACTCTCACTACTCATTATATCTTCTTTTTTAGAATATGCATTTCAAATTAAAAGCAAACCATGCTGATTTGACGTTTCAATTTGAACTGACACATCGCGATCGCGGCCTACTAAATAAATGTAAAAAAGGGTCAAAGCGATGTTCCCATTGGTGTACTGAATAATATTCATTAATTACTGCAGTGATTAATGTATCTAATTATGATTGAAGAAACACAAGTATGAAGAGTATATTATAAGATAGTCGTGGACAAAATATTTTTGGAGTTTACTCCTTAAGAATCGATTTTCAGTTATAGCCCGCGGTACGGAAATTTTATGGGGAGTAAAATCAAACGTTACGTTATCTGTCACATTGAAATTACAAGTTTGTATGATGGATCTTTGCGCGTGCGTCACAACTGCTTACATATGACAAAATCATTTCAAGGTCGAGTGTATTGTCAACCAGTGGCCTGTGTTTTTATTTTGCTCAGGTACAGATATAAATATGGTAATTTAACAGTTACATCATGTATTAATTAGTAGGTACGGCACCAGCAGAAGAAGAAATGAAAGAAACTTAGATTTTTAAGATATATTTTGTGATGCAATTCTAAATTTTAGTGAGTTCATAGTACCTATTTAAAAAATAAGCTTACCTTGTGCATACATGTTGTATATTATAACATTACGAATTTCCATTTTTTGGCATTCGCGGCCGGGATTTTCCTGGACTAAGCAAAGGCTCATTTCTTTCTGAACGTACTTTGATGCTAGAAACTGTACGCAAGCTAATCTTTAAAGCATCAGAAACACGGTAAAACATTATAAAAAGTTTATAAAATTAATTCCACATTATGACATTATGACACCACACGCCTATGAACTGTAACGCTGAATGGCGCTTCGACATCACTTCATATATGTACATAGTCGCATTTATTTGTGTTCCGCTCAATATTGTATTATGAGACGTATGTCTTACAACCAAATGACATACGCCGCTACATTTATATTAAGGAATGGTACGGGCTAGCAGTAGGCGCGTATGTCTTAACTAATTTTTTACACACGCAAAGATTCATTATACAAAGTATATGTACGTATCTATGGATTAGTGATGGACGATATTTCACGAACTGTGATTTAATCACTGATATCAAAAAGTTGGTCCCTTTGGATTAGGCAATAGGAACGATAGGGGAGTTAGACTGATAGAGTTCTGCGATAAACATAACTTAACAGTCGCGAACACTCTATTTCACCATCATGTTAGGAGACGCTACACGTGGAAGATGCCAGGAGACCTAGGGAGATATCAAATAGATTACATTCTTGTTAGGCAAAGATTTAGAAATCAAGTTAGGGATTTTAGAAGTTATCCAGGAGCAGATATAGATAGTGATCACAATATAGTCGTTATGAAGGCCAATCTTAAATTTAAGATTTTGAAAAAACGAAGCGGAAGAAGGTATCTTGACCCAGAGAAACTAAAAGATGATGATACGCGCGATAAGTTCGAGAAAAAGACAAACGAAGTACTAAAGGGCGCGGGCGAAAATATTGTTAGGGACATAGAGGAAGAATGGAATTAAAAATAGTTTAGTTTCCTCAGCTAGGAATATTTTTGGTCATAAACAGAATGAAAGTAAGAAACCCTGGATAACAAAACATATTGTGAGTCTAACAGAGGAAAGGCGAAAATATAAAAATAGGTTAGATGAAATAGGGAAACAAAGATATAAGGCGATCAAGTGGGAAATTATTCGGAAATGTAGGAAAGCGAAAGAGCAATGGATCGATAATAAGTGCAAAGAAGTGGAAAATAAGTTCGAAGTAGGAAAGATTGATGAAGCATATAAAATAATTAGGAGAAATTTTAGAGAAATTGGATCTAGTACCAAAAGCATTAGGAATGAGGCAGGAGATATTCTAATCGAAAGCGGGGAGAAGGCAGATAGGTGGAAAGAATATTTAGGAAACTTATATGCGGGACAGGAAGTGCAAGATATATTAGAAAGCGAAAGCAGTGTAGAGGGGGATAACCTAGGGAATCCTATAATGAGAGAAGAGTTTGAGCTAGCACTAAAAAGTTTAAGGAATAATAAAGCGTCAGGTATAGATGGCTTGCAGGCAGAAATCTTAAAGTGCGCAGGTCAAGAGGTAACAGATCGTTTATTTAAATTAGTTAGTCGCATATACCTGACAGGCGAGATTCCAGAGGATTACAAACGGAACATCATGGTAGCTTTGCCAAAAAGGAAAGGCGCGGATAGGTGCGAAAATTTCAGAACCATCAGTTTAACTTCCCATGCGTCAAAAATTTTAACTAGAATTGTGCAAAGAAGGATGGAGAAAAAGGCAGAAGAAATATTAGGAGAAGATCAGTTCGGATTTAGACGAAATAGAGGAACGCGCGAGGCCATCCTAGCTTTACGAGTAATTATAGAAAAAACGATAGAAAAGAGAAAGAGCGCCTATATAGGATTTGTAGATTTAGAAAAGGCCTTCGACAACGTAAAATGGGGGAAGATGTTCGAAGTGCTGAGAAAGGTAGGGATGAAATATAGGGACAGAAGAATAATACATAATCTCTACGAAGAGCAAAAGGCAGTTATAGAATGTGAGCAGGAACGAAGGGAAGTAGATATCCGGAAGGGAGTGAGACAGGGATGTGCATTGTCACCTCTAGTTTTCAACTTATATATCGAAGATGCTATTAATATTGTTAAGGACAGAACAGCCTCAGGGATTAACGTACAGGGTCAAACTGTTAACATGCTTAGATTTGCGGATGATATAGCAGTGTTAGCATCTAGCAAAGAAGAATTAAGAGCGGCTTTGAATGAAATGGAAGCAGTTTTGACACAGGGCTATGGCATGAAAGTCAATAAAAAGAAAACTAAAATTTTGGTTTGTAGGGGATGTGAAAATAGAACTAAAGTTGACATACAAATAGGAAATGAGAAGATAGAGGAGGTCACGGATTTCTGCTATTTAGGAAGTAAAATAACTCAAGACGGTAGGAGCACTAAAGATATAAAACAAAGAATAGCGCAGGGCCGAGTTGCGTTTAACAGAAAGAAACAACTGTTATGTTCGAGAACGGTTAATATTGAGACTAGGAAGAGACTCTTAAAGTCGTATGTATGGAGTACGGCATTATACGGGTGCGAAACTTGGACAATAGGGGAAGCGGATCGAAAAAGAGTAGAAGCGTTTGAAATGTGGTGCTACAGGCGCATGATGAAGATACCGTGGATAGATAAGGTTAGCAATAGGGATGTATTAGAAAGAGTTGGGGAAAAGCGAAAGGTATGGAAGACAATAAAGAGTAGGAGAGATAGGATGGTAGGACACCTTCTAAGACACGAAGGAATAGTTCGCGACATACTAGAGTCAGAGATAGGAATAAAAAGAGGTAGGGGTAGGCCTAGATTAGACTACTGCTCTCAAATAGTTAGGGATGTAGGATGTTCTACTTTTAGGGAAATGCGTAGGTTAGCTCAGGATAGAAAAGAGTGGAGGTACGCATCCAACCAATCTTCGGGCTGAGAACCTTATGATGATGATGATCAAAAAGTCGCTGGTAACAACTGTTACTAAAGGTCCTACAAAACTGTGACGTGATCACGACATTTCGTCGTTCCTTATCCTCGCTCGATAGCACAGAGGTGTTCGATAGCGAGATTAGGGAGGCAGCGAAATGTTGTGATCACGTACGCGCGAATCGATATCAAAACGTATATCACTCAGACCCTTTAAGTCCATTTTCGCTCACTGCCATAAGAATTTATATGCGTAGCAAGCGACCTCGTTCCTTAAGATTGGCTGTGTCATGCTGAAGTAGTTAATTGTTTTAATTTCAGGACTTCACATTTTAACCAAACAATAATAAACTCTGGCGTGTGGCGCTGGCGACCGATAGATAATTCACTTCGTTTTCGGTATAATACTACAAACGTCGTGATCACGTCACGTTTTAAAATCACTGACAGAAAAATCACAGTAACAATTCACAATGTGATTAAAAAATTACGATATCGCCCATCACTACTATGGATACGGCTTTTTATGTCTGACTGCATAGAGCATGGAAATAGTGAAAATAGAGTGGCATAGAGTAGATATGACAGTTGGCGTTGTAAAGTCAGCATTTGCAGTGTTTGTCCGTTCCTAAATTTGTCGAATCTTTTGATTTAATATGGAAAAACCTAATATTAAATACTCCAAATATTGCTTAGTGCCGAAATGTGAATCAACGCCTATTCGAACACCAGGAAAAGTAGATTGTCACATTGTCAGTGGGATCGACGTTTAGCAGATTATAAACCATTTATATTTTGATGTAGTTGGACATTTTCGAACATAAACCATCTGATAAATACACATTTGGATATAAAACTGACATTCGCGTGTACCCTATTATCAAGTGATTGAAGTTAAAATAATCGTTCGTAACGAGCAAACTCCAGTCGTGCGTCGGAGCTGACGCACACAAGTTTTTTTCTTCTACAGGCTGTCCTGTTTTTCTGCTGAATACCTACCACCTGTGTGTGAGTGCATTTTAGGATTCCTTAATCGATTTCTTATTAGGATGTGTAGTATATCTTTTGAGTTCCGACGTTACGCATTATACATTATACGTTATACATTTCGATTAACTATTCGGCAAGTTGATTATTGTAAAAGCAATAGTGGCGTATTCTCGCCAATAACTCTTAGGCATATTATAGGAAACAAGTTACCTAAAGAAGATATATCAAAGTATCACAGTATTAGATGCACTACAAAATTCACAGAAAAACTACAACATACTAGTGGAAAATTGAATCTGGTGGCTTAGGAAGTTTTTGATTTAAAGGAGCAAAATAGGGCTCTTGAAGAGAAACTGCAATCCCGGTCTGATAGTCTGGAGCAATAACCAAGAGGAACAATAAATAATAGAGCCCTTGACTTGTCGGAGCGTCGGAGGAACGGTCAACAGGACATTAATTAGAAATGTGGGATTTTTCTGTTAATAAATATCGTAGTAAATACCATCTTAATGCATAAGGTTCCAAATTAATGACAAATAATTGTTTGAAACGCTTATAAACATCCACCTTTTCAGATGGGTTTAGTGACGCATAAAATTATTTTGTCATAAAAAGAGGCCGTGTTTTTTCGTTTTCGCAGTTTCTCACGTTTAAGTCCAAATAAAAAATAACGAAAATATTATTATTTGTGACGTAATATAGGGACAAAGATATCTATTTTCGTTTTTCGTATGGATATCGAGCAACTCGGAATCATTCAACGTACGTCTGAGCTATTTCCAATACAATCGGCGTTGCGGCATTGTCAGTTATATGTATTTCCTTTTATTACTCCTTATTCAAGAAAATAATAACCGCGTTTTGACGAAAGTACGTAGTACAAAATTATTCATGTTGGGGTTCCTCATACACTATCTTAAGAATATGGACTGATAAACACGTTTTGTTGGTTATTTTAGTAATTCTTACAAAATACTGAAGGCAACACAAATGTTTCATAACCGGGATTGCCGGCAACACTGTCGTGGAATGAATTTCAACATATTTATATTAACCTAAATTGAGTCGAGTTACTTTAGCAATATTGAACCCAGCAATATCTGATTGGCGCAGAAATTCAAGAAATTTTATTATGAATTCTACCACTTGAAGTCTTGATTCAGACATCCCGTACATCATAAAAATGTAACCCAACCCTCAAATTCTTTTGCGTATTCGTTGGGGACGGGGGAGAGCTTTTTTAATCTTCGAAAAATTACAACTTTCTTATCAGGAACCGTGCCAGTTACATATTTTGGTACAGGCTTCCTATGCACCACAGAAATGGGTAGGGTTTCACAAGATTCTTTATTACCAAGATTTCTTGTCTTGATTTTGTCTTAATTCAAGACAAGATCAAGACAAGAGTGACTTTTAAAATGTCAAGACAAGACAAGACTCGTATGGTCAAGAAATTTTCAAGATCAAGACAGGTTTAAAGAATTTCTTGATCTTGAAAGTTAAAAAAAAATTGCCGCGTATAGCACCGTATACGGTATACGTGATGGAAGTGAAACTTCTGAGAAAAATTTACAGTGAGAGATAGAGAGAGAGAGAGCATTTCACGGGAACGTTCAGTCGTTTTTACGCAATATAAGCATACAAACGTCATTATCATTAAAATTTTAATATTTTAAATATACTTACATAATAACTGTTCACGGATATAATCGAATATTCACAGGACACAAACGTAGAAAACGTAAATAATCACAAAACACGATGGTAAGTATTAATTATACAACGCGTGGTATCTCAGCTACTCATGCATGTATAAATCTCTTTCTCCTTCTCTCAACGTTATATCTTTCGTCTCTCTCGTGTAACGAAATGCTCGAAAACATTACGCGACTTTCAAATTTTACTCTCAATTCTCGGGCAATTTTCGAGGTGCCGCTAAAGAAGTTTCGCTTCAATAATTTTGCTATTTTGTTTTATTGACACAATAAAGCTGAAATTTAGTGGACTAAGTAAGTAAGTAAGTAAATAAGTAGAAAGTATGAGCAATATTACGTTTATAAGAAGGTAGTGCCTCCGTAACCGGCGCCGGCTACAGTTTTGTAGGTGTATTGTTGCCGGAGCCGGTTTCCATAACTTCGGACGGCTGTGGCAGTTTCCGAATTAATAATTCGGGAGATAAGTGGCGCGTCACAAACGTCAGATTTTCATTCCAAACAAAACAAAGCCACGTGCTTTCTGACGTTTTAACCTAACCTCTGAAATATAATTATAATTACATATAGTTGTTTTCAAGTTTTTACGCGTAAGCCCAACACACAAATTGAAAATAAACTGTTCTCACTGCAAAACGTCTAGAATTATATTGCAAAAACTAGTTTAAGACGTTCTAAATAATATCGATAAACGTCAAATGGCACGTGCTTTTGTTTTGTTTGGAATGAAAATCTGACGTATGACGGAGGCACTTATGTCCCGAATAGGGCAGTTTACGCACCTTATTAGTTGTAACGCATCCAGCAGGAACGGTAGGTAGGTAGGTATGTATCGCATAGAACTGGTAATTTGGTATTCTCGAACCGGGTTGGATCGGCTCCCATATAGGTTAGTTGTTTCTCTCGCGTTTTTATATTATCTTTTTTGCAAAAAATGCGTGTGTCTGGTGCGATAGGGCAGCTAAGGGGTTTGTTTAAAATGCGTTGTATCAGTCTTTTTCGTTCCCAAATAGAATCGCGTCGGCAACTATGTATACGCAAGGCCGGCGCCGGCTACGGAGGCACTCCCTTATAAAAATAAAACTCAAATGTAATAGGCTGAATAAACATAAGCACGTATTAAAAAAATTACCATCTCCGCTAAATTTGAAGTAAAGATGGATAATAGCTTTAATTTGAGCAGTATTAAACAAAAATTAGGAACTAAATAAAATTGTGAACATTATTAAAAATTAAACAAAAAATTTTTAATTCAAAATAATACTATTAAACATAAGAAAAAAATTGACATTTTATAAATGCTTCTGTTTCAACGGCATACTAGATTTCAGCTGTGTTCTTATAAACTTAATATTGCTCATACTTTCTTTTATTTGGTCCACTAAATTTCAGCTTTATTGTGACAATCAAACAAAATAGCAACATTACCTATTTTTTAATTTTCCCTGTATACGGTAAGAGTAAAAAAATATTTAAGATTTAAGATTTAAAGGTTTTAAAGGTTTTGGACTAAGCAGAACTTTTTCCAAGAAAAATATTTTTCAGTATACACTTAATTAAAAAAATTCCATTTGTTAAGAACTAACGTGGAAGCACTGTATAAAACTGAAACAACTGGTATCTTTCTTTACGGTTGACATAAAAAAAAGTTGCTTGACTTTTCTTCGACATTTGTCCTATAGAATCTACTATAGGTGTCATTTTTTCACTGCCCTTTAGGAACAACCTGTGTATATCTGTCATAATTTTATTAACTCGTTTCAAGAATATGTATCTAATATTGGGTAACATAATTATATAGGTACTTATGAACGTCGATAATTTTTATATGCAGTATTTATTTTACCATAATAATTTCACGAAAGTAATAAATTTATAAAAAATTGGCACAAATAAATAACTTATTGAATGGATCACTACTATGCGCACTAAATAATTATTATATGTATAACATTCCCGGTTTTTCAAAGAATCCAACACCGGAGTAAGTTTGACACAGATTTCGTTGCTATGATACCGGCTTTCTGATTGGTTGTATCATAGCAACGAAGCCGGTGTCAGGCTTAACCCGGTGTAGGATTCTTTGAAAAACCGGGCCATAGTAATAGTCACTTTCTAAATGCATTTTCGGAAATCAAGAACTTCAAAAAACGAACCAAGGCACTCTTGCAATCCAGAAAAACTGAAAAAAAATGAATATTAGTGGCTAATTAACTTGTCAATATTGGAATTCTGTTAATTAAATATACATTATTAACATCAGTACGTGTTTAATATTTAATTCACCGTTCGGATAAGAACAAAATTAAGTTTTACAACAAACTAATTATCAGTTGACAAAAACGCAATTGTAGACATACAACATATTCAGCGGGCAATTTCCTTTATTTAATCGCTCCGTCCCAGACACTGTCATTAACTGAAAACCCAACTACTATCATTGGCTTTTTAGAGACCTCATCCGCATTTTTAAATTCGGAGAAAGAAGGCCGCAGTAACAAAAATATATACAATTATGAACAAAATTGCCTAAACAAAAATTTCAATGGTGGCGCCAGAAAAAAATAATGCTTACTCTTATTTCGTTATAAAAGTATTTCAATATTGCATGTTTCGAATGCGCATGGAAAAACCGTAGACCACTGGTTTCGTCCTTGTGGGACTCATCAGTACGGTGCTTTGCTCTTGTTTCATTCTACCACTTTGAAACAAGAATGATGTTCCAGTTTATCACCATCAATCGAGTTCTTTTAAGTTTTGTGAAATTTATAATAAATTTAAATCTTATTATAATCAAGCCGACTTCGTAATCGCGTTTCAATTAATAATGTTGTATAGGACCTCTATCTTTCAGATAAGAACTAGGTATTTTTAAAAATATTCAATAATAATCCGCAGATTAGTTTGAAGATCGAAACTCGACCCCTATGCGATAATTTTGTTACAAAGTCTTCTGTTTACACTTTACATAAATGTATTATTCTATTATTATTCTGCCAGTTACGAATTTTCAAGAATTTTACAGGACATGCCAACTTTACTTTAAGTGCTCTTGAGTGAAGTAACCATATATGTACAGATGGGCCAATAGTGTGTAGTCGGCCCATATCTCTGGTTCTATTCAAGGTATCAAAATAAAACTTTACAGGTATGTTGAGAACTCCACGAAGAATCTGATAAAATTATTTTGGTGTATACAGGGTGTTCACACTCTGAGCACCAAACCAAAGTTATGTTTTTTTAAATGGAACGCCTCACATTTGTTTACATATTTGAATTCCCAATAAAATTTTATGAAAAATTATGTACTACACGATGGGGTTTAGAGTGGGCGATTTTAAGATATTACCATTTTAGTGCCAGTGTAGACCCAACTTTGAGTAGCTGCTGAAATCTACTGGTCGAAGCTATTTAAGATTTCTTTATTGGACTAGGTTCACAGACTGCTCTATTTGTAAAATTCTTGAGTACTTTTGTCACAATACTTAATATCATACAGGGTGGACAGCTTACGCAATATGCATTTTTTCTTAAAAATTTCAAATGGCACACCCCATATTTTATTTACGTATTTGATAGACAGTTTACTAAGCTTTTGATTGATGTAGATATTGTTAGGTCTGCGACTGACGATGACGGTTTCGGTAGAATTGAAAATTTAACTTTAAAATGTAATAGGGCACAGCGGCAGGTTGGTACAGCCCTAATATTTTCGCTAATATGCAACAGATTGCGCCACGGTCACGTAAGTGTATTCCTCAGTTTGTAAAATCAGTCAGCACGAAGTGGCCATTTCCTTTATTTGTCTGTTATTACGGTTCTATAAATATTTTCGTGTTTTAATCACCCGTAAGTAAATATTTCATTCTTTATAAAACATTGTATACACAGTTAGTGAGTGGACTTTTAGTTTGTATTTTATTAGGAGGTTAATATAGGTGCATTTCGCTTAATTTCTGTGTATTCAAACCAAAATTTAACTTATTGTATAGAGAGCTGTGAAATTTTAAAAGACAAAATGGCGATGGGGCTGGTTGGTACATTTTTGCCGGGGTCGGTTGGTACTGTACCAACCAACCCCAATTCCGAGAAATATTCTTAATTTGTTCGAATTTCGGTTTCATTAGTTCCTTCTGTTTAGATCTAACATGCGAACTTATAAAAAGAAGTCACAAAGGGGACTGACGCCACCGGACGTCATGCTTAGAGCAGTGAGAGCTGTAAAAATTGATCACCGTTCTTTAAGAGAAACCTCCAGATTTTGAAATACCTTTAATGACTTTACGTAGATACTTCCAAAAATTTTCCGACGCGGAAATTAATGCTGGAAACGTCTCTAATACAGTAGTTGGTTACATAGCAAATAGAAAGGTTTTTACACCAGAACAAGAAACGCAGCTTTCTGATTACACGAAAAAAGCCGCCGATATTTATTTTGGTCTTTCACCAAAAGAAATCAGAAGAATGGCTTTCTTGTTTGCCTCGTCGTTAAACCTGAGCAATGCCCGAAAACTGGAAAAATGTTGAGTTGGCTGGAGCTGATTGGTTTTCAGCATTCTTTAAAAGGAATAAAACACTTTCGATTCGATCACTGGAAGCTACAAGTCTATTCAGGGCAACGAGTTTTAACAAAACTAACGTGAGTGCATTTTTTGATAATCTCCAGACTCTATTAAATCGCCTTAAGTGTGAACCCGCGGACATTTGGAACATGGACGAAACTGGGATAACCACAGTTCAAAAGCCGGACAGAGTAGTAGCCCGTCGGGGAGCACGTCAAGTGGGAAGGGTAACTTCTGCTGAGAGAGGGACGCTTGTTACTTTGGCCTTTGCCGTTTCTGCTACTGGAAATAGTGTACCCCCATATTTTATCTTTCCAAGGGTTCATTTCAAGGACCATTTCTTGAAGGAAGGGCCTCCTGGTAGTATTGGTGGAGCGAACCCTTCGGGAAGGATGAAAGAAACTCATTTTATTGAATATATGAAGCACTTTGTCAGGCATACAAGAGCCCCGGTAGACAGGCCAGTTTTGTTATTACTTGACAACTATGACTCACATTTTTGTAGGTTGAAGGACTCACTTATTGTAAGAATAATGGTGTCACGGTATTATCATGTCCCCCACACTGTAGTCATAAGCTACAACCTCTGGACAGGAGCGTGTATGGTCCATTGAAAAAATATGTCAACAGCGCATGCGACGCTTGAATGGCAGGATATGTGACTGATAGACCAGATTCGAATTCCGAAATCATTGATGACATCAGCTTTGCCAATGCAAATGCTGAAGCTATTGATCCTATTTCTGAACAAGGATCTACTGACGTCCTACTCTTGAATGAATCTCAAGTAGCAATTCCATCGACTTCAGCAGAAATTCCTCGACACGCTACTCCAACTGACGAGATTCTTAATCTGCCTGGATCTAATACATCTGTCATCATTCGTCTCGAAAATTTTAGGCCGTTACCAAAAGCTGCGGCTAGAAAAACTAAACAGAATAGACGTAAGAGAAAATCCGCCATTCTCACTGATACTCCAGTTAAAGATGAGCTTGAAAAGGAGAAAGGTGTAAAAATGGTGAAAGATAAAGCGAAAAAATGTAAGAAAATAGAAACCGTTAAGAAAAGTATTGTAGGAGAAAAAGAGCCACTAAAAAGGGGAAACAGAGGAAGACGAAAGATTTGGTAGCTCACGATGTTTCCAGTGACAGCAGTGATGAAGAATCTGTCTGCTTAATTTGCGTTGAACCATATTCAAACAGTGTCCAGATGAAAAATAGATTCAATGCACAAGATGTAAACTTTGGTCACATGAAGAATGCTGTGATGCTGGGCCATTCTATATATGCCATAATTGTAACTCCGGCGACTCGGAGTAACGCAGTTTTTTAATTTTAATTTTTTTGTGATTACTTATTACCATTTTAAGAATAAAATTTACTCTTAATACTGTTTTATTTTGTGTTTGAAGTGCAAAATCCCCATAATATATGTTGTACCAACCAACCCCTTCGTATGTACCAACTAACCCCGGCCATGGGGTTGGTTGGCACATCTGCAGCCTTACAAAATAAAATTATTGCAAAATTTACTGTACATCCAATATTGGTCTTATTTGGGAATTAGTTAACCAAAACATTAAAGATAACAGTAGTACAATTGATTTGGCTCCAACTACAACCAAAACAGTTAGAAGCGCCTTAATGTAAAAAGTGTACCAACCAGCCCTGGTCTCCCCTACTTTCACCGGTAGTTTATTCGTTTCTCCCATATTTTAGCGCCCAAAACACAAAATATGATTTCCATTTTGTTTCTGGAAGTTGATTTCACATTGAGGCAAAAACTTTTATCGCCAGATTGCTTCTTCATTGTCATATTCTTAAATAAATGGCAACTTATTAAACCTAGGTATAAATTGAAACAAGGAGTGCCATGGAAGAAAACCGTCCTTTCAAGAAGTAATCTTGCAATGAGATTTCTTGTGCCAGTGTAAACTCTGTTCGCTAAATTTTCTGTAAAAACAAAGTGTAAGCATTTTTTTGAGTTTTGGGTGACAAAATGGGGGAAATTCACCAAAAATGGTACAAAATTACGGCAAAAATCTCAATTCTTAAGGTTCAATCTTTATTTATGCCTAAATTATCAGTCGCAGACCTGCCAATATCTGCATCAGTCAAAAGCTTAATAAACTGGCTATTAAACCTGCAAATAATATACGGAGTGTTCCATTTAACATTTTTGAGAAAAGCTCCATTTTGCGTAAGCTAGCCACTCTGTACGATATGAACTACTTTGAAAAAAGTGTTAATGGATTTTACAAATAGAGTATCCTCTGAACCTAGTCCAATAAACAAAATCTTAGTTGGCTTTGACAAGCAGGCGTCAGTAGCACCACAAATTTGGGTTCACACTGGTACTAAAATGGGCATATCTTAACATCGCTTACTCTGAACCCCACCGTGTAGCATAT
This sequence comes from Xestobium rufovillosum, assembly GCA_963966045.1. Taxonomy (NCBI): domain Eukaryota; kingdom Metazoa; phylum Arthropoda; class Insecta; order Coleoptera; family Ptinidae; genus Xestobium; species Xestobium rufovillosum. The sequence goes on along the minus strand of OZ014494.1, from coordinate 37,792,503 downwards.
CAACTTTCATGAAATTTTATGGGGAATCCAAATATGTAAACAAATGTGGGGCATTCCATTTAAAAAAACATAACTTTGGTTTGGTACGTATATGATCTAAGAGGAGCGTCGCCTACCAGCTTCGCTGCATTGGTTTTCTATAGTGAACCCCCATGAAGTTGGGATTAAAATAAAAAAGCAAAAAAATCGGGCCATAATAAAATACTTGTGTAATTTTACACATGATGCTATACTTGGGCCGGCGAACAGACGGAGTGATCACTCTGCAAGAACGTGCTCTAGGCGGGACCACTATCATTTTAGGACAACCGAACCGCAGTGATGCGCTTTCTTTAGACCCAACGAAGTCGCGTCACTCCAATTCGGTCGTCATAAATTACTATTTGCCCCGCTAGAGCACGTTCTTGCAGGGTGATCACTCCGTCTGTTCGCCGGCCCAAGTATAGCTACTTGATGACCAATGATATTTCATGAAAATTTACTTGTGAATGTATTTGCAATTTTCCAACTATCTCAAGCGAAATTTCATGTCATACGCAAAAATGTTAATATTCTGCTTATTTACCATATTATTTCGTAATTTTACGCTTTCGTGCTTTGTGAAATTTACAGTTTGTAATTTATTGAATTTCAAATCCTTTAAATAGAATTTGACATTCATTCTTCGTTTACACCATCTAGATTCTAGAATTTACATGGTCTATAATGTACTCAGCAACCGCACACCCACTCATCAGTACGGCGTTGCTATGAACAAATAGAACATGCCAAACTTTTTAACTACAAGTGATTGCCTGTATCAAGTACAACATCCCTTAACTGATTAACTGATGCAATACAAGGATATGCAAGAAAGAAGGAAGCAGGGGGATGATAAACATCTACTTACTTTGTGCTATTTTATGGTACACCACTTTCATTACACCCTGTAAAAATATTTTAAACTCAACAAATAAATTTCCTAATCGCGCGTTGAAGTACGGAAGTGCCAATTAGTAGAATCTTTAACTTTTGGCTGTAACATATTAGTCGGGGAGCAGACCGCCTGAAAGATGCGTTTTAAACATCCTCTATACAACTCGTACACACACAAAAAAAATGAAGTTGATTCTTATGTAAAATGACCTGCCGAATTCGAATTTTGAGGTCGCGAAAAGATCGGGAATTGCGAAAATGCTGGAAAATCGATTTTTCGTAAAATTTTCCTAAATCAATTTTCGACCATTTTTAATACACACTTCTCTTGTTGCATGTCAGCAACGAAAAGAGTTAGAGATCTGTTTTTTTCGTGGAATATACACTGAAGTGTGCTGATTATCAGCGTATCCACGTTGTCTCTACAATTTTCCGATTTTATATAAAAAAATGTTTCTTGCTAGACCACAAATTTGTGTAATGTATTTTTCATGTACCGGGTAAGTAATCTTATTTTTAGGAATTAACATATACATATGCGAGACCAAATACGGAGAAAGGCTCGAAATTATTTCTAGTGAAGAAACGAAATATTAACATTGTTGCGGAAAAAAGTTACAGCGAGTTAAACACCAATCATTTGTGCGCGCTAGCCGCGCTGATAGGTTAATAGGTAGCGACATAACGGTTCGCGCGATTTCATCCTTGATAATACACACATAGCCAAAACTCTTGACACCCTGAATTAATTTGAAACGTAAATAAAAATAATTCTAACAAATATGTGGATTCAATTCTACATTTTATTGAAATGCTTTATCACATATATAAGGTTATTTTCATGGAAGGAGTACACGGCCAGGAATTAAATTTAAGAAAATGTCCAAATTATTTTTTTTGAAAAGACCAAAGTCTTCGCAAAATGTGAGAAACGAAGATGTCAATAACCAGTATGTCCTCCTCTGTCTGTACATTCCAATAAAAAGGTTATTAATGGCTTCCTGGGGTATGTTGTTCCATTCTTCTTGAGCAGCAACAATTAGCTCCTGAAGGGTGCAAGGGGGGTTATCTCTATTTAAAATTGCCCTTTTTAGCATATCCCACACGTTTTCACAAGGATTCATGTCAGGTGAGTTTACTGGCCAATTCTTTGAATATTCATTCCCTTCCTGTAGCAAATTGGTAACCCTTCTTTTGTGGTGGAGCGTGGCGTTATCATCCATAAAAACAAAATTCTCTCCAATTTAGTTTCACAATGGAAGGATGATCGGTTGAATAAAGTTTTTGGCGTAAATGTTTCCCGGCATGGTTTGCGGCACGTGAATAAGTGAAGTGCGGCGATCATACATTATACCCCCCCCCCCTCAAAACATTACTGTTCCGCCTTGATAAGGAACAACTTATCTGGCAAAAGCAAGTCTTCGTCCTAGTCGTCCCGGTCCCCTCCAGACTCTTTCACGTCGATAATCACTCACTAACCCAATTATTATTGTCTCATCAGGAAAAATGATATTGCGCCACTGGGGTAAAAGCCAGCTCCTATGTTCCTGTGCCCATTGGAGGCGTGCGGCTATGTGTCGAGGAAGTGTGCTGTATATAAAACGGCTTGACAAATAAGCCCAAATATCTCAAACATCCTAAAATATGGATGGTACATGGAAAATTACGTTATTATGCCAATAACATTCACAAATAGCTCTAAACTCGGTTGTGTTACAATAACACAGTTCTGTAAATGTAAACATTTTACTTGTTCTTTTCGATGTGCATGCATGAAATCTAATGTGCAATTATCATGCTTATGTGAGGGGAAATGCAGCGTTTGTACGCCTGCACCTAAACCACTCCTACACGGCTCAGCGCGGCTAGCGCGCACAAATTATTTGTGTTTAACTCGCTGTAACTTTTTCCGCAACAATATCAATGTTTCGTTTCTTCACCAAAAATAATTTCGAGCCTTTGTCCGTATTTGGTCTCGTATATGTATATGTTAATTCCGAAAAATAATATTATCTACTTACCCGGTACACGAAAAATACATTACACAAATTTGTGGTCTAGCAATAAAACATTTTCTTTCATAAAATTAGAAAATTCTAGAGGCAACGTGAGTACACTGTGATGATCAGCACACTTCAGTGTATATTCCACGAAAAAAACAGGTCTCTAACTCTTCGTTTCTGAAATAAAACAAGAAAAGTATTAAAAATGGTCGAAAATTGATTTAGGACAATTTTACGAAAAATCGCTTTTCCGGCATTTTCGCAATTCCCGATCTTTCCGGACCTCAAAATTCGAATCCGGCAGGTCAATTTACATAAGAATCAGCTTCATTTTCTTGTGTGTGTTCTAGTTGTACAGAGGGTGTCGAATATTAATGTTTTTTCAATATTATCTGGTGTTAAACTAATTCTATCAGGTAGATGGAATTAAGCCTAGCCATAAATACTTACCCTCCAGTTCTAAGAAACTAATTTTATTGCTCTTATGTTCGAAATAGTTCTAAGAAACCCTATAGGTTTATCGATTCCTTTCACTTCAGGAATGGGGTTTGGGTATTTTTAGCAATGTAATGTAAAATTAGATTTAGATTAATCTTCAACTCCTGAGGATGCTGACGTTGTCAGCGAAACACGTGTCGAGTTTAATTGCTGTGTCACTGTCTTTTGGCGTGTGGGGTTAACTTAATAAGAATTCATTAGTGAATTTACTTCAAAGTTCTTGGTTAAACTATTGTTTGACAGTTACATCAAATGACCAAAATATTGTTTTAGCTTGCATTTAAATAGTAAGGTATTTGGATAGGTACATCTGCTATTAACCTACTCTAGTACTAACACAGTACAAGAAACCCTGTACTTAAGCATATTAAACGTAAAACTGGCGCTGCTAAAAATGCTGCCTCTGGTTACCATCGACTTAATGAACAATATGCCATTCTTTAACTGTGAAGGCAACGAAGTGAAGTAGAAACTTTTGTAAATACATACACATCTCTTGTGTATGCAATTTTAATATCAACACCAAAGTGGTACAAACAAGGGGAGACAGCGATGGTGGCGCCCTCATGATGCGTCTAGAGGGGACTTTGGCTCCGGATTTCTGGAGTCCAGACTATACTGGAGTCAAGGCTCTGGTGGTGGCGGGTTAACTTCACAAACATCGTGTCTACGAAATGAAGTAACTGCTGGAACAACATTTATTATAATTTTATTGCCGAATTTCTGTTTTATTTGTCATAAATGCCTTTTTGTATTGACTACACTCTAATTTGCTTAAGTTTCATGTTTTGATACTTATAGAACGAATCAGTAAGTGAATTCTTCTTGGTAAACAGCTTATAGGGCGTGTTGGAAAGTTTATGTCACTTAAATAACGTACAGGTGGATTAATACGTAGTCCATCCATATCTCTGGTACTATTTAAGATATCAAAATTAATTTTACATGTAAGTACCTGCGTGGGGAATCTTATGAGGATTTCGCAAGGATCCCACGGGGCATCTCACGAGGTTGTCATATGCTGAGTACGAAAGAAAAAGATTATATTCTTTAAACCCCCGTCTTTGTTTAGGTACGTATTTGGATTACCCATCAAACAAAAGCTGATATACTTCATGACGAGGTTTTAAGAAATACTGAGATATCGCAATTTTAGTGCCAATGTAGACCTAATGTTGTGGCAACACTGGCGTATGCCGACCATCATCATAAAGTTTTCAGTCCGAAGACTGGTTAGACGCGTACCTCCATCCTTTCCTATCCTGAGCTAACCTACGCATTTCCCCAAAAGAACATTCTACATCCCTAAATATTTGAGAGCAGTAGTCTAATCTGGGCCTACTCTGGGCCTACCCTGCCTCTTTTTATCCCTACCTCTGACTCTAGTATCTCGCGAACTAAGCCATCGTGTCTCAGAAGGTGTCCTATTTCTCATATTCCTTACTGTCTTACGTAAATTTCGCTTTTCTCCAACTCTTTATAATACCTCTCTGTAGCTAACCTTATCTATCCACGGTATCTTCATCATGCGTCTATAGCACCACATTTCAAATGCTTATAATTTTTTCCTATCCGCTTCTCCTATCGTCCAAGTTTCGCACCCGTACAATGCCGCACTTCATACATACGTTTTTAAGAGCCTCTTCAGAGCATAATAGTTGTTTCTTTTTATTAAATGTAACTCGGCCCTGCACTATTCTTTGTTTTATATCTCTAGAGCTCCTACCATCGCGAGTTATTTAGCTTCCTAAATAGCAGAAATATGAAACTTCCTATATCTTCTCGTTCCCAATTTGTATTTTAGTTTTAGTCCTATTTTGACACCCCCTAGTTACCAAAATGTTGTTTTTCTTTTTATTGATCTTCATACCATAGCCCTCCGTCAAAACCGCTTCATTTCGTTCAGAGCCCTTCCTAATTATTGTTTGCTGAATGTTAATACTATTATATAATCTGTGAATCTGAGCATATTAATAGTTTGGCCCTTTATATTAATTCCAGTAGCACGTCTTTAACAATATTAATCGCATCTTCGATATATAAATTGAAAACTAGAGGCCATAACGCACATCCCTGCCTCACTCCCTTTCGGATATCTACTTCTCTATGTTCCTACTCAAATTCTATAACTGCCGTTTGCTCTTTGTTATGAATTATTCTTCTATTCCTACACTTCATCCTTACATTTTTGAGCACATCGAACTTTTTCCAAATCTACAAATCCTATACATATAGGCGCTCTTTCCCTTTTCCATTGTTTTTTTTCTATTATTACTCGTAAAGCTGGAATGGCCTCACGCGTTTCCCTATTTCTTCTAAATCTGAACTGATCTCCTAATATTTCTTCCGCCCTTTTCTCCTTCTTTGCATAATTATAGTTAACATTTTTGACGTGTGGGAAGTTAAACTGATCGTTCTAAAATTTTCAAACCTATCCGCGCCTGTCTTTTTTGGCAAAGCTACTATGATGTTCCGTTTGTAATCTCCTGGAATCTCGCCTGTCAGGTATATGCTTCACCTTACCCCTGAACCCTACGATTTTTATAGTAAATTGGTGTGTCGGGCTCTTAAATAAACAATCTATAACCTCTTGATCTGCGCACTTTAAGATTTCTGCCTGCAAGCCATCTATACCTGATGCTTTATTGTTTCTTAAACTTTCTAGTGCTGGCTCAAATTCTTCTCTCATTATAGGACACCCTAGGTTGTCCCCCCCTACACTGCTTTCGCTTTCTAATATATCTCGTACTTCCTGTCCCACATATAAATTTCTGAAATATTCTTTCCACCTAGCTGCCTTCTCCCCGCTTCCGATTAGGATATGTCCTGCCTCATTGGATTTCTATATCCAATTTCTCTAAAATTTCTCCTAATTATTTTATGTGCTTCATCAGTCTTTCCTACTTCGAACATATCTTCTACTTCTTTGCATTTATTATCGATCCATTGCTCTCTCGTGTTCCTACATTTCCGAATAATTTCCCGCTTGATCACCTTTCGTTTCCCTCTTTCATCTAACCTATTTTTATATTTTCGCCTTTCCTCTATTAGACTCACAATATGTTTTGTTATCCAGGGTTTTCTACTTTCATTATATTTTTATGATCCAAAATATCTCTAGCTGTATATACAGGGTGACACTCGGGAACCGGATGTTTTTGGAACGCATAGTACGGAGCTTAGCGTGGTTAGAGGAGGGTAAATGCGATGTTACTACCTTTGTAATGTTGTGCCATTTCAGTAACAATGGAGCAGTGGACAGTAGAGCATCGAATGTTTGCATATGACACGTTTATCCGAAATGGCGAGTCAGTGACAACTACACAGCGGCTTTTTCGGATTCACTTTAATATTGGTCGACGGAGAGCTGTTCCGACTTGCAACACCATCATAAGATGGGTCAATAATTTGGGAACAACTGGCAGCATAATGAAGAAAAAGTCACAAGGTACACAACGTGGATTCCCGATTCATGTTCAACTCAATTGCATGTTTTCGGGCAGACCGTGAAGGACTTCTGATGAGCGCCTCTCTCACTCGCTCTATGTTTTCAGGGGTTCTTACAGTACGTTGTGGTCCTTGCGACATTTTCTTCATTATGTTGCCAGTTGTTCTCAAATTATTGACGGCGAAAAAGCTGCTGTGTAGTTATCACTGACTCGCCATTTCTGATAAACGTGCGTCGTACGCAAACATTCGATGCTCTATTGTCCACTGCTCCATTGTTACTGAAATGGCACAACATTACAAAAGTAGTAACATCGCATTTGCCCTCCTCTAACCGCGCTAAGCTCCGCACTATGCGTTCCAAAAACATCCGGTTCCCGAGTGTCACCCTGTATAATATATATAAACTATTTTTAACGCAAATCCACTCTGCCTCTATGTCCCTACCGATATTCTCACCCGCGTCCTTTAGTGCTTCGTTTGTATTTTTCTCGAACTTATCGTGCGTACCATCATCTTTTATTTTCTCGCCATTTCTGATAAACGTGCGTCGTACGCAAACATTCGATGCTCTATTGTCCACTGCTCCATTGTTACTGAAATGGCACAACATTACAAAAGTAGTAACATCGCATTTGCCCTCCTCTAACCGCGCTAAGCTCCGCACTATGCGTTCCAAAAACATCCGGTTCCCGAGTGTCACCCTGTATAATATATATAAACTATTTTTAACGCAAATCCACTCTGCCTCTATGTCCCTACCGATATTCTCACCCGCGTCCTTTAGTGCTTCGTTTGTATTTTTCTCGAACTTATCGTGCGTACCATCATCTTTTATTTTCTCTAGGTCAAGATACCTTCCTCCACTTCATATTTTCAAAATCTTAAATTTAAGGTTTACCTTCATAATGATCACTATCTATATCTGCTCCTGGATAACTTCTACAGTCCCTAACTTGATTTATAAATCTTTGTCCAACGAGAATGCAATCTATTTGATAGTGTTCGCGACCGTTAGGTTATTTTTATCGCAGAACTCTATCAGTCTAACTCCCTATCGTTCATATTACCTAATCCAAGGGGGCCAACTATTTCGCCTTCTCTCCCTGTGCCTATAAGACTGCATTGAAATCTCCTACAATTATTAAATTTTCGTGCCCTCTCACAAAATGCTGGGTCGCTGGAACGATTAAAAGAAGTTATAAAGAAGAAAAGAAGAGTAAAGTGGAGCAAAAGTGTGCTGCTTGTACGACAATGTTGCGATGGCTGCCATTGACAAGTGTGGCTTCCAACCTCTCAACCACTTTCCCTAAAGTCCAGACCTGACCCCGTCCGACTACTGTTTGTTTCCAAACCTTAAGAAATACCTTCGAGGGAAGTTTTTAGATGATGAAGAGGTCAAATTTGCGATTGATGCTCATTTTGACAAGGAAGACGAAACATTTTTATGAGGGATTAAATCAATTAATAAAGAGATCTAAAATGTACTGAGATTAAGGAGGAATACATTGGAAAAGAATAATAAAACTTTCGTCTTTTTAACTCTCCTTCCCATGCATTCCGCGTATTTGTTTATCTACCTTCGTAAAACGAACACGTCGCTTGGCTCTGTACCGTCAGTCAACAGCTGTTTCTATGTTTTTCTATAGAAAACTTTTGCATACGCTTTCTCTGGCACACAGAAGATGCAGCTTCATTTAATGTACTACATACAGGGTGTCCCAGAACAACGGGGCAATATTTCTGGAGCATATAGTTTGGGTCAAAATAACACTTAAAGTATGAATTATTTTTTTCTAGGACGCACCCCTTCGAAGCTATTCGCCCTTAAAGGTCAAGTCCTGAAGAAGGTTTTTTGCTGGTAACTTTCAAACTACTGTATCGAATGTTATACAATTTGGACTGTAGACATAGTAAGTGATATGACATCTTTCTTATCTTGTCTAGGAAGCCGGGGGTGGAACACCCCTAATGCTTTTCACCCCGTAACTTTCACGTTGATGCTTTTAACGAATTTGCAATAACATTTTCAGATTTCCTAAACAATTTTCTCAAAAAAGGTACTCTTTTTTGAAACCGTTATAACGGCCAGTTCCCGAGAAAAATATGCATACAAAGACATGATTTATCATTTTTACTACACAAAAATGTATGTGTCTACAAGGTGCTCACTTCGAAAATTTATTGCAGCCCCTATTATCTCGGCTATTATGTTTTCAAAACCGATTGTTCCTACATTTTCATTTCATTTTCATTTTCTCACATGTTTCATGAAGCAGTTCATATTTCATAGCCTGGCTTGTATAGTAAAAATGATAAACCATGTCTTTATATATTTTTTTCTCGGAAACAGGCCATTTTAACGGTTTAAAAAAGAGTACCTTTTTTGAGACAATTGTTTAAGGAATTTAAAAATGTCATTGCAAATTCGTTAAAAGCATCAACGTAAAAGTTAAGTGGTGAAAAGCATTAGGGGTGTTCCACCTCCGGCTTCCTAGAAAAGATACGGAAGATGTCATGTCACTCGATCACAGATACTTTCTTACTGTGACTACAGTCCAAATTTTATAACATTCGATACAGTAGTTTGAAAGTTACCAGCAAAATACCTTTTTCAGGACTTGACCTTTAAGGGCGAATAGCTTCGAAGGGGTGCGTCCTAGAAAAAAAATTATACATACTTTAAGTGTTATTTTGACCCAAACTATATGGTCCAGAAATATTGCCCCGTTGTTCTGGGTCACCCTGTATTTCTAAAACAACTCATGAACTTTTCGATGCAATCTATAGGATTCATGATTCCTGAATTTCATCTTTTCAACTCGAAGAAACCAAATCGTAAATTTATAGGTAAAATTCGAGTCCAGCCATAATAACTCCTTATTTGGTTTAAGTTCATATTCGAATTTGAGAAGATCTAGCCGACGAATTATCCAACAACCTATCATTTTGTGAGGTGCGTGCAGGATGTCGGGCAGCGACTTGCAGACAAATGATAGATAATCACATGTTCCGCGCTTCGCAGCCTGCGTTGATCGGCCGCGGAGGCGATGCGACATCACGAAAATCATCTTCTTCATCAAGTTTAAACTCTTCTTATTCTCATTGCTCATCAAGCGCAAGCTGTCTGCCAGGAAATTTCATTTACGTACGTTAAAACGAGAAAGTATGACACATATGCTAATTTTATATTACATGGGTAATTACCCTTTCGCAGTGTAGTTTCATCAAATAAATAAATTATAATATGTTATGTTTAAATCTAAAACTTGTTAGGATAAACAAAAGAAAACTTGTGTGTGTCAGCTCCGACGCACGACCTGGAGTTTACTCCTTACGAACTTATTTTTACTACATCACTTGATAAATAATTTTCTAGTAAGTCCATTTCCAGCTTAATTAAAAATTATAAAACGTTTAATTAATACATCTTTACTGAAATCAAATCAATCGCCGATTATTCAAAATAAGGATAAAATTAAAAAAAGAAAACTAACCGCTATTGGATTTGAACCTCCGTATGCTCCGGATTCAATACCGGCGACATGCGATTGAACTCACTAATCCATTGCGACACGGCTGCCCGCTTCTTTGCACTTGTATTTAAACGAAGTTAATTCCCAAGCGATATATTTTTGGAAATATTTTTGATATTTTTGGAGTTTACTCCTTAAAAATCGATTTTCAGTTATAGCCCGCGGTACGGAAATTTTATGAGTAGTAAAATCAAGTGTTACCAGGCACGTGACTACGGGGGGGGGCTGGGATGGGCCAGGGCCCACATAAAAATTTGCTGGCCCACCCCTGTGCCCACCTCGACAGTAAAATTACAATTATTATAAGTAAGTCTGGTTTGTTTACAGCATACACAACACATAATGTATCAACAATAAAAGCTATAAGTATTCTGCTTTTTGCCTTTTCCATAAATGAATTGTTCTTTTAAGGCCGCACCGCCTTAGGTAGATAATTATTTTGTCTGTGTCGATGTATAACTTATTTGAAACTTACTTGAAGAAGGCATAATTTTTAAGAAAAACATAATTTTTAATTTCAATACATTTCACTGAAAATTTTAACCTCCCATCCCCTCCCCCCCACACACGCACGCACGCACGCATGCACATACAAGCGCACGGGCCCACCTTTGCATTCAGTGGCCCTCGGTATGCCCCCTCAATTTTGTAGGTCTAGTTACGTGCCTGAGTGTTACATTTCGCGTTAACAAGTAAAAGTTCCTCTGCGCAACGCACCTTTCACATTGAAATTAGGAAGTGCCTCCGTAACCGGCGCCGGCTGCAGTTTTATATGTGTATTGTTGCCGGAGCCGGTTTCCATAACGAATCAATAGTAGGGCAGTTTATAAGAACCTTGTTAGTGGTACGTATCAAGCAGCGACGGTAGGTATGGAGGTATCGCATAGAATTGGTAATTTGGTATGCTTAGACCGGGTAGGATCGGCTCCCGTAGAGGTTAGTTTTTCGAGGTTAGATTTTTACATTATCTTTTTTGCAAAAAATGCGTGTGTCTGGTGCGAGAGGGCAGCTAAGGGGTCTGTTTAAAATGCGTATGCGTTGTATCAGTCTTTTTCGTTCCCAAATAGAAGCGCGCCGGCAACTATACGCGAGGCCGGCGCCGGCTACGGAGCAGTGTTGCCAGAACTACGGATTAATCCGTAGATCTACGGATTTCAGGTATACTCTACGGACCTACGGTTTTTTTTACAATAATACGGATTTTTCGTAAGGAACAATTCAACATATTATACAATAAAACAAAGTACCTATTCTACTTCAGTATAAATAAATCTTCGAAAATTACTGACATCGACTGGCGCCCTCAGCCGGCATTGTAACCACGAAGAGAGCGCGGCGGGGCCGATGGCACTTTGTGACGTGTGACGTGATGCGCCGATGTGGGATGTAGGGCTCTCTAAGAGCCTTACGCCAGGCCCGCTGCGTGTGGAGAGGTGGTCAGCTCAGCGTAGAGCTCTACGCTGGTCAGCTGATCTGGATCAGGTGACCCATGACCGTTACGAGCAACTGGCAAGTCGCAACATTCCGACTGCGTCGCAACGCAAGTACGTGCACCCAAGTACTTAGCATAGCAGTTGTTTAAACGAATGAAAAACATTTACGATTAATCCCATTTTAAACATTTGACTTTTTTAAATTAAGAATTTACATATTTTTTATTTTATTTTTAAGTACTTACCTTTTCCTGTAATACTGGATACTGAAGAATTTATTTTTTTGTTATTTTGAGAATGTTTATTTTTGTTGTTTTATTGTATATTTAATTCCAATAAATATTTAATACATAAATACGGATTTGTTTGTTCATCTACGGATATTTCAACAGACGTAATACGGATATTATATTTTTCGATCTGGCAACACTGCTACGGAGGCACTCCCTTGAAATTATGTATGGGATACGTATATTTCTGTACAATAAAACAAAATTATCAAGTGATTGAAGTTAAAAAAATAATGACAGATATGGAAAAAACCTATTCCAGTGATAATGAAGAAGAATCCGAAAAACACATGGATGCGGTTAATTGGTAAGCGTGTAATTCACGTTAACGAATTATGTATATAAATTGAACATACGAACAGCTAGGTATGTCTTTTATTTAGTGTATGTATGTTTGATTAATTGTTTATCGTGTGTCCCGGGAATCCTGAAGCATCCTGTTTAACATGGGAAATTTGAAAATTGCGATTTATATGTCCCCAAAGTGTTTTAAGGATATTCCGAGTATCAGGACACATACAATGTGCACCAGAGAACGTTTTTGTGCAATATTTTTCAAAGTTTAACAAAAAATAACAAAAATATTTCCAAAAATATATCGCGCGGGAATCAACTTCGTTTAAATACAAGTGTAACGAAGAGAACAATCATGTCGCAATGGATTAGTTAGTTCAATCGCTCGCCGCCGATATCGAATCCGGAGCATACAAAGGTTCAAATCCAATAGCGATTAGTTTCCTTTTTTTTAATTTAATCGTTATTTTGAATAAACGGCGATTGATTTCTATCAGTAAAGAAATGTATGTAGGTATGTGCCGTTAAGAAATAAATCGACTTTGGCGCTTGATAGACTCGCCCTCTAAAGCTATTACTAATCCAACATAAAATTTTGACACACGCAAATTGATTGACAAGGCTAGAGGTTTGATTTTTGTTTTAGATTTTCGGTAATAAAAATGTATGAAAATTAAAATTTGCGAAATTCATAATTCGGTTTCTGACAGTCTGTTAAGTTGATTCTCCTACAAATCATTTAATTTTTTTCTTATTTATACAGGGTGATTCAGAACGGGTTCGCCAAATTTCAGTTGAAAGTAGAGAAGCTCAAAATAAGAAGAAACGTTCCTATGAACAATTAACAACTACTATACCTAGTAATAGAGATACAGAGTGGTAAAGTTTCCTTAAAGACTGATTTCTGTTTCAGTGTCTGAAAGCTAATGAATTGAAATTTCCATTTTCAGACATTTACTGTTCCAAAAATTTCGCTTTTGGGCTGCTTTCAGTGGCATTGCTACATGGTATAGGCCGTCTGCTTATTTTCCCTTAACCATGTTACGCCACTGATCTATGTAGGTAATTTTGAGGTACTTAGTGTATGTGCTCTGGAAGAAAACCGGCATCTTTAAATTCTTTCGTAAACTGTACATATTTGTAAAACACCTTTCTGTGAAATCATCCATAATCTGCATTTCTGGTGAAAAAAAATCATCAACAATCGATTGTTCCAGAACTGATGATGCCATTTGCCAGAAAAAACACCTTTTAAACAGTAGAGATCAACTAAGGACAACTGGCCTAAAAATTTAATTCAATGGCTTTCATGGTTTCGGTGATAATCATTCTTTTTCCAGAAACTTCAGCATCCTGTATCGTTGTTAATTGTAAGTTTTTGTCACATCTTCCTAGGAACTTTTTTTCTTGTTTTGAGTTCCTCTATAATCTCCTGAAGTTTGCCGTACCCATTCACTTCCTTTAGCCATCCATTCTGAAAAAAGGTAATATAAGAGATTTGGGGATTTTTTTTGTGTTAGATAACTACACGATATAAATAAAAATCTGAAACAATTTTGTCTCGTGTGTTTCCGTGGTGTAGTGGTTATCACATCCGCCTAACACGCGGAAGGTCCCCGGTTCGATCCCGGGCGGAAACATAATGTTTTTTCTGTTTCTATCTTTACTAAAATACAAATTAAAGAGGTGCTTTGCCACATTTGTGCAAACAAGGAATATTATTGTTTTTTGCCTTTAAAAATAAAAGCATTTTACTAATAACTAGTTTACTGCTGAAACAAAAAATATAATCATTCTAAATACACAAGCTGCCGAATGCGAACGAGAAGGGGCCAACGAATTACGGCGCCAAACTTTCAAACAAAATACCTAGAACTACTACAGCTATCTATATCTATATTCCATAATTTCATTCATTACCCGTAGCAGTGTCAATATAATTGAAAGGAGACTCTGTCGACAATAACAATTTTAGGGTCTAGAACTTTATTCTCATAATGATCCCCATATAAAAAGAACAACAATATGTGGCGTTTGGTGCCTTCTTTAGCGCCGGGAAGTGTGTCTGCCCGGTCTAGACCGTCGTCGACACGGTATTCTGTTGGCATTTGGGAGCCAGGCACGTACCTACAAAAATGTTGAAGGTTGGGCCCCTGCCTGAACATTGAGTTACATTGCACTATTTTGTAATTTATGCTACAATTCATAAGGTTTCGAATGTTCGAGTGTGGTTATGCATATATTACAATTTCGTTTAAAAATGATCAGTTCCCTTCTCTAGAAAATAGGTACTAAATTATTGTTTAATTTTGGAAAGAGTTATCAATTAGATATACATATTAGAGTCTATAGAAATTTATAAACATAAAAATTATAAAAATTATAACTTACTTAAATGGCCAAGTTGATTTAACACAATCTAGTTTATTTAAACTTTTGAAAATCTTTCCCTTATGTACTTTTCTGAAGTTCTAACCTCTCTTTATTGTCATTATGACATTATTGACTAATTTCTCTCTTGTTTCTAGTTTATTACAAGATTACATTGAAGTTAACAGTTTTCAAGATTCCAGGAATGTTTAGTTTTATTTAGTTATTTTTCCACTTGGAGATTTTTTTCCCAGTTGAATTTATTGTTTTTCCCAAATGGTTTTCTTTAAATTCATTGGATTTTCTCTTCAAGCTACGAGGCGAGCTACGAAGTATTCGAATTTCCTTTCTATTTTTAGTTTTTCTAATGCCTCGTAGATAAATATTGAAATTCAGTTATCTAGTTAGCTTATTTTATACTATGATGATCTCATGGATATTACTAATTTAATTATTTGTATTGTTTTGTCAATTTTAAGTTTCCTTGTCAACTGTTACCTTAGAGTCATAGTAATTTATTTACAATTTTACTTTATGTAAACATATTCTGATGATGAGATTTTTTTAATCTTGAAACCGATCAATACTCTTAATAAATTATTCCATTGGTAGTACGTGAAGTATTTTATTAATTCAACATGAATTACTACCAAGAAGTAATCCAAGAAAACATAAACTACACAAATATTACTATGCAAAACTGTTATTTATTAGAGCTCATCGAGAACATTTGCACGCTGGTCTGCAATTACTTTTATCATTCATCATACGCAATAAATTTTGGCCATTGGCAAGGCGGAATCTAGCAAGAGAGGTTGTACACAGTTGCGTAGTATATTTGAAAGTTAGACCTCATGCAATTAGTCCCATAATGGGAAATTTGCCTGTGACTAGACTCGATCCATGACCTCCATTTTTTAAAATTGGTGAAGCTTAAGCCGGGCCATTCTTGATACATAAAAGATAAAAAATGTCGCGGATGCAAACTAGTAAAGTGTTTCAGTAGCTTATTTATTTATTTCCTAACTCTCGCAATTCATTTGGAACTGGTTACGGATCTTACCACTGAATCTTTCTTAGCGGCTTTTAGGTGATTTATTTCAAGACGGTGCGGTGTAAGTCTACTAAAGTGTTTTCCGAAAATGGCAAGAACTTTGTTGGATCGAATTCAAAATTATTAGTATTTGGACGGTTTTTACAAACCAATGTAGATAATATCACTACGTTAATTGAAAATGGAGCAGTTTCATGGTCATTTGTTCCTTCTCGTTCTCCTCATTTTGGGGGATTATGGGAAGCAGCGGTAAAATCCACAAATATCTATTAAAGAAGGCGGTCGGAAATGCACATCTTACATTTGAGCAATTTTACGCACTTTTATTACAAATCGAAGCGATACAAAATTCTCGTACCCTCTCTCCTTTATCTTCAGACCCATCTGATCTTTCTACACTGACATCTTTTCATTTTATCATTGGAAGAGCGATAACATCTCTTTCTCAGCCACATTTTGACTCCGTTGTCAAAAACAAACTTTCACATTTCGAGAGGATCCAACAACTCCAGCAACATTTCTGGTCAAGGTGGTCAAAAAAATACGTGTCAGAGCTTCAACAAAGGTTCAAATGGCAATCTCATAATGGAAGTCTGAAATTGAGAGATTTGGTTATTATTCAAGAAGACAACATACTCCCACTAAAATGGGTGATAGGAAGAATAATACTTCTTCATCCTGGGAACGATGGGGTAGTTCGAGTAGCTTCCATCAAATTCAAAACTGCTGTTGGCCAAATTAAAAGATGTTTCAACAAAATTTGTCCGTTACCGATTTAAAATACGCAGTTGTGATTTTTTTGTGTGCGTGTAGATAGCGCATATATTAAATATTTTTAATTTACTTTGAAAATAGATGTAGAGCAAAACATCGTATTGATGTGTCCCACAAGGACGGAACCAGTGGTCTACGGATTTTTCATGCACATTCGAAACATGCAATATTGATATGGATACTTAATGGTAGTACAGTATGAAATTACGGAGAGGTACAAGGGTGTTCCAAGCCCAACGATATGTTTGGGTAGAATCCCGTAAGAGATCTCGTAGTGTAGTACACAAAATTTGGATTTAGTTCTATAATTCAATGCCTGGCGGGGTACTTTCCTTCGGCAAATAATTAGCTCTTGCTAATACCTGTACCATGTGTGTAAGTACATACACGGTGTCCCAACGAAAACTTGTACCCCCGTCAAACTCGGCATAATAAACGTTTTGACAAAAATCCAAAAACACGTCGATTTTTATATCAAAGGGGACCAATTTTTAAGCAATAATCATTCTTGCAACCCAAGCCCTGTGCGGGGGGGTAGCGCCCCCCCAAATTTTTAAATGGGACGGGGGGTCAAATGATCCCTACTTTGGAAGGGTTTTTCATTACTTACACAGCCGTATTTGTTTTATTCAATTCGATCAATTTGTTACCGAGAAACTGCTTCTTGAAGTTTCCAAGTTAAAAAATTAATAAAAGCACAAAAAGGGTTAAACTATCGAATGTATTGCTCGAAATGACCTCCACTAATTGTCATATGATAATACATTCTGTATTCAAATCCAGATCTTACATTTCTCAAGACCTTAGGAGTTATTAGCCGGCATTCTTCTTTGGAATAAACCATTTTGATTTAGTAAATAAACACGATTTTATACTGTGGTGAATAAGTTTATTTTGGATTTGAATCTAGAATGTATTATTGTATGACAATTATTGGTGGAGGTCATTTCGAGCAATACATTCGATAGTTTAAACCTTTTTGTGCTTTTATTAATTTTTTAACTTAAAAACTTCAAGAAGCAATTTCTCGGTAACAAATTGATCGAATTGAATAAAACAAATACGGTTGTGTAAGTAATGAAAAACCCTTCCAAAGTAGGGATCATTTGACCCCCCCGTCCCATTTAAAAATTTTGGGGGGTCGCTACCCCCCGCACAGGGCTAGAGTTGCAAGAATGATTATTGCATAAAAATTGGTCCCCTTTGATATAAAAATCGACGTGTTTTTGGATTTTTGTCAAAACGTTTATTTTGCCGAGTTTTACGGGGGTACAAATTTTCGTTGGGACACCGTGTATACACAGTGTCCTACTTAACTTGTTTAGTATGGGGAACTTTTAAACCGCGGTACTTACAAGGAAGCTCAAATGGGAAAAATGTTGCTTATTATAATTGTAATTTAGCAGGACCAAGAGAACTTCGGAAACTATTTCTGTTTCTGAGAAAATCGGGAAAAAGTGAAAATGGTCGAAATATTGTTTTTGTTCTAGAACCCTTATTTGTTGGTATTTTGATATGAAATTTTAAAGCAAGTTATGCTCGAAAATTCTCAACAGGCCGGTGGTATCAATTTTTATACAGGGTGTTTAATTTAAGCGTACCAGTGGTTAAGTTTGTTTTTTCTTATGGCCGCCATATTGGTACTGGTCATATTCGAGTAGACGGTTTCAAGAGCTCTTCAGCCATGTATAATAGTCGGCACAAAATGCTTTAGTTAACAATGAAAATCGAAAAATTTGCCCCTAAGATGTAACAGTCCATTAAGAATGTCACATCTTCTCTTATCTAGTTCAATAATTTTTCAAAAAGTCCTCCGTCAGCATCTAAACAGTTTCTGCATCGAGTTTCCACCGAGTTGACCGCATTTATCAAAAATTGACGAAGAAGTTCTCTAAGAGCAGTCACTACAGCTGCCCGAAGAGCATGTTGATTTTCATATTCTTGGCTATATACGTGATTTTTATGTAACCCCACAAGAAAAAATCTAGGGGTGTTAATTCCGGGGAGCGAGCTGGCCAGTGTATTGATCCTGTATTCCCTGTATATTAAAAGTACGTTGGGTGTAACTTATTAATATAATAAAATTGAAACATGCTTATCCATTTCCCACCAAATAAATTGTTTGGATACTGACGAACCCTATGTGTATTGTGATGAGGTGCACCATCCTGCTGCAACCAAACGTTCTGAACTACATTTACCTGCGATAATTAAGTTGTCTTATTTAATTGTCATAATAAACATAATGCTTTGTTTTCCATAGCTTGCTAGAGAAGAGAAATGTGGCATTCTTAATGGATTATTAATCTTAAAGGCAAATTTTTCGTTTTTCATTGTTACCTAAAGCTTTTTATGCGGACTACTATAGATGGTTGAAAAGCTCTTGAAACCGTCTACTCGAATATGACCAGTACCAATATGGCGGCCATAAGAAAAACAAACTTAACCTCTGGTACGCTTAAATTAAACACCCTGTATAAAAATTGATACCACCGGCCTATTGAGAATTTTCAAGCATAACTTGCTTTAAAATTTCGTATCAAAATACAACATTTCGGCCATTTTCACTTTTTCCCGATTTTCTCAGAAACAGAAATAGTTTCCGAAGTTCTCTTGATACTGCTAAATTACAATTATAATAAGAAACATTTTTCCCCATTTGAGCACCCTTGGAACTACCGCATACTAAACAAGTTAAGTGGGACACTGTGTATACAGGGTGATTCAGAACGGGCGTGCCAAATTAAAATTGGTGCTAGAGGAACTCAAGATAAGACGAAAAGTTTATATGAACATATGTTCTAAAGTGACTACTAACAAAGATACAGGGTGTAAAAGTTTTAATATTTTTTAAATATTTTTTTAGTAACTAGGAAAGTTATTGAGTTGAAATTTAAGGTGTCGTTTTCATTTACCAAGTGCTAGTTTTCCAAAAATATTTGCTGTGCTAGCCCAATCAGTGGCGTTGCTACGGGGTAGGCTGTTTATTTATTTCCCCAATCCATTGTTACGCCATTGGCGAATGCAGATGATATTAATGTATTTGAAATCTACGTTCAATTTGGGAAGAAATTGGTATCTTCAAATTTTTCGTAAAATGCTTAGTTTTTGATTGAAATAGCTTTTTGTGAAATCGTGCACATGCACTGAAATTTTCCATAATGCTATAATGGCTTCACCGATATATGTATAAGGAAAGTGAAAATTGAAAAAAATAGTTTATTAAGAATAACACTAACAAAACTAACAAGAAGAACGAGAAAACACATCAATTATTGCATTACGATATTAAAAAAAAATATTAAAACTTTTACACCCTGTATCTTTGTTAGTAGTCACTTTAGAATATAATATGTTCATATAAACTTTTCGTCTTATTTGGAGTTCCTCTAGCACCCATTTTAATTTGGCACGCCCGTTCTGAATCACCCCGTATAAAGCAAGTAATATTGCATATAGTTCAAGTGT
Source organism: Xestobium rufovillosum (assembly GCA_963966045.1). Lineage (NCBI taxonomy): Eukaryota > Metazoa > Arthropoda > Insecta > Coleoptera > Ptinidae > Xestobium > Xestobium rufovillosum. The sequence continues at coordinate 37,772,421 of OZ014494.1, read as the reverse complement.
GTGAGTTTCACAAGGGCAAAACCAGTGACCTACGGTTTTTCCATGCACATTCGACACCTGCAATATTGAAAAACTTTTATATGTTCTAATTAATGCGAGATTCCACAATAGCAGTGTCATTTTGCAGAAGAGTTCATTCGACGTTTGGAGAGTTCTCAATGCTCACTACGCGCATTTGCGGGTTTATACATGGCATCTAATAAATGTTCCACTAAATATTTCCTGTCAACGTGTATATTCTTTGGTATCAACCTTCGCTTGTGGTACTCGTATATAGCAGCCAAGCTGCAGTTTCTGAAACAGTCCAGCATATCTTTTTCAATGAAGATGAAAAGATAATTGTAAAAAGTAGGCGATTTATTTCCTATTTTGTCTTTTGCAAGTGTTTTATCAGACTTTGGGAGACATCGTTTGGCGTAAATCCGAAAAATTTAGGGGCGAGAATTTTAAAAATTGAAATAAACTTTTTATTTAAATTTGGCGAATACACGAACTAGGAGTAAAATAAAGACTTTGAGTAAAAACTAAAAGTTTCATAATTAAACTATTAAACAATGGGCAACTGGACGACTTCTTTTTATTCGAAATAATGAAAATTTGGATGAATTTTTTTATGACAACACAGCGGTTTTGACGGGAAGTACCTAGGTTATTCCTATTTTATCAGCTGTCCTGATGTCACTTATAACGTTTGCATAACCTTTGCTTGCCGTTTTGACATCTGAATCTGACGTGAAACTAGAAATTGATAAACGAAAATGACAAATATGCTGTAGCTAAAATGTCTCGCGTTTTAATTGGTTTTGAGCAATGTACGTCATTAAGTTTAAAAGGCGCGCGGGCGAAAAAACCCGTTTGAAAAAGTTCATCTTTGGAAGCATTTTGAACAATAATTTTTTATACAATTTTAACTTTTATCAATACGTAATGGTGTTTACTACGATATTAAAAGAAAAAATCCCACAATTTCAATTAGTGTTCATTTGCCTATTATTGTATTTTAGAAACGAATAAATCCTAAATTTACAACAAGAAACGCAGCGCAATTAGTTGAATCTGGCGTATTATAATCTGGTATCTTCCAGTTTTGTGCGTTCCCGTTTCTTGCGGTTTTGGGTTTCTACCTGTTTTCGTGCCGATTCGAGCGTCAAGAATTTACTGGGTAATTAAGTAGTGCCAGTTCGTGCGTTGCAAAACGATATCCTTTACTTTGAACATGTTGTACCTGTTGCAATAAAGGCATACAAAACGTATTGCTTTGTTTTATAGTTGCCCGTCACTGAATACGGCCAAAAAAGTGGTGTTGCCCGTCACTGAATACGGCCAAAGAAGGGGTTCCACGGCCCACTATTTCTGGTCTGAGGGCAAGCGAAGCGAGCGACGCGAGCGGAGCGTTTAAGTCTGCCCCTCCAAAACAAAAACATTAACATTTGAAAACAATTGGAGATAAATCAACGTACACTTCCGCATTGAAGTCTAATTATTAACAGCGTTGTGTTGTAAAGATAAACTCGAAATAGTGGCTTACTGCATTATCAGCAGGTCAGCGCACGCAACGGCACTCAAACCAGGTAGAGGTTTGGGTTGACGCACGAAACGGAAAAATTTTCATCGACCGACGCACGAAACGGGAACGCACGAAATGGGACTAAACCATTATATCTTCTATTTAAAAGCGCTTTGTATTAACGTGGTAAGCATTATGTTGAAAATCAGATTGTCAGATATCTGAAAACGTCAATAATAAATTATTCTGTTGTTTCGCGAGTCAACACCTACTTCGGTAAGTTGGCATTAACAACAATAAAAACAATTTTTTCGGCAAGCGTCAAAAAAACATGGCTTTAGCGACTTTATGAACGACACTACAAACTGTCACTTTTTATGTGCTTAGCAACTAGGAGTCAGAAAAAAGTTTTTTTACTGACAAGTCTGTAAATTTTTTTTTACTGACGTTAATCCAAAAAGCACTCTATCATACAATAAATAATAAAGTAATTATTGTTCTGATCATTTAAAATTTAATCATTGACACGACTTGCCTCATTCAAATCCCACACCTTATATTCGTATATACGATTGTGTCGGGCGTGTGTGACGATCCAACCCGAAAGTACTGCGCGTTGACCGCTGAGTAACGCGAGAAAATGAGAAGTTAAGAATAAATAAATTGGCAATGGTAGTGATTGGGAGCCAACACTGGAGAATTTGGAATTGTAGAAATAGATATAGTCCATAAGAAATAATACATAACTTTCGTAGTGAAAAGGTGAACCTAGTTGTGAATCAGGCCATCCCTTCCTTACAGGGTAAGTCGTTTATACACAGAGAAAGAGGTTCTCTTGATTTTAACAAATCAGTTTATTTGACAAGATTTTGCTTGATGCAAATAAAGTTATTCTCTTTCAAGAAAAATTTGTTTCTATCAAGTTAATGAAATTCTTTGCAATAAGAAACTCATAAATAATAAGTAATAAAACTACTGTCAATTCCAAACAATTAATAGCTTGGGTTTTGTAAAAAAAATATTTGTTTGGGTGAAACTACAATTTTCTAATACGAAAGAAATTATTATAAATGGTCAAAGTAATATATACTTGCTCTGAAAAAATCAACACTGAAGTTCAAATATCAGTATTATTTGTTTGAGCGAATTTTTGGTGTAAAAATTTGACCAATCACGACTTGCCAGGATAGCGTCACACACCACTCCAGAGGCTGACATGAATGTAGAAAATTCTAGTCTAGTTGGGCACCGGCAGGAAGAATCAAACGCGGTTGGCGTCATTTCGCTATTATGTTTGTCAAGCATTATGTTGTGATTTGATTGGATATTTGGGATAAGAAACTGTTAATAATAAGTGCAGGTGCGCGTTATTTTGCTAGTCCCGCATGCATATTGTAGCGAGCCCAACCCTGATGTCAAGTGTTAACCCACCCATGAAAGAACTGAGTGGTTGATTTTAGTTTCGGTTTAGTCAGTCGTCTCCCAGCCTGCGTGTGGGAGACGAGAGACGAGGGTTTTGCAGTTTTGCTATTTGCCAATTTGTCTTTACATTTACGTTTAAAGTGTTTTATAACTATCTGTAATAGAGTGAATAAATGTTTTAAAAAAGTACCCTGTACTGCTGTGCCTATTGAACCTGCCTGAACGCCCCGAGAAGAAAGAGTCGACCGCTACAATATTCATAACTCACGTATCGTATCGCAATCCGAAGTAACATATCCAACGCGCGAGAGGTATGTCAAATGAGTGGATGTCTCTCTCGTGATGGCGATCCCCTAGCTATCCTTTTGGACCAGAACTGATTTTTTGGTCAAAAGAAAAAAGTAAAATCATCAAAACAAAAAAAAACAACAGCAAGGTGCGAACCCTCAACGTTGCGGCTTGGGAGGCTCACACATCAACCACTGAGCCACGAGTGGATGCTGGCAAGAACGCTTACGAAAATGATATATAAGTAGATAATACGCCCGTTGCTCTAAGTGTCTAAGTCGACAGCTGGTAGTGCAATACGCTACGTTCGATATGAATATGCGTCCCGCATATTGGAAGTGTCCTTCAAGAACAAAATTGTACATTTGGCAGGTTATGGTCGAAATTGTTTGAAAACGTACCTATATTTTTTGCTGATTGTTGTGCTGAGGTTGGTATTACTATTTTTTTGTTATTGTGTACCTATCAGGCAAGTGAGTTATTTTTGTAAAATGTCTGTACCTATTTAATAAAAGCTTATAGTAAAAAAAATGCTTTAATTCGTTGAAAAATAATCATAATATTAAAAGCGAACTGGCACAACACTTTACGGGTGGGGATATCAGTCGTTCGGTCTCTTTTCAACTGGCGGAGATCGTATGGGTGAGGTCGTGCACTCGATCAGGTGTTTCTTTAACGCAAATAAGAAAATTGCATCGGCATCATTCTGATGGACGCTTGGATCTGCTCAGCGCTGTTCGCAGTCTTAGTTCAACCTGAGGTTCAACGTCGCACCCGTAGGTAGAATTAAACGCAATTAATTATTTAAGAATATTCTATGGGAATATTTTGTGGTGCACCTGGGATACAACTACGTTTTAAGTATAATTACTACACCGATTCACCACTACGTAAAAGTCGTGGAGCGTAGCCCGCGGGTTCATCTAGTCAGTATTAATTTAGAACAAACGTGGTATACTTTTAATAGAAATAATTGAAAAATAATTCTATTAAAAATTACATTGCGAGTAGTTTGGTGTATATGAAAGTATGTAATTAACTGGAATTCTTGTTTTGTATTTAAATTGAGGGAGGAATATGAATATTTTAAAGCAACTATATAAAACGTTTCTTCACTAGCACGCAAAGATGAAGAACGAAAATAGTTTCTTGGTTCAAATAAATAATACTTTGAAAAATTAATGGGCGCAGTTCAGTACTTTGATAAGCAACAAATCATTTGTTTGAATGAAAATTAAGTGATTTTGAATCAAGTTATGTTGTAACTAACTTAATACTTCATTGACTTACACCAAGAAAATAACTAGTTTGCGTTAAAACATCTGGTTTGGTTGATTTCAATGTTTTTGTCTTCAGTTGAACAAATTATCGATTTGGAAATTGAAATAAATGGAATTCTTCGTTTAACAGATTTACTTCGCCGTGTTTAAAGCTTAAATTTGTTGAGGTAACCATATTTCATTTGCTTTAACTAAATACTTTTCTCTGTGTAACTATATTCCAAAAGGTACGCAATTTAGACGCGTGGAAAACATTAATGTCACTATTGATATTTTTTACTCTTTTTGCAAGCAAAATAATCATGTTTATTGGAATTTAGATACGTAAGTGCATCGACGTTTGTCGAAAAAATCGCATATTTTATGCGGAGCTAAAGTGCTTTTTGTGGCTAATCTGTAGTTGCCGGACTCACTTCGTTCGTCAAACGTCTACAGATTCGCCACAAAAAATATCACTTTAGCTCCTTATAAAATAAAATTGAGAAAAAAATTATTTTGTTCTTGTCAAAAGTTTTTATTGACAATTTTATATTTTTATACCAAATAAATTTCTTAAAACAAATTATTTTCCTTATTTCTATTTAATTTGTTTACATCAGGTCCGTAGCAACACAAGCACTAATTCAAAGCAATCTATCATACAACAAATAATTAATTTTTACTCTTTTTGCAAGCAAAATAATCATGTTTATTGGAATTTAGATAGTGTATCGACGTTTGCCGAAAAAACAGCATATTTTATGTGGAGCTAAAGTGCTTTTTGTAACTCATCTGTAGTTGCCGGACGCATTTCGTTCGTCCGTCAAACGTCTACAAATTCGCCACAAAAAGTATCACTTTAGCTCCCTATAAAATAAAGTACTATTTTGCAGCCATGCCAGAAGTCGCGCAAAAAGATGAGAAAAAACATTTTACGAAGGACTTTCTATGCCGTTTAGTAATTTCAATTTTTTATACACTATGTCTCTTCATTCTTCAAGCATGCCCTAGCCCACCGCCCTTGTCATTTTATCGTGAACAGTGTTCCTTCCGCAATTAAGACGTTCGCGAATTGTACATACATAACGCTAAAAGATTATCGCATTTTGAACGTTAAAAAGGAAATTGCATGTCGCAAAATTGTAGCTGATAAAAATAAGGTTTAAAAGGGCAGATAATACCGAAGCAGTTATTTAAACCGAAATGCGTAGGTAGATTATAGATACCTACATGGATCACTTCTTGATTTCGGAGCGGTTGCTAGTATGATAGCTTTTAAAGGGGTTCTTAAAGGTTCATTCTTTATTGCAGTATTTGGTTGAGATAGTATAGTTTTCATTTTAGGCTATATTGACTGAAATGTAGACTTGACACAATTTTACAGCAATATTCAATTCTGAATAAACAATGAAGTTCAGTTACGTTAAGGAATACCATGGATGTAGGATATGGAATACGTGCAAGAGTTTCCTTAACTGAACCGATAACGGTTGATGCGTATTTTAAACATATTCAAGTTCGATGAATCTGAAGTTTGAAAGAATTAGCCCTGCCATATTGACACACCGCAAGCGTTTAAGCTTGCGGCGCGGCGCCGGCGGTCACGTGGACTTGAAGGTATTTGTAATAAAGATTCACTTGCGGCGATTGTGGGCAAAAGTAGGATTCCATGTTTCAATAGATTTTGTCCATTTTTGAGAAACAAATATATTGCCTCAGTTACAAATATTCAACAATATACAGGATGTCCCAGATAAGCCTCGACAACATTACTATCTCACTTAACTTTAAAGATAGAAACACGTTCAAATGGGGCAAAATTTTTACAATTTGGAGCTCTTTAATATGCCCTCACAAAAATCGAGTTTGCTCTGTTGGTTTCCAAGATATCTGAAAAAAAAGGAAAAATTTGCAATTTGATATTTATTAACATTTTGATGATTTATAAAAATAGGTTTAAATGGTTGTTTAACCAGCATATTTTGCAGTACTCTAAAATTGTCTCCAACGTTTCATACACTTGCAGTCATCATCAGGTAATTTTTTTCTTATGGACACCATATTAGAGTGTTATGTCATTAAATAGCATAGAACAGTTAAAGCGGAATTTGAAGCATGTCAAAGGTCTACAGCTTTTGCTACGTTTGGAATTTTTTTGCCGTTTTGAATTCATTTCATTTACCCGAAAATTGGTATAAAGTTATAGGTGAAGAGAAAGTAACGTTCTTTAAATTAGTACATTCTCCAAGCCAGGGTCTATGATTAGTTACTCATTTGTAATAAATTCTTCATTACAAGTATGTACAAGCGTTTTGTTACGAACAATAAATTCCGTTTCATTCGACTTTCGACAACATCAATATTTCATTTACAACGACTAATACCTACTTACTAATGAAACCACAATTTTATTATCTGAAACCAGGGTTTCAACGATTTAAATCATTTGATTTAAATCACTATTTAAATCAATTTACTTAAAAAAAACATTTCTTTTTAAATGAATAACAATCTTAAAACGTTAAAACATTTAAAAAAATACACAGCATGATATAAACGTAATGCCAATAGATTAACAAACTAAAAAAATCACAATGTTATAACTACTCATTGAAATACTTATACAAGAATACTAATTTCGCTGCCTTATCCGTCCCCAGCCTATTTCTTAATTTACTAGGTGGCGCTGGAGCCAATATTTCTCTTTATTTATAATGAATATCTTATATTTGATTTAAATCAAAAAAAACCTGATTTAAATCAAATAAATCGATTTCTTTGATTTTTTTATTTTAATCGTGATTTTTTTAAACCCTGTCTGAAACTGACAAATGTACCTACTAAATTTACCCATGCGTGCCGAAATACTCTTTTGCGTCATGTTTCAGCTCTAATTAGTCATGGGTAACTCTTTATTGAACCGGCTCAAAGATCTGCTTCACTGGTTGAGCTGCAGAGAGCTGCTTCGCGGCGCATTTGGTTCGCGGTTCGCAACAACAGCACGCCACGCGCGTAATTCGTATCAGGGATTTGGAAGTCGACACGTGTGTCATGCTGGATGCAACGGCTCGATGCCGCGGCTCACGGTTCCGCGGGTCCTGCTTCTTCTCTGCTTCAGTACATCTGTCTACTCATTTATTTATCTCGGTTCGGCTGGTGCTGCATGCTCTGTGTTTTAAATTATTGTAGGTTACAGCTACACTTTTTTCTTATAATGTGGAATTTAGGTAGGTAAAAAAATAAGTACAGGACAGCGATTGCTTTACTTTTACACGCCACAGAATGCAGATGCACTCGTAAACTTATTAAATAGCTAGGTTACATACATCACATACTTACTGATGCTTCTGTTATTTCGAGAATTTTTCAGGTCCCTAAGTATATTCAATACTAGCAAAATACTTATACTTAAAACATTCATTGAACCCATTATTTGAGTAAAAGGCATCAGGTAAACAATATTTGAAGAATGAAGAATAATAAATTTCACTTTTACAGTGGATAAGTACCCAGAAATTCATCTCGTTTATGAAATGTACTTCAAATCATAATTCACTAGAAATACAAAATAAAAATAAAATAAAATATGGTGGTGAAAAATATTTTTTTTTATTATAACCTCATTTATAATATACATAATGAATGGTCAAAAAACTAAATAAGCCGGTCAAGTACGAATCGAAATATATTGATAATTTTGCTTTGCATTGCATGCAGCTCTCGAGTGCGTCCTGGCTCCCGAATGCTGTATCGCCTGTGCACTCCGCAGTTGGCAATTATCGTATTTTTCTTTTGTGTGCTTTGCGAGCCATGTGACTCATTTGAACTGGTTCAGTTCTGCAGTTCGCCATCTGTGAGCTGAACCTAAGAGTCAGATCGCGAAAATTTTACGAGTTACCCATGACTAGCTCTAATAGATACGATAAAATCAGAAGAAAACGAATAGGTAAGTACGTTTTAAATTTTGTAAGCCAGCAATTAAAACTGCAGTCAGCTGCTAAAGAAAGATTCCGGTACTTAAATGATACTGTAATTATAACTTCTATACCTACTGTATTCAATTAGTCCACAAAGTTACAAATTCTAATGTATTGATACTGCCTCATCCGAACACAATTAAATCTACAGTTTGTATAATGGATCTTTGCGCGTACGTCACAACTGCTTACATATTTCACAAATCATTTCAAGGTCGAGTGTATTGTCAAACAGTGGCGTGTGTTTTTATTTTGCTCGGGTACATATGTAAATATGGTACTTAATTTGACAGTTACATCATGTATTAATAAATTAATAGTATGGCACCAGCAGAAGAAGAAATGAAAGAAATTTAGGTTTTTAAGATATATTTTGTGATGCAATTCTAGATTTCAGTGAGTTCATAGTACCTATTTAAAAAATAAATTTACCTTGTGCATATACAGTGCCCGTCTAAAGTTCGTTCCCCCCCTACTAATTTTTGAACCATTTGAGGTACATCAATGAAATTCGGCACAAGGTAATCACAGGTCACAATATATTTTTTGACGTAACAATGGCAGCTGTCAGTCTCAAGATGGCGGTCGGGCGCCATTTTGAAACAAAATTTTAAAAGGGAGGGAGGGTCATGTGACACCTCGTTTTAAAGGTCTTATCGAGTGCAATATCGTACTAAAATATGGCGTCGATGTCTTTTGTTAAATTTTTAAATTTTAACATTTTTCTAACGAAATTTTATTCTAATTTGTAGTGAAATTTCTTAATGAAGTCGACCAATAAGAGGAGAAAAGAGAGTTTATTAAGGAAAAACTACCGTTAGATGGTAATTTCTTCCACCTTCTCCAAAAATCAAAACCGCTTCAAATTTATCGTCTAAGCTACGAGCCATGGTCACACTTTTCCTAAATGAAGGAACTAAACATGCCACATTTGACAAGTAGAAAACAAGATGTTACCGCGACAACGAATTTTGTTTCTCATACAAACGTGATTGAGAGCAACATTCATGGTTATTTAGAAATTTGATTAGCCACCATTTTGTAACGTTTTCAGGTATCGACGCCATATTTTAGTATGATATTGCACTGGATAAGACCTTTAAAACGAGGTGTCACATGACGCCCCTTCCCATTTAAAATATTTTTTCAAAATGGCGCCCGACCGCCATCTTGAGACTGACAGCTGTCATTAATACGTCAAAAAATATCTTGTGACCTGTGACTACCTTGAACCGAATTTCATGGATGTACCTCAAATGATTCAAAAATTAGTAGGGGGGGAACGGACTTTAGACGGGCACTGTATGTATGTTGTATAGGTATAACATTACGAATTTCCATTTTTTGGCATTCGTCTAAGTCTTCGGTTTTTTACTTTTTCCGTGGCCGGGATTTTCCTGGACTAAGCAAAGGCTTATTTCTTTCTGAACGTACTTTGATGCTGGAAACTGTACGTAAGCTAATCTTTAAAGCATCAGAAATACGGTAAAACATTAAAAAGTTTATAAAATTAATTTTGCGTTTTCCACATTATGACATTTACTTGACAGTAGGTACCTACACCGCACGCCTATGAAACGCTGACTAGCGCTTCGACATCACTACATATATAGTCGCATTTGTGTTCCGCTCAATATTGTATTATGAGACGTACCTATGTCTTAAGCCCTGGTTTCCTCGAACTTAACGTCGCGGAGAACCGACAGTCTGTCGACCGCCGCGATCTAACGATTTTATCTAACTCGAGGATTTAAATGAACCTGGTTTCTTCGAGTCCGCTCAGCTGAACGTTTCCGCAGCGCACAGCGACCTGTCGGTTCGAATCCGTTGAGTTTAGCCCTGGTTTCCTCGAACTATCCGTCGCGGAGAACTGACAGTCTGCCGACCGCCACGATCTGACGATTTTATCCAACTCCAGGATTTAAATAAACCTGGTTTCTTCGAGTCCGCTCAGCTGAACGTTTCCGCAGCGCACAGCGACCTGTCGGTTCGAATCTGTTGAGTTTAATTTCAACCGAATCGCTCGGCTGAACTGACAGTCCGCATTTTTCGTTTTTCCCATTGTTAAAAACTCGAACGGAGTGCGATGAAGGAATCTATTGGTATATGGCACCCTCTTTACACACTTCAAATCTTGTAAAATCACCAAAATGTTAGCATATTATAATATCTAATAATCTAATGTGCACGGAGCGTAAGCAGCCAGCACAGCGGTCGACCTACTTATACTGACGTCACGCGGGAGCGTTCAGGCCTTCTTCTCGATGGTAACGATTCGACACTCCGTTTACTATTGGCTGCCAAAATTGAAATTGACCAATAACAGAATCACGGGTGCCGAAATGTGTACAATAATGTTTAAATGCCGCCGGGCGTACCTATGCCTAAACAAGTGTTAGTCATCGTGGAGATTCATCTTCTAAATAATTCACCAGAAAGATCGGACCGCGGGGTGCAGATATAGTTAGCCAGTTAGCGGTAGAGTTTTACTGTTTATAAAACGATAGATAGTAAGCTATTAGTTAATCACCTTATATATGTTTGTTTCATTAAAATAAGTTGAATTATTGACAACAGAATCTTGAGTCTCTAGACGAACGTTACAGCAGGTATTTAATTTTATTCTTGCGATTAAAAGTATAAGTTTGGAAAAATAGTGTTTTTTGAAAATGCTTTTAAAAGTAAGCAACTTTCCCTTACAGAATATTCCCTGTAATACCGCATGAATATCTCAATCTATTTGAGTTCTTCAAGAAACTATAACTAAATAGAAGGAATTTATTTTATTCTGCGCTGAATTATTTTGAATGAGTGACTTGACTGTACACGCATATTATGATTACCATACCACACCAACTTTCGTCTAAGAAATTTTCCAAATGCTCCAAGGCCCGGTTTTTCGAAGAATCCAACACCGAGTTAAGTCTGACACCGGCTTCGTTGCTATGATACAACCAATCAAAAAGTCGGTATCATAGCAACGAAGCCGGTGTCAGACTTAATCCGGTGTTGGATTCTTCGAAAAACCGGGATCAAGTGTTTCAAGATTTCGGTTGGTGTTAAGGTAGCGATACACTTGGCGAACCGAACCTGTAATGTAACGTGTAATGTAACAAATTCGTTAAATTTGGCCGTACTTATGAACACCCTGCGAGCGCGCCGCGAGCAAGTCGCGATCAGCTCGTGCCGCACAAAGGGATTCGCAGTTGCAGTGTGGCCGTGTTTGTGACATGTTTTACTACGAGCACGAGCATGGACGAAGAAAATAAATTTTACTGCATGTAGATATGACTTATGTATGAAAACATACGACCTATCTTGTACAGAAATTGGACTGCGTAGATGTGTTTCCTTTTTTTGAATTGTAGGTCCTATTTTAATGAGTCAGTTTTCAAAATCTTGGGGACATACTTTTAAAATTCTTATATTGTCCACTGATGTACTGAAACTTCAAATCCAACAATAGTTCCGCACCGACCCGTTTCTCCACCATTGTCGCCTTTTTCGCCGTTTTTTCAATAAATTACTTGTAATCGATACACCACCACTAGGGTTTTAAGAATTCGGGATCGGGATTCAATTTCGGGATTTCGGGATCGAAATTTAGAATCCCGGGATCCCGGGATTGAATCCCGAACCCGAAATTCAGAAGTTGAAATAGGAAACACTACTATTTAGGGATGTAACGTTTAAACCATGGATAGAGGATAGGGAAGGTAGTCCGACGACCGCTTGAACCGTGGCCCACGAGTGTGGCTCGATGTTTTAGACAAGGACGGACAACCCGCTTGGCTCAACTCCCCAGCCGTTCGAGTTTTACTCATACGGTTACGGGACAGAAACTATTACTTTATATGCAGAAAACAAAGAAACATGATAACTAAATGTTATATATGTATATTGAATGATAGAGTACAACTCCAAAGAAAGCTAAGCATGAATATTATAAAACAATACAATCCTAAACACAGAAAATAAGGCACCATAATACTATTAAACATTCATATTATTATACATTGCAGGACGTTCCTGTATTATTGCATATTTTTTTATTTTTACAAGAAGATAAACAATAAATCACAAACTTCTTACTCGATGGGTTTATTTTGTGATATTACAATAATCTTTGTATATAGCCAGAAATCCGGGAGGAAAATAATTTAAGAACGCTGTAATTTCGATCTTTTCTTATCGACGACGGCAGAATCCTTTTTTAATTTTAACTGATTTTTCGCTACGCGCTTGGTAGAACTATAATATAAAGAATATAATATAAACAAACACACTTGGGTAGGTTCTACGTATATTTTATTTTATTTTTATTTTATTTTTCCGAAACGATCGTCGAGTAAATAAAATATACGTAGAACCTACCCAAGTGTGTTTGTTTATATTACAGAATCCTTTTTTAGTTTTCCTTGTTCTTGCCTATAATGCTGTTTCACTCTCATGCACGTATAATAAAAGAACCCGTTAGCTAATATTTCGATGTATTTGACACTCAAATTTTACCGATCTATTTTCTTGGACTGAAAAGAAATCCTATAATGTATTCTCAAAAACATCAACAGAGGCAATATGTTTAAATAACACTTTTTCTAATTTTTTTCATAGACAATTAATAATTTTATTGGAATGATTCAACCATCCTCTAGATCTCAATTCGTGTAGTTCAGCTTCAGGTGGTAAAGCGAGGGGCAGGTTTGGATTATAGAGAAGCTATCCTGACAGAATTTACATTTTGACTCTTTGAAAAGCTTCTTGCAGATAATTAATTGACGCGGTTCACAATTGTAACTTTAAAACTTACCGAATAAGTTTCTATGACGAGTTCGCGTATGACATCTTCTTAGTGTTTTTCGCACAAAACGTCATTTGTTAATTGTTTGACCACAAGAGGAATCACACCACTCCACTCTTTTAATTTGTTGTTGGGCCCCTTAAATAGAGACACCTTTTCTTTATTGCCTCTGTATAGCCACTATGGCATACAGGTGCAAAACAGTATCGGCAGGACATTGTCAAAAATTCCGAATCGCGAAATCAGTGGCAAGATGAATGAGAACAACACTTTGAAAAATGAAATGAAATAATTAAAGAAATAGCACGATAGTTATATGTAGTTGGTGCAATGTGTACTCTTTGACAACTAATTTCTGATTACTGTTGGTGGGAAAAAGCTAAAAAAGTTTTAGTATCTACCATGGTATCTACACATTTATTGCCTCTTTAAGCGTGTCTAATTTAGCTACAGATGACACTTCCAGGACAAATTGTAAATAAAAATAAATATTTATAACGCAAAAATATATCATCTTATAGAAGAAGGCTGTAAACTCTTTAACAAGTAAGTGACTACTGCCAGTTAAGGGGGTCAAAATCTAAAAAAAGGTTTAGTACCAAGGTACCTACACATTTATTGCCCCTTGAAGCATGCCCAATTAACTACAAATGTCACTCCAAGAAAAAATTGTAAGTAGGTATATAAAAATAGATTTACAACACCTAAATTTCTCAACATGCATCCAAGAAGGCTTTGCAGATCTAAGACGAATTAATTTGTGTCAGTCTTTATTGTTACGTGTGTGTAAAACAAACCAATTCATAAATTTATAATGTATCATCAATATATCGCTCAACTCGCCAAATTCTCATTAGATATTAACCAAGAGATTTATCAGTACAGTTCGGCAAATTTGCAGATAAATTGCTCAAATTGGTCGAAAAATATTTCCGCTTATACCCATACCTAATAAACATAAGCACGGCTGTATATCTATAAACACCTGATACAATTTTTGTCATAAAAAATCTGCTTTATTGCATAAATATTAAGAACCCTACGTTTGCGTTCCAAGCGGGTTGTCCGTCTCAGTCGCTACCCTCTCTGTCGCACACTGACCACACTCAAAGACCACTGTGATGCGGCCAAAGCTTAGGTCGTCGGATTACCTTCCCTATCCTCTATCCATGGTTTAAACGTTTAACCGCACGTGTGGACACTACCCGTTTTGGGGAACGTTTAAACGAAATGCAAATAAAATTTAGATATAGGCACCCTTAAATTTCAGCTAAACAAAGCCGCGGCTAGTGCTAGGCGCGCATCGCGTAAGAGCAAAAGCGAGGCGACCACTTAAATATTGCAAAACCGTCATGCACTTTTCAAATTGATTGTTTGCATCCCTTTGAGGACTTTCGCCGCCAGCGCCGCGGTCATCATTCAACGGTATAAGTACATATTATTTTATGATTTATAACCCAACTTTCAAACGGCATTTGATTTTTTCTAATTATTCAAGTTTCAAAACAATATTGCAATATCGTTAAGTTACGCGTGGGGTGCGCGTTTATACGCCGTTTAAACGTTTAATAAACGCGTTTAAAAGTTTACGAAAAATCGCTGCAACTTTGCATTCCTGCCATTATTTATAACTAATAAACACCCCGAACGAATTTACGTATTTACATAAATACAATCGGCGACTGGTGATTTTACGGATTATTTACGCACGCGGCAGTGCGGCGCCGAAACTGACCCACGGCGCTGATAGAAACTTGTAAGGACATGGGCGTAATTTCCTGTGGGGTACATGAACAATAATTTTGCAATGCAAAAAAATTCCTTTTGCGTAAATTATTATTTCGGTATTTTTCGGGATCCTAGTAAAATGTCGATCCCGAAATCCCGGGATTTCGGGATCGACATTTTACCGGGATCCCGGGATTCGGGATCCCGGGATTGAAAACCCTAACCACCACACAATATTAAAGTTAAAGCTATCTTTTCGCACATTCGAAAACTGAGTTCCTTGTTCGCAGCGCGCTCGATTTTGGTAGCGGATCGTTGGAGGCTCGCGGCGTGCTCTGTGCACGCAATATTTCACAAGCATTACATTACACGTTACATTACAGGCTCGGTTCGCTAAGTGTATAGCCACCTTTAGCATTTTTAATTCGCTTAAGCAACTTAGGAACAAGAAATTATGTAGAACGTGAGATGCAAATGAAAGGATCCTTAAAATTATGTGTCAATAACCAACCTTTTCATACCCCCCAAGTTTGAGGCTGTTCAAGAGAGTTTTTCCTAAAAAAACTTGTGTGTGTCAGCTCCGACGCACGACTGGAGTTTACTCCTTACGTAGGAACGATTATTTTAACTTCAACCACTTGATAATAGGGTACACGCGAATGTCAGTTTCATACTCAAATGTGTATTTATCAGGTGGTTTATGTTCGAAAATGTCCAACTACATCAAAATATAAATTGTTTATAAATTCAGTATTTAAGTGACAATCCGCTAAACGTCGATCCCACTGGCAATGAAATATAAATACTTTTCCTAGTGTTCGAATATGCGATGATTCACATTTCGGCACTAAGCAATATTTGGAGTATTTAATATTAGGCTTTTCCATATTAAATCAAAAGATTCAACAAATTTAGGAACGAACAAACACTGCAAATGCTGACTTTACAACGCCAACTCGGGACCTAAGTGCCTCCGTCATACGTCAGATTTTCATTCCAAACAAAACAAAAGCACGTGCCATTTGACGTTTATCGATATTATTTACAACGTCTTAAACTAGTTTTTGCAATATAATTATAGACGTTTTGCAGTGAAAACAGTTTATTTTCAATTTGTGTGTTGGGCTTACGCGTAAAAACTTGAAAACAACTATATGTAATTATAATTATATTTCAGAGGTTAGGTTAAAACGTCAGAAAGCACGTGGCTTTGTTTTGTTTGGAATGAAAATCTGACGTTTGTGACGCGCCACTTATCTCCCGAACTGTCATATCTATACTCTATGCCGCTCTATTTTCACTATTTCCATGCTCTATGCAGTCAGACTTCAGACATAAACAGCCGTATCCATAGATACGTACATAATTTCAATGTTACAGGTAACGTAACGCGTTGCTTTTAGTTAACGCGAAATGTAACGCTTGATTTTACTCCTCATAAAATTTCGGTACCGCGGGCTATAACTGAAAATCGATTCATATAGAGTAAACTCCAAAAATCCAAATGGCAAGAGGGAAGATTCGTGTATGTACAAAGTTGTAACTTTCTTACTTAATGGCGCATTAAACTTGTACTTTTTTATAATATTGTAGAAAAAAACGTTTTTTTTGGCGTCAGTTTTCTCACAAATGCTGCTTTTTTGGGAAAATTATGCATGAATGCTCCTTAGATATTACACTACAAACAACTTATACCCATAAATAATATTTATCATTCAAGATATAATTTGTTTACGCATAGGCATGATATAACTATGCCTACATAGTTTGTTCTTAAACTCCATTTGTTTGTAATTGTGCAAGATTACAGAATTATATTTAAATTGTTTTTGATAACTGAATGAAACATGACGAACGTGTTCATTATAATGAAAACGGTAACGCGACGCCTGTTTTGGAAAATTATACAATTCGAAAAACGGTGGTACTTTAAACATGTTTAAGTAGAAAATGGTGTAAAGTAATACAATTCTGGTGAAAACGAAGAGTAAATGGTTTCTTCAAAGTTCAAACGGGAACCACTGTTCTTGTTCTTACTCATAAACCAAGTCCGGGCCTGGCGCCAAGACGGCGCCAAGTGCTCCCCACTTCTGGTCTAGAACGGTCAACTCTGGCGGCTGTCTTTACAACCATTCCAACGTCCAACTTACAGTTCGCGCTCACCGCTCAGTCGCGATCGCTAGTTCGATGAGTAAGTTTAGTTAGTTGTAATGAGTTAACCGGTACGACATTTTGCCGCTTTCAAAGTTGTATTTCTTCAGCAACTTAAACAATTCCAAGCTAAAGATTTAATTTAGCATTTTTGCCGTTAGTTACTTTCAACTTTTCGCTTTAAGTGATGTGTTTTGTGTGTAAATATTGTGCTACTCAAATGCAGTTTGTATATTAATTAGACGCGTGTGTGAGTGTGCTGGAAGGAAATAATTTACGGTATTCGAAAAAGGTACAGTAGTGGCCCCCAAATGCTGGTCAAGCGCGGAAGACAAATCTTGTTTCATGTTTATGTTTCGAAGCAAACGAAACACTTGGATTAAGAGACTGGTGAAGGCGAGCGAGAGACCGAGCGATGAAGCGCGGCGTTCGGTGGAGGACCTACTCGAGAAACTACAGGAAAACCAGCTGGAGATGTTGTGGACTGCTGTCGAGGGGCACGGCCAGGAGCTGTCCTCCAACTGTGTACTTCTGCCGCGCGAGTACGAACCACACGTGCTATGTTGCCAGTTTTGGCGGTGGCCGAACTTACGCCAAAGTAGCGAGCTCAAAAGAGTGCCTATGTGCAGGTCTGCATGTGATCCAGTGTATGTTTGCTGTAACCCCTATCACTGGAGTCTTCTGTGCCAACCGGGTAAGTTTTTTGTGTTGTCGCGGCGACCGCGCAGCGGCCCTTGACCTTGTTTGGGTATTCGCTTTTAGTATTCTCTTCCGCATTTGAACAGGTGCACTCTACTGATGCTCGTTCTCGCTCAGCTGTTGCACGTATTGCTAGTGTTTATAATGCGTATCTTTCGCTGACCAAACAGTAACATCCGACAGTTCATTCTTTTGCTCCCAATCTATTTAATCACAGATCAATTTCCCCCCCGGCCGCAATTCATAGTGTCCCCCATATACTAAAAACTACGAAATAAATGTACTGAGTGTAAAATATTGCCACAGGTAAAAGGTGGGAAGTGTATTTTGTAGTTTTCTTTCAATAAAATTACGCTGCATTCTAGGTTTCGAGTACCTAGGTAGGTATTATTAGTTGATTTTCGTAGACTTGATGACTTAATGTTGAAAGTACATTGCTTTTATCCAATTATGTGTAAAAGAAAGTGACAGAACTATGTCGGGTACCGCGGTTGTCTTTAAAATTTATATTAAAAAACAAATAAAAAAATATTGTAAAATTAACAGATTGACAGTAACCGAATATTGAATTTCCAAATTTCAATTTTCACCTTGTTTTGCAGAAAATCTAAAACAAAAATTAAAAGTCTGACGATCGATTTATTAATGTTTAAACTTTATGTTCCGAAAATTTCAAGGTCGTCGGATAGTAGTGACTTCTGTCTTATGTTCTCAAGTTTTAACACATTAATAATAAATAATAATAATAATATGTATTTATTGTCATACAACAAATGAAAAAAAATATAACAAGGTAACACAAATGGAATATGACAAAAGCTGAAATTCAGCCTTTTGCGAACTGCAAGTGCTGTTCTTCCATTTCAGCTAAAAATAAACCTTAACATATCCATGAAAACACAAGAGAGGGTTACAACTAGAACATAAACTATAGCTGATCTCTCAAAGAAGGAGCAAAAATAATTGCAAATTGAACAATTATGAAAATAACTGCAACTAAAATAAACAAAATGAAGACACAGACAGGTCACTGGCTTTTCCGAGGGCTTTTCAAAAGGCGACTTTTCAAAAGGCGATTCTTAAAAGACAACTTAAAAGAACTGCACGGCATAGAAAAGTCGTGTATAGAACAGTCATTTAAACATCTCGCTACATTATAGGAAAATAGTTATTTTAAATAGTTCTTTATTATGTTTGGGAATATAATAATAGTCTTCCTACGAATGTTCAAGTTATGCACATCAGTCCTATACACTACCTCATTATAGTCAGGTATGGGGGTGTATTAAATTTCATAATTTTATACAGGGTGATTTTTTATGTGGTGCTAACATGGCTATCTTTTTAATCTTAATAGATACAGGTTCCATTAAATGGGAGAAAAGTTGCGTTTATTCAAGCATAAAGAAGTGCCGTTTGCAGAAGTTGATTATCTCTTTTCGTTTTTGAGATAATCGAAAAAAATTAAAATTTTGACTTTTACATTAATTTGTGTTCATATTTTCCTTATTTGGCATTCAATGTTCAACCTGCAAAAACTTTCTTGGGACGAATTTTCATCCTCGTTCTATTTGTGGCAGCAGAAAGTACCTACCACGTTTCGTTTCGTTTCTTCAGAATCATCATCAGGTTCATTTTTTCTTATGGCGCCATCTTAGATTTTTTCACCATGAAATAGCCCATTTTTTTCCGAATAAAATGATATAACATATTTGTATGTTTAAATAGCATTTAGGCCCAGAATTTTAATAAAACATGATAAAAATGGTTTTTCCATCTAATCACAATTGCCGTGAAAACAAAAGTTTATCTACTTTGTCAACTCAAACGTCAAGAAACTTTTTTAATACGATTGTGTTTTATTGGGTTACAATGGATTATTCTAATGACGAAAAGATTGACATGTTATTTTTTTATGCTACTGCCAGAAGAAATGCTGAAGACGCGGCTGCAATGCATCGCGAATCGTATCTGTAACGAAGACAACCCCATCAGCGTTACTATGCTGCTCAATTTCACGCAGGGATACATCTTTACCTTCAAAATTTTTAAAATTTATTAATTTGGTAAATGCTAACACATTTTGCTCATTATTTCCGCCTATTTGCGTAACTAGATTTTCCTTATTTCTTTTAGGTTTCATAAACTGTCCATTGTCGCAGCATAAGTTGCGTTCCAATTTGCGATACATTACAGCCGCGTTTTCAGCATTTCTTCTGGCAGTATCATGAACAAACAACATGTCAACTTTTTCGTCATTAGAGTAATCCATTGTAACCCAATAAAACACAATCGTATTAAAAAGTTTCTTGACGTTTGAGTTGACAAAGTAGATAAACTTTTGTTTTCACGGCAGTTGTGATTAGATGGAAAAACCATTTTTATCATGTTTTATTAAAATTCTGGGCCTAAATGCAATTTAATCATATAAATATGTTGTATCATTTTATTCAGAAACAAATGGGCTATTTCATGGTGAAAAAATCTAAGATGGCGCCATAAGAAAAAATGAACCTGATGATGATTCTGAAGAAACGAAACGTGGTAGGTACTTTCTGCTGCCACAAATAGAAAAAGGATGAAAATTCGTCCCAAGAAAGTTTTTGCAGATTGAAGATTGAATGCCAAATAAGGAAAATATGAACACAAATGTAAAAGTCAAAATTTTATTTTTTTTCGATTATCTCAAAAACAAAAGAAATAATCAACTTCTGCAAACGGCACTTCTTTATGCTTGAATAGACGCAACTTTTCTCCCATTTAACCGAACCTGTATCTATTAAGATTAAAAAGATAGTCATGTTAGCAGTTAGCACCACATAAAAAAATCACCCCGTAGAAAAAACAAGTCATGTGCAACCTTCTACGGTTATGCATGTTCAGCCAGTGAATATTTGCCAGGGTATGAGATATTCTGTCTCGTCTGCGTATCCCAAAGATGAGCCTCAAACAAGAATTTTGTGCTTTCTGAATGCGACTGGAGTCAACACTGTCCAAACAAGGTCCATAAATTAAATCGCAATAGTTAAAATGTGAAAGCACAAGCGAGTCAAATAGTATGATTTTAATATTCTTACTTAAAAATTGTCTTTGACTATATACCTATCATTTTTAAAGTAGCATAAGATTTTCGCAAAGTGTGTTGTGTGTGTGACGTAGCTCTTGAAGCGAAGTTTATTGTCAATTATAAGCCCCAAGCTTTTGCAACTTTCACTGAAAGGTATAACATTATTGTCTATTTTTATTTTCATAATACTTTCCACCCCTGATCTAGCGAATAATAATAAGGCACAAGGCAGACCGTATTTTTTAATATTTGTTTGTGCCAATTCCTTTTATATATTTGTTGATTTCGTGAAATATTGGCATGTACCTAATAAAAACTATTGTAAAAGATATATCGACGTTTCGACTCCGCTATAAAATTATAAAATTATAAACTACTTTATTCAATAAAATCTTGACAAATACTTCTAACGGAGTCGAAACATCGATAGGTATATCCGAGGGTATATCTTTTACAATAGTTTTTATTACATGCCAATATTTCACGAAATCAATAATAGTATATTATACACGAGTTTGTAATTAATGCTATTATTACCGAGGATGAAGTTTACAACACGAGCGAGTGAAACGAGCGAGTTTTGTAATCATCCGAGGTAATAATAGCATCATTATAACGAGTTGTATACTATACTTTGTCCACGACTATCAAAACAGATTCCCAGAAAGAATTTACCTTCATTTCCCTTCTCCAGTGTAAGCAAGATTCATACATACGCTCTCAGTTATAATTTTCTTGGTTTTTTGGGCAATGAATCTAATGAGGCAAGTTCTGCAGCTTCTTTTATTGCTGGTGCTGTTAAAGAAACCTCGTTTTCACTCTCACTACTCATTATATCTTCTTTTTTAGAATATGCATTTCAAATTAAAAGCAAACCATGCTGATTTGACGTTTCAATTTGAACTGACACATCGCGATCGCGGCCTACTAAATAAATGTAAAAAAGGGTCAAAGCGATGTTCCTATTGGTGTAGTGAATAATATTCATTAATCACTGCAGTGATTAATGTATCTAATTATGATTGAAGAAACACAATTATAAAGAGTATATTATAAGATAGTCGTGGACAAAGAATGTTTTACCTAGTGTAAATAAGATAATAGACGCATTTCGACGTGTCATCGGTTGTAGATTTAGTGCAATCTTCGTTTAAGAACTACCTATTTTGAAAAAGATATAAAAACAGGAATTAATATTATTTTCACCTATACAACATTCATAAGATTTTGTGGAAAGTGGTAGACGAGGTGGTAGGCATATTTTGCTGTGTCGCATTTAACTTGATAGCTTTTAATGAGTTTGCATTTTTAAGGGTAGCAATGCTATTTATTTTCAAGTGCAATGGGGATCTCAGACTTTTCTTCCTACCTATAGTATTGTTGCTTTCGATAGCTAGAAGGTATTTATGCACGTGCTACATTGATGTAGAATAGCGCCGATGCTTTTTCTTTTCAATGCACTTACCTGAAAATCCATGTAAAAATCATGGCACAGCTGCCACAGCAATCTATTATAAAACCGCCCGAAAAAAATAGAAGCCCCCCCCCCCCCAAACGTATTTAGGATCATTTCTCGAAATCGGACTTTTATTATAAGTATTGACTTCAGAAAAGCACAACATTTCCCTTAAAAATCCGGAAATATTCTTTTATTCACAGTCGGTTAGTACTTAATAAGTCAATTGCCAACTTTTAAAAAGTTTGCAAGTAGGTTACCCTAACTTCTACTTCCCGACCGGGTTGGAAAGGTATTATGTAATAAACTTGGAATAAAATTTCCTACCGTTTCTTCTGCGGTCTCGGGGAGTTCTGCTTGAGTGTATCGTGTACTCCAACTGACTACTAGATATATTTTACCACCAGAAATACTCGAGGAAATACTCTTTCATATTCAGTTATTTTAATGTCAAAAAGCGATGCTTGTCAGTTTAATAATTAATACAAACTAGCGGCCCGGCAGACGTTGTCCTGCCTAAAATTACTTTTCGTATTGAACTTTTGATTCATTAACCGAATCGTTTATTCAATGTGAAACATTTTTCTGATTACGTTTATGTTCAACCAAATATGTCGTTCCTATCGTCAGTTATGATCGCGAGCGCATACAAAAAATTATGATTTTAACAGTTTGTCCGAATTTCCAGATTTACGCCTATCCATATCATACAAAAATCCAATAGAAAAAAGCACTTTCAGTTTTTCCGAATTTTAAAATTTTCCGGGCAACTTTTCCAATTTTTCGTTGCTTAAAAACCTTATTTTTGAAAAGAATTAGCCAAATCGGTTCAACAGTTAAGCACTTTCAGTTTTTCCCGAATTTTCACATTTTCCGGTGGATTCTCCAAAAATTTTCTTTCATACAAACCTTATCCTGACAATTACGATTAAAAAAAAGAAAGAATCAGCCAAATCGGTCCAGCCGTTAAGCACTTTTAGTTTTTCCCGAATTTTCAAATTTTCTGATGGATTTTCCAAAATTATGATTTTTACAGTTTGTCCGAATTTCCCGATTTACGCCTATACATATACAAAAATCCAATAGGAAAAAGCATTTTCAGTTGTTTCCGAATTTTCCAATTTTCCGGGCAACTTTTCCAATTTTTCGTTCCCTAAAAACCTTATTTTTGAAAAGAATTAACCAAATCGGTTCAACCGTTAAGCACTTTCAGTTTTTCCCCAATTTTCACATTTTCCGGTGGATTCTCCAAAAATTTTCTTTCATACAAACCTTATCCTGACAATTACGATCACAACAAAAAAAAATCAGCCAAGTCGGTCCAGCCGTTAAGCACTTTTAGTTTTTCCCGAATTTTCAAATTTTCCGATGGATTTTCCAAAATTATGATTTTTACAGTTTGTCCGAATTTCCCGATTTACGCCTATATCTACATATACAAAAGTCCAATAGAAAAAAGCATTTTCAGTTGTTTCCGAATTTTCCAATTTTCCGGGCAACTTTTCCAATTTTTCGTTCCCTAAAAACCTTATTTTTGAAAAGAATTAGCCAAATCGGTCCAACCGTTAAGCACTTTCAGTTTTTCCCGAATTTTCGCATTTTCCGGTGGATTCTCCAAAAATTTTCTTTCATACAAACCTTGTCCTGACAATTACGATCACAACAAAAAAAATCAGCCAAATCGGTTCAGCCGTTAAGCACTTTTAGTTTTTCCCGAATTTTCAAATTTTCCGTTCGATTTTCCAGTTTCTTCGAATTTCGCGACTTACGCATATCCATATCATACAAAAATCCCATAGAAAAAAGCACTTTCAGTTTTTCCCGAATTTTCCAATTTTCCGGGCAACTTTTCCAATTTCTCGTTCCCTAATGCCACGTTCGGCCTCTGCTTTGTCGACGTTCCAAATTATTTTGTGCGTAAGCTCCAACTGAGCGCGTCGAACTCGACTGTATCCGTTGTTCCGGAGTTATAATGGATCGCGCTTGAGGCTTGAGAAATTCTTATTCGACTTTGCTCCAAACGCTGTCTACGCTCTTCGCGTACGCCGACCGATATTTCGACGCCTCACTGGTGGCATTTTTTCCAAAGAACCACCAAATACATGATCACCACCGATAACACACTGACAATTCAATTTTTAGAACTGTCAAACTGAACGTCACATTTTTGTTTGTCAAACAGATTTTCATACAAACTTTTACCTTCCAAATTTTCAACTTTCCCGGTGGATTTTCCAAAATTTTCTTTCATACAAACCTTGTCCTGAAAATTACGAACACAACAAAAAAGAAATCAGCCAAATCGGTCGAGCCGTTCTCAAGTGATGAGCTTACATACATGCGGCAATTGATTTTTATTTATATAGATATTTGTCAATTTCACAGCCTACCAAGAATTATCGAAAATGCAGTATTTGAAAAATAATAGTATATTATTATATGAGCGATTATGGCAACCATTATTCACGAAGATGATGTTTGAGCCCACGAGCCGAAGGCGAGTGGCTCAAATCATCTGAGTGAATAATGGTCATAATCGCGAATATAATACTATACTTTTTCTACACCTATTAAACAAATAAATTACTCAAATTTGATAACTTTAATGGAACACTATCATAATACATTAATTTTTATTTTTCAATAAATGGACTACTTACTAGGAATATATCTCGGAATATATATTGAAATTTGTGCAGTTAGTAATATATAAATTTGGAGTAGTCCCTTCCATTGTTAACTTCTGGCAGTTTTAGTGCTTGAATTGTTAGTTTGTGCGGATTAATGGGTACCTACTCGACCGAAGTGCATACGTTGGAAAACGTAAACAAGTAATATGGCGAGATACACTTGGCTGTCACCCGAGCGATTGTCAGCTCTAGCAAGAGTTGATCGCGGTCGATATAAAATATCATTGGATCAGGGAAACAGTGATTATTGAATCTATATTTGTGATTGGCCGAAGTGCCGTGAATTATGATTTCATAATTCACTACAGTGAATTATGGGTACGATATTTCACGAAGAAAATCCGAATAATTGTCATATAATTAAATAGGTGTAGAAAAAATGAATTATTTATTCCTTTATTGTTCATGAAAACTAATGATTTTGAATAAACTAGTAAACATAGGTACGTTCCTGGAAAATTTCATTACAGCCTGGCTTCGCGCCTTGGTCACCTATCTAGCCCTCGAGTGTAATGAAACATTGTCCACCTCGGTGGGTAATAATACTATTGCTTACGTTTTTCCGTACTCATATTTTAAACGATTGTTTTTATGGGTAGGTCGATTACTACCGGTAAAAATCTATAATTTCACGTGTATATGCTTAAGGGTTTCATGATGTCGTTCTCAGTAATAGAAATGGAGTAAACAGCTTTTGTTTTACATTGCATTTTAAACTCGATTTTAAATTACAAAATAAAATGTTTTCGGGTTACTAAGAGTAATACAAGTATACAAGTGATCATAGGCACAACTCGCTCTAACCCTTCTATACTTGCCTACGTGGCACATCAACGGATTAGTCCGAGGAATTATCCCTGTCCACTATTTTTATTTCGGTGTTATTGCAGACACGATTTAAATTATTTTACTGTTTCTTGGATTTGCGGTTGAACAATTGCGAATTGATATTGGTATTTCATTTTTATCACTTCGGTGAAGGAAAAGTGAATGCCATTGTATTTATTCACAGTTTATTCAGTAAGGAAGAAAATTTCGCAAATAGCATTTTTATTCATTCGGGAATGTTATTAGCACATATAAAGTGCGGGCTAAAGGGCAACAATGCATTCGATGAAACACGAGATGAAACACAAAAACACTTTCATTTCCAGGGATGACTGAATAATTGTAGTATAAAATGCTTCACATAGGGTTCTTGTGTAGTACCATATTAAGCTCGTACCATAGTTATAGTAACGTATAGGCAGAGAAAAACCGAAACAGTCAAGTGTACGAAGTGTATCATTAAAAGCACGCCAAAGAGAGAGAGAGATAGAGATACGTAAGCGTGGGTCTTTTCCAAGAAGTCACTCTGGAATTCAAGTGGGCCGGGCCCAGTCGGATGAGCTGACGGCGGCCGTTAACTGTTCCTACCTATGCCGCTATGGAATCTGGACTGTCAACAAGCTTACATCGTTGTCAAGGATGTGTATCCGACGTTTATGTGCAGGATACGTACGGCAAACATTTACGTAACTCCTAAATACCTCATAGGGATGCCGATTGCAACTGAAAATAAATTGTGCTGACTTAATTAAATTATTTTGAAAGGAGGCGTTACAATACACAATTAGTTATTTTATTTGAACCAGTCTCACTATTTACCGTATAAATACATACAATAATTTAGGTTTACATTTTCCCACATTTTCCTATTAATCCATAAATTAATATACATACGTAAATTAGTGCCGGAAATTTGCAAATCCAAAGTACTCCTTCATAGTTCAGTTAAAAAATTTAAGTAAGTAGGTAAATGTAAAGACTTATTGCATAGAATAATTTCGCCATATTTTTTGACATGAATGGATTCTCCACGTCCAGAAAGACCATCCGACTTTGATGAAGATCGTTTGAACGCGTTAATTTATGATGATCCACGTAAATCAGTTGGCCAGTATGATGGGTTGTGGCCAGTCGAGTACGACATTTGCATTCCATGGGCAAAGTTCAAAAATTGAGTGAATGGGTGCCGCATGTTTTGAGCGAAAGCAACAAAAATATGCCTGTTAACATTTGTGCCTCTTTGCTGGCTTGTCATCGTTTGTCTCGTCCATAACATCGACCGCTTTTGTCCCAAATTGTTACTGGTGACGAAAAATGATACCTTTACGTCAACATCATGAACATAAAAGAATGGATTAGTCCTAACAGAAAGGCAACTCTCTGAGCAAGAGCTGTGGTACTCATCGGCATAAGCTGATGTTGCGCATCTGGCAGGACGAAGACAACGTCGTCTGTTATGAATTGCTTCCGAAGAATGCGGAAGAAGTAACCATCACTACTGAAGTTTAGTGCCAACAACTCCGTCGTCTTGAGGATGCAATTCAAGAAAAAAATCGGGAAGACACCATCGAGCGATTTTGCAGAATGGTAACGCCCAAAGACTTTGAAAGGGGACTTAGCTATTTACATTTACGACTGAAGCAGCCGAGATATTCACAGTCTAAGCGTTTGTTTGTGGAAAAGGTAATACAAAGCAGCCAACCAGAATATCGCGGAACATTCGTCTGGGCGCTTGTGTTGTTGGACTATAACAAACAACACTACCCGCGACCCGCTGGCCTACGACCGTGTAGGCTTCACAACAAAATCAGCTGTTGGATAAGAACGCCGGGTCCCATTCTCCAAGTCTTTGGTAACGCTCTACCTCATAAGCGACTATTCAGGAGCTCTGTTGGGAAGTTATTCCACATCCGCCGTAAGTCTCTTGAACTTGTTCCATCGTATTTCGATCTCTTTCGCTCTCTATCGAATAGCCTTCAACGAATCTCCTTTAATGACGACCTCGATGACGACGATGATGCGCTTCAAAATTGGCTTGCCGACTTTTTCCCTTCCAAGCAACCGGATTTTTTCAGGCATGGAATAGAAAAACTGCCAGATTGTTGGGACACAATCGTAAACAATGGAGGTGAATATATCCTTGATTACTTAGTTCATGTATTTTGTTTATTAAATAGACATAAATATTTGAATTAAATAAAAACCTCGATAAAAACCGACGGTTGACCACTTGGCAAATGTGGTGTACAAAGACCGTCAAATGTCTTACAAATGTGTCAGCCAAATGTCCTACAAATGTTTCAAATGTCCGGCAAATGTGCCAAATGTCCGTCAAATGTGTCAAATGTCTGTCAAATGTGTCAAATGTCTGGCAGATGCGTCAATTGTCCGTCAAATGTGTCAAATGTCCTACAAATGTTTCAAATGTCCGGCAAATGTGCCAAATGTCCGTCAAATGCAAACTCTGCTCGCTAAATTTTCTATAAAAATAAAGCGTACGTTTTTTTCTGAGTCTTGGGTGACAAGATTGGTGAAATTTCCCAAAAATGGCACAAAATTAAAGAAAGAATTTCAATTCTTAAGGTTCAATTTTTATTTCTGCCTAAATTAACAGTCGCACACCTGGACACCTGCCATCATCCACATCAATCAAAAGCTTAAAAAACTGGCTATCAAATCTGCAAATAATATACCTATTCCATTAGAAAGTTCCACCCTGTATACGTGAAAATAATTTTATAGCATGAAGAATCGGAAATAAAAGGGGGTCTCCTAAAACCATTGAGATGCTGACAATTACTTAGGTGCTTTAGGTGTTTTGCAGATGTTTTATATATTGAGCAAAATGTCACTCAAATATTTCAAATGCAAGATAAATACTGAAAATGTGTGGCAAATGGGTCAAATGTCCATCAAATGTCTTACAAATGTGTCAAATGTCCGGCAAATGTGTCAAATGTCCGTCAAATGTATCAAATGTCTTGTCAAATGCTTCAAATGTCCGGCAAATGTGTCAAATGTTTCAAATGCCTGGCAAATGTGTCAAATGTCCGGCAAAAGTTTCAAATGTCCGGCAAAATTTTCAAATGTCAAATTGGTGTACACAATTTCTGCAAGTGGTCAACCCCCCGATAAAAACGCTATACAAACTTATGCATCTGAAATCCTATACCCTATACATCAACCCGATTGGTACATGTGTTGAGAGACAAAAATAATGGGTATTTTCTGGTGTATTTTTAAGTTATGTTATCGGTTATGTTTTTGAGCATACAAATACACGTAGCAAGCAAATCAATAAAGTAACGATGATTTTCTAGCTATATCAATAATTCACACAATTTAGACTACCTTTCCTAAATATAGGTTACCTACAATAACCTTCAACTTAAGCTAGAGCATTCACCGCTTTCGTTTTTGTCGTTGTTAATTAATAATAGTCTAAAAATACGTGAGTTCTTATACGCAATTACAACCGTATTCTACACATAATTAACTCGAATTAATACAGACACATTTTGTATTATTACCTACATACGTTAATGTAAATATTCAAAATGGCGAGTTATCAAACTGCATTTTTGTTTTCAATTATATACGGCGAATAAATGCGACGATAAATACTGTAATATCTCTTGAAAGGTCATTTTTATGCCCCCAAAAGACGCAATTCATTGTTTAATTATGTATTTGTAAGTTGGCATTACTTTGATATGGGGGAAGCTGTTGATAAATTCCTTAAAAATAAATGACATTAAAATTGTGTTATACAGATTATGGAGTGGTTACCTATACATTACAATGTGCACACCTTTGGGATTCTCGAGTTGGTCAGATTACAAAAATCCACAGCCTTCGCAAAGATGCAACCGGGAGAGACATTGAAAATGATGAAGGCCTTTCAATTCTCTTTATAGCAGTTTCTTCTTTTTTTAAATCGGACCTCTAACCACCGAGAAAGTGCGCCTTCAAGATAACATTAATGAAGGCGCCTTAACACCTGTAAGTGCTATTTTATACCATTTAACATCATTTTTACGCAAAAAGCTGAGACACTTCGATGTTGGTTTTAAGGGAGAAATCTGAATTCCATGTTTTAATTCATGTAACTTCAACCCCTAAGCTGGAGGGGGCAGCACCCTTAAATTTTTAAATGGATACACACCGTTAGAAAGGTCTTGCAATTCCCTTTATAACAGTTTTTCATTTTTTGAAATCGGACCACTGACCTCTGAGAAAATGCACTTTAAATGGTATAAAATCGCACTTACTGGTGTTAAGGCGAGTGTTAAGGTGCCTTAATTAATGTTATTGTTAAAGTGCATTTTCTCTGAGGCTAGTGGTCCAATTTTAAAAAAACTGTTATAAAGACAATTTAAAGACCTTTTATACGGTGTGCATCTTGACACCACCTTCCATTTAAAAATTTAAGGGTGCTTTCCCCTCCCGCTTCAGGGTCGAAGTTACGTGAATGAAAACATCGAATTCAGATGTCCCCCTTACAACGAAAATCGACGTGTCAGGACCTTTTTTCGTGAGAATAATGCTAAATGATATAAAATCGCACTTACTGTTTTCAGTGGGCCACCCTGTATATGACGCAGTGTGCGTGATTTTACAGCAAGAAATTGGAGTCAATATATTTAATTCACTATTACAATAACTGCTATTCAGTCAGGTTGAATGGCGTATTGCTTGTCCTCTGTTAACCAATCAAAAATCACAGGTTAATTCTAGAACTAGCCAGTCTGCTGAGAACATAATTACAAAATTACCCGTCGCCTAAAAAGAAGACATCTCGCCGTGGCCCAAAATAAATAAAACGTACTCATGGTGCCGAGAAGATCTGCAATTTCGGCAAAGGAAGCGAGCAATTATCGAGAGAACAAGTCTGGTGCGTTTCGGCAATGGCCAAGCACGCACAGACCGCCAACTCGGGCCGCCGGGAGATAACTCCGGCGCCAAGTTCCATTCTACTGGGTGGCAGTCGCGGTCGGCAGTCAACAGTCTGCGCCTGTTACCTGTCTGTCTCGGTCGTTCACGTCATACCATTTTACGTACATGCCTTATGCCGGCTTTCTTTCCTGCCCCGCTACCAGCCGAACGTTGTTCACCTTTCGATTCGGATAAGCGCCTACTTCACAAGAGCTTATTGTGTGGCGATAATAATTGCAGTGAAATCTCTTATAGCGGACACCCCCCCTTTAGCGGACGCCTCCCTCTAAGAGACATTTTTGTATAGTCCCGTTCTTGTTCCATAAGAGAAGCATGTATTTTGTTCTCTACTCAACGGACTCTCCCTTGGACGGACGGGGACAAGACTAAACAGTACTGGGGTGAAACAGAAGTCTCTTTTCAACGGACTGTGTCTACAGTGCTTCAAACGTGTGTTCGTAAAAATGGCAACAAAACGGAATGTTTTGACGTTGCAACAAAAGATTGGCGTTGTCGAGGTATACAATAAAGAGACGTTAAGTATCCGTGCCCTGTCTAAGAGGTAATATGTTTACTTAGATATATTCCCTTTATTATATAAACATGTAATACATTATGTGAATACATACATCAGATGTATTTGAGTTTTTATCCTTTCTGTAGTTTTTCTGATAAGCGGACGCCTCCCATTAACTGACACTTTTTGTCGGTCCCATAAGTGTCCGCTGAAGAGAGATTTCACTGTAGAAGGTACCTGCGGGCAAAACTCCGTGAGCTAGCCTAGAATGAGCAATGCCAGGATGAAATGGTTATGACTGACAAGATATTGCATATCATAGATTAACTAAACGTGTACAAAGTAAAAGTGTTTACATTCGAAAGCTAACCCACACTTAAAATTTTTATTGATTATAATTTAATCCTAAGATTAACTATTCCAAGATAAAGAAAAATTCGAAATCATTACCTATTTTTCTTTAAAATTACTTACTACCATAAGTAGGTCTAAATATTTTTATAATATTGTTCAAAATCAACGGACTTTAGTATTTATTGATAATGAACACTTCATGTAAGCCATTAATTTGGTATTAGGTGTGACAGAACTGTGTCGATGAATTTTTCATGAACCAGAACATCATACGACGCCGACGTCGACACCTAAAGAGAAAGAGCGGAACTTCGAGCCGAGCTTCGAGCAGAACTATCATCAGCAATTCTTAGAATCATTGTTATGCATTACGATACGTAGACGAGATTATAAAATAATTAATCGTGATCGTCTAGTGATTACACTGAAAAAAAATCCGTTGGTAATAAACAAACGTCGTTTGTTCATTGGCTCAATTAATTTTTGCATTAATATTGCGAAAATCGCTCAGTCCCTTTTTGATGAGTTGTTAACCGTGATTATTGATATTATAAATTCTGTTTATTAAAAGTTAATGTGGAAAATCATTGTAAAGTAATGAGTAATAATCGGGCATTAGCATCAGTCAAGGAAAACTACACAGGGGCCTCCCCCACGAAAAATGTGAAACAGGCGCCAACCGGGATACGAACCCAGATCTTTCGCTTTCCGGGCGACTGCTCTAACCAACTGAGCTATCTGCACCCCGATAGCCAAACTCTTTCTAATTCTTCCTTGTTGTTAACGTTATGTATCTATACATTATCTTCATCGTGCGTCTTTAGCACCACCTTTTAAACACTCCATTACACCCCCACGCACTTTTCCCATGTTTTGCAATCGTATGATGCCGTCCTCCATATCAGAGTTTCTAAATTTACTGTTTATGTTCAGTTAGGGATGCCACCTTTAAAAGTCATTTGACCCGGAGATTTACTGATGACCAAAAAAAACTTGAATAGAACTAATCTTTATTCCCTTTAATTAAAATACAATTGCAACTTCCTTAAACGATATTCATTTATTGCTTTGTTTAAACTTAAAGCCATATTTGGTTTTACTTTGGCATGTTTTTAATAAAGCATTTTGTTTGCCTTTCTCTAAGTAAGTACCTGACTTAAAGCAAAACAACAAAACTGTACTAAACTATAATAAAAAAAACAACAAAATAATCATTTCAAAAACATAAGTGATAAACTACATAGGTATAGACGTACAAAAATAAAATTAAAACTTTGGTAATATTGTAAATTCACGATATTTTACCCTCTTTGTCGAGTTCTTCGGATAGCCGTGCCTTTCCCGCCTGATAAAGTATCCTCGGAGCTATAAATTTCACAATTTAACTTAAAATCTACTTACAAAGTGAATGAAGCTTGTCGCCCACTGCGACGGCACGACACGAAACGATGCGGCGCGGCGCGGCACGGTATATCTATTCTCTCCACCCATATACACGATGCGCACAGGCGAGGAAAGATGACAAATCAACAGTGGAGCATCAACCGATGGAGTATACTACGTCAAGTGGTTCCTCGGTGGAAGAATCTTCGTCGTTTGAAGAACAGGAAAAACGAAGAAGAAAAGGCGAATGTGGGTTAATGCCAAGAGACTAGAATAAGCTTGTCCTTCATGTTTCAGCTGTTAACTGCCAGTATTAATATGTGCCAGACCGCCAGCGCGTGCTACATTCGTAAAAACACCAAGCACGCAAGCGCAATCTGCACGGCGTCGTGAAATTATGCGCCCATATACACGGCACTGTACGGCATGATACGATTTTTGCCGGCTGGGATCGTGAGCGAAGAATCCTGGCAATGTCGTTATATTAGTTATAATTTTATGTGTTTAGATATAAAATGGAAAGCGATTATACATACCTATACTATAACACAAACACATACATACATTTATTTTCGAATAAAAACTAAACTCGAATAAACTTACAACTATAGGTATGTATTAGACTTTTTGGGAGGCGTTGTCTACAAAAAGAAACTATGACAATATAACTAACTAATATAGACAAAACCTCGGACAAAACAATTTAAATAGGTAAGTACCAAACCGACCTTTTAAATCAATACGATACACAGGATGGCCCGAAATTAGCATGCAATATTTTACCAGCGTGTTCTGTGGTCAAAAATAAGACAAAATGATCCTATAAGCGTATACCGAAATATGCTTCGCAAGGGACCAAGGGAGCTATTAGGTTTCTAAAAGAGAAAACCTGAGGACATTTTCTTCTAAATATCTTCGAAACAAGTACAGTTAAAATCATGAAATTTAATGGAATGTGTAAGTACCAAATGCTGAATCTTTTACTGTAAACATACTTTTTAAAATTTAACAGGGGCGTGTCAAAGCTGGGGGTGGCGGAGGTAAGATTTACCCCAAATGTTTTTAGAGCATGTCGTTTTCAATTTTTCCGTAAAAATTTGCTACTTCAGAGTTTTTTGCAAAAAAATGTGCTCCTGTCTCGTTTAAGTATGCAAACGAAGTTGTCCACTTCTTGTAAGAATTTTTTAGGCATGCAGCGAAATTTTTGAATCGATTGTGCTCGATAACGGTGCCTCATATCAAAACGGAAAAGGAGCACATTTTTTGCAAAAAAACTCTGAATTTGCAATTTTTATGGAAGAATTGAAAATGACATGCTCTGAAAAAAGTTGGGGTAAATCTTACCTCCGCTACCCCCCGATTTGAGACGCCCCTGTTAAATTTTAAAAATTATGTTTACATCAAAAGATTCAGCATTTGGTACTTACACATTCCATCAAATTTCATAATTTTAACTGGACTTGTTTCGAAGATACTTAGAAGGAAACGTCTTCAGGCCTTCTCTTTTAAAGAGCTGTAGATCCCTTGGGAAGCATATTTCGGTATACGCTTATAGTAATTTCTTGTCTTAATTTTGACCAGAGAACACGCTGGTAAAATATTGCAGGCTAATTTCGGGCCACCCTGTATATGTGCAGATGTGCACACAACAGCCACAAAATACTAAATTGAAATGTGTAATCCTAGGTATATTTCCGGCAGAAAGATGGACGACGGTGATTGTATTTTTTCCAGTATTTTTTTGATTTGTGTGTGCCGCTGAAACAAAAACGCGTCATAAATTTCAAACACGCTGCTTCACTATCCAAAAAGAACACTTGTAAGGGTAAACCCGAGCCTACTTTAAAAATATGCTGCACCGCAACTCATTTTCAAAATAATAATGTACGCGAGTTATGAATTCGTCAAATTTTTGTATCCGGGTACAACTTTTGCAACGCGGGTCATAAGGGGGGTCATAAGCTTGTACACGGGTACATGGGTACTCGGGTACCCGATATATTCCCTAATTCTGCTCCAATTCTGTGTCCTCCGAGGTGTCCGCCTTTGGTACAAATTATGTATTGTCACCGTCGCGATCGGAGTCGTGATTGTCACTATATTTCACAATTTTACCCTCGATTTAACCACTCCATTTATTGTGGGGGTTTCAAGCATTTTTTTGTTTTTACATTCCTCGTATTAGTATTTAGTACCATTATGCTGAAAATTGTATTCATGGTGCACATCATTGGATATCGGACAGACACGGACGTCACGCCTCATGGCAAATATTCTTCGGTGGAAGCCAACATCAGTATCAGGATCGTGCTATACGCGTAGTCTAAATACCAGAGAAATAATTCAATAATGAATGGTTTTACTATGAGCGACTAGATACAGCTAGAAAGTTCTTTTGTTTTATGTTAAGTCAAACAGACAAAAAGCTTTAAGTTGCCCACGCATTTGTGTTATTTACTTTCGTCCTGCATTTCTAAGATATTATGCATTACAATAGTTAAAGTTCTGTTTTGTTTAGCACATACCTAGATTACAAGTAGAAATGTAGGCATATGCCTACACTAATTTTTCCGTTGTTTTCTTAGCAAATACGACAGCGGCTAAAATAAAGAATTTATACCTGTTTTATTACATTACTAAAGCTTTTATGTCTTGTTTTATATACTTTCATGTGCAATAATACGAAGCGTTATGTCCAAAATAGTACAGACAAACAATCAATTTGCAGGCGGCGTATATGAATGAACCGAAAACAAAAATTAAATCTTTTTCGATCAACAGTTATTTTTACACAATCCCGTTCAAACAAAAACTAGAAATCCTTGACAATGTAACTTATACACACAATCGTCTTTTGCATATAAATTACCTAACGTTCTAAAAATACACACATTTCAAATAACAACAAGTCTTGAATTTTAGTTTATGGCGGTTTGTTCAGTGCAGTATTTAGAAAATAAAGTCAGAACAAGGTGCGGCCCACACACACAGATTTGTATACACAATCGGTGTCCAAATGGTGCCCATTTGTTTCACATTTAAGTCTAATAAAATAAATTAATGAATTAACAGAAATTAAACGTTTTACGATCTTTTTAACATGCCTATTAGTTAGGATGCCCAAGAACCTTCATGTCTTTATTTCCGTATAAAATTGTGCGAAGTTAATTATTATTATACAGGATGTCCCAGGATTCGACTACGGAATTTTAAGGACATAATACTTGACTGATTGAAGAAAGGCCCTTTTGAGATATAGCAACCAAATCTCTCTGCTCTACTTAGTAAGGTTACTCTAGTATGTACATGCCTGCAGAAAGTTCTATGAAAATTTGTTACGTGAGAAACTTATTTTTGTAATATACCTACGTCAACTATTACGGGAATAGTATTTCTAATTCTACAAGGTGTTTTTAAATTGAGTACCATAAATTTAGGAGTTTGTAGAGAAAGTTAAAATAACACTAAAACCTTTATATAGTTTTGTACGAAAACGCTTCCTTTCCTAAATACAGGCTGCTATAATGGCGGCTGGTGTATCAGTTATTTAGCTATATCTGTAACTAAAGCAGCCCGAGAAATCTCAATTTTTGAGGGCAAGTGTTACTTAAATCTACAGATAATCCAGCAATATTTTAAGTGTAATACGACAATTCAGTGGCGTAAGAAAAGGGGTCGAGTAATACCTTTTTGTCAATAAAAAGTTTGAGGTTAGGTTTTTTGAAAATATCATTTTATTTTTAGATTCTCTAATAAAAATACTATAAAAAAGATTATCTTCTTAATTATCTCTAAAGTCGTTTGTTTTCGAAATAATTGTGGTTTTATGTAGCAGTGCTCATGTGAACTGGGGTATCTACATACCTATGGTTGATTTTCGAAAAAAAATAGCACGTGATTGCTGCATTTTTTTGTAGATACCTTCGTAATTTATACCTGCAACCACTTCTAGATGATTTTGTTATCAAGTTTTACGTAACTAATGATAATATAGCAGAACAAAGACAATATTTTAATAGCACTGCCACATAAAATCGTGAATATCTCGAAAACGAAAGACTAGAGATATTTAAAAAGAGTATCTTTTTTGTAGTATTTTGATTAGACAATCTAAAAATAAAACGATATTTTCAAAAAACCTAACCTGAAACTTTTTATTAACAAAAAGGTATTACACAACCCCTTTTCCTACGCCACTGAATTATCGTATTACACTTAAAATATTGCTGGATTACCTGTAGTTTTGAGTAGCACTTGCCCACAAAAATTTAGATTCCTCAGGCTGCTTTAGTTACAGATATAGCCCCGGATATAGCTAAATAACCTCGTAAATAACTGATACGCCAGTCGGCATTATAACACCCTGTATTTTGGAAAGGACTCGTTGAATCTGCAGTTCGGTTTCACGAGTGATATCCTCGATTACTAATCATAAAACGAGTTATATTGACGAGAGAATATAATGAATAAGAAACATTTAAAGAATGCAATTTAATTTACATTTGAAATATATGACACAAATCAACTGTCAGATTTGACAAACAAATACTTTTTGTGATAGATTTTTTGTTTTTCATTACCGCTGTGATAGCTATGTAACCAAGTAATTCTTTAAAGTCGTATCAAGTGACTTGTACATTATATTCTCAGTTGTTAATATACTGAAATATTTCTGAAATGTAGGGCAGGGACTGAAACCGTTTCACTTTTTATTCCGGTTATGGTTACGGTTACTAAGATTTATAACAGTTAAGATTACAGTTTCGGTTTAAATGTCACAGCAAATTTCGGTATCGGTTTCAGTTACAGTTTATCCTTTTTCAAACGGTTTCGGTTATAGATTTCGGTTAATATCGGTTTTTGAAAAACTTTAACTGCACTTTTAATTGAGTTAAACAGTAACAAATCCTATTTCACATGTGTAAATTTAGGTAGCTGACTATAATTGTAATAAAAAATTACATAAGTCAGGTACATTTTATTTCAATTTAAAGTTCGAGACGAGACTCAAGTGCTTCAACTTCGATTCGCTTAAACTTTGCGTAGGTTTCTTACAGGTAATGACAAGACTATAAGATTAACAGAGGTCAAATCAAAACTACTTTAATAATTATTGATATAATAAAAAATATGATCATTAACAAATTGTTAATAACAATTATTTATTAATAAAAAACTCTTCTTTTCTTTTGTTTTCTAGCATTTTTCAGGCCGTATTCAGCGGGGCCTTGTACCGCTTTTGTGTACGCTAGGGGCACATCGGATTCTATACTGCATTAGTTGATAGAGTGTTTCCAGATGTTTTGCCACCGTCCAGTACACGCCCTCGTCAAGGACTTGCTCTGTAATTCAATGCCTGTTGGGGTGTTTGCCCGAGGAGTAGTTGTTGGAGCAAGGTCGGGTCGAATTGTTATTTCATGTGTTCTTCGGCATTGTACCAGTAATGCCTAGAGGGGACGATCAGTGAGCGAGAGACAACTTTTCGGAGTTGCCGCTCGCTTACTGATTTGGCTCGCCTTTATAGATTAGATGGTTTTTTTGGTTTGTTCGCACACAGCTGCACCGTACTGATGAGCTCCAATACAGAGAGAAATCATGATATGCGGTTGCTGTGTGCGAACGAACCAAAACTCTTCTTTTCTTTTGTTTACTAGTAATTGTTTATTAACATATTAACATTAGTACATATTGTTATTGTTTATTAAATATATCTGTAAGTTTCATCTGCTTGCTCCTCGGATAGCTATCTTCTTCCTCCCTTCAACAAGGAACAACAAACATGTTGTAAATGTAAATACTATTAAATTATAAACTGCAGGTAGGTAGGTAGGTATGTAAAAAGAAAAACTAAAAAATCAAATTACCGTTCAGGTTCCAGTACTCTGTGGCTGTGCTCAACACTAGGTTGAATAGGTATTTGTTTTAACAATTTGTCCACATGGCGGCGTTCAGCTGAAGTCAGTAGTGTGCTCAATTTGATTCGGTTTGACGAGGTTACGGTTTCAGTTAGTGTTAATGGTTTGGGTTTCGATTCCTTCAAAAACCGATACAAATATCTGTATATTGGTTACAGTTTCGGTTAATCAAAATAAAATAAAACGGTTTCGGTAACGGTTTCGGTAAAAGAAATATTTTAAATTTTGGTTACAGTTTCGGTTAAGGTTATTCGAATATTAAACGGTTACGGTTACCGTGAATATCGGTTTCGATTTCAGTCCCTGATGTAGGGTGTGTTTCGCCCCCTCGTAAAGTTTGTTGAAAGCTACTTAGCCCCATTCAACAATAATCGAGTCAATTGTATGGCATACTGTACATTTGTACAGCCAGGAACAATACCGAAACGCGAATTGCGTTCGATTTGTTGTTTCCTTACACCAGTGGTCGGCAAACTCATTAGTCAACAGAGCCAAATATCAACAGTACAACGATTGAGATTTCTTTTGAGAGCCAAATTTCTTAAACTTAAACTATATACGTAGGTGCAATGTTTATTAAGTTAATTTTATATTTTATATCTTTACAATCAACCCATCTTGACAAAGCCCCCAAACGGGGGCGAAACGTCGATTGTTCACAAAAAATATTTTCAATTTTGCCAGAAAATTCACAAAATTGGAAAAATAATAAACTTTAATTAAGTTTTAAGTCCATATATAGGTACACCGAACAAAACTTGATTTCTTACTTAATAATGATCTTATTTATTGATAAAAATGAAATTGTAAGCAATGTATCCATAAAATTAAATTATGACAATGAGCAATGACTGACAAACACTTAATGTGAACAATGACCTTGCATCTCCTTGGAAAGTTTGGGTAAGTAAGGTTTGTATGTTGTAGCTTTTAATTTTAGGCACGATTCCAGGTTCTCATCAGTAAGACGACTTCTCAATTTACTCCTGATAAGGTTCATGCTTGAAAAAGTTCAGCGGACACGACAAGCACTGACCACTGACCACTGAGACTGCTGACTCAATCAGCAATCACTCAACTCCTGCATGAATCGCGCATGCCTCGCCCGCGCCGCGTATCCCTCGGCCCGCCTACGCCACATCTCCCGACGTCACCCGACCGACCGACATCCCTGCGCGTGCCTGCGCGCGGTCACTTGCGGCAGAGCCGCACTCAAGGGACCAAAGAGCCGCATGCGGCCCGCGAGCCGCGGTTTGCCGACCACTGCCTTACACAAACATGGAAAAAAGCCGGCACTGAGATGAAGGAGATGATGAGATATACTTTGAAATTTCGCTCAAAGAACAGTCAGGCGATGTCGACATAATATCGCCCGGCTCTAAATATTTATTGTAGTTTATGTCTGCGGCATTGTGATTATTATAATACTGAGCGTTTTTTTGCAATAGGTATATGATATTTAATATATATTATTATACTCGATATTATATTATCGCCCTCCATCCGTTGCTACTTGCTATAGCTTAATATTGAATTTATAACTTATACCGAAGTTTGTATTCCCAAGTTATTTTCAGCCGCAGGTGGCACAAGGCACAGTCATGTTGGTTTAGAAGGGTTCCGAATGTGGATTTTTGTTGAGTCTGTTGTTGGAAAATATAATATCCCTTTGAACGAACGTAATTTATACTTTCCACGTATTAGTTTTAAGTAGTAGACAGCGGAGACATATGTGCATTATTTTCTAAGTAAATGTATGCATTATTTGTTCAGATTGTGTTTCCTGGAAGTAACAAACGATGAACATTCAGATAAGTACTTAGTTAATTTTATTTCAGCTATTTTTTGTTTGTAGTTGACAGTTCATCTTTGACCTTTAGTTTTTGTAGGTATACGTTGTGTAGAAACTGTTGGAAGTTTGTAATCAACCAAAATACCACAAGTGTTGAGAATTTTTTGAGACTACTTTGGCGTTTCATTGCAAATTATGCGTCCGAATTTCACGAAACAAGTACCCATTATTAATGCCACGAGACCGTTGTACTTGGTCAGATTATTCAACTGCATATTATAGACAATTTAACGCAAAATAAATAATTTTCCAAAGACGTTCCTTCTATTTATATATGTCGTAGACATAAAACAAATTTAGGCAAATAGTCATTTGCCTAGGCATTTACTAAGTGCCATGGCAAATAGCAAAATGTTGAAAAAATAGCTACATTTTGCTATATGCCTAGGGATTTGCATTTGCCCATTTCTGTATCAGTCATTTGACAAATGCTGAGATTATATTTAGGCAGATGGTTATTTGACTAGGCAATTAGCAACGAGAATTTAAATGAATGCCAATTTGTTATTTAACTATAGGCATTAACCATTTGCTCTACTGTGCGTTGGTCATTTGACAAATACCGATAATGAGTAGACAAAAGGTTTACGTGAAAAACTTCATTAGATTATACTCTTAACAATATATCAAACAGTCAAACAAATAATAAAATACTTGAAATCTTCAAAGTAATGAACAAGGTATGTATGAATGTATGAGGGCACCAAATATCACATTAAACGGGTCGTAGGTAACGCTAACCTGACTTTTGAGGAGCTAAGTACGATACTTTCTCAAATTGAGGCTATTTTGAATTCGGGACCACTAGGTGCTATTTCGAATGACCCATCGGATCTTAGTTGCCTCACTTCAGGCCATTTTTAATATGTAGGTACAAATCCAACTTCTTACCCCGAAAGGGACGTGTCAGTGATACCTGACAATCGTTTGTCACACTGGTAACGATGTTGCAAAATTCAGCAAGATTTCTGGAAAGGATTGGAGTACCTCCATCGTTTGCAAAATAGACCAAAATGGATTCAAGCTCGTCAGAATTTAAAAGTAAACGATATAGTCCTTCTGAAAGAGGACAACGTACCGCCTTTATCATGGCTCCGAGCAAGAATCAGTCAAATAATTGTTGGTCCTGATAATAAGATCAGGGTGGTTAAGCTACAAACAAGTCGAGGAGAATTAATAAGATCCATCTCAAAAATATGTCCGCTACCTTATGATTAGTAATCCTTTGGCTTTGATGAAGTTTTCACTTCAACGGGGGGGGGGGGGAGGATGTTGAGATTTATTTTAAATTTGAATTTATTCGCGCCATATTCTGTGCAACCGGAAGAAGTTATTAAATGTGAAATAATTTAACTAGAGTAGTCTTTAAGAGAATTGGTAAGACGGCGCGCGCAGAAGAATATTGGCGTATTAAAGAAAGATTATTATAAGTTTTAAAGTGTTTTGTTGTAGTAGTGTTGTGTGTATTGGTTTTTTATGAAGTGAAAAATTACACGTATTTAAACAAAGTCTGGCGTTTTCTTAACCCAAACACAACGTACATAAGGGCAAATGGTAAATGCCTAGTTAAATAACAAAATGGTATTCGTTTTATATTCGCGTTACTAATTATCTAGTCAAATAACCATCTGCCTTAATCTAATCTTAGAAATTGTCAAATGACTGATGCAGAAATCGGCAAATGCGAAATCCCTAGGCAGATAGCAAAATTTAGCTATTTTTTCACATTTTGCTATTTGCCATGGCACTTGGCAAATGCCTAGGCAAATGACTATTTGCCTAAATTTGTTTTATGCCTACGACATATAGATACCAAGATACAATACACTTTAATATCGCTGAAAACGTGTGCGACAAGAAAATATTTCAGTTTAAGACAAAAAGTCAAATCTGACATTAACTGGGTAACCTTGACTTCACAAATTTCCGAGTTGTCAGTGTTAGTTGTCAAATTAGATACGAGAAAGTGAAATCTTTTAGGAGAGTGAGCATCGAGTAGGCAAGTTAAAATATTCTTAGGAATGTTTTAAAATATGTACGTTTAGTTTCTTTAGTCAAGTAGCTGGTAAAGTCAAAACTTGAATAGCGTCAATTGTAAATTTACTCGCGCACGCAAAATAAAAATTCAAATGACAAGGTGATATTTAAATTTCATGCAATTTAATTAGCGCGCTACGCCAAAAAAATCATTTTGACTTTTTGTCAAAAGCACAAATTAATCACTACAGATAGACAACGCACATAATATGATTTTGGAACTGCTAACAGCGCTTCTGATGTTTGGAAGTAGAATTAGGGGCGGAAAGCGGGAATTTTGAATATTTCCCTTTTGAAGTTTACTTACTTTTGACGTTCAAAATCGTTTTAAAAAATGTAACAAATGATGTGTGACATATTTTATTGTGTGAAGGAGGCGATGTTTAAACAGAATCAGGTACATCAATAATGGATATATGTACAAGAATTTTAAAACTTATATTATTATATTATTATTAAATGACTTACATAATATTGGTAAAATAGGGTAGTATTTACTATCCACAACAAACTTACTAACAAATTGAAAGACCCTTCCTCGATAAATTAATTCGTCACTGTGAAGAATCCAATGCACACTGCATGTTAAAAATAAGTCCCAAGATAATTTTATGAAACGTACACAAAACGCAAAGGGTAGTATCCAAATTCCAAATCTGTCACCTTATCTGTTATGTCCATGTTAAACAACTTGTCCAAGAAGA
This sequence comes from Xestobium rufovillosum, assembly GCA_963966045.1. Classification (NCBI taxonomy): domain Eukaryota; kingdom Metazoa; phylum Arthropoda; class Insecta; order Coleoptera; family Ptinidae; genus Xestobium; species Xestobium rufovillosum. Next base: position 37,728,851 of record OZ014494.1, on the reverse strand, counting down.
ATGTAAGAAAATAACTTATAACGCCTGATCAAACTACAATTTCAATTCAAAGACGTTTGACATTAAATTTTGTGTTTGTTGTTTGTTATGTTGCCATGCTACGGCACAAATATATACCCCGCATGCTTTTTTATTTTAGAACAGTGTGCTCAATTTTCAGATCGAGTGAGCAGCTAGTGGACGATTTGACAATGATTTGACATTTTTGTGTTTTATGTGCCACCCGGCGGCGACTCGATTAAATGCAAAGAGTATACACTGGCATCTCTAGTTTGTAAGTTGAATTACTTTTCGCTTAAACGTCATTGCATTTGCGTCAAAAGAGAGATGACATTAACACGACAAAATTAGGTAGGAAAAGAGGAAGAGAAAAAGGTACATCTTTTATATTAGAAATAAAGTACCTACATATGCCGAATACATGGGATCTTGGTGTCTATTAGTCTTTGTAATTTTCCGCCTAATTAGACCGACGTTGAATAATTTTTTTATTACTCTAAAAACAGCATTTATATTCTGCTGTTGGTAACAAATAATTAATATCTACCAATCGAGATAATTATTATGCGAGTATACCTAGGGTGTCTCGCTTATCTCGAGACTTATCTACTACGAAATATATTTTTGAGGATAGGTATAGCTACTCGTAGATAACGAAAGAGCAATTAAGATATCTTGTAATCAAATTAAAAACAAAATTAAAATTTTAGCTTATTAATAACTATGTTCAAATTGTTTATACATACATAGGTAGGTACATTTCGCACCTCATTATTGAATTTTCTTACTGCGTTTATGAAGTTGGCTGGTGTTAATTTAAGAAGTGGAACAGTATTAACATTTCTTTTCTGCTTTACATTGTTTTCGAGATTTCACACCTGAATTCTGTCTTATTGAAATTGCTTTTCTTTTTTAGTTTTCATTATGTTTCGGACATTGTATTTACCTCGGTATTTACGATATGGTGTAGCTACATCAAATCGAATACAGATAGGGCTCTTCATTACATGCATTTTGAGCCAAACTTCCGGGAAAAAGTTCGTATGAATAAATGCCCAAAAGTGATTATTACTCGAATTATTAATAAAGCTACAGGGTGGAAAAGTTTCCTTAAAAAATCATTCTTGTTTCAGTGCCTCAAAAACTGAAAGCCACTGAATTGGAATTTTATGGGTGGTTTCCATTTATAGGAATTTTGTATTGCCTTCAATGGCGTCGCCATATGGTAGGTAGTCTACTTATTTTTACCTAAGCTATGTTACGCAGCTGATCTATGGAATTACGTTTGTAATACCATGTCGTTTGCGAAGTACGTACCTACACCTACTCTTATTTTCTGTGTATCGGCCTCGGTTGGATCAGGAACTTTGGCGTAAATTCACTACGAATTGTTTATAAGATTACCCCACACGCCAAGACAGTGAAACAATAATTAAACTCGACACGTGTGTCGGTGATGACGTCTGCATCCTCAAATGTAAAAGATTTAGCGTGTAGGGTACCTAATCTTCTTGCTAATCTTACAAAGAATTTATAATCAATATTAATGAAAATGTAATCGACCACTTCTAAGCGCAATTAAAAGAACAAAGCACTAGATTTGAATAAACTATATTAATGAAACCAAATACAAAGAAAACGTCATCACTTTAACATAGACCAGGTAAGAATGTCCGTTCTAGCTTAGAGCTTAGACCCGGTTCATAGGCAAGATACTGGGGTAGGTAACACCTGGTGTTTCTAGGTGCTCTAATCCAGACTACGACATCACCGGTTCATTAGACATTTCTATGATGTTAACACACTGTACCAAGATTGCCTAAAAGAAGGTTACTGAAGCACGAAAATTTTACATACACAAATATTTATTGGACACTTATTTCAAATTATGAGTTAGTAGTAGGTACCTCGGTAGATACATCACTTTTTTGTTATAATACGTATCAGATACTCGTGTGATGAAGATAACTCTGCCATATGTTTAATTTAACCTGTTGTTTTTGAGAAAACTCATTCGTAGATAAATATAACTGTGGCCATGATGTATTTCGAAAATGCTTCCATCTAGTAGAAGTTCCTGAACACAGCCAAACCCAGAACAAGTTTAACATCGTTCCTAAGCAAATTTAAGCAATTGATAAATACTACGCACACTTAGTTGTAAAAGTAAAACGAAGGGACATACCAACTCGCCGCCTAAAAATTTATGTAAAACATAAATCAGCTGGTAAACAATATCCGATGCTGAATGGCCACAGCCGGATTTTCCCTGTCGCATAATAATTTAAAAATACTGACAGGCCCGTGCGTGAAATATCAACACCCACACCGAAAACACTTTAAGTGTAAAATTGGTTACTCGTATATTATAAGTAACACCGTATTTTTAAAGCAAACGCTTTGTGAAAATAAATAACGAATAAAACGGCGCCTGCAGCCATAAATGTTTACTTATACCGGCGCCTGCATAAGTTGCGGCATTATTTATTGTATAAATATTCGCCTAATTGCAGTTTCTTATTACCTTTATCGGGTTATTAATATTAATAGAAACGTTATTTATAACGATAGGTGCAAAGCAAAACAACATTCGCATGCCTATTGAGAGACCCTCAACTATTCATTTCCAATTCAATCAATAATGCAACTGACTTTAGCATAATGACCCTAATTGGGCCTCAGAAGCCAGTACCACCAAATTGCACAGATTATTTTATCATCCACCTTAAAAAATTATTAATACGTTGGTTGTTCTGAGGTGATGCAATTATTGTTCCAATAAAGAAAACTTTCGTTGCAGGTATATGTGATATTCCTGCCGGAGTGACTGTTTCTGATCGTAATTTTTTTTAGAGCTAGTCGAAGAAACGGATTAATTTGGAGGGGTCCGTCCAGTTTGCCCTCGATGCCACCCAAGATGATTAAATTTACTCTAGGAGTATTATTTATACACTCACTAACACTGTTGGATGCAGCTCTACAAATTTCGTGTAAAATATATTTGTCTTAGATTTACGCTCTTTACAAACGCCCCAAGTGGTTAAAATTGAGCAAAAATCGTCTCCCTAGTGTTAAAAATTAAGCATGTTAGTTTTACCATGCTAAATAGGTATAACTTTTACCACACAATCCTTTTTTACTGTGTACCAGCACCGAGACCAACACATTTTTTAGAAAAAACTTGTGTGTGTCAGCTCCGACGCACGACTTGAGTTCCGAACGATTATTTTAACTTCAATCACTTGATAAATAATTTTCTAGTAAGTCTATTTCCAGTTTAATTAAAAATTATAAAACGTTTAATTATGCATCTTTACTGATAGAAATCAATCGCCGTTTATTCAAAATAACGATAAAAGTAAAAAAGGAAAACTAACCGCTATTGGATTTGAACCTCCGTATGCTCCGGATTCAATATCGTGCGATTGAACTCGCTAATCCATTGCGACATGGCTGTCCTCTTCTTTACACTACTTGTATTTAAACGAAGTTGATTTCGACGCGATATATTTTTGGAAATATTTTTGATAAGTATTTTTTGTTAAACTTTGAAAAATATTGCACAAAAACGTTCTCTGGTGCATATTGTATGTGTCCTGATACTCGGAATATCCTTAAAATACTTTAGGGACATAGAAATCGCAATTTTCAAATTTCCCATGTTAAACAGGATGCTTCAGGATTCCCGAAACACACGGTAAACAATTAATCAAACATACATACACTAAATAAAAGACATAGCTGTTCGTATGTTCAATTATTTATATAATTTGTTAACATGAATTATACGCTTACCAATTAACCGCATCCATGTGTTTTTCGGATTCTTCTTCATTATCACTGGAATAGGTTTTTTCCATATCTGTCAGTAGTTTTTTAACTTCAATCACTTGATAATTTTGTTTATTGTACAGAAATATACGTATCCATAGATACACACATAATTTCAATGTGAAAGGTGTGTTGCGCAGAGGAACGTAACACCTCACTTTTAGTTAACGCTGTTAACACGAAATGTAACACTTGATTTTACTGCTCATAAAATTTCCGTACCGCGGGCTATAACTGAAAATCGATTCTTAAGGAGTAAATTCCAAAAATTACTCCTGGCATGTCCACGAGAAAGAACCCGAAAGAGCCTCCAGTACATGTACGTTGCACTTGTGAACAGTGACCAACATGAGATAATCTTACCGTAAAATGCGACGAGCTGTAGCATTCTTCCACACATTCAAGAAATTATCTGTTTTTAATAAGAATATAAGTTACCTACCTTTTAAACGATTTCTCTAAGAATTGAAAAATCTAGTAGGGCTTTATTTATTATATAATTGTTGCTTGTTCGGAAAACCGTTCATATTTAATAATCTTTACTTAGGTCTTTACTTATGCACGTGCTTATGCTTACGTACTTTTGCGAACATATCGCTTATGGAGCACAGAAAAGGAGCATGTTTTTATATTTTTGTATTTTTTTTGTATTCCATTTGTCAGATTCAATATGCGTGTTAAAATAAAGCTTACTTATTCCATATTTAAAAATCTCTTCCACTTTATTTTCAGTGGCCGTATTTTTTTACGAAAGTGCGAAAGTTCGAAGCTACATGCTGTATATCACGTCTTACACAAGCCTATCATTTTACTTAAAGATTATGATTTTATCTCGTTTCGTACCATACACTTAGTTTAATTATTTTCTTATTTAATTTGTTTTTAGTATGTAACGCTATTATTAGCAACGTATCCACTATCCAATATCCAGTAACCAATATTATATATTTTATTAAAACAGGTTTGAAATACACTTGAGTGGTTATACAAAACATTGTTAGGTAAAAAGCTTAAAGAGATAAAATACCAAAGCCTACGCTTGTCGGCCTACGTATCGTTCGAAGTCATTATTACAGAGATAATAAGGAAGAAGTCAAAGATAGGCCCTCGTTATTATCGTCTATAAACGCTGTGGATTTACAATTAATGCGAAACTCATGTTAGAGGTCGGCGGATTTAAAAGAAGAACTGATAACATGCGGCATTTTTAGTTCACGGACCAGATTGTGGGCGGCATTTCAACTCATCTCACAGTTAAACTGTGCTACTCAGTTTGCAACATTGCTCTGAGTACCTAATCAATTTTAAATTCATTAATAATTTTATTTTAATTATTTCAAGTTCTGCAGTTTCGTTATAACTAAATTTTATATTAAAACAATGCGTGCATTTTGTTTACCGTTAAGAAGCCCACCGCATCAGTGCTTTGATTTTGACAAAAACATTATTTTTCTTCAAACGTCAAAAATACATGGCTTTAGCGACTCTATGAACGACACTAAACTGTCACTTTTATGTGGATAGCAACCAGGAGTCAGAAAAAAGTTTTTTTACTGACAAGTCTGTACAATTTTTTTACTGACGATAATCCAAAGTAATCTATCATACAATAAATAATTAATGTCACTGTCTCAAGAAATGAGAAAAGAGATGAATGGGAGATTTGACAGATGCAACGAACAGAGTGAAACACTGAAGAGCGAGTTGGAGAATACAAACCGAGAATTGAAACAGATGAAAGGAGAAATGAAGAAAAGGGAGGAGTGGAAGAAAGAGAAGCGAGAACTGATAAATAAGGTTCAAAAACTGGAAGAAAAAGCCGAGAAGCAGGAAAAGGAATCGAGAAGAAATAATATTATTATAAAGAACGTGGAAATAGAGGGAAGGGAGGTACCAAGGGAAGTGGGAGATTTTATAAAGGATAAACTGAATGTCCAAACGGAAATTAAAGAAGCGTACCAAATTAGGAGAGGAATTATACTGGTAAAGATGCAGAACTGGCAGCAAAAGATGGCTATAATGGAAAAAAGACGAAATTTGAAAGGAACAAAGATATACATAGATAATGATATGATTGTACAGGAAAGAAAAATCCAAAGTGAACTAAGACAGATGGCAAAACATCAAAATGAAAACGGATATGAAGCAAGGGTAAGTTATCAGAAAATCACTATCAACAACAAAATATATAGATGGGAGGAGTTGAACAAGGATGGGGGATCAAAAAACTGATGAAGGGAAGAACAAGGACGGATGAGATGATGATGAAACATGCGAGTAAATGGGACAAACGACCAAGGAATAAAAGAAATATATTAAGAGTGAGTACTTGGAACGTCAAGACAATGCTGACAGTAGGAAAAACGGAGGAAATAGCAGGAGAACTGATAAAATACAAGATAGATGTGGCAGCATTACAGGAAACAAGATGGAAAGACTATGGCCAAATAGATAAAAAACAGTACCCACTACTGTATTCAGGTGAAAAACAACAAGGCAGAAATGGAGTAGCTTTCATGGTTACAGACAGAATGAGGCGTAACATTATAGAATTTAAGCCGATAAATGGACGGATAGCTTATCTGAGATTAAGAGCAAAACCCTTAAACATATCAATTATAAATGTATACGCACCCACAGAAGCCGCAGATGAAGAAGCAAAAAATGAAATCTATGAACAAATAGAAAAACTTCATAATCAGGCACCTAAGCAAGATACAATAATCATTATTAGGGATGGTGATAGTAAGTACGAAATATGAACACAAAAGAGAACATAAAATTATTTGGATGTCACCAGGCCAAAATTACGGCAACCAAATTGACCACATTTTAATAAATAGGAAACGGGAAGCTACTGTTACAGATGTAAGATCGTTTAGAGGCGCCAATGCTGATTCGGATCACTTCATGGTCACTGCGACATTGAAGCAAAAGGTAATAAAAACCAAGAAGCAAGGAAAGCAACGAAAGTGGAATATAGAAAGACTGAAGCAGGGAGAAAAGAGACAGAAATGCCAAGAATATTTAGAATCAAGATTTGAGAACGAAGAAAGACTACACACAGAAAAGGATGTAAACGAGAGATGGGACGAAATAAAGGCTCACATTGACCAGGCTGCGCTTATGGAAATAGGAACGGCTCAAGAACACTGTCGAAATGCATGGTGGAACGGAGAATGTAGGTTGGTTGTGGAGATAAAGGTAAATGCAAGGAAGAGATGGGTACAAACCAAAAAGCAAGAAGATAAAATAGAATATGATAGAAGGAGAAGAGAAAGCAACAGAGTTGTAAAACAAAACAAGCAAATATGGATACAAGATAGAATGGAGGAAATAGAGAGAGAAAACAGAAACTTCATCTCTAAGAAATTTTATCAAAAAATAAATGAGCAAAGGAGGCCACTGAAGAACAGAATAAAGGGACTAAAAGATAGTAATGGGAAAGTAGTGGAGAGCGAAGAAGAGGCTATACTAGTGTGGGAAGAGTATTTTAAGAAACTGCTGAGAGACGACGAGGAACCGGAGTATGACGAGGAAGCAGAAGGATCTGATGAGAACATAGAAGAACCAACGAAAGAAGAAATAATGGAAATCATCAGAAAGAGTAAAAATGGAAAAACGCCTGGAGAAGATAACATAAATATGGAAATGATAAAATATGGAGGAGAAAAGTTGCAGGAAGAAATACATGATCTGATCAAAAAAGTATGGATTAACGAAAGAATGCCGGATGAATGGGACAATGGTACAATTATAGCAATTCATAAAAAGGGAGATAAAACGTTATGCAAGAATTACAGAGGTATAACACTGCTGAACAATGCGTATAAAATACTGTCAGGAGTAATTCAAAAAAGACTGTACACATACGCTAAGAACTTAATAGGAGAATATCAATGTGGCTTCGTACAGGGAAAGTCAACGGTGGACGCGATACATTCTGTCAAACAAATAGCAGAAAAAGCATATGAATACGACCTCAAAGTTGAAATGCTGTTTATAGACTTCAAGCAAGCTTTCGACTCAATAAAAAGAAATCAGCTGATGACAGTTCTGAAAGAGTTGAGCATACCGTGTAAACTTAGAGGACTAATACGAATGACATTAAAAGAGACAAACGCTACTGTACAGACTGAGCATGGAAAAACAAGAACTTTTCAAATCAATAGGGGTGTTAGACAGGGTGATGCGCTTTCTGCTACTCTTTTCAATCTTGTATTGGAGTACGTCCTAAGAAGAGTAGACAAAAGAGGCACACTGAGAACAAGAGGAGGGCAGATCATTGCGTATGCCGATGATTTGGTTGTGATAACAAAGCAAAGAAAAATAATGGAGGGAATCCTAGAAGAAATAGAAGTGGAAGGAAGAAGAATTGGATTGGAAATAAACATTGACAAGACAAAGATAATGAGAATCGGCAGTCAAAAAACAACAGGAAGAATACGAATCGGTAGATACGAGGTTGAAGAAGTGAATAAGTTCAAGTATCTTGGAGTTACAATTACAAACAATGGAGAAAAACAGGAAGAGATTCGGGAAAAAATCCAGGCAGCAAATAGGGCTTACTATGCAAATAAAAAGATACTGTGTAGCAAATCCATAAACACAAGCACAAAGATTAAAATGTATAGAACTATAATAAGACCCATACTAATATACGCTGCAGAAACCATGTCGTTTACTCAGAGAGAGCAACAAATGTTAAGTGTAATGGAGAGAAAGATAATGAGGACAATATTAGGACCCGTAAAAGTTGGAGAAAATGAAATAAGAAGGAGAATGGATCATGAAATAACGGAAAAATTGGATGGAGTGGATATAGTATCAAACATCAAATCCATACGGTTAAGATGGTTGGGGCATGTCTGGAGATCGGGAGCGGACAGCAAAATACGTGCGATAATGGAATGGCAACCGGGCAACAGAAGACGAAGAGGTAGACCAAAGAATAGATGGTATGAAGAGGTCGAAGAGGATTTACGAAGGTTGGGAGTACGAAGATGGAAGGAAAAGGCAGAAAATAGAGGGGAATGGAAAAAGATCACGGAAGACATGAAAGGATGAGTCACATACACACACTATGTAATAACGGGGACTAATCCACCCCAAAAATATTGGATTGTAAGGGCTTCAACTGAAGCGGCGAAACTCCTTGAGGAGTGTAGTGCCATATATATATATTGATATTTTTTACTCTTTTTGCAAGCAAAATAATCATGTTTATTGGAATTCAGATAAGTGTAGGTATCGACTGTTGTCGAAAAAATAGCATATTTTATGCGGAGCTAAAGTGCTTTTTGTGGCTCATCTGTAGTTGCCGGACCACTCACTTCGTTCGTCCGCCAAACGTCTACAGATTCGCCACAAAAAGTATCACTTTAGCTCCTTATAAAATAAAATACTATTTTGTATAAATTTATGAAATTAGGTAAATGGAAATTGAAAGGAATTGAATGGTATTTCAGAAAATTGAGAGAAATTATGAAGGCATTGAAAGGGAATTGATTGGAATTGTGCGGGTATTAAAAGGAAATTGGGAAGAATTGTGGGTGCATTAAAAGGAAATTAAGAGAGGGTCACTGAGTGAAATTCAACAGAATTGAAGCAAATTTTTAGAGAATTTAAGGGAATTTGTGTCATAAAGGGCATTGTAGTATATAAAACACTAGGCAGGTCCTATAAAATTTAGGCCCCGTTTTTCAAGTTCGAGTTAATTGACAGTTAGGACTAAACCTTCAGTTACAGCCAAGTAGATGTTTTTCAAATCAGAGTTACCGCCTAACTGTTAGTTAACTTTAACCTATACTTTTGGTTTGGGTTAACCCGAGGGTTAACCCAAACCAAAAGTATAACTTGCGCATCATACGCGTCGTAACCTAGAATAAATTACACTGACAACACCATCTCTATTTAATCGGTATATCTGTCTGTTTCGTGCGTTCCCGTTTCGTGCGTTTTTGGGTTTCTACGGGGGTTTCTACCTGTTTTCGTGCCGATTCGAGCGTCAAGAATTTACTGGGTAATTAAATAGTGCCAGTTCGTGCGTTGCACAACGATATCCTTTACTTTGAAAATGTTATACCTGTTGCAATAAAAGCTTATAAAACGTACTGCTTTTATAGTTGCCCGTCGCTGAATACGGCCAGAAAAGTGGTTCCACGGTCCACTATTTCCGGTCTGTGGGCAAGCTTAGCGAGAGAAGCGAGCTGAGCGTTTAAGTCCCCCCCCAAACAAAAACATTAACATTTGAAAACAATAGGAGAGAAATCAACATACACTTCCGCATTGAAATCTAGTTATTAACAGCGTTGTGTTGTAAAGATAAACTCGAATTAGTGGCTTACTGCATTATCAGTAGGTCAGCGCACGAAACGGCACTCAAACCAGGTAGAGGTTTGATGGGACGACGCCTGAAACGGGAATGTACGAAATGGGACTAAATCATTTGATCTAGTTATGGTTACCTCTATTTATCCGTAGATCTAGTAAATAAACATATTATATGAACGACTTCGAAATTACACATGCAGTAATGATGAGGAGATAATAAAAGGACCGAAAAGCGAAAACAATTCGGCATAGACCTTATAAATTAAAGTTCGCACACGATTGCAGTTAACGGATATATAGCTTTCCAGGCTATTCGATTTTTTCTTTTGTAATTGACCTGTACCATCAACGTCTGGATGCTCGACCTTCCCTAACGGGGTGTAGAAGCCTTACAAAGCCATGCTGGGTATTCGGGCTGGCGAGGGGAGTTGAACTCTTCGCTTGAACACGTCGAGTTTTAATTTTAATTTCGGACATTTTAGTACATTTTTTCGAATGTCATGCTATGGTGAGTTATACCTCTTTGAACCCTTTTAATACAAGTTTGGCATGGCATAACAAAATACACATGACTTCTGCGGTTTCCATATTTTATCAAAAAATGTTTTCCGACTTATGTCACTGCCGAGGTCACTGCTGAGATTGACAAGAAATCATGTTGAATATTCACCCGGTATTTGTATACCAAAAAATATAGTTACTCCATGCTTACCAAACAAGTGTTCTGTGTGATTCTTTATCTATAACCATATTTTTTTAATCTCCGATTTTCGAAGTTTGGTATCGAGTCTGGAATTCATTCATTAATTTTATTAAATATCTATACATCTTAGAACAGAATTAATGGATTTGGAATATAAATATGGCAAATGGATAATTAAGCAGGTAATGAAAGTAGTGGCGTAATTTTTGTTTACGTCTCAGCAACAGTTATCTAAAGTTAATCTAAATGATTTTACTCTCCCGTTTCTGTTTGCGATTTTCTGCCTTTGAATAAATAAGTACATAACGTCATGGTTTTATCTTATCAATTTAACAATTTGGTTGCCTTGCCTATGTAGGTATTATCCTAAATAGCTTGTCCTAAAAATAAATCGATCATGTTTGATAGTGAATTACATTAATTTGTTTACTTCCTATTTCATTGTTTACCGTCACTTTAAAAGCACATGTGGAATAAAAATGATACCTACGTTACTTATTCATAATACTCTAGGTGACGCAATAGATAGGGAATCCTGTGAAATTTTTAGTAAGTTTGTTTCCAATAAAGATAACAGTTATGGGATTTGATGGCGCTTTGTGATCTTGGGCTTAACCCTGGCAAATGGAATCTCGTTTATTTCTACCGTTTCCGGCTTGTCTGTATGTTTATACCGGTTTCACATTTTTTTCCAAATATGCGTTCACAGTGAGGACATCGAGAATTTGCAACCACAAGAGTATACTTTCATAGTTGTTTTGATTGCTAAAAATGTTCATATCAGTCGGTAAAAAGTTTATCACTTACTATTTTTAAGTTAATGCATAATTATTTATTTTATCGTTTGTTTATTACATTTTAATCGATGTTTTAGTTTGAATTAGATAGCCTTATGATTTTCGCACTTTTAGCTACCCAAATGTTGGAATGCTGTAATAATTACTAACTAATATTACGCTGCAAATATTTTATGTTTCGCTCAGCCTATGAAATTGTTATCAAGTAAATAACGAAAATAATTAGTATTAAAATGTTAGTAGCTTATGCGTATGGGGGAATCGGGAATAGCAAACATTGTAAAATTTACTTCACGTTAGATCAAAGCCTACTGTATAATAACTGTCTATATAACGTCGGTGTGGAAAGGAAGATAATAAATTGTAAGCGGAGTGAGATCGACCTGTACTAAATGCCATTTTACCCAGTGGGTCTACATAACTATGGCAAAAATATATTATAAATAAACGTGGACAATGCTTGATGAAGACGCAGAAATAATGAACTGTGTAAAAAAAATTATGATAATAAAAAATAAGGGTTAAGTGTAAGAACAGCTAAGCTGAACTTCGCCCTTGTGGGCAACATTATTTATAGATTGTATTTTTTACTTTTTATTGTTGTGCCCACAATAAAGACATTATTATTATTATTAAATAAAAATATTAAGCAAAATAAAGTTAGGTACGTAACTGAGGAAGCTCAGAATTCCTTATGGATATCTCTTTCGTGGACAGTGGCATTGACAGTGGCAACGGATAACGTTTGTTAGTTGTTAAAAAGTACACATTTTTTACACAAAAGCCTGTCAGGTTAAGGTCAAGCGGAGCGAAACGAAGCGAGCGGAGCATTATAAGTGTCAGTCGTTATTAGTAGTGCATAAAATATTGGTTTTCAGGAAAATAAAGAGTATGTATTTCAAAACGCATTATGCAAAAGTATCGAGATAGTATTCCCTTCAAGTTGTGATTTCAAATAAGTTTATATGCTTTGCAGGTGCATTTTTGAGAAGATAGAGGAAGTCGCGGATTCCGAATATTTAGGGAGTCGAATAACTCGAGATGGTAGGAGTACTAAAGATATAAAACAAAGAATGGCGCAGGGTCGAGTTGCGTTTAACAAAAAGAAACAACTGTTATGCTCGGGAACGGTTAATGTAGAAACTCGGAGGAGGCTCTTAAAGTTATATGTATGGAGTACGGCATTATACAGGTGCGAAACAATAGGAGAAGCGGATCGAAAAAGCATTGAAGCGTTTGAAACGTGATGCTACAGACGTAAGATGAAGATACCATGGATAGATAGGGTTAGCAATAGGGAGGTATTAGAAAGAGTTGGGGAAAAGGGAAATGTATGGAGGACAATAAGGAGCTCGATAAGGAGTAGGATTGATAGGATGGTAGGGCACCTTCTGAGACACGAAGGAATAGTCCGCGACATACTAGGAGTCAGAGTTAGGAAGAAAAAGAGGTAGGGGTAGGCCCAGACTACTGTTCTCAAATAGTTAGGGATGTAGGATGTTCTGCTTTGAAGGAAATGCGTAAGTTAGCTCAGGATAGGAAAGGATGGAGGTACGCGTCCAGCCAGTCTTCGGAATGAGAACTTTATGATGACGATAAGGTGCATTTTTGGCTGGTGCCCAAATTACCTACAGAATTAAAGTTGCCCAGTTCACACCCGGCCCTTTTACGTCGTCTTTTACGAACCATTTTAATACAGACATTTACAAAATTTGCCCAGTACTGTCAATGTTTGTCGCTGACAAAAATTTAAGTACTTGCTCAAAAAACGCCAAAAGAGACTACAATCACACGACTGTTATAGTCAATATGTTAAGTCGATTCCGCATTTTAATAATGCATATTACTTAGGCAGGGATGGCCAACTCAGAACACTGCAAGGGCCACTTAAAAAAATAAAAATGACTCCGAACAGACGGAGTGACCACCCTGCAAGAACGTGCTCTAGGCGGGACCACTATCAATTTAGAACAACCGAACCGCAGTGATGCGCTTTCTTTAGACCGAACGAAGTCGCATCACTCCAATTCGGTCGTCATACTATTGGCCCCGCTAGAGCACGTTCTTGCAGGGTGATCACTCCGTCTGTTCGCCGGCCCAAGTATAGCTTGTCTAGTACACAATTGGCTAAAAATAAACTTCTAATGATTTGCATTATTTGTTTAATAATGAAAATAAACATTTAATTGGAAAACAATACATTTCGTATTAAAATAAAAGTGTATTTCCCCGTGTATTTCTGATAACGTTAATTTTTTGTAATTTGTACCTAATACGATATATTGCCTCCTCGGGCATTAATGACTGCCCGGCACCGCCTAGGCATACTTAAAATTAGCCTATCGATTGCATCTTGTGGCAAAATGCCCCACTGCACTCTCAGTGCATTTTCAAATGCAAGACGGCCTTGAGTGTTTGCCATAACTGGAAGAAGTTTTCTCTGCAGCATGTCCTACACATGCTCAATAGGGTTGAGATCGGGAGACTGAGGAGGTCATGGAAAAAAGGCAATGTTCTCTTGTTCAAACCAATTTTATACCTGATGTGCAAGGTAAGGACGAGCATTGTCCTGCGTATAAACCAAATCTGGACCAGCAGAATATGAATATGGTTGCACAACAGGTACAAGAACTTGTTCAATACAACGCCGCTGGTTCATGGCTCCATCCAGACAAACGAGGTCCGTTCTATGGTGCAAATCGATTCCAGCCCATATCATCACAAACTCTCCTCGGTAATTGTAAACTTCCTGGAAGTGCCTGCTCTTCTCCAAGGCTCCGCTTCTTTGCCACACTCTCGTTCTTCTGCTATCAGGCTGAAATCCGAAGCTAGATTCGTCGGTAACCAGAACATTGGACCATTCTGCTTCTCTCCATTGAGCATGCTCTTCAGCCCGTTCAAGACGAGCTTCGCGATTGCCGTGGCGAAGTGCAGGTACTCTAATTGGCCGACGAGAATGAAGACCTGCTTCATGGATACGATTTCTGATGGTTTGGTCAGAAACCACTACGGCATGTACATTTTTGAGATCCGCAGAAAGTTCTCGTGTCGTATTTGATGCATTACGCCTGGCTTGAAGAATAATAAATCGGTCTTGGGCAGGTGTTGTTTCTCTTCTACGATCTCCGTGTCTTTCGGCCACATCGCCGGTCTCCCGGTATCGTCCTCACAATCGACACATTACACTTCACGATACTCCAAATTCGGCCGCTACCTGATTTTGTGAACCACCAAATTCAATCATCCCCACCTAGCCGTTGCATTGAAAACACAAGCAACTAAACTGACCATACATGCTCAGAGATAATGTGAAAGAAAAACATTATAAAAAGCGAAATTTTTTATCGTCCACTTTTCTTTGAATTTCAGTTTTTTTTTGATAAATAAAACGAACAAATCAAGTCCTTTTTTATCATGCTATGGTATGATATCCAACGAACATACATGGCGCATTTTCAATTTGCTACGAATTGTTGGCGAAAATATTCTTGAAATAACAGTTTTGTTCAGTTTTGTTCCTTAGACAATTTTGAGCAGTGTATTTTTCATTGTATTTGCTAGCGCATCTTCATAAAAACTTAGTATTCGCAATAAAAGTATAAAAAAAACATTTTCTTGGAAGCGCGTTTATAAAAACTTGATATTAAATTTATTTTTGAATACGATAATAAATATAATCGTCTGAGCAGTAATGTTACGTAAATTTATGCATTCGTTGAAGTATAAGTTTAAAATGTATTAATGTTGTCTAAATCGCTTGGCTTTTAAGACGTTGTTTTTTTAATAACATTTTACAACTGCGTACCGCCGCCACACGTGGTGCCCACGTGTTGAAGTTCTTTTCTATTTATTGTGTGGGTGACTTGTTGAATAAGTCGAAAGGTGACAACGTACGCCACAAATTTAAATACGAAATATACCTATGTCAACACTTCAGCTTGTTTTTAATCGAATGTTATTTTTTCAGAATCACCCCCTCCCCCGTACAGCAGATGTCCAATAGAGAGGCTAAAACCTGAGGGTGAGTTTTCACAAAATTTGCTGTCTTGCTATTTCGAATATTTAACAACTGAGTTTTTGAATAGTGGAGCTAGGTACCTCATTAACATACTAAAAGGGACTCGACAATAAATAAAAATATAAACAAATAATATTATGTGCACTAAGTGTTTGTAAATATTGCACACAATGAAAAGGGCCTAAAGCGATAATAATTAGTCAGAGTCGTATCCACCAAGTATGACTAATGGGTTTTCTGGTGCTGCTAAGCGAGGTTTACTGTTGCAGGCCTTTGTGGTATTACAAAGACTTAACAACTGGCGACAGGATGTGGCGCCTCACGCAGAAGGGGGGCGTTGTAATCATGAAGACACCTGATGTCTGCGATCGTTGGAACCGTTGATATTCCCAGGAGGGTTAAGCAAACAAAAAATATGTTAAACTACCCGCACTTGCACATGAAATCTGAATCGTTTTATTACAGCCTTAGCACTAGAATAGATCAGGTATAACTCTCCTTGTTATTATGATTCAAACGGGCAAATTGAGAGGGATCGCCTGAATACTGTCTTTTGTTACTTATTTTTTATGAATTCACTGAATGTAGTTCTTTCTGGGGCACAACCAGGTAGCAAAAATTTAGTTGCTTCAAAACCTGTATGTTTAACGTATTTAGGGATACTATACTGCAACAGTTATTGAAAAAGACTGTATACAGACAACCTTGCACTCAACAATATCATTTTTATTTTATTTAACCCTTAACCGCTTAACAAACCTTTTATAGGGATTATGTTTTTGTGGTCTGTCTTAAGACCTTTGGCAATTTTTTAAGATTTTTATTGCCTGCTTCCATAGTTTCTTCTGCCATAAAAGTTACTTGCAGAGTAAACAAGCAGAAGACGTATCTTGCTCGAAGGAGTTTGAAGTTGTGTTCATCTCACTTCTTAACTTATACAATGACTTGAGCATCCGTTAACACTGTACTTGCTTGTAAGTCTCTAATTTCAACCACAGAATTCTTCTAACATACCGCCCAACTGTTCCTCTCCGATAAGTCTCTTCAAAGATGTCACAGAATAAAGGGAACTCTGCGGGTACTACGACGTGAATCTCTTGAATGTTTCTTGCGTTCCGCCTGATTTAGATGACCTGTTAGAGTTGGCTGAGGGCTATTCAGTGTGAAAAATCTGGACACCAAACTTCCTCCTAATAAATACTCCCTAGACTTTCCCTAAAACTACTGAACTTCCCCGAGACTACCCAGACTTCCTTGATACTTCCCAAACTTCTCCGAGACTTCCAAAACTTCCCCGAGAGTTCCCAAACTTCCTCGAGACTTCCCAAACTTCCTCGAGAGTTCTCAAACCCCCTGTCTTATAGAGACTACACCAGACTGCCGCGAATCTCCTAAGGCGTCCTATGATTTTCATAGCCTGGAAATTATATTTCTTCTGCGTAGATCGAGGCGTAGATATGAATTCAGTTCAGCATCAGCTATATCCAGGATTGGCAGTTATGTATCAAGCGATTAAGGCGGGACTCCACCAAAACGACATTTGTCGGCAACATTGTCGTCGACATTGTCGTCGACACATGTTAATAACAAAAGTTTCTATAAATTAAGAAAGTCGCCGACTTTTCATGTCTACGACCACAGTCGCCGATAATGTTGACGGTTTCGCTCCGAGGGCGGTACATCAAAGAAAAACAATGTTATACCAACAAAGTTTACGACTTTGTTTTGAACACGTCTCCACCAGATGCCCGTTTCCCAAACGCTTTAACTGATTGCCCTTTTCAACAAGCAGTTTTCTAATAATTGGTCCAACTTTTTGCAACAGTACTTGGAAATCACACAGTGACATTCGCATAAAATTTTTGAAACTCCTATCACATCGAAATTCATTTTCTAACGGGTCGTAATCGTCAGCTTGAAGGTTTTCAAACAAATCAGTAGTACTATCATTGCACTTTCTTGTATACTAGGGCGTACCCAGTACCGGTGCCGATCTGCCGATGACGTTTGCGAGGCGAAATTACGAAGTTGGCAGCTGCCAATATAGTAAAATTGTCCCCGTTCTATATGTTCTTGTCGACTGAATATAAATTTCGCATGTTTCGCTCTTTTCTGTTAAAACAATAAACAAGCAACATTGTAATTTTGATGGAGTCACGTAGGTACTCACGTTTTCGACAAATGTTAACGGAAACGTCAACAAAGGTCATCGACATTGTTGTCGACAATTTTGGCAAATGTCGCTTTGGTGGAGTTCCGGCTTTAGATTATGTATAATAAATATTACGATATATGCATATCTTGATATAGAGGTAGTCTCAGAATATAGGTGGAACAACACTTAACTATGGATTTCTAAGGGTAAAATAATGTAATTAAACTCTATTTATGTCTATAGAAAGATGCATCCCTACCGAAATAGGAATCGGTGGCCGTTCCGTACATCCCATTTCCATACAAGGTGAAATCAGTGACAGTTCCGTAGACGATGCACGTGTCGTCATACTGGGGATCGTCTACGGAACTGTCACTGATTTCGTCTTGTACGGAAATGGGATGTACGGAACTACGACGATACCCCGAAATAGAACCCTCTGAACAGGGCTAACTTAAATAACCGGAACTGGTTGGCTTACGAATTTTGGACTTGGTATAAATTGGGGTACAAATACGTTTGTATTGGAATGTTATTTACAATATTAGTTTAATAACAATTGATGCACAGGATGATTATTTTTTAAGGACAGCCTTACCATTTTAACCTGGGCGTCGATGATATTTTTTTAATAACAGAAAAAGATTTTCGACCCCGATTTTGACTTTTAATAAATTTTACTGTTTTCAAATATTCTATATTAAAAAGTTGATTGTAATAAATTCGATAACATTTCCTATAACATTTTAGGGCGAAACAGCAAAATTTAGTAAGGGTAAAAAAATCCCAAATAAATTGATATTTTTATTTTGTTGCAAAAAAATCATTGGTGTTCTGAGCGGAAAAGGGACTATCGTTTCCTAAAAAATAAACTGTCTGTATACCAATTCTCATCAGTCATAGGTATAGTACCTACTGCAAATCCCCGTGAAAATCACATTGGAATAGTAAAATAAAGATAGTAAGTCAACCTATTCCAGTTGGCCCCCACTCAGCGCTCTATCTCGGCACGGATGCACTTTTTTGTGCATAATGTAAAATTAATTTAAATTGAGTTAAATCATTTTATCCTCAGGAGTGTTGTCTCACCTTTTCTGAGATACCATGCATACAGGGTGCGGGATTCTACTAAGTTATAATACGAAATTCGAACCACTCTGTAAAGTGGATCATCATACACACAGTCGCGTGATTTATCTAATAGCTGCTATTTCCAAAGACTTGTAGAGGGGACTTAGCTATTTACATTACCGACTGAAGCAGGAGGAATACACACAGTCTAAGCGTTTGTGTGTGGAAAAGGCAAAACAAAGCAGCCGACCAGTTGTGTAGTAAACAGGTGCCGCCGCTGAAACAGAATATCGCCGAACATTCGTCTGGTCCGTTGCTTGAATTTAATAACAAACAACGCTACCCGCGACCCGCTGGCCTGCGAACGGGTAGACATCAAAACAAAATCAGCTGTTGCCTGTTGCATAAGGACGCCAGGTCCATTCTAGATGTCTTTGGCTATTTCCGATATAACAATGACTTTTGCAGAATTAAAGTGATAATACATTCGGTAACAGTTTTAAATCGATCATCGAAAATAACTCGTCATCACAGTGTACTGCTTTTCCAAATACTTCTAAGCTGGCCGCTTTTGTTAGATTACAATAGTACATATAACTACACTAAAAGTAGCCAAGATACTTGTCCATCGAGTTGTCCCTTTTTAAGTGAAATTTGATATAATGTTCAAGGCAGTCAAATTCTGAAAAGAACTGTCTCGTGCAGTTTTAACCGTCACAAGGCCTAGATATTATTCGCTTTGTATCCAACTCGCAGAAACTAAACTCCCCAAAGAAATGAATATCTTGGTACACACGTAAATATTATCTACCGAGTGTAATTTTTTGAACGGTAAATCCCAATTTATGATCTAAACATAAAGGCTGTTACACTTTTAATAAAGAGATTATTATATGGCCATACAAATATAATCCATTTTATAAATCTCTTATTTACGAGTTTCCGATAAAACGTATGTACCTACTACCTACAATAAACTTTCCGTTTAACATATTGTAACGTATTTCGATTTTACACTATTTATTTACAGTGACTTTATGTATATGTACAAATATTTACAATGATTAACAGTGATTTGAGAACTTTAAATTAACAAATTGAACAATAAGCAGCGAAATATATACAAGCAGTAAGTAACAACAAGCAGTGAAAATTAGACAATTATTAACGAACAATTAAACAGTTAATTACCTAACCTAAACAGTCCACAGTAAACAAATCAACAGTTCAAACTCTCTAAAACACTCGTCTTCAACCGACGGTTAATCACATACGAAGACGCCCCGGTACACTTAAAACGCCACCAAAGAATTCGCACTCGCGTACCGTACCGACACTAAACGCGTATCAAGACTTATACTCGCACGGAACTATTAAACGCCCGGTTTTTATCGCATTCGACATCGGCTTCCAAACTTCAGACTTCAAACTGTAAGACTGTAAGACTCGGCTTCTTGCTTCCCATTTTATAATGGTCTTAGAAGGTTCTCGAAAATTATCGATCAAACATTGTTCCAGAATGAGAATCTTCGAGATAGACTATTCTTTTCGGGAATCATAAACAGCGACAAGGTCGCGCCGTAATAAATCAAAGCCTGCTCGCCGTAAACAAATAATGTGTCACCACCAGGGGCGTCGCTGACGGGGCAAAAGTTCGTATCACTGCCCCCTCCTTAAAAGACTGATCGCCCCGATCAGAAATTATCTCCTTCTTTCCCATGGTACGGAGCAAGCCGGTCCAGATGGACTACCTTCATCTTCGCTCGTGGAGAACGCTGAATCCGGTAAACAACGTCGTTGATCCTGGTCACTACTCGGTATGGCCCTTCCCAGTTCTTCTGTAATTTCGGCGATCGTCCTTTCTTCCGGGCTGGATTATAAAGCCACACCAGATCGCCAGCTTGGAAACCCACAGAATTCGCTCGGGCATCATACCGCGTCTTCATTCGGTCACTCTCTAGGCGCATGCGATCCCGAACAGCCTCATGAATTGCATCGAGTCGTTCTGCCAATTCCCGGGAATACTCATCTACAGGCACTGGCCTATCTTCAGGATGCCGAAACAACACATCCATGGGCAGCCTCAATTCCCTTCCGAATAGCACACTGGCAGGTGTTCTTCCTGTTGACTCGTGCACAGCCGATCGATAAGCCATCAGGAACAATGGAATATGTCGGTCCCAGTCTGTCTGGTGTTCGTCCACCATTATCCTCAGATGGTTTTCTATGGTCCTATTGAATCTCTCAACCATACCATCTGACTGGGGATGTAATGGAGTGGTCCTGGTCTTCCGTATTCCCAGCAACTTACAAATACTTTGGAACACCGCAGACTCAAAGTTCCGTCCCTGATCAGAATGAAGCTCCATGGGTATACCGAATCGGCTAAAGAAATTGTTCACCAGAACTTCAGCCACAGTAGTGGCTTCCTGATTCGGTATCGCATATGCCTCAGGCCATTTACTGAAGTAGTCCGTTGCAACCAGGATGTACTTATTTCCATTAGTCGATGTAGGAAACGGACCTGCTACGTCAATTGCAATCCTCTCAAATGGAGCTCCCACATTATACTGGCGCATTCTGCCACGGCTCCTTGTCTTGGGTCCCTTGCTTGACGCGCAGTCATCACATCTCCGGCACCAGTTCATTATATCTGTCCTGTAGCCCAGCCAATAGTATCTCTCTCTGACCTTCATCGTGGTTTTATTAACACCTAAGTGCCCCCCACTCACTCCATTGTGAGCCTCTGCTAGGACTTCCGGAACCTTGTCCTTCGGCACCACGACCTGGGGCTTTCTCTCTCTTCCGCTGGTGCTCTCCCACATTCTCTTCAGAAGACCGTCTTCTATCACAAGAGAATCCCATTGTGCCCAGTATGACTTCAGGGCCACACTCTTGTCGGAAACTTCTATCCACTCCGCTCTTCTACCAGCTTCTTTCCATCTTAGCAGAGGTTCCAAGGTCTTATCTTTCTGCTGGGCGTCTCTCCAGGATTGTAGATGCTCTTCTTCTACTTGGATCCGGGTTTGATGGCATTTGATGGGGTGTACATGCTCTTTCAACTCTTGCCTCACGCAGTACTTGCAATCTTCCGGGCAGGGTCTTCTCGAAAGTGCATCAGCATTGCCATGTTTTCTCCCAATCCGATGTTGAATGACGAAGTTGTACTGCTGCAGCCTCTCAATCCAACGGGCTAACTGACCTTCTGGGTTCTTGAATTGCAGCAACCACTTCAAGGAAGCATGGTCAGTTCTGATAAGAAAATCTTGCCCGCACAGATATTTATGGAAGTGCTCGATGGTCCGCACAATTGCTAACAGCTCCCTCCTAGTGACGCAGTAATTACGTTCAGGTTTCGACAAGGCCTTACTGAAATAGGCCACAACCTTTTCTTCCCCATTCTCTTCTTGAGATAATACACCGCCTATGCCCACATTGCTTGCATCGGTATCCACAACAAACGTGCTTCCAGGCTTCGGATACGTCAAAACAGGAGCAGAACACAGAGCCCTCTTCAACTCTTCAAATGCTCCTCGGCACTCCTTCGTCCACTCATACGGCCTACCATCTTCGGTCAACCGATGCAGGGGCTTCGCAATGTCTGCAAACCGTTTCACGAAACGGCGGTAGTAGGTGCATAATCCCAGAAAGCTTCGAAGTTGATGTTTATCTTTCGGTACAGGCCAATTCCTCACTGCGTCTGTCTTCTCCGTATCTGTGGCAACTCCTTTGGTGGAAATTATGTGCCCCAAAAACTTAACCTGTTTCTTAAATAGCTGGCACTTCTGCGGACTTAATTTCAGGTTAGCTTGCCTCAGTTTCTCGAAGACATCGCACAAGTTCTTCAGGTGCTGATCGAAAGTCTTTCCCATCACGATGATATCGTCAAGGTATACCAGGCAAGTCTTCCAATGTAATCCTCGCAGTACTGTCTCCATCAGTCTCTCAAAGGTGGCGGGTGCATTGCAGAGCCCAAACGGCATTACCGTAAATTGCCACAAACCAGTTCCGGCAGAGAACGCTGCTTTCTCCTTATCTTTGGGATGCAACTCGACTTGCCAATAGCCACTCTTCAAATCGAGGGTGGAAAACCATCTGGAACCCGCCACAGTGTCTAGGGTATCGTCAATCCGGGGTAAGGGGTAACTATCCTTCTTGGTGACATCATTCAACCGCCTGTAGTCTACACAAAAACGAGTGGAGTCATCTTTCTTGCTCACCAGCACTACAGGGGATGTCCACGGGCTCTGCGAAGGCTCAATTACCCCTTGTCTATGCATGTCTTTAATCAGGTTGTCCATTTCGGTTTGTTTTGCCAAGGGTACTCTTCTAGGAGCTTGCTTAATGGGAGTATGATCACCGGTGTTAATGGTGTGTTGAATTACTCCCGTCCGCCCTAGGTCACCATCTCGCAATGAGAAGACATCTTGGTATTTCATCAGGAGTTGAGTCAGCTTCTCACCCTGTATCTGGTCCAGATGTTGGGAACATTCTTCTACCATCGTTTCCAGGGGAGTCGGTAAACTCTTCGTGGACATATTCTGATCCTCTCCCTTCTTCTCATTCTTCTTTACCATGGCAATCCTAGATACTGGCTCACACATACCAATTAACGTACCCTTGCAAATCTTCTGGTCAAATTCGGCAATGTTCGCTATCCTTACGAATACTGGACGTTGACCAGGTCTCACCAACGTCTTCCCAATTAGTAATCCTTTCTTCACCTCTTCGTACATCGGCTCGACCAATCCCACCAAGCAGTTTGGAGCACCATCCACACGGACTCGTACGATGTTTTCGGATTTGGCAGGCAACACGACATCTTCTTCGATCTTCACTCGGTATACACAGTTCTTGCGCCCAGGAGAACTCATTACTAGTTCTTCTTCACCAATTCGAAGTACACCGGCGCCAACGTCAAGCACACAATCCCGTGCTTCTTCATACAATCCAGGCCCAGTATAACTTCATCCACAATGTCGGGTACAAGAACTCTCTGCGGAATGACGACATCTTCCATCCCTATGTCGATTTCCGCCTCTCCATATATAGGTGCTGTCTCGCCGGTAGCAGTAACCAATCGGATATTCTTATTGGTCGGCCTAATTCTCCACTCAGCCACAACATCTTTTCTGACTATGGTGTCACTGGCTCCTGTATCGATGGTAATTTCGGTCTTCCTGCCATCAATGATCCCATCAATCATTAAACTATCCCCAACTCGAGCCAATCTTGACACCTTTGCTGCCTCAAACTCCAAGGCGTGGGCCAAAGCGTCTGCCAAAGCTTTATGTCTTGCTAGCTTCAGCGCCATCTTTGTTTCACTGTCGCGCAGCCCCTCAATGAAATTTTCCACCGCCAGGCTCTCCAAAAACTCCTCCGGGGCTGTTGGATACGCCAACCGGACTAAACGGGCGATGTCGGCCTCAAACTCTTGCAGGGTCTCATTGGAGCGCTGAGACCTACCCTTTAGCTGTGCCTGGTGGACTTGGTGGAGGTGTTGATGGCCATACTTCATCTCCAGGCGCTTAACTATCTCCTTATAATCAGCCTGTTGTTCGGCTGTCACGCTATCTAGGATATTCAAGGCGTCACCTCGGAGTGCAACTACCAAATTGACTGCCTTCTCGGTGCTGGCCCACTGGTTCGTCGCTGCCGCTGCCTCGAACTGCTTGATGTATGTATGCCACGAGGACTTCCCATCAAATGTAGGCGGCTTCACCTTAACAACAGGAGCTCTTCTTTCTTCGTCCAATCCGGTATCTTCTGTCTTCAAGGTCTTCTTCTTCTCTAGTTCTGCAACTCTCTCATTTATCTTCGATATTTCTTCATCCACCACCTTTCTTATTTCTTGTGTTTCTTCTGTAATTCGGTTCTCCAGTTCGGATCTTACTTCAGTAATTCTTTCAGTTACTTGCTCTTGACTTCTTTATATAACTGACTTCATTTCTTCAAAATTATTCTTCATTTCTTCTTGATTATTCTTCATTCTTCTAGATTTTTCTTCACTTCTTCATGACTGTTCTTCATTGCTTCTTCTAGATTTCTCTTCGTTTCTTCTTGACTGCTCTTCACTGTTTCTTCAAGATGATTCTTCATTTCTTCTTGACTGCTCTTTATTTCTTCTAGATTGGTCTTCATTACTTCTTGGTTTGTCTTCATCGAGTCGTCCAGATTCTTCTTCATCACTTCCAAGAAGGCTTGCAGTTGCTGCTCCATTGCTGCAGCACTTCTTGTAACCGGCATAAACACTTAAAACACAAACACAAGTCTCAAACCACTACCAGTCACTAAGGAGTCCAAAAACGTCGAAATTCACTCAGCTCGGCCAACTTCCAGAAAATTCTTCAATTTTCCACCGGCTTCCACGACGTTCTTCACTCTTCTTGGCTCCGCAAATCGCACTTCTGACACCAGTTGTAACGTATTTCGATTTTACACTATTTATTTACAGTGACTTTATGTATATGTACAAATATTTACAATGATTAAGAGTGATTTGAGAACTTTAAATTAACAAATTGAACAATAAGCAGCGAAATATATACAAGCAGTAAGTAACAACAAGCAGTGAAAATTAGACAATTATTAACGAACAATTAAACAGTTAATTACCTAACCTAAACAGTCCACAGTAAACAAATCAACAGTTCAAACTCTCTAAAACACTCGTCTTCAACCGACGGTTAATCACATACGAAGACGCCCCGGTACACTTAAAACGCCACCAAAGAATTCGCACTCGCGTACCGTACCGACACTAAACGCGTATCAAGACTTATACTCGCACGGAACTATTAAACGCCCGGTTTTTATCGCATTCGACATCGGCTTCCAAACTTCAGACTTCAAACTGTAAGACTGTAAGACTCGGCTTCTTGCTTCCCATTTTATAATGGTCTTAGAAGGTTCTCGAAAATTATCGATCAAACATTGTTCCAGAATGAGAATCTTCGAGATAGACTATTCTTTTCGGGAATCATAAACAGCGACAAGGTCGCGCCGTAATAAATCAAAGCCTGCTCGCCGTAAACAAATAATGTGTCACCACCAGGGGCGTCGCTGACGGGGCAAAAGTTCGTATCAATATGAGATTTAATACTGGAAAGCATACGAATATTTTTCACTGGGTGCTGCGTTTCGTCGCCGTCGGTGATTAGTATTTCCATTTTTTAATGTGGTTGTCAACAGCAACAGCTTACAAAATACTGGAAAACGATTAGCCCTCTTGAGGATATTTTGTAAATGTTCGTAATTTCTGATGTCGGCCATGTTGACTATTTTTTGCACATTCAGTTGTTTGTTGATCTATAAGTAGAAGTTGCTTTTTAAACTACATGGAAAGAAATGAACACGAACAATGTTGAACACACACACACACTAAATATGTATGTATAACATTCGAAATCAAAGCGGCATCGTTGGCAAGCTTCGTTTAGAATAACAATCGGGGATATCAGACCTCCAGGGTTCCAGTAGTCACAGAAAATCAGGAAAATCACTGGCAGTGGCGGCTCCAGACTTTAGAACTTGGCAGTGCTCTGGAATGAAATCACCGCTCAAGGGTTGGGGGGGGGGGCTGGCGGTTTTTCCCCCGTAGTTTTTTAAATGAAGTGTTTTAGAAAGACGCCATTTTCAAACATTTTCAAACAAGAAATTTCACTCTCCGCAATATTTGACGAAAATCCCAAATCCAAAAGGTTGAACTTTCGTACACAACTTTTACCGCGACCGCATTTGATACTTCGCACAGGCTTAGGACGTCTATTTAATTTTATTAAGTTTTTCGTCAAAGGTCTTTATTTAGATAAAATATTCATTTTTAACTGAATGGAGTATTACAACCCAATAATAATTTTGAAAAATGCAAAAATCAGGCGACCACTTTGTTAAAGTTCACTCCCCAATGTTTAAGTGTTCACTTGAACCAAACCACTACATCTAGCTATTTTCTGTACGTCGGTTTATATCAGGGTGAGGCAAAAGCGAGGGCAAAAGTAAGGAACATTGATGCTGAAGCCTTAAATATTGAATTTAGAGTGTCTAAAATGAAATTGTCATAAATTGTTATTTGCCACGGTTCAGTGTTTTTCCATTATTTTTGCGACGTCATGCTTTTTAGCAATGACGTCATCGGTAATTTTTTAAATTGCAACCCATATTTTATTTTTTTCGACGAATTCTGAAAGAGCACATATTTTGAGAATAAAATTTGTCTAATAAATCTTAAGAGTCTTCTTGTTATTGAATTTTAATTTTTTTAAATCACCTGCTAAAATTCTAGTTAGCCACGAAATGGGACGATTATATCAGACAAAACTGTTCTTAAGTACCACTTGCAGACTTCTAGAACTTGTTCATGTGAAAATTTTGTAAGTTTGCATTAGAAAAATTTCTAGAACGATGATTAATGCTGAAAAGTGGCATTTTAGCAGGCGATTTAACAAAAATTCAATAACGAGGACTCTTAGATTTATTGGAAAAATGTCAACATTTTATGCTCAAAATGATGTGCTATTTCAGAATCCGTCGAGAAAAATATGGGTTGCTGTTTAAAAAATTACCGTCTGCTAAAAACCACGCCGTTGCAGAAAAAAATTGAAAAACACTAAATTATGGCAAATAATCATTTATGACACTTTCAATGTAAACATTTTTCTCTAAACTCTATTTTTAAGGTTAGAATAGGTGTCATTGTCGACAACGCGGCGTTTGTTCGATTGAAACCGCATTCTTAAAATACTTGCTACGGGTTTAGTCACGGCGTCGCGACGGTGCCGACGCCTTGAATCCTGTTCCTACCAATAAGTTAACGTCGGTAAATAGATTAGATATTGGTCTGTTTAACTGCTACCATTATTTTATTTAGTATACACGAAATGTTCCGTCGTAATTCTGGCGCCTGATTTATAGTTTCGCTAAAAGCATTTTTGAAATTTTTGAAAATCTTGCACTAGTATTTCATTGCGTATTTATTTATAGGTATTTACCACGTTGCTCTAAATTTTTAATTTGTCCTTCACATAATATGTGTGAGCCACTTTTGTTATCACCATACTTAATTTCAGAATAGCGGCACCCAAATTTTATCATTTTATTAATCTTTATCCTTCAAATAGTAGTGCATTTAAAAAATGCAGTTCATTATTTTCGATTAGCTAACAAACCTTAAGAAAGCTGAACGCAAAGGAGAGCTTCTCCGGATGTTCAGAGTGTTCAGAATTCAATTATTTAGTGATGCCTCTGGGATAATGTAGAAGTTTCTCGACCGATTTATAAATTAACAATATCTGAAGTCAAATTTTACTTTGTAGTCTTACTTCTTCAAGTCGGATTTTACTTGGAAAAAATTATGACAGCCATTCATTATTCACGAAGATGATGTTTGAGCCCACAAGCCGAAGTCGAGTGGCTCAAATCATTTGAGTGAATAATGGTCATAATCGCGAATATAATACTATACTTTTTCTACACCTATTAAACAAATAAATTAGACTCAAATTTGATAACTTTAATGGAACACTATCATAATACATTAATTTTTATTTTTCAATAAATGAACTACTTACTAGGAATATAAATATTGAAATGTGTGCAGTTAGTAATATATAAATTTGGAGGTGTCCCTTCCATTGTTAAATTCTGGCAGTTTTAGTGGTTGCATTGTTAGTTTGCACGGATTAATCGGTACCTACGCGAACGATGTGCATACGTTGGAAAACGTAAACAGTAATATGGCGATACACTTCTGCAGCAAGAGTTGATCGCGGTCGATATAAAATATCATTGGATCAGCGAAACAGTGATTATTGAATCTATATCTGTGATTGGCCGAATACCGTGAATTATGAATCCATAATTCACTGCAGTGAATTATAGGTGCGATATTTCACAAAGAAAATGCTAATAATTGTCATATAATTAAATAGGTGTAGAAAAAAGTTTTTTCTAGTGTCTTGATGCTCGTATTTTCACACATAGGCACGAAACACCAATAATAAGCACTCATTTTCAATATTTCACTGGTCAAACCACAAATTAAATCTTCAATAATCCACGCTGGCTACTGGGACAATCGTAAACTGGAAACGGCCGCTTCTCGTTTACAGACAGATGACGCCACAGATGTTATATGCTACTCTCGGGGTTTTCTCGGGTTATTTCGCCGGGAATTGTCAATCATAAATTTAATTAATTAATATCTCTTGATTACAGCGTGAATAATATTTAAACAAAAACAATTGTGACTAAAAGACACCTCGAGAATCGATAGAAAGTATACAAAAAAAATGCAAGAACCCTATTCGCTTGGAAGCAATGACCACTAGTAAATTTTTAGTTCTGCGGTACTTACCTCCGTACTTACTTCATTCCAAATTCTATTGTCCTTAAAGTCGAGCGCCTGGCGGCGCGTTAGACCGAAGATCGCCCACGCTCAGTATTTACTCTGTAGGCTGAGTAAGATTCATTCAGTGTGGAACCGTCTGGCGTCGCAAGTGTGAGAGAATGTTACAACAGGAATGCAGGTCTGCATCCCAAACGCACAAGGGTTGCAGTCTGCTTCGTCATTTTCAATGTCTCCCCCGGTTGCATCTTTGCGAAGGCTGTGAATTTTCTTGAAATGGGCTGTGTCTTACCCTCGACCTTACCTATGGATTTCGCTTTTCTTTGCGTTGTTCAATTTATTTCGGCAGCAATGAGGTGCTTTTAAATAAAATTTTTAAGTCTTTTGAAAGACGCGGTATTTTTCATTGAAAACAAATTTAAAAAAATCACAGCCTTCGCAAAGATGCAACCGGGGAAGACATTGAAAATGATGAAGCAGACTGTAACCCTTGTGCATTTGAGATATTTTCGAATAAGTTATAGCGTGTTAAATAACTTGCGCGGATTGCAATTTCTCACACTTCTAGTGTATGCTCGTTGTTATCCAGAGAAGAGAACAGAGAAGAATGAGCGCTCCGCCCTCCGCGGTCCGGACTCCGCGCTGCCAGCCGGGCCGCTTGGCTTTGAAGAGCTGCGCTGGCGTTCGGGGTCTCAACGCGTCACGTGGTGTGGCAAATGAAGCATTCACGCTTTTCGTGTTTTTTATCCCTATATTAGGATACTAATAACATTTTCAATGTTAAAACTTCCAAGTACTAATGGAACCATTCACTCTCAAATAGGGTAATTATATGAAGTGGATAACAAAAATTGTCCCAGTGTTTTGCGTCATTTGGCCAATAAAATTGCAAGCAATATATTTATACAAAGCCATTGTTGCATCTCAATAATGCAATACGTCTCCAGGGAAGCGCACTCAAATGCAGCAACCTGAGTAGGTACTTCGTCGGCACTTTATGGGTTCAAATCATAGTATAACCAAATAATGCTTTGCCCATGTTTACAAGGACGGTCACTCGGCTTGTTTTCTTCCATATGAGGCGGAGTAGTTAACTGAGCTACTTCTGTGCCAACTTGAAGTGGTCGTTCGTATTATTTCCTGGCGCCTGCGAGTAAATAGTCCCCTTTCATGTACTGTTTTATTTACTGCTGGTAAATTTAAACTTTCTTTTGTAGCTATATAATAATACCTGATTAGGCCATTGTAGTGTAATGTTTTTGTGCGGAGTGCGTAATGGATTTGGAGGGTCAGTCAATTAGTTAGTGGCCTAGTTTTTGTTTGTTTTGCCTTAATTGCTCTGAAGTTTTGTTAAAGAATTAGAAGGTACGGTAGTGTATTCAGCTGAAATCCACACCCAGATTTTAAGAGTTTTTGTACAAATACTTTTACTTCTGTTATTTTTTACTCTGGAACTTAATTTTCTATTTACTCGTTTGTTAGCACTACCGCCGCGCCAGTTGTCAGTTTGTCCTTAAGCTGTTTGTGAAAATGCGTCGGCATGATTGGCAAAATAGCAGATTAATGTGTTAATAAGCCATTTAATAAACTAGGACGGACAAATCTCATTAAACTAAGCATTTTTTGGCGTATTCTTTTGCTCTCAATCTCCCATTGTTTTACACAACCTATCATTCTTGATTCTTGGTATAAGTCGGTTCAAAATGTGTTGGTAATGCGTCCAGTTTCTTTTTATTGAATGCAGCGAGCTTAGTCAGGAAGAAGGCATTTATGGTTCTTTAACCCTTGGCGTAGCTCAAGAACGTGACATAAAAGTAAATGTATATGTCTTGATATTTTATTACAGGAAGTTTGCCGGTTCCCCATCAAGACGAGATTGTTTTATGATGATCTACATACGTACTAAATCTTGTTAGCAGTGAATTTATAAAATTGTGTAGTTTTAATGACGGTATAAACGTAATGAATTAATAATAACAAGTAAACTAGAATGCTAATAAAATCAATCAATAAAGTGCTTTCACTCTAACGCTGGACACTTCAAGTTTTGGGAGTTGCATATTATTCTCAAGAGGTTTAAAAAGTAATAGTAGAGCAAGAGAGTTGTGTTTGAAACATGGCGCCGGTGTTGTTTAACTTTACCACTTTAGAAAGGTCAGACGTTCATAACGCTGGCGCTAACCACATTCCTAATAAGTACTTGGCCATAACGAATATATCTAGAATAGGTACTACTAGTGAAGGTAGGTGTTCGATAATGGTTTAGTAGATTTAAATTCAGTGTCTCGACTCTTGATGGTAGTAGTAAGTTGTAGTGCTACATCCTACGAGTTCGTCTAAAATCTCTTTCAGTTATTTTATATTGTAATCATAGAATTGGAGACTCGTGTAATGCAGTTGGATCTGTGCGACGAAGATAGTCGTACTGCTAACTGCTCAAAGATGTTTCTCGAACTGACGCTTCTCGCTTTCCACCAGTGGCGGCTTGTGGGTTAATAACCAGGGGGGTCATTTTGGTTTTGGAACTTATAATTAATACTAAAAATATATACATATATGTACAAATCTTCAAAAATATAAGAAAGGGGACATATTGTTAAAATAAAACATACCATAAACGCTCTTATATTTCAAGTCAATTCTCCTCTTCTTCTGTTCTGCAAAATGGTCTATGACTTTTTCGTTGAAGTTTGGAATGCTCTTGACAAGCGTTTTCTCGATGCTCAACATAGACAAGGCACTAAGTCTATACTGTCCCATTGTATTGTGTAACAATGTTTTTGCCCGTTTCAAAGTTGAAAAACATATCTCACTTTCCACGGTTGCCATCGGTAGTGTACACAAGATATTTAATAAGTTCACTGCTTCAGAAAATGTTTCAAATTCATGTTAATAAAAAGTTGAAGTATGACGACTGCACCGGCGGCGTTCATAATTTAATGTTCCAGCTGACTTTGAGGCAAATATATCCTCAACAGCACTCATCTTGTTTTGCTGAAAGTAAAATTTCACAACAATCACAATTGAATTCACAACCGCAACTCTAAACACTTCCACCCGCTGTCTGAGAAGAACTGAGAACTGATGAACTGAATACTGAATACTGAAAGAAGAACTGATTAACTCGATTCTGCACAGCTGTCATCGACCGTATTAGAGACACAGGAGTAAAAGGTGACTCACTTTCACTCAAGAATTCGCTATCTACTGTCCCTGTTCTTCTTTACATGCATTTCTCTATAAGCCATTAGAGCTTTGCAGGGTTGATCTGAATTACGGCCCGGCTTGCTAGCGAACGCGGCTTGACGCTTGACTATTTCTAGTATTGCTGCGAATGCAGACCGCTGAGGATTTTAAATTTGAGACTGTTGGACAAAAATTTTTTTTATTAAAATTATGGTTTCGATTAGAATATTTTATAAGGGTCATTGGCCAATTGACCTTGAGGAAAAACCACCACCGCTTTCCACCACAGTTTCTTGAGTAATAATCTGTTTTGGATTTTAGAAATAATATACCTAAACAAAAATTTAAATAGGTATATATTATAATGCGAAGTTGAAAATTGAAATTATCAAAAAGTAAGAATTGAAACTATTTATAGGAACTTATACGCACAAACACTGCCGTGGTGCAAATTTAATAATATTGTATTTGAAGTTCTCGTCGATCAGACGACGGTCACGTTTTTCTTAGATCGAGAGGATTTCTGTTTTACTGCTTGTTTGGTATGAACAATATAGAAAGCTCCATCAGTCATGGAAACTTCAAGAATTAGAATAGCAAAATATAAATAAATATAAAGACCTGAACCGTCAGTTAGTACCCTTTCAAACGGACCATTCTTTGTGGCGCGAAAAACGCCCTACTAATGAGCCACAAAATACTTGTCTTTCACAAGCAGCGTTTTGTGCGCGGCAGTGCGTATTTTTCTGTACTTGAGAATGAACGTGGACGAAGAAGTAGCCTGGGATTTGTTGCTGCTTAAAGTATTTCGACGCAAAAAACACCAAAATATAGAAAAATTTGGGTGCATCCTCACGTCAGCGACCGGCTTTTGAAACGACTTTATTGAAATCGACAAAAAATGCTTGGTTTTCGTATTTTTGTTTGAATAATCCGCAAATGCAAGATTCCACAAATAAGCATGGGCGCTATTCCACCTTCATGAGTAACCTTTTGGTGTCAAATTCAACCATTTTTAATACCGGGAAACGTTCAACAAACGCTGTGTGGGTAAACTTGCTCATGAAACAAGGCATTCTAAAAATTTGCGTTAGCCGCGCCACTTATTGTGATCGCGTTTTGTACAAGGGATAGCGTTTCCTCGGCACAAACGCGCGTTTGTGGTGGTGCCGCGTGCAACGTGAAGAGGCCCTATTTAAATAATGAGAATTAGATGTCTCCCGTTAGTGGCGCTGCAAACGCACCACAAAAAGTGGCCTGTGTAAAAGGGCACTGTATTGTTAAAAAATCGTATTTCTGTTAAAATGGCCAACATTTTGAGCATTTCTTGTAAAATATTTATTGTTACGTAATTTTTTGTTTGTGATTCAAGAGTTCAGCCATATCGAATTTTTCTTAAGGGTGCGGAATTTGAGCACTAAAAACGGGACATGTAGACACATTTTTATTCCCACACCATTCTGAAATTAAAGTAGATAGGGCGTTAAATAAAAAATCAATCAATCAATAAAGGATCAACTTAGAGACTCGCGCTACTTTTATAGTAATATTTTTTGTTCGCCTTAAATAAGTCTCTCAAATTCGTCATAAACTCGACACCTTTTTTACTATTTGTACACATGTTTATCGTAATTAGAAAGTAGGGTTGTCTACATTAATTATTCGTTATTCATTTTCGCCCAAGAATGTCTTGATACGTGACGGTTGAAACAGCGTGTTGGAATAAAAATTATGTTACAATTTCTCCATCTTGTTTGCATTTAGCTGAGATGCACACTAAACTGAATATTTATTAGTAGTGTGGCCATTGTAATGCAGATGGCGCTGGCCCTTCAGTTTATTCTCTTATTTCTAAATAGTAAATAATAATTCAAAGATAAGACTGCCGACTAATCCTCCCAGATTTATTCGGTTGCCGCCAAAGCAAAAAACCTTGAAAATTCCGTCTAAAGAGGTTGCAGCTGTGATAGAAACCAATCATAATAGATCGTGAATATATTTTGCATAATCCTAATCATACTTTTGGGCGATAGGTGGCAGCACTTTATAGACGTTTGTCCAGAATTACTATTTAACAGCTGATAAATCCCACCTTTAAGATGAACGAAAGTAAAACAAAGATTCATTCCATTTCTCTTAATTTTGCCTCGTTCGGTGGTAAATTTGGATAAGTTTCGCTATAACCCTACAAGTTGTGCTATTAATGACATCTCTAATGAATAAATTAAGACTTACTTCTGGGTGTATTGTTTACATAATCGAAACTTGAAATTTCGAGCACATGTTAGAAGGTTAGAACGGATTTTCAAGATTTCTGTCGGCGCGGCGGTTAAAATTGTAGAAATCAATGTTTATTATGAAAAATATAAAATGTAATTGTACATAACCAACGACGAATTGAAAATATACGGAGTTTCACTGAAAATAACAAAGTGAATAGCTACTTCCTGTAGAAGCGGAAGTGTCGGAAAGTTGAAAGTATGTAAGTATTTTTCTTGAGGAGAAAGGAATCAACTAAGTTAAGCCGTGCATTTTCAAATATACATTAGGTATAACGTATAACTGAAACCCCATAAACTTCTAATAAACGGTTTGTGTGGAAGAGCCTATTCAGTGCCCGTCTAAAGTCCGTTCCCCCCCTACTAATTTTTGAATCATTTGAGGTACATCCATGAAATTCGGTTCAAGGTAGTCACAGGTCACAAGATATTTTTTGGCGTATTAATGACAGCTGTCAGTCTCAAGATGGCGGTCGGGCGCCATTTTGAAAAAATATTTTAAATGGGAAGGGGCGTCATGTGACACCTCGTTTTAAAGGTCTTATCCAGTGCAATATCATACTAAAATATGGCGTCGATACCTGAAAACGTTACAAAATGGTGGCTAATCAAATTTCTAAATAACCATGAATGTTGCTCTCAATCACGTTTGTATGAGAAACAAAATTCGTTGTCGCGGTAACATCTTGTTTTCTACTTGTCAAATGTGGCATGTTTAGTTCCTTCATTTAGGAAAAGTGTGACCATGGCTCGTAGCTTAGACGATAAATTTGAAGCGGTTTTGATTTTTGGAGAAGGTGGAAGAAATTACCATCTAACGGTAGTTTTTCCTTAATAAACTCTCTTTTCTCCTCTTATTGGTCGACTTCATTAAGAAATTTCACTACAAATTAGAATAAAATTTCGTTAGAAAAATGTTAAAATTTAAAAATTTAACAAAAGACATCGACGCCATATTTTAGTATGATATTGCACTCGATAAGACCTTTAAAACGAGGTGTCACATGACCCTCCCTCCCATTTAAAATTTTGTTTCAAAATGGCGCTCGACCGCCATCTTGAGACTGACAGCTGCCATTGTTACGTCAAAAAATATATTGTGACCTGTGATTACCTTGTGCCGAATTTCATTGATGTACCTCAAATGGTTCAAAAATTAGTAGGGGGGGAACGGACTTTAGACGGGCACTGTATATAGGATGTACATAAGTAAGTAGTGGCGGGGTATTTGCCCGAGGAGTAGTTGTTCGAACGGTCCAGTACCACTAATTAACAAGTAGGTACATAAATATAGTAGTTCATGGTGTCAGGTATTGCAAACTAACAATGATTTATTCTTAAAATTTCTAGGGTTTACAAATGGAAAAAATATGCGTCCAAAAATTGAAACGGTTAATTGACGATTATTAAATTTCTTATTTATTTCTCGTATCTTCATACTTTTGAGGATACTGACGTTGTCAGCGAAACACGTGTTGAGCTGTCGAGTTTAATGTATGGGATACCTACATGAGACGGTGTTCCCATGATATAAAACAATTATGAAATGTTTGCCGAAGAAAGTTCTAGCTGTATTCAAATCACTTGAGACGGCATGTAACGAAGTTTCTTTTTGACTGGCGTTCCTTCCCTGCAGTTATCACGATCTGTGTAGTAAATAAATTACGCGGAAGAAAAAAGGTGTGGCTTGCAACTTTATAGCAGACCAAGTTACATTAAGGGAGTTGCCGCAAGTGTCAACTACACATGGCCTCAATGACCTACAATACACCTGCTTGTTTCTTACACAGGCTGTCTGTCTTCTGCGTTTCTTAAGCATAACGGGACATGCTGAATAATTGCGCCGGTGATATGTTTTTAATAAAAGACACCGCGGATCGCGATTTTTTCATTCATTAGTTACCTGCCTAATTCCGTATTAATGTGACTGGGTTATGTTGTTCCTATCTCGCTCTTGCATACTGCGCATTCTTCTTCATGTTTGTTAGACAACAATTTAATTTTATTTATGACGTTCATCGGAATACATAATACATTTGGTTAGTTTCATAACTTTGGAGGTGCTTAGGTAATTTCGGCAAATTAATATTGAATATAAAGTATATTCTTATTAATTTGTAATTTAAGTGGTAGGCATCTGTATCTAAGATTCAGTTACCATTAGAACCATTTTCCTTTTATAGGTTAATGACTTACTTCAGTTAATTTCCTTTAGTTTTGCCGTAATTTAGCGTTGTTATACTTACGTTTGTATTTACTTATAGGTGATACCGAGGGGTGAATCTTGTACACCAATTCCTCTATTTATGTGTAATTCCTTTTAATTCCTCGCAATTCCTATCTAATTCCTGCAATTCCTCAAGTAATTCCCGCAAATTCCCCAATTAATTCCCAAAATTCCCCATGTAATTCCCGCAATTCCCCATGTAATTCCTGCAATTCCCCATGTAATTCCTGCAATTCCCCTATTAATTCCTGGAATTCCCTTACAACAATTCTTGCTTTTCCTCTACATCCGAGTATACCGGGTGACCACGAGATCAGGCTCACCCCTATAACATTTTTGTTTTTCAAGATATTAATTTGAAATTTGGGACAGTTAAATGGTATGTAAATCTGTATTATTTGCAAGAGTAAAAATTTTCCTGGCACTTCCGGTTTCACCGGAAATGAACCCAAGTTCGAATTTTAAAATGGAACAGCCTGTATATTTTCATATTTTTTGAACCATAGTGTCATTCTGGATACGGTAGGGCCACTTTGGGATAAAAACATTACCATAAAAAATTTTTGGACGCAAAATAAATCTAGCATCTAGACATCCATGACTAAAAGGAAAACATTAAGTCGGGGTCCTAAACTAGTGTAAAAACAAAATCGTCAAATTAGGACAAGTAGATTTTCTGTTATAGCCATTTAAAAATTTAAAACACAGTTTTTCGGGTATAAGTCAATTTTCTTAAATAGAACCATTATGGCTCATCGCGATATTTCGATAGAGCTATTTTTTACGAACCATTTGATACCAAACACGATATCTTTCATTCAAAAATACTAGGAGACATATTTTTCTTTGCATTTACTAAATAGTAAAACAAGTGAAAACTAACACATTTACTCGAACATTTATTATCAACAGTAAACGTAGCATTCTTCCCCTGCTTTATCTAAAATTTATTATGACTAGAACAGATTATAATAGTAATTATTATTATGCATTAGTATAAAATAAAGTCAGCACCTGGGTACCCTAAGTTGGCTTAGAAATAAAGTACACGAACAAAGGAATTAAAATTCTTTGACAGTAACTGGAATTCATTTGTTCATTTGCTTATATTGTACCCAGGTACCTACCTTATTTTATACTAATGCACAATAATAATTATTATAATCTGTTGTATTCATAATAAATTTTAGATAAAGCAGGGAAGAATACTACGTTTACTGTTGTTAATAAATGTTCGTGTAAATGTGTTAGTTTTCACTTGTTTTACTATTTAGCAGATACAAAAAAAAGATATCTCCGTGTATTTTTGAATTAAAGATATCGTGTTTGATATCAAATGGTTCGTAAGAAATAGCTCTATCGAAATATCTCGATGAGCCATCATGGTTCCATTTAAAAAAATTGACTTATACCCGAAAAACTGTGTCCTAGATTTTTAAATGGCTATAACAGAAAAACTGCTTGACCTAATTTGATGATTTTGTTTTTACACTAGTTTAGGACCCCGACTTAATGGTTTTCTTTCAGTCATGGATGTCTAGATGGAAGATTTAATTTGCGTCCAAAATTTTTGTATGGTAACGTTTTTACTCAAAAGTGGCACTACCGTATCTAGAATGACACGATGGTTCCAGAAATGTGAAAATATACAGGCTGTTCCATTTAAAAATTCGGAAGTTGGTTCATTTCCGGTGAAACCGGAAGTACCAGAAAAATTTTAATTGTTCCAAATAATACAGATTTACATGTCATTTACCTGTCCCAAATTTCAAATTAATATCTTGAAAAACAAAAATGTTATAGGGGTGAGCCTGATCTCGTGGTCACCCGGTATTATTTACAAAGATATTTGTAAAGATGATGCTATAATTTACAGCGCATGCGCAATCGTTAGTAAACATTTCTGAAATTCCCTTGTAATTCCTGCAATTCCTCCATTTATGTGTAATTCCTCACAATTCCTATCTAATTCCTGCAATTCCTCAAGTAATTCCTGCAATTCCCCATGTAATTCCCGCAATTCCCCATGTAATTCCTGCAATTCCCCATGTAATTCCCGCAATTTCCCATGCAATTCCTGCAATTCCCCATGTAATTCCTATAATTCCCCTATTAATTCCTGGAATTCCTTTACAACTAGTTCTTGCATTCCCTGTACATCCGAGTTTATTATTTACAAAGATATTTGTAAATATGATGCAATAATTTACAGCGCATGCGCAATCGTTAGTATAAGGGGGCTAAACATTTCTGCAATGGGGTCGTTGCACTAAATAGAAAATCGACATAATTTTGATAGAAATGAGTAACTAGGTGTTTAATGACCCTCTGGGTTATATTTATTTACTCACCAGTAGCCCAAAATTTAAACAATGGCGATTTTAGCACAAAGCGCGCCTTCGGAGAATTAAAGAGAAACACGTGCTGTCTCCGTTACGTCATTACCTTAGAAGCCAGGGCCGTGCTAAGGCTATGTGCAAGCGTGCGACCGCACAGGGCAGCCGTTTTCTAGGGGCAGCTAAAGGAGGACGGCTAATCTCGAACTCGGTCGGGCAAGAAAAATTCTTACGAACGTTAAAAAAATAATTTTTATTTCCAAATTTATAGCGAATAACGCCACCTTGCGGGCTGCGGATGTGCGGATCCGGATCAGCATTGGGCCATTGGGCGCCCTATCACTAGAGGTCGCCTCGCCATAGAACTATGAACTGGCGCACCAATGACAAAGTAATTTCAGTTCAGCTTTCAGCGATGCTCTGTGTCCACAAGTATTAAGCTATGTACCTGTATGTAAACAATATGTGTTCCTATTATAATATGTTCTTGATACAGTATATATGTATTTCTTTACCTATCTAATTTGTACTTTATGACACCTTTACTCATATTCTGTTAGCAAAAAATAAGTATAATTTACATATGTATAGGGCAGCCAACTTAAGTTTCGTACAGGGCAGCCAAAAGTCTTAGCACGGCCCTGTTAGAAGCGCTTGTGATTGGTCATCTGAACTGATGTTTTGATACACCGAAAGCGAAAGCTACGTGGAGTTTCAGTCGGTATCAGTAAAGTAGGGAGCTATAATGTTTCTAATAATCAGAATCTGACATTTGGAGGTTATTTTTATTTGTATTGGGCGTATAAATAGTTTTCTGTCGTTTATTTATGTGCTTTTATTCCTACTTATTGTGTCAGTTAGTGTATTTGTGTACAGAATATAGAGCAAGGTTTCGTTAAAGCCGATTCAGACAATTTACCGACAGTTAGTAGTGAAATGGTTGACAATTATTATTTATGCAATTTGGACTATTTCAGTGCTGAAATGAAAAATATTATAACGAAACGGTGGGTGCTTCATTTATTTGGGAACTAGGCAAACTGAAAATAACACTGCGGTTGTTTATTATTACTTTTGACGCGTTTGACTTGACACAAAATGACGTTTGCGCTAGCAAGCATAAACAAACAACGATTGTACTTTCCGGCTAATATCGACAATTCTCGGCATTGCCGCGGATACGTCATCATTTAAAAGGCTTAAAGGGCCAGGGTCTTAACTTTGATGGTGGTTTAGATGCCTAAAACGTTCACTGTGTGAAAAATAAAAAAATACGGGTCAAATATTTTACGAGAATCTTCGGGAAAATATTGTTTTTAAAAATTGTGTAACGACCCCATTCCCTTGTAATTCCTGCAATTCCTTGCAATGGGCAATCGGACACTAACGAAATTTTTAGAAAATTTTACTCTTAAACCAAAGATTATACCCATTTAACACCCCACATAATCGTAAAAATGATTAAAATTTTAACACTTAATTTTAGGAAGCACTTAAACATTGCCATTTCGCTGCAGAATTTATTCGGCGGCAATTAACCAAAGTGACGTCACGACCCTCACACCTGCATGCTGCACGTGTGTTAAACAGAGATATATCCTGGCTTTTATTACGTCAGTCACATACAAGGGACAATTTTTATAAATTTTTTTCTCGGTTAATGTGGGCTCTAGATGAAAAAAGAAAAAACACGGGTCAAATATTTTGACAAGTTCTTTCTAATTATAAAATAAAAAAAAGTTGTCCGATTGCCCATTCTTCACTAATTCCTGCAATTCCCCAACAATTCCCCAAACAATACCCGCAATTCTCTACAAATTTGTGTAATTCCCTACTAATTCCTCAAGCTTGTACACCAAAATTCCTCTGCGGTTCACCCCTCGGGTGATACAAATGTTAACAAAATAATAGGTGGTTTAATTTATAATATTACAAAAATAATGTGGTTGTATTTCACTAGTATGGGTGAAATAGTTTTAACTCTTGTTTTGTCACAGACAATGCCTACAACACTCTGTCTAGATTTCTTCGCTTAGCATAAAGTGTGAGTTACTATCTAGAAAGTTAATTATGTACAAGTACGAATTATGGCTTAATATAGCATACTCTAAAATATTCATATTTTATAATACCTATATGCTGCCTTCGAAATAAAACAAATGAACAGCTAACTTAAATTGCTTATTACGTCCATTGTGAAAAACTGTTCATAATGGATGTAAATTGTACGTTCTTCTTACGTCAGTTTTACCCAAGTTGAACATTTTCAACTTTTACGTAAATATTGCGGGAATCTAGGGTTTGCAAATATTTTAAGCTTGTGATATCTAGGATATTTTACCAGATCTTGTTGGTTGTCAGGTTCTTCTCATTAAACAGGCGGTTCTTTCTCATTAAACAAAAATATCTTAACAAAAATATCTCTCAAAATGACATTTCGCGAACCCGACAGACAAACTCAAACATAGTGTTCGCGCATTAGTGCGCGAAATCTAGCAAAAAGCACTGGCCCTTTCAGGCTTTCTAAAAATAATTTGACTTGATAGTAATAAAGTTTGGTTAACAAAACGCCATTTCTCCAATTTGGATGTTGAAAATAGTGAAAGAATAAAGATAAATCGCTATTAATTCGATTGACACCTTGACAACTCAATTCAATAAATTAAACCAAATGTCATTTTCTACAATTGTCAAATGGAAATCTGTCAATGTAACCACTTGATTTTTTGAAATTTCAAATTGGATAGGTAATAATTAAAAAATTATAATGTTCGTTTCAAAAAATATTGTACGAACCTCGATGCGCGAAGACGTCTTCGGCGCATTCGCGCAAATGAAGCACTCGCTCCTTCGTCGCTCGTACTTCAAACATTGCGCTCATGCGCGAAAAATGTCTTCCCCGCACTCGTTTCCTAAATAACTATTTTTGTGTAAGTATGCTCGTTTGTGTTGTTCGTTACGTGTTTGTGGTTTTATGGAAATAAAAAGTTCCTGATATGGACTACAGAAAACAAAATTGTCATTGTCAAATTATCTTCAACCTAACCACCAATCGTAGACTAGTTAAGGCTTCTGCGTATAGAACACTAACACAAAAAGTGATGTTCATTGTGAACCGAGACAACAACTTCAAAAAGTACGTGCAATTCAATTCAATTTAAATAATTCAATTCAATTCATATAATTCAATTCAGTTTATATAATCCAATTGAATTCAGCCAATTCAATTTAATTCAACAATTCAAACCAATTCAAATAATTTAACTCAATCCAAATAGTTCAATTCAAATATAATTCAATTCAGTCAAGTCAATTCAATTCAATTGAATTCAATCCCATTCAAATAATTTAACTCAATTCGGCCAATTTAATTCAAATAATGCAATTCAATTCAGCCGATTCAATTCAATTCA
Source organism: Xestobium rufovillosum (assembly GCA_963966045.1). Taxonomy (NCBI): domain Eukaryota; kingdom Metazoa; phylum Arthropoda; class Insecta; order Coleoptera; family Ptinidae; genus Xestobium; species Xestobium rufovillosum. The sequence goes on along the minus strand of OZ014494.1, from coordinate 37,686,157 downwards.
AGCAATTCAATTCATATAATTCAATTCAAAAATAATTCAATATAGGTAATTCAAATTATTCGATCCAATTCAAGTAATTCAATTCAATTCGGTCAATTCAAAAAATGCAGTTCAATTCAGTCAATTCATTTCAATTAAGCCTATTCAATTCCAATTCAGGGAGTGTGCATAACCATTCAAAAGTTGTTGTCCCCCCGTTGTGAACAGAAAAGTTTCTTATACGAAAATATTACGCTTACGTACTAACTCCGTTTACGTGATTGTTAAAGTTACTTCCATTGTGAACAAGCACTTAAGTGGTCAGTTTGATGTATATAATTATATATAAAGTTCAATTCGATCTTTGAAAATTTTCAGCCGAACGTAATTTATTATGAATAAACAGAGGCTTAGAAACAAATTACAAGATGGCTAAATAAATTTAAAAATATGTTGAAGAGTGAAATATAAAACGAATGAATATAGAAGTCATACAAGGTTCGGCAAAATGAATGATCTGCTCTAAATCAAGTTGTACTCATCAATAACAGAACTTTGAATTGAAAATCAAACATGTCTTCTTCACACAGTGGTTGGATCAGGAACTTTAGCGTAAATTTACTATGAATATTTTGTAAGATTACCCCATACGCTAAAACAATGACACAGTAATTGCGTGTTTCGCTGGCACTGTCAGCATCCTCAGAATGCTAAGCTGATAATCAGATAATGAAATTCTAGAAAAAGTATAAATCTTATCCTTTTTAATGCCGGTTTTCCACCAAACGGACAAAACAGAAACAAAACTGAAACTCGTGTCGAAAAAAACAAAACTGCAACTTTTCACAAACTTTTTGAAAACTCGAGGTTTTTGCGACAGTTGCTGTTGTGTTTTTCGAGTCCCGTTCGGAAGCGGTAAGATCAAAGAGTTTCGACGTGTTTACGAACAGAGTCTATCTAGTGGAAACACAAGACGCGTTTCTAGTTTCTTTTTAGCTCTGTTTCTGTTGGTAGTGTGGTAGAAAAGCGTCAAACCAATGGTACTGTTGGGTAGATAATTTTTTTCTGCGTGATATGGTACCGAAAAATGTAGTTTTGTTAGACATTAGATATTAATTTTTAATAAAATGCTTGATAAAATTTTTTGAATTGTGTCGTTATCTTGAAATGGCGAACAGGAATTGCAAGAAAATTAATTAATTATTAGCACATAAATGCAAATTATGCACCTACTTACTTCTGTTCCATAGAACGCAGTACAAACCAACTACTTACCAGCAATGATTAAAAAAATCATCTTCTCTAAACTAGGCATTCTTGGTGTATAGTTTATAATTAATTATAATTCATAGTTTTTAGTTTATATTTATAATGTATTTACTTTAAGATTCAAATGATAAAGCTACTCAAAAAGCTCTATGCAGCTTATATTTATGTAGTTTGTAATAAAAAATTCCAAATAAAAAAAACATTTCCAAAACTGTTGTCCTCTAACCTCAAAATTGAAAGCAAATACCAAAGAACATAGTTATATATTCTTTGTAAATACATACACACTAGTTCGTTTGGTGGAAAAGAACAGAAAACAAAAACGAAACTCCGGCAATACCTACTAGTCTGCTTGATGGAAACAGAGTTTCAAATTTGTCCGAGTTTTGTTTTCTGTTTTCTGTGTTTCAAAAAACACGAACAAAACAGAAACTCGACTAGTCCGTTTGGTGGAAGACCGCCATAAACTACATCTCGCAAATGGCCGTTTTCCTGCTCCTCGCATTGTTGCCCGGCGAGCACAATAGTTTACATATTACCAACTGCACAACATTTTATATTCATGGTCAATCACAACAACCTCTGCGTATAAATTTCGTTTCAATTCATTCAAAATTTGCTGACGAGTCGACTTAGTTGTTCAGAAATTTTAGATTTTAACCTAGAGAAAATTTTAGCCGAAAATTGGCACAGTTGTTCCATTTCGTGTGCTCAACAACACATCCCAAGTCCGGTAACTTCCCGTGTCGGATTCCTAGAATTCCAGGCGTTTGAACTTCTGGAACGCTGGATAAGTGCCAATCAACACTGAAATTTATATTACAAGCAAACGGTTGCCCCTCAAACAGGACTCAAGTGAAAGAAGGCTACGGACTATCATTTAGAACACGCTAGCGAACACGTGTTAAATATTGCGTTTGAAACTTTTAAGAAAATATTTCATATTACTGGGATCTTCCCATTGACGGAGATCACTGGATGCAACACATTTTTTGTGGAAAAAAAATTTTTTAAATGCAACAAAAAACACCCGCGAGTATCGAACCCACGGCGCGAAAATGAACAAGATTATCATCTCGAAGCGTACGTACCAAGCCAGGGAAGCTGTTGAATTAGTTTCTTAATAATCAAGTAAGTACTTGAACCAAATTATGACGTTTTTTGGATACTAGTTCTGTAGTCCGGAGGGAAATCCAATAAGTCACCCGGTGTTCCAGCAAGCGCATTATTTGGCAAGGGTACAAACACGAAAGAAGCTTGTTGTCTACTCGCTGGTTAAAGCCCCCTGCGTCCAATTAGAAACGAGCGTCAACCGGCGTCCACCCCACGATGAAGTAAAAACTCTGGGGCGCTTTCGAGATTTTACGGAAATTTTTCCAAATTCACTGTGAAATAAATTTTTGGAAGTCAAGTGTGAGTGCAGGTCGGAAATTTTTGAATGGGTAGGTGGCTCGTGGAGTTCATTTTACGATTGCATTTGCATTTGCCAAAAAGTGTTCTTCCGGGGTCGTAAGGTGCCTTTAAAAAGCACGTTCTTTTATATGAGGTCGTCCGTTTTCTTAAGAGCGGCTTTCGTTTGAATCAAAGACTCCACATGTTTAGTGGTAAGAATAAATTTACCCTAAATCCGTTCTTTCAATATCCGCCAAAAAATTGAAATCGGTCTACATTTTGGTAAAGGGGTATGCATTTTGAACTCGCGACTCGCACAAAATAAACATTTCCAGACACCATTGCGGCGGTTTTATTTTACAAGGTACATTTTTTGATCGGCGGAGATCAAAATAGAAACTTTATATTATGTAAGTAGTATTTTTATGGTTTTCCGATTTCTCTGAAATGGAGAGTGCATTTTTTAATTTCTCGGGATTTGGGAGCTTACTGCGGCGCCGGATACCATGAGTGTTATGCACTTGTGGACTATATTTGAATGAAATAAAGAATAAATATGAACTGAAAGAATGAAAGAATGAAAGAATGAAAAATACGTGGCACTTTTATCAGGTACTCCAAAGATGGGCGAATACGATGTTACACAATAATTGAAAACGAAAGGAAAGGAAATGGAATATGCTTACTAAATTTATTGTGAACTGCATTGAAGCTCTCGCCGAAAACACCGCGAACGAATTTCCTTCAATATTCTCACTAACGAAAACGGACCCTGTTCACACCACGTACGAAACAACAATTTCGATGCACGGAATGTTTTAAACTATATTGTTCATGGCGCCACAAAGACGAGAGCTTTAGGGTAGGTAGAGAAATAGAGGGGAAACAGGATATAGGGTGGACCAATGTGTACGCAACAATGAGGTATCAACTTAAACTACTGCATATGATACCCTGTGGAATCATCTTTCTTTTGAGCACTATATGAGGGTCACGAATCCAACTGTTTGCATGCAATGCAAATTCCAGTGGTGTTTCGCACCTTCCAGCGTACCAGGAGTTCGAGCACCTGGAATTTCAGAAAGTAAGGGATCTTTGGATATGTTGTTAAGCACATCAAACATACCAACTGTGCCAATTTTCAGTCATACTAAAATTTTCTAAAGGTTTATGGTTGTTTTAGACCTAAAATTCCTGTAGCCCTAATAGGTAAATATCACCGTAAAAAAGTTACAAACCGTCGAATAAAGCGAACACGACTAGTCGAAATAACGCGATTGACAAGCAATCTCCACACCATGGTTAACGGATAATCTTAAATTCATGATGTCTCTCCGTGATAAAGCTCTAGCTAGATTCAAACGGACTAAGGTGCTTGAACATTGGAATTATTATAACTCCTTGAGAAATTTATGTACGAAAACGGTCCATTTGGAGAAAAAGGCATATCTGGAGTATCGTATAAGAACTAATGCTTCTAAGACGCTGTGAAAAGACCTTAGATCTATTAATGTTATAAATAAATCGAGTCCAACTATACCACCAACTTTACTTGACGCTCAGAAAATTAATAACTACTTTCTTGATTCAGTTAGCACCAGCGGTTTAGTAGATTCGGATATACTTGTTTATTATCGGGACAATGTGAATGCTAATGTTTCTGAAGAATTCGCCTTTGGATTGGCCACTGTTGATGAGGTCGCTAGGACTTTGGCGTCAATCAGGTCTAATGCGGTGGGATCGGATGAAATCAGTGTTTGTTTCCTTAAATTATGCTGTCCTCAAATCTTGCCTGTATTGACCCATCTTGTAAACTTCTGCCTGGGTGAAGGCGTTTTTCCTGATTGTTGGAAGTTGGCTTCTGTCATACCTTTACCAAAGATTCAATCGCCCATAAGTATGAAAGATTTACGTCCCATTAGTGTTTTGCAGGCCATGTCTAAAGTTTTGGAGAAGATCGTCACTGAGCAGATGCGCAATTATCTTACCCATTATTCCATCTTGCCTGAGAATCAGTCTGGTTTTAGAGCTGGACATAGTTGCTCCACTGCTCTTATGAGAGTAACAGATGACATAATTCGGGCTACTGATCTGAATTGCATTACAGTACTTCTTCTACTTGATTTTTCTAAGGCATTTGATACAATCAATCACGAATTGCTTTTGAGTATTTTAAAGTATTGCTGTGGGTTCGGCTATTCTGCTGTGAATTTCTTGAGGGATTATCTTTTTGATAGATCACAGATGGTTAAACTTCCCAACCAAGTCTCGAAATGTAGAAGCATATTGTCTGGAGTTCCGCAGGGATCTGTACTGGGTCCACTATTATATATCATATATACTTCTAATCTACATGTCTCATTGAAACACTGTGCACATCACTTCTATGCGGATGATACCCAATTGTATTTTTCTTTTCACTTTGATTCTCTTCACGCTTCTGTTAAAAATATTAATGATGACTTGAATGGTTTGGTTTCTGCTGCAGCTGGACATAGTCTCCATATTAATCCAGGTAAATCTTCAGTAATGATATTTGGAAGAAATAAGATGCGACGGAAAGTACTAGATGGTGTTAAAATACAATTGCAGGATACAGATTTGCCTTGCGTTGATTACGCTCGTAATCTAGGTCTTGTTATGGATGTCGACTTGCGATTTTCTCGGCATATATCAAAATGTATTCAGAGGGCTTATTCAAACTTAAAATTAATTTATATGAGCAAGTCCAATACTCAGTACAAAAACAAAAATTCTTCTTTGCGAGACTTTGGTTCTTTCGCAATTTAATTACTGCGATGTTGTGTATGGACCATGTCTGAAATACGTGGATTCGTCGAGAGTTCAGAGAATACAAAACGCATGTATGAGACTTATTTTCGGTATTTACAAGAATCAGCATATCTCTCATAAATTGTATGATCTTAAGTGGTTAAATATGTCAAATCGCAGATTGTTGCTCATGGGTTGTGTATTTCATAAGGTCATTCAGACTAAGACGCCCGCATACCTCTATAACAAAATTGTTTTTAGGACTGATGTGCATAATCTAAATATAAGAAGTAAGGGACTACTGACACCACCTCTTCACAAAACTGCTTACTTTGAGAGATCTTTTAGCTATAACATATATAAAGTGTACAATACGATACCTGATTGTTTGAAGGATCTGCCAATTTTGAAATTTAAGTATCTATTTCGGAAAGAATTATTTAGGCAGCAGAACGATGGTTCCTCGGTCAAATGATTATTTTGTTCTTGACCATTTCAATTTGCTAAATCACTTCATTTTGTTATTGTTTTATGTTTTTTTGTTTTATTCTTTTATTCTTTTTCTCGTTCTTTTCTCTCTATTTTCTGTTATTTACACACTCCACTGCGCAATACGCAATATATATGTATATGTATTTTTTTGACATTTTTCAGCGTTTTTCTTGACTTGTTGTTTTCCTTGGGTTTTTCAGATTATTTGTATGTACATCACATAGGTTGTTTTTGTATTTAAACTTTTGATTGATTTATTTTTTTTTACTTTGTTGTTCATTTCGCCTTACGAAGTTTTTGCTTTTTGTTTTTGCTGCTGGTTGAGTTGAAAAGCAGGTGTGTGTTTAATTATTTTATATGCACAACTGAACTCCGCCTATTGCTTTATGTTTTATGCCCTTTTTTTGTTCGCATTATCACTGTGTTATGTACATTAAGCAATAAAGACTATTATTATTATTATTATTATTATACGGATTCCCTAGCATCAGTGTGGGAAGTAAATCAAAAAGTCGTATTCTATGCATATCTATGACCTTGGTTACCTGCAAGTTGTTGCAATTGTCGCAATATTTGTTGGTATTGTATATTGCTATGACTTGTTATGACTTGTGTTGTTATTTCCAAAAAATCCAAAGGCACATAAAACAGTAGCTTTTCGGGGCAATTGGTATTGTTGTTGATGATTTTTCCTAGCCTACTACCGAAAATATTAGTTGTTTACGGATCGCGAAAAGTTGAAATTATCCTCAGGAAACGTTCGCGAAAGTCTGCCGGTGCTCCCGTTATGTAGCTTGTACAATTTTGACGGATCAGATTGTGAATTTTTCAGTTTGTTGCCAAAACTAAACCTTGGTTTAACCGAGTGTATAAAGCGAGGTATAAAGGCCGATTTTCGCATTAGGGCCGCAAACGGACTACTGTGTCTTTTTGTTGTCAGTTTTGCGATACTGCTTGTTACGGTTTTATTTTGCCCCAAATATTTAAATTAAAATATACATTTTGCATATTAAATTTCACTCACTCTGTACTTCTCGCGCTGCATTTGATTTAATTGTTATATTGCGGGTATTTCTTGTCCTCTTTTTCCAGTTTGTTCTGAGGATTATTATCGGATTTTCATGATTTTATCGTATATTTATTCATTTAATCGGATCCACCTTGTTTTCTTGTTGTCAAAACTTGGAGGTTAGGTTTATCTAGTTGCTTTCGCTAGTGTCAAATGTGAAGGACATTGACCCATTTAGTAGTTGCACAGTTTGTACACTGGTTCGGTGACGTACTTATCTAATTTCTTTTCCGTGTCTTATAGTTTCTTAATGCTTTTTAATTTTTATTCTTCATTCTTCTATCTCTTGAGGTCTCTTTATGACTTTGATTTTTTCCTACCTTCAATTAACTTTAGTTGGGAGCAGTTTGAACAAGGATGTTTTCGAACCTTGTATTGTACTTGTACTTGTATTGTATTGTACTTGTAAGTAATACAAATTTTGATGTTTTTGTTACTTCCTTTCACAACGGATTGTCCTACGCTTCTGTCAATTAAAATTTTTCTCGTTTAATAACCAATAGCAGCGTACGTAAACCTCGGAATTAGTCAATTGTAGCGTTAATTGCCGACATTCTAACATTTGATTACATAAATAGTAAACTTGTAAACGATCCTTTGCCACTTGCAATACTGTAAATAAGTTGTAATAGCATACAGAGTTCTTTAATTGGCGAATAAACATCTATGACAGGCACTACTTGTTGCCTGGACAGTCTCTAATCTTATATATATTTTCTATAGGCATGCAACAAGTGGTACGCGTTGATGGCACTTTTTACGATAGAGCCGGGCACTCTTGTGTCAACTTCGATAACTGGTTCTAAAGGAAAATATATTACTTTTACTTTATTTCGCTTCAGCGCCGCGATACAGAAATTTTCAACAAATTTGGTTTGTACGTATCGATGTTTTAATATCCATGTGAATCTTCTGCACAAACTCTACAAACATTATTTGGAATTGATATCTACTTGTTTGCTGTAAATTGTTATCGTAATCAGTAACTTTTAATGATTTCTTCATATGGCGATTGAATTGACAATCTTCGTACTATAATAGGCGTTTGTTTCCAAATTTTCTTTTTTCTTTTATGTATTTTTAATCTTTTGCAAGGTACCAATGTTACACGGCGCAAAACTCGTCGCCGCCGACCGGGAGTCGAACCCGGGTCCCCGCGCTCCGAAGCCCTCTGCTCTCCCACTGAGCTAATCGGCGACCTTACACGCCTTCTCTCTAACCGTCCATTTATACCCAAGACTGTAACACCAAATCTGGTTAATCTGGTTACTAATGAGTATTTGGACGCCTAAGCAGTCTATATAATCTTTCATAACGCATCCCTCTTCGAATCTTTATGCTATTCAAACACTGCAAATTTCTTCATAGCAACCTCTTGGCATTTCTAAAGTTTCGCACGCCCTTTGTCTGATTTGGCACAAATTTTGATGATAAAGGGATTTTCGCAGACTCGATGACTTATGCTGCAAGAACGGTACTTTTACTTAATTCTGGGTAAAGAAAGTCGGGTACCGCGGTTTTCGGTGATTTATAAACTTTGGTGTCCTTAACTGGGCTCCAAATTTAATAAAAGTGGGCAGTCTAATTCCTATACATGTTATAGATATTTTCAAACACGCTCTCAAAGGTTTTGTTGGTCCCACGCTTTCTCAGTCTCGACAGCCGACAGTGTTGATGTTGAAAATACACATAGTGACTATGGCGGCGCCCGTCAAGGCCATCTCGATTTAAACAGTTGAGACTTAAATCTGCTTGATAAATTAGCAGGAAGAGCTTTTTATAGAAATTTGTGTAACAAGCCTTTAACTGTGCAAACAGTTCTTGCTTGTTCGTTTGAGAACCTCGGATTTACCGTTAATTTTATGTTTTAATTTATGGGTTTGACGTTCAACCCGTTTCTCTTTCCTCGTGTTCTCAGAAGGAAATAACATTATAGTTCGTAATCCTTGGACAGGGAAATTTCAAAAGCATCGTGTTTGTTTTCCAGTCGTTCTAGTTTTCTAATTTTTCTCTTCATATTGAGAAATATGACGTGTTTATTTTTAGCTACAAGTGTGAAAAACTACTACCACACTTTTCATTGCAGTTTTAATGGAACTCATGCTTTGATGTCTTATCTATATCTTTGATGTGCCATTTATTTGCTATTAATGAAATTTACGCCATTTGATGTTCTATCACTTAAAAATTTGATAGTAAGTACCCGAATAAAAATATCACTTGATTTAGAATATTGTTCCAGAAATGTGATTTATTTTTAAAGAGGAAGATGTATTTTTATAATCAAGTACATATTATTTCTATAATCGCACTATCTGGAACATTTCTAAATATATCTTGTGTTTTTTTATTGCTACAGTTGTTGTAGGTGTAGACGTACCAGAAATATTACGCGAGTCTTACAATGGCAAGGATACAAAACTGTACCGGGTGGCCAGATAAGAATGCAAAGTGCTGTAATATTTTCAGATTTCCAAGATGGTCGCCAGGGGGCGTAACCGCCATCTTAAACTTTTAAAGTGATTTTTCACTGAAATCCACCTAGTAAATGTACCAAAAAAAATATGTGTTTTTTAAAACAAGCTTTATTCGAGTAATTCTTGTTTAACACTTTTTGACGTATCTATTAAAATGAAGTGGTGGGGGGTGATTCAATGTTTTTTTACATAAACAGCTGTAACTCCTAAACGACTGAACGGATTTTAACAAACTTGGTCTTGTTGGAAAAAGCATTTATTGCTCCATCAAACCCATCTTACCTGTGATATGTCTAATTCTTAGTGATGCCGCTAGAGCGCGTTTTTTGATATAACAACAGAAAATTGCAAAATTCTCTAAAAAATTAAATGCAATAATATGACTTATTTCATAACAATGTAGTGAAATGAAGAAATGATACCTAAATAGGCTAGTGAAGACCACATCTCGATATCTTATTCCTAGCCAAAATTATCGAAGAAAGAAAATTTAGTTATCATAAAATTTTAGAGAGACGCTATTACACCGGTATTTATTCTTATTTATTTGTCTTTTTTCAAGATTCAGTGATAAAATGTCATAATTTTATAATTTTTAAATAATAAAAGTATTCTTAGTCCAAACAATTAAAAAAACGTGTAGGGACATAAGAAGAAAGAAAGACCGATTTTGAAATAAAACTAATGCCTCCTTAAATGCTCGAACTGTCTTCCATCACACTCAATGCATTGTTGGAGCCGCTCATGCGTAGACATTACAGCAGCTTCAATTTCTGCTCTTGACGTCTTGACAGGCTGCGAATGGCCTCTTGTATTCGTATGTTCATGTCGTCTCTCGTTGGTGGAATTTGGTAAACAATATATTTTAACCCCATAGATAGAAGTCCAAACAGGTGAGGTCTGGGGATCGGGGTGGCCAAGGAAATAGACTTCCTCGTCCAATCCACCTCTGGTGATATCTTCGATCTAAGAATACTTTTATTATTTAAAAATTATAAAATTATGAAATTTTATCACTGAATCTTGAAAAAAGACAAATAAATAAGAATAAATACCGGTGTAATAGCGTCTCTCTAAAATTTTATGATAACTAAATTTTCTTTCTTCGATATTTTTGGCTAGGAATATGATATCGAGATACGGTCTTCACTAGCCTATTTAGGTATCATTTCACTACATTTTTATGAAAAAAAGTCATATTATTGCATTTAATTTTTTAGAGAATTTTGCAATTTTCCGTTATTATATCAAAAAATGCGCTCTAGCGGCATCACTAAGAATTAGACATATCATAGGGAAGATGGGTTTGATGGAGCATAAATGCTTTTTCCAACGAGACCAAGTTTGTTCAAATCTGTTCAGTCGTTTAGGAGTTACAGCTGTTTATGTAAAAAAACATTGAATCACCCCCCACCACTTCATTTTAATGGATACGTCAAAAAGTGTTAAACAAGAATTACTCGAATAAAGCTTGTCTTTAAAAAACACATATTTTTTGGTACATTTGCAAGGTGGATTTCAGTGAAAAATCACTTTAAAACTTTAAGATGGCGGTTACGCCCCCTGGCGACCATCTTGGAAATCTGAAAATATTTTCCACGATCTTCTCTTGGCCACTTTAGTAATAATTTTTTTTACTGTAAGAGTATGATGAATAGCTTCCGAGATACTGCACTTTGCATTCTTATCTGGCCAGCTGGCCACCCGGTACAATGAAACTTTTCTTCCTTTCGTTTGTGCTTCTATATAGGCCGAAAGGATTTCTATGGAAAATAGTAAATAAGTCAGGTATTAAATATGTATAAAAAGTATGAATTAATCACCTAATTATTTTGGTAGTTTCATTTCCCAAAAATTTTGAGCTTGTGTTGCGTATCGGCCAGGAAAATGCAATCACATTTGCACAGGAGGTCTTTAAGTAATTTTGCTTGCTTCTTATGTCATTGTAATGAGGCCGGGTTCCATCCCTGTTAATAATATTATTGAAAGTAGGAATGCAACTGAAACCGAAACTTTCTCCGGTATCCGGCGCATCCGCCTGTGTTGGCCGGATTATCCATAAGATCGAGCCGTATATGCATAACTTTTAAATACTTGAGGAAAACTCCGAAAAGGTTTATAATTTTTAAGTTTTTTGTTTTTGAACGAATATTTAGGGGGACAGCAGCAAATCGAAAAGGAGATATTGGTTTTTCTAAAATACCTACCTGGGACTTCTATTAATAGGTTTCTTCAAGTAGAGCCCCGGAAAATGGCCAATTTTGCAATAAAGTGTGTCCCGTTATGCCCCTATCGCACTTGGAAACTATTTAAGCTAAACTCGAAACATTAGACTAATTTAGCTGGTATTATGAAACCTTTTCCGCCAAAGCAAACGGGGTTCGTATCGCTATATTTTGTGATTTGGTTCGGTCAAGAGTCAAGAATATTATTCAATGGTGGGGTACTTGCACGAGAAGTTGTTGTTCAAACGGCCCAGATATTCAAGGCTGCTCCAAGTGGCGGCAACATTCTGTGATGTCTCGTAGTACACGCAAAAGTCTGAATTCCCCGGAATTCCCTATAATTCAATGCCTGGCGGGGTATTTGCCTGAGGAGTGGTTGTTCGAACGGTCCATTACCACTCATGTACATATTACATACATATACACATTTTGATTCTATTTTTTCATTAGTTTTTATTTGACGCTTCAGGCAGTATCTACGGTTCTGATCAACCCTATCTCACGTAATGAGTATCTTCCGTTTTTTCTCTGTTTTATGTAATTTATTTCTTGCAGATCGCGCTCCCAGTGAAGCACCTCTACTTTGTAGGGACAGCTATCCAGGGTCACTAACCACGAATGGCGAAGGTATGTATGTGTTTTTTGCACATGAAAACATTTGTATACCTTCAGAATATAAAACAAGCTGCACTATGTAGAATTAATAAGATCGGACGATAAGAGACATTGTATAATAATTTGAAATCATCATCGGTGTTTATAACTTCCAAGTATTTCTTGGAATTGTGTTCCCTATCTTCGAGTATGTGTTTGTTATGAGCAGGGTGTGTCCGTTGTCAAATGGGTACTTGCATAAATTGAAATGGGCACTTTTTTATCATAAAATGAGACTATTTTGTGTAATAATAAGATTATAATTTCATTTTTAGTTTCAAGTCGCGGAGTACGTGCTAATGGGCCATTTGGCCTTGAGCAGTCGCATTGGCGTCACATAATATAACTGACATCACAGCTTGACGTGCTACTTTTGCCTATTGCCAACATTTCGCGTTTGTTGTCCATACTCGCCTAACTGTTATCATATGTGATCACCATTTCAATTTGATGCTTAGGTATTACTTTACTGAGGAGTAACAACCTTTTACTAACGCACATTTAAACCCTAGAAATAAGTTAAAAAGAAGAATAAACTAACTATTAGTGTATTCCAGGATCATTAGTGCATTTTAATTTTTCACTGTGACTGCCCTGACTGCCATACAGCGACTGTTATACATAGGTTAGGCAAGCACAGAATTTTCGATTCACCCATTTGTGTCCACGTTCTTGTTATTTCACACCTCGTACGAATATCACAAATCCTAAAATAGCCGCGTTCATGATAGTAGAGTTTAGAGCTGTTTTTGTTGTACCTATTTGCACAGTTGGGAATTATAAAATGTAATGGGTTTTTAACAACAAATTGGTACTGAGCTCCACTATAGCTACGTTTTCCCAGCAAACACGGTAAACGTACAAACCACAGAACACCCAAATAAGAACGCGCAGCTTAATGTTAAAAGTAGGAACCGCGTTTAGCGCCATCTCTAGCTGTTTACAAGAACCAATTGTGTACAGGCGCGCGTAGATAGAATTGAAATTTAAACTTTATTTTTATTAATATGTATTAAAAATCCAACTAAATTAAAGAAAACAAAAACTTTATGCATACTTATATGTATATGTAGGCATCAATTTTATTTAATCAGCATTTTACATTGAAAGTAGAAACATAAAGAACGCCAAATAGGCATTCTTTAGCGCACGAAAACTAATACTAAAATCAAATGAAACTTACTTGTAAACGTTAATTACAAAATTTGCGCAATTTAGTATATTAATTCAACACCGGGAGACATCGAAGGAAAACATTTCACAGCCGCATTGCTGCTATTTCGATGTCTGAGGAAAAACTCCTCATTCGCAGAGATGTCAAAGAAGTACCTACTGACGGAAGTCAAAATATATACGTGGCCTGCTGCTTTTTTGTGCATAATTATTTTTTCTTTGTTATGCACCTATTTCTGATGCAATTATTGCATATCGAGAAAACGTAACCATATTTAGATGTTCTGCGAACGTAACCACTGAATATCTAAAATAACGCACAATTTTTAAATTTTCCATTTTGTCCGACGATGCCGGTTGCGACAGAAAGCGCATACTTTGGATTAAAATTTCACGAAATCGGTAATACAGAGTTTCGACGGCAAATGTCAGAGTCGTAGTGCCATCTAAAACGGTTTACAGAAACTGAAGCTAACATAGTTCAAGGTCGTGCATAACAGTGAAACCCCCCTGGTACAAACGAGACAGCCATCTAAAACGGTTTACAGAAACTGAAGCTAACATAGTTCAAGGTCGTGCATAACAGTGAAACCCCCCTGGTACAAACGAGACAGTTTTTTCAAGACGAACAAAACAACTGTCAAGCGTCAACTAAACCGGAAGCGGCCATTTCGATTTACGAATTCACAAGCTGCGTCATATTGACTTCATCGTTTAGTTTCAATAATTCACACATGGCGCGATAAGCATATTTAGAGGAAAATATTTTGTTCAATCCTGCCATAGAAACATGTTGTTTCACCCTTAGATACTATGCGAGAAAGCATCACTTTTGTTCACTCACTTCGTTTCTTTGGCAACGGGTGGGCGAAAGCAGTGAGCGAAAGTACTTTCGTTCACTCTTATTACTTTCACCCATTCCATTTCTCAATAAAATTACAAAAATATTCAAAATTAATCTTTCAAATTGACATGTCAATTTATGATGGTTTCTGTCAATAATACACTAGCTCAATTGTCAAAAAATTTTATGTGTGCGTTTTAATAAATTTGGGCGTACATTCGAAATTAATTAGATATTTATTTAATATTAATTAGGTACTGTCAACATTTCTATTAGGTAATATGAAAATTTTTAGAGTTAAAGCCAATACTTTTAAAAAATATAGCACTATGAAACTTACTTGCTATGTAAGTAATATCTACTTTTTCAAAAACAAATAAAATTTTCTTCAACATAGAATATGTTGATCACAAAGAAGATGGCTCGTAATTTTCTACCAATCCATTAAAATAGGCTAAGATCACTTCCTCCGTTATAAGATGAACTTTCTTTGTATGCATCAAATCACGGAATTTTGTCAGCTATATAATATATCTTCCTTTAGACTTCTGAAGCAATTGTATGCAGCGGCATCAGCTCCTTTTAATATCCTCCGGTAAAATTAAATCGTATTTTTTTCCATATTTTCTCAGTAAAATCTTATTTTAGGTACAAATTTAGCTGAAACGTACAAAAATTGACTTCTTCTAGCTTGTTTATTATTTATAGTAACGGTAACCATAACAATGCTGAAACACGCTCTCTATGTTATTATGTATACCTGCCCAATTGTCAGACCAATTTGAATTATTAATCATGAATATTTTTGAACAAATAATTATTTCAGTGGCAGGATTGAACAAAACGTTATACAGCACTCGTGGAGAAACCGTTTCGCTCACTTATTTGCCTAATTGCGTGAGGGAAATTTTCAGTTTCTCCACTTGTACTGTAATATACTATTTCCGCAATAATTTGAATTTTACTAGGCTCATAGAAAAATTACGTTGGGAATGTATTTCTGACCTCTCAAAGATTAAAATTTTGCAAACTCTCAAATTTATGCAAGTACCCAATTGGACAATGAAACGAAGTGACACTGTTAAATACGTGAGCATAAACAAACGCCTGTATGCAAATAAAAATTTAAGATAGGTACGTACGTCGAGATGTTGAAGGACATACACTAAGAAGAAACACAAAAGTTATTGAATACGAACCTAGACTTTTAAAAATCTAGTTTACCCAGAATTTTCTTTATTGCGTTAATAGATTCTAGTGTGTTTGTACGTATACTGCAGACCATAATTTGAAATTTATTTTGGTTGCTTGAGTGCTGAATTGTGTCTGAAATATTGTTAAATGAATCCTTAATTTATGTAAAGTTAAAACAACATGAGTTATTTCTTCTCCAACTTCTCTGACTCTGCACCAAAATCAAACGCAAGCTAAAAGATAATGAAACATTCTGAAATTAAGTGCCTTCTGTTGAAAGCTGAAAAAAGTGAAAAGGAAACTAACGTTAGAAAACGATCACATCTATTTAAGTTGCCGTAGGTGATCGCGTATGACATCATAATGCCGCTCTCTCCGACGCCGGGCCCCATTCAAGGTGACCAAGAGTTCCCCCCCGCGATAGTCCCCTGTCTCAAACCCTGGGGGCTACTTCTTTAGGGCGTGGATTTTGTTAAAGTCACCTGGAAATGTGCAGATTTCTTTCTAATATTTAGTCATCTATATTTTAAGTCGCTGGTATAGAATGCTGTATTATTCTAAACCCAAACGTGATATCTTGCATAAATTAATCGATTATGTAATATCTTTGCCGCAAAGAGAATTTTGAAACGCGCCGCATGAGAAAAAACAATTACTGGGACCTAAAAAAAACAAAATAGCATATTCACAGATTCACACCTAGGCCACCAAACGCAATGATTTTAGGCAGAGACCCGCTGCACATTGGACCGAGGATGGACCTAGCAGAGATATAGGGCAGACAGTCAGGCAGAGCAGAGAAACGGGCCTTTTAGGCCAGGCAAATTAGGGTTTGAATCGGAACTAATTAACCTAAAGCTAATTTTCTCAGGAAATGTAGTTAGTGGTATGTAATACCTTCTGTGAAAAATCTCCAAAAATCCATGTGTCGGAAGACCCTGAAAATTGCTGACAATGTTTCTTATTAAGGAAATTTTAGGTTTCATTTTAATAACTTTATTTTGGTACATGCTTTGTTTATTTTGGTATACAGGGTGGTGAAATGTTAATGAGCAAAACCTCAGAAATTGATAGAACTCAAGAAAATCGTGGGAATATTCTTAATAAACATGTTTTGAAAACTGCACAATTTCTGGGATACAGGGCATTTATCTAATAATAATTATTATTTTACAATTCGTTATCACTAAAACAGCAGTTTTGATAACATTGTTACACCACAATCCCCACCAGCAAGTTCTGTGATTTGTCACTTTGTTAAATAATATGGAAATGTACCTAATTATTTAAATAATTTGGAGGATGTCATGAGATTGAATTCTAGCCACTATCTTTTAAATCAAGCAAAATATAAGAAAGTGATAAAAGTTGAGTAAGGAATCAAAGGTTCCAATCTATAGTCAATGGCGTGGTATGAAAAAGTGCGGGTGGGGTAAATGGTACGCGTGTACCAAATATTAAAATTATATCATTTAGAAAATTGAGGATCTAAATTGAAAAATGAAATTGTGCATAAGTTTATTAAGAAAACCCCATTATTTTTTCGAATGCTGTCGATTTCCGAAGCCTTGTTCTTTGAATTTCGATGGCACTGTATGTGGTGATAATATTAAATCTTCATCTTCTCAAATGCAATCAGCATCCTTGCTTGTGCAAGACGTCACCTCTTTGCACTGACAACATTGGATGATTGGATTGAGCCGTGTACGACCCCTGGCAGGAACACGCGCTTCCACAGCCTTCCTTGCAGTTGCAAAAGAGTGGCATTAGGGACAAATCGGGTGCTCGTACCCATAAATTTCAACTCATCAACTTTATAGCTTTACTATCCAGCACAAACACTTACCTCATGTCGTTATTTTTTTTAATTCCACCATAATACTTAGTTTCAATTTATGGTCGACTGCAGAGGCCAGTTATTTCCACACTCTGTTTATAGAATATACTTGCTTCTTCTTCAAAAAATTGTTTCTTTTGAAGCTTGCATGTCAAGCAAATTTTCCGTTCTTGTTAAAGGCGGACGTGGTATCGCATCCAGGCAGAACATAAAATGCAAGTACTGATTCGACATTTCCATTACAAAAGTTGAGGTTTCACAATACCGGTGAATCGATGATCATTTCCCTTTTTTCGTTTGCGAAAGAATCAAACATCCATACTTGAAGATCAGTGCCATCGCTTACTACAACAATTTATTATTGTATTCTTAGGCCCGGTAATATTAATTGCAGTTTTCCCTATTACCGTAAATAATACACTACAATAATTACGAAAACACTTCTATACATAATACAAATTACACAACACATTAACTATCTATATTCTCTATTGTAATCCATTCCAAGGGCCCCAACCTGTGTTCGTTAAATCCTGCAAGACGGCCCTCTTTGCAAACTCCACTTCCTTCTAAGTGTCCCAGTTAAAAAAAAATAAAAAAGAATCAAACAAAAAAAGTCTGGCAAATTGGCAAAGTTACGCCAAAGCTAATACATACACACACACATACACCCTATTACCGTACCTGTGCTTGAATTGCAGCAATATTAACGTCCTTGAAATGGCTGATTAATTTTGCGGATAAATATATCTTTATTTGAATTATCCAAGAAAATTCAGATTGCTCTGGATAGTTGCAGTATTCATAGTCAATAGATTAACAACAGCTGTTCTACCAAAGCCTCGTCGTATTTTTTCCTGCTATTTTGTAGTTTTTCGTTGATAGTCATCGAACACGACAATAACAATTTGTAATGAGATTTTACATACGTTTCGTACCGATAGCATATTTCAGAAAACTGGAAGGCGTTCGCAATGCAACTACATATATGCAGCAGATTTCCTCCATCTTTCACATATTTTAATTTCTTTTTGCCGATAATTTCATGTATTGGACTTATAAACTTTTAAGAGCTATAGGATTTATTAAGTTTTCTTAACTATTCGCCCTGAAATAGAGTCGTTGGAAAAGTTATATTGTATTGTATCTGAGAAACAATAAAGGTAATTTATTATTATTATTATTATTATTAAATTGAAAACATTCTTTTAATTCCTTTTCAAAGGTACGCTATTAACACACAAAATTGTCAGTAGCACTGAGCGAATTGAACAACCGCAGATACATTGCGCGATATTTTCAGAGCGCAAATTGTCGACCGATTTTCAAGGTCTTCCGACACTCGGATTTGTGGGGATTTTTTACAGCACGTTTTACACATATCAAACAACGTTTCCCCAAAAAATCAGCTTTAGGTTAATTAGTTCCGATTTCGAACTGTTTTTGTCCTATTTTGCCTGGCCTATTTGAGCATCGCATATTGCACGCAGATGAGATAGAGTATTCAGTAGCAGAATACCGTTTTTTACGAAAATGTCGAACGCTTTTGATGAATATTTAATGGAGCAAGAGCTGGATTCTCAATCTGACTTAGAATTTACCAGTTTGATGTTGCTATACAATATTTGTAAGTTGGGTTATAAATCATAAAATAATACATATTCCGTTGAATGATGGCCGCCACAACGGCGGCGAAAGTCGTCAAAGGGATGCAAACAATAAATTTGAAAAGTACATGCCGGTTTTGCAATATCTAAGCGGCCGCGTCGCGACACGTCGCTTTTGCTCTTACGCGGTGCGCGCCTAGCGCTAGCCGCGGCTTTGTTTATCTGAAATTTAATGATATTTAAATTTTATCTGCCTTGCGTTTAAACGTTCCCTTAAACGGGTAGTGTCCACACGGGCGGTTAAACGTTTAAACGTTGCATCCCTAGACGAGATACAGAGCTAAATGAAAGACGTCGTCCCTACTGCCTGTCTGTGCGACAGGAAAATAATATCTACGCCTCGCATTTTCTCGTGAAAATAATCCAAGAAATCGTGTATGTATTAAACGTTTCTATAGCGACGTTCGTTCAAGGACTACTATCTGTGTACACTTATCTAGAATTAGGGGTTTCGTCTAACCTTAAAAGTGCAACTACTTATGAGTAAATATAAATTTGGCGTTTTCCCTGTCACTGCAACCTCGATAGGCTATAGTGCTGATGTTGATAAAAAAATCACAGCCTTCGCAAAGATGCAACTGGGGGAGACGTTGAAAATGATGAAGCAGACCGTAACCCTTGTGCGTTTGGGATATTTTCGCATACGAGATAGCGTGTTCAATAATCATTCATAAAACACCTGCGCCGATTTATAATAACTACATTCCTGTTGTGACATTTGTGACGCTAGACGGTCCGCGGTCCCACTCTGAATGAAGGTTACTCAGACTGAGCGGCCAGGCGCTCAACTTTAACCGCTACCGCTCGGCTCTCACGTGTGACGTATGTGGCAACTGCAACACAATCTTTTCGGTGAATATCATACCCATACTATACTAGGATACTAATAACATTTTCATTGTTAAAATGATTCCATAGAAGAGTCGTGATGGGAAAGACATAATATTCCGCACATCAAAATTACTGAATTAGGTATTCAAATTTAATATATTATACTTACTACTTTTTATATTGAAAAACTATAAGTTGATATGTTTATACCTTATGATTTGTACTAATAATTTATAATTTTCTGAGGAAATGCGAACTCATTCGTAATGAAATTTCTCATTATACTCTGAATTTGTCTTACACGGAATAAATACAAAAAGAAACGTGGGCACACAGGGTTCGAATACCTTGTTGTTGATTTATGCTGTATTTGCACGCTTATACTGGAAACTGTAGGCTGTTCGCCTGGGTTGTTTGAATTCCTGACTGACACTTATAAAGTCCGTTTCACTGGAAACGTTAGATGTCGAATTGATATGGGAAACTGAAAATAAGTAGTGAAATATTTGCTTTCCATAAAAAACTAGTTGTCAACGCATTGACAGAACAGCTTCCTAGCCACAGCCACAACTGAACTGGAGGGTGCGTTTGGCGCGCGCACGCCTTCTTTTCGTAATTTTTTTCGTAATTTTTTTCTCAATTTTTTCCTTATACAACCTATTACGATTTTCGCACATCGTGTAGAGAAAAATACCTTCTGTCCGATGCAATACAAAAATATATACGGTCTCATTGAAAAAAATGTTCTATGACGTCATATCTCGTCTCAAAAGTGTTTAAAAAAAACCGCCATATGAACCATCTCTGATATACGTACGCAAAAATTCAGCAAAATCTGTGGAGCCGTTTTCCCGTAAAAGTGCCAACAGACATACACACATACATACGGACGGAAATGTGCCACCTTGCCAAAAGTCTTAGAATGACTTGAAACGTCCACATTTGATGAAAAACACCATGGTTAAAAAACGACTAGCTTAGCTTAGGCTAGGAAGCTAAAAATATAAAAATAAAAGTGAAAACTTCTAAGGAAAATCTAGCTTTTCTTTTGAAAAGTTGGTCTTGGGTTGTCTTCATGAGTTCAGTAGCGCCCTTGGATTAAGCGAGAAAGAAATCGTAGTTGTCTAAACAAGGTTTCGCAGCCTCGCAGGATCAGACCCAACAGCCGATTTCCAATTTTTCTTGTTCAAAAAAATTGAATACTTATTAAGGGTTTCGCTAAATCTTACAGATACATTTATTATGTACAGTTTAATTGAAGTATGTACTTAGTTTGAATTACTTACACAGATCATTTGGCGCAACTTTTATCAATTGTCTGTCTGCATGAAGTGCAAAAAGTGGAAATTATTTTTTTGTCGTTCCAATTGCAGGTGTTTTACCATGCTAATTGTAATTGTGTTTTTGAATAATACTTTACAAACATAGACTGTCAATAACAAAACCGGTTTAATGCTAATTTAGGAAATGCTGCAAATTTTTATTGATGTAAGCGGTTTGATTTATACTAGATGGTTAAATCGTTAAGGTGTCCGGCAGCAACTGGGAAAACGGTATACACACACCATCAGATGTCGGCTCACTTTAAAGGAGTAATTTCTTCACTTGTGGTGGGCGTTATTTACAGAATCCAGCTAGATTTGATTTACACATACGATAATGCAGCAATGACGAAATTGCATAACAGTGTAAAAGTATGCCGAGATCGCGGTAGAAATCTATTCTTGCAGAATTTGTTTGTCGGGAATGAATTCGAAAATTTGTTTCAACAATCCGCAAAGAGTAAACTACCCAACAAATCTATGCTCTTTTTGTTACGGGGTAGGTTTACCTCTCCCATAGCACTGAAGCTTAAGCTTATTGTGCTCCCATGCATGGGTAGGTACCTATCTCATAAGGACATGACATGAGCGTATCTGCTATTACTTTTGATTCTCTAAACTTAGCTCCAAAGTTTATACGAGTCCCATAGTATATGGTGCGGGCGGGGGGGGCGGGGGGGGGGGGTCCATCTCTTCTCCGCACATCCTGCAATCGGGATTGTCCTTCACTCCAATAGTTGTGAGCTTTTTCACATAAATGAACAGTGCCCCGTAAAAAATCCTGCTGGTTTTTACCCAGTCGTAATAATTCTCCAGCTCCCTTTCTGGATGGTCCGCTAATGAATATCTATGATAGCCCCAGTCCAGGAACCGATATTATGTACTGCTAGCCGAGCCACCGAGGTCACACAGTCTTTTAACCATTCTGAATTGTATTTCTACAGCTTCCAGAGCTTTTAATGCTGCTTGGCAGTCAGAGACAGTATGCATCCTCCTGTAAGTCGCAAGGCTTCCCAGGTTTGTGATAACTTCATTGCCCTGGGCTTTTGCGAGCGATACCCACTCCAGTGCTTCGTGCAGTTTTAGACCCATAAGTTTACCAAATGATTCAATTTCTGTTGTCTCGACTTCTGTCCATTGTACTCCACTCGTCGCGCTGCTTGGGGTGAGAGAGGTTGGCTGCCAGTCAAATTTTTATGTTTGTATTTTTTTCTATTGATTTCATTGTTAATAAATTCCAATTGCAGTATTACGTTATCATTAAGTATTTGAACGTTACAATTTCATATCATCCTTCGCAGTATCTCAGTTACCTCTGCCACAGAAGGAGGCGTTTTGTTTTTTTATTCTGCCCTTCCAAACTCGCTCCTATAATATTCTTTCCATAGCTCGTGTTGTCCTTAGTTTTTCAAGATGTTCTCATCTTTAATACTACTGTCTCCATAAGAAATCAATAATTTTACCCTTGAACCGTTGTGGGACTATGCCATATAGCTTGAATAGGATATCCTGATTTTTCAGACGTCCGAAAGTTGTCCACTCTAAATGTATTCTTGTGACTGCTGTATTATTT
Organism: Xestobium rufovillosum; assembly: GCA_963966045.1. Lineage (NCBI taxonomy): Eukaryota > Metazoa > Arthropoda > Insecta > Coleoptera > Ptinidae > Xestobium > Xestobium rufovillosum. The sequence continues at coordinate 37,663,387 of OZ014494.1, read as the reverse complement.
AGTTTTGTTCTCCTAAAGTGATACACGTTGTTTTTTTTTGTTCGGTCATCAGTTCTGAATTCTTTGTCGCTATTAAACAACATTTTAGTTGTCTTTAAATTAACTTTTAGGCCTACTTTCGTTAGTGCGCATGTGCAGAAGTACACTGACAATCAGCTGTTCTTAGTTTTTCGGACGAATGTCACTGGCAAGCTTTATAAACTTCGTGTAGAATATTTAAGAAGACAAATTTATTCATAAAACAGTAACTTTATTTTTAAGGATTTGTTGTCTATGTTAACGATGTCAAAATATCCAAGTAGTCTACTAACTTACTATAAGCATAATATTCTAATAATTCCGACCGACTCATGAATGACACGTTGATTTTTCTCTTGCCTGCCCATTCATAAATGACCAGTAGTTCGTACCTAAAATATTTAGGTCTTTCACGGACAGGGGTGGGCAGTATTTAAAATACTTTTATTTCAAATACGTATTTCAAATGCATTTAGTGTATTTTGTATTTTGTATCAAAATACATTTTGAAAGTATTTTGTATTTTTTATTGAAAATACTTTATTTACAGTACTTTGTATTTAAAATACTTCCAACTACAAATTCAAATTTAATTGCTACTTGTACATGTGAATGTCCCCTCGCAAACTGATTAATGAATAAATGGGCGTGGTTTGCACAGTTGTTGAGTTCGTTCAAAAAATAATCAATGTTTTTTTTCAGTATAAAAGCATGCCTTTTTTCATGTTTCTTTTATGCTTAGAAAAAAATCGTTTTTTTTTCATCACTGCACTCTAAACTGTAAACTGTACTGCATACTGCATATGTAGGCATGTAGCATCTAGCATGTAGCCAAATGTACCAGGGAGGGTCGAGGGAAGGAGATGAACGGTACGTTCAGATATCTTGTATTTTGTATTTTAATTACATATAATAAGTAGGTATTTTGTATTTCAAATACAAAATAAAAATGTATTTTGTAATTTGAAATACAGTATTAAAGTATTTTGTAGGTATTTGATATTTTAAAATACACTGGGTAGTGTATTTTGTATCGAAAATACATTTTTCATGTATTTTGCCCACCCCTGTTCACGGAGTAGCCATTAAAATGTTCAACTGCCGTACGTTTTAAGAGATTTTTCTGATAAAAAAAATTATTAGATTTAAAAAGAGACGCAGCAGGATATTTATTCAGTAAACGTCAAAATCTCAAAGCTGCCTACAAAATTTGAATGAACCTGTGCGATTTTCAAATATTACAGCACAGTTGCGACGTTGCGAGTTTAGCGCACGGGCATCGCAATTGTCGAGTTTCCGGCCAACTATAACGTTTTTCTAGGGGGTCGTGGGAAAAAATAAGCACTTCCAAACAATACAAGACTTTGACATTTGTCCGAAATTGTCATGGCACGATCGCACATGCGCCTCAGCATGTTTTATAATGAAAAGCCCTATTCATTATCATCTGCAGGCCTATTAATCCTCTTTTCTATTCCAGTAATGGTAAACTAATTGTCTTCAAGTTTTGCACTTCAGGGCATGCTGTGCCCGAATTTCGCGCTCGGGCACTGATTTGCGGTATCTTCTAAGATCTAAGATGACCAGTCACATAGTATTCGGTGCAATACATCAAAATGTCATAATGCGTACCGGAGTGGTCGAAATTTTTAAATCTTGCCGTTTTACAAACTTGAGTTTGTTCAAAAAGAAAATATGTTGCGACGTTTGTTAAGCCAGTGCTTCATTACTAACGCAATACGCGTGATTTAATTGAAATGTTCGAGAGAGCCACTCCAATCGATTTATGCAACAACAAGTGACGTGCACATACATAACTGCTTTTGACGGACGTCTGATCATTGAAATTCGTGCTTACTTCAAAAATTTCTAATCTTTCATTTAAACCCTTTCAAGTAGAATGCGCTAAAATTAATATTGAAGCTAAAAAATTGCCACCATTAAACAATTCGCATAATTTTCTTATCTTTGTTATTTTTAGCCATGATGAAATTGGTTATCATTCAGTTGGTGTATATCATGCAAAGTAGCAGCCGCCATTTCTCAAAAATATTGTTAATTAGAGGCAGAAATCGAGATTTTATGTCAGTATTTGCATGTTATCTCACTGTTTATCTGACCGCCGGTTCTTGGAAATCGCTGTATCTCTTGAAAATTTATTAATTGAGAAAGATAAGGAGATTTATTTACTCACGTTGGCAGTAAGGTATTCCTTGAAGTAGGTACATTCATGCACGCTGGAGAAAATAATTATCCCACCATTAAAAATCATTAAGTAATGTAGAGACAAATATAAATTATAAGAATTTCAATTACGCGTAATTTATGTCTTAATTTCTTTTCTGTGTAGAGTTATACAAGTTTATATAGTCGCCAAGTTGGTTTTACCTAGAGTTTTATGCAACGAATTATTATTTTATTATTATTATAGTGAGTGAAAATTTTAACAACTTCTTCCGCCCTGCCTCGCCCGGGCCCGCTGGCAACCCGCTAATGTGCTAGAAAATATTTAGTAGAAATTCCCTGGAACATTCACTTTCTAATGGTACTGTCAGACGTGTACAGTTTTGTATTGCGCAATACGAAAAATTGCGCAAGTTCAATATTGCTTCGTGTGAAGAGCGCCGCAAGTCAGAAAACTGGCGCAATACGTAAGAATTGCAAGCAATATTGCCGCTTGCGTACAGTTGAAAAATTGCTAGTGTGACAACCCTCATGCAATAAAGTTGCGCAAGAAAAAAAATAACCAACATGTTGGTTATTTTCTTGCGCTAGTTTTTATTGCAAGTGCATTATATGCGTCGCAGCGACGAAGTTATCAGTCAGGTGTTGTTGGTTCGTCGTGCATGTGTGTTGGCAAAATGTCTCGAAAATGGACTTCTCGAGAAACATCCCAACTCAATCAATTAATTGAAGAACATCCCTGCTTGTGGAACGTAGTAATTAAGGAGTTTCGTAACAGGGACAAACTAGAAAGGGCGCTGAATAATATATCGCAAAGTATGAAACTTCCACCTGCTGAAGTTAAGAAGAAGATTCACAGTAGTGCATATGAATCAAGTAGCAGCACTCATCTGAAGTTTCATACTGGATGGAAGGAAAAGTTGCGGGACACAAATTGCGCATTCAAACTTGCAGAATAAATATTGCCTATGTGTGAAGGGCACTGCAATATCTAGATATTGCTGCAATTTTTTCTCATTGCGCAAGTTTAAAATTTGATCATTCATGCAATTTTTCTGTACACGTCTGAACTCAGTCTGCAACTTTATTGCAGTAGTTGGAGAGTTGCGTACAGAAAAATGTATACGTGTAGCATAAGTCTAGGCGAGTGCCCTAACAGCCAACCAGTTAATTTTTATTGTTAATCAGAATTGCTTAGGTATAGCGACCAAACGCGAGTCAACATATATTTTCTGTTACTAGCGTTTGGATTACAATCATTACATAATTATTGTACTCTCTTGTATTTTAACATAAACAAGCACAAAAATGCAGCAGTTATTTGAGAAATGCGTCAACCTCATGAACTTGATTATCTATTATCAAATACCTAACAATGGCAAAAACATGAGCTATGTGTATTATGTACTATGTACCTAGGGCTATCATTTATTTATGTTCGGTTCAGTTTTCTGTTTCGGGGTCAAATACAAATCTGAAGAGGATGAACATACATATATTTAGGGATTATAAAATCATGCAAACAATACCATTATGGCAACTATAGAAATTAGAATATTTTGCATCAAATATACCTAGTTAAGAAAACTACGGCAGTCCTATATTTTTGATTTTTTAATACAGAATGTGAAATGTGAAAATACGAGCAAGAAACCCAACAGCATATTCTTATCGGAAGAGTATAAAAATATTCATAAAAATAAAATTTTGCATCAAAAGGATGTGACAAGAGGTGTAGATGCACATTGTACTCAAAATTTACAAAATTGTGGATTTATTACCTATAACTATTTCATGTTCTGGTATTATTTTAGTGCAAGAAAGATCAGTGCCATTTTCGTCGAAATCCAGTATCTATTTTCTCGATTTTAAGACTGCTATTTAATTACCACGTGCAAGGTAAGGAGCAAAATATGGGATGTCCCGAATTACATAGGCCAAACTTCATCAGGTGACAGAACTGCCCAAAATAAGAAAAAAAAGTTCTTATAAACAAGGGTCGAGAAATGCTTAATTTTCGAAATACAGTGCGTTCAAGTTGAAATCCTGACAATAGTTTTTCATGAATAGTTTAGAAACATCTAAATATAAAGAAATGAAAATTTACACAGGTATTTCACTAACTTTCCAATACTTGAAGTTGACGTTTTTTTACACAAGAAAGATCTCTTGCATTTTTTTCTCTAATAAACCATCATGGAACATCCCGGGGAACATCCTATTCCGAAATGACAATGGTGTTATGATTTTTTATTAGACTGTAATGAATCTAAGGTAACTTAAAAGAGTTGTTCAAAGTACAGTCCCCCAACTTCAACAATCAACAGAAGATATTTGGCATCTGCTCGCAACGGACTGGGTAGCGTTATGAATGGAATGACGATTAGACCACAAATCTTCACACGGTTCTCGGATTCTTTCAATTAATATTCTTCTTTGGTGTTTGTAGGGGCCGCGTAGACTTTGTCCTTTAAATAGCCGGAATCAAATCCGATGGACCCGGTGGCATATTCTTATCGAGCGTAGCGTATTGCATTACCAACTGGCGTATTTTCTACTTATATACTATTTTCGTAAGCTATCTTGCCAGCACACCTTCTTGGCTTAGTGGTCGATGTGTCAGTCTCCCAAGTCGCAACCTTGAGGATTCACACCTCGCAGTAGTTCTTCTTTGTTGTGATTTTTTTTTCTTTTGAACAAAAAATCAGTCAGGTCCAAAAGGATCGCCATCACTTGAGACAGACATCCACTCATTTGCCATATCTCTGCGACCACGATCGTCCGATACGAAACTAAGCTAAGTTCGGCATTTGCTAATCTGCGATAGCATAGCTCGATACGAATGTGCGACCCGGTGGCATATCCGTATCGAACGTAGCGTATTGCATTCCCAACTGTCGACTTACAGCAACGGGCGTATTTTCTACTTATATCATTGATTGAGGGAATTTCCTCAATCAACGCTTATATATTATTTTCGTAAGCTTTACGAGTAATTATAGAAAAAACGATAGAAAAGAGAAAGAGCGTCTATATAGGATTTGTAGATTTAGAAAAGGCCTTCGACAAGGTAAAATGGGGGAAGATGTTCGAAGTGCTGAGAAAGGTAGGGATGAAATATAGGGACAGAAGAATAATACATAATCTCTACGAAGAACAAAAGGCAGTTATAGAATGTGAGCAGGAACGAAGGGAAGTAGATATCCGGAAGGGAGTGAGACAGGGATGTGCATTGTCACCTCTAGTTTTCAACTTATATATCGAAGATGCTATTAATATTGTTAAGGACAGAAAGCCTCAGGGATTAACGGACAGGGTCAAACTATTAACATGCTTAGATTTGCGGATAATATAGCAGTGTTAGCATCTAGCAAAGAAGAATTAGGAGCGGCTTTGAATGAAATGGAAGCAGTTTTGACACAGGGCTATGGCATGAAAGTCAATAAAAAGAAAACTAAAATTTTGGTATGTAGGGGATGTGAAAATAGAACTAAAGTTGACATACAAATAGGAAATGAGAAGATAGAGGAGGTCACGGATTTCTGCTATTTAGGAAGTAAAATAACTCAAGACGGTAGGAGCACTAAAGATATAAAACAAAGAATAGCGCAGGGCCGAGTTGCGTTTAACAGAAAGAAACAACTGTTATGTTCGAGAACGGTTAATATTGAGACTAGGAAGAGACTCTTGAAGTCGTATGTATGGAGTACGGCATTATACGGGTGCGAAACTTGGACAATAGGGGAAGCGGATCGAAAAAGAGTAGAAGCGTTTGAAATGTGGTGCTACAGGCGCATGATGAAGATACCGTGGATAGATAAGGTTAGCAATAGGGATGTATTAGAAAGAGTTGGGGAAAAGCGAAAGGTATGGAAGACAATAAAGAGTAGGAGAGATAGGATGGTAGGACACCTTCTAAGACACGAAGGAATAGTTCGCGACATACTAGAGTCAGAGATAGGAATAAAAAGAGGTAGGGGTAGGCCTAGATTAGACTACTGCTCTCAAATAGTTAGGGATGTAGGATGTTCTACTTTTAGGGAAATGCGTAGGTTAGCTCAGGATAGAAAAGAGTGGAAGTACGCATCCAACCAGTCTTCGGACTGAGAACCTTATGATGATGATGATGAAGCTTTCTTGCCAGCACACCTTCGTGGCTCAGTGGTCGATGTGTCATTCCCCCAAGTCGCAACGTTGAGGGTTCGCACCTCGCAGTAGTTTTTTAACCGACTTCAAAAAAGGAGGTGGTAATCAATTCGACTGTTTTTTTATGTGTGTTACCTCAGAACTTTTTTCTCCGTGAACCGATTTTGATTATTCTTTTTTTATTTGAAAGCTGGTGCTTCTCATGTGGTCCCTTATAAATTTGATCAAGATCTGACTAGTAGTTTTTGAGTTATCCTTAATAATGCGTATTTAATTGACTTCGACTACATTGATGATGTTCTCATTGTATATTGAAGTCGGTTTTCTATTTTGTAGGACAAAAAATTATTGTTATGATGATTTCTCTTTTTACTTTTCAACAAAAAATCGGTCAGGTCCAAAAGGACAGCTAGGGGATCGCCATCACGCGAGGGAGACATCTACTCATTTGACATACCTCTGCGACCACGGTCGTCCGATACGAAACTAAGTTCGGCATTTGCCAATCTGTAATACGCTACGTCCTATACGGATATGCGACCCGGTGGCCAGGCGGCTCTATCACATTATCCACTGTTCAGGATAGCGATTGTTTAGTCACACATGGTTTTCGTTCTTAAATCATGAAAATTAAACCACTACGGGTGCAGGTAGCTTCGTCAATCCAAGCTCTAAATAATTTTGTTTACAAAATCGGGATCTTCCACAGCGTTTAGAAATCAATTAGAAAAATGAATACGACTTCCGGCATCACTTCGTTGAAGGCTTTGGACTGGCTGCATCCGAAAAGGTTTTCTTTCTGTGATCTTTTTGTAAAACCTGAAAAACTTTATTTTTGGTAACATGAACACTTTGAGCGTGCAAGTGCAACTGTCGAACAGCTCTTCTAATACTAAATTTATTATTATTAAATCTGCCCAAAATTGTGTTTCTAAATATTTCGTTTCGCCCTGTTTTATTTCTTGGATCACTGTTTAATAAAACCATTTCTGGCGTACCGCGGCATTCGCGTTTCCATAATTATTACAATATCCATAAATAAAATGAATACCCGCGTACTGTTTACCTTCAGACGTTTCTAAACTATTCATAACAGACATTTTCAGGGTTTCAACTTGAACACAATGTAGGTAAGTATCTCAAAAAGGAAGAATTTCCCGACCCTTGCTCATGGGAACTTTTTTTCTTATTTTGAACAGTTCTATCAGCTTATGAAGTTTGGCCAATGCAATTCGGACCACCTGTATATTTTCAATAGCATTTTCATAATAGCAATTCAGGTTTGAGTTATTGAGAATACTCTGCGAATTTTTTGGGTGATGTCGATATGTGTTACATAAACTATTACTTAATAGCAAAATACGTGTGGTAAGATTTTTCAACCTCCGCAAATAACTGGCACCGGTTGCCCTGCTTTTCCAAAATTTTAATTTGCGACAGCTAATGAACGGTTCAAATATTTGTGGAACTGTGTAGTTAACTAATACCATTATCGTTCTCGGTACGATAACCGTGGCAAACACGGGTATTTATCTAACCAAATGATTGCTGGCGCCCGGCGCCTTATGGTTAATCCTTATCGCGTTCACGGAAGGCCACAGAAGGCCGTAGGAAGGACATATGACAACACCGCACTGCCGCCGCACCTATATTATGTTAGGTTCGCCTCGCCCACGCTTTGTAACTTCGCATGTATTATTATGTGGTATATGCAGTCTGCATATTCATGATGAAAAACTTACATTTTAAGGAGACCCAGTAGTTGGTACCTACACCCTCCTGTCAATTTCTTGCAAATCAGTTGACTATGTAACAACCAGGGTTAATATTTTGAACTGCGACTGAGTGATATGAGGGTAGATTAATAAAGTAGATACCTACACCCAGGCTAGTGGGCTATGGGAACGAAATGAAAATCCTGCCTTCAATCTGACAAATCAGCCTGAACCCTTAACCCGTGCAGTATGTCCTGTCATTCTCAAATTCTGATGAAAATCATGGGAAAATTAAGTGTATTTTGCTCTGCATTTAATATTCTTATTTCATCGGACTTTTAGGGAAATAAGTAATTCCGCCGTAATGTAGCGCGAAATCAAAAGCGATAGTTAACGATTCAAAATATGTACTTTTAATTTTAGCTATTTATAGCATTTTGTACGAGATATGAATAAGTAAGCACAAGCAGCAATCAAAACAGTTTGTGTGTACATTGGTTTTTATTTAGAATTTGCTGTGGTCGGTTTACACAATTCGTGTTCAGCCGCCTACGATTAACTTTATTTTGTTTGAAAACGTCAAATTCGTTCAGTGATATTCTACACGAACTACTAAAGACCAAGTAAATTTAGGTTTTATGATTCTACTGTGCCACTCAGACGTATGTACGCTACATGCATACAAAACTCGGTAATTTTTAATTCTGTTCGTATGGGAGCAATCCGAAATGACAGGCATAGGCGCCAGTGTTGTGACTGGCCGGAACCCAGTGACCTAACATCTAAATTTAAACTCGTAGCAAAATTTTCTAATACGCTACTTATTGATCAAGAATATGAACGGACTTTGTAGGTAGCCTTTTCGTGTTTGAAGGTGATACCGACGCCGCGTTTCTGTGCCACGGATTGTTGGAATTCACTTGGATACGCACGACCAAAACTACAACGCTGCTCAAGATTCCGTTTGTTGGGACTGAACGGCGTGGAAGTATATTAATTATTTCAGTAAATAATACTGGCTCAACAGACTGCTTTTTAAAATTTAAACGCGTGCCATTACATTAATAGAAACTGAAAATTCTGTTGTGAAGTTGAAGGACTGAAAACAAAATGCCAGTGAAAAGAAAATTTAATTTATTATTATTATTATGTTGAATAGCAATAGGCAAATTAGACTCGAAACGTATTTACAACAACTAAAGTATAAGTAGGTAGATATAAAAAATAGTAGTTTCTACTACCGGAATGTTCAAGAATTCCAAGATTGATAGAATTGGGGATGCATTAGTGTACAGATAGTGTGCAAGTCAAAAGAACTCTAACCCAAGCTAGAACAGATATTAAAAACAATTATGTGGTATTTCTCGTAAAAACGTGCATGATCGCACTTTGTATAGTTGCTTTGTTCGAGGTGAAAGTGTACAAGGGTTTTTTTATGACGATCCTTTTCATAACGTTCAAGTTTTTTTGCGAAAAAATACGTATTAAAGTGTTTGCGTTGAAACGACGCCCAGGTTTGAAAATATTTCGAGTAAAAGACAGTACTATGCATTACACATTATTGGAGTTTACTCCTTAAGAATCGATTTTCAGTTTTAGCCCGCGGTACGGAAATTTTGTGAGAAGTAAAATCAAGGGTTATGTTATCTGTCACATTGAAATTATGTACGTATCTATGGATACGGCTGTTTGTCTGACTGCATAGAACATGGAAATAGGAAAATAGAGTAGCATAGAGTAGATATGACAGTTGGCGTTTTAAAGTCAGCATTTGCAGTGTTTGTTCGTTCCTAAATTTGTTGAATCTTTTGATTTAATATGGAGAAACCTAATATTATATACTCCAAATAATGCTTAGTGCCGAAATGTGAATTAACCCCTATTCGAATACCAGGAAAAATATTTATTTCATTGCCAGTGGGATCGAAGTTTAGCAGATTGTCACTTAATTACTGAATTCTGAATTTATAAACAATTTATATTTTGATGTAGTTGGACATTTTTGAACATACACTATCTGATAAATACACATTTGGGTATAAAACTGACATTCGCATGTACCCTATTATCAAATGATTGAAGTTAAAATAATCGTTCGTAAGGAGTAAACTCCAGTCGTGTATTATCAAATGATTGAAGTTAAAATAATCGTTCGTAAGGAGTAAACTCCAGTCGTGCGTCGGAGCTAAAGGTGAGTACAGACTTGAGCAAATTTGCCCGCACGAACAGTTTGCGCGTACGAATGCTCGAATGTGGACGCTGATAAATTGGTTCGCACACACAAATCCTCGCACAAATCATTCATGCGCACATAAGTACAGACTTGAGCAAATTTACGCACACGAACAGTGTACGCGCACGAACATTCGTGCGTGTGATTTAATTTATTTACGTTCATCTTGACATGCCTGCGCGCACGAACGTGATCCAGTTGTTCCTGTGATTTCACGAAAATATGGCTGACATACCTAGCTCCTGCATATAATATTTTATTTCGGTTGAAATGCTGCTCATTTTTTGGATTCCATAAAATGGGAAATTTCTCGTATCCATCAATTAATTGAATTACATTTTCTGCCGTCCACTCCATTCTTTATAAACCTACATATGTACTTCTGCATCGACAACTAAACAAGAACTGACACGGACCGATGTTTTGCCGTCCAAACTGCGCGCACAATTTCCTTTGAGCATGGCACCGAGACCGACAAGCGACGGATCGCGTGCGGGTTATGCGCGCACGAATAATTTGTTCGTGCGAACCAATTTATTAGCGTCCACATTTGAGCATTCGTACGCGCAAACTGTTCGTGCGCGCAAATTTGCTCAAGTCTGTACCCACCTTAACACGCACGCGATCCGTTGCTTGTCGGTCTCGGTGCCATGCTCAAAGGAAATTGTGCGCGCAGTTTGGACGGCAAAACATCGGTCGTGTCAGTTCTTGTTTAGTTGTCGATGTAGAAGTATAATATGCGGGTTTATAAGGAATGGAGTGGACGACAGAAAATGTAATCCAATTAATTGATGGATACTAAAAATTTCCCATCTTATGGGATCCAAAAAATGAGCAGGAGCTATGTCAACCATATTTTCGTGAAATCACACGAATAACTGGATCACGTTCGTGCGCGCAGGCATGTCAAGATGAACGTAAAAAAATTAAATCACACGCACGAATATTCGTGTGCGTACACTGTTCGTGTGCGTAAATTTGCTCAAGTCTGTACTTACCTTTACACACACTTTTTTTATGCTTTATTTTATTAAATCGGCAACAACGTACCCGAGATTATTTTTTTGTCAAATAGGTTATCTCGAGGGGCTAACCGCGTTCAAATTTCATGTACACCTACGGTCATTTTCAGAGATACTGTCACCTGTAGCGACAGGGTTGTCGCGGGACTGTCATGAGACTGTCACGGACTGTCAAAAATTGTCATATAATGTCCAAGACTGTCAGTTACTGTCACTAATACTTACAGGTGCTGTACACGTAGGTACTGTCATTTTTATAGATACTGTCACGGGGCTGTAGCAGGACTTCACGGGGCTCTCGTCTGGAGTGTCACAGGTATCTCGCGGGACTGTCACGAAACTGTCACAATACTGTCACTTACTTTTGTAGACTGATTCCGTGAACAGAACAATCAAATCTATGCGGTCAAATCTAATTACGTTTCTAAGCATTTTGAGGGAACATAATTTTTTATCAAAAATAACTTTTTTCTGTAAAAGACTAATTTCTAAAAAAATGATTCATTTAATCGATTAATTTCCGTTCCGACATGAAGAAACTTACCTATCTCATTTTTTTCTGAACATTTTGTAATTACTGTACGGTAGCCTTTCTCACCATTGCCAATACAGCACTGAATTAAATAAATTCTTTACTGTTATGCAAAGAGTTAACAATTTTCTAAATCAAAAATGCATAAAAATTTATAAATATTTCGTAGAACTGTTGGATAAAAAATAATGTTTGCGATGGGAGTCTATACGGGGTGTCCCACAACTCAATGTCCATACTGCTACTACATATTCTATGGACCAATCTGAGTCAAAATATGTTATGCCACTTACACCATAAAGTTTACCGTTTTCAAGATACAGCCAAACAAAGTTTTAAAAAATGCCAATAAATGGAACAGCTTAACACTTAAATTATTTATAGCAACGTACATCATACAGGCCGTGAAAAAACCTTCACTCATGGTGATAATCTAATAGGACCCATGATAATTGAAAATCATCGCTGAACAGTGACTGCGGTATTTACACTTCTTACAAGAACAACTGTCTGGAGTTCTTAAAGATATTCCTTCGAACATCAGAGCAACAATGTGGTATCAGTTGGATGGAGGACCGTCTCATTTTAGAAGAAGGGCAAGGGAGTACTTGCATGCTGGATTGGCCGAGGAGGTCCGATAAGTTGGTCGGCACGATCTCCAGATATGACTCCTCTGGGCTACTTTCTGTGGGGGTACATGAAGTCCTTGGTTTATGCTAATAAACCAGCAAACCGGGAAGAATTGACAGCAAAAATTACAGACGTGTGTAATAATTTGAAAGTCAATCCTTACAGAGCTTATTTTGAGGTCTCTGTCACATCAATTTCTCAACGAGCACAATATTATATATTGCCCGAAACGGTGATTTCGAACAATTTTTAAGATAATTTGTGTTTAAAAATAAATGTCCTAGCAATTCATTGCAAATAAATGGTGCTTCACTTATTCGCATTTTTTAAATTTTGTTTGGCTGTAACTTGAAAACTGTAAACTTTATGACGTAAGTGATATAACACTTTTTGACTCGGAATGGTTCCTAGAATACGTAGTAACAGTATGGACATTGAGTTGCGGGACACCCTGTATAAGAACAAGCAGAGCTTTTTTATGAAGAGTGATTTTTTGAGAACTCCAAAGCAATTCTCCCCCCCCCCCTCTTGCTGCACTTCAAATATCTTTTCCATTTTACATAATCATGAAGTCCCCAGTCCTGAGACTGGTTGGACGCGTACCTCGATCCTTTCCTATCCTGAGCTAACCTACGCATTTCCCTAAAAGTAGAACATCCTATATCGCCAACTATTTAAGAGCCGTAGTCTAATCGGGGCCTACCCCTACCCCTACCTCCGAGCTGAACTGACCTGACCTGACCGGCTGAATATCGATAAATATATTTTAGAGTGCCGATATACCCTATATCAATGACTATCGATATATCAGAAAATACCGATATATAGTAAGCATGTACAGTGGGATTGAAACGAAATTTTAAACTTCAAGTTTTTTCGGGATTCCTCGCGTTTTTATATTGCCTCCTGTTCCAAATAAGGACATATGTTTGCCTAGTGCGCTAAATAAGGACATACATCATATAGGTACCAAAAATTGAAAATTGCTATTTACTTGAAAACGGTTGTAACGATTTCACTCATATCTTGAATGTAAATCAATATCCCTCGTTAATTTGTCCCGGAATAATTCCAAAAGTTTTCTCGGAAACGCAGCCATATAGACACTTTTTAGCGAGTTAGATCAGGGATGGATGTGCGGCCGTTCCATTTATTCCGTCACATAAACGTATTACTTTGCAGCTTGCAAACTAAAAAATGGCACATATTTTATCCGTAAAACTAGTAAGTAGATAACGCCACATGTGCTGCGAACGGCGTCGCTAAAACTTATTATAAACTCATAGTCTGCGGTATAGAGTTAAAAATAACATTTATAGAACGCATTGTCTTTACGAAAACAACTGGCGCCTGGCGCTACTAAACGCGACGCCGTTAAACTTTTTTTCTAAATACATTCGTTTATAATGTTATGTCACTTGTTTGTTTTGTAATACCTACTTTAATTGCAACTTGTTTCCTAAATAAGAACAGTTTTACACGTATTCAAATAAAAATATTTTCCTTGTTCGCCATTGATAAGATTTGTTTTTACAGTTGTAAATATTGTTCAGATTTAGTTAAATACAAAATATGTAAATGTAGATCGTAATTTTTATCCAGACAAAACAAATTCTTTTTATGCTGCCACGTGACATCAAAGGATCCGCGACCATTAGCCTCTTGGTTTGATATCCATTAATTATTAATTACATTTGTCTTCAGAAACAGTACAATAACATATTAATTTAAATTTCAATTCCTGATGCCTCATATTTATTTTCTCCATTATTAATCGTCATTGCTTTGCTTTGCAGTGGTGGGTAAAGTCCATGCCCCGCACTAAAGTTGGTATAAAAATCCCAAATTCACACTGGAGATCTGCAGTAGGCACCTTACTTGAATATTTTTCCTAGTCTACTCATACCTCTAATGCATTAAATATCTACCTTTTCTTCTTAATTTAACCCAAAATAAATTGCACGAAGTAACTGATATTAATTTCTAAATACGTTTTCAAACAATACGCAAAGTCCATCAGGAAGCCATGGCAATGAGAATGTTTGCACGCACTTGTAAGTAATTTATTTTAAAGGTTGGGCTTAACGATATTTATTGTTATTCAGCTAGAGCATATTTTGCAAGTAGCACTTGTTGACCAAGACTACATATTTGTCTGTATCGGTACCTAGTATACAAGGCGAACCCAGGTGCGTTCATTTGGCAGTCGGGCCGACTGTCACCAGTCGCTGGCGCCATAGTCATCGGCAGACGTTGCATTTTGTTTTATAATGTGCCCATCAGGAGACTGAATCCATTAACTGTGCGACAGAATGCATTTTGTTCCTATCACTGTTAAGTTGTCGAGAACAAAGAGAAAAGTTCATTAAAGACTGCCGCCGACTTCAAGATACTTTCGTAGATTAAAGAGAATTTTCGTGTTGTAATATTTTTATGAAATGGCCCTATTAAAATGTAGAACGTTTTATATGAGCACCAATTTTTTATAACAATTTTTATACTTTGCCACCTAAGTAATATTTGTGAATCAAAATTAATAAATGAGCACCAAAATATCGCTATGATGTGTATGCTCTTGATCAACAGTTTGGCGTGCAGTTTTGTATTGCTGATTCCTTTTCATATCACGCGCCAGGTGCGTACACTCCAAACGCGAACTGGCGGCGCGGCGTGGTATTCTGGATTGCCACTCCAAAACTGAACTGTCCGTGTACGGGCCTAAAGCTGACAATAATTGACAATAATATTGACAATATCATGATTTGACCAGTAATTAAGTGTTTTGATTGGTCAAATAAAGATATTGTCAATATTATTGTCAATAATATTGATTGTGTGCGGTCAGCTTAATGCTTGTCAAATTGACACTCTTTTCGTCGTTATAAGCAACAAGTACCTATTCGTAATTAACCGATAAATTCAGAGCTCTTGTGGAGTAGACCGTTTCATTTCGTTTTATTTCGTTTGTGCGCATGTGCAGAAGTACAGTGACAATCAGCTGTTCTTAGTTTTTCGGACAAATGTCACTGTCAGTTTTTGAAGTTCGTGTAGGATATTCGCAAGTAAATAGTAGAGTAGGTACCAAATAAGGAGAGTGTTTGAAAGACGGAAAATTAAAAATGTTAGTTCCTATTGACGCCCCTCATAAAATTATGTGTCTGAATCCCGAAGGCGCGCCTGGCCTGTTTGAAATACGGAAATGTTCATCATCATAAGGTTCTCAGTCCGAAGACTGGTTGGACGCGTACCTCCATTCTTTTCTATCCTGAGCTAACCTACGCATTTCCCTAAAAGTAGAACATCCTACATCCCTAACTATTTGAGAGCAGTAGTCTAATCTAGGCCTACCCCTACCTCTTTTTATTCCTATCTCTGACTCTAGTATGTCACGAACTATTCCTTCGTGTCTTAGAAGGTGTCCTACCATCCTATCTCTCCTACTCTTTATTGTTTTCCATACCTTTCGCTTTTCTCCAACTCTTTCTAATACTTCCCTATTGCTAACCTTATCTATCCACGGTATCTTCATCATGCGTCTGTAGCACCACATTTCAAACGCTTCTACTCTTTTTCTATCCGCTTCTCCTATTGTCCAAGTTTCGCACCCGTATAATGCCGTACTCCATACATACGACGTTAAGAGTCTCTTCCTAGTCTCTATATTAACCGTTCTCGAGCATAACAGTTGTTTCTTTTTGTTAAACGCAACTCGGCCCTGCGCCATTCTTTGTTTTATATCTTTAGTGCTCCTACCGTCTTGAGTTATTTTACTTCCTAAGTAGCAGAAATCCGCGACCTCCTCTATCTTCTCATTTCCAATTTGTATTTCCATTTTAGTTCTATTTTCACATCCCCTACATACCAAAATTTTAGTTTTCTTTTTATTGATTTTCATGCCGAAGCCCTGTGTCAAAACTGCTTCCATTTCATTCAAAGCCGCTCCTACTTCTTCTTTGCTAGATGCTAACACTGCTATATCATCCGCAAATCTGAGCATGTTAATAGTTTGGCCCTGTACATTGATCCCTGAGGCTGTTCTTTCCTTAACAATATTAATCGCATCTTCGATATATAAGTTGAAAACTAGAGGTGACAATGCACATCCCTGTCTCACTCCCTTCCGGATATCTACTTCCCTTTGTTCCTGCTCACATTCTATAACTGCCTTTTGCTCTTTGTAGAGATTATGTATTATTCTTCTGTCCCTGTATTTCATCCCTACCTTTCTCAGCACTTCGAACATCTTCCCCCATTTTACGTTGTCGAAGGCTTTTTCTAAATCTACAAATCCTATATAGACGCTCTTTCTCTTTTCTATCGTTTTTTCTATAATTACTCGTAAAGCTAGAATGGCCTCGCGCGTTCCTCTATTTCGTCTAAATCCGAACTGATCTTCTCCTAATATTTCTTCCGCCTTTTTCTCCATCCTTCTTTGCACAATTCTAGTTAAAATTTTTGACGCATGGGAAGTTAAACTGATAGTTCTAAAATTTTCGCATCTATCCGCGCCTTTTCTTTTTGGCAAAGCTACTATGATGTTCCGTTTGTAATCTTCTGGAATCTCGCCTGTCAGGTATATGCGACTAACTAATTTAAATAAACGATCTATTACCTCTTGACCTGCGCACTTTAAGATTTCTGCCTGCAAGCCATCTATACCTGGTGCTTTATTATTCCTTAAACTTTAAATGTTAACCAACATAATTTCAATCACGCAGGTTTTTAATACGTAGCGGTGAAAATCAATCAATTTTTTAAAAGAAAACTGCGAAAAAGGATCTAATAGACAGGTGCGTATTTTTCTGCAATGTATACATTTAGAGCATACCTATGTAACTACAAATTATTATTAATTTTAAAGACCTAACAAATAATGACGTAAAACCTGGAAACATCCAACACGCTTTTCCATTTCGAATCTTGCCTCTTACACATTTTCATGTTTCATCCACGCAATTTATATAGCATAGGTGGAACAAGTCCTCACTTGGTCACCGACCCAGTTATTAACTTCAATTTACTGATTACTCCAGTGTTAGGCAGGGTTTGAGAAATTGATAAAATCGTAATCCAAAGCGATAGCTTCAAAGCTTGGCCTACCCACTCTGCTAGCGCCGTTGCAGTTTGGATGCTCCATACTAATTTTGCACGACGGCCTTACACGACCTGTATATAGTAGAATTACACAAATTTGCACAAATAGGTAATCGAGGATGCTCAATTCAACTAAAATATTTTTGACTTTCTTCGACTTCCGGTTGTACCGGAAATAGACACCAACTTCCTTATTTTAAATGGAATGCCCACATTTTTATTACGGATTTAGATTTTTGGTCGAATTTTAAGGTCACCTTATGCAAAACATCATATGTGTAAAGTGCACCGTCTTGGAGATATTAGACCTTAAAAATCGTAATTTTTCAAATTTCATCAATTATAACTTGGAAACGGTACGAGATAAAGAAAAATGATTTACATGTCCCTATCCTAGTTTTTAATTCTTTATCTAATGGGCCTGGAAAATACTGTTTCCTGATTGACAACTTTTTGTCATTCTTTGACCAATCAGGAGGCAGTATTTTCCAGACCCTTTAGATAGAAAATTAAAAACTGGGATAGGGACATGTAAGTCATTTTTCTTTATCTCGTACCGTTTCCAAGTTATAATTGATGAAATTTGAAAAATGACGATTTTTAAGGTCCAATATCTCGAAGAGGGTGCACTTTACACGTATGATGTTTTGCATAATGTGACCTTAAAATTTGACCAAAAATCTAAATTTGTAATAAAAATTTGGGCATTCCATTTAAAATAAGGAAGTTGGTGTCTATTTCCGGTATAACCGGAAGTCGCAGAAAGTCAAAAATATTTTAGTCGAATTGAGCATCCTCGATTACCTAAATGTGCAAATTTGTGTAACTCTACTAAACACACTTTTCCATATACAGATCGTGTAAGGTCGTCGTGGGATACCCTGTGTAGACCAAAGAATTTAAAATAAACACTTTCAAACAATACAAAACTTTGACAACTGTCCGAAAATGCCATGGCGCGATCGCGCATGCGCCTCATCATTTTTTTTATAACAAAAAGCCCTATTTAAGGCCTCGCCACATAGGTATATGCTATGCCAATGTAAAACACGGAAGTAGAGAATGGAATTCAAATGGAAGTGTCCACATTGTTCAGGTTTAAAGTAATTTACATAGCAACGAAGTCGACTTCTATTGATTGTTTTCAATGCAAAATGGGCCGAAAATTGCTAGGAAGTAGTACTAAGAAAGGGAGGAAAACTTGGCACAACTAACCTTTGGTTTATCCGTCCCTGAAGGTGTTGATTCTTCTATTTGAGAATTATGTCAATTGCCACAACACGAAAAGCTAGCACAACTATTTTTTAACGATTGTTCTTAACACTAATTAATTAATTATGTCTCATCTTGCACGGCTATTTTGCGATACATCTCCGACCGACTCCTTCTTCTCTTCGGTTCGTTCGCGAGATCGTCCCTCTCTTCGATCTTCTGTGCCTCGTATTGGATAATACGGGGAAGTGGGGAGTTATTGGAAGAATATGGGGAGATTTGTCGAGCACCGGGAAAGTTTTGAATTTAAAAATATTATTACGCCTCAACATACCGCCCACCAAAACTCCCGAAGCGGGTTTTCTAAATTTCATTTTTACGCTAAAACTAAACTAACCAAAGCTAAGTTAACAAAACGAACAACAAATTTTACAAATGGATGTGGACTGTATAAAACTATTATTGTGTCGGTAACGGACAAAGTTTTATTAATGGTCTCTGCATGGTACCTTTATCAGTTGCGACGGTAGCTACACGACATACGCCATCTTTGCCGATATGCAACTGAGTAACCCGACCCAGATGCCAGTGCAAGGGCGGAGCTAATTCATTTTTAATGAGTACTAGAGTGCCCACGTCAAGAAGTACGCTCTGTCTTGTCCATTTTTGTCGTTGCTGCAACGTGTGGAGATATTCGTTGTGCCATCTCCGCCAAAAATCTTGCTGAATACGTTGCACCAACTTCCAACGTTTTAGGCGACTAATGGATTGCGTTGTAAGGTCAACGTCAGGTACGTTTGTAAGAGGTTCTAAAGTCAGTAAGTGACCTGGTGTCAGTGCGATCAAATCAGACGGATCGGAACTTAATGGACACAGTGGCCGCGAATTCAACAAAGCTTCGATCTGAACCAAGACCGTATACAATTCTTCAAAAGTTAGCAATTGGTCACCTATGACGCGTTTAAGATGTGTTTTTGTAGATTTAACTCCCGCTTCCCATAACCCTCCAAAGTGAGGTGCGGACGGAGGGTTAAAACTCCATTCGATAGATTCCTCAGCAGAAGCCTGCTGAGCCAATTCACGAAGTTGTCTGTTTGCACCAACGAAGTTGGTTCCACAATCAGAAAATAAATGGGTACAACGACCCCGACGAGCGATAAAGCGCCTCAAAGCCGCGAGAAATGCATCTGAAGTTAAATCGGATACCAATTCCAGATGAACGGCCTTGGTGCAGAAGCAAACAAAGAGACAAATGTACGATTTTAGTATAGGAGCCTTACGAAGTCTGCTCATGATTATGGGCAGAGGCCCAGCGAAATCCACGCCTGTGTAGAGAAAAGGTTTTGTTTGTGTAACACGAGCAGAGGGTAGGTCACCCATGGGAGGTTGTAAAGGCTTTGGGTCAACTCGAAAACAACGATTACATTTTGCAATAACGGAGCGAATACAACGCTTCCCAGACAAAATCCAAAAGTTTTGAAGTAACAAATAATGAAGAGTCTGCAAACCAACATGTAGATTTTCTCGGTGGACACATTCAATTAGGAGAGTCGTAAAGCGATTGTTACTTGGTATCAACAAAGGGAATTTCTGATCAAACGATAAATCTGAATGTCTCAGACGTCCGCCCACCCTCAAGAAACCTAGCCGATCTATGAATAAATTAAGTTTCCTAAATGGCTTCGGAAGTTGCTCGTTGCGATGCAATTTATCGAAGATGTCACTGAAGACTTGTGATTGAATTGATTTTATAATAGTGAGAAGTGCCTGAAACAGTTCTTTCAATACTAAATGACCATGACGACGAGACTCACGGTGGGATGAATTGTATGCGAAACGTAAGATGTAAGCAACAACCCGCTGTACCTTTCGGAGTGACGAGTGGTAAACTAGTAAATCACTAATGATACTGCTAGGAGTATGAGCTACAAGCACGACCTTTCTCTCCTCTAAATCTTCCTCCGGAGGAGGTAAATTTTCATCAGCGCAAGGCCAACAATCATGAGGTGAAGCTAACCATTCAGGTCCCGCCCACCATGACAAGCTAGAAATAAGACATATCGGGAAAGTTCCCCTTGAAGCCACGTCCGCGGGGTTATCTTGAGAGCTTATGTGATGCCAACACGAAGGAGCTATTATGTCTTGGATATGACTCACCCGGTTTGCAACGAACGTCTTCCATCGGTGAGGAGAAGACCTAATCCATGTAAGGGCGACGGTGGAATCACTCCAAGCGACGATGCGAGAAACGCTAAAAGAGGTAGCAACTGTTTCAACAACGAAGGCGACTAAATCTGCAGCCAATACTGCAGCACAAAGTTCTAAACGAGGAATCGAGATCCTTTTCAAAGGAGCGACCTTTGATCTGGCAATAGCAAAACGAACATCAAAACTATCAGAAGTTGCGACTCGAAAGTAGATGACAGATGCGTATCCTACATCTGAAGCATCGCAAAATACATGTATCTCACATGCAGACCCGGACGAGGGTAACAAACGAGGTATTTTCAAAGAATTTATTTCTACTAATTCATCCTTAAAACGCTGCCATTGCTGGCGTACGTCACTAGGAGGCAAATCATCCCAATCAATTCCCAAAGACCACAAATGTTGCATAAGACGTTTAGCGAATAAAGTAACTGGACTCAAGAAACCTAACGGGTCATAGATACGTGCAATATCCGAAAGAATAGCTCGTTTAGAACAAGAGGTATTACCATATTTAACCGAAAACGAAAAGGAATCAGTTGCTGATTGCCATTGGAGACCAAGAATCTTGACAACGGTGTCATATTTATCGAATTCTAAATTGGATTGTTGGCGATGTTCCGGTGGAATGTGTTCAAGAAGTTCTTGCCTATTACTACTCCACTTTCGTAGTTCAAAGCATCCAGCTTTCAATAAATCGCAAAGCTGAGACTGAAGCTCAAGTGCTTCCTCAACGGAATTACTAACACAAGCGAAATCATCTACATAAAGATCAGATTTGATGGCTTGGGAAGCCAGCGGGTAGACATCTTTGCCTTCTTCAGCTAACTGCTGCAAAACGCGAATGGCCTGGAAAGGCGACGATGACACTCCATAAGTAACTGTGTTTAGTTGGAATGTGGAGATGGGATCTTCCAGAGCAAATCGAAAGCGAATTAACTGATACTTCCGATGATCGGAATGTACCAATATTTGGCGATACATCTGTTTTATATCGCATGTGAAGGCAATGGGTTTCAACCGAAATCTAAACAAGATCGAAACAATGTTATTCTGCAACTTTGGACCAACGTGCAAAACATCATTCAACGACAAATTATTAGAAGTCTTGCACGAGGCGTCGAAAACCACACGTAACTTAGGAGGTGTCGAATCAAGTTTCAACACTCCATGGTGAGGGATGTAGTATGAATTTAGAGAATCGATGTCAGCCACCAATGACATATGTCCAAGCGAGAGATAATCAGTCATAAACTCCAAATAAAGTTTATTAAGATCAGGGTCACGAACTAATCGCCGCTCCAGCGATGTCAATCGACTATCTGCTATCTGTCTAGAATTTTCAAAAGATGGCGCTTCCGACACCTTGAATGGGAGAGTAACACCGAAACGACCATTGGTATCTCTAAAACTATTGTTCTGAAAAATCAACTCTGCCTGCTGATCTTCCTCAGAAACATGTAACTTATTTGGAACTTCTTCCAAAGTCCAAAAATCCTTCAAAATGCTATCTACTGACGGTTCAAACGAAACAAAGAGAGAATTAACAGCCTGAGTCGAAAAATGCGACGTAGGACCCATTAATATCCAACCAAAAATGGTATTAATGGCGATGGGTTTGTCTGATTCACCACTAATGATACCCTCCTTAAGAATGGTAGGATAGATGTCAGCTCCCAATAACAAATCTATTTCATCTGGTTTATACCACAAAGGATCAGCTAGTTTGATGTCATCACTATAAGGAAGTGAGTTCGAATTCAAGAAAGTTTCCGGCAATCGAGAACAAATTCGAGGCAAAACTATCAAGTTAAGTTCAAGGACAGGTTGGCCAGAAGCTAAAGGACGAATGTGCGATAAAACAACTCCACGAGAGGTAGTCGACGATTCAGCACCTAGACCATAAACAGGAATATTGGCTCGAGAACGAGCCAAGTTCAATTTGCGAGAAAGACTATCAGTTATAAATGATGCTTGAGAACCACAATCGACTAATGCTCGGGCGTGTCGATAATTCCCTAGGCTATCCCTTATTTCAACACAACAAGTTGCTAAGAGAACCTTAGTAGAATGATGAGGTTGCGAAAAGGTTGTAGTGCAAGCACTTACACTAGGCGAAGGAGTTTCATCAGTTGTAACCACAGCGGTAACCGAGGCGGTAACTGGGTCATTGGACTGAGACGAGAGGCGAGATGTGCGAGACGAGTCAAAATGCAAGAGACTATGATGTCTTGCATTACAAGTATAACATGACGACGTGGATAAGCAACGAGAGACACTATGAGCGGGTCGCAAACAATTAAGGCATAAATGACATCCTCTATC
Organism: Xestobium rufovillosum; assembly: GCA_963966045.1. NCBI lineage: Eukaryota > Metazoa > Arthropoda > Insecta > Coleoptera > Ptinidae > Xestobium > Xestobium rufovillosum. Next base: position 37,640,068 of record OZ014494.1, on the reverse strand, counting down.
AGATGTGTAACGATCGTATGGATTCATGTCCAAGAATTTTTGGCAACGCTGGATGTTATGAGACGTGTCACTACAGATAGGACATTTTACAACTAAGGCACGATTAACACCCGAGGAACCACTAGCCGGAATAGTGGGAGCCGAGCCAGTGCTCGCCACCATTACCTTATGCTGGGGGTGTCTAACAACAGTTGAAGGGCGAGAGTGAGTGCTATCCAAACTTGATTTAACTTGCTTGACAGAGCTTCCGAATTCCGAAGCTTTTATAGAACGAGAGTGAGAAATGTTTTCTAAAGCCGTACACTGTTTAAATAGAAAATCCGTAAGTTCCTTGTAACTGGGCAATTCTGTGTCATTTAGCTGAAGTTCGAAGCGTTTACGAGTGGCTGGATCTATTTTTTCCAGCACCAAATCAACCAAAATGAAATCCCAAGCTATTACATTGAAGCCTAAATTTTCCAAGATAGTTAAATTTTCAGCAAAAGTATTTAGCAAAGTTCTAAGATCCTTAACTCCATCAGTGCGTAGAGGGGGGTACGATTTTAGAGCAGTCCAGTGCGTTGTTGCCATCAATCTTTTATTCGAGTACCGAGAAACTAAGGTGTCATACGCAACTTGATAGTTAGCTGATGACCTAGGAATTGGCTTAATAACAGCTAAAGCTTCACCCATGAGGGACAAAGAAAGATAATTAAATTTCTCAACTGGATCCAGAGATTTCCTATGTACCATTGTATTAAAGAGATCTATGAAATTTTGCCATTCTTTCAAGTTGCCTGCAAATTTAGGCAAATCTAATTTTGGAAGCCGGGCATTCGAGGTGCCGACCGATTCAGTAGGAGACTGCGATGGGATTCCAGGCGATAAAGTTGGAGGAAATAAATCCTCAAATGTCGCAATTGTAATATAATAATTGTTATCTACATTTTTGCGCACATTCTCTTGGCTATTCAAATCAGTGTCCGGAGTTTGACAAACTATTTGTAAATGAATATCGCAAAATTCTGTAAAAAGTGATTCTAAATCTCGATATTTTATTCTAAATAAAGACCGAAGCAACTGATCATGTATTGCATTTTGTGAAATATCAAATATTTCCTGAATACGGTTCATCAATATTACACGCTTTGCAATAAGTTCTTTTTTAGGGGCCATGATTAGAACAAAGCAACCTTTAATAAATTGTCCTTAAACAAAGATTATATTAATACGCGAAAACTAATACCGCGTTCGCTTTGCAAACTAATAAATTTTAAAGAAAGACTAAACAATGCTGTCGCGGTCAATCGAAAGCCGAAACGCTGTAACTTTTCCACTGGGGAATGAATGAATGCAAACATTATTTTAATGCAAACGTAAATCTATTTGATTTGCAGATAATCTACAACAAAATGAGAATGTGTAAGTATGAAAAAATACACAAAACGATTACATAAAAGTATTCTACAGTAAGTACCGCGACTATGGTCAAAAAACTACGAATTTTTCTTTTCTAAGCAAATGACGCAATTAATCAAATACGACAAAACTATCTATCTGCAACAAAAAAACTATCCCGGCGACGAACGGACCAAACAAATGATTGTTTTCAATGCAAAATGGGCCGAAAATTGCTAGGAAGTAGTACTAAGAAAGGGAGGAAAACTTGGCACAACTAACCTTTGGTTTATCCGTCCCTGAAGGTGTTGATTCTTCTATTTGAGAATTATGTCAATTGCCACAACACGAAAAGCTAGCACAACTATTTTTTAACGATTGTTCTTAACACTAATTAATTAATTATGTCTCATCTTGCACGGCTATTTTGCGATACATCTCCGACCGACTCCTTCTTCTCTTCGGTTCGTTCGCGAGATCGTCCCTCTCTTCGATCTTCTGTGCCTCGTATTGGATAATACGGGGAAGTGGGGAGTTATTGGAAGAATATGGGGAGATTTGTCGAGCACCGGGAAAGTTTTGAATTTAAAAATATTATTACGCCTCAACATCTATGCTGTTTCTATGGATAACGTTTCCATGGAAATAAGTTGGAAAATGAACCCCAAAGCAATGTTATGAACATCATCCATTATTTAAATTTATGAATATTGACACCTGCCAATTGACAAAAATAAGTTTTCAAACAAATAACTATGGTTATGTGGACAGCTCTGTGCTGTTCCATGCTAAATTTGATTCAGCATGGCATGGCATGGCCTATGTGGCGAGCGCCTTACTACAGATAACTTTAAAACGAAAGTTTGTTGCCCGGCAATTTGACGAAATTGAGAATTTTTCTATTTTTCGGCTGACAGTTTTTAAAGTCAAATTACTGACAGGCAAGAAAATTGAGTTTGCAAAAGAAAAATTTATCATGACAAAATAAAAAACTCGAGTCTAATTCGGCAAGATAATTTAATGAATATGAGAATCCGCATATGGGAAAATCGATTTTTAAATATTTTACAAGCAAAAATACGAAATTTGCAACGTCGCCGTCGTCATGGTAGCAAAAGGTAAATAACATAATTCTCGCAGATAATACCTATAACAAGTGCTACGATTATCATCGCTGGTAATATAACAAGTGCTACGATCTACGTGCTGAAACAGAACTGCAGGTTCAACTGTCAGATTTGGCAAATAAATACTTTCTGATGGTCTGAATAATGTTCTATCCCTAACAAAGGAGCACAATATGGCGATAAATTTTTCGTTTTCTATCACCGCTGTGATATGTATGTAACCAAGTCCGAAGGACGAGTTGAATGTGCTGTTCCGCTTTCACTAGTGATAAGCTCGATTATTACTATTTCGCCCTAGGAAACAATAATTTAAAATATTAAAAAATAAAAATGCAAATTTATCAATTCACGTGGTATGAATTGTCAAAAATGCATAAATGCATTGTAGGATATTTTTCTTTTATTTGTCGACATGTTGGCGGTGATACAGGTGCTCGTTGAAATACGCGAGAAGCTCATTGTGAAATTTGTTAGCTTTGCGTTTTATCCACCATGTCAACTTGTGATATATCTGTGTACCTGAAATTTCATGTAGGTATGACGTACGCGAAAATAAATCGTACATATGGCTGTTTAGAAAATTCAAATAATATATAAAAACCAGAGGTTTAGCATTGAATGAGTTGGTAAACAAGATATTAGCTTGACGTTGTATATATTTAGCATATATTATCCAAACTGGCAATATTACAATATTCAGTGAATACCAAGGACAACCAATTGGAGATTTTGCTGGCGATTTTCATATGGGTTTGTTTAAAATTTTGTGTTCGTTTTGCGGAATACATGTTTTCGAAGACTGTTGATTTTTCAGGAGATTTCTGAATAGTTTATGTATTTATGTGCATATGAAATTGAGCGTGTTTAGCATTCTTAATTGGGTGGCGCCTCTGCAATTACAAGTACATGTCGCCCACAATAGAGTCACATCTCACATATACATACCTACGTTAATTAAATCTGCGCCTGAGAAAGTTAGATCGGACGTTATCCCAAAATAGCTATAAAACGAAATCGTCTTTATTTTTTATATAAGTACCTGGATCATTTTGCATAGTGAAAATTTCTGTTTACAAGAACACTGTAAAATAAGCCCTGTTTTTCTCAAATAAGGAAATAGTAAAATTATTTAATGGAGTCGTTTACCCTTTTCAAGTTCTTTGATGGTATTACTGAAGAATAGGTAGATAAGGAGACCCGTGTTTCGTATATTTTTTGATCGACCTCTAAAACGCGAAAATTAATTCTTAAATTTGAAAAACAAAAATTAATATTTTTTGAGTTATTCACACTTTATGAATTTTGCCATAGCTTGGTGACTACAAAAGTACCTATAAGAAATACAATTTTAACACTGGAGCAAGGTAAGCCATATAACGAAAATGTGAATAAATAGGTACAGAAACGTGTTCATTATAAGACCGCCATTTTGGAAACAGGTTGTCGACGATATATCTCGCGTTTTTTAAAATGGAACGACTAGTATTTTATATCGCAGGTGGATTCTACATAAAATTGTCTATCTCTTGATTATACACTTCAGTCTACCTAACTAGTATTTTTTAGATATTGCTCGTAACCTATAAAAATGCTATTTTCTCATTATTTCTAAAGAAATGATTTGTACAAGAATTAAATCCCTAGAATATAATTCCCGATATCTGTTCTTTTGTATAACATTATTAGAAACATTGCATACTACATAGCTTTCATCAAGGTTTTAGTTTTAATATTCTTTAACAGTGGAGTGATTTGATTATTGATAGGTACATGGAAGAAAGAAATTATTCTCGTTACCTATAACATTATAATTTAACCGTAGTAGAAATTTATTATATCATTTTGCAATACAGAAGGAGTGTGTTGGTTGAAACAAAGCAATAAGTCATAGGTAAATAAATATTAAAAGCGTACTGTGCACCTGAGTTTTCACAGTGTATCGTGCATATCCCCAAAAAAAGAAATCTAAAGGGGGTAGATCAGGCGATATTGCTGGTCACATTACCGGTCCACCTCTTCCTATCCAGCGATCAAGATTCTCCCTATTTAGATGGTGTATAACTTGCAACGTATAGGGAAGAAATAGACATTTTTATGTAGAATCCACCTACGATATAAAATACTCGTCGTTCTATTTAAAAAACGCTATTAATATTGTTAGTTAAGGACAGAACAGCCTCAGGGATTAATGTACAGAGTCAAACTATTAACTTGCTCAGATTTGCGGATGATATAGCAATGTTAACATCTAGCAAAGAAGAATTAGGAACGGCTTTGAATGAAATGGAAGCAGTTTTGACACAGTTCTACGGCATGAAAGTCAATAAAAAGAAAACCATAATTTTGGTATGTAGATGGTGTGAAAATAGAACTAAAATTGAAATACAAATAGGAAATAAGTTTATACGCTTTGCAGGTGCATTTTTGAGAAGATAGAGGAAGTCACGGATTCCGGATATTTAGGGAGTAACTCGAGATGGTAGGACTACCAAAGAATAACGCAGGGTCGAGTTGCGTTTGACAAAAAGAAATAACTTTTATGCTCGGGATCGATTAACGTAGAAACTCGGAAGAGACTCTTAAAGTCGTATGTATGGAGTACGGCATTATACGGGTGCGAAACTTGGGCGATAGGAGAAGCGGATCGAAGAAGAGTAGAAGCGGTTGAAATGTGGTGCTACCAGATGCATGATGAAGATACCGTGGGTAGATAAGGTCAACAATAGGGAACTATTAGAAAGAGTTGGGGAAAAGCGAAAGGTTATGGAAGACAATAAAGAATAGGAGAGATAGGATGGTAGAATGGTAGGACACCTCCTAAGACACGAAGGAATAGTTCGCGACATATTAGTCAGAGATGGGAATAAAAAGAAGTACGGGTAGGCCTAGATTAGACTACTGCTCTCAAATAGGGATGTAGGATGTTCTGCTTTTAGGGAAATGCGTAGGTTAGCTCAGGATAGAAAAGGATAGAGATACGCGTCCAACCAGTCTTCGAACTGAGAACCTTATGATGTATATTTATAATACTTGTAAACATACTTATAAACCGTGTTTCAGAATTTAGAAATTGGATTCGACATTATGTTCTGAAAATGTGAATCGCGTTTATTTCGTGGCACCTACTAAAATACGTTTGTGGACGCTAAAAAGTCAAAAACGGCAGTAGCATTCAAACAAGTTTCAGTAGGCCCTATCTTTGGTATCTCGATGTCTACTTAAAGCACATCATGCCGTATGCTGTTGCTAATATGTTAAAAACACAAACTGAAGACGTGTTAAAAGTTTAGTTAACATCATAAGACATAAACAAACAAAAACGTGGAAAATATGGTCTACCATGTAAAATGGTTGCACTGGAACGTCACATATGGAATTTTTAATCTTCTAGAAGAAACAAACATGCCAATATTTAACGATGTTTAGGTACGAAGAATTTTTGAAAAAATGCAACTGTCGAACATAACCCCGAAGCAATATTTCGAGTAAGTGATGTAACCTCTGCGATTACCCGTAATCTTGGCGCCCGCCAGTGCTGAACTCGTAATACCTATTTTTATCCAGCATGCTGCGTCTCTATAAGTATCATAATACAACCCATAACAGAAGACCCTTGATACCCGTATAGAACCACCTAATCATCAGTATGTCTTACTTAAATTCTTTAAAAAGCCATATTACTTCAGGGCATAAACAAGTAAAACGTGACGAAGCTTATTCTTGAGCGGATACAATTATTTAATTTAATTGTCAAGTATACGTGGGTTCCACGGAAAATCTAGTAATCGGGAAATAAAACCTATGCCAGAGAATAGAAATGTATACATTTCCTTATGCTGTGGCTATAGAGAGAGAACAAGGAACTGCATAGCAAATAATTGGCAAATCTTTCAAATGCCAAATTGGTGTAGGTGCACAATACAGGTTGTAACTATGCCTAATCCAGTATTAATATACTGAAAGTTTGTTGCCAATGAAGCAGACTAAGTAAAATGGTAAAATTATTTAATTAAATACAATATTATGATAACCTTCAAAAATGTCCGTTACTACGTCACGAAACCTTCGTGACATGGATTTAACAAGATTCTCCACTAGATCTTGGTAGATTGTTCCAAATTCTTCAAGAACTATCTGGAGCTCTTTTAGGTTAGCTGGTACGGCAAATCCAAAGTTATTATATAATATTATATTATATGTATATTATATATTATATAATAACTTTGCGGCAAATCAACGACGAACACGTTTTTGGAGTTTATTCCAAAGGTGTTCAGTTGTATTAAGATCAGGGCTGCAAACTGGAAAATTCAAGTAATATCAACTATGTCCAGATATTCACTTATCTGCCGTATATTATGCAACGTGGTCTCTCATTATCGGGCATTTTAGTGTGAATTCAAGCCCGGCACAGCATCCCGAAGAGTGTCTTGTTTGCACTGGGGGGCACCATTATTAATTTCGTTGGATACCAATGAAATAACACCCTTCCACGGCCATATTTGATGAATGCAGACGATTTATCCGCAAAAGTATTGCACCGCACTGCGCCAATGTCTCGTTGAGGAGGCATCGTGCAAACTGAAGCCGAACTTGTCAATGGCATCAGTTGAGGACCCGTAGCAGGTCTTCACAAAGTTATCCACTTCCTCCACCAAGTCTCCGGGCCTTGCCGTTATTTCACTGAAAATGCTAAGTGCCATTGTGCATAAGGTCCTAGGTATGGCTTCATACACGTTGGAAAGGACCTATTACAAATTTAATGCGTCAATAGTTCATGAAATTTGTATATTTATATTTTGTATTTGTTCCTTCAGGAGAAGATTCGAAAAGAGATACTGAACCTGACACTACAAGAAATTCTGTCACTGAAATTTTACGTAAAACCGAACAAATTATATTCCGAATATTTTTTGATGAATGAAAACGAATGTAAAACGAATGTAAATGTAAATGTAAATGTAATAAATGCTTCTTGCAGGTATTATAGAAATATTTTAGGAAAACGAGATGCATACATTATAATAATAGTTGGACCAAATACATAGTGTCACTGCACACATAGGTTACAGATCTAGTTAAAACTGATACTTTTTTACATAATAGATTTTTCCCATGCCCAAACCAAAAAATAATTTATTACCTTAATAATATAATAATAGCGACTTAGCGTTTTGGCAACTTCTGTTTACTAAATAACTGTTTTGATGTATCGTCTATAATAAATAAAAACGTGGACATGGCGCCAATGAGTTGCAAAAATAATTAGGTCTAGCTTATGTTCGTATACTTTGGTGTAACACTACATGCAAAACGCGAAGGAGACCCTCTAAACTTGTACCTACTCTTGATGTTACAACTGATACCAAGATTATTTTAATTGTTTTGTCCTGATTATTTCTGTTATTTGATTGTATTTAAGATATGCCCTCGATGACTAGTACTAATTACTTTATTAATCGCTAATTCAAGCATCCACTTGTTTGATTTACCGTAGGTATCCGTAAAGGTGCGAAGGTTTTCTTTCTCTGTGCGCCCGACCGACACTTTGAATTATCTTGTTCTTTTTGTGCTGTCGCCTTTTTGCCCTTACTGTAATGTTCCCAGCGTATTTTGCGGGGATGGCCTTTCGCAAAACGTCGGAAATCAGGAAATCAGAATTATTATATTTATACGATTCAAAATATTAGTAATATCGGGTGGATGCATCTTTTTTATTGAATTCAAAAATTATTTGTGTTTAATAAACAAAATGCATGAACTAATCAATGATTGTTTACGATTGCCTCCCAACAATCTGGCAGTTTTTCTATTCCACGTCTGAAGAAATCCGGTTGTTTGGAAGTGAAGAAGTCGCCAAGCCAATTTTGAAGCTCGACGTCGTTGGCAAAAGAGATTCCTCGAAGGTTGTTCGAGAGAGAGCGGAAGAAATGGAAATCTGATGGCGCAAGATCATGAGAATAGGGCGGATGTGGTATAACCTCCCATGCAACCGAGATCATGTATAGCCGTTTTTGTAGCATAAGGACGGGCATTATCATGCTGCAAAATCATTCGATGTTGTCTTCCCAGTCTTTTTTATTGAATTGCGACCTCTAGACGACGGAATTGTTGACAATGAACTTCAGCAGTGATGGTTATATTTCTCGGAAGCAATTCATAATAGACAATGCTTTCTTTGTCCCACCAGATGGACAACATCAGCTTACGCGGAGAGTTACCTTTCTGTTAGAACTAATCCATTCTTTTCTGTTCTTGATGTTAACGTAAAGGCACCACTTTTCGTCGCCAGAAACAATCTGGGACAAAAACAGTCGATGTTGTTGACGAACTAAACGATGACAAGCAACAAAAACACACTCATGTTAACACGCTGATTTTTGTTGTTTTCGCTAAAAACATGCAGCACCCAATTTCCAGTTTTTGAACTTTGCCCAAGGAACACAAACGTTATGGTCGACTGGTTACAATCCACCATACTGGCCAATTCTCGGGTTAATTGACATGGATCATCATGAATTAAAGCGTTCAAACGATTTTCATCAAAGTCGGATGGTCTTCCTGGACGTAGAGAGTCGTCCATATCAAAATGGCTCTCTTTGAATTGAGAAAACCGTTTTCGTCTTTTAGTTCTGTTGTTCTCTCCTTAAACGGCACAAATGGTTCTAGCGGCATCCAATGGCTTACCTTCTCTGATAAAATCAAACTAAAGGGTACATGCCGTAGCGGTTTCTGACCAAACCATCAAAAACGTATCCATGAAGCTGGTCTTCATTCTCGTCGACCAATAAGAGTACCTGCGCGTCGCCACGGCACTCGGGAAGCTCGTCTTGAATGGGCTGATGAGCATGCTCAATGGAGTGAAGCAGAATGGTCCAATGTTCTGTTTACCGACGAATCTCTGTTCAGATTTCCACCTGATAGCAGAAAAACGAGAGTGTGGCGAAGAAGCGGAGCCTTGGAGAGGGCCAGGCACTTCCAGGAAGTTCACAATAATTATCGAGGAGGGTCCGTGATGGTATGGGCTGGAATCAGTTTGCACCATAGAACGGACCTCGTTTGTCTGGATGGAGCCATGAACCAACGGCGTTATATTAAACAAGTTCTTGTTGTGAAACTATATTCATTATGCTGTTGGTCCAGATTTGGTTTATATGCAGGACAATGCTCGTCCTCACATTGCACATCAGGTACAAAACTGGTTTGAAGAAGTGAACATTGGCCTCCTCCTCATGGGACATGCTGCAGAGACAACTTCTTCCCGTTATGGCAAACATTCAAGGCCGTTTTGCAGTTGAAAATGCATTGAGAGAGCAGTGGGCCCTTTTGCCACAAGATGCAATCGATAGGCTTATTTTAAGTATGCCTAGGCGGTGCCGGGCAGTCACTAATGCCCGAGGAGGCAATACATCGTATTAAGTACGAATTTCAAAAAATTAACCTTATCAGAAATACACTTTTATTTTAAATACTCAATTTTTAGCCAGTTTTGTGCTAGACAAGCTAATCAAATAAATAGTGTAACTGTAACCTACTCACTTTTACTTGTAGGATAAAAATCATACAATGAAAATTCTTTGCGTTCCTTAGACAATTTTGAGCAATGTAATATGTAATTAGGCCATAACAAGGAAAACATATTAGATACTAACTAAGTAGGAATTAATTTAACATAAACAAAACAAAATGCTGAAATATTAATGAATAAAATGAAATAATCGTTAATAATCATTAAACAAAGGAATTAAAAAAAGAACTACAATAATAGAGAATATGATATACACCGAAAAGATTGTGTTGCATTTGTCACATATTATGTCACGCGTGAGAGCCGAGCGGTAGCGGTTAAAGTCGAGCGCCTGGTCGCCAGGCGCTAGACCGCTCAGTCTGAGTAAAATTTTCACCTTTGAGCGTCGCAAATGTGAGAGAAAATGCCACAACGGGAATGCAGTTATTATAAATCGGCCCAGGTGTTGAATGAATAATTATATAATTCGCTATCGCGTATGCGGAAATAAAGGGTTACAGTCTGCTTCGTCATTTTCAATATCTCCCCCCGGTTGCATCTTTGCGAAGGCTGTGAATTTTATTTTCAAATGAGTAGAAAGAAATACCTTCCCTTTACACTTCATCCAGGCTTAGGACTGGTAAGAAATTTTTCGTCAAAAAAGTTGTTCTATCAGTTGGTACCCAAATGCCACTTGTTCAAGTTATTTATTTTACCTTCTAAACCTATCTTTACTTGTGTACGCAAATATCACAAAATTTGCCATACATTCCATTCAAATACAACTAATTATTTGGGAACAACCCGGTATGCTCTTGGCATACCAATTTAAAGGGGCAACACTTCAAGCTCATCCCCACCTAAACCATAGAAAACAAAGCTGACGTCTCCATTGCGGCTTCCCCAGAGTCCCTTATTTTTTGTCATAGCTAGCATTATTCACCTACGGTTTGTGACATGTCAGTGGTGGTCATAAAATTAGCAGGTGTTCCCAATTAATCTTCTAAAGCGCCAGTATAGCGCTACCCTTGACATTATCATTAGGTAGTTCGCTTATTCACGATCTAAATTTTTAGCGAAAAATCATAATTCGTTTAATTACGTAATTTAGATTAACAGAATATGTAGTATGTGTACAAACACTTAAAAAATTTAAAAAATAATAAAATTGTTAATGAAAACAGCCTGACAGTTTCAAGAGCTGTTGAAACGAATTTGTCATCGAAATTTATCATTTATTTTTGATTAAATTGGAATGAGTTGTTAATTTTTATATCATTACACATTACTTATTTGTATAATATGTATAAAATATGTATAAAAATACATATGTGTTAATTTAGTAATAATAATAATTGCAACAGCTGCAAATGACAATTATATTTAGCATAAAAATTTAAATTAGCCGTTTCCTACAGCGTTATTCTTGATATTCTTAAATTGGCTTTTGTGAAATGCATAAAAAATGTTATTAGTTTAAAGTGGCAGGTACACCCACTTAATAAATTACCCAGGCACGAAAATTGGTTAAGTAACTAGGTACATTATTCTTTGATTTCATTCTCGCAGTTTTTGTTGTTCAAGGCAAACATTAGGTGTAGGCTTATGTAGTTTAGAATTTAAATTTTCTTTTATGTAAATTATGGGTCTGTCTGGTCATGATCGATGGAATTGGTTGCTCATACCTATAGTCAGTGAAAGTAATTAACTCTTTTGCACTTTATGCTTACCTACGATACGCTACGAGTACTATCAAAGCGATCGCTTCTTTGTTGTAATAGAACTAGTAATTTTCTTTGGGAGAATGGATATTCCAAACGAGCATTTTGATCTTTGCCGGACTCCTCGTCGGGCTCTTTAGAGGACAATAAATTATAGTATAGTGCAATGGTGTAAAATGTCTTGAATGAATTAGAATATATCCCAAATGTATATTTATTATCCTTCTGGGATCCATCTGGAAATAAGGCTAGCTGTTATATACCTCAATCCATTCAATTAACTCAATACTATACAGTATACACATTTCTATTTCTTTGTATCCCAAAGTGAATGTGTAATATAATGCCCAAATAAGACCATATTACTCGAAAATTCCAAAAAAGGCAGTAGCGACAAATTGACCCACATTTTAAATAACTTTGATATCCATCGTTTGCCACCGTCTCACAGACGCCTCCGTAGTTACCGGTCAAGTAACTGCCGGTGTAAGCGTCGACCTGCAGTGCATTTATTTATTCGGGACTCTCGGCAGTCGGTGAGACGAGCCGAATGAAACTATGGATAAGCGCCACCGTTTTAATGCTTGAATATGAGGCGTGTGCTAGCGACTGACCCAGACCAATGTCAGTCAGGCTATTGGACTAAACATTTAATCTTATAGGCGAAATTAATTTTGCCTGTTTGGCAACGGAGTATTGGGAAGTTATGTCGTCAATTTCCATCAGTTCAAAAATAAGAACGCGAGGAAAATTGAACATAAATCATTTTGGCGGATACACACAAAAATATTCTCCACGGCGGGATTTAAATTTAGAATAATAAGATCTGGAACTGAAAACACGTGAACTGTTGATTATTTTACTTGGAGCTTTGATCCGAACTGAAAATATAATTTTCGGAAATATGACTAACAATAAAAGCGACAAAATGTGACGACATGAAGAAACTCCAGTTTTTTTAATAATGTATTTCGAATATGTAGTTCGGAATACGAGGTTTTTGAAAGAAATCGCCGATACACATCAAAAGTATAGGTACACGAGTGGTACTGGGCCGGTCGAACAACTGCTCCTCGGGCAAGTATGTCGCCAGGCATTGAACTAGAACTAAATCCTAATTTTGTGTACTACGTTTTTTATCGTCCACCTTTCTTTAAATTTCAGTTTTTTTTGATAAATGAAACGAACAAATCAAGTCCTTTCTTTATCAAGCTATATGGTATAATATCCAACGAACTTACATGGCGCATTTTCAATTTGCTACGAATTGTTGACGAAAACATTTTTGAAATAATAGTTTTGTTCCTTGGGCAATTTTGAGCAGTGCATGTCATTAATGAATTAACCGATTTCAAGAATCAGGGCACAGGAATGCAGGCAATGCAAAGAAAGACCTTTTAACAATGAGGTATCACATTTAAAAGTTTAGATCGGGTGACCCTATAGGGTAGGTGGGTAGGAGGATAAAGCGTGCTATGTAACTTTCATGAAAAATATGTCCCCATCACTAACGTTGGCGCGTATTTCTTTAGAAAGCCTTTTATTAATTTCCACCGAGATGTTGGAATGTGGAAAGATTTAAAACGAACATCTTGTGCATACATCGATACCACGTCCATGGTGTGTATTATTGAAAGAAAAAAATATGCAAAAAATTCTCACTTGAAGATTTTACTTTCTGAATTGGTTTTCAATAATTTAATAAGGAACGCTTTGAATAAATATCAAAGCTTTTCATAATTTGAAACTTAAACATTTCATTATTAAAGACTAATAGACAGGAATATTAATCACGAGACGTATATTGATAAAACAGGCGCCAGTTACAAAATGACAACACGCACTTGACACCTTTTTATCGACGAAATTCTTATTGCGATATACATTTGATTTGAATAGAATTTTAGTGTTGACAGAGTTTTTAATTGTTCGTTTTTGACCAAGAAGTAACACATTTTTCACCTAAACGATTTCAGATACAGAAGTCAACCTTTCTGTCGTCTGGAAAAATTTGTGAAAATAAATTAAGAATCTCTAGATGAAAACGCCGTTTTTAGGGAATAATTGCCATTGGCATTTTTCTCTCGTTGTACAAAACAAAATTTATAGAGTGAATTATTGAGATCCGGGGATATCGGAGGCCACTTTGCTGATGCCGCAGGACCACAATTTCCACCTGCCAAAGAAACTGCAAAAGGTGGGAAGGTTCACTATTCTCTATTTTGCATAAACTACGTTCTTCTTCGGGTAGCAAAAATCACATCGTCAAGTAACAGTTTAGTCCCATTTCGTGCGTTTCCGTTTCGTGTGTCGATGAAAATTTTCCCGTTTCGTGCGTCATCCCAAACATCTACCTGGTTTGAGTGCCGTTTCGTGCGCTGACCTGCTGATAATGCAGTAAGCCACTAATTCGAGTTTACCTTTACAACACAGCGCTTTTAATAACTAGACAATGCGGAAGTGTATGTTGATTTATCTCCTATTGTTTTCAAATGTTAATGTTTTTGTTTTTGGGGGGGAGACAAACGCTCAGCTCGCTTCGCCGAGTGGGACGTGGAACCACTTTTCTGGCCGTATTCAGTAACGGGCAACTATAAAACAAAGCAGTACGTTTTGTATGCCTTTATTGCAACAGGTACAATATGTTCAAAGTAAAGGATATCGTGCAACGCACGAACTGGCACTACTTAATTACCCAGTAAATTCTTGACGCTCGAATCGGCACGAAAACAGGTAGAAACCCAAAAACGCACGAAACGGGAAGACACCCAAGTAACTGCGGGGACAGAAAAAGCTGTTAGAAAGGAGTAATGCATATCCAGGGTTTTTGGCCCCTTATTGCAGTACGATTTTTATTCTTTCGTAGGTATAGATATTCCGAATTTCTTCGATTTTGAAAAGCAGGTAAAAATCGCTTGGCTCCAAAGTGACAAATGAATCTAGTCTCAGAGTCAATCTCGTTTGTCAATTATTTATCACTTCATTTACTGGAATTGCATTCTGCCTAACGTAAAACCAAAAAAAAATGCAGGCCTCCTAGAAGTCTAAATAGCGAAATGACTCCTTTTATAAACTATGACCATCGTGGTAAAATCAGAAACAAAATCAAAGCTAGAGGTATAGTTACAGAATTACTCAAAAATTATTGTCAAATGCATTTGTGAATTTAAAACTCTCTAAATAGTTTGCATCCAAATTAAAGAATTTGTGATCTTATTCAGGTGTTGTATGATTGTTGACTACGCAACTAGCGAATGAAGTGTACCGTGAATCTTCAAAAATATTCTAAGAAGCGCACGCGAGGAGACAAAAAGCAAATTGTTTTCCTTGTAGGAAGTCGCACGGAACGGAGAGAATGGACCTGTGAGATTTTGAACGGGTGTTGGTGTTGTATGTGTTAACGCGTGTCATTGACAGGTGCAAGAAGCGTAACATTAGCACAGGTGTAGTGACGTCATTGATGTGGCGCCAGGCGTCCATCTGCCGGCGCCACGAATGCATGCAGATCGATCACAAAACACCTGTCCCCCCACCCTAGTCGGTTACCTACTTATTTTACCAGACGTCTATTGCTAAAAGCGAATGTTGCTCAGTCTAGACTAAGTACAGCGTGGCCAAATTGATGTTATAATAAAATACAGTGGCGGACTCAAAATATTTAAACCCTCTGATACTAGGATGTGATTTTATATTTTAACCACGTTTGCTTGCGTTCACATTCTTACGTTTATCAGAAGTACAGACTTCAAATGCTTTTAAAGTGATTGTTGTTTCCTTTGGTCTCATCAGTACCTAATGTTAATTTGACCGCATTTTTTAATTTACGTGACGCCAACCAAGGTCGTCTGTCGCACAGGAAAAATCAGATAAGTACTAAAACGTACGGTTAATTGTACATACTTCCACTTTGTATGCAGATAACTTACATATGCGTAATTTCTAAAATTAATAATAATTAACATTTTGAATGTACAGCGTGTCTCTAAAAGGTTGGGACATCCCGCTACCACAGTTTCCTGACACGAAAATATATTGATTCAACCAAGCAAGTTTATATAGAGATATGTTCGGTTCAATCAACAAATTTTGGTGTCAGGAAACTGTGGTAGCGTGTTGTCCCAACCTTTTATAGAGACACCTGTATGTGTATACAGGCTGTCCAAATATTGCGTAGATGGAGCTTTATGCCCTTAATTTATGGGTAGTTAGTTTTCTAAAGGTACTTTAAAATTCTTGTTGCTTATACAGGCTGTCCCATTACTTCTGCACGGCACTTAACTTTACTTGACAGATTTAGGATAATTTTAAAAATTAAATATACTCGGATCGAACAAACTTAAATTACAACACAAATGTACTGTCAATTGATTAGGGACCCCAAAAATGATATGAAATTTATTTCTTGTTTTCCGTTATACCTACCTACCGACTTTTCTTAAAATGACTGGGCTTATTACATACGCCTGATTTTGCGATATGCTTACAGCATACCTAAACATAAAATATGTCGATTTACAAATATTATCTATACCTACACAATACTTTCATTTTCAATTATTGTTCATGAAGGTTTCCAGTGACCCGATTGTTTAATTTGAAGATGATTCCTGGCGCCTGGAGAAATATTTTAATCATTAGAAATTATCTGCACTTCAAGTTTAAAGAGCATGTTGATAAGACAAAACATCATAACTAGACATGCAGACATTAACAATACGATGTTTGATTGTTGGCACTGCTGAGCGGCAAGCGGCTATCGGTGCCTCCGTTTTATCCGCTTCTCAACTCAAACCATGTAGAATGTAGTAAGGCAATCAGACCACACGCCGCGTAAATGCAAATTCTTATAAACTTGTTTGTTGAAATACCACTCCACTTATTTGTATATTATGAGTATGTGCCTACCTACTTTTAGTATCGTTAGGTTTATGCCCGTGCAAGAAATATTTTAAAGTGCGGTGTTCTATATACTGTAATAATTGTATAATCCATGTTTTTGTTAGACTCGCGTATTTTTACAGCAAATAAATCTGAATATTGAAAACTCCAAGGTAAAGCACACTGTCAGAAAAAACATGTTAAGAGTCTGACACACAGGAATTTTGGGAGCACGGTAGACGTTTGCCTGTTTGTAAATATTTCAAAAACTATAAATGATATTAAATTGTTTTTGTTTGCAAACAGTTCTTAAAATACAAATCTACTATAGCTGTTTTGAAATAAGTTAAAAAAAATGAAAACGATAAACGAAGTCACATGTTGCAAGTGGCGAAAAATGTTTTTTAGAACCTAATAAAACTTTCCTGAAAAGAAAATCTCAGAATTTGGTTAATGGCAGTAGTATACTAAACATCTGGCTTGTAAGAAGACATAAACTTTACAATTTTGACCGAAAAACAAAAAAAATATGAGTAAACAGCCGTACTGTTGCATTCGGAGTTTTTCGTCGTAGCTCGTGCTCTAGCCTGTCTTTCTGCTAGTGATCAAAGTCGCTGATCTAAGTCATAAATACGAACTGTCAACGTTCTGTGCCCATTGAATATTTCTTCCGCAATTTGAAGTTTTTTATTTTTTAATTAATTTACTTAGTCAAGTTTGGTTTCTTAATCGTTGTTTTTTGTTTTATAATTTCGTACTTACAATAATTGTAATGTTAGATGCAATGACTTATTGCATCTATCCGGGGGGATCGTATCTATCCTTGCCCGTTGCCCAATCCAAATATGTATACCTAGGTAATACGTGAAAATACGAATGAGCGCCAATCCCGAAATAGGGAGTGCACGCAACAAGTTCATTCTCAGTAATAGTTTGACAGACTAGTTCCCTGCTTTTCCGTTTTCCAAATAATTTTTGCCGTCCGCTGTAGGTCCGCAGACATTGTTACTCATCATTGCGCTCTACTACATGAAGTATTTTTCAAGCTGTAATTTTGCTTCACTGTACCCCTGAACCCCCGATTCTTAGTAAATTTGTGTGTCGGGCCTTTAAATATATTTCTGACCTTTTATTTTATTGAAGAAAAAATTATTAATTGAGATCTAGGAAAGCAATATATTTCTTTTGGCACAGACACGCCCATGGCCTTTTCATTTACTTTAAAGGCACTGCAAGACAGTCAAATAATTTTCTAAATTTTTTAAATAATATTCATCCTAAAATAAAATGTACTAAAGAAATTGAAAATGATCGTAAAATAAATTGCTTAGATTTAACTTTAATAAACATGACTGATCTGTAACTCCTAAAAACGCATTATGTACCTATTCTTGTATGTATTTACTTTGCGCATGTTTCCTGCCTTGTCTATATTTCATACGTTGTGTCCCGCAAAGCAGTTCTCCGATAATTTTGTATGCAGCGTGAGCACCCGTTGTTATAAATTATTGGCCCAAATATGGATATATCTTTCATTTGTATGATGAGTTTTTTCGTTTTCCACACCATTTCTATGGAACTCCTCATTCCTTTTTTTCGGCTCTGGTTCCTTATTTGGTAAGCTGTGCATAAATTTCATTTTCTCCTGATGATTTCTTATTTTGTACACCTGCATATGATTGCACATTACCTCTTTAACTGACCCCGTTTCTTCTTCTTCCCTTTCTTCTCTTTGACTTATGTTTTCTTCTTATTTCTTTTTCTGATTTTTTTCTGTAATTTCTTATTTGTGTTCTATCCGTTGGTTAAGTACTTTGTTTAATAGGTGCTCAAATTTCTCTCTCCTCTTCAAAAAATTTTATTTTCTCCTATGGGTTTCCTGCTTCACTTTTTATAAATATTGCTTCTTGAAATTTTCTGCTTTTTTTAAAATTATCATTTTTTAATTCCCAAAAATTATACGAGGGGGAAACCCGAGAAAATTAATACTACCTACGTACCCCACAAAAAATTCGAAAAATGAATAACTATTTCTATCTTGTACGAGACATAATGACACATTATAGGTACCTATTTGCTAATTTATATTTTATATTTCAAAACATTCTTTATTATATCGTAATAGCTAATAAATTAACTTTTCCTTTCAGATTCAACAATGAATAGTCAGACGTGGTGTAAATTAGCTTACTGGGAATATTCAAAACGGGTGGGACCACCATTTCCTGTGGACAAACCTTTTCTAAATATTTTTGGTGATGTTCCTTGTGGAAATGGATTGTGTTTGTTGAAATTGCTAGCAGATGACAATCCTCCAAAGGCAGTAGGTCGTGTAAGGGAGAAAATAGGTTTAGGTGAGTGTTTACAAAATGCGCACTTCAAGTAGGTACCGTAAAGTGAGTATACTTTGCTTCTTAAGGTAATGTTTTGCAACGCAGATGCCACTATTTCCAAATTTAGATATTACTTACCCCCATCTGATACTGTTTGAGAATCGTTGAGAATGGAATGTCGTTACTGTTGTACAAGGGGCGCTACAACAAACTCCCCATGCAGTTTTGAATTTTGAAATGGATCTGTCCACTGCAATTATCTAAGATATGGTTGGCATAATTTCTTGTGATGCAAGTATATGGGACAGAAAAAAAACAAAAAACATGATGGCAATTTCATGCCGACTGAGAGTTTACCTATTGCACTACCGCGATTATGAATTTTTGCAGCCTGAATAATACCTTTCAATTTTGATTGACATCCCCGGATGGATCCAAAAGAATTAAAAAGTAGAGCAAAGTATGCACACTTTAAATATCTATTTGGAGATCTCTTCTTGATCAGGGCAGTGGTCAAAAACGGTTAAAACCATTTTTAACCAGTGTCCGAAATTAAAATTATATTTTGTTTAAATTTAACCGTTAACACTCGGTGCCATTGCCATCTGCATATTCAAGAGTATGAAGATAAACTTCATCTTGCTCCCAAAGTGCTGATGTTAGTGAAACACGTGACGAGTTTAATTACTGTGTCACTGTTTTGGCTTTGGAGACAAACCAAGAGACAAACTTCTAAAGAATTCATTGTGGGTTTATACCTAAGTTCTCGATCCAAGCACTATATGTGAATTAAAAAAAGATGTCCATGTCCAATTGAATTATTAAATCTTCCACATTTTGATACCTTAGATAAAAGATAATATATTTTAATGAGTTAATTATATGTTATCATATGGCAATTTTGACCAGTGGTCAAAGTACCGTTTTGCCCAGGACATAAAAGACCAAAAAACCCAGTGGTTAAATCCACACTGGCCAAAATTATCCAACCCTGCAATAAAGCATATTTGAACACTATAATAATGAAATAAATTAACTAATTTATGTTTATTTCAGGGATAACGATATCTCTCGAAGGCGAATGCGTGTGGGTCTACAACCACTCGGAGAACGCTGTCTTTATAAACTCACTGACTTTGGAGGATGCTTATTCATCCTCGCCTACAAGAGTACCTGAAGGACGCTGCCTTTGTGTGTATGATCGCATAAAGGCAGCTCACCAAAATTACGGTTGGGATTTTACCAAATGCTATGGACCGATCGATACGAATTCTGTACAAATTAGTTTCGTTAAAGGCTGGGGACCAAATTACCATAGACAGGCAATACGTAACTGCCCTTGCTGGTTAGAAATTTTATTGCAACCATGCAGGTGATGGAATGATGAACATACGATGGAAAAGAACAAGTGTACAAAATTGGAAATGTACTGTGATCACGTCCAAGACCCTCGTTTTCGTATTGAAAAGGTTGAGGTTGAAAAAGGGTGTTGTGTTTCCGTCCGGTTTTTAATTTCCTGCACTGATGTGGCTGTGAGTCTTTCTGCAGCAATGTATAAACAAGAGTGGCACGGGAACAGGGTAACAAAGTGAAAGAAGGTGTGCAGTGTCGTATTCAAAGAACTTAAACAAATATAAACTAAAACAAATTTTAAATAGCATACTCTAATTTAACATAAATTTATTTTGATACAGTTTATGTTTAGTCGCCTACGTTTGTTTCAAAACGCAGCAAATTATTTATTCAGTCTAACTGCGAAGAACTGGATAAATTAGGTTTTATTCAAATTATATGAAATTTAAAATCTGAGAGTAGATGTACTGATGTAAATATTACATAGCTAGTTTAGAACAAGAAGGCCTTATATACATCTAACTTGGATGTTTGATATTAAGGTGTTAGTCACGTTGTACTTGGTGCTTTGAGGCTTTTAAAGTCTGAAGTAGTGAAGGGACCATACGTAAACTTTAAAATGCTTTTTTCAGTTAACTTATTCATGTTTTTATGTAACAAACCACAGGGCATGCCAAAGGCTATTACACATATATATGCACGATCTGTACCACTAAAGAATGACCTTGTAAGAGGAAAACAAGATGTTTGTTGATCCATTCTACATTATTCGTTTAGCGTTATTAATGTACGGAAATGAAGACAATATAAAATGTATGGATAATTAAGTATGATTATCTGCAACCGTCAAATTAAACGTTCATTACTTGTGCGTTTTTAAACGTTTAATAAGGTTCATCACCTGTACATCGTTAGCTTTTCGTTTATGAAAGCTATGCAGCGCTCATCGCAGTCTATGGGTGGCTCATGCTTTAAACTTCCATCCTCGTTAATAATAGCCATCATAATTCGCTCGTAGAATAATATATTATTAAACCGCATTATTTACTTTTTAGTGGTGCAGCACACAGATTATATCGGGTGTCCAGCCAAGATTGGTGGCCGGCCATATCTCGGAAAACTAGTCTTCTGATAGCTTTCAGAAAACAAATCTCTCAATAAAAGTGGCCACTAAAAATTCACCAAAAATATTGTTAGCTTTCGATTTTCGTTGCTAGGAGGCACAGTTTTAAAAGGAAAATTCAGAAAACAAATCTCTCAATAAAAGTGGCCACTAAAAATTCACCAAAAATATTGTTAGCTTTCGATTTTCGTTGCTAGGAGGCACAGTTTTAAAAGGAAAATTCAAATGGAAAGATAGGTATCCGTTATAGTTTTCAAAATCTTCTCATAATGCTCTAGAAATTTGGTAAACAACTCTTTGATCCAGATTTCGAAGTGGGGGGAAGAAAGAACTCTCTTAGTCAAAAATAGCCATATCTCCGAATTATTCAAATGAATTTGGTTAATACAAATATACATTTACACGTAAATTGTATTTTCCCCTAGGAAAGCGGCACGTTGCATACAGCATAGTAGGCCAGAAACTTGACAATTGCGTTGCACGTACGCTAAACTCAAAACTGTGCTGTAATTTTTGAAAATCGCACAGTTCATTCAAATTTTGTAGTTAGCTTTGAGATTTTGACGTTTACTGAATAAATTTCCTGTCACGTCTCTTTTTAAATCTAATAATTTTTTATCAGAAAAATCTTAAAAGGTACGGCAGTTGAACATTTTAATGGCTACTCCGTGGAAGACGTAAATATTTTAGGTACGAACTACTGGTCATTTATGAATTGGCGGGCAAGAGAACAAATCAACTGTGTCATTCATGAGCTGGTCGGAATTATTAGAAAATTATGCTCATGGTAAATTAGTAGGCTACTTGGAAATTTTGACATCTATTAATATAGACTACGAATCCTTAAATAAAGTTACTGTTTTATTAATAAATTTGTCTTCTTAAGGGGTCGTGGGAAAAATAGTGTACATAACTCGATAATTTCACGCTCGTATGAAATTTGTCACTTTCTATGCTCGTTACGTAATATACTATTTACTTAGAAGTCGTCAGATGATGTTTCAAAATTTACGAATTTACCGAATTTCCTCAAGAATTTTCAATTTTTTTATTTATTTGTGCCAATTTTTTATCTAAATTTATTACTTTCGTGAAATTATTTTCAAAATAAAATACTGTATATGAATTATTGACGTTTCGACCCTGGATAGGGTCTTTGTCAAGATTTATTATTTAAAAGATAGACTCGGGGGGTTTCACTGTTATGCACGACTTTGAACTATGTAAGCTTCAGTTTCTGTAAACCACTTTAGATGGCACTAAGACTCTGACATTTGCCGTCGAAACTCTGTATTACCAATTTTGTAAAATTTTAATTCGAGGAATGCGCTTTGTTGTTATTTCTGTCGCAACCGGCATCGTCAGACAAAATGGAAAATTTAAAAATTGTGCGTTATTTTAGATATTCCGTGGTTACGTTCACAGAACATCTAAATATGGTTACGTTTTCTCGATACACAATAATATTGAATCAGAAATAGGTGCATAACGAAGAAATAATAATTATGCACAAAAAAGCAGCAGGCCACGTATATACAGGATGTTACAAATTTTAGGTCCGTAAATTTAAGTGGTGATTGTACATAAGATTTTATGAAAAAAACTTCCTATAAACATGGGTCCGGAAATCCTTAATAACGGAGATAATTGTCATAGAAAGTTACGATTTTTAAGAAAAAAATTTAAATAAAATTTTTACCATTCAATCAATTTCGAACAAATTTTGGATAGGCGTTTTTGAATTGAGCCGCTACGAAATGGTAATAAGTAGTTTGTTTTAAAGAGTACAACGACGTAGATAATGGGGGAGTTGACCGATTTTTGCCCCCTATTTTCTACGCCACTTAAGATTTCTTAAAAATGGAAGGAATTTCGATATGAATATTCCATTTGTAAAAGAACAATACTCTTGCAAGATTTTGATTTAAGGCTTCGGTTTTGAGATATTCAAGATTTAAAAATGCATTACATTTGCGGGCACAAAATAATTTTTAATAATAAATAAGTAAGAAACTAGTTATTGTCATTTTGTAACTGCTTAATTCAAAAAGCCTATCCAAAATTCGTTCGAAATTGATTGAATGGTAAAAATCGCAGTAAAAATTTGATTTAATTTTTTCGACAATTTTTTTTAATTCTTAACTTTCTATGACAGTTATCTCCGTAATTATGGATTTCCGAACCCATGTTTATAGGAAGTTTTTTTCATAAAATCTTATGTATACAATCACCACTTAAATTTACGGACCTAAAATTTGTAACACCCTGTATATTTTGACTTCCGTCAGTAGCTTAATATAAACACAATGGTATGCTACGGCGCATATCGCTCCTTGCTCCTCCCACTTCGATGACGTAAAATCGAGGTGGCAGTTCGAGAGACACCAACCACATACCTATTTAGATCTACATATCGTCGCCCTTCTCACGTACTGGCGTAACTGACAATTGGTAAATTTTTCAGGAGAACAAAAAACTTAATCCGCTTACACTTGTAGGACTGCATTAAACACAGTAACATAACCTACGGGTTGTCTTTTTTTTATGTAGATTGGTGCTGCAGTTACGCCACTTTCGTGAGGTGGTGCAGACACTAGAGATATGCATATATACAACGTAACTCAATTTTCACAAAATTGTCAGTTACGCCAGTACGTGAGGAGGGCGACGATATGTGACAAACAAATAGCGCGAATGCAAGATTTGAATTGTTACACTTCAAAAAATTATAGCTGTCAAACTCTTCTCAATTAGGTAATTATTTTCTTGAATAAGCTCGCCCCCATCCAAAATTACTCGTCTTCATCTCCAACAAACCATTTCTTAATTTTCATACAAAAACTTTTCTCAAATACTGTAATTTATCAAACATTTTTCACTGACAATAAATTTCTATATTAAGTCAGACTTGTTCCCTTTTTAGCCACCGCACAATTTGGCATTTTGACACTTGTCACTTAACATTCGCGCTGATAAAGCAAAAACACATCCGCCAACCGTATCTTTCGGAGACTTCGCACCAATTTCGCCTCGATGTGACATCATGCGCAGTGCGAGACGGATTCCGGTCGGCAGCGTAGCACAGCATGGTCAGTAGGTACTTCTTTGACATCTTTGCGAATGAGAAGTTTTTCCTCGGACATCGAAATAGCAGCTATGCGCCTATGAAATGTCTTTCTTCGACGTCTCCCGGTGTTGAATTAATATCCTAAATTGCGCAAATTTTGTAATTAACGTTTACAAGTAAGTTTCTACTTTTTTTTTTTTTTTTCCTACTTACTTAACTTAATATGCTGATCAAATAAAATTGATGCCTATACAGGGTGTTTCAAAACAATATACAGATTTTTTTAGAGACGATAAACTAGGCAAAAACGAACATTTTTTGTCAATAAACTCATGTTCTCCTGAGTTTCGTTAAGGTTCCAGGAGACTAGAAACACTTTTCACTCGCATCTCGCGATTTCTTAGACAGAATGTATTCAGGGCGTTGGATTGATCGGGGTGGGCCTGTGGGCTGGCCTCCACGCTCTCCGCATCTCGACCTCATAGATTTTTTTCTATGGGAGCATTTGAAAACATTGGTCTACGAGACACCCGTAGAAATTGTTAAAGACCTTGCAGCAAGAATAGCAGTCGGGGCTGGAATAGTACGAGACAACCCAAACATTATTTGTTGATGTTCACGAATCGCTATCGAGACACCTCATTAAACTGGTTGACAATTATGAAAATTATTTGTAAATTTCTTTTTTTTATTCATTTTTTCTTAATTATTATTATTATTATTGCATTCTCTGATTTGGGGTTCACCTCATAGGCAAAATACAGATTATTATTATGAAATGGTAGGAAAACAATTTGTCTGAGCATGAACCTCTTGATTAGTTGAATGCAATGATTATTATTTATTTGTAAATTCGTCTGGCTGCCTAGATATCAGGGCTATAATTGGGAATGTTTCTTGCCTCCTGGAACCGGATATGAGTTTATTGACAAAAAAAGTTCGCTTTTGCTTACTCTATCGTCTCTAAAAAAATCTGTATGTTGTTTAGAAACATCCTGTATATAAGCATGCATAGTCTTTGTTTTCTTTAATTTAGTTGGATTTTTAATATTTTTAAAAAATAAAGTTTAAATTTCAATTCTATCTACGCGCGCTTGTTCACAGTTGGTTCTTGTAAACAGCTAGAGATGGCGCTAAACGCGGTTTCTACTTTTAACATTAAGCTGCGCGTTCTCATTTATAGTACGCCGGATAGTGACATCAATTTAAAAATGATTTTAGCGTGTGGCAGAGGTTGTAAATTTGAGTGTGTGATGGCAAACAGGAAAATTGGCCTCTGTCCACCCCGCGTCGGACATTTTACAATTGGCATGTCTTCAAAAATTTAAAAGGAAGAATAAGTGAACCGAAATCTTTTCAGCCCCTCTGCCTTATGATTCAACTTATTAATTGAATCATAAAAACGAGAAAATACCCGAGGTAGACGTTCTGAGCAGTCCCTGAACAGAGGCAGAGGTTCTGAAAGTGTTTGGAAAGTAGGCCTACTTAGATTCAAACAAGCTGAAATTACTAAGTAGAGGTAGAGCTACTTTTCTAAACATATTTAAAACGTCTGCCTCTGATCTGAGGCTGTTCAGGATCTCTGCCTAGGGTATTTTCTTGTTCTTTATGATTTAATTAATGATTTTAACCAAAGACAAAGATTTAGGTTAACTTTTTTCTTTCGCATTTTTGAAGACCTGCCAATTGTAAAATGTCCTACGCTGGGGTCTCGCACATGGATATTCCTGATTTCCAACAGACAATTTGCAATTTTATATTAATACGAAGGGCGCTGAAATGAGTTATAAAAATTGTTGCTATCCGGCGTACTATTAGGTGTTCTGTGGCTAGACTTATCTTAGAAATGATACACATCCCCAGACACAAAAATTCATTAAATGACAGATCTGACATTCAAAATTTAAGTCAAATTTACAGTAGCATAATAACGAGCATAATAACGTAAATCTGCTCTCTACCACTTGATATTAATAATTTAACATGTGTACATTTATTTCCTATTTCATATTGTTATCAAAATCAAATGTGATAAGTATAATTTCTATTTTTAATTTTAGATACATAGTTACGCTATTATTTACAAATTTTATTAGAAAAATTATTGTCACTTATTTATTCTTTTATACCTTTTAAAGAATAAACCTTGACAAAGACCCTATCCAGGCTCGAAACGTCGATAATTCATATACAGTATTTTATTTTGCCAATAATTTCTCGAAAGTAAATTCAAGAATTTTAATTAGAATGGCATATTTTTTATAACAAGGCGTCATTACCCATAAAATGGAGGAAAGAATGCCGCAAACCGGAAGTTAATATCTTATTTTAAACGGAGGTTATGATCTAAAATGTGGTTTAAGATAACTCCTGGCATGTAAGAAAAGTAAAAAAGAATACTTTGCCGTGAATTCTGTTTCGCATTTCTCAAGTTTCAGTTTGGTTTAATATTGTACCTTGGAAATAAAAATACATACCCTAAAGCCATAATTCTGTTTGACGAGAGATTTTTCATGGCAATTTTTGGTATTTATTTTGAGCGAATACAACAACATAACAAATTTGTAGTGATGGTTTAGCCTTTGTCCATGTGTACGTTCTCTGATGAAATGAATTTCTCGAAAAATTTTATTGGACATTGATATCAACTAGTCTAATATGCATACCATATTTTATGAATATTGCTTGAACGGTTTTGGAGAAAATGAGAAAGTTTATTTATAATATTAGAATCTTCAAGCGAAGCAAAATGTAGGAAATTGTCTTACTGCTAAATGGAGCATTCTACTGAAAAACATAGAGTACTTCACAGCGGAACATATTCACGAAATTATATGAAAATCTCTTATGTTGTTTCTTTCGTGCTAAAAAATTTACATTTTTATTTTTATATCAAACTTCAATACGCTGTACCTTTCACTTTTCTTCGTTATTCCTCTTTTGGAATCTACTGATTATTTTGGCACCACCTTTCGGGAACACTTTATATGAGTATCCCACTAAAATGAAACTGGTTAAGTGGAAGAGCAGTTGTTAAGGGTGGGATACGCAACGACAGGACAGGAGATCGGTAGTACATGTGTAAGACAAAAATAGACATAGCTTTAGCAACCGCTTGGTACAGTTAGTCCAGCAGAAAATTGAAATAACGAAATTAGGCAAATATAGTCTTAAAATAAAGCTAAAAGATCGGTGAGTATGCTTACATATTTTATTTGGCTGTTAACTAAAATCCGAATGTACAATTTGTGTGTGAATAATGCTAAGATTTCCGTTAAAATTTGCCAGTTTTTAACTTCGTTTATTTTAACAACAGTGTAAATATGGCAAATAAAATATTTGTAAACGTATTCTACCAACCCTCATATTTCTTTTAAGCTTTTGAGCTGGACTGCCTGTATTAACACCGTCTCAGAAGCGAGGAGAACGCTTTTCGGGTATTCGAATATCCCCTTAACTGCCGAACTCCGCCGTTTTAGCTTGCTGCTGTTATAAATCCAATTATTTTTTGATTCTGTAATCAATTTTCGGGTTAATTAAAGGCATTTATTATTATTATTATTATTAAACTTTGTATTTACGGACTACTTTGGTAGTTATGGTGGCAGATCAGGTAGTTTTAGTACGATATAGTGTGGGAATTTTTGTCTCGAATTAGATTTTTTAAATTTCACAGTAACAATGGAAGAGCAATTTGATTTGACGGCTTGGGATTTTCTGTAGAATTATTATTATTTGGCATTACATATATATAAATTCAGTTTCAAGAATCTCCCTGGTTATCAAAGTTGCGTCTTAAAATCAATTTCATCCTATGGTTGACAGTATCTTCAACCTACATACATACTTGCCTCCGCCTTTACTACATTTAACTTGTATGTATGTATTCTTTCAAACACCACTGTGAATTTGGAATAGACTTGCTAAACCTTCGAACTACAATATACCCAAGTACCCTTCCTACATGTTTATTAATGACAACATAAATAGAAAATTATACTAATTTAGTGACAGATACTTGTACTGTACGTACTAAATATTTGTACTCGTATGTTTTAAATATTTGTTGGATATTTACACACATTTTCAATACATTTTCCGACAATTTGTGACATTTGTAAGGCACTTTAAAGACATTTAAGACATTTGTAAGTCATTTGCCACACTTAAAAGAAATTTTCTGCACTTGCTAGACATTTGCCACACTTGTATGACATTTGTCACATTTGCCAGAAATTTGACGCATTTGTTAGACATTTGCCACACTCGTACAACATTTGCTGCACTTGTATTTGCCATACATTTACCACGTTTGCCAGGTATTTGTCGCATTTGCTAGAAATTTGACGCACTTGTAAGATATTTGCCACATTTGACAAACATTTGCCGGTCTTTGTACACCACATTTGCCAAGTGGGCAATCCTCGGATTGAACCATATTTTTGCTAATAACTTCCGTTGGAAAAAATATAACAACTTCAGGTTTTCGGCATTCAGTTCTTTTTTTTTGTGTATAATGATACCATGTTTGAGAAAATTTTTAATATTCGTGAGTTTTGAAACGCCATCTGACGACTCCTAACCAAAATACAAGTTAAGCGTAACTACAGATTTATATTATGCCATTAATTCTCTTTCGAAGATATCGCATTCTTTGTGTAAGGAAATTCTTTCTCCCCCCGTCATTTCGAAGATTGCACCAAAAAGTTATGAACCAGATCGGCAGAGTATTGTGAGAAGATTTCAAAATCTCTAAGTGCCACCTGCCTTCCCATTTAAATTTTCGAAGGAAATGCCACTTTTCTGTTTTCTTTTAAAAATGTGTCGCTTAGTGGTGAAAATTTTAAGCAAAAATATTTTTGGTGAATTTGTCAGATGGCCGGTCGTCACCTTAATAGGTATGCAAGTTTTAATTGAGAAACATAAAGCTACTGTCATTTTACATCAAACTTGATGTTCATGCAGTGTGACCTTGTGATATAAAAACATAATTTATTCGATTTCCAATAAAGCATTTTATTTTTTTACCATACAATTAAAATGTCTTCGATTTAAAGCATCACATTTATAGGTTCTTAAATATTTGTATATACAGAATGTAGCAGAGTTGTACTTGATCAATCATAAATGTTGTGTTTGCCTTTTAAGAGAAAGTTTAGCTTAGTCATTCAACTTTGTAGAATGATATTCTGGTACATTTTGTATCGCTAAATTGTTTTGTACTTACTGTGCGACAGTTACATATAAGTATTATGGCATTTCTTAGACTGCGTAATTTATGGTATAAATGATATTTGGTTTATGTGCTAAATTATTTTTAAAATAGAGTCGCAACCACATTGTTAGTTGTAATTTTGTTATATACTACTAGTCATTAAGTTATATTTTAGGGATTTAATAAAGAATATGCCATAATTATTTTACTGATTGTCGTGTCAAAGTTTGTTACATTTTTTATATTTGTTATTGCTAGCAGTGCCTTTTTAGCGACTTGTAAAGAAACAGCTAATTTCAGGAATATTGTATAAAGTTTCGACATTATTATTTATTGAATTTTAAATTATAT
Source organism: Xestobium rufovillosum (assembly GCA_963966045.1). NCBI lineage: Eukaryota > Metazoa > Arthropoda > Insecta > Coleoptera > Ptinidae > Xestobium > Xestobium rufovillosum. The sequence goes on along the minus strand of OZ014494.1, from coordinate 37,610,016 downwards.
AACTTTTGTATTTCAGAATAAAATTTATTACCAAATATTTTTAATTATTATTTCAATTATGCAACTTGAAACAAATTTGCCTTAGTACAGAACTTCATATTTATGTATCTTTGAGGTACAGTAGGTACGCTAAGCTACTCCTTTAAAAAGTTTTTCTGTTTACGTATGAAATCGAATATTCCGCTACAAATCATCGTATTTATTTCTACAGAATGGAAAAATCAACTCTCAGAACAATGTAAAAAGGTTAACTATAAATGACAATTTGTCAGACCAATACTGTAATGTAAATACTTGTAAATATTTATACACCTTCAGCACAAACTGGGGTTTCTACCTCAAAATTTATAATAAATAAATACTGAATTATATAATTTGTATTCTTTTATATAATTTATGAACTTAAAAGGTGGTTTTCCCAATGTTTAAGTCGGTACAACATGATCTGTGTAGCGTGTTTGTCCGAAACTGCTTTACAGTTCCAGACGGAATTTTATACGAAGTTTTAAAAGTCATGTAAATGGGGTACCAACTAGATGCAACTTGCTTGGTGGGATAGATGATACAGGAAACTGTATTATATGGAATACCCTAATCAGTATTGGTAACACATGATTTTAGTTCTGTGGTATTAACGAGCTAAGAGTTTCTAAATCATGGTATACAGGTTCCCCAAAATTAGCCTGCCAAATTTTACCAACAGGAACTAAGTTCTAAAATAAAACAAAAAATTAAAAATAGGTCCAAAAATGCTTCCTAAGGCAGCTAAAGCCCCTTAATTGCACACCCCTGAGAATTGTCTTTTATTTATTTAATATCCACGAAACTAATGTAGGTAATTGAGGGAAATTTTGGGAATGTTCTGATCTTATTGTGCTAAACAAAACTAGCATTTCGTTTAGGGGTGTGTCAAACAGTGATGCGATGGGGTAAAAACTGCCCCAACTTTTGTGTAGGTGCCTCAGATCTGGCATTAAATTATGGAAATTCACTATTTTCTGCAAGTAGTGGTTGTAAAAATTTTCAAATCGTAGTGGCCGTGGAAAAGACAAGTTTCATACATATTAATTTATTTGACATTTGGTGACAGATAGGTATAGGTTGTTATGCAGTAAATAATCATTGTTTAACATTTTATTATCAGAGTCAAAAATGTAAATTTAATGCACCAGTTTTAAAAGTAATTTACTTTTAACACTATAGTATGCAATGAATCATCCCTTGGGATGTTCGGGAGCCAGTTATACAATGCGCTCTTGCGGTTTCAGGGTTAGTATCCTGGGACGCTCTGTATAGCTAGGCTACTCGGATCGTTATCTTTAACGATATATCGAAATTGCATATATACATGAAAATAAATGTGAAATTCAGTGCGGTACTATGTAACCGGCTTCCTGAACGAGTAGCGCACAAGAACCGGGCTATACCATGTGTAACAGGAGTATGATACACCCCCCTTTTTTTCTTTATTTTTGAAGATAAATTTTTGAAACTTGGCACATCGTATGTACTGAGTAAACGTCAAGTTTTGACACAAACAAGGAAATCTTCTCACTTCCGGTTTCAGCGGAAGTGGTGCCAACTTTTGATTTTCAAATGGGACAACCTGTAAGCTATTGACTTTTTGGACTCTACATAATTTTCTGAATGCAATGGTACCACATTTGCGACATTTCAAGTCTTAGGCCCGGTTTTTCAAATAATCTAATACCGGATTAAGTCTGACACCGGCTTTGTTGCTATCCTACAACCAATCAGAAAGCCGGTATCATAGCAACGAAGCCGGTGTCAGACTTAATCCGGTGTTGGATTCTTTGAGAAACCGGGCCATAGACTTTTTTAAAATCTAATTTAAATTTTGTAATTTAAGTGTGCCATGACTGTTCCAATTTGTTCTAATAGACCCAGGCAATGCCATAAAAAACGAAATTGCGCTGGAAATGCTAAATAATGTGATTCGTGCTTAAACAAAGTTCTCCAAATAATTTTTTGGGCAAAACTCATTTTTTTCAAATGGAACCATATTGGTACCAAGGTATACTATTCAAGGCTACTATTAATAAGGAATCTTCTGATATTACCAGTTTGCATCTGGGACAAGAACAACTGAAATTACAGTCCATCGAAAATTAAAAATAGGCATTTAATTTTGTTTTCATCAAATGCTGCAAGGGGGCTTTGAAAATTTAAAAACAAATAAAACATGGTACCATTGCATTCAGAAAATTATGTAGAGTCCAAAAATTCAATAATATACAGGTTGTCCAATTTGAAAATCAAAAGTTGGCACCACTTCCGCTAAAACCGGAAGTGAAAATTCCCTTGTTTGTGTCAAAACTTGACGTTTACTCAGTACATACGATGTGCCGAGTTGCAAAAATTTATCTTCAAAAATAAAGAAAAAAAGGGGGGTGTACCATGCTCCTGTTACACACGGTATACCGAGCTCGTGGACTGTTACCTCGGGATTTGCTACTACAGTGAAACCTCTCTTAAGCGGACACCAGTGGTCACCGATTTTGTGTCCGTTTATGGGAGGTGTCCGTTTAATAGAGATAGATAAAGCCCCATAAGCGACAGTTCGTTCCCTAAAAAGTGTCCGCTTATCGGAGGTATCCGGTTAATAGAGGTGTCCGTTATGGGAGGTTTCACTGTACTTGAATATTGGTAGCTTCGTCGTATAATTAACTGTTTCGGGGTACTGATGGTGTCCTAGTAGCACTCGTAGTGTAACCAGTCGGGGGTTTCAAGTCTGGGATATACGTCGGAACGCCTAGGGTGTAATCCCATGTAAGACAGGTTTATTAACCGGCATGCAAACAGGCATGCAATTGCAGCGGAGGGTTATACCATGATCTGCATATGTCCTGGAATGGATCCACCAGTTATACACCGGCATGCAAACAGTTGTATAACTGGTGGATCCATTCCAGGACATATGCAGATCATGGTATAACCCTCCGCTGCAATTGGTACATTCCTGGCTGTATGATCCGCCGCATATATGCAAACTATGTAGGTTATACTTTCCTGCACCTGTACTGGTAAATGGACCTACCTAATTAAGTTGGCTACACCTCTGCTACACGTCGACTAACTCCGGTCAGGTTAGTTTCATTTTTGGTAGCCCCCTCGGCTTCAATAATTAAATACAGGCGATGTAAACTCTTGAATTTTTATTCTCGGTAGAATAAAACGGTTGCGGGAGATGAACAGTAAATCACACGCCGTGAACTAAACTTATTCAAGCGGGCTTTCAGTTAATATTTATCAGATGCAGGAAGATGTGTTTCAGAGGCGAGAAAAACTTAGATAACACATGCCCAGAAAAATACGTTCTGATAAAGGAGCAAAACGTGACAAGAACTCAACCGCACCTATTAAACATGAAAGAAAAACTCGATGCGCTAGATACAATACGCAGAGTACTAAAGACGGACCAGTCGGAAAATGCATATAAGACTTACAAAAACATATATAGGGAAGAGATTATAAAGACCATAAAAAAAAATACAAGTGCCATTGCATATTCAAATAATAAACCCAAAGCCATATGGAAAGTCATTAATGAAGAAACAAAGAAAATCAGAAGTGTAAACGCAGTACCAATCCCAGCTGAAGATCTTAACAACTTTTTTGTAAATGTGGGGAAAGAGACCTCGGAAACAATACAAAATCTTAATAAGGATCCTTTCGATTATTTAAGAAATGTAAGTGGGGCAACTTCGTCATTTTATTTGTTCTGGGTAACTCCAGAAGAAGTGATACAAACTGTGCGGAGGTTAAAAAGTAAAAATTCTAAAGATATATATGGTTTCTCAGCTGTGTTTGTGAAAAGAATTATAAATCAAATCGTCGCACCATTGACTTACCTCATAAATAACTGCTTTAAAGAGAGTGTTTTTCCAAATTGCTTAAAACAAGCTAAAGTAGTACCTATCTTTAAGTCTGAAGATAGAATGCTGCCAAAAAACTATAGACCAATATCTATTCTCCCTATACTATCCAAAATATTGGAATCCCTCCTAAAAAAACGGCTAACAAAGTTTTTAAATAAGTTTAAAATGTTATCACCTAAACAACATGGTTACCTCGACTCAAAATCGACCATAACTGCTACGATAAATGTAGTGGAAAAACTTTCAAACTCGTTTAATTCCAAACATAATGCTACAGTGGCCTGCTGCGATCTAAGTAAAGCTTTTGACACTATAAACTATGACATTCTACTCCGAAAACTAAATTCTTATGGTGTCCGAGGTCACCCATTAAAAATATTCGAGAGTTACCTACAAAGCAGACAACAGAAAGTAATGTATAACAATAAAGAATCCAGTTGGAAACCAGTAACACATGGCATACCACAGGGGTCGGTTCTGGGCACTCTCTCTTTTTCGTAATCTACATAAATGATTTACCAGTCAACTTGGAAGCGGACGAAGTAGTAATTTTTGCTGATGACACCACAATAATAAACTCCAGTGAAAACCGAGACAATTGTAGGATGAAAACGGAAAAAAGCCTTAGACAAGCTGAAGAATGGTTTTGTGCTAATATAATGAAAATAAATGTAAGCAAGACTCACCTGCAAGACTTTAACACCAAACCTGAAAAAAGAGACGAATATGTTAAATTGCTGGGTCTCTATCTGGATCCCAGTCTGAAGTTTGACATACACACGGATCACATTACAAGGAAATTATCCACTTACTTATATGCCTTGCGTAAACTACAGAGGATGGCTGGATATCAAGCAACAAGAGAGGCCTACTTCGCTTTTATCCACAGTACCATCTCATATGGACTCATATGGGGAAGTTCTTCCGGAGCCCCCATGATGTCTTCTTGAAACAAAAAGAAGCCATTCGAATACTGTGCAATGCAGAAAACAGAAGCAGTTGCAAACCACTATTTCTCAAAGAAAAAATACTTACTTTGTTCTCCTCATATATACTTACATGTCTAGTTTACGCCCATGAAAACCAACATCAGTTTCGGAGTCATAGTGAGATACATAGCCACAACACAAGAAATAAAAGCTAGCTTGTAATACCCTACCACAGGGTTAATTGTGCCCAACAGGGAACAAATTATTTATGTATTAAAATGCATAACAAACTGCCACAACACATAAAGGACCTGAAATTGAAGAAATTCAAAGCAGTGTTGAAAGACTACCTAATTGGGAAAGTGTTCTATAACCTGACAGACTTTTGTATTTCGTCTCTAGATGGGCTCCAATCCTGAATTGATTTGTAGTTCTATTTCATTATCGCACGATTGTTTCATTCATTTTCTCATTTTTTTTTTCCTTCAGATACATCTTTAGATGTTGCTGTGACGTGTCATGTATTTTTGATGTCGAATAAAATTATTATTATTATTATTATTATTATTATATTATTAAAGAGAATCTTCCTTGGATCTTGTGCGTGCTGACTTTTATAGACACCCAAATAGGCTCAACATTCGTTCTCGTATTCCTACCATCGAAACGAACGTTGCAGTGGCAATTTGCTACCACTACTCTTCTTATGCTCTTCTTTATGTTTGTGACGAAGCTCCTTACTTTTCTCTCTTCATACGAATATGCCATGGCTCTCTCTCTGTGAAGCGGTGGAACTGAGAAAAATCCATGTTTGTTGGATGTAACGGGACATCCAAAGGCCCAACAGCACCTAACAACAAGATCAGTTCTGATTGGGTGCTGCCCACAACCACTCTTATTGGCTGTTACCCCGCCCACAGTCACTCTCATAGCCTGTGACCAGAGCCCCGGCGCATGCTCCCTCAGCCACTGTCAAAGGCCCCAAAGACACCAGAGGCTGCTGAAGAAGTCGTTGCTGAAGACATGACTCAAGGACTCCTTCAGCAGCCTCTGGTCATTGCCGAAGAATTGGATGGCACCTGGATGGACTGGCCTGAACAATGAGCAACACGTGCTTTGCACGCTAGAGCCCCGGCGCAGGCGCCTCAGCCAAAGAAAATGTCGGCTTGGGTGCAGCAATGACCTTGAAAGACACCAGAGGATCGCTGAGGCACCAGAGGCTGCCGAAGAAGTCCTTGCTGAAGACATGACCTTGAAAGACACCAGAGGCTGCTGAAGATGTCGTTGCTGAAGACATGACCACTTCCTCGGCTGACTCAAGGACTCCTTCAGCAGCCTCTGGTGTCTTTCAAGGTCATTGCCGAAGAAGTGGATGGCACCTGGAGAACTGGATGGATGTGATCCAGAACTCTAATTTTTCTACTACTAAGGGCATCATGGAGGAGGCACTGTGAGGAAATTGAATCTACCACAGAATGTGAAAGACTCCAGAAGATACTTTCCAAAGACTGCCATGGTGCTATACATACCCTGAAAACTGAAGCAGGTATATTCACAACCACGGGAAGTGAAACAATGACCGAACTACTTCGGGTACACTTCCCTGGGTCACATACCGTGGATGTTGCCACCCTCGATTGGAGGGGCCAGGAGCTAAATGCACCTGGAAGCAGGGAAACAAGAGATGACTGGCGCACTGCGAGGAGTGTGGTAACGTTCCATGGAGTTAAACAAGCAGTAAACTCATTTGAGGCATACAAATCACCGGGTCCAGACGGGATTCTTCCAATCATGCTGCAGAAGGGATCGGACCTTCTGCTGTTAAAAGTATGTATGCTATTTAGGGCCAGAGTAGTATTCATTCATACCAAAAACTGGTCGGACGGACTACTCTCGGGCAAAATCATACAGGCCCATTAGTCTTACGCCATTCCTGCTTAAGACGATGGAAAAGCTGCTCGACAAGCATATAAGGGATGATGTATTGGTAAACAGGCCACTACATCAAAACCAGTTAGGAATGTCTACAGAAACTGCTCTACACCACCTTACATGGAAAGTGGAGAACAAAGAAATCCTCCTAGCCGCCTTTCTGGACATAGAAGGAGCGTTCGATAATACATCATTCAATAGTATCTCCAAAGTCATGGGCCAAACAGGACTAGAGGCTTTGTGCTGCAGGTGGATAGACTGCATGCTGAGGGATAGAGTGGTGTTTACTACACTGCTTGTTGAGACCTTGGCAGTCAGGGTGGCAGGTGGTTATCCGCAGGGTGGAGTTCTATCTCCTCTTGTGTGGAACCTAGTTATGGAAGGACTGCTTAGGAAACTCAGCGATGAAGGATATTCTCCCCTAGGATATGCAGATGATTTAGTAATCACAGTCAAGGGAAGATTCAGTAGTACGATTAGGGAACGTATGCAAATGGCCCTGAGTATTATAGCAGCCTGGACTGAAAAGGAAGGCTTGACCATTAGTCCAGGAAAAACAACAATAGTTCCATTTATGCGAAAGAGAAATATAGAGGCTCTTGGACCTCCATATTCCCGTGGTAGGAAGATCCCACTGTCAAAGCCAGTGGCGGCTCGTGAGTTTTGAGAATGGGGGTTCACACTCAAGGGGGTGTGGGGGGCGAATCCCCCCACCATAGGGGGTCCGGGGGTTTCTCCCCTGGAAAATTTTTGAAAAATGCAGTGCTTTAGGAGCCATTTTGATGCAGAAAAACACAAAATTCACATACTACTTCAACCCCAAATCTAAGAATTTTTTCCTAAATATCCTGTTTACACTCCCTTTTGAAATCCCCATTTTTTGATTTTGTTATTTGTTCTATATTATAAGCCGAGGAGTTTGTCTGCCGCACTCTGCTCTATTTCTATTTTTTTCCTACCTAGTTCTTTTAATTCTGAAATTTCTAACTTCTTCAAAGCCATGACTTCTCTTTTTTATAAAATGAATTTAAATTCGCCCCTTTCATGTTTCACTTAAATAAAACACTACGCTTTACTCCTACTATTTAAATTAATAGAATTAAAAGAACAAACACGCAGAACCAACGAAAAATGCACAAATTACAACGGGGCGCATAGCAATTGATTCTCTTGAGCACAACTAATGTGTGCACCCGTAGTAGCTTATGCAGCGGTACTCCCACCCCGGCGACTCAAACAGTCTTGGCTGCAATATCCACTAGCATCTCTATCGCACGTGCGACTTGCGACAGCGGTCTGCCGGATTCTACCGTAGCTTACATTGGGTGCTTGACGGCATACAATAATATTGTACTCCATGAATTTACTTCGCATAGGCAAAAAGTAAAAAAAATAACCATTTTTAACATTGAAAATGTTTTGTTTAGGGAATTAAATGGGAGTCTTGTAGTGTTTGGGTTTGGGTAGTGTTTGGGGGTTCACGTGCTCATGTGCTCCAATAGAGTAACCGCCACTGAGGTCAAGTATCTTGGGGTTATACTGTACACAACACTTATCTGGAACCAACAAATCGATAGAATAGTCAGAAAGTCGGAAACTACCGTTGCAGTAGTTAGACGAACATATAACAAAAAATGGGATCTAAGGCCAGGAATGGTGCACTGGCTGTACACCAGAGTGGTCAGACCAGCTTTGGCATGGTGGCCCAAAGTCAAAGAGGTAACTACTAGGCTAAGGCTAAGCAAAATTCAGAGGCTTGTCTGCCTAGGAATAACAGGGACTTCGCCAACTGCAGCCATAGAGACTCTTCTGGACCTTCTCCCTCTCCACTTCGTGATACAGGGGGTGGCGAGACTGGCACTATACAGACTGCATAATTCTTCTTACCGTGTCCGTCTGGGTACAGAGTACACTAGCATTATTGAGGACATAAAGATCCCATGCTTGACATGAGGACGGATTACATGGATGGTCCCCAAGAACACCACACAACCACTCTTTCAGGTCACAATCGATGACCCTAGAGTGGAGAATCAATTTCTGAACAGCAAACCATCTTCAGTTCTCTTAGGAAGCATTTTTGAATCTATGAGGTGAGCGCCAAAATTTCCCGGCCTGAATATGAAAAAGACAAAGTAGGGTAACATGTTTTTATTATTTTTCAATATAGTCCCCCTTAACTTCAATACACTTATTACATATCTTTATTAACAATTCAATCCCTTTAAAAAAATATTCTTTTGGTTTGTCTGCAAAATGCGCTAAAACAGCTTTTTTTAATTCAACTTCGTCGTTAAACCGTCGCCCATGAAGGTCTTTTTTCAAATATCCAAACAAATAGTAGTCGCTGGGATCCATGTCTGGACTATAGGGAGGATGATCTATCTGTTGGAACCCACATTCCAAAATGGCAGCTTGTGCAACACCAGCAGTATGGACAGGTGCATTATCGTGCAAAAGACGCACGCCTCTGGTCAGTTTTCCGCGACGTTTCTCCTGTATGCAGTCCCGCAATTTATATAATAATGCTGCGTAATATTTTCCATTAACGGTGGTATTAGTTTCTTTAAAATCTATCAAAAGAATTCCTTCACAATCCCAAAAAAATCGTGGCCATCACCTTTTTTGTTGACTGGCAGACTCTGAATTTTCTTGGGGGTGCCTCACCCTTACGGCGCCACTCCATTGATTCCCTTTTCGATAGAGGATCATAATACAGGACCATAGTTTCATCTCCTGTTACAATGGTTTCTATCACAGGCTTTAGTTCGGGCCCACACAGTTCCAAAAATGATCGCGCACACTCGACACGGCGTTGTTTTTGAATAGCCGAAAGGTTTTTGGGAACCCATCTTGCACTGACCTTATGCATACCTAAATGATCATGCAGGATTCGACGAACACTAGTATCAGAAAGCTTAGTCATTTCTGAGATTTCCTTGACCTTTAAACGTCGATCGCTCAATACCACCCCTTCCATAATGGCAACAATGTCTTCCGTTATCACCTCAACTGGTTGACCAGTTCTTGCATCATCTTCAAGAGATTCCTGCCCCATGCGAAAACGTTTTGCCCATTCTTTCACTACAGAATACGAAGGGGAACTTTGGCCGTACACACCATCCAGCCTTTCTTTAATAATTTTAGGTGCTAACCCTTCTTTTGTCAAAAACTTTATGACCGCTCTGTACTCAATTTGCGTTATCTGCGACATTTCCTTGGACACGTCTTGTTCAAAATGCTATCAATAAAAAACTATTTGACGCAAGACCTCAATTTTTTTTCCTCAGCCTACTAAGGTATGTATTTAAAAGAAGCCAAAGTTTTATTGTGATACTAAAGCTGCATCTATGTCAGGCCGGGAAATTTTGGCGCTCACCTCGTATATTTATACGAACTTTTTGCATTATTTTTGAACATAGATTCTGCTGGTAAAGTTTAGCAGACTAATTTTGGGACAACCTGTATATTTTACAAAATTACCAAAACTGATAAATCATACTGGAATTATAAAATGTGTGAGATGGGAATAAATTGTTTTTGTGCACAGTTTATTTATTGATACTTATTTATACAGTGTTGGGTTGTGGTACCCATTTTTGAATAAAACAGAAACACGTTGGTAATTTTAAATTGTATTGAACATCTACTTCCTACAAAATTTACTGCAAGAATGCTAACTCGAAACATGCCTATTTTTAGCTCTGGCATTCAATAAAAAATTCAATAAGAAAATTAATAAGAACTAGAACTGAATTTGTAAGCTCAAACAAAACAATACAGGAGCGGCTATTTGAGAAATTATACAAACAAAAGATATTCGTTCCATACATACAGGTTGTCCTATCAGGCAATATGTTAAGATTCGGTTTTCGTGAGACAGTAGGTACTCTCTTAGTGCACATTTTAAAATTATTTTCGTTTATACAGGTTGTCCACATACAGTGGACCGTACTAAACATGTTTTTTTAAATGAAACGCCTATAATATGTTATGGAATTTCTGGAAAGCCACTTCGATGCTGATCAAATTGATATGATTATATGTACTCGTATAAAGGCCTCGCAACATAGGCCATGCTATGCTATGCCAATGTAAAACAGAGAAGTAGCGACAATGAAAGTGTCCACATTGTTCATCATCATCATAAGGTTTTAAGTCCGAAGACTGGTTGGACGCGTACCTCCATCTTTTTCTATCCTGAGCTAACCTACGCATTTCCCTAAAAGTAGAACATCCTACATCCCTAACTATTTGAGAGCAGTAATCTAATCTAGGCCTACCCCTACCTCTTTTTATTTCTATCTCTGACTCTAGTATGTCGCGAACTATTCCTTCGTCTCTTAGAATGTGTCCTACCATTCTATCTCTCCTATTCTTTATTGTCTTCCATACCTTTCGCTTTTCCCTAACTCTTTCTAATACTTCCCTATTGCTAACCTTATCTATCCACGGTATCTTCATCATGCGCCTGTAGCACCACATTTCAAACGCTTCTACTCTTTTTCGATCCGCTTCTCCTATTGTCCAAGTTTCGCACCCGTATAATGCCGTACTCCATACATACGACTTTAAGAGTCTCTTCCGAGTTTCTACATTAACCGTTCCCGAACATAACAGTTGTTTCTTTTTGTTAAACGCAACTCGACCCTGCCCTATTCTTTGTTCATGTTTAAAGTAATTTACATAGCAACGAAGTCGACTCCTATGCTGTTTCTATGGATACGTTTCCATGGAGTAAAGTGAACCCCAAAACAACGATATGAACATCATCCATTATTATTTAAACTTACGAATATTGATAGCTGCCAATTGACAAAAATAAGTTTTCAGACAAATAACTATGGTTACCCAAATTTACATAGCATATGTCCTATGTGGAAATTTAGCATGGCATGACATGGTCTATGTGGCGAGGCCTTTAGGCTGTTTTTAACCGTTCTACCGCTAGAACGAATTACTTAATTGCAAAAAAATGACCTATTTATTCAAATGCATGTACTCGTAGTTGCCAATCTATTTTAGATATTGATATTGGGTTTTCACAGAAAAAATATTCTATACTTGGGCCGCTGAACAGACGGAGTGATCACCCTGCAAGAACGTGCTCTAGCGGGGCCAATATTAATTTATGACGACCGAATTGGAGTGATGAGACTTCCTTGGGTCTAAAGAAAGCGCATCACTGCGGTTCGGTCGTTCTAAATTGATAGTTGTCCTGCCTAGAGCTCATGATTGCAGGGTAATCACTCCGTCTGTTGGGCGGCCCAAGTATAGTGCAAATTCCATATGTACCTACAGGTTGACCCATTTTGGTTGATATTGAAGGGTACAGGCCAAACGGTGATATGTAGAGAAGAGTTAATACCGGTTTCTCGAGTACTTTTTTTGAGATCAGTTTAGTAGTGCAAATAAATCTTGGCTGCACCATAATTTACACGAAAATGTTGAACATTTAAAATATTTAATTTAAAATTAGGATATTCAATTTTCAAATTGTAACATAGATCTTGGTACCTAATATTTTTTACAATTTGTTGCTTTTACTTGTACAAATACAGTGCAACTTCCATAATCCGAACAAACTGTAATTTAAATATCCACTAATCCGAACTGTATTTTCACCAAGTCATAGTCCGAATGAACCTCACTAATCCGAACAGCGCAATGTGCGTGCACTTGTTCCATACATTTAAACATTAGTGTAATTCATTACTGCTAGGTGTCACCATTCCAGGTGCTAGATGTGGTCAGTAATCACTGAAAATGCAAAACGGTATCAGAAAGCACTGCACTTTCCGAATGGGTTGATGCTTAAATAAGCACATATTCTTTTGTTCTTTGTGCAGCATCGGGGGATGCTTAAAAAATGCACTAAAAATAGAACGAGAACTTAAATTTTAAAATTGATTTTTAAAAACAGCAGTATTAAAAATATTGGAATTTGCTTCATCACAGATCAAGATGTATATCTCGTTATGATACAGGATGTTTCATTTTTCATTAACTCGTTTCTTGCGAGGTTTCTTGTTTGAAATACGTCTTTTTTTAATGTATATCCAGTAATCCAAATAAGGCCTTGCATTTAACTGTAGGGATTAAAGATGTACTGCACATATTATTTTACCATAATTAGGCGTTGTATATTTTATTCACTTGTTTTCATTGTTCTGACAAGCCCACTTGATTTTTCAAAATAAACAAAACACCAATTTTTCAAAGTCTAACCTGGTACTTTTTTTACACAGATATACTAAAAAAGAGATCCTCTTTCACAATTCGTCATAAAAAACACAGGAGTCATTTAAAATTTTGACGTGGGGGGGGGGGGATAGGGGCGGTTGCAGGTGGAGCACTGATATGACAACTATATTGACTTACGTCTCTAACTCACATCTTAAGGTTTCAAATTCAGAGATAAATCAATCCGAGCTTTTCGCAGGGACATCCGATATACATTGAATCTTTATAGGTCAGTGTGCTACAGTGATGTTGGTGCCGGTAATTTTTCTTTTGGAAATTTTGCAAATTGGAAATTTTCTAGAAAATTTCTAGCGGGCTTTTTTCCGCGGAAAAATTCACTTTAGGAAATTAGCGTGAAAACTGAGAAAGTAAATTTGAACTACTGCATTTCAGAAATTGTACATTTTTGAAAATATGTTCTTAGAAGACATCCAAATAATGTTGTCCCTGTATCGACTCACAATGCGCTGCTCATAAAATTTAGTTTGATCGACCTCCATAAGATACCCAGATATAAATTGAACTTAATCAAAAATATTGACTGTGGAGGTCTTGTGATGAGAACGACTTGGGGAAGAATAATTTTTAGAAAATAAAATATATTTCCGGTAATTTTCCCAAAAATTTTCCGGAAAACAAGCATTATTGCAGCTGGTGTACTGTATTTATATCTGTAATCAGTAAGCAAACACCTAAACACTTGCATTCTTGTATTTGGGCATCGATAATTGGCCGGGTCTATATTTACTTCCACGCTAAGGTGAATACGAAACAGACCACTTTGCTGACAGAAACTTTTTTAAACAGACCCCAGAGTTGACACACGCATTTTAAACAGGCCCCTTAGCTGTCCTCGCACCAGATGCGCATTTTTTGTAAAAAAATCATGTAAAAACGAGAGAAAAACTAACTTCTACGGGAGCCGATCCCACCCGGCCCCGAGAATACCAAACTACCTATCAGTTCTATGCTGAAATGCTGATGGTTGCAATTTTTACTATCGAAATACTTAAACGTGAGTATAACCACAGACGAAATTAACTTAAGTTGATTTCGTCTGTGGTATTATAACGTCTAACATTTTGCGTTAATATAATTTTTTCGTTTTGTGTCCACGCTAGCTTGAACGACTGAAACCTATACCGCTCCGCTCGCTTCGCTTGACTTAAACCAGAAAATGCTGAGTCAAAGAATTCTCTTTTTTGCATATAATTAAAAGAAATATTAGCTGGGATCAACATAATAAAAAAATTGATCAACCCGGCACGATAGCTGTGAGCATTGATTAATATCGAGTTACCCTGTACTTGGATACAATTCAAATGTATCTGTAGGGTAACCAAAAATAAATAAATATACTACTATTATACTAGTAGTATATTAATCAATACTATGCTATGCTATGCTATGAGCTACATCGCATCGCTGCCAGATGCCTTGATTTTCTTGTATTTAAATTCACTTCTGCAGTTCTGCTACCGTAAAGGGGTACAAGTCACGGTACCGGAACACTATACACTACGAAATATTATTCGTCCGAGCATTCGGTTGCGTAGACACTACCAGAACTTTATGAATTATGACTTAACCTAACTATCGTTGAATATTTCGAAGATCGAAGTGCAAAATAATACCTACCTATGGGCAGTGCAAATAATTTTGTATGGTAATTTGTATAAACTGATCATTTTAGTTTTGAAACGTTAATCATAACTCCCAGGAGTTATGTTGGAAATGTTGCACGTTAACAGAAATTTGGTTGCTGCTACCAATTTCATAAAATTAAACAGAAGACTCCTGTCTACGATTTTACCTGAAGAGGAATACACTGCAACCCCTCAGTACCCTCCAATTTTGGATTTATCTCCTCAGAAAGTTAGAGAACGCCGGAAAGCTGCTGTCCATGATGAAATAAAAAATGTAAAAACAGTGGAGGAAAAGCAAATAAAATTGAATATGCCAAAGTACTATGGCTTCAAATGCTACATATTTAAAGAAAATTTTATACCTTTTAATTCGCTTACACTTGCGCAGCACATTACAAGGACGCATGTTTCAGCAAACAATACACTGCCTGAATTTTATAACATTATAGATGCTGATGCTTTATGCCAGGATATTAAAGCAGATGTAGAAGAGGCGCTTGTGTTAGAGTTTGGCGGAATAAAGTAAGTACACGTAAGAAAGGTATAGGTAGGTACTTCCCGAGAGTATAAGATGAAATTCTTGTGTTTTAGAAGAAGTAACATAAGAGACAAGAATGTCTCTAGGATAGATCGTGAAGATGCAATAGGAAGTCATACAAGTAAACAAGTCAACAGAATAATTATGAACAAACTGTCGCACAAATATCCTCATCTGAAAACTGTTCAGGTATGTTTTATATTGTCGTGACTAGTAGTACGGATGTATCGGAAGTCATTCGTACATCGGATGTATCGGAAGTCATTTGTACATTGGATGTATCGGAAGTCATTCGTACATCGAACGTATCGAAATTATTCGCACAGCCAAGTATCCCATTTTTCGTATTTTTATACCCAACCAATCTCCTTTTAATTCGAGTTTTAAGTAATTATTTTGTCTAAAACACATGCCATTAAATTTTAAATCACAAAGAAACGTTTATATACAGAGTGATTCACGAAGTTCTTGTAGCAGTTGGTATTGGTATAAGGTACGGAGTTAAGATAGTCATAAGTTGCTCCTCATGTTGACGTGTCGTAATGTCCGGTTGTAATGTACAGTTCTTCCTGTGCGGTGGGTTTCTTGCATTTTCCAAGTTACTTATAGGAGTTTGTAAAAAAATGATTTTAATTTATTTTCTCATTACAAACAAATTTGTTATACTAATTAAATGAAATTTCATTTTAAAAAACCAATGTACAGTAAATTTTCAAAAATTCCGCTTCCGCCCCACCCTTGAATACACATAATTCAAGAAGGGGTTGGAATTTTTGGAAATCTACTGTGAACTTTTTTAGTTTGTTTAAGTAAAATGACAGAAAATAAATTGAATTGTAAACACTTTCGATGCCATCGTGACCAGTAATACTTGTATTATGCATAATTCCCCAATTTATCATATTAGAATAGGTTTATTAAGACCGCACAGCAATCACGTCATAATTACAATGTCATGTTGCGAATATATACTCGTAGGACCTTAAAAAGCAAACAATTATTTGACACGAAATAATAAATAATAAATACTATACACTATTAACTATTACTGTATGGAACTGTCATAAAAACCTTCCAGTTTGTACAAAGGAGTTTTTTTAAGTACAGCTTTAACTGATTCTTCAGACACTTTGTAGATTGATTGAGCCATTCAGTGGGTAGCTTATTATACAGCTTAAGCCCTTCGCTTTGCACTGATGTTGAGTCTAGATCTTCCAGTAGATAAGTACGTATTACTGCGAATGTTGTAGGGTTGTTTTCCTATGTTTCTGCTCGATGAACTGGTGAGTGCACATTTACATCTTTGTCTCTGATGGCTAGCGTTGTATCATCTGCATAGAGCACAGTGTGACAATCCACATTTGTTGGTAAATCGTTTATGAAAATAATAAAGAAGAGTGGTCCTAAAATCGACTTGTGGTATCCCTTGTTGAACAGGCCTTATGCCGCTGGTTACTTGATTGTGACATACGCCCAGATAAGTAGGTATGATGCAAGCAGTGATAAGGCTATAGCTTTCACACCATAGAATTGAATTTTTTCTAAGAATATATTTCATGGGACATGCAGTCGAAAGCTTTTTGGAGTTCACAGAACTGGACGAAACTTTTGTAGTGATCCTCAAATCCATTAACAATAAAGTCACATAGTGATTTAACAGCAAGGATTGTGGATTTGTTTTCTCGAAATCCAAACTGTGCTTCAGAAAGGTAGTTGTTTTTGCACATAAAAAGGTTACTATTTGTTCTGCTATAGCCATTTCTATGATCTTTGAGAAATTCGCAGTAATCTGTAGATTTCCTTTATTTAGTATGGGACACACTAGCCAGTTTCATCTTTTCGGGTAATATTCCTTGCTGGAAACAGCTGTTGATTATATCAGTCAAAGGATTTGTGATTTCCTGCTGTACAAGGTGTCCCAAACTGGACGCGTTCTTATGGGAACACCCCTTATTTGAAGAGATAGAAAAAAATTAACCAAGGTGTCCGGAGCTCAAATTTAATGAGAAAACCACTGGCGCAAATAAAACTTTGCTATCTCTTATCGTTTGGCCGCTAGAGGGCGATTCTCAAATTTCGTCGATTTCTTTTATGTCCTATAACTTGTTTATTAATAAAGATAATTAATTTTGGTAAAAACTTTCTTAAGGCACTTTTTTCCGTAAAATCCATTGCAATAGGCAGTTTTTTTACAGGGCGTTTAGATTTTCGTGCACCACCCCAAACTCATTTTTTTTATATAGACCACCCTATATATTATGAGATTTTTGAAAAACTCGTAAAATTTCCTAAATTTTGATGTATCACTTGTCATGTTTATCTTAAAAACCATTAGCAACATTACGATTTAAAAATTAAAATATTGTGCCTACAGAAATCAAGATTGCCATGACTAATAAAATGACATAGGATGCTAACATGTTATGATTAAAACCACAGATCTATAGTTTCACGATAAGATTACTCATAGTTATTATATTAAATTAATAATTCTTTAAATGTTGCTAATGGTTTTTAAGATAAACATGACAAGTGATACATCAAAATGTAAGAAATTTTACGAGCTTTTCAAAAATCTCATAATATATAGGGTGGTCTATATAAAAAAAATGAGTTTGGGGTGGTGCACGAAAATCTAAACACCCTGTAAAAAAACTGCCTATTGCAATGGATTCTACGGAAAAAAGTGCCTTAAGAAAGTTTTTACCAAAATTAATTATCTTTATTAATAAACAAGTTATAGGACATAAAAGAAATCGACGAAATTTGAGAATCGCCCTCTAGCGGCCAAACGATAAGAGATAGCAAAGTTTTGTTTGCGCCAGTGGTTTTCTCATTAAATTTGAGCTCCGGACACCTTGGTTATTTTTTTTCTATCTCTTCAAATAAGGGGTGTTTCCATAAGAACGCGTCCAGTTTGGGACACCTTGTACATGTTTTACAAGGATAGAACTGATTTCAAACACATCCTGGACAGCTTCGATGCCGTTCCTTTAATGAAGTTGCAAACGTCATTTTCTATAACTGGTTCGTTGGAATTTTTTGCAGGAAGCATTTCGGATGGAGTAACATCTATCCGAGATAGAAGTAGCAATGTTCGTGAAGTACTTGTTAAAATTTTCAGCTGAGTGCGTATTTCTTGGTATTCTAAATGTTCCTTTCCCCGTTTCAGTATTAATTATATTCTACTTGACTTTTTGTTTATTTTCTGCTGACCAATCTTCCTTTTATTTTTCCTTTTTCATTCATTGCGAGCGTACTCTAGATGAATAAATGAGAATGAACGTTTACTGTGATTTGGCAGCTGCACTGAACATGGACGTAAGTAGTACATATTAAGTTTAAACATAGAGAAAATCATAAAATAACGTGGATTAGACCTGGCGGAAACAGAAATAAAGGGAATCAAATAGACCATATTATGGTCTCGAAGAAGACCAGAGAAGCAGTTACGGATGTGAAGACATACCAAGGGGCTGATGTTGATTCCGACCACTAGTTGGTAGTGGCAAAAATTAGGCAACAAAGAATGAGAGATGGGAAGAAAGTAATGAAGAGAAGATGGAACACTCAAAAACTAATGACGAAGGAAATACAGGCAAGATATGTAGAAGATCTGGAAGGGCAATTAAAAACTACAATGAAAGGTGTCGACGTGGATAAAGAATGGGAAAGAATACATAGAAGCATAAACATAAGTGCAGAAAAAGTGATAGGGCAAAAAGTAAAACAGTACAAGAAGGATTGGTTTAATGAAAAGTGTGAAGAGATAATCAAGGAAAAAAATGAAGTACCTATATCTGATATGGATAAGAACAGAACAAATAAATGATAGGGAAATATACAAGCAAAAACGAAAAGAAACAGAAAAATTTATTAGGAAAACTGAAAAGGAATGGATAAACCGTAGAATGGAGGAAATAGAGAAAGAAAGCTAGAGAAATAACACAAAAAGTTTTTATAATAGATTGAGAAATACAAGTAAGAAGACCATTATAGCTATAGTATTTTTCAGATTTGTTGGCGTTTGCGCTGCCATATCCGATTATCCAAGCAACCGCCAGCAGTTCAGTAGTTTCCAAAATTTTGCTGTTGCTAGGAACCACACCAAGCATGCGTTGCCCTGGCAGGCTGCAGGAGTCCGTGTGCGCCGCGACTATGGACACGGCACACGGCAATGAGCATTTTGACGGTTTCCCTCAACAAATGTATTCTTTTAACCACAACATTATCCCGTTCACACAAAAGACACCGGTTATTTTCTAGTTTGTACTTAAATCCGCTATTGGCTATAAACGCCACAAACTTGTGTCAGAAAGATCCAATATTTGTTTTGATTTTAATTCGTTATTTAAAATTTTTAATGTAATGTGTTATTAATTCCTTTTCTTTCATGGAATAAATAGCATTCCTTACTTTGGTTTTAATGCTGTCAGTTACATCTTCATTTTTTAATTTTGATTAGCTTTGCCTTTTTCCGGGCATTGCAGCAGACAAACCTCGTTTTGCCTCTCCAACTATGCGCGACACGCTGCGTAGACTTACTTTTGATACATTGGCACATCGCTCCTGTGCACGAGTTACAGGCAATAGGGGACCATTATTTTCCTTCTCTCAAGTAAAGTATTCAAAAATATTTCGTAAAACTTCTTGACACTGTTTGGTAAAAACATTTCCAGGCATCTTTACAATTGACAATCAAACTGACAGTTATACTTGAAAGGCAATAATCTATAGGTACATCTATACATACACGGTGTCCCAACGAAAACTTGTACCCCCGTAAAACTCGGCAAAATAAACGTTTTGACAAAAATCCAAAAACACGTCGATTTTTATATCGAAGGGGACCAATTTTTATGCAATAATCATTCTTGCAACTCTAGCCCTGTGCGGGGGGGTAGCGACCCCCCCAAAATTTTTAAATGGGACGGGGGGTCAAATGATCACTGCTATGGAAGGGTTTTTCATTACTTACACAACCTTGTTTGTTTTATTCAATTCGATCAATTTGTTACCGAGAAATTGCTTCTTGAAGTTTCCAAGTTAAAAAATTAATAAAAGCACAAAAAGGTTTAAACTATCGAATGTATTGCTCGAAATGACCTCCACCAATTGTCATACAATAATACATTGTGGATTCAAATCCAGATCTTACATTTTTCAAGACCTCAGGAGTTATTAGCCGGCATTCTTCTTTGAAATAAACCATTTTGATTTAGTAAATAAACACGATTTCGAATGTATTGCTCGAAATGACCTCCACCAATTGTCATACAATAATAGTACGCTGGATAGCGACATTTTTTATAACGCATTTTAGCGCACTTCGTATTCATATAAAATTGTAAATTGTCTGTTGGAAATCAGGAATATCCATGTGCGAGACCCCAGCTTGGGACATTTTACAATTGGCAGGTCTTCAAAAATGTGAAAGAAAAAAGGTAATCTAAATCTTTTCAGTGCCCCTGTCTTTAGATTACATTAATTAATTAAATCATAAAGAACAATAAATTACCTGAGGCCGAGGTACCGCTATATAATATAAAAATCAATATTTGTTTGTTCGTTTGTGTGTTTCTCACAACCAAAGTAAGAAAGGGTGAGATCAAATATGGAAACGTGAAAATATTCTCAAGTCATCTTACGGCAGCAATTAAAATTTAACAAATCCATTTTACAAAAGGGAGAAAGGCACATGAACGTAATGCGCAGATTACTGCACACACACATGCCAAGAAATCTGAAAAGAACTATACAAGGGGTATAAAAGATGGGGAAGGAAACCTGCAAATAAGCATCGATCAAATAAAGAACACCTGGAAAGAATATCTCCAGTCACTATTGTTCGTGAAGAAAAATGAAAGGGATAATAATGAACAGACAAATATGGTAGGAGGGAACGTAGAGGAACCAACATATGAACAAATGAAAGAAGTCATAACAAAAATTAAGAATGGTAAAATCCCTGGAGAGGATTGAATTGATGGAGAATTGATAAAAGAAGAAGGTGAAGAACTACACAGGAAGTTATATCAACTCATAATTAAAATATGGAGAGGAGAAAATACCTCAACAATGGCTAAAGGGGTTGATAATACCAAACCTACATAAGAAAGGCGAAAAGGAAGATTGCATGAACTAAATATTTGGGTGTGAAGATAGGAAAGGGAAATGAAATGAAATCAATGGAAAAATACAAGCTGCGAACAGAGCGTACTTTGCAAATAAATCAGTTTTAAAAAATAAAATGGTGAACATCAAGACAAAAATGAGAATATACAAAACAATGATAATAATAACATATTATGTAGTTGAAATGATGAGCCTTACAAAACAAGAGGAAGAGCAACTAAGAGTGTTTGAAAGAAAAATCTACTGCAAAATATTAGGTGGCAAATAGATGGATAATGGGGAGTACAGACGAAGTTGACGTTTACAAATGAAATGTCACGAAAACAACAATAGAAAATACAGAGCAGCCCAATAAATTAAAAGATTTTAATGTTTCAATAAAGATGCACGAAGAGCCAAAATGCTGATTGGTTGTTTAGGCTTTCAAAAGGTGCAATATTCAGCTAAAAGCTTCTTTTTCCTCACTAGTAGGGCAATCGTTAATTATTTGCTTAAGTTAAGTTACATGAAATATTGTAGGGCCTCAAAATAAAAACGTGTCCCGTTTTTTTTTGTCCGACAGTGTATATATGAAATGGGAATGCAAGAAAATTACATTATTTTTCAACATACATACTCTCCAGCTCTGGAAACACATTTTTCCCATCTGACTGGAAGTTATTATGCCTTCATTGCAAAAAGATGAGTTGCCTGTTGTTAACCAATTGCACACAAAGCCCTCCTTCATTGTCTATAAAACGCTGCACTCCCAACACCTCTTTCAGGTACCCAAACATGGACTTAAGTTGGGACTGTAGGGAGGGTGTAACCCAAGAAATTTCTTCCAATTTTTGCCTAGTTTGGTTTGCCGTATGTGGCCTGACGTTGTCGTGCAGCAAAATCACGTCCCTTATCGGTTGGCATCATCTTTTGACCCGATAAAGCAGCCTTAACTTGCTCAAGGAGTTGGGCCGCATTAATTGTCCTTTGTTGGTGTAGAAAATTCAGAAGAATTAGACCTTTTGAACTCCAAAAAACAGTGGTTAAAACTTTCCCCGCGGACAAACGAGATTTGGCCTTGTCCGGTGCAGCCATTCCATATATTTGCCTGCTTTCTTTCCGAGGCATAGTGATCCACCCAAGTCTCATCACAAGTGAATATGCGGTCAAAAAAGCCCCCCCCCCCCCCGGTCCAGAAGCTATTGGCAGATGTCGAGGCGAGCATTTTTTTGCTTCTCCGTGAGAAAGCGGATACCTTGGAGAAAATACACAACAAGGATATTCACCTCCTCTTTGCTCCCTTGCTTAAATATGGGAACAACTCTTACTAGTTTTAATTCTTCAGGAAAAATACTCGTTTGCAAAATTGTATTTATTTATCTAACATCAATACTAAATGTCAATTTTTACGACATAGATTTGTATGTTATAATGACTTACTTTAGCGCCGCACGCATTTTGTGAAGTGAATTACTCGACAAACTAATACTAAAATTAAATTAAACTTATTATTTTAAATGTAAATTACAAAATTTGTGCAATTTGATATATTCATTCTACTCAATATGTCTTTGGAGAATGGCTACTTCCTGGAGTATTGGAAGTCTAGTTATGTGGTACCAGTTTACAAGATTGGGGATATAATATAATATAAGGAATTACAGGCCAATATCAATAATCAGCTGCATACCTAAGGTTTTTGAATGCGTCATTACTCAGAAATTAAGTAATTTACTGAGGCATTTGGTATTAGTGAGTAGCATGGCTTCTTCAGGGGACGATCCACTTCTACAAATCTATTGGTTTATGGTGATTATATCACGAGAGCTTTTGAACTTGGACATCAGGTTGATTCTGTTTATGGAGATTTCTCTAAGGCATTTGACCGGGTTAATCACGGTCTGCTGATGGTTAAACTGGAAGGGATGGGGATATTTGGTAGTCTGCTTGCATGGATTTCGAGCTATTTATTCGATAGATGCCAGTTTGTCAAAATCAGAAACCTTATATCTAAGAAATACATCGGGCATGCCGCAGGGATCGCATCTTGGTCCTATCCTTTTTGTGTTTTTTATTAATGATGTAATGTGTGTTTTTAACTTGTACAACTTTTTGATGTTTGCGGATGATATCAAGATTTATTCCACTGTTGGATCTCGTACTGATGTCCAGATAATGCAGAGTGAGCTGGACAACTTTTGTGCTTGGTGTGCTTGGAGTTGAATTTAGATAAATGTTATTGCATGAATTTTATCGTCATAAAAAAACCTATTATACTCTCATATGCATTGAATAACAATGAGCTTCGGATTGTTGATGAAGTGTGTGATTTAAGTGTTAGACTTGACAGGTCTCTTACTTTTGTTACCCATATTAATGAAATAATATTATATACATATAAGGCAAATTGTATGTTGGGTTTTATTAAGAGATTTTCTGTTGATTTTCAAAATGTCAGTACTTTTAGGATATCATACATCTCATTGGTTCGTCCGCAACTTTGTATACTGTTCTGTTGTTTGGTCACCTAATTACATTGTTCATATTGATAGTATTGAGCGAATCCAGAGCAGGTTTCTTAGGTGTGCGGCTTTTAGAATGAGTTCCATTTGAGAGTGTATCTTACGATTATATTCTGAATTGTCTAAATCTGAAGAAACTTGAGTAAGAAGAATTGTGTATGATTTGTGTTTGATTTATAAACTGTTAAACTTTTTGATTGACTGTCATCAGCTCTCGTGTTGTGTGAAATTGTATGTAGTGATGCCGCGGATCCACTTTTAATAAAAACCGGGTAACGGATACCCGGCGAAATTTGTTCGTCGAATACCGGATATCACTAAGCGGGTACCCGAAAACCGGGTACCCGGCGGCCGGATACCGGGTATCGCGCCCGAGCCATATCCGAGCATGCCCAGACATCGCGGAACTAACCTGTAAACGCGTGAACAAGCGTGCACCGACTATAATATATTCACGGAGCTCTGTTTGCTTATTTATTTGTCTACGTTTTTTTAAAATTTATAATACTTATTTGTTTTTGTCATAAGAACGAAATTGTTCTTTAGTTCCAGAAGTCTATATTGTACGTTTTCTTTATTTTCAAACATGTTTTCGTTTTTTATATACTTACTTTAACCCCTTCGCTACTAAAGCCATACGTGTACGGTTAAAATGTTTCGGTTCATGTTTACAAAAACCGTGTATTTTCGAATCGACGTTATCCGGAGATCGCGAGCCGTGATCGAACGTTTATTGCCACTAACGCTCTCACTGCGAAATATGGATGCGGGCGGTCTATAAGAATATGCTTCCAAAGTACAGTTTTTGAAAAAATGGGACCAAACTACGAAATACGTATCTAGACGGCCTATAAGTAGAATTGAATTTTACTTTCTATTCGAATGTAAGTTTCATTTATGTTGAATAAAGCAAATTTTCAAATGCTGTTCTCTAAGTTTTTACCTCTTCTGTTTATTACTGAAAACGATTTCGCACGGTTTCTTTATACTACGTTTCATTACGATACACGCGCTTATACGTAACTTCGTTAAGGTTCACTGATACGAAAACCGTATGGACACATAAGCGTTGTGGTTTTGCTACGAAGGACGTACGAACACGGCAACCGTAAAAATACGCCATATTGAGGGAATGCTTATGAAAAAACAACGTCCGTAGCGAAAGGGTTAATATGCAATAAAAAATAAAAATTAAGTTTTAAGATTAAACTGTTAATTTTTAACTTTGCTACTATCCGGCCGGATAGAGAGCATTATCTGGCAAAACCGGGTATTTGCAAAAATTGGCCGGATAGGCCGAATACCGGGTAATGGCCGGGTACCCGCGGCATCCCTAATTGTATGTACCGGTTCGTCCACTGCGAACGCCTGACATTTTGTATGTACCGTTTCATAAAACCAATTATGGTTATTTTTCTGCCATTTCTATAATGTCTCGTGAAGTCAATGATTACTATGGGTGTTTCGATTTGTTTGGTGTTTCGTTGAGTAAATTTACGGCATCTGTTTTGAGCATTTTGTTTGATGCTGATGTTTAGTGCTTTTAGTTTGAGCATTTGGTTGAGAGTTGTTGATATTATGATTTTCATGAGAGCCTATTTATTTATTATATTTCTTTGTTGTAAAGCGAGGTTTCCCACTGATTTCTAATAAATAAATAAATTCTCCAGGGATGTTGAAGAAAGACATTTAATAGCCACATTTCTGTCACGATGTACGAGGAAAAACTTTCCTCTTATCAGTTAATTTGGTTAATCAGAAATTATAGGAAAAATGGGATGAAGTGCAACTGGAACTTTCGACACAGATGTGTTTACTACTAAGCTATCGTGGACTACATATCATTGCTTCTGTAGTAGTTGTTCTTAAGCTATCTAACGCAGGCTAACATCTGGAGCAATTCTTCATATGAACTGGGACTCGAAACCAGATTTCTTACTAGTTGCGAATTATAATACTTTGTATTAGAGTAGCAATGAATCATTTTGCTTGCTACCAATTAAATCAAACACTTTCTTTAAATGAAATAATTTTGTGTTTGATCTGTTTGAAACAAAGGACATTCCCAGTCATAGTGAACCACGCCCTTGTTTATATATGTTAGGGATCAAAGACCGATTACGGCCAACAGCTGAAAAAAATGACCAGAATGCGCTTTGGAATTGAATTGTCAGAGTCCGATATATCACATTCTGGTCGTTCTAAATAGACTAGAACGCGTCATGCACTGCAACACAAACGTCCAATGGTCGATTTCATCATGCCTCTATCAAAAATAGGTCTAAATGATTTATTTGTTCCTTAAGAACTCTTGTCTTATACTATTCATATTATTTAATCTTTTGGAATAGATGATTCACGCAAAGTCCAAAAACGCCTAAAGCCCAAAATTTCGGGTTGGTTTTTGTCAGGCCTGGTAATGGTCCGGGTAGGTCAGATCACAAGAGTAATTGGTTTTTTAATAAAAGCTAGAGCACGTTCTGGGCAATAACGTAAAAGCAAAAATACTGTTTAAACGAGAGGTTGTAGACCTGACCAGACCCGACATATAACATAACAGGACCCTTGAGAAACTAGAATGTGACATTTCGGGCTTTAGCTAAAATTTTATTTCTGACTGGTTATTTTTGGATTTTGTGCTCTACACCTGCTCTTCTGATTCAATATTAGACAGGAGTTCTTTAGAAAGTTATGAATGCTTTAGACCTATGCTTTGATACAGTCATGAAATTGGTATTTGGGAGTTAGAGGTGCAGTGCACGAGACGTTCTGGCAATAATCCCAGATCTAGATCTGGTCTACTTAAAGCAATTTGGTGATATTCAGAAAGCGTTCTGGTTGTTCTTTTCGATCATGGGCCGAAATACGGTCTTTGATTCTAACATATACATAAATAAGATAGGCAAGGACATCTTTCTTTTTGAGAGCTGTGCATGAATTTCTATGTCATTTTCTTTTTTAGGTGGATTATGATTCACGCATTGAAAGTTTTTGGTTTGCGGGCGGAATGAACCCACCAGACAATATAAAAAGATATAGAAAAGCTAATAAAATGACTGAAGAAGAAATAAATGAACCCACAGACAGAGCAATACAGTACTTCGGTTTTCCTACAATTACTCTTAGATCGACTCTTCCTTTGCCATCCATTATACCATATAGTGAAGCAACAAATCAAGAATTTAATGTACCTTATTTTAAATATGATCCACATGTGATGGGAACTACAACTGAACATCGTCATGCTGTAAATACACCAGGTAATTTATACATACAGTCATATTAATTTTAATTTATTTTACAAGGGCTTGTAAATTTAATTTCTAGATTGGAGATATTTTGGAATTAATTTCAAATGATATAATTCTCCTTTTATTTTATTTCTTACCCTATTCTTAGTATAAGTAGAAAATCTCTACTGCAAAACAGTTTGTTACACATTCAATTTCCTTCCAATACAAGTATGCAAAAATTACTTTCTAAAAGTATTGTGTAGACAATGCTTAAATTTACTAGTAGAATCAGAGTATGCAAGATCGACCGGTGATTAAATATTAATTCTTAAAGCCTAATAGAACCAAATCAAAATAGAGAAATTAAGAGATATCACATGGAAATAAATATGTAGTAGAGTAGTATTAAAATTGGAAGAATGCTGCAATAAAAATATGCAGCAGACAGATTTTAGTGTGTGGTTACGTTAAGGGCAAATATCGATTGTCATTCGTCAGCGACATGCAAACGAATCTCACGATCAAATGAGCTAGTAAAAACGCTGTGCAGCTTCAGCTCCTCCCCGGGCCTCTTCCAATTTTAATACTGCTCTCTCACATGGCAGCCCGAAATATTTGTAAATGATCATTGAACATATTGAGTGTTCAAGCACTATGAAATTGACAGTTCATATTTTCCTTACTCAGAGTAGTTGGATCAGGAACTTTGACGTAAATTCACTGTGAATTCTTAATAAGTTAACCCTACACGCCAAAAGACAGTGATACATTAATTAAACTCAATTGGCACGATGCCACAGTCACTCGCAACTCAAATCATAGCAAAAATTAATCACTTTAGTTCAGAGATAACATACTACTTCGAGATTGGCAACTTAACGCACTTAAATCCTTACTATACAGCCATTTTAAATACCGCTACTACTGTGCACAATCAAGGGATGGTGCTAATTTGACAGATAAAATAAATTGGGGCTATTCTTGAAGTTTTAACTTTTTTAATTATTTAAAGGATTTATGGTTAAACAAAGAATACCTGAACATGAATTTATTTAATTTTATTTTATAGTATATGGCTTACATGAATAAACAGTGCAATATGAATACACAATTGTAGGATCGGAATCTTTGGTGCAAATTCACAATGAATTCTTGTAAGCTAACCCCAAATTTTTTACATCCTGGAACATTACAAGAATGACCAAAATGTTTATGGCACACAACATATGTATTGTAAATTTCATTTGGTGGGAGAGTTTTAAAACGTGGATGACTTATTTTCTGCACCCAAATGTTAAAAACTTCTGTGTTACTCAATGGAAACCTATGCCACACACTTGTTGAATCATCGCATTCAGGCACGCAACACTTTTTCACTCGTTTTGACATTGTTAATTTCAGTTCACAATTAGTTTAGGTTTTTTAAATTGTACAGAAAACATACCTGTCACATTTAAACTTCAAATCAGAGATAACATAAACATGCTGCTTCAAATTCAAATAGAAACTGAAACCGATGACTGAAGTACGAACAAAACTGAAGACGATGACAAGTGGAATGTCAGCTTAATAGAAATGTGCCTTACCCAAAACAGGGTTCAGCGCCCTCCTTTGGTTATGCATATAACAAAACAAGTTTTCAGGAGCCACATTAGAGTTGCATCCCCGTGCTTTAGTTTTTCTTAATGACTCAAAAATGTGGACCGATTTCAATTTTTTTAATGCATATTGAAAAAGCAGGTTTCATAGAAGCTCATGTGGAGTGTCAAACTCAAAAGAAAGACGAGCTTAACCTTCGTCGTACCGTGCCAACAAAATCACTTGGAATACTGAGTACATTTGTACACCAACCCAAATTTGAGTATTACAACCTGTTTAGTGTAGGTAGTTTCACTAAATGTATAATTGTGATAAAAGTTAACCAGGACATGAATATAAAATTATTTATATATCAAAAGTAGCAAATAAAATCATAAATTTCTAATAAAAAAACTTGGAAACAACTGAAGAGTTCTTATTAGGGATGCAACGTTTAACCGCTCGTATGGACACTACCTGTTTAGGGGAACTTTTAATCGAAATGTAGATATCATTAAATTTCAGATAAACAAAGCCGCGGCTAGTGCTGGACGTGCACCACGCACCGCGCAAAAGCGATGCAGACGCTTATATATTGCAAAACCGTCATGAACTTTTCAAATTTATTGTTTGCATCCCTTTGAGGGCTTTGGCGACCATCGCAGCGGCCATCATTCAACGGAATATGTATTATTTTATTATTTATAACCCAACTTTCACACGACGTTTCATTTTTTTGTAATTATTCAAGTTTGAAAACAATATTGCAATATTGGTGAGTTACACGTAGGGAGCACTTTTAAACGTTTAATATACGCGTTTAAACGTTTACGAAAAATCGCCAAACGTTGCATCCCTAGTTCTTATTTGGCATGAGTTGAAAATTAACTGGTAATTTCTAAAAAATGTTCTTTAAAACAACTTGTGGGTCCTTATTCAGCTCTTACTAGTGTGTTTCTCTTCACATTTTATGCAAATTGTTTGTTTAGAAGAGTGGATGGTGCACACGAATTTCTTGCAGTCAGTGCCTAACTGTCTGCACTTCTGATCTTTCTTTCACATAAGTAACATCGACCAGGTGTAGGTCGCACACCCACGTATTCTTCAATTTCTTCCGCTAATTGTGGAAGAAGTTCTAGAATAGTGTTTCTAAGGTTTCTATGCATTGTGTTTTCTGTTTTATATCTTCTTATCATATTTTGCTTGATCAGTGCTTCTCCCAAGTCCAGCAGAAACTTTCGTCTACTATTTTTTCTCTTCGATTTTTTTCTGGGAATCTTATTCCCCATAAAATAAGTGATTTATACCAGCAATAGTTGACCAAAGATAGTCACTGACCACCAGTTAGTAATTATTCGACGAGCTGAATATTCCTTTACCATTTTATCAGTTTATATCCACGGCACCTTTCTTTATATTTTATTGAAATTGATTAATAATGATCGTTCAAACATTTCAATTTTTTTGCTGGTATTTCTCGTTTTTCACTACAGCCAGTGGCGGCTCCTGACTTTAGAACTTGGCAGTGCTCTGGAATGAAATCACCGCTCAAGGGTTGAGGGGGTCTGGCGGTTTTTCCCTCGTAGTTTTTTTAAATGAAGTGCTTTAGAAGCCATTTTCAAACATTTTCAAACAAGAAATTTCACTCACCGCAATATTTGACGAAAATCCAAAATCCAAAAGGTTAAACTTTCGTACACAACTTTTACCGCGACCTTTCGAAAAGCATTTGATACTTCGTACAGGCTTAGGACGTCCATTTCATTTTATTTCAAGTTTTTCATCAAAAGTCTATATTTAGATAAAATATTCATTTTTAACTGCATGGAGTATTACAACCCAATAATAATTTTGAAAAATGCAAAAATCAGGCGACCACTTTGTTAAAGTTCACTCCACAATGTTTAAGTGTTCACTTGAACCAAACCACTACCACTAGCCATGCTATTGGAAATTTCAATATTTAAAAATAATAATCACGATAATACAGCTGATTACTCACGTTATAAGCAAAGCAACGAGCCAATCTCAGACCTAACCTAAATATGGTAAACAAAAACAATAAACAATGCTGCAGAAGTACCAACTCCCTTGTATATGCTTCGCCCAACTGTTAGTTTTAAATTTTAAGTTACCAAGTGTGTACTCAAACAGCGCTCCAAGTCCACCTAAAAGCACATATGACGAAATTTTCCCGAGTCGCCCCGATCTCGCTCCCATATCGAACAGAACCACACCTCACAGTACTCAGACGGCTGGCTGCATGTGTGCTAGGCATTTTGAAACAGACGACACGGGATGCTTAGAGCTCGTATTATTTATTATCTCGCATAATAATTAATATAATATTGCGGCAGCTAAACTTATTAGATTATAATTATAAGGTTCGAACCTTATCAAAAAAGGTTAAAAGCATATTTTTGTAGGCAGTGCGCGTGCACAAGCGCACTTATTGAGGAGCCGCCGCTGACTACAGCCACAGTATTCAGTAAATCTACTGAAATCTCAAAATTACTTATTAGTTTTGCTAGTTTTATTTTGTTTTGATAATATTTATGGAACAAAGAAAATTATTGTTATTATTATTATATTTACCAATTCCAAATTTACAAAAATGTCAAAGCCACGTGAACTTCATTTTGGGTAACTTGGTGATGCAGAAACAGAATATTGTCCGTAAGAATTACATTACTTTCTACATGCCACACTGAATTTGATTATAGTGAAGATAAAAATGATCAGTAGATGACACATGCGATAGTAATCACCAGAGGAGGAGGAGGTTAATAATAGATGATGATCATATGAAGATCAACACAAATGTGAAATTATTTCGTATGCAGCAAGTTGCTCTGTACCTAGTTTATCAATTAGGCAGCTTTTGTCATAAAACTGGGCATAAAACAAACATTGTTTGCTAATAAGAAAAGGCTCCTTTTAGGGACTGTGTTGCATTAATTTTCCATTTTATGAAAAATTTTTATTAGACCCAGTCCTGAACGAAAGTTACTTTTATTTAAGTATCGGGTGTCCAAATAAGAAAGGACGTTTGTGATGTCTAAGGAATCGTTCATAATACGGCTTTGGAAAACAAATAATAATATCAAAAGTGGCCAAGAGGAAGCCGCTGGAAATTATTTTCAGGTTTCTGAATTTGCTGATAGGGGGCGTAATAGTCATAGTCAATAAGAAATTAGGATTTTCTCCTAAAATATACCCAGGTAAGGTAGGTAGATTCAAAATATGAGTATTGCAATCTTGAATAAATTTTATATAATTTTGATATTGCTCCAAGCTCATCAAATAGGAGATGGGAGAGGGGGGGGGACGTAGTCTAGTTGTGGAGAAGCTTATAACTTCGATTCAGTTTAACTGAATTTGGGAAATTTGATCTCGTTGACAAGAGTTCTATTCGTTTAATCAGATGGTTTTATAAATGTAGTCTCTTTGGTTGTGTAGTGATCACTAGGGGGCGCTGTTTGAAAGACCAACTTTTCAGATTTTCTTCTAAAGTTTAAAAGAAACGATATAACAATTGTAACCTATCTGAAAAGAGGACAAAATGACGAACGAAACAGTGAAAACGGCACTTTGATATCTTTTTGCTAACCGAAGATATGGATAAAGCATTTTTAGAGTCACTGTTTTCTTCAGCAAAATTTAAGTCGGCGACAATTGTCAGTTCGAAGGGTATACCGAGGATATCAGGAAACTGGTAGCTTTCATCGGCAACAAGGAAGTGACAGTACGCGGGCTACATAACAGCAAGATGACTGCTTCGTGGTTGACAAGTGTTTTGCAGAATCTTCGAGTGACTGCCGTTCAGGCACAACAGCAGCTTCGTGACATCCGGGATGTTAATATTAGTGAGTGGATAGAAAGACAGAGGCTGCAGGAAAGAATTTTGAGACTTTTTAGATCTGTCATTAGCCCGAAACTTGCCTAGCTCATCGTCGAGCATTACTCCAGTTGGCTCTGGAGCACCTCAGATGATTGAGTGGAAAGCCTTTTTCTTTTTGGACGAGTCCCGAATCTGTCTTTCTGGAAGTGATAGTAGAAGTCAAGTGTACCGATTACCCAGAGGGAGGTATACGCAGTGCTGCTTTGAAGAACGAGGCAGTTACGCTGGTGGTTCCTGTACGGTCTGGGGTGTAAAATCTTTACAATAAAAAACTTTATAGATAGGCAGGAAGCCCATCGTAACAGAGGAGGTCTGACTGTTCGACAGTCTAGAGAGGAGATTCTGGCAGAATATGTCTCACCTAATGGGTGACGATTTCCTTTTTATGTAGGATAATGCAAGACCACACACGTCAGCAATCGTGCAGGAGTACGTGGTGAAAGTGGGAATTCCGTTATGGTGTGGTCAGCATGCAGCCCTAACTTGAATCCAATAGAACATTTATAGGACCACCTCAAACGATGAGTTCGAACTAGAATTCCTGCTGCTACGACCATCCAAGAGTTGAAGGATGTGGTAGAAGAGAAGTGGGGCAATATACAGCAAGGTTCTATAGTAAAATTAATTGAATCGATGAATAATCGAATGAGAACCGTAATTGCAGCACGAGGAGGCAAAATTGGAGTGATAAAGCAAATGCATATTTTAAATGTCGGTATGGCTTGTCGACACGCTTTCTTTGTCATTTGCTTTAATTTTATAATTTCATCTTGTAGTGAACCCTTCCTTCCTGCATACCATAAGTTTGTTAACAAGCGAGAGAGAGGGAGAGAGAGAGAGAAAGAAAGAAACATGCGCAAACACAAAAAAATTAAGCTAGCCAAATTAATTGCAGTTTATTCCTGCTTTTTGATAGCAATATCAACATTACCTGTAGCACACAGAGTAAAACACTTACATCAAAAAAAAACTAAACTGAAACCTAAGTACTTTAACTCTAGGCCTCTTCCTTGTGTATCGTCCGATACTTCATTGACTCTTATATAAAAAAAAATCCTGCTAACACCGCCGATAGACAAAACACCTGCGTTCAACTAACATAAATATTGTTGATCGTCGAGTAGGAAACAGGGTTAATATAACCTTTTCCATATAGTCCGAGAGCCCGCTGCAAAATTATGCACCCATCTGTACTTAACGGAACGGCACCCGTGCCGGTCACCATTTGGTGCAAAAAGGTAAAAACAATGGCACTTCCGGTACGGAAATTTGCAGAAAATTGCGCAATTTGTTAACGAGATGAAAGTTGTGCCATCTTGTAGCCTGTGATTAATTGAATTGAAATCGGTACACGTGCCATCTTTTACCCTAGGGCAAATCCCCTTCACGGCGACATTTTTGCGGCCCGTAACTCGGACAAATTCCCGTCATGTGTTAACGACTTGAAATAAAGTTCAATGGAAAGGACATTATGTCCATTTTACGAATATCCAAGCGTGCCGCGATTCAATGCAGTCTAAGTAGGTGGCATGGCCCGATTTATAACGCGCTACGTGGCGTCATTTTCAGGGAATTCGGCAGCCGGCAGCGGACAGCGCAAGTTTTTAACATTGGAAATGTTTTTATTTTCGTAGTATAGGCCCGAAATTCAGCAACAGTGCACGCGTTGCATTTGCAGCATGATTTAATAGCGAAAGTTTACTGAAAAGAACGTAAGCCGGAATGCAATTCAGCCACTGCTTTTATTTACCGTCCTTTTTTGTACAATGCAAATCCCCATACCGGCATTCCACACATTCTTTTCCAAAGTGTCTCTTTTCAACATGCACTATTACAGCTGCCCGTGCGGAGTAACTTACACATTACGTTGATGAAGTAATGATCAAGTTAAAAAGAAGGACTGTAGTTACTTGGTTGCCATTAACAGATGTCACAGTGACAATGTCAATTGTGCACCGCACAAAAAACATTTAATAATTGTCGACATGTTGCGCGACCATTGAAATTGATTCCAAAGTTACTTTGACTGTTTTGAATCGCGGCACGTTTGGATATTCGTAAAGGGGACATAATGTCCTTTCCATTGAACTTTATTTCAAGTCGTTAACACATGACGGGAGTTTGTCCGAGTTACGGGCTGCAAAAATGTTGCCGTGCCGAGAATTTGCACTAGGGTAATAGATGGCACGGGTACCGATTTCAATTCACTTAATCGCAGGCTACAAGATGGCACAACTTTCATCTCGTTAACAAATCGCGCAATTTTCTGCAAATTTCCGTACCGGAAGTGCCATTATTTTTACCTTTTTGCACCAAATGGTTACCGGCACAGGTGCCGTTCCGTTGAGTACGATGTTTTTACATGCCTTTGCCGCACATTCCATTTCGTTAACAGATGAGTGCATAATTTTGCAGCGGGCTCCTACTAATATAATCAAGCAACAATTTTGTATTTCACTGAAAAATTTTGAGGGTTTGTTTTAGTTGAATGATATAAGTATGTACTATGTACCTACTTAATAACTTAAAAAATTTGACATAAATTCCAGGATGAAGAACATTTCAATGAATATGTGTTGTTTTTAGGCTTTTGGCCAGGAGATCCAGCTGAATTTGGTTTGATCTCATACCATAACAGAGGATACCTCTCTAGTCGCCAATTTAATGACATTACTGAGTCCATTGAAGCTAAACATCGTCAAGCTATATTAGCCTCCTATGGTTGGTTACAAGCACAAGCAAATTTTTTGGGGTTTACAACATTTAATGATATTACCTACCCGCTTGTAACACAAGCAGTGATTACAAATGGTCAACTATGGTCAATTTACATATACCAGTTAAACACTCTTTTGGTTCATTCAAAACATACAAACGAAAATCCGAAAATAAATATTTGTTGGACTGTTCCCGAAATGAAACTATTTGAAAAAATAGAAAATAATAAAGTTGTTGGACTGAATGAAAACGTTTTAAAAATGTTAATTAAATTATATGCTAATGCACCAGTTGAACGTGTAGGTGTTGAAATGCGACCTTATCTTAACAAAAAGGAGAGAGTCTCGGCAAATTATGAGGATGAAGATAAAAGAGAGTGGTTGGAAAGAGAATATAAATTTTTGGTTTCAAATAGAAATAGGTACAAACCTGATTATGAAATATATGCATGGGAAAAAATATATAAAATCGATCATAAAACTAGGCCTATGGACAAAAAATTGAGGCCGTTTGAGTTGGGGATTAAACCCAGTGATCGGACATTAGATGACAGGAAGCCTTTTTATATACCTCGAGCATTAAGACCTGATTTGCCACGTCATAAAGGAAGATACAAGAAAGAATATTTTCCTTAATCATACAGTTTTATAAAATTCTTCAATATTTAAAATAAAAAGTTATTGGTAAAAATGTTTTTTTTATATGTACCTAGTTTGTGTGTATAAAGACTGAGCCGCTTAGAGCTTTTGATTTAGGTACTTGTAAACTTGTAGTGCAATCTGCATTAAGTCCATTTCCAGCCAATGATACATAAACTTAATTTTTTTTACATTACAGCCAGTTAATGAAGACATGTATGTTGTATGTAGTGTCGAGTATAATATTTTATACAGGATGTAACATTATTCATGTGTCTTATTTAGTATAAATATGTACCTACCTAAGTAAATGGTACAATTTTAAAATTTAAATTATTTGAAGTTTAACCTCCTTCATCTTATTTGAATGTTGCTTCGTCCGCTTTTCAATTCTTTTTTATCGTTTTTATTCTTATTGCAATGTCGTCGCTGATCTGATCTGACAAATGGGCTTAAGTCATATGAATACTAATGGCACTTTCGGCCAATTGTCAGATCAGCGCCGATATGTTATAATAGAACACAGTAGCTCTGCCAAAAACGAAAGACATGGATAGATGGGGAAATTTTAGAATGATTAGTTTAATTTCTCGTATGAAAGTATGTTTATAACTAAAATTGTGCAAAAAAGGATGGAAAGGAGGATAGAAGAAATATTAGGTAAAGATCAATTTAGGTTTAGAAAAAATATGGAAATACATGAAGACATTCTACCTTTGCTAGTAATTATAGAGAGCGCCTATTTAGAAAAAACTTCAGATATGTAAAATGGAAAAAAATATCTAAAGTGCTCAAAAATGTGGAGATGAAATAAAGTGACTGAAGAGTATTATAGTAAAAACCCTAAATGCGACCATCTCTATGAAACGACCACTTACGCAAGAGACCAAACATTGCATGAACAAACACATTTTTACTTCACCATTAATTACACTTCCGTAAAGCGTCACCCCTTTAAAGTGATTGAAATTTTGCACGTGGCCGTTGACAGACGTGTGTGCACGCTGTATACTTGCCTTCAAATGATGAAAAGTCGGAGTTTTTAAAGTATTATAAAGTTGTGTTGTCCAAAGTATATTAAGTGTAGATTGTGTAGTGATTATTTTATGTGCGTGATGGTCGTAATAGTTTGCCGGTACAATAAATGAATGAAAATGCCGAGACGTTGTTGGCTGTAAATCTAATTATGATTCTTCGGTAAAAAGCAAGGGTGTAAAGACTACTTTCAGTTTCTCTAAGGATGTTAGATTAAGACAAAAATGGCTCAGAGCAATTCCTAGACAAGACTAGTTACCATCAAAGCATTCTGCAGTATGTGAGTTACACTTTGATCCCAATGTGATTATTAAATTTGATAAACACCTATTACCAGACGTAACACTTGAAATGATTCATTGCAAACCTAAGTTGAATGAGAATACTTTTCCAACACTTTTCCAAATTTGCCGAAGTACTTGTCCACAAAAAAGTGTGTCGTTCATAAAGATCCTGAATCTAGGCGGCAAAATTAAATTCGTAGACAAGAAATTTTAATACAAAACTTTGAAAAAGCAGATATCATTGAAAGTGTTGTCAGTGTTTTTTTGGGAAAAACTGAATATCTCTGATAACTGGAACATAAAAATATTAACATCTAAAGTTATCTTTTACACATTAGGCCTAAATCTTGATGCAATTACAGTTGAGAACCAAATATTAATTAATAATGACTTGACAATAAAAATATTCACAAAGGATACTGAAATACATTTTAACGATTTAAAATTGGTCTTAGCTTTTGATATGAAAATTAAGAGATGGTCATAGATTCAAAATTTATTAGGCCGATTTAAATGTACGAGGGTGAATCAAATATGAACCGGACTTTTCTTTTCAACGCCTCATAGGTGAAATGAGGGGCGTGACGTCTTGGTATATGTTAGGTAGGGATGTCAAGAGGCGTTGAGTAAACCGCCTTGCCAACCAGAGCAGATTGGCTGTTACTAGAAACATGTCTAATCAAGAGGTGCGCACGTTTGCTGCGCAACGCATCATCATCAAATATTTGTTTCAGGAGGGCGTAAAACCTGCCGAAATTTTGCGTCGAATAACTGCACAGTTCGGTGAAAAAAACCTTTCAAGGATCCAAGTCTCCGACTGGCACAAACAAATTTTAGGCGGCCGAAAGTCAGTGGAAAGTGCCAGCCATACACGCCGACCCTGGACAAGCATCAGTGAGAAGAATATTCGTGCGATCCGTGAGCTAATTAAAGGTGACCGCCGCTTTACAATATGGGAAATGACTGTACACATCGGGATATCATACGGGAGTGCCCAATACTTACCGAAAATTGTCGGCAAGGAGGAGTTCCTTGCCTCTTGACGGAAGATCAGGAAGCAAACCATCTCGCAGTGGGCGAAAGACTTTCGGCGCGATATCGAGCAGAGGGGGATAATTTACTGGGTCCTTGAAAGTATTTTTCAGCGAACTGTGCAGTTAGTCGACGCAAAATTTCGGCAGGTCTTACGCTCTCCGGCGTGACAAAAAGTTTATGATAATGCGTTGCGCAACAGACGTGGGCACCTCTTGCTCAGACATGATGCTGCTAACAGTCAATCTGCTCAGCCTGGCGAGCCGGTGTACTCCCCGCCTCTTGACATCCCTACCCAACATATACCAAGACGTCACGTCCCTCATTTCACCTATGGGGCGTTAAAAAGAAAAGTCCGGTTCATATTTGATTCGCCCTCGTACGTATTACTATGACAATTCAGCAAAAGATTCTATCCAAAATTTACTACAATGTGGTTTAATTTCTTTAAAATAAAAGCCCTAGAAATTGCTGGAACTAATAATAGTTGGGGCCCTATTCCTGGTTTCAGGCGTGAAATTGAAATTAAACAAAAATGACATTATTACGCCCTAAACTTTCTGCTTAGGGTATCTAATGTAAAATAATACGGCCATACAACATACTTACCTAACTCGGATTATGTTTTATATTGGTAAAATTACACAATAATATGTTAAATTAATTGCTCTAGTCATTTAATCATAATCCATCCATCTAATAGTATATTATTATATGAGCGATTATGACAGCCATTATTCACGAAGATGATGTTTAAGCCTATGAGCCGAAGGCGAGTGGCTCAAATCATCTGAGTGAATAATGGTCATAATCATGAATATAATACTATACTTTTTCTACACCTATTAAACGAATAAATTAGACTCAAATTTGATAACTTTAATGGAACACTATCATAAATCATAATACATTAATTTTTATTTTTCAATAAATGAACTACTTACTAGGAATATATGTTGAAATTTGTGCAGTTAGTAATATATAAATTTGGAGTTGCCCCTTCCATTGTTAAATTCTGGCAGTTTCAGTGATTGAATTGTTCGTTTGCACGGATTATTCGGTACCTACTCGAACGAAGTGCATACGTTGGAAAACGTAAACAAGTAATATGGCGATACACTTGGCTGTCACCCAAGTCGATTGTCAGCTGCAGCAAGAGTTGTTCGGGGTCGATATAAAACATTGGATCAGCGAAACAGTGATTATTGAATCTATATTTGTGATTGGCCGAATACCGTGAATTATGAATCCACAATTCACTACAGTGAATTATAGGTACGATATTTCACAAAGAAAATGCTAATAATTGTGATATAATTAAATAGGTGTAGAAAAAGTTCTAAAGGGAAACTGAAATGGACATGGTGTATTTCCAGCTTATGAAAGGTAAGTACTTATCAGAGCATTTGTCTACTTGGTCTTGAAGACTGAATTACTTATATGTATTAAGTATTGCTGGGCATTAGCTTACATAAAATACGGCAATGGATATTTAATTATTTATCCTTCAAAAGTTTTCAAAATTAGCTGTAAAATGCGAGCGCCTATGTGAACCGGCGAGCTTCAGCAGTCGGCTGTGGGCGAGCGGGTGTGTTTGCTGTCTTGCAGTGTTGCCAGTTCGTACTTCGCGGCCTGTTAATTTAAGTAAAGTAAACGTTTATTGTCGAATTGCAATAGCGTACAGACAAAATACAAAAAGAAATGTATGTATACATAAAAAAAGAGAAAGTTGCCAGCTGAACAAAATACAATGAGCCACCGCAACAAAACTCACAGGCGACGCCCAAAACAAAACAACATCCCTCCAAAACAAATGCAGCAACAATTTAAACATCACTCGAACTAAAATCATAAGACATATATTCTCCCAAGGTGTAGAAAACATTCTCAGTCAATATCCTTTTAACAACACATTTATTTTTAGCATGGCGATAGTCCTTCAAAAAATCCGGCAATTTATTATACAATGAAACGCACATGATTAAGAAAGACCTCGAAAATAAATTACACCTCAACTGATGGGCTTTAAGCAAATGACTGAATCTGGTATTTGGCTGTGAAATTCCACTGTACCTCAAATAAATTTCCCTGTTCTCATGTGCAAACAACAAGCATTCCAGTATATAACAAGACACGCAGGTAAGAATTGACAGCCTCTTGAAGAATGGTCTACAAGATTCATATTTTCCTAGGTTAGCTAGGGCTCTGATTGCTTTCTTCTGCAAAATCAAAATTTCTCCCAATCGACTAGAACCACCCCATATCAAAATACAATACTTGAATCTTGATTGAAATAAAGCGTAATATGTCATTTTCAGATTTTCCCATGAAAGTATCTCCTTAACCTTTCTGAGGGCATACAATGACTTGTTTAAATTTACCTTTAATCGATCAATATGTTCTGATCATTTAAGCTTCTTGTCCATATATAAGCCAAGAATCTTCACACAATCAGACTCATTTAACAATGTGTCAAACACTGAAAACGTCAAATTACTTGTAGACGAAAATTGCAAAACATTTGTCTTCTGTAAATTGACTACTAATTTATTAGCACTGAACCAGTTAAAAGCATCCCTCATACACACTTCAAGACGTTCCCCTAACTCTTGCAAGCTATTTGCTGCAACAATCAGGCTAGCATCGTCTGCATATAAAACAACATCACAATTATTTAATGTGAAATCATTGATATATAAAACAAAGAGAAGCGGACCAAGAATAGACCCTTGGGGAACTCCACAAACTACATGTAAAGGGTCCGAAACATATGCTTTGCTCTCATTATTAAAATTGTGAGTTACCTGTACTATCTGAGATCTGTTGCTCAAAAATGACTCCACCAAGGCATTCGCTGTACCTCTTATACCAATAGAATCCAATTTACTCAACAATCTGCTATGGTCAACCAGATCAAATGCCTTGGATAAATCTAATGATACACTCGCACAGAAAAATCCCGCATTCAAATGGGCAAACACTTTAGACATAATTTCCTGCAATGCTGATGATGTTGATCTATTTCCAACAAAACCATGTTGAGAACTGTTAATGATATTGAATTGATATAAAAAACCCGTAATTCTCACCTTGATTAAACACTCGAAAACTATGATTAATATCAAGCCCATTATAATTATAGCAAATGTTATTCGGAATTTTTTCGATTAGTTTACTTGCAATTGAGGCAAAATATGCATTGAAATGATTAGCGACTTCAACTGGGGAATCGGCATTAGCATCATTAATATCCAAAACAAAATTATCCTGTATTTTACTTTTCCTGTTAATTTCCAAATTTATACAGTCCCAAGTTGCTTTGGCTATATTACCCGACTGAAAAATATTTCGTTGAATGGTCATCCGTTTTGCACATTTTAAGACGGAATCATAAATTCCTAAAATAATTCATCAGAGTTTCGTCAGGACAAAACAAAGTTAACTCAAACAACTCCCTCTTTGTTTTACTAGACTTCCTGATACCCCCCGTTAACCATAATTTTTGTTTTCTGCATTTTTTCTTTTTTAATGGGAAGCACTCAAAAAAATTAGAATATATTTCTTCAAAGAACGAACTAGACTTTTTCTCAGGCCCAACTGCATTATATACTGAATCCCAGTTTGTATCTTTTAATTTAAGTTTAAACCTTGCAATAGATTTTTGTGGAAATGACCTATTATAAACCGCACTCCCAGACTCTCCTCTGATACCTAGAAGTCTGCCGTGTATGAGTATTGTCGTATTATAGCGTACTAGAGCAGCCATAAAGATACAGCTGTCATAGCAGGGGTCAAAAATATAAAGTTATTTCAGTTTAAATGTTCATTTATAAATAGAATAGAGTATATATATATATATATCCCAAAGGACTTGTACCTTGACGCAGTTCTAGTAATACTGGGACGGGTGGGATGGCTTGCGCGCTTCAATGATATAAAGAGCCGAACCATAGGTTTAACCATATTGGAGGGGTTTTTATTTGAGAAGCCAGACTAAATCAAGTCCCTGGAAGGGGGCAGCAGCTCTTTCAGTAATCATAGTGGCAGAGATCGTGAGGGTTGGTATGGCACTGTGATACACACTACTGCGGTGTGGAAGGCAACGGGAAACCACCACATTATTTTATCCCTAGTACAGCGTACTTTAATTTATGATGATGGCACCTTCTGGAGTAAAATATTCCGGAGGTAAAATAGTCCCACATTCGGATCTCCGGGCGGGGACTGCTTCGGGGGGAGTCATCAGAAATGATAAGTGTAACATCTCACGAGTCGGAGCGTGGAATGTTAGAAGCATGAAACAAGTAGGGAAGTTAGAGAATTTGAAAATTGAGATGGATAGGTTAGCATTAGACGTAGTAGGTATCAGTGAAGTGCGATGGCCAGAAGCTGGAGACTTCTGGAGCGGAGATTTTAGAGTAATACACACAGGATCTGTAGGAGGAAATTCGGGAGTAGGAATTGTTATGCGGAAAAAAGTAGGACAGAGTGTAGAAAATTTCTTACAGCAAAGTGACAGGGTAGTTATGGTTAGGTTAGATTCGAAACCTGTAAAAACAGTAATAATACAGGTATATATGCCCACTTCTAACTACAGTGATGAGGCCGTAGAGGCAGTTTATAGTGATATTGAATATGTGCTAGATTTTGTGAGAGGGCACGAAAATTTAATAATTACAGGAGATTTCAATGCAGTCGTAGGCACAGGGCGAGAGGGCGGAATAGTTGGCCCCTTTGGATTAGGCAATAGGAACGATAGGGGAGTTAGACTGATAGAGTTCTGCGATAAACATAACTTAACGGTCGCGAACACTCTATTTCACCATCATGTTAGGAGATGCTATACGTGGAAGATGCCAGGAGACTTAGGGAGATATCAAATAGATTACATTCTCGTTAGGCAAAGATTTAGAAATCAAGTTAGGGATTGTAGAAGTTATCCAGGAGCAGATATAGATAGTGATCACAACATAGTCGTTATGAGAGCCAATCTTAAATTTAAGATTTTGAAAAAAAGAAGCGGAAGAAGGTATCTTGACCCAGAGAAACTAAAAGATGATGATATGCGCAATAAGTTCGAGAAAAAGACAAACGAAGCACTAAAGGGCACGGGTGGAAATATTGTTAGGGACATAGAGGCAGAATGGAATTGCATTAAAAATAGTTTAGTTTCCTCAGCTAGGGATATTTTGGGTCATAAACAGAATGAAAGTAGGAAACCCTGGATAACAAAACATATTGTGAGTCTAATAGAGGAAAGGCGAAAATATAAAAATAGGTTAGATGAAACAGGGAAACAAAGATATAAGGCGATCAAGTGGGAAATTATTCGGGAATGTAGGAAAGCGAAAGAGCAATGGATCGATAATAAATGCAAAGAAGTGGAAGATAAATTCGAAGTAGGAAAGACTGATGAAGCATATAAAATAATTAGGAGAAATTTTAGAGAAATTGGATCTAGTACCAAAAACATTAGAAATGAGGCAGGAGATATCCTAATCGGAAGTGGGGAGAAGGCAGATAGGTGGAAAGAATATTTAGGAAACTTATATGCGGGACAGGAAGTGCAAGATATATTAGAAAGCGAAAGCAGTGTAGAGGGGGATAACCTAGGGAGTCCTATAATGAGAGAAGAGTTTGAGATAGCACTAAAAAGTTTAAGGAATAATAAAGCACCAGGTATAGATGGCTTGCAGGCAGAAATCTTAAAGTGCGCAGGTCAAGAGGTAATAGATCGTTTATTTAAACTAGTTAGTCGCATATACCTGACAGGCGAGATTCCAGAAGATTACAAACGGAACATCATAGTAGCTTTGCCAAAAAGAAAAGGCGCGGATAGATGCGAAAATTTTAGAACTATCAGTTTAACTTCCCATGCGTCAAAAATTTTAACTAGAATTGTGCAAAGAAGGATGGAGAAAAAGGCGGAAGAAAT
Source organism: Xestobium rufovillosum (assembly GCA_963966045.1). Classification (NCBI taxonomy): domain Eukaryota; kingdom Metazoa; phylum Arthropoda; class Insecta; order Coleoptera; family Ptinidae; genus Xestobium; species Xestobium rufovillosum. The sequence goes on along the minus strand of OZ014494.1, from coordinate 37,565,839 downwards.
ATTAGGAGAAGATCAGTTCGGATTTAGACGAAATAGAGGAACGCGCGAGGCCATTCTAGCTTTACGAGTAATTATAGAAAAAACGATAGAAAAGAGAAAGAGCGTCTATATAGGATTTGTAGATTTAGAAAAAGCCTTCGACAACGTAAAATGGGGGAAGATGTTCGAAGTGCTGAGAAAGGTAGGGATGAAATACAGGGACAGAAGAATAATACATAATCTCTACAAAGAGCAAAAGGCAGTTATAGAATGTGAGCAGGAACAAAGGGAAGTAGATATCCGGAAGGGAGTGAGACAGGGATGTGCATTGTCACCTCTAGTTTTCAACTTATATATCGAAGATGCGATTAATATTGTTAAGGAAAGAACAGCCTCAGGGATCAATGTACAGGGCCAAACTATTAACATGCTCAGATTTGCGGATGATATAGCAGTGTTAGCATCTAGCAAAGAAGAATTAGGAGCGGCTCTGAATGAAATGGAAGCAGTTTTGACACAGGGCTTCGGCATGAAAATCAATAAAAAGAAAACTAAAATTTTGGTATGTAGGGGATGTGAAAATAGAACTAAAATGGAAATACAAATTGGAAATGAGAAGATAGAGGAGGTCGCGGATTTCTGCTACTTAGGAAGTAAAATAACTCAAGACGGTAGGAGCACTAAAGATATAAAACAAAGAATGGCGCAGGGCCGAGTTGCGTTTAACAAAAAGAAACAACTGTTATGCTCGAGAACGGTTAATATAGAGACTAGGAAGAGACTCTTAACGTCGTATGTATGGAGTACGGCATTATACGGGTGCGAAACTTGGACAATAGGAGAAGCGGATAGAAAAAGAGTAGAAGCGTTTGAAATGTGGTGCTACAGACGCATGATGAAGATACCGTGGATAGATAAGGTTAGCAATAGGGAAGTATTAGAAAGAGTTGGGGAAAAGCGAAAGGTATGGAAAACAGTAAAGAGTAGGAGAGATAGGATGGTAGGACACCTTCTAAGACACGAAGGAATAGTTCGTGACATACTAGAGTCAGAGATAGGAATAAAAAGAGGTAGGGGTAGGCCTAGATTAGACTACTGCTCTCAAATAGTTAGGGATGTAGGATGTTCTACTTTTAGGGAAATGCGTAGGTTAGCTCAGGATAGAAAAGAATGGAGGTACGCGTCCAACCAGTCTTCGGACTGAGAACCTTATGATGATGATGATATTTTTTTGCAATATTACAAGTAATATGTAGGCCGAGCATTAAAAACCGGAAGTACAGGAAGAATGAAAATATTTTCCTCAAATTTGTCCCCTTGACTTAGTTGGGTGTGCAAATTTTCAGATCAGAAGTAGCTTTATTAACTGAGATATGTTTTTAACGTAAGCTTAAATTGAAAGACCCTGTGTGATTACACTGCTTTCCTAGAGAATCTTAACTCACGTTGAAATATTAAAGAATACTATATTCAATTTCAAGAAATTTATTTTTAAAAATTCCTCACCCTACATCTCAATATTTTCAAAGAAATGCACGACTCAAAAGTTCAACGATTTAGACGAGAACAGCTATAAAAGCATCTTATAGTCCTAGCGGTTAACAAAACAACTCTGCAAATTGTGTTAAAAGCATGAAACTTGGTCGGCAGCTTAAATAGGTCAAATTAAGAGATTTTGCCCGCAGTACCCAAAAAAATACCCCGTAGGAGCAACTCAGGGGCGGAACATATTCCAAGGGGCAAAAATAATTAAATAATAACCAATGTGGGCAAGTAATGTCATTTTATATTGATTTGATATGGCTGAAGTCAATTCAAACCATATTTTATTTATAACAATAAAATTTTCAAAATGGCGGCCAAATTTCCAATTTTAATTCAAAATTTTGTCAAATTCGCTAATATTAAAAAAATTGTAAAATATATAACACTTTTATTTAAATTGCAGGCTCTTAACCTGTTCTAATGATATTTTTTGCTATCCCCAAAAATTTCAAAATGGTTGCCATTTTTGAAAGTAAAATTTATTTGCAGTACCTACATATACCCTGTTGGATATGGATGGACGAACTGAGGGCATTATAGAAATTTAATTTTTTGTTTCTCTTTTTATTCAACATGTCGACAATTTGTTTTTGAAGATAACTATACCTACATACAGGTGTGTCACGACGAGTTCCTATTAGATGTTTGTAGAGAAGCGCTCACAATAGAATTCTGAAAATTTGTAATATCACGTTTTCAAATATTCTCTATTTAATGAAAATAATGGCAACTTAATCCAACTTCCGCTTATACCGGAAGTGGCACTTAACTTCCTTATTTTAAATAGAACTGATACCTAATTTTTTTGCTCTTTCCGATTCTCCATAAAATTTTAGGTGGACTTTATGTGACATAAATAACCGCTAAATGTCAAAATTTCCAATATATACGCGAGTTTTCAAATTTTTTTACAGTTGCAGGGTACTCTTTGGCGTCTGCGGCAAAAGAAAGAAATTCAAATCGAAACAATTGCCGGCGGTAGCATTAATGACAAAGGTCTAAATTAAAGTTCAGTGAACTCAAAGTTTGAAAATACTACGCACAGTGATTAGGATGCGACATTAAATTGAGGAATCAAAATATTGCCAGAACTCAACAAAATTAAATGAAACGTCCCCTTTTTTATGCACTTTTTGGATTCTACGGAAAATTTTAGTTGGAGTCGATATAAATCCAAAAAGTGCATAAAAAGGGGGCGTTCCATTTAATTTTTTTGAGTTCTGGCAATATTTTGATTTCTCAGTTTAATGTAGCATCCTAATCACTGTTCACAGTATTTTCTAACTTTGAGTTCACTGAACTTTAATTTAGACCTTTGTCATTAATGCTACCGCCCGCAATTGTAAAAAATTGAAAACTCGCGTATATCTTGGAAATTTTGACATTTAGAGGTTATTTATGTTATATAAAGTCCATCTAAAATTTTATGGAGAACCGGAAAGTGTAGAAAAATTAGGTATTCGTTCTATTTAAAATAAGGAAGTTAAATGCCACTTCCGGTATAAGCGGAAGTTGGATTAAGTTGCCATTGTTTTCTTTAAATAGAGAATATTTGAAAACGTGATATTACAAATTTTCAGAATTCTGTGTGGTACTGGACCATTCGAACAACTACTCCTCGGGCAAGTACCCCGCCAGGCTTTGAATTATAGAACTAAATCCAGATTTTGGGTACTACGAGATCTTATACGGATGCTACCCCAAACATAGCGTCGGGCTTGAAACATCCTTAGATCTCTACGTAGATACTTTCCTGCTCTACCAGCAGTAGTTTTACGTATGTCAGAAGTTTTTCAATATTGCATGTTTCGAATGTACATGGAAAACCGTAGACCACTGGTTTCGTCATTTCGAGACTCATCAGTACGGTGCTTTGCTCTACACACTCGAACCATGCAATACTGCTTGCTGTATACTTACACGCTTGGTGCACGTATTAGCAAAAGCTAATTATTAGCCGAATTATGCGCTTCTCCACAAACGTCTAATAGGAACTCGTCGTGGCACACCCTGTATGTAGGTATAGTTATCTTCAAAAACAAATTGTCGCCATGTTAAATAAAAAGAGAAACCAAAAAATTAAATTTCTATAATGCCCTCAGTTCGTCCATCCATATCCACAGGGTATAGGTACTGCAAATAAATTTTACTTTCAAAAATGACAACCATTTTGAAATTTTTGGGGATACCAAAAAATATCATTAGCCTGCAATTTAAATAAAAATGTTATATATTTTACAATTTTTTTAATATTAACGAATTTAACAAAATTTTGAATTAAAATTGGAAATTTGGCCGCCATTTTGAAAATTTTATAGTTATAAATAAAATATGGTTTAAATTGACTTCAGCGATATCAAATCAATATAAAATGACAATTACTTGCCCACATTGGTTATTATTTAATTATTTTTGCCCCTTGGAATATGTTCCGCCCCTGAGCTGCTCCTACGGGGTATTTTTTTGGGTACTGCGGGCAAAATCTCTTAATTTGACCTATTTAAGCTGCCGACCAAGTTTCATGCTTTTAACATAATTTACAGGGTTTCGGCCAAAATTGTCGTTAACCGCTAGGACTATTATGAAAACCGGTGAAGAAATCGAAAAGTGCAGTCATATTTATACAGGTTGCAAAAAGATATTTATATTTTAACTGAATAAAAATATTAAAGTTTTGATTTTAATTTTAAAAGTTGTTCTCTTAACACTCTTCTTAGCTTTTTACCGGAAGCTGTTTTGGGTATATCGTTTATAAAATAAACACCTCCTCTTAATCTCTTTTGTGGTGATATATTCTCTGTAAGCCAACATTTAAATTATGGAAAACGTTAGCAAATATATGACAAGACTGGGACTGGAACTACACATTTTGTTTTAGCGGGAGAGGTTAGACATGACCCGATCAGGGGAAAGTATTTAATCGGGACAAACACATCCCAGTTAACCAGAAACATCAGTGATTTCTGAGTACTCCGTATGATTGTTCAAGAAAGAAATGTTGCCAAACAACCTAATTATTTGTGCCCTTGAAACTTATTGACTTGTTTTTGTTGTGTACTATGTTCATGGTATTGTATTGCCTTTTCATCCCGACACTACATTAGCGACTATTGACATTTGGTCCGTAATGGCTCCTCATCCCAACAATCTGATTGGTGGATGGCGTCGGTATTCAGTTTTTATCCGAGAGATTTCTCGCTGCTGCTTCATGAGCCAAAGCAGTTTCCTGTGCCTTATCTGGAGTTAAGTTTGGTTCCATTAATAGACAGCCTGCAGATGTTCTTCTAGAACACTGTACACAATTCGATCGTGCAAAAAATCAACCAAACTCGTGCCAAAATCACGTAAATGTCTTAATGGGGAACACCAGTTTAATCGAATTTAGAACTTTTAGTACTATAATATCAAGCGCGAATGTAATATGTATGGTACGATACATAAATGCCCTGAAATTACCCCGATTGTCCGACCGCAGTACCTACTCGCCTTCCTCTCCATTTGCTGTGCCAATAACAGTAGAACAGTAGGTTAGAGCAGTCATCCGGACAGTGAAAGATCTGGGTTCGAATCCCGGTCAGCGCCCGTTTCACATTTTTCTGGGTGGGGAGGGAGGGCTCTCCTATTTAGTTTTCATTGGCTTGGTTTTCATTAACAATAATGGTTGTTGACCCTGAATGAACAAAGTGGGGACAGAATCTGCATGTTTGCATATGCCCAAATCCCTTCCCAACTTTCGGAGCAATATGTCAACGCTCATTCAAATTATGCATTTCAAAGAGATACAAGGATTGGCATTTAATTTCGAATAAATAAAGTCTCAAATCCGAAAAACAAAAAATACGGAATTTGTTTTGATAAGTAAAATACTGCATTTTTAAAATTTGAGGGTAAAAGTATCAAGTTTCGCATGTCGGACAACTCCATACACTTAAAAGAAACTACTCGTTTCCTTCCATCACTAAATAGAAACCTATTATTTCACTATAGCTGTCCCAACCAGCTGGTTCTGTCATTTGAACGGTTCCATGGCGCTAGGGCGGCCATCTTTAGTATATTTGTTTTTGTATTTGCACTTTGCGAATTCACTAACCGAAGTGATATTTGCACTTTTGGATGCTCACTTTCATTCTGGACTGATTGTTGCACTTTTTGTAGTTCGCTTGTTAGAGTATCCCATCCTTGTTACTAATGTAATGTCGCGGTATAAAAAAACCCCACGAAGAAAGCTTACAACAGTTTCAAAAGCCAGTTAGGAAGACTTCTTTGCAGCCCTTTTATGGGCACATAAAGAATGCTAAAAGAATTTATCGGAACCAACCCATAATACATTATTTTAATTATAAGTAATAAGAAGAAACAATACTGTTCAAATAAACTGAGCATGATACTTTCCAAAGCGGTTGCTTCCGCAAAACTGAATACTTATAGACGTTATTGAAATCAATCTTGTATTTATCTCACTGAATGGGTCTCGCTTAACCCCTTCTGCTAAAATGCAAGGTATAGTTTTGGCCTTAAAGTGTGCTTCTCCTAATCAGAACACAGCTTAATCCGAACTATCGCGCAATCCGAAAACCACGCCCTAGCTGCTTTTCAGTTATGGGTCAGCACATATATGATATTGCATGGTAAAAGTTATTGTTAGTGAAGCATTAGAAAACGACATGTTCTTTAACTCGATACGTATTGAATTTTGCTTTGTAATTCGGACGATATTCCTAACATGAACATTATCTTGCAAACTGAATGCCCTCATGCAAAACTGTGTTTTGGTTAGCGTACACTTTATTTTTTTGCGAACAATGTTACCTGCAATGAATGACTCCAGAGCTTTGGCTGTTACTTTTGATTTTGGGCTTCTAACTATAAATGCTGCTGGTAATTCACCCGCTTCATCATCTGGTAAACCTACAACCGCAGCATCTATAACGCCTTTATGTTGTAAAAGAAGAGCTTCCAATTCTGCTGGGGCCACCTTTAAACATGCATTACAGACAGTCATATAAATGGTGCATTAATACAGCATATTACTTGAAAACCTTTATACTTAATAAGTTCTTTTTTACGATCCACTACAAAGAAGTACTGTTCGTTATCGTAATATCCAATATCGCCGGTATGCAACCAACCATCACAGTCAAATGCTTCTGATGTAGCTTTTGGATCTCCTATGTATCCTTTTGTTATAGTGGGACCTTGAAAGCATAATTCTCCAGGTTCATAGGGTCCTAAGGTTCTTGCGTTGTCATTAATTACCTAAGAAATAATTTCTTATACGGGTTCCAGCAACAGAACTGAACTATTTTTGATAGCTTGTTGTGAAGGAATAAAATGTATTTGAGCCAATTTTCAGTTGAACTGAAAACATGTTTTGGGAAATTTATAACAAAACTATAATCTTTAAGCTGTCCACCATCTGCTTCTTTATGTTGGCGTAATCTGCTTTTGAAATTCGGAAAAATACCTTTATTGTTATTCAGGTTTACCTCTCCGGGAATAATGTCAACGAGTTCTTGAATTGTTTGAGAACATGTCTGTAAACCTTAAAACGCTCCAAAGACAAAATCAGAAGCTGCTAAAATGAGTGACATTGCCAGCCGTGTAATGTCGACAAATTCGGCCAAAATATATGATTTCATTGCAAAGAATTGTTGATTAACATGCCAATAATTAGCTATGGTACATGAAAGTTTCAGTTTCAACTTACAAATACATTTTTATTTGTAGATATACTTCACATCAATATTTCCGCAGCAACCTATCAAAACCGTACAGTCCTGTTGCTGAACCCATTACATTTACAAAATATTAAGAAAATACTCTTCAGTGACAACACTGTTTTAAAATGTCATCATTTGCTCATGAGTCATACCTTGCATCTAATACCGGGAAGTACTTTGCCCACAGAGCCCAATTTAAAATCCTTCGCGTCAGACATGATTAATCCAAAAGTAGCTTCGGTAAGTCCATAACCTTGTAGGGTTCTCATGATGAAGGGAAACCTACATTCAAATTGTTATTTATGAATATCCAAAATAAGTAAGTATTATTAAACTAAGAGTTTTATGTATGATCTTATGTAACAGGGTTAAGTGGCGAATTCTTTTGTCAGGAATCAACACATTCAGGGCCACTCCTATAACTTCTGTATTTGTTTTCCCAATTGCATGAAATTCGGTTTATACACAATATAAGAGAGCATTTCGGATTGAGTAGTGCAGAGTTCCAATATGATCGAACTTTCGGTTTCACTGGAAATGCATTTCAAATTTGTTTTTTAATTGGAACAACCAGTACATTTCAGAATCTATATAACAAAATATACTTAATTCCGAAATGTGCTTCTTTTATTTTTTCAAATAATTCATCATTGTTTTTCAATTTAATTTTTGATCTCAGAGGACAAAGGTCAAGGCCAAATTGTTAGTTCAGTAATGCATAAAAGTATTTTTTATGCTTAATTAATATTTGGCTGATGTTTCGAAAATAGTATGCAATATTTTGCCAGAGGCTTTCAAAACCAAATATAAGAAGAAAAGGTTCCATAATAGGTCGAAGAATGCTTCCTAAGAGAACTAGGTATGTATAGTCATAGTCACTTAAATGTGGCACGCTGAAAATGGATTTTATTGAGTAATCCAAAACCATCAAAGGTAGAATAATGACATTTTACACAAGATTTTTTAAGATGAAACAGCAGTAACTTGAAAATTTTATTCAGGGGATGTGAACTGAGAGGTAGAACTAATAACTTTTTGATATGTAATATTTTCCAGTTTTTGCCAGTAAGATAAGAAATTTCACAGCCTTTTACTTAATAGAGATACTCTTGCTGAACATCGACAGGACTCATCAGTCTTTCAGTAAAATTTATTCATCATCATAAGGCTAACCTACGCAGTTCCCTAAAAGTAGAACATCCTACATCCCTAAATATTTGAGAGCAGTAGTCTAATCTAGGCCTACCCCTACCTCTGACTAGTATGTCGCGAACTATTCCTTCATGTCTTAGAAGGTGCCCTACCATCCCATCTCTCCTATTCTTTATTGTGTTCCATACCTTTCACTTTTGCCCAACTCTTTCTAATACCTCCTTATTGCTATCCTTATCTATCCACGGTATCTTTATTATGCGTCTGTAGCACCACATCTCAAACGCTTCTACTCTTTTTCGATCTGCTTCTCCTATTGTCTAAGTTTCGCACCCGTATAATGCTGCACTCCATACATTCATCTTTAAGAGTCTCTCCTGAGTTTCTACATTAACCGTTCCCGAGCATAACAGTTGTTTCTGACCTGACCTGTACATTAATCCCTGAGGCTGTTCTGTCTTTAACAATATTAATCGCATCTTCAATATATAAGTTGAAAACTAGAGGTGACAATGCACATTCCTGCCTCACTCCCTTCCGGATATCTACTTCTCTCTGTTCCTGCTCAAATTCTGTAACTGCCGTTTGCTCTTTGTAGAGATTATGTATTATTTTTCTGTCCCCATACATATTTCATCCCTACCTTTCTGAGCACTACGAACATCTTCCCCCATTTTACGTTGTTGAAGGCTTTTTCTAAATCTACAAATCTTATATAGATTTTCTTTCCCTTTTCCATTGTTTTTTCTATAATTACACGTAAAGCTAGAATGGCTTCTCGCGTTCCTCTATATCGTCTAAATCCGAACTAATCTAATATTTCTTCCGCCCTTTTCTCCATTTTGCCTGGATAAATTCCTGTTTTGCAAACTCAATTTGTTGCCAGACGACAATTCGACTCATAAATCTGACAGCTAAGAGTACTCAGGCTTCGCCTTCGTGCTCTTACTGGTTGTCAGTTTTATTTGTCAAATTGCCTGGCAACAAAATTTTGTTCAAAACAGAAATTTATCCGGCAAAATAAAATGTTCTCGTCAAATTACTGTTGAAAATTTATGATATATTTATTATAATGTACCCATTGGGAATTAATTTATTAATAGCAGGTTTTGGGTAACAAAAGTATATGTTTGACACTTAATACTCTAATTTAATTTTTTGAAGTCAGTGCTGTCAGCCAAGTTGATAAATTTATACTGTTTATCCTTCCGACTATACAAGGTGGACCAAACTATTGTGTAGTCAGTCTAGGGTTGCCAGGTGGCCGGGAATTTCCGGGATTGTCCCAGAATGAACTACGTTGTCCCGGATCCCGTAAACATACCTTAATTTCCCGGAAAAGAAATATAAAACTGGTAGTACTGTAAAATGCTAGTTGGCTTAATTTCGGGAAAAAAATTGAAATGGCAACACTGCTAGAAGCTAGAGTGTGAGTGCAGTCAAGGTTAAGTACATCAACTTGTAATGTCCTATTATATCTAGGGTAGGGTGATTTCGGTTTGTACATTGAAGAGTTCAAGAAATAAATGTTTTTGTTACGTTTCCTTTCAAGTTTATTCTATTAAATTTTAATAAAGCTAAGTTGTGATTTAGATTCCTATTTATTTGTAATAAACGATTCTATTAAAACGAGGCGCGAACTCCACGCCAGACGCGACTTGTCAGCTGACAATCGGTAGATCAACAGAAATTTCGGTAGGGTTGGCAACACTGCAGCTGACTGTCACATTCGGACTAAGCACCAAACATTCTAAGATTCGCCTCGAAGGGGGGGTCCCGGAATTGAGTTTAGCTAATTTGGCAACCCTAAGTCAGTCCATATATCTGGTTCTATTCAGAATGTCAAAGTAAAGTTTTATACGTATGTGGAGATCATCACGAAGCATCTGATAAAATTATTTTGGTGTATAGAGGGTACCAAACCAAAGTTAGGTTTTTTTAAATTGAATTCCCCACTTTGTTTAAATATTTGGATTCCCAATAAAATTTTATGAAAGATGGATATACTTGTGGGCCCAACTTTGAGGAGCTACTGACGTCTACTGGTCGAAGCTATTTAAGATTTCTTTGTTGGACTAGGTTCACAGACTGCTCTATTTGTAAAATACATGAGTACTTTTGTCACAATACTTAATAATCTTAAAAGGTGGACAACTTACGCAATATGGATTTTTTTCTTAAAAATTTCAAGTGGAACACCCACTATATTATTTTCATATTTTTTGATAGTTAGTTTACTAAGCTTCGATAGAACTGAAAATTGAACCTTAAAATGTAGTAATTTGGCTGGTAGTTTATTCGGATTATATTTTAGCACCTAAAACACAAAATGTGGTTTTCATTTTGTTTCTGGAAGTCGAGTTCACATCGAGGCAAAAAATTTCATTGCCAGCTTTCTTCTTCATGGTCATATTCTTAAATACGTAATAACTTATTAAACCTAAGCATAATATGAAACAAGGGCGCCATAGAAAAAAACAGTCCTTTCAAGAAGTAATCTTGTAATGGGATTTCTTGTGCCGGCGTAAACTCTGTTCGGTAACGTTTCTGTAAAAACAAAGTGTAAGCATTTTTCTGAGTTTTGAGATCATAAGATGGGACCGCCGTGACCAAATTTATCTATTTCGCAAGTGTTCGTCCAACCAACCACTTCCTCGCATTACGGACAAAATGAATGTATAACTATGATATCTTATCTGCAACGGAATCTTATCAATTACTTGTTCCAAGACATTGATGTATTCATCGGCATTAAGACAATTGGGTAAATTCATGGAAAATCCCTGATGACCATATTCTCGATATTCATGCGGGTTTCATCAGTCCAATAGTGAATATTATGTGGATCAATCAACCATGCCATCTCTAGTAAATGTTGAGGTAATCATGCACACATCGCTCCAAAGAATACGACTCAAGAAGCCGTCATTGTCACGAATTCTATTTAAAATCGTGTTGTAGAAATTCAATCGGACAATGTTATCATTTTCATAAAGGGGCAGTACTTTGGAGACATGATATGGATGACGAAGGTTTTCTTGTAGAACTAAATGAACGGTCTTATTACTGGGAATATTAAATATTAAAACTGCCGGGTGATGACGAAGGGATCTTCTTGTACTGCATCTAAAATTTGCTCGTCCAGTTGTACTGTGCGCTGTTGCCTTGGTCGACCAGTGTTTCAATTCATTGGAACAAATGAACAAGTTTCACGAAGACGTAGGTGCTCTAGGATTCCTCCAGTTTGGATAACGTACACGCTAGTCATGTTATACCATGTCCCCATTTCCATTATAGTAATCATATTATAGTAATCAAATGTACATATCGGCATACTAGTTAAATGTAAAATCCATTGTTAGTGAACGAAACAAGAAAACGAAAATAAACAATCACAATAATTAATAACTAATAATAATAACCACGAGAAAAGCGATGATACAAAATTAGAAAAAGCACGTTAGCTTATAAATTTTGAAACTTGTCAAACTTTGACGGTATAAAAACAGGAGTAATTTAGAATAATTTATTGCTTTACATTGCTGCCATAATATTAAAATTGATGAAGAATGAAAAGGAAAATAGCCGATTTTGAACAAATTTGTTTATTATTTTTCAACAAAGTCCCCTTCTAGTTTCTAGACTAATATACTTAGCCCAGTGATGTTGCGATGGCGGATGCATGCGCTGGGGTGTTGTTGTGGTGGAACACAACATTCTTCTTGGCCAAATGAGACCGCTTTCTTCTCAGCTGTAATAAGCCAATATCGTAACAGAACAATATCATTTATATTCTTCTTCTCTTTTCAAGAAAGTCCATGTAAATAATTCTGCGTGCATTCCAAAAAATTGTGGCCATGACTTTCCTGGCTGAGAGAACCACTTTTAGCCTTTTCGGACATGGTTCTCCTCGTTGGCTCCAGAGTGTAGTGTTGAATCTCTGTTTCATTAACAGTCGGATTGCCTTGCTGTTTTTTGCCGTTTTTTGTCTGCCGTTAACAAGTAATTGTAGGTCATGTTATGGATCCTTTCAGTCAGCATATCCATAGTCTCAGCTATCACAGCAACTTTCATTCGACGATCGCTCAAAATAATTTGTTTGATTTTTCAATGTTTTCCCAAATTCGGACATCTGGTCCATCAGTTTGGCTACTCGTACGGCCATGTTTAAAATCGGTCATCCATTTGGCAATCATTGAAATTGAAGGCGAAGACTCCCGTAAATGTTCATCTGATTTCGCTTTCATCTCTTTTGCAGTTTTTCCTCTCAAAAAATAATATTTCATTTTCTTCGTCATTATCAAATTGCCCTCGTATTCTTTATAATCATAAGTTAATGGAGAAATGTTTAAAACACGGTTTTGAGGCTGAAAAACAACATTTACGGAAAAATAATCTACAATTCTTAATTCTTATTTATTCTAATTTGCAAATCTTTCTGTCGACATAATAGTGAATCAAAACACTTATTAAAAGACTTCACTTTCAAACTTTGGAGTCCTTGTGCATATTCAGGAAGCATGGTATAAAAATTATGGTACTAGATTCTTTCAAAGGTGATATGTATAAAAAGAGATGTGGTAATCGTGGACAGAAGAAAGTCGAAGTTTGCCTAAGATAAGTTTCACAACCGACATTAAACAGGAATAGAGAGACTGGCAGACAACCTTCAAATTTCCATGTTGTGCATGGGCTGCGAGTAAGTAGAAATACCATCAGTGCCTGATGATGAGTAAGTTAGTACATTGAGTATATGTTAAAACATATAAGAAATTGTCAGTCAGAATTTTCATAAATTTGAATTAATAGAGGATTGCAAATTACATTCAGACAAAACAGCAGCAGATACTGTTCTCTACTACCTACGTAAATGAAATTTTCTTAGTTTTAGTACCTAATACTAATAGTAAAAGATGATATATGTATAGCGAATGCCTACATACTTTTATATTTACTTTTTATACATATGGCCAAATATATTGTTCTAGAAATCAATTACCTAATTCTAAATATATAATAAAATTAAAAATTTACGCACCTTTTATGCAGGCTTTCTTCTAGTGATTTACTTATTGGAGCTGCACCCCCACCAATTACTTTTAAATTTGATAAATTATAATTTTTAACCATTGGATGTTTTGCTAAAAACACCATAAGAGGTGGTGGAACAGTTATCGTTTCAATCTGAAAAAAAAAACAAAACGGTCACCGGTTTTGATGCAATTAATTCAAGTACCTGCCTATCAATGCAATGAATATTCCTTACCTTATACTTTTCCAGGCATTCTAAAAAAACTTTTGGGTTAAACTTCCTTAAAATTACATTTTTGTACCCAAGTAACAAAAAAATAAACATAAGTATAAAACCCAAAGCATGGAACAATGGTACTAAAGTGATTCTGCATTCATTTGTAGGAATATCAACCATACTTTCAGTTTTCGTTCTAAAAAATACATTTTATTCGTGAATAGTAATACATATACAAAATAATATACATACTTCATAATGTCGAGATAAGCAGTAAAGTTATTATGTGAAATCATTACTCCTTTTGGAAGACCTGTAGTGCCTGAAGAATTCAAAACTAAAGCAATCGAATCTTCTGGATCTACCGATTCAGGTATAAAATCTTCGCTATAGGTATCTGAATCCGTCACTCCTAAAGTATGGAAACATGAATTTATTTTGCAAAAAAATACCTATAAGTAGTAACAAATTATTCTGCTTGTTAGAAATTAAGTAACACTTTCTTTAAGTTGACTTGAGTTTTGGCACTTCTCATCAGAAAGTACAAAAGAAAGCAGATTAATAGGTACCTACTTAAAGTTATACATGCATGGATTACCTTTTATAATATCATTGAACATTACAACCTTTTTGTGGTGGATTCTTTGTTTCCCAAAGAAAATAATGTACTCAATAAATGGAAATTCGTCAATCCTTGATAGAATGGCTCTCTCTGATTTATTCCAGCAAAATAATATTGCTGGTTTCGTCAAATTCAATGCGTGTTTCAATTCGCCTATAAAAATTAACTTTGCTCAACTAACTTCATGCTAGTTTAAGATGATGTAACAACAATGAATTACTAACAAAATCAAAAAACACACCATCCCCCGCCACCCAAAACACATGAAAAAAATTACACAAATAGATGCTTTCTTCAATGACCAAACATACTTAATACCTTATCTTTAAACTCATTAAAGGATTCACAGGCAACGACGCTTGTCGGGTGTCTGTTGTAGGCTTGTATCGCTCTATCCACAGGATTGTTAAGTGCAACATTTGTTCTTGCATTCCTCACGCATATGTCTCCTCGCTGTCTCGTATTATGATTATGTAGTTGTAACCTGCTTTTTATTCGAATGTTGGAATTCAGTTGATTATGTAGAACTTTATATATATATATTTTACTTTTTCTATTACTAATATGTTCTTTACTTGTGTTATTTTCCCATCTGCATATAACATGTCTCTGTGCGTTCTTCTATCAAGATGAAATATTCTTTTAATTAGTTTTCTCTGTAAGATCTCAATTTTGTTAAAGATAGTTATTCCACATGTTCCCCACACTTATGACTAGGGTTGCCAACACTCCGGTTTTTACCTGGGGTCTCCGGGTTTTCACGATCATTCTCCGGGTTACGTGTGTATTTCTCCGGGTAGAAGTCGTAAGAGTCACAAAACAAAAAATAAATTATTTCCGAAAATTTCGGACATGTGCAATTAGTAAAGAGGACGTATTTTTTGTTTATTTTGCCACTTTAATAACGAGTTTATAACTTTTGTGAATTTTTTGGCAGAATTGAAACTCCTTTTTGTAAAACACCAACGTTTCGCCCCCGTCAGGGGGCTTTATCAAGGTTTTATTTAAAATTGTATAAATAAAGTATAAAAAAGTGACATTTTATTTTCTTAATAAAAGTTATAAACTTAAAGAAAAAAAATTGGCACGAATAATTATATAAAATTTAATAACGAGACGTTAAATAACGCAAGATATTCCGGATTTGATCGTGTCGCTCCCCATATCTCTAAAATGTTGCTTTAGTACACGCACCGAACAATAAGTGCTACTAGGTCCCAGCATAGCGTGGTACAGAAAGGCATCGCATAGAAAACATAGCAACGTCCGGGATAAAAGATTCGCATCGCAAACTGGAACACCACTTTTGGAGTGTTATTAAACACGATTACACAATTTACACTGTATTTAATTTAAAAACAATAACAAATTTTATTATAAACAATAGAATAATTGTAAAGTAAAAAAGTAAAGTAAATATTACTTTACTTTTTTGCCGACACGGGACTGCGGTTTGGGAAACGTTCACGGTACTCAGCAGCAGCAGTCAAATTTCCATTTGCAAAACCAAAAATAAACCCCATATCGGCGTACTCCTCCGTGGCAAATGTAAAAGGCATTACAGAAAATGCACACAAGGCACTTTATCCCACCACAAACAGACTTAAGCAGTCGATACGTCAAAAGTGATGAAGTGACAGGTGCCACCATGATTGAACGCTGCTACCATTATCAAAGCTAGCCGTGCGGGGTGCGAAAGTACAAAAATGTAAAGTTTTCCATAACTCGCTTATAATTTTGAGAATCAGCTGCGTGTTCGTAGGAACACCCTTTAAGTGGCGGGAAAACGTCGTGATACACCCTGTATATGCATAATGCATACCTAGTGATGTGAGTTAGGGCACGTTCCGATTGTGCGCAACGAGCATATTCGCGAAAGTTCTCATGATCACGGGAACGTTCCCCAGTGGAGAACATTCTTGATCGTGCTCTTCGGGTAGGCACATTCAACACAAACGCCTGTAATTGCGTTTCTTTCCGATACTAACCGATTTCGACTGATCCGGGTGTCGCGATCTGCACTGACTGCTCGACATACCTAATTACTGTGCATCTTTATAATGTGGTAAGTTTGTGGAGCTGATTAATTTACAACACGCACTTCATTACATATTACACATCAAGAGTGTACAATTATAAATGTTTATTTGCAACCGCCAAAGTATAGGTTCATTAGGTACTTGTGCGTTTCCAAACGCATAAGAAGGTTCTTTATTTAATGAGCTATACCCAATCAAAAAAATGCCTATTGCAATGATGCGGAAAACCGTCGGATTTATAGGTATGTATTTACTTGTCAGAAATCATGTATGCATTGTACATTTTTATAGCAACATTCGTACAAGAGCTACTTCCTGGTAAATTTATCTAGACTAAGGTGCTTAATCTAGCCTTAAAAGTACACCTTATTATGAGTTTTTGTAGAAAAATTACAGTATTCCACTCGAGTTATGGCTACTATTAATGAGGTTGAGAGTTTAAAACACGAGGTGAGTGTTTCAATTCATCGGAAGAACACCTTTGCAATTCTTTAGGATAAAAGTATATTTTTTAAATGTACGTTCAGTTATGATAATATATCCATGTTATACAGGGTGATCTATAATAAGTGTAACAAACTTCGAGGGTAGATAGAAAATGTAAAAATATTGAGAAAATCCCTAATGAACATATTATGTCCAAAAATGGCAACTAAATGAAATACAGGGTGTTGAAATTTCTCAAAAAAATGTAATATCTGTTTCTGTCGTTACTTACTATTTTCAACGGTTTTGTCCTATTCTTAAATATTTACAACCCATTTCGATATTAACAAGGCTTTACTGTTACAAATATGGCTGATAATTTCGTTTTTAAAAACGTGAACTAAGCACCATGTTACATAAAATTATTTCTCTCTGATACTATGCTTTCCACAGAAAAAATCAGATTTTTTTCTTGTAAATAAAACAAAGCTTTAAATATTTGGCAACATATCTGTGTAAGCCAGTAGCTTCGGTAATAAATGTGGCTTCCCCACCTCGTAGTGACGCCAACGGTGAGAGTACGAAAGTCAAAATTTAAGTTAATATAAAACTTGAATAAATTAATATACCCCAAATTTTAAATGAATAGCTTTGGTAGTTTTCCAGACATTAAAAAAAAACACATTTTTTAAAAGAAATTTCAACAACCTGTATCTCGCTTAGTCGACATTTTCGGATATACGATGGTTTAGGGCTTTTCACATTATTTTTAAGTATTCTATCTATTCTCGAAGTTTGTTACACTTATTATTATAGATCATCCTGTATAACAACATACCAGATGAATTATAAAGCTTGATTATTGTGTGAGGTGGCGCATTTTTAAAATTTAAATATAACTTTATGTTAGATAACTTTACCGCTTAGGAATTTTCTATGTAGATCGGTGGAAATTTAGTTTCGGCCTTACGGCTACTTGAGATTAGCCTTGCGGTATTTTATTCTCCTGGTTTGTGTTACATATATCTACTCTATTGTGATTGAACTGTATGAATAGCAGGGGCAAGTATGAAAAATAAATGCATTTATTTTTGTTATTCTTATTCTTATTATTATCGTATCATTAGTCAGAGATTTGTATCCTCCGAATATTCCAACTGCTTCTTTGACTTTTGTATGGATGTTGAATGGGTCGTATTTCTGTCCTAATTCTGTTTTTCCATTTCTTGATATTGCTCTACTAAGTAACTTGCCTCAACTTCTAGATTTTTCCTATGAAATATTTTTTGCATTCTTTTATAGGTACACATTTTCATTACAACCTGGATGTTCCAATAAATTCAGACTCAGTTACATTATTACATTACGTTTGTAATATAGGTATAATTTTAAAAAATTAAATAGGTACCCGTAGAATGAAGACCTTTGACCAAGGTATGTAGACTTAACATCGGGATCAAACCTTAATTTTTCGATTGTTACAGGACCACATTTTGTAAAATTACTGATACAAAATAAATAATAATATACCTCCAATATATTCGGGATTCACAGCTGTGAATGTAGCACCAACAAATAATGTTGCTAAAGGTACAACAGGAAATTCCAAACTGTTTTCACTACTAATCGAAACAAGTTTTCCTGGTCCAATTCCTTTTGTTTTCAGCCATTTTGATAAACATACAGCTCTGTTTAGTATCAAATTTGCAGATATTTCCCTTTTTGTCTCTGCATCTACCTATAACAGATTTAATTGAAAATTATTGTTCATCACAATTTGCAACCATACTCGCCAGAAGAATCTTGTTTCCATGAGCTTTAAGTGCCATAAAAGATATTACTCCCAAGGAAGAATTAATAATACGCTTCAGTGGTGGACCTTCTATTATATTTTCTTCTGCCATTTTTCTGCCTGTTAGAACTGAAAACATTTATTTTGAACTTAATTACTTCCCGGGCAAAGACCCTCCTAGGTATTGAATTACAGAACCAGCCTACGTCTGCAAAATGTGCATAGTAGGGTGCACACAAGAGGCCACCTTTGAAAATGTTTGTAGATGCACCATTTGTGCATAATGCGCCATACTGATGAGTCCTAATAGGATGAAACCAGTGGTCTGTGGTTGCTGAGTACATTCTGACCAAGCTATGAGCGATGAGGAAAATTTAAGCTACCACAAAAATATACACTTAAAGATAGATGGAATCACAAAGAAAACACAAAAACGGAAACAACAAAAAGGATGGATCTACAATAGCGAGAAGAGAGAGCAACTACTGCAAAGGATAGAGCAATATGTCAAGAGCCCAAGATATAACGTAATGGAACTATCGGTAGCAATCGAAGCTGCATGTAACGCTACTCTAAGAAGGAAGTATGCCCGCGGCAACCGAAGGGGAGCCTATTGGTGGAACCAGGACATCGCGGAGCTGAGGGAGCAAAGCTGCAGAGCAAGGAGGAGAGCAGCAAGAACTAGCAGCAGGGCCAGCATAAGCGAAGAATGCACGAGAGAAACACAGAATCACTATAGACTCTGTCGAAATGAACTAAAGAAAGCAATTGAGGCAGTAAAGAAACAAGCATGGAAACTGCTATGCGAGGATATGGATGCGGACCTGTGGGGCACGGGGTACAAGATCGTATCTGGAAGGATCGGACTGCGCTCCCTTATAGAAATCTCAGATGAGGAGCAGCTGTGAATAGCGGAAAAACTGTTCCCAGAGTACGCGATAAGTAGATGGCCTAAACTACGACATACCATTATGTACAATAGAGGAAATAAAGGCCGCAGGACAGAAAATAAAGGCAGGCAAAGCGGCGGGGCCGGATGGCATCCCCCCAGAAGTAAAAAAAGCAATTGCAGAACAAAAGCCTGAAATGCTCCTGGAAACCATCAATACACTCATCTGAAATGGAACTTTCCCTAAGGAGTGGAAGAAAGGTAGACTTGCCCTCATAGAAGAGATCGAGGAAGAAAATGGCCTCTCAGATAACCAATTTGGATTTAGAAAAGGTCGGTCTACCATCGATGCTATACAGACAGTACATAGCATAGTAAACGAAGCTAAAGACGATCGTAAATATGTGGTCATGGTAACAATGGACGTTAAAAATGCCTTTAATACAGTACCCGTGGCACGGGATTATCAGTGAACTACATAAAAGGAAGGTTAATTAAGTTAGTATGTAGCTATGTAGAAGATATAAAAATTCTGATTGGAAATAGCCTAATAATGAGCATGACATGTGGCGTGCCACAGGGGTCGGTACTGGGCCCGACGCTGTGTATTATGACGACGTGCTAAGAATGGATACGCTGGAGGTGACGAATATCATAGGATACTCCGATGATCTGGCGCTGGTGGTACGAGGTGAAGGCAAGGAAGAAATAGAGGAACATATAACATGGGCAATGGGGAGATTCTAAATCTGCTGGAGAAGAGACGGCTGCAGCTGGCCCTCCAAAAAACAGAAATCGTGATACTGGTAGGTAGAAGAACCCTGAAGACTGTCACAATCAGATTAGATGGCCTAGACATCACGTCTGGCAGATGCCTGAGGTATCTTGGCATAAAGCTGGGCCACAATATGAATATGGGAAAGCATATAAAACGTACTCGGGAGGGCAGATAGAGTGGCAGGGGCCCTAAGCAGATTAATGCCAAATGTCGGTGGACCAAAAGCATGGAAAAGGAGGATCCTAAGCAGTGTGGTGAATTCCATTGTCCTCTATGGTGCACCTATATGGAGGAATTGGATGGAGATGTACAAATACAGGAGAATGGTAGAGTGTACAAAGGAAAGTCGAGGCCCGTATAGCAAGCTCCTACAGAACTCTATCCACAAAAGCGATGAAGGTGATTGCATGGGTTGTGCCAGTGCACTTACTGATAATGGAGCGCACTTATGGAAGAGAGGAGAAGAGAGCAGAAAAGATAAAGAAGCGCAGAATCACGATGACAAGATGGCAGGACAAGTGGGATCAAGAAACCACGTCGGCACAGTGGACTAAGAAGCTATACCAGAAATTGCACCCTGGGAAACACGTCACCATGGCGAAACTGGATATTACCTGACGCAGTTCCTGTCAGGCTACGGGCGCTTTAGAGCGTACCTGCAGAGATTCGGGATCGTTTAGAGCAGCCAGTGCACCTACTGCAGAGAGGAAGACATGCCAAAACACACAATACTGAGGTGTAACAGGTGGAAGCCACTGAGAGAAGGTACCACTGATGAGATTGGCGAGGAACTCACGGAAGAAAATATAATTGATCACATGCTGGAAAATGAAGACAAGTGGAAGGTGATAGACAAGATGATAAGCACCATATTAAAAAGCAAATAAGAGGAAGAAAGGAAAAATTAGCCTGTAATAGAAATGGGCAGGGCGAGGTGTGAAGTTATGCCGTAAGGTGATTCCGTTTCGTACCTGCAATTCCTGAAGAGGGGTTTTAGTCAGTAGGAGTCTGATACTCCCCATAGAACCAGGCGTGTGGGAGCCCATGATGGGTTTCCCCTCCGCCCAAAAAAAAATCTAAGCAAGTACTTTCTTGGTAAGCGAGCTTTGTTCGCTGTGGTACAATGGGCTTGTATGGACATTTTCAAATCGAGCATATAAATGGTTTTAGGTGAGTAATATTAAGAATAATAAACCAATATTAATATAATAATAATATGTTTTATTCATCACTAAGATTTTGTTACCATAATATTTGTTTGAAAATACGCTTTGTGTGATGAATAAGGCAAGCGTTCAGACATCCAAATAAATTATGGAGTATGGTCTTCCACGCTGCCCTTCAACATAATCATAATTACTATATCTAATTTAATATAAGTGATCATCCTTAAAATTAAATAATACGCTAAGGTGCGACAGCTCAAGACGAACACCTGATAAAGAGACTTGTGGAGGAGGCCGACAACAATAACGAAAATATAAGATATAGTATGAAAGGGAGAATTTCCTATGATGCTGTCGATGATGTCGAAATACTCCCGGACAGAATCAGAATAAGAAACTGGTTCAATCCTAAGAAGCCCCAGTGGAAGAAATGAATGTATTAAGACTGGCTTGAGTTAGAGTTAGTTTGATGACTTGAGGAAGTTATTGATTGTAAGACTGAAATTACAATCGGCGCAGGAGCCAGTAACCCGATAGGGAGAAAGGATGTTCTACCAGATTGGAGGATTGGGCCGACCAGTACTAATATCTACCTGGTTAGTGCTACTGGAGAAAGAGCACATGTATATGGAGAGGCGGAAGTTGACATGGTGTTAGTAGACATTGTTATTCTGCAAAGTTATTGTGGTCGATGTCAATGATAGAGTGATACTGGACCTGGACTGTATGAAGAATCACGGGGTTTTACTTGATATTGGCTCCGTTGTACTTAGAATTACTGAGGAAAAACTGGTGATAAGTTTTCCTAGGCAAAAGAAGTGTTTGTCGAGTGAACGTCAAAGAATATGTCTATTGCCTGCTGGGTTCAAGAACATTCTACAGATCTGTGTAGAAGGTGCTCCAAGTTCGATTGGTCGAGCTGACATGGGAGAAGACCAAGAAGGAGAGTTACTCCCAAAGTCGGATAGGATGAAAACATGGCAATATTGTTATGCTTTCTAGAAGACCTTGCTCTGAAAGTCGCAAGAGAAGAAATAACATGTAATGCCAATAAGATGTCATAGAACCCAAATACAAGTTGAGGAATATGTATAAACCTAAAGAGACGGGCAACAGAAAGATAAGAACTTAGAACCTCTGCTAAGACGGAAGGAAAAGAGCATCCGAAAAGAGCATCTGAAAAGAGTGTTGCCCTGATGGTCTGTTGAAGAGAATGTAGGAAAGTGCCGATGGAAGGGAGAGAAAACTTCTGGCCGTGGTACCGAAGGAGAAGACTCCGAGCGTCTTAGCAGAGGCTCACAATGAAGTGATTAGGAGACACTTAGGTGTCAATAAGATGATTCGAGGAAGGTCAGAGAGGGTTCCTATTGGTTGGGCTATAGAATGAACAGAATAAACTGGTGCCAGAAATGTGATTATGCTCCTAGCAAGAGACCCAAGACAAGGAGCTGCGGCAGAATGCGACAGTATAATGTTGGAGTTCCATTAGAGAGAGTCTCAAATTGACGAGGCAGATCTATTTCCCACATCAGGAGATGGTGAAAAGTACATCCCGAGCCCGATAGATTACTTTTGAAAATGGCTCGAAGCCTATGCATTACCGAATCATTAAGCTGTCACTGTAGCTAGAGTTCCAGTGAATAACTTCTTCAGCTGTTTCGGTGTACCCATGGAGCTTCACTCACACCAGGGGCAAAACTTGGAGTCTATGGTGTTCCAGAATGTGTGCAAGTTAATGGGAGTACATAAGACCAAAACAACTCCTTTGCATCGACAGTCAGATGGTATGGTGGAATGTTTCAACAGAATCATAGAGAACCATCGGAGGATTATGGTGAACGAACACCAGACAGACTGGTATCGGTATATTCTGTTGATTCTGATGGTGTACCGATCATCGGTGCATGAGTTAAGTGGAAGAACATATACCAGCCGCCAGTGTATTATTCGGAAGGGAACTGAGGCTGCCTATGGATGTGTTGTTTGGGCATCCTGAAGGTCGGCCGTTGCCTGTAGACAAGTGTTCCCAGAAATTAGCAGGACGGCTCGAAGCTATATTTGAAGCCACTGGAAAGTGATCGCATAAAAACACGATATAATGCCCGAGCTAATTCAGCAGGTTTCTAAGAGGGCGATTTAGTGTGGCTACATAATCCAGCCCACAAGAATGGACGATCTCCAAAGCCGCAGAAGAATTGGGAAAGGCCTTATCGAGTGATGACTATGATTGACGATGTTGTCTATCGGATTCAATGATCTCTGCATTCGATGATGAAGGAGGTTCCACTAGACCAACTTATGCCGTACCGTGGGAGTGTAGAAGACCGTTTCTGATCGAGGAGGAGGGGGCAGTGTTATGAACACCATCTTTTAAATAAGCCTCCTTTGATGGATAAAAGTGCTGCCGTTAAAGGGCATCTG
Source organism: Xestobium rufovillosum (assembly GCA_963966045.1). NCBI lineage: Eukaryota > Metazoa > Arthropoda > Insecta > Coleoptera > Ptinidae > Xestobium > Xestobium rufovillosum. The sequence goes on along the minus strand of OZ014494.1, from coordinate 37,542,062 downwards.
TATCGTCTGAATGATTTATAGCTTGTTGTTTATGATGGCGCTAATTGATTTGAGAACTTTTCTGGAAACAGAGTATTACAGTGCTTTGAAGAACCGTCTCATATATTCTGTACTAGTCTGGAAATACTGATAGAAGCATATAAGCTGACAGTTAAACGTGTGTTAGTCAGTCTTTGAATGGTACCTGCGATAAATAAAGATGCGGGTGCAGTGGAACATTGTGTGTGTTAAGTTGCAGAAATAGATGGAACTGTTAAGATTGTGTCTGTTTGTTAATGTTAAATCGTTGCTGTTACTTAATGTTCCTAATCACTAATAATAAATGCCCCTAACCAATCCATTATATTTCATAATAAGGCTTTTACATATACATACAAATAAACAACAGGTGAGTCGTGACCATTTTTTTATATTAAATTTATATGGAATGGGACATTCAAATAGGGCGAAAACTAAAATACAGATCAAAGTCGAGTTGCATTTAACAAAAAGAAAATTATTATGCTCGGGAACTCTAAATTTAAAAACTCTTTTACTTTCATGTCCCTTAAGGAAATGGAATCTATTACTGACAAAAATTCGAGGCAAGGTCAGATTCGAATTGTACTACCCTCATAACGCCGAGAAAAGTTGTTTTTAGCTTGTTGTCTGTGCGCGCGTACGTATGGGTGTTTGCCGAGATTTTTTGGTTTATGATAAATCCCATAAAAATCAATTGATTTTAATATTTTTTTAAAATGCGTGAAGTATTGATTTTGGCTATAATTAAATTAAAGCGTTCTTTTGTTGTAAGTAATTTAGTTGTTTAAACGAGTATTGTGTCTAAACCATTAGAGGTATGAAAGAAAAGTTTAAATAAAAAATGTTGCCTATTTCAAGACCAAAAAATGTGTTGCTATGAATTTTGCCCTAACTCAGTTATTTTTAAGTTAGTAATCATTAAACATTTGAAAAATGTCGATTTATGTAATAATAATTGTTTTAAACGTTGTATAGGGTGTCCCAATAGTGCCGCGGCGGAGTTTTGCGCCTTTATTATGCATTTTAGAGAGATAAGTTATAATAAGGGTCTCATTCTTGTTTTGAGTTCTCCATACTTTAAAATGATTTCCATTCATACACGTTGTCCCATTTCTTCTGTACAGCAACTTACTTTGTTTTTTTAAATGAAGTACCTTGCATTTGATTGCATTTTTAGATTCCTTAACTGATTCTACTGTAAGGTTGTATATATATATATATATATACATATATATATATATATATATATACTGGTCCGCCGTATCTTGTGACATCCGGTAAAAATGGTGACGTTTCGGCATCCAGCCTTAAAAAAGCATATATGAAGAAAACAAGAATAAGACTTTCTGGAATTCAAGAGGGGGTGCCGTTTCGAGAAAAAAAAATTAACCATACACATAATGAAAAAAATATTTGTCCTATCTCTTTGACATCCGTTGTATATCCATTATACATATTTATTTCACATGTCCTGCGACATCCGTGAAATATTTGCGTATCTTGTGACATCTTTACAGAGTTGCCATTTTCATAAATCATTTATTAAACAGGAGGTTATACCGCGGGCGTTTTCCCTATGCAACCCATGTATTTAACGCAGGGCAAGGGTTTCCAAAATAAAATTAAGTTCTCTCAATATTCTTAACCGATTTTAATTATTGAAAAATTTTCTCGTTTCGGAAAATATTTTGCCTACAGAGAGTTCTTTTCTCGTAAATTTGCATAACGAAAGGTAGCGCAATGTGAATGTGACTGGAATTGCGTTAACTGGGTACATTAAAACAATTTTTTTCGGTTTCAAAGTTAAAAACTTGGAAAAAGGCCCATTGAGTTGCAATTTGTTAACTCTGCACATGGAATGGCTGAACTCGTGGCTGAATAATTTATTAAGTATTGGAAGATAAGTATAACCTCCTCTTATAGGAGTAATAATAAGGACATTTCAAGTTTTTTTTCAAAGGAGGGCTATAATTGTACAACTAAAACTTTTCGAGTGAGCATCAAAAATAGGTATAGAATAAATTCCTACCAAATTGACGGATTGTGTGGCTCTCCACTGAAGCAGCCTGCCAGGGAACAGGATGCATTTTTTTTTATTTTATTTTAATTCATCATCATAAGGTTCTCAGTCCGAAGACTGGTTGGATGCGTACCTCCACTCTTTTCTATCCTGAACTAACCTACGCATTTCCCTAAAAGTAGAACATCCTACATCCCTAACTATTTGAGAGCAGTAGTCTAATCTAGGCCTACCCCTGCCTCTTTTTATTCCTATCTCTGACTCTAGTATGTCGCGAACTATTCGTTCGTGTCTTAGAAGGTGTCCTACCATCCTATCTCTCCTACTCTTTATTGTCTTCCATACCTTTCGCTTTTCCCCAACTCTTTCTAATACTTCCCTATTGCTAACCTTATCTATCCACGATATCTTCATCATGCGCCTGTAGCACCACATTTCAAAGGCTTCTACTCTTTTTCGATCCGCTTCCCCTATTGTCCAAGTTTCGCACCCGTATAATGCCGTACTCCATACTTACGACTTTAAGACTCTCTTCCTAGTCTCAACATTAACCGTTCTCGAACATAACAGTTGTTTCTTTCTGTTAAACGCAACTCGGCCCTGCGCTATTCTTTGTTTTATATCTTTAGTGCTCCTACCGTCTTGAGTTATTTTACTTCCTAAATAGCAGAAATCCGTGACCTCCTCTATCTTCTCATTTCCTATTTGTATGTCAACTTTAGTTCTATTTTCACATCCCCTACATACCAAAATTTTAGTTTTCTTTTTATTGACTTTCATGCCATAGCCCTGTGTCAAAACTGCTTCCATTTCATTCAAAGCCGCTCCTAATTCTTCTTTGCTAGATGCTAACACTGCTATATCATCCGCAAATCTGAGCATGTTAATAGTTTGACCCTGTACGTTAATCCCTGAGGCTGTTCTGTCCTTAACAATATTAATAGCATCTTCGATATATAAGTTGAAAACTAGAGGTGACAATGCACATCCCTGTCTCACTCCCTTCCGGATATCTACTTCCCTTCGTTCCTGCTCACATTCTATAACTGCCTTTTGCTCTTCGTAGAGATTATGTATTGTATTTTAATTGAAAATTTAAATTCAGGCCTAAACCTACCATAAAATTAAATTCCTGGTGAACAAACTGCACCTTTCTTTATTACTGTTAGAATGTATCTTTCATTTTCATATGTTTTGGTATTACTTGCCTTATGCTGCGCCACTGTCTTAGAATTTATTTTGTTTTGTATACTGATAAAGCAGAGTTGTTTTTGGTTTGGTTCTTTTTTAAAATTATTAGTTTTCTGGATGCAAAAGCACACGTGGCTATAAAATTTTCTGTGAACTTATAATTACATTATTTTACGTTTTGCATTCTTTTTCGTGTAATTACGCTCGTTCAGCTGTAGTTTACCGTATTATTTGACAGATTACGGCCCCAGATCACGGAAGTCTGGATGCTGAACGTTTAATTTGTGGTGAACGTGTTTCATCGGAAAAAAGTAAAAAAAAAGCCTAAGGTTAAATGTCTGTGTGACAATGGGTGATCGGAAGTGATGAATGTAAAAAAAAGTATTGTAGAAATTACAATCAATATAAGTTCCAGATGAAGTGTACATTAATAGCGAAAGGCTTCTATAGTATAGCCGATGGTACAGTAAGGAAACCAGAAGTTCCTGTTGGAGACGATGAAGCGCAGAAAAAAAATAGAAAAGTGGGTAAAATATGATGGGTATGTTATGTTCCTGTTGACGTCAGCAATGGAATTAATTTGGATGACGCTAATTGGGAAATGTTTATCGTCTAAAGATATTTTTGATCAACTAAATTCTATTTACGAACAAAAATCTGAAACAAACGAAAAGATAATTGAGAGATTCCATCATTATAGCATGGATCCTAATGATACAATAGCTCAGCATATAACGAAGGTGAAAAATCTGGTCAGGCAAATAAAGGAAGTTGGAGAATCGTCAGTGACTCAGCTGTGATGACCCAAAATTCTTAGTGGATTACCTACAAAATACAGAAATTTTAGACAAGCTTGGCTGCCATTTGATGAAGACAAACCCAACAGCACGTTTTCAAGACGAGAAGGCCAACTTATCATCTGCAGAAGACTCAAAAAAGGCTATAGCAGTAGTGCCATCGAATTCTAAGAAAACCGGCAGTAGCCTCAACACAAAAGAAAGGTACAGAGTAAATGTAATATGTTACAACTGTAGAGGTCGTGGTCACTTTGCTCGGGATTGTCGGAAACCGAAGAAAAATCAAATGAGAAGTAAAGATGGACATGTCTAAGTTAAGTATACAGGGTGTTTCTACTTAAGCTTACGTTAGGAATATCTCATGTGTTCCAGCAAACATTTTGTTTTGAAAGTTTGAATGCATACCCTACAAAAGATGGCGGATTTAAAAAAAATGTTTGTGATTGCATTTTGGTGTTCCTTGTTGAATTTGAAGGTCACTTTGTTAACCGTACATTGGGTCTAACTCCCACCGTTTCGGCGTTATTTGACGTTAAAGAACATGATTTTTCAGATTTTATCAATTATAACTTGGAAACGCTACGAGATATTGAAAAATGACTTAAATATCATCATTTTTGAAATTTTATAAATTATAAGTTGGAAACGGTAAGAGATAATTAAAAATACTTACATGTCCCGTATCCTAGTTTTTAATTCTCTATGTAATGGGGCTGGAAAATACTGGTCCTGATTGCTAATTTTTGTCATTTTTTGACCAATCGGGAAGCAGAATTTTCCTGCCTCATTAGATGGAGGATTAAAAACTAGGATAGAGACATGTACCTAGGTCATTTTTCAATATCTCGCACCGTTTCCAAGTTATAATTGTTAAAACTTGAAAAATGACTATTTTTAACATCAAGAAAAGCCGAAACGCTAGGAGTTAGACCCAGTGAATGGTTAACAAAGCTGCCTTAAATTCAGCACAGAATTCCAAAATGCAATCAAATACAGGGCGTTCAAATCACAAATCGGTGGACTAGGTTTTTCCGTGCATTCTTGAAACATGCAATATTTAGTTAAACATAACCTGCTGATAAGCCAGTAAGTACGTAGAGGCACGTTATGAATATTTCAATGCTAGCTTAGTTGGGGTAGCATTCTATGACGTCTCGTAGTACACAAAATCCGGAGTTAGTTTTATAATCATTCAGTGCCTAGCGGTGTACTTGTCCGAGGATAAGTTGTTCGAACTGTCCAGTATCACTCATTTGTGAAATTACAGCAATTTAAACTAAGTGGTCACTCGCCAGTTTTAACAGCAATTATCTCATGTTTCCGAAATGGTAGGCAGATCTGGTTTTCACCAGTCAATTTATTTTGTTCTAAAGTTTTCTATATGCCATGTTCCAAATGTCTCCCTATTTATGCAAAACAATTGCCCTTTTCGATTTCAAAAATCGGTGTTTTTTTTTAATGGAACAACCTGTAGGTATATTTTTAAACCATCAAAAAGCTAAGTTCATCTATTTTCCAAAAATGTACAATTTGCTGCATGTTAAATAAAAATGGGAGAGTTATTTAATTTTAAAAGTAGAATGAACTCATAAAAATTACCTCACGTCATCATCATAAGGTTCTCAGTCCGAAGACTGGTTGGACGCGTACCTCCATTCTTTTCTATCCTGAGCTAACCTACGCATTTCCCTAAAAGTAGAACATCCTACATCCCTAACTATTTGAGAGCAGTAGTCTAATCTAGGCCTACCCCTACCTCTTTTTATTCCTATCTCTGACTCTAGTATGTCACGAACTATTCCTTCGTGTCTTAGAAGGTGTCCTACCATCCTATCTCTCCTACTCTTTATTGTTTTCCATACCTTTCGCTTTTCCCCAACTCTTTCTAATACTTCCCTATTGCTAACCTTATCTATCCACGGTATCTTCATCATGCGTCTGTAGCACCACATTTCAAACGCTTCTACTCTATTTCTATCCGCTTCTCCTATTGTCCAAGTTTCGCACCCGTATAATGATGTACTCCATACATACGACGTTAAGAGTCTCTTCCTAGTCTCTATATTAACCGTTCTCGAGCATAACAGTTGTTTCTTTTTGTTAAACGCAACTCGGCCCTGCGCCATTCTTTGTTTTATATCTTTAGTGCTCCTACCGTCTTGAGTTATTTTACTTCCTAAGTAGCAGAAATCCGCGACCTCCTCTATCTTCTCATTTCCAATTTGTATTTCCATTTTAGTTCTATTTTCACATCCCCTACATACCAAAATTTTAGTTTTCTTTTTATTGATTTTCATGCCGAAGCCCTGTGTCAAAACTGCTTCCATTTCATTCAAAGCCGCTCCTAATTCTTCTTTGCTAGATGCTAACACTGCTATATCATCCGCAAATCTGAGCATGTTAATAGTTTGGCCCTGTACATTGATCCCTGAGGCTGTTCTTTCCTTAACAATATTAATCGCATCTTCGATATATAAGTTGAAAACTAGAGGTGACAATGCACATCCCTGTCTCACTCCCTTCCGGATATCTACTTCCCTTTGTTCCTGCTCACATTCTATAACTGCCTTTTGCTCTTTGTAGAGATTATGTATTATTCTTCTGTCCCTGTATTTCATCCCTACCTTTCTCAGCACTTCGAACATCTTCCCCCATTTTACGTTGTCGAAGGCTTTTTCTAAATCTACAAATCCTATATAGACGCTCTTTCTCTTTTCTATCGTTTTTTCTATAATTACTCGTAAAGCTAGAATGGCCTCGCGCGTTCCTCTATTTCGTCTAAATCCGAACTGATCTTCTCCTAATATTTCTTCCGCCTTTTCCTCCATCCTTCTTTGCACAATTCTAGTTAAAATTTTTGACGCATGGGAAGTTAAACTGATAGTTCTAAAATTTTCGCATCTATCCGCGCCTTTTCTTTTTGGCAAAGCTACTATGATGTTCCGTTTGTAATCTTCTGGAATCTCGCCTGTCAGGTATATGCGACTAACTAGTTTAAATAAACGATCTATTACCTCTTGACCTGCGCACTTTAAGATTTCTGCCTGCAAGCCATCTATACCTGGTGCTTTATTATTCCTTAAACTTTTTAGTGCTATCTCAAACTCTTCTCTCATTATAGGACTCCCTAGGTTATCCCCCTCTACACTGCTTTCGCTTTCTAATATATCTTGCACTTCCTGTCCCGCATATAAGTTTCCTAAATATTCTTTCCACCTATCTGCCTTCTCCCCACTTCCGATTAGGATATCTCCTGCCTCATTTCTAATGTTTTTGGTACTAGATCCAATTTCTCTAAAATTTCTCCTAATTATTTTATATGCTTCATCAGTCTTTCCTACTTCGAATTTATCTTCCACTTCTTTGCATTTATTATCGATCCATTGCTCTTTCGCTTTCCTACATTCCCGAATGTATCAGATAAAAATTCATATGTTTTGATGAAAATGGGCAACATATTCCACATTTAGGTACTTTAAAATTGCAGCTATTTATTGAATTCTTAGCTGTTATTATTTGTAATGTTTTTCATTTGTTGATTAATTAAAAAAGTTTATTTTTCACGTCTGTCTTTAATTCATTTAAAATGAAGTAACCTATTTTTTATTTAATATGCAGCAACCTTTACATTTTTGGAAAGGTGAAGAATAATTCAAACTTGTCATTCTTTAATCATCGTTTGAAAAATTATATTTTTCGAAATTCCAGAGAAAGCGAAAGTTTCGCGAAAAAACAACACACGGGGCACTCTCGCACTGTTGTCAAGTTTCGGATGTCAGAAAGCGCGCCAAGTGAAACAAAAATGTCTACGTATAATACACGGATGTCGCACGAACTGGAACGTAGAATTTTGCAATATACAACACCAGCTCTCCTGCGCTCCCTCTATGCAATATACGTTGGAACTTAAATATACATGTCCAACTTAAAACACTGCATTTTGACATCCACCTAGAATTTATTCTAGACCCTCCCGCCCCTCCTACAAGGCGATTTAACATAGAAAACGTTGTGACATCCGATTTTGGATGTCACAACGTCAATGGATGTCAAAGAGTTAGCAAAATTTTTACGCCTGGATGTCACAACGACTGGTGGATGAAAGTATATATATATATATATATATATATATATATTGCTAAACGGTATGTTGTTGATCCCGATATATCTTCGGGTCGCTGATGATCCCGGCCTTTGTATGCAAGATAGACGAGTATATTTTATCGCACTCTCTTTCTCCCGTTAACATAAACCAAGGCATTTATTGAGGGGTAGCTATATCTCATAAATAAAAATTTTAGATATAATAGGTCTTTATTAGTCCCAGATATATAAACGCTACACTATGGAGCCGTGTTGTATATTAATATACATTTAACGTACTCTATGGATCCCGGCAACGTTGCCAATATTAATGTGCGCGCATGCGAAGACACTACGAATGGGTGATCGGCGCATCCACGGATCCACGGTCCATTCATTCATCAGCATGGCAAGTGCTTTAGTTGTAAGTAAGTTATGTTTGTTGAATATCTGCAGAAGGTTGTCAGTGAAATAATAAATTGTACAATGACAGAAATGCGAAGTTTTGTACTGTTTTGAACTTTCGATAAAGATCAGAAAATTTTCTATTTGATGTTTTCCATTGGTTCCTCTACAAGTATTTTTTTAACAAATTTTTCAGCGAATTTCATTCTTAAAAGTGGTGCGTGGAAAAAAAAATACTTTTAGCAACTTCAAATTAGGGCTTCGCAAAATAAATATTTTTGAAGTCAATATTTTTAATAATAATAATAACGATAAATGTATTGCCTTCTATAATGATAATAACAAATACAGCAAGTATAATGTTCAACTCACGACGGCGAAGTTCAGCACGAGCCCTCAAAGAGTGCTCAGCTGCTTTTCAACTTAACCGTTTAAGAGGATAAACATACATTTAAAATGCAAAACAAACAGCAACGAAAGAAGGACGAGAAGGGCAAGAAGTCGAACGGTACATATTATTATCGCCACACATTATGTGATTCACAGAGTCAAAGGGTTCCGTTGATTGTCCAATAGGTTAAGAAAAATGTGATACTTAAAGGGAGGTACACATATTACATTCTTGAACGCTCTAAGTAGTGAATTGTACTTGCAAATGCAGTAGGAAAGTGACCTGTCAAAAGCAGCCGTTTTATGAATCGGTGGGACAATAAGGTTTTTTCTTCTAACGTGGATATTATGGACATCAGAAATAAATTTAATTTTGTTATATAGTTAACGAGGCAGTCTTTTGCACAACAACCTTATGAAACGCACAGATCGTGTGACGAAGGCGCCTGCTTGTCATGATCAACCACTTTAGTGAGTTTAACTTCTGCGAGTCGTACAGACACTTTCGCAATCCGAAAATAACGCGCACACATGCATTTTGCACTCGTTGGCCCGGTTTTTCAAAGAATCCAACACCGGATTAAGTCTGACACCGGCTTCGTTGCTATGATACAACCAATCAGAAAGCCGGTATCATAGCAACGAAGCCGGTGTCAGACTTAATCCGTTGTTAGATTCTTTGCAAAACCGGGCATTTGTACTCGTAACAACTGATCCATGCATTTTAAGCAAGGCACGTATACAGCATCACAATAATTAAACACTGACCCAACAATTGAATCACTCTGACGTTGGTATTAATAACGCTTTATTCATATAATCATCATCATAAGGTTCTCAGTCCGAAGACTGGTTGGACGCGTACCTCCATACTTTTCTATCCTGAGCTAACCTACGCATTTCCCTAAAAGTAGAACATCCTACATCCCTAACTATTTGAGAGCAGTAGTCTCAATTTTCAAATTTTCTAACTTTCCTACTTGTTTCATGCTTCTAACATTCTGACTAGTGAGATGTTACACTTATCATTGCTGATGATTCCCTCCGACGCAATCCCCGCCCGGAGATCCGAATGTGGGACTATTTTACCTCGAGAATACTTTATTCCAGAAGGTGCCTTCATCATAAATTAAAAGTACGCTGTACTAGGGATATAATAATGTGGTGGTTTCCTGTTGCCTTCCACATCGCAGTAGTGTGTATCACAGTGCCATACCGACCCTCACTATCTCTGCCACTATGATTACTGAAAGAGCTACTGCCCCCTTTCATATAAACTATTCTTAGATTACAATATTCGGACCTAACGCATTTTGATATATGCTGGCTGATCCATATACAGTCCAAGATTACGCACACAATCAGAAGGTAATATTTCCATAATACTCACGTCAACAGCAAACACATCCTTTATAGAAGTCCGAGCCTCTTCCCGTTCAAAGAAGATCAATGAAGACTTGCTTGCATTTAAAATAAGACTGTGCTTCAATGCGAGTGAAAGCAAGGACTTTATGTCCGAGTTAATTATATTAATTGAGTTATTGACATCTTCTTTATGAAAGGAATTCTAGAGCTGGGTATCATCAGCATAAAAGTGAGCAGTGCAATTATTTATAGCAGTGGAAAGTTTGGCTGTATATAACGTGTACAAGGGAGGACCCAGCAAAGAACCCCGTGGGACGCCAGAAGGCATATAACGAGGAGCAGACAGCGCATTATCAATTCTGACTCTCTGATCTCCCAGACAAGTAATCACCCATCAACTTTAAAGATAGTCCATCGAACCCGTAATGGCTAAGAATACTGATTAGCAAGCTATGGTTGATTGTGTCAAAAGCTCTATTGAAATTCATAACCTGTCTCTACGTATGTTGTTCGAACGGGCCAGTACCACTCATTACTTCCAAACAATTAATAAAGTAATTTGTGCTTGCTCATATCTGATCGATGCAGGTCACCATATAAGTAAGTTGGTTGTGTATAGAATGAATACAGTAGCACTGCACTAACGAGTTCCATAAGGACGAAACTAATGGCCTGCAATTTTCTATAATTATTTTGAACACAACATATTTATTCGAATTTTGTCATTATTTATCATAATTGTTATTTATCTCCTATCAAAACTTAATATCAATTTTTGCGACATTCATTTGAATGTTATAATGACATAATTTAGCATACTTATGCCACAAAGATACCAAATTGGCATATTTAGAACACGCATATTGTAAAGTGAATTACTCAGCAACCAACACTAAAATCAAATCAAATTAAACTTATTTATTATAAACATTAATTACAAAATTTATACAATTTGACATATTAACTCAACTCCGGGAGATGTTAAAGGAAGACATTTAATAATATAATAATAATAATAACCACATTACTGATGGCTCGATATCCGAGGAAAAACTTCGCACGAAAAATTCTCGCAGAGAGGCCAAAAGAGCACTCGTCGAAATAAATAGATATATCCGGCCTACTACTTTTTTGCGTTTCATTACTATTTCTCGTTTACTAATGATTTCTTAAGCTAATACCATAGTCGTGGTCATGCTGATAGTAAGCAGATAAAACGTTGTACGATACTCTTATCGTAATATAAGCGATTACGATACTTGTATCGTAAATAATAATTATGTATCAAGGTCGTAAAGAAGCTTTTTAAGCTCGAGGTGTGATTAGAGCACAGAGGGATACAATACGTCGAGTGCCGTAGAAGCGACCGTGGTACATTTTATGAGCAATCCAATAATTTTCATATTATAGTATTCAAAAAAATTAAAGTCAAATTTAGCTGTCAAATTTAAAAATTATTGCTGTCAAAAGACGACAAAATGAAAACAATAATTTTGGAAACAATAATGATTATTTTTTTAATTAATTAATTATATCTTGAAACCGGTCAATATTATAATAAACCTTTTCCATTGATAGTACCTACGCAAAGTATTTTATTAATTCAACAGGAATTACTACCAAATAGTAACAGAAGATAATATAAACTACGTGAACAAAAAAATTTTAGGACCAGAAAGTATTTACGTGTGCTTTTCAAGGCGCTGAACCTTGCATTACACAGATTGTACATAAAAATGTAAAAACATCAATAGTAACCGCTTGTATTTTATGCTCGGCATTCCTGCTTCAAAAATGTTGATTTCTAATATTTTTCATTTTACACGACTTTTGTATTTTTATTCATCATAATGTTTTCAGTCCGAAGACTGGTTGGACGCGTACCTCCATCCTTTTCTATCCTGGGCTAACCTACGCATTTCCCTAAAAGTAGAACATCCTACATCCCTAACTATTTGAGAGCAGAAATCTAATCTAGGCCCACCCCTACCTCTTTTTATTCTTATCTCTGACTAGTACGTCGCGAACTATTCCTTCGTGTCTTAGAAGGTGTCCTACCATCCTATCTCTCCTATTCTTTATTGTCTTCCATACCTTTCGCTTTTCCAAAACTCTTTCTAATACTTCCCTATTGCTAACCCTATCTATCCACAGTATCTTCATCATGCGTCTGTAGCACCACATTCCAAACGCTTCTACTCTTTTTCGATCCGCTTCTCCTATTGTCCCAGTTTCGCACCCGTATAATTCCGTACTCCATACATACGACTTTAAGAGTCTCTTCCGAGTTTCCACATTAACCATTCCCGAAAATAACAGTTGTTTCTTTTTGTTAAACGTAACTCGACCCTGCGCTATTCTTTGCTTTATATCTTTAGTGCTCCTACCATCTTGAGTTATTTTACTTCCTAAATAGCAGAAATGAGCGACCTCCTCTATTTTCTCATTTCCTATTTGTATTTCAATTTTAGTTCTATTTTCACTCCCTCTACATACCAAAATTTTAGTTTTCTTTTTATTGATTTTGATGACGTAGCCCTGTGTCAAAACTGCTTCCATTTCATTCAAAGCCGCTCCTAATTTATTCTTCTTTGCTAGATGCTAACACTGCTATATCATCCGCAAATCTAAGCATGTTAATAGTTTGACCCTGTACATTAATCCCTGAGGCTGTTGTGTTCCTATATTATCAAACACATCCCTTATTTTACGATTTACATACACCCTTATGAAGCGAAATAGAAAATGGTCATAATACTTGTAGCAAACTTTTTAGTGCCCATCTTGTATACTAATTCTAAATATTCAAGTCGTTGAGAAGCCACGCGCTGTTGCCAAATATGGGGCTCAATAAAGGTCTGTTCAAAGATTTTTATATACTGTATATAAAATATGCGGAAAGCGCCCCCTACATACACTTTCAAAGAACTACTCCACGTATATTGGTTATACAATCGGACAATCATGAGCCCAACTTGAAAATTTGTTGACACACCCCCAAGGCCTTTGGCAACCAATCAGTGATGAGATACACTGGGGTACGTTGTTGAGCCAATATGCGGGCTCAACAACGTATTTTATGGCTCCACAACGACCTGTTGGTATATTCATTGGGCTCATTAATGACCATCTATACGTCTATATATATATGATATTTTTTCCCTAATATGCAAATTTTTGACGCTAGAGATCGCCGTGTTACAACGCACGCGTGTAGCAACACTTAAAACGCTTTTCGTTAGATGGCGACAGATGTTAATAACTCTTAGTTTGGATACAGAATAATATGTTATGCTGTTGAAAAAAGTAAGCGCATCACTTGTAAGCAGTGATTTTCTAATACTAGATACCAACATGCAAGGTAGCCTCCACGCCAACATGTACAGACATACTTTAGTTACCTTTTTGCACTCTGGATCAATCAAATGGGATCATCTATCCTTCTCACGAGTTCTACATTAATACGCATGCTCAAGCAGCTTCCCATGTTCCCGTGTTCCCGATGCCAAAAGAGCAATATGGCGAGTGTTTTGTTTCGGAACGTCAAAACAAGTCTTGTTTGCTAAGGTTTTCAGTTAAAAACTGCTAAATAGAACGGAATATCCATGCGACAAATACGAAAGTGTCAGTTTCTCATTACTGGTCGTTATTAATTGCTCAGTGATGTGTTTTATCCCTGTTTTGCTTTTAAAATAATTTAACCTCAAATACGGCTGAATTAAGAAAAGAAAAGGGAGTGACTACTGAACAGTACGGTCGCATGCGCATTACAGAATGTAACCTATATTTGGCATTTTGGAAGTGTAAAAAAATTAAAGCTGAGAGAACGCTTTTTTAAAATAGACCCTTACTTGCCCTTTCGCACCAGACATACGCATTTTTTGGCAAAAAGATGATTTAGAAACAAACAAAAAATGGGGACCCGTGCGGGCGCAGATCTCGTGTAGCCGCAGGAGAACAAAATGGCAGTTCTGTACTATACCCGAACACCCACCGAGATTGTTGGTGATGTCTTTCAATAACGTCTTAAACGTCATTTTACTGATATTGTGTCGACTGTACTAGAACAAAATTTAGAAGTAACCGGCGGCCTGTTCAGTAGTCACTCCCAAAAGAAAAAGGGCAACTTCCGTCTCGCACATGCGCTCTTTATGTAACTCGTGACAGTGATAGCTACATACAAGTTTCCACGATAGAACGAAACAAAAACAATAAAGTATTTTGCACTTCCTGGCGTGTCCCATGATATAGGGAATATACGGCATGTTGGTATCTAGTATTAGAAAATCACTGCTTGTAAGCATCGCGGCAGCCATTATGCTGGGTGACTGACTCACCTTCGACCTTCTATCTTGCTTCAGCGTTTATTTATATGCCAACTAGGTTTTGCCAAGTAGGCCACTTTCGCGCGCTTTAATACACCGTTAAAAGTTCATAGGTACCATGAAGGCAACAGGCTTAGCGCAAAACCGAAAGGCGCGGACACTTTCAAGACGCGCGTGGAGTTTTTGTTCGAATCCAAGCGAATCCCTTTTCTTTTTTCTTCTAAAGCTTGTTGTAATGTACAGAATTTTGCTTTCCATGTGTTGTGTCTGGTGGCCGGTCACGAAAGGTATTTGTTTAAAGAAAATCCGCGATTACTAACGAAAACAAGGGAATAATAGCACGCTGAAACATTGCATTGGCAAAATAAACGCCTCGCTTCAACTACATCATATCATGTTTCATTTCTGTCATCCAAGGTAATGGCAGCTGCCCACTGAAATCTGCTTTAAAAGATCAAAGCTACCGACAAAGTGATATTATTCTGGTTGTATTCTAGAATGACCTGGCGTCCTTATGCAACAGCTGATTTTGTTTTGAAGTCTACACGTTTGTGGCCAGCGGGTCGCGTTGTTTGTTATTAAATTCAAGCAACGGACCAGACGAATGTTCCGCGATATTCTGTTTCCGCGGCGGCACCTGTTTACTACACAACCGGTGGGCTGTTTTATTTTGCCTTTTCCACACACAAACGCTTAGACTGTGCGTATTCACCCTGCTTCTGTCGAATATGTAAATAGCTAAGTCCCCTCTATAAGTCTTTTCAAGAAACAAGGAGTAAGATAATTATGTTCTATTCGGCGACGCATTGTATGTACACACTTATATTCGAGTAATCAGTAATCATATCTCCTGGGTGCTGGAAAAGTATAATATGCTATGCTGTATGTTAAAGAATGCTGTACAGCGTGATAAAATTTCACACAATACAGCAAAATTCCGTACGTATGGTCACCCCACCCTATATTAAAAATATTAGCGCGTTGGAAGTTTTCTTATACCTACAACCTACATAACAGAAATTTCTTATTTGGTCGCGGAATTGCCCATATATAATATTCATCATCATAAGGTTCTCAGTCCGAAGACTGGTTGGACGCGTACCTCCATTCTTTTCTATCCTGAGCTAACCTACGCATTTCCCTAAAAGTAGAACATCCTACATCCCTAACTATTTGAGAGCAGTAGTCTAATCTAGGCCTACCCCTACCTCTTTTTATTCCTATCTCTGACTCTAGTATGTCACGAACTATTCCTTCGTGTCTTAGAAGGTGTCCTACCATCCTATCTCTCCTACTCTTTATTGTTTTCCATACCTTTCGCTTTTCCCCAACTCTTTCTAATACTTCCCTATTGCTAACCTTATCTATCCACGGTATCTTCATCATGCGTCTGTAGCACCACATTTCAAACGCTTCTACTCTTTTTCTATCAGCTTCTCCTATTGTCCAAGTTTCGCACCCGTGTAATGCCGTACTCCATACATACGACGTTAAGAGTCTCTTCCTAGTCTCTATATTAACCGTTCTCGAGCATAACAGTTGTTTCTTTTTGTTAAACGCAACTCGGCCCTGCGCCATTCTTTGTTTTATATCTTTAGTGCTCCTACCGTCTTGAGTTATTTTACTTCCTAAATAGCAGAAATCCGTGACCTCCTCTATCTTCTCATTTCCAATTTGTATTTCCATTTTAGTTCTATTTTCACATCCCCTACATACCAAAATTTTAGTTTTCTTTTTATTGATTTTCATGCCGAAGCCCTGTGTCAAAACTGCTTCCATTTCATTCAGAGCCGCTCCTAATTCTTCTTTGCTAGATGCTAACACTGCTATATCATCCGCAAATCTGAGCATGTTAATAGTTTGGCCCTGTACATTGATCCCTGAGGCTGTTCTTTCCTTAACAATATTAATCGCATCTTCGATATATAAGTTGAAAACTAGAGGTGACAATGCACATCCCTGTCTCACTCCCTTCCGGATATCTACTTCCCTTTGTTCCTGCTCACATTCTATAACTGCCTTTTGCTCTTTGTAGAGATTATGTATTATTCTTCTGTCCCTGTATTTCATCCCTACCTTTCTCAGCACTTCGAACATCTTCCCCCATTTTACGTTGTCGAAGGCTTTTTCTAAATCTACAAATCCTATATAGACGCTCTTTCTCTTTTCTATCGTTTTTTCTATAATTACTCGTAAAGCTAGAATGGCCTCGCGCGTTCCTCTATTTCGTCTAAATCCGAACTGATCTTCTCCTAATATTTCTTCCGCCTTTTTCTCCATCCTTCTTTGCACAATTCTAGTTAAAATTTTTGACGCATGGGAAGTTAAACTGATAGTTCTAAAATTTTCGCATCTATCCGCGCCTTTTCTTTTTGGCAAAGCTACTATGATGTTCCGTTTGTAATCTTCTGGAATCTCGCCTGTCAGGTATATGCGACTAACTAGTTTAATATTAATAATAATATTAATATTAATATTAATATTAATATTAATATATAATATTTCAATTTCAATTTTTTAACTATGGGGGACATAAGTGGCGCGTCACAAACGTCAAATTTTCATTCTAAACAAAACAAAGCCACGTGCTTTCTGACGTTTTAACCTAACCTTTGAAATATAATTATAGTTGTTTTCAAGTTTTTACACGTAAACCCAACACACAAATTGCAAATAAACTATTTTCACTGCAAAACGTCTATAATTATATTGCAAAAACTAGTTTAAGACGTTGTAAATAATATCGATGAACGTCAAATGGCACGTGCTTTTGTTTTGTTTGGAATGAAAACCTGACGTATGACGGAGGCACTTATGTCCCCTATTGTGGCGATTACTCCCAGATATTGTTTTCGACTTACCAAAATGACACTGCTTCAGTGTTGTTCAGTCCGAAGATAGGTATTTAAGTTTCAAAATTTCTCTGCATCTGTGTCAATATCTTCCAAGAAATGCCGGTAACATTGAAATTAGACAAAAAATATCTTACAACTTACATAACCTCAAATGTAGGGTGTTCCGTTAAAAAAAAACAAAGTTAGGCGGCGTACAGAAGAAATGAGACAACCTGTATAAATGAAAATAATTTTAAAGTAGGTAGGCGGGTCTGTCATAATAACTTTTTTCTCTGAAACGCATTATAAAGGCACAAAACTCTGACGTGGCACTGTTCTCCATACCGATTTTTATGTTTTATAATAATTAAATTTTCTATAAAATTTGACGCTCGATTCTGGATTAAACACGTAAATTTCGTGTTTCGAACATAAGAAATAAAGAAAATGAGAAGCAAAATCTTATAAACGATAAACGTACCTATTCACAACTACACTCAAAACGGTACCTACGTTGATAAAATGAAAATACAAATACATGCCCTAATAAAACGACTTGGGTTGATAATTTCATTATTTATAGTCTTTCTAGATAACAGCTGGGATGCTGGGAAATGAACATTGAACCTTACAGTTTGTTTACAGTTCGCTCACAGAATTAATTAGATAGGTAATTGTGATAATTTTAAAGTAGTGAAGGGAGTATTCGAATGTCCTTAACAATATTAATCGCATGTTCGATATATAAGTTGAAAACTAGAGGTGACAACGCACATCCCTGT
Source organism: Xestobium rufovillosum (assembly GCA_963966045.1). Taxonomy (NCBI): domain Eukaryota; kingdom Metazoa; phylum Arthropoda; class Insecta; order Coleoptera; family Ptinidae; genus Xestobium; species Xestobium rufovillosum. Next base: position 37,523,849 of record OZ014494.1, on the reverse strand, counting down.
CTCGCTCCCTTCCGGATAGCATATTTTGAAAAACAGGACGCTATGAGTATGGCGTTTATGTATATCCCAAGTAGGTTTTGTCAATGCAGAGATATTCAATGTTTCAGCGTGCTACTATTCCCTTGTTTTCAATAGTAATCGCAGATTTTCTTAAAAAAATGCCTTTCCTGACTGGACACCGGACACAACACATCGAATGCAAAATTCTGTAAATTACAATAAACTTTAGAAGAAAAAATGGAAAAGGATCCGCTTGAATTGGAAAAATATTCTTTGCGCATGTTGGCATTGAGCCACGCCGGCCGGTTGCTTGCTTTGCAAGAAGTTCAGCAGTCTATTAAAGCGCGTGAAAATGGAAGTAGACCAGTCAGCTCAGTTTTTAACCCCTTCATGCTCCTAGTGCCCTCTGTTTCAAATTATGCTTCCGGATTATCTACTTCTCTTCGTCCTGCTCAAATTCTGTTCTTTCTGATCTGTAATGGATTTGTATATTATTGGGTTGCTCGCATTCATGTTTTGTTGTTTGCTTGTCTTGACGAGATATAAATAAGAATTTGACAGCAGAAAAAAATTATGTAAAAAATTGATCGATTGTCAATAAAATCCTCGAAAATAATCACGTCGTCGGTGTACGAATTCCAATGGAATGAGACACTGAAACAGTACAAATTCTATAACTGCCGTTTGCTCTTTGTAGAGATTATGTATTATTCTTCTGTTCCTATATTTCATCCCTGCCTTTCTGATCACTTCGAACATCTCTTTCCATTTTACGTTGTCGAAGGCTAATCCTATACAGGGTGTTTCAGGAGGAACGGCATATACTTCAGTATCTTATAATAGTATCGCTCACTTTGAACAAAAATGTTCATATGAACACGTGTTCAATTCTCAATGGTTACTGAGTTACAGTCAGCTGAATTATTGCATAAACGATTTTGTCCAGTACTTGTGTTTCTTCAATCATAATTAGATACACTAATCACTGCAGTGATTAATGAATATTATTCACTACACCAATAGGAACATTGCTTTGACCCTTTTTTACATTTATTTAGTAGGCCGCGATCGCGATGTGTCAGTTCAAATTGAAACGTCAAATCAGCATGGTTTGCTTTTAATTTGAAATGCATATTCTAAAAAAGAAGATATAATGAGTAGTGAGAGTGAAAACGAGGTTTCTTTTGAACAGCACCAGCAATAAAAGAAGCTGCAGAACTTGCCTCATTAGATTCATTGCCCAAAAAACCAAGAAAATTATACCTGAGAGCGTATGTATGAATCTTTCTTACACTGGAGAAGGGAAATGAAGGTAAATTCTTTCTGGGAATCTGTTTTGATAGTCGTGGACAAAGTATAGTATACAACTCGTTATAATGATGCTATTATTACCTCGGATGATTACAAAACTCGCTCGTGTTGTAAACTTCATCCTCGGTAATAATAGCATTCATTATAAACTCGTGTATAATATACTATTAAATTATCTATAGCACGGAAAAAGGGCTCTTTCACTCGGCAGCTGCCTCGCATGCAGCTGTTATGCTGCGTCCTTTTTCGCACAGAATAGTACGCTCAACGCTCGTCTGTTGCGCACAGCTCGCTTACTCAAATATTCAAATTTTTAAAGCGCGACAACCGTGTGTCTTGACCGATTTTGCTTAGGCAACCTAATACCACCGTGTTCGCAATAAAATTATCTATATTTTAACACATATTTGAATGAGAAAACAGATGAGTGTAAATTTATAATACCAACTCACCTGTTTATACTTGGAAACCCGGTAATAGCGACCAGTAAAAGATAGACAACCTACCTTTTCCTTGTTCCTTATACTTGGTACTCTCGATTGGTACTGAATTCTTTAAGAAAACAAATGAGTGTAGAAATCAAAAAAAAATTAATTACATTATTTTTAATTAGGGTACTCTTGACCTGATATAATATTAGACAACCCATCCGCGATTTGTTTGTTCACATGTTATGTTTGATAAAAAATACCTTTCATTAGGTAAACAGATGGGTGAAGGTCGACCTTATTCGGGATCTTAGACTATTAGTTTCAAATTTACCTTCTATCAAGAACACCGTGGTAAAATGTGTATAATCGTCCAAAAACGTTATTAAATATTTTTTACGGTCCTAAGTTCCTGGTGTTATTGGACCGCATATGTATGTATGAGTTCCACTGGACGGCTGAAAATGACATTCTAGTCTGTTTCGCTTTTACAGGATTCCCTCTTTTAAATTCATGTCAAGTTTCCTGACTTTTCCAGGTTTTCCCTGACCAAAATTTGTCAAAATTAAGACGGTATTCCGATTATAAACGATCTCATTTTAAAGCATTAACGATGGTGTGGAGATTTACGTTTACCTACGTCTAGAGGATGAAAGTAAATAATAATAAAAAATGTCAGCGTTTCTTAAGTTAACCTACCTATGCTTTTTTTACTTTAAAATTCCCTGACTTTTGCCTCGAATTTTAAAATCCCCTGACAATTCCCTGACTTTATGCCACATAAACAGAATTCCCTGACTTCCATGTTTTCGAGGATTTTCAGACGAGAGGGAACCCCGTTTTAGGCATACTTCGCAAAATCCATTGCATTCTTTTAACTATTCTTTTTTTATCTGTCCAACTTGTGTTTCTTATTAATACCATAGCATGTTCCTCATACTCTTTTTCCATTTTTACTACATATTGTCGCCCTCCACACGTAGTGGCGTAACTGACAAATTTTGGAAAATCGAGATACGCCGTCAAAACATTTATAAACAAATTATTTCTGCATTGGTTTGTTTTACTTAGGCCATTCTTAAAACTGCACTGAAATTTTTTACAGTTCCATGTTGTACAATTTTGGGTTCTGAACGAATTTTCGGCACTAGTTTTTTTCTTTTCGCTCTCCTGCAAAAGTTAGTCCAGTTACGCCACTACGTGTGAAGGGCGACGATATGTATACTTAAACCATGCTCTTCTTTTACTCCTTCGAGAACTCTTTCGTTTTTCTTAAATATTTCTCCTCTATTTTTTGAAAATTTTACTTCTCCACCATTCTCCGTTATTGCATTACCAGACAACAGATTTTTACGGAGATCTGGTACGTAGAGTACTTTACTTAAGATACATTCTTCTGTTTCGACATATTAGTTGGAAATCCACCACCGTGGCGGAATCGTATATTGATGACTCCACGCAAATAAAATAGAAATAGCAAATTAATTAATCACTGCAGTGAACAACACAAAGTTACAACCATCTACTTCTAGAAACGAACAAAATTTTGTTAATGATAACGAAACTAAACACCCCCTCAAATATTATGTTAAATTACTGCTCAAACGTTACTTTTTTCATAATAGCAATTAAATGTTGATTTTTACTTAATATTTGTTAAGTGTTTTTATTTTTTAAAATAAAGTAATCGTAGAAAAAGTATAGTGTACAACTCGTAGGCACATGAAATTCATGTGCTTGCTTGTGGGAAATGAGTATTATTCCGCGCTTGTTATACAATGTACCATTCCAACCCGCTTCGCCTCCCTGAAAAGCTGAAAACCGGATAATGCACATAAGTTTTTAAGTACGTATTCTTTTCTGCGAAATAATTTAAATCGAATTTTAGAGCGTTCGAGTCTTACCAGCCGAAGCTCTATTTGAACAACCTAATAAATACGTTTCGAAATTTCCAACGGCATAGTTGCGGAAGGCCCTTATGCCACCTGTTGTGAAAACGTTATTTACACAGAAATGAGCGGATTACTTGTAAAAAAATTATATATTGCACTCTGTTACAATGGTGATTTCATGGATACCTAGTGCTTGAACCAATATCACTTTATTTATACGTTCTCATTACTGCTTATCTTTCTTGTATTATCGAGTTCTAATTTCAAATTTTTCAGTGTTTTCTGTTCCATTAATTTTATTCTGTTTTCTTCACTTACACGTAACCCATAACTTTGCCTCTTTTTCCAACAATGTTGCTAGAAATAAGTAGTGGTGTAAAAATTTTAACGATAGTTAAAAACTTGGGTAACGTACACCGCACCCAGAGAAATGCCTACTGTGTAGTTATCTGAACAGTCTTTCACTGTGCGGCCTGTAAGACTCTCGGTGAGGCACCATCTTTGAATATAGTAAACTGTCTGTTTTATTGTATTTTTATTTTATTGTTTACTTTTATCTTATTTAATAATAATAATAATAGTAACTTTATTTGCAATTTGCAATACAAGCATGACAGAAAAAATACAAAAAGAAAAATACTGCAAATCTCAGGGCGAAGTTCAGATAAATGCCCAAAGGGCATTCCCTTTTCTATCACTTAAACCCTGTTAATCACGAACTAAACAAGCAACGCAAATCCGAGAATTTTGAAATACATATATAATGGTAATACAAAAAATATGAAATTCAATAATAATATAATAATATAATATAATAGAAAATAAAAAAAGAAAAGGATAATCTTATAAGTAGCACCAGATACGACCTCGCATAGGATCCAACTATAAACCAACACTGAGACTTCGATTGTAAAGGAGAGTGTGGCGCAGAAATTCCTTAAACCGCCTAATATTGGACACTTTCGCACAAGATGGTAATTTGTTATAAACTTTGTAAATGTTCCAAGAAAATGACCTCTCGAACAATGATGTACGATGGATAGGTGGAGATAAGGACCCTCTAAATCGCACGTTTATATTGTGTACATCGCCATCGGTTCGAAAGGTCACCTTAATATACAAGTAGGGGGGAGACTTAAAAATAATTATTTTGTGGAACAAGCATGCAGATAACAATGAAAATCTATCTCGCATCGTCAACCAACCCGCATCCACGAATTTGTGAGAAACATGTTGATATTTTCTTAATCCGTAAATGAAACGAATACAAGAATTTTGCACCCTCTGTATTTTATGCATGGTGCTGCAATCGAGACAGTGAGAGTACAATTCAGAGCAGAAGTTGAAATGCGATAGAACCAAGGTATCACACAACATAATTTTAACCTGCTTAGTGAGGTACAATCTATGGGGATATAATAATTTTAAGTTTGAAATCGCGCGCCTGACACACCCATTCACATGCACCCTGTATCTAAAAGTATTATCAATCATTAAACCCAAATTTCTGGCACTGTCATTCAAAGGAACAGCAATACCATTAACCTCCAATTTCACAGAAGGAGCAAGCGTATCCCAAAGTTTTTTATTTCCAAAAATAATTGCCGTTGATTTAGCAGGATTAATAATCAAAGAATGTCTTTGGGAAGCAATAGCAATGTACTTTAGATCTGTATTAATCTTACTGATTGCTGCTGAGAACTCGGAAGGTTTGAAACTGTAATATAGTTGAGTATCATCAGCGTATATATGAGAACTGGAGAAACGAATAATTATTTATTAAATTACTAGCGGCCCGGCAGACGTTGTCCTGCCTAAAATTACTTTTCGTATTGAACTTTTGATTCATTAACCAAATCGTTTATTCAATGTGAAACATTTTTCTGATTACGTTTATGTTCAACCAAATATGTCGTTCCTATCGTCAGTTATGATCGCGAGCGCATACAAAAAATTATGATTTTAACAGTTTGTCCGAATTTCCCGATTTACGCCTATCCATATCATACAAAAATCCAATAGAAAAAAGCACTTTCAGTTTTTCCGAATTTTCCAATTTTCCGGGCAACTTTTCCAATTTTTCGTTGCTTAAAAACCTTATTTTTGAAAAGAATTAGCCAAATCGGTTCAACAGTTAAGCACTTTCAGTTTTCCCCGAATTTTCACATTTTCCGGTGGATTCTCCAAAAATTTTCTTTCATACAAACCTTATCCTGACAATTACGATCACAACAAAAAAAAATCAGCCAAATCGGTCCAGCCGTTAAGCACTTTTAGTTTTTCCCGAATTTTCAAATTTTCCGATGGATTTTCCAAAATTATGATTTTTACAGTTTGTCCGAATTTCCCGATTTACGCCTATACATACATATATACAAAAATCCAATAGAAAAAAGCATTTTCAGTTGTTTCCGAATTTTCCAATTTTCCGGGCAACTTTTCCAATTTTTCGTTCCCTAAAAACCTTATTTTTGAAAAGAATTAACCAAATCGGTTCTACCGTTAAGCACTTTCAGTTTTTCCCGAATTTTCACATTTTCCGGTGGATTCTCCAAAAATTTTCTTTCATACAAACCTTATCCTGATAATTACGATCACAACAAAAAAAAATCAGCCAAGTCGGTCCAGCCGTTAAGCACTTTTAGTTTTTCCCGAATTTTCAAATTTTCCGATGGATTTTCCAAAATTATGATTTTTACAGTTTGTCCGAGTTTCCCGATTTACGCCTATACATATACAAAAGTCCAATAGAAAAAAGCATTTTCAGTTGTTTCCGAATTTTCCAATTTTCCGGGCAACTTTTCCAATTTTTCGTTCCCTAAAAACCTTATTTTTGAAAAGAATTAACCAAATCGGTCCAGCCGTTAAGCACTTTCAGTTTTTCCCGAATTTTCACATTTTCCGGTGGATTCTCCAAAAATTTTCTTTCATACAAACCTTGTCCTGACAATTACGATCACAACAAAAAAAATCAGCCAAATCGGTTCAGCCGTTAAGCACTTTTAGTTTTTCCCGAATTTTCAAATTTTCCGTTCGATTTTCCAAAATTATGATTTTTACAGTTTGTTCGAATTTCCCGAGTTACGCATATCCATATCATACAAAAATCCCATAGAAAAAAGCACTTTCAGTTTTTCCCGAATTTTCCAATTTTCCGGGCAACTTTTCCAATTTCTCGTTCCCTCTGTTTTGTCGACGTTCCAAATTATTTTGTGCGTAAGCTCCAAATGAGCGCGTCGAACTCGACTGTATCCGTTGTTCCGGAGTTATAATGGATCGCGCTTGAGGCTTGAGAAATTCTTATTCGACTTGGCTCCAAACGCTGTCTATGCTCTTCGCGTACGTCGACCGATATTTCGACGCCTCACTGGTGGCATTTTTTCCAAAGAACCACCAAATACATGATCACCACCGATGATAACACACTGACAATTCAATTTTTAGAACTGTCAAACTGAACGTCAAACAGATTTTCATACAAACTTTTACCTTCCAAATTTTCTACTTTCCCGGTGGATTTTCCAAAATTTTCTTTTATACAAACCTTGTCCTGAAAATTACGAACACAACAAAAAAGAAATCAGCCAAATCGGTCGAGCCGTTCTCAAGTGATGAGCTTACATACATGTGGCAATTGATTTTTATTTATATAGATTAGTGTACACCGTAAAAAGAAGTGGCCCCAAGATAGATCCCTGGGGAACTCCCGAGGTGACAACTAGTGGATCAGATGAACTACCACACACTCACACTCTAACTCGTTGAGATCTATTTGACAAATAATTTTTAATAAGATGAATAGCTGACATGTCCATGCCAATAAAATGTAAAATAGAGATCAAAAGTGAATGATTTACTGTGTCAAACGCTTTGGTGAAGTCAAGTAAAACTAAAATAGTTAGTAGCTCGCAGAATGTCATCAGTCACGTTTAGTAGTACAGCAAAAGTTCCTACGAAACCCAGATTGATAGGTAGGTAGAATGTTATAAGTTGTCAAATGATCTTGAAGTTTGTAACGTTGCAAAGGTAAACCCAGTGGATAATCAAAATTGATTAATGTTTACTTTGGACGTTCTGACGTCACGCCGTGATGTGGAAGATAGGTACGTCATGTATTTTCAACCGGCACTATTCCTCCCGCCGGAAATCTGGAAGTGAACCGCCGAAGCTAGCCCCCCTACTCTTCGCTTATAAAAGTGGAGGATCTCGAGAAGAAATTCAGTACCTGGTCGTCCGGCCTTCAGTCACGACCAGGATATGTTCACTCTATCCTGAAAACTCGGCCGAAGTACTAGTTATGCTTGACGGCACAAAGGCGCTGATGTAGGGCGAGAGTCCACAGACATGATAAAGTATATATGCTCTATGTTTCAATGCGATCGCTGCCGGGCTGCAGGCAACCGGTATCTGGGAATTGTTTGGTTCGTGCTTCGTGCGCCATTTGAAATTTCTTGGTTGGTGTTGGCGTGTTGTGTTTGCCAGTCGTGTAAAAGTTTGAATTTCCACTCGTTTTTTTTCCAAGCCGCTGATTAGAGAGTGTACCTAGCTTTGAGCAAATTTGCTGTTGTTTTTCTGCAACATTTTTGTGTAACATATTTTAAAACGGACTTTAAAGTGGGGTATCAAAAATGTGTTGTGAACAAATGTGGAAACAACTCTAACAAAGTGAAAATGCACGTATTTCCCTATTGTTATGAGGTTTTTATAAACTTTCGTTTGTAGCATTGATAATTTCAGCGCCAAAACGAATGCCACTTAGCCTCTGCAATACAGTTCTTCGACTTGGCAAAGCAAACTTTTTTTAAGGAGTTTGTAGCCTTTATTATTACTGTATAAAACAATTCTTAGTAATTTATTGTGTCAATATTACATTTATAAAATACATAAATTTAATTTTGAAAATATTTTTATTTGAACATTCCATATAACATTTTACTTCTACTTAAAAAATTGTTGTATCCTTTATTACTATTTTTATGTTCTTCTAAAAGTAGGAAATACTGGATACAACATTTTTTATAAGTATAAAATAAAAAGAAATTTCATTATAACTAGGAGCTTATATTCAAATTTCCCGGCGTTTGCGATACTAGCGCTTCGTGTCATAAAGCGTAACTAAACCATTTCGTCCGGCGAAAATACAGGGAGTCGCTTATCTACGTAAGTCTCTAATCTATGGTCAGGACCAGTACTCCCAGCATCTGAGATGATGCTGGCCGCTCCGATCCGAAACAGAAATAACTGATTGAACCTGCCTAAGTTCGCCGTGTGATTAACTGATATACAATAAATAAATTTGAGTAAGTGCCCGGTGAATGATAGTTGGTATTGCAGTAGTATTAACTATCAAACACAACCTAGTTGCGAGTGGACTAGATCCAGCTTTGCGTAGCGAGGGAATAGATATAGCAGGAGCTAAGGGTGTCTGCTGGTGTGGGTTGGATCGATCCGGCAATCTCGTGATGACATAAGTCAACAAATGAGACGATATACCGGCGGGGATCGATCACACCTGGCCGAATCGGCGGCCTTTAGTACAATCCAGCTGTAATACCGTCTGTTTCCCCGATACGGATAACCCGGTGATATTCCAAAGGAGATTGTATTCTGGGGCTATCACGAAAACTCCACGAAACCGATGGTAATTCAGTTTGACCATACTACGGGCCCGTGGCGTGTCCAATCAGTATACTTATACCGCGAAAACCGATTTAATTTTCATAAAGAAAACCCGTTTAATTTCATGTAAATACCGATTTTGCTGTAAATATTCTTATCATTTTATCTTGTATATAGCTACAGTAATAGAATACCGATATAATTTCCTTATGTGTTGTTATTTTAACCGTCGTTTAGCAATAGTAAGAGAACCCGACCCTCTCTGCGACTGAAAGCTAAGGGTAGCAACGAATAAGTCTCATACCGACCAGGTATAACGAAAGAAGTTGTTCATAAGCGAACGACCAGATCCCCGTAGATATACACTGTGTCCCAATACGTGATACCGAGGGATACAGCTGTATATCTAAGGGCCCGAATCCAGAAGTACCGAGAAGGATTAAGATACGTCATTCTACCAGTGACTTCCGAGAATAAAAAACAAAGAGACAGTAACGTTGTAAGTTGGCAATACAGAATTTTTTCAAATATTTTAGAAAGGCAGGGCAAAAGGAAAATAGTTCGACAAGATACAGGAATTAATTATGTGAACAAGGAAATCTACAATAAAAGGACAACACAATTTGATGATCCTCAAGGTAAGTCCATCAATACCTGGGAGGCGTCACCTTCATATTACAAATTGTGTGAATGACAGTGCCGGCATCAACCAGTTGGAAATTAAATAATTAATCGAAATGTGTTTTGGTGTTGTTACTAGAAAATGCGATAGAATCAGATACACTGGTGTTTGAAATAGTTATAGAATCAGTGAAGAATTCACAAAGTTTATCTATATACATCACATAATGAGTCAGGAATCGTGGGCTTCCTGTTAACACCAATAACATGCAGCCTTTTAAGAAGCTTCCAATTATCACTTGGCTTACTATTTTTAGTTTAAAGTTCATATAAGCTCTTTTTTCCTTTTTGACAGCTAACGTCGTGAAATTTCGAAGTGATTTATAATATTCCAAATGGACGGGTAATTTTGTTGTTTCAAACTTAGATTTGGCTTTGTTTCTTAATGACATTAAGAACTTGATGTTGTCAGTCATCCAAGGAGAATGATTATTAGTAATTTTGACTGTTTTCAAAGGTGCATGTCTATCAATCCACAAATTAAACACTACAGATAGTCAACGCACATATATTATTTTTGAACTGCTAACAGCGCCTCTGATGTTTGGAAGTAGAATTACGGGCGGAAAGCGGGAATTTTGAATATTTCTCTTTTGAAGTTTACTTACTTTTGACGTTTAAATTCGTTTTAAAAAATGTAACAAATGATGTGTGACATATTTTATTGTGTGAAGGAGGCGATGTTTAAACAGAACCAGATACATCAAGAATGGATATACCTACAAGAATTTTAAAACTAATACCATTGTATTATTATTAAATAAAAAATTACTCACATAATATTGGTAAAATAGGGTAGTATTTACTATCCACAACACACTTACTAACAAATTCAAAGACCCTTCCTTGATAAATTAATTCGCCACTGTGAGGAATCCAATGCACAATGCACGTTAAAAATAAGTCCCAAGATAATTTTATGAAACATACACAAAACGCAAAGGGTAGTATCCAAATTTCAAATCTGTCACCTTTATCTGTTATGTCCATGTTAAACAACTTGTCCAAGAAGAATGTAAGAAAATAACTTATAACGCCTGATCAAACTACAATTTAAATTCAAAGACGTTTGACATGAAGTTTTGTGTTTGTTTTTATGTTGCCATGCTACGGCACAAATGCATACCCCGCATGCTTTTTTTATTTTAGAACAGTGCTCAATTTTCAGATCGAGTGAACAGCTAGTGAACAATTTGACAATGATTTGACATTTTTGTGTTTTATGTGCCACACAGCGGCAACTCGATTACATGCAAAGAGTTTACACTGGCATCTCTAGTTTGTAAGTTGAATTACTTTTCGTTTAAACGTCATTGCATTTGCGTTAAACGTCTATATAGTGTCTAGTTTATGTATCAATCAGTTCCATGACATAATTATTAAAAAAGGAAATTTTCTCTACAATCGATTCGATATAAAGAATGTTATTAAGGTTACTCACTTCAAGCTCATGCTGAAACTGAACCAAATCAAAGTTATTAAAGGATCTATATGTATAAGTGAAAGGGACAACTCTTTGGGATTTCACTAAAACATTGCACTGTTATTGCACTGTCATGATCCGAAATATCAATACTAACCACAGTCGGATCAGTAATCAATTCCGGATCAGATGTAATAATATGGTCAATGAGACTCGCTGAGTAACACGTGTGGGCTCTGTAATTAACTGTTGCAGTTCCAACATCTCAAGCGTCTTACCAAAGAGTCACATCACCCTTATCCAAGTTAAGCAAATCAACATTAGTATCGCCCATAACAACAATGGTCTCACACAAACCGGCAGACACACCATTATAAGATTTTCAAATTCATTAAGGAAATCAATAATATTAAGTTTAGGGGGTCGATATAGAACACAAAAGATAAAATGATGTGACTTAGTGTCAATAGAAATACATACTTGTTCAACAGAGCCGGAAGCAATTTCAATAAGTTTATAAGCCATATTTTGCCGGAGGAAAATACCTACACCACCTCCACGAGTGTCTCTGTTTTTATAGATGAAATTATAACCAGCTAAATTAATAAGCTTTGCTGAATAATCTTCAAGCCACGTCTCTGTTAGAGGTTGAATGCAAGAACAGCTGTAGCTCAATTTTGCATTTTACGGCAACACGCACTGGACGCACTACATAATTTTTTTGTAAGAACTGCATACGACAGGATTGCCAGAATAAAGTCCATATTTGTTTATTTATTATTATCAAAAACTGATACTCTTTACTGATTAGTAATTATGTTACGTTAAACAAAAATGCCAGACACTAGGCCACCAGGCCGAGAGGGTAGGTATAATATCAAAAAGAACGGTAGCAAGCAAACTGAATGAACAAACGGGAGCGTACTTTCTTTGAGCGCTCTCAGTGTCCGGCTGGTTGTTATAGTTCAATCTAGTAGTGACGTCAAAAAGTAACTACGAGTTACAAAGTAATTGTTATTAAATGCGTAACGAAAGTAACGAATACACTAGCGCAAGGGTATTCGTTACTCGTTACTAATCCTAGGTATTATGCGCCAGCGCAGCGCTGTGAGTAAGATCTGATATTTCGTTATCTATAATCGTTGATTGAGAAGTCTCAATCAACGCTATAATCTTACAACTGAATCTAGCAATAATAACAGTATTCCAGTCCTACTTATAATCACGAGTACCGACACCCTCGTGTATCGTACTTTGCTTTAGGTGTTTCTGTGCTGCTTTGCGTGCCCTTGGCAGCTAGTAGAAGCAACGAGTAACGATTACAAAGTAATGAATACTAAAGTGGCAAGATTTTGTAGAAGAGATCTTCGAAAATGTAACGGTGAATTCATTAAAAATGGTTGTACTATTGGAATATCATGACAAAAAAGCAAATTAAACAATTACTGCGTTATGCGTTTACATGCTCCATAACTAGCGAGTTAAGCTTTTACATGTTTTGCTCCCACTACATTTTATGCTAGTACGAATCAAGGGCGATTCGCACTATACGTACCGTCACCGTCCCCGTTGTCGTTCCGTTACCGCCATAGCAATTTGGCGAGCATTCACACTGGAACGTCCAGTTACCGTTCATTATTCAACCGTTGAAGTGTTTGCAATGAGTCTATTTACTTCTGAAGAACTTGGAGTAGCAAAATCTAAATTCTTATGATTTATGAGAATATGGTATTGGGGTTATTCCCGAGAATAGTGTCTGTAGCTAGCTTTTTGTTCGTGATTGACTAATAATGGCAATTAAATATTATGTCAAATATAATAGTTTGTGAACTCACAAAATGTATGAAAATTAAGATTTACCTCTCAGAAATGTGATTTTTCTGGTTAAACACATCAGTTTGCAACGGCTGTAAATTACCTACAAGCCACACCCGTCCACGACTTCAATGTCCTCTAGATCACAACAGGAGACTATCTAAATCAAATCATGCAAAAGCAAGCCGACATAAATAATCCATTTATAAACCCAAACATCACACGAATATGAACCCGTATTCACGATTCCACCAAAAGTCACTATTCCACCAAAAAATACTATTCCACCAAAAAATACTATTCCACCAAAAAAATACTATTCCACCAAAAAATACTATTCCACCAACAAATACTATTCCACCAAAACAACTAACGGTCAAATACTAGTTCATAACTAATCACAACTAATTCATGTTAGTTGCTAGGCAGCAACGCAGAATAAACATCGCTAAAGTCTTAAAATGCTAAAATATTGTGGAAATAGAATTAAGTAGCAGGCACTTAAGAAAATGGGACATGCAAACTAACATTATTATACTTTGTTGTCGTCAATTTTAAATTTTATTCAGAAAAACCATAAGGTACACCCACTATCTAATTATCAGCCATAATATGTACGCGTAAATAAACAATGTCCTACATAGTTTCAGTCTTGCTTTAAAAGTAGGTACACGTGCTAAGTATTACCTTTTCTTTCATGAGTTCTAGGTCAGGACCCAATCCGCCCAAACAAAGTGGATCAAAATCGGCCTTTTTCTTTACGCCTTTGCTTTTCTTCTTGTTTCCCGTTTCGGTTGAAATATTAATGTTTTGTTGAGATACACTTGTTAACTTCCACAGCGAACTGCTCGTCAAAGAACGCACAGATAGAGATGGAGCAGTCCCATTTTGTTCTGAAGTTTCTTTGATATATCGCGCATAAAAGCTGAAAATTGGAAGAAACTGCAATATTGTTTCATTTATTTGTGCATAGTTATTACTATTAACATTTATTTGTGCATAGTTATTATACCAATGGGAACAACAGAAAATTATCCAAAGAATAAACAAAGCAGCAATGCCAATAAAATACAATACTTTGCAAGGCAGACTTGATTTTTATCAAAATTTCCTGCTTCTTGGTCGCAATGGCCACAACATTCTATATAATGTGGACAAGTTGTACATCAATGAAATCAGAAAAATATGCTTTCAATACCTAAAGCGTAAGATACAAATTACGTCCACAAGAAAAATAAAGCTGAATAAAATTGACGATGATCTAACCTGAATGAAACGTTTTTCTGGAAATCCAGGAGGATGTGTTGACAGAGCACAAACAATAATTGCTCTAAAAATGTATGCATGTGTTTCCGATATGACTTAAAATAGTCGAGCTAAACGGCAGGATTAACGGCTAAATTATAGTTAACACAGAATTGTTGTTGCTACCCATACTGCCGCCTGGTTGCTATAAAGAAGAAAAAAACTGATTGTCTTTCTGAAGAAATAAAGATTCTCTGTATCGCCAACGCCAGTGAGCGATACAACAACGTTATACAAACCTTCCCAGTAACTGAATTAAGAATTTTCTAAGAATTATATAATCTAAAAAAGTGAAACACTTCTTTGGACGTTTGAAAGAAAGTTGAAGATATCACAATATAGTGCACTTTTACCGCGTGTTAACTATTTTTAACTAATAATTTTGACTATTATTAATTATTTTAAGTATTCTTAACACGCCGACAGGTGTTTTTAGTGTCTGCAAGTATGACAAACGCCGTAAGCACTCACATCAAGCTGTCCATACTGCTCGATATGTTGGTCGCGCTTGTGGTGTTTGATGTGTTCGTTCGGCCTGTTTACAAGCTATGTGGACGCACCATGGTCGGCCAATTAACTATTTTTAACCACTGTGTGTATTCAATAGGATCATTTTCAAAATTTACGGGTGTTCCCCATTGCAAGTAAGGAGTAAACAGTAATCAGACGAAAGTGCCATAAAATAAATCTGGTCCATTTTAAACAGACCGAACACCACAAACAGCAAACAATAAATGCAATGTGGACAGAGTGCATTTTCAGACTCTAAAGCACCCTGAGGGTTGAATTTTCCCAAACAGCAGAAGCACGATCACGAGCTACGTGTATCCACCTTCACACTACAAATGCGCTCCTGTGCTAAAACAGTTAAAAACCGACTTTGTATGTAGACTGCAACTGCGACAAGTGTCAAAGTATTAGTCAACTATCCGCTGAACAGACTATTAAATTATTCACGATTAGCACTAGTCTTAAGGCGCCCACTCACACAGAGGGAAGAATGCGCAAGTTTGCCTGCACACTTTTACGTCAAGTTAAACCTGTAGCCTGTCCTTCCCCACATGCATAATGAGTAAAATCGTCAGTTTTGGGTACAATGGCATCACGAAAAGACCGTATGTTGATGACAGTGGCGTGCTTAAAAATAAAAAAATAAAGTGCTACAAAAACCAAAAGACCTAGATCCAAATGGGTGAAGGAATGGTGGCTGAAACGTCACGAATATTCTCACGTGAACAATTCAATAAACCCCGTTAAAAATTCGTGTGAAACATTGCGTAAATCCAACATGTTAATGCGTCAATTCGCGGATTCAATTCTGCTAAACAAACGCCACTGGCCAGGGCCTGACCGGCACTAGCCCGACCGGAAGCGTGCACGGACTTGTTCACCATACACGGTGACTCTTCCCCGTGCAGTTATAACTGCACATTCCAAAAATCAAGCCCACTCACACAGAGGGATAACTGAAGACTTGAATGCACACGCCACGGGGTACAGTTAAAACTCACTGTGTATGTGGAAGCGTGTGGCGCGCACAGTCAAGTCGCACAGTCAAGCGCTGCTTGATTTTTGGAGTGTGCAGTTATAACTGCACGGGGAAGAGTCACCGTGTATGGTGAACAAGTCCGTGCACGCCTCGGATCGGGCTAGTGCAGGTCAGGCCCTGGCCAGTGGCGTTTGTTTAGCACCAATGCATCCGCGATTTGACGCTTCAACATGTCGGATTTACACAATTTTTCACGTGAGAATATTCATGACGTTTCAGCCACGATTCCTTTCACCCATTTGGATCTAGGTCTTTTGGTTTTTGTAGCACTTTGTTTTTTGTATTATTAAGCACGCCACTGTCATCGACATAAGGTCTTTTCGTGATGCCATCGTGCCCACAACTGACGATTTTACTCATTGTGTGTGTGGGGAAGGGCAGGCTACAGGTTTAAAGGGGCCCACTCACACAGAGGGATAACTAAAGACTTGAATGCACACGCCACGGGGTACAGTTAAAACTTACTGTGTATGGGGAAGCGTGTGGCGTGCACAGTCAAGTCGCTGGGAATCAAGCGCTGCTTGATTTTTGGAATGTGCAGTTATAACTGCACGGGGAAGAGTCACCGTGTATGGTGAAAAAGTCCGTGCACGCCTCGGGTCGGGCCAGTGGCGTTTGTTTAGCAGCATTGCATCCGCGATTTGACGCATCAACATGTCGGATTTACACAATTTTTCACGCGAATTTTTAACGGAGTTTATTGAATTGCTCACGTGAGAATATTCATGACGTTTCAGCAACCATTCCTTCACCCATTTGGATCTAGGTCTTTTGGTTTTTGTAACACTTTGTTTTTTTATTATTAAGCACGCCACTGTCATCAACATAAGGTCTTTTCGTGTTGCCATCGTTCCCCCAAAACTGACGATTTTACTCATTGTGTGTGTGGGGGAAGGACAAACTACAGGTTTAACTTAACGTAAAAGTGTGCAGTCAAACCCGCGCATTCTTCCCTCTGTGTGAGTGGGCGCCTTAACTTAACGTAAAAGTTGCAGTCAAACTCGCGCATTCTTCCCTCTGTGTGAGTGGGCGCCTTTACACATCGTCGATTTTTAGCAAAACGATAGCAGCGTACATTATTTTGTGCGGGATTACCTAGTGCTTTACATTTTAGCGATTTGGTCGCGCCGCCGTAGTAGGTATTTAGTTTATTTAGATTTCGACAGCTTCTACGAATATGTGGTTATTTAATAAATAAATACTGTTCCTCAGTTGGGTATTTTGACACAATTTTCCTTTCGTAACCGCGCAGCTAGTCGCGTGCCTCGCGATTCAGTAGCGAGCAGCGCTGCCAACGGCTCAAACCATAACTATCTGCCGCCTTCTTTCAAATTATCCGAAATTATCCGAATGCGTAAATACCAGTAGAAATTGGCGTTAAAAACTTAAAACTAGGAGAAAATAGAAACTGGAAACTCAAATTCCACGCATCCCTCTGTCAGTCGAGATGAGACTAGCGTCGCAGTCTTTTGCCAAGATCGGTTACGACAGCCGACAGTGGCGCTGGCACTCGCGTGACTCTCCGTAGAGGGGGACGGACGTCGTGGAAGTGGCAGTGGCAACTGGCAAGCGGAAGTTTAACATGGAAGTGGAAGGCGCAGCGGCAACTGATAAGCGGAAGTTTAAATCTGGTTTATTAGTGGGCAATTTCTTAATATATGTTAAATTATCCGAAATTATCCGCTCAACTTCATTATCCGATTATTATCCGAAAGCAGTGAAATTATCCGCATTTCGGATAATTATCAGCCATTTGGCAGCGCTAGTAGCGAGACTCGGCCCCGTGATTCAGTCACGAACTTTGCGATTTTGCAGCGTAACAAAATCCGCTGCCAAGTCGCTAATGTGTAAGTACCCTAAATATGCTCAAATTTCTCGCAGTGTGTGTGCGCACGTGCGTGTGGGAGTGTGTGTTAAATGACATTGGAGCGAACCTTTCACTATCGGAACAACCATCCTGTGCATCCTCAAAAACTACTTCTGATCCCTCAGATCTAGGACTAATAAAGCTGCCATTTGTTAGCTTGAGACTACCGCCAATTGCTCTTGTTGTATCATTAATATTATTAGGGTCAGCTTTCGTATATCCTGTGTTCACATGAAACAGATGTAAATAAGATTTTTGAGATTTATTACTTGTCAAAGAACTTCTGGAAGAGTTCTTTATTATTTCAGATTTAGTTAAGTTTCCTTGACTGTGCTTCTTTGTTTCCACAGTCTTTATATGGTTTATTTTCGCTTCAAAAGGGTTTCTATTACACTTTCTCATCGGCTTTTTCTGAGCAGGTATGTTGCTTTTATTGGTATCCCCCGAGTATAATGGTATAATTGATGACAGATCACATTTCTTCTTTTCATATTTCTCGGGCAGGACTATTTTATTATTGTTGGTGTGAATGATATGGTTATCGTGACTCTCGTCTAGAGAATCATAAAAGTAATCTTCTTCTTGCATGAATTCGTGATATTCATATGAAAGTGATATAGATACATGAAATTAAACGTCAAACAGATGACATGTTCTTCAAACGTGAGTTGGATGAGAATGAAAACAATAGTAAGAGGCCTACTTCGCGTGGGTACGGGCCATAACTATAACTTCTGAACACTATTTTCTGTCAATCAAGTAAAATTACCGAAAATTAGGTATAATTAGGGCACAGCCGTTTTCACGAATGCGCCTGCGTTGTGTTCATTTAATTCGAGAATCTGCGTACGAGAGGGTGCAAAACATGCAGTCTGTGCTAAACTTAGAAATTTTGGACGTCTTGGGATAAGTGCTGTTAAATTACAGATAAAGTAAAGAAAAAATTGCATAAGGCAAGAAATTACAGCAATTCAAGCTTAATAATCAATCTACAAAATTCATTTTAACAGTTTTTCAATATTGTACTTAATGCTAGTATAAGCACGAAAGTACGTAAAGATACGAGGGTGCTCCAAGTCCAACGATGTTTGTGGTAGCATCTCGTAGAGATCTCGTAGTACACAAAATCTGAATTTAGTTCTATAATTCAATGCCTAGCGGGGTACTTACCCGAAGAGTAGTTGTTCGAACGGTCCAGTACCACTAATCTATAAAATTCGGAAAACCAGCCGCAAATCTGAAAATTTTGTCGTTGGGACATTTATCTGCTGCCCTGTAGTTATCAATCGTAAGACTGGTTTGAAGAAGGAATCCGATATAATGTGCCGGATGTTTTCTTCTTCATTTTTCATAATTCTTGCTTTCCCTAACTTCAAGTGTTTCAATTTACACCATTTTCTTATATATTTTACTTACCTATTCCAGTATTGCGATTTTGTTTCGCTTGTGTTTTCAAGAGTTTTCTTGAAATACAACTTCTCGAAGGCTTCTATACTTCTGTCCGGTTTGGCTGGTTAATATTTCATGCGTATACAGGTGTCCCAAAATTAACCTGTCAAACTTTACCAGCAGAATCTTCCCCCAAATAATCTTTCTTCTTATTTTGGGACCCTTAATTCAAATTTTCATTTTGGCTACACCTCATATTCACACCCTGTATGTCAACACTTGGTGCAGAGCAAGAGTTAATTATTTTCCGAATTATGCGGCCGAGATGAGTGGTACCGGACCAGCTGAACAACTACTCCTCGGTCAAGTACCCCGCCAGGCATAGAATTATGGAACTGAATCCAGATTTTGTGCTTTAGGAGATCTCATACGGGATACTACCCCAAAAATGTCATTGGGCGTGGAACACCCTTGTATCTCTATGTACTTTCGTGCTGTACTAGCATTAAATATCCATGTTAAAAGTTTTTCAATATTGCATGTTTCGAATGCGCATGGAAAAGTCGTAGACCACTGGTTTCGTTCTTGTGTGGCGCATCAGTACGATGCTTTGCCCTACCCACTCGGGCGCGTATAGATTACACGAAAATAACATCGCAAGTTCATATAAAGTTTTCTCCTACGACCAGCTCCTATCGAGATATTCTCCCTTAAATTGGAGAAATAAGAATCGATTTTTTTTACATAAAATTCTTATTTTTGATTGTATTTCGATAATACTCTTGGCGACGTACATAGTGATGGAATGTCGGTAAGATATGCGGCTCGTTTTTTGATAGTGCATAAGGGGAGCAAGAGGGGTGAACTACCACTTACATTCATAACTTCATATTTTTAAGGGGCTGGATGTTTTAAATTTTTAACCGCATTATTTGTTTCCCCGGACATTTTGCTAATAAAATGTTACTCTTGTTAGTTTTCAATAAAATGAAGCGTTTTAGACAAAATAACACTCAACGAGTAAGAGGTACAGCGTATTAACGATTTCTGTTTTTATTTTTTCTGATATTATTTTCTAAAAACGGGCCGCATTTAATATCATTATGACGCCACCAAGAAAATTATCGAAATACAATTAAGAATAAAAATTTTATGTAAGAAAGCGATTTTTATTTCTCCATTTTAAAGGAGAATATCTTGGCATGGGAAGGTCGTAGGAGAAAACTTTATACAGCATTATGTTCGTGTAATCTATACGCACCCGAGAGATTTCTCACACTTGGTACAGGTATTAGCAAAAACTAATTATTTGTCGGTCCAGTACCACTCAAGGTAAGTATAACATGTAAACATGTTATTAGACAATATCAGATTTAATCAGTGGTACTGGACCGTTCGAACAACTATTCCTAGGGCAAATACCCCGCCAGGCATTGAATTATAGAACTAAATCCAGATTTTTTGTACTACGAGACGTCACAGAATGCTACCCCACCTAAGGTGGCTTTGAAGCAATCATAATGTGTCTCCATGTACGTACGTGCTTTTAAGCAGGTCTTTGTTTAAATATTGCATGTTTTGAATGTGTATGGAAAACCGCAGACCAACTGGTTGTTCGAACGGTCCAGTACCACTGATTAGTCCCAGATAATTACTCAAAGTAATTGTCACTTGCTGATATTTGTCCAGAGCGCGGCAGCATATATAGCAAGCTAAATTGCATGCTTTGAGTGTGTAGTTGAAAGCACCGTACTGATGAGTCCCGGAAGGACGAAACCAGTTGGTCTGCGGTTTTCCATACACATTCAAAACATGCAATATTTAAACAAATATCAGATTTATCGATCCATGAAATCCCTAAAATTTTGTTCCAGTACAGTCTGACGTGGTCTGTTTCAAAAATGTGTTCTCTCAGCTTTACTTCTTTTTGCACCTCCAAAATGCAAATTGTGTTGACATTCTGTAATGCGCGCCCGACCGTGTTCAAACAAAATTTCAGGAGACCGTCGGCCGGAGAAGTAGTCACTCCCAATAATTAATATTGTAAGTAGTATGTAAGGTAGTGTTATGTAGCGGATTCAATTTATGTTTTAATATGGGGTTTAATTGCGTCGTACCAACCTATCGATGTGGTTATGACAATAACCCAGAAAAAACTTCGTTTTTTTCTGTGTCCCTATAAAAACTTGAGCACTGACATAAAAATACCTCGTAGAGACAAAATTTTATCAGTTCGTGATAAAGTGTGTGGGAAACATTTTCAGTTTTTCAGTGGACTCAATTGCGAATGCGCCAGGGCAATAATTATGCGTTATATTTTTATATTTATTGTGCTTTCTATTAATTTTCAAAAGCACCTAAAAGTATTTTACATGCATTATACCATGCTAACAATAGATTCTAAGTACGACAAGTACGTAGGTAGTTATGCTAACAATTAACAGCATAATCAATACTATTTATTGTATTAATCATCATCGTTCGACTTGTTCTTGGTAATAATAACGTTCCTTTAGTTTCATTAAAATTGCACTGTCGAAGTTAACTAAACCGAGTGCTTAAAAATAAAATCCATGATATCTAAATGCAATAATATTCGTAATTGCTCGCTTGCGTTACTCTATCTCTCTCTAGCCTCCCGGACGACGAAAAGGTTCTATACCACCCGCGCTCGTGGGAGCACCTGTTGTGTATTCAATCGTGTTATCAGGTAATTTCTACATATAGGTACTTGCCTAACCTAAAGCGATTTTATTTTCAAATAGAATCTCGTATTAAAAGTCTATCTTTTATGTCCAGTGTACAGAAACATTAGCCTTCTATTCTACTTACGAGAAATTAGTGTACCTAGCGTTGAAACCTGATCATGGGCCGGTCTTAAATATTTGAACTTGCCCTTAGATAAACGAAATGCATTTTTTAATACCAGAGACAGCTGCACAGAGAAAAGTTTATTATCCTTGTATAGGTATCGATTTTCTCAATCCGTCAGGACCACGAGCCCTAGTTGGGATCTGAAAACGCAGAGCGTAGGATGCAAATAAATGGAACGGGAGTGGCTGTTGGGTTAGGTTAGGATTTTTTTATATTTTGAATGTTTCAAATCAAAGCAGTTTTGCATTATTATCATGAAATGATTGGTTTTTAATAAACGGCAACAAAGATGTACAGTTTATTTAGGAATTTGGATAATGGGACGGTCACAGCATTAGAAGATGTTTCTATCTATTTATGTTTTGGGAATGATTTATGTTCTAGTTTACTTTGGTGCAGTGCGGGTTATTGATCAGTGCAACAATACAAACGATTTATGTGGATTAAATATGGTAATCATTTCTGGTAGGTAGGTAAATCACGATTATATGCGCAACTGCTAACTGACCTATGTTAAATAATGATAGATTACTGCTAGGAAAATTTCTATAAGCATGGCTCAAAGTTACAGTCTTTTCACTTAATTAGTCTTGTATATAGTGTGATTATTCAATTACTTATTCACTTCGCCCAAAATAATTATAGGTACCCATTGTAATTTTGTATTCAATGATAAAGCTCTAGCGATATACGTGTGAACTAAATAAATACAATAGGTAGGTGCATACAAATTTACTAATATGAACAAGTATCTATAGTTAAAATCACCTTACTTTTTATGCACGTCACCGGATTCATATCAGCACTGTTGCCACAAGAGTTTATGGTAGGTAGGTAGGTACTCAATTCCAAAATATTAAAATTCAATTTACGTCTCCTAACTGAATTCAATGGTAATAAAGGTCCATTATTTTCCAATTCTCTTTCAAAATAGTTGATAAGGGACGCTACAAGCTCCTTACACCGACTGTTTAAGAACTTGGGCATTATACCAACAATAACAATAACAACACCGATAATAAATAACCAGGAGCACTATTTTAGTTCTCAAAAGAGCAGATTTTTACCGCAAAAGTTGATGAACAAAGAAAACAAGGGTTTAAAACACCAAAAACAACAAAAGTTAACGAAACTTGACGCTTTCAGAATATCAGCTGTCAAGTCAACCGGGAAACGTCAACAAATTAAGCGGCAATCATGCAACAAAATAGTGTTGTGTTTAGACATTCAAATATTTTTTTTTCTTTTTTAGCACATTCAATTTATATGACTTGTCATTTTACGTAAGGCGACTCTCAATCGTTACATTTTGTGACGTGCATAAAAAGTAAGGTGATTTTACCAGTATTATGAAGTTACAAAATAGAATAAAAAAGGAAAAATGATTGCGTGTATTAATCAGTGATTTTCTAATCACTGGTATTAATTGACATAACCGTGAACTGTCATCTCACTTACTTAACTTAAGTTAGCTTCATTTCTATCTGGAACCTTAGATATCCTAGACTATAACAATGTAGGCTAACATACAGTTGACTTATATTTCTAACAATCATCAATATATTTCTTAATCTCGGGGAATTGGACTGCTTAGATGTAAATAGAAACACTGTTTATTGTCAACTGCGACGTTTCGACTCTTTATTGAGTCTTTTTCAAGCTCTGAAAAGTACACAATACTATTACAAATATATTACAGACAAAATTTAAAACTTATTGCTAACTATAGAATTCTAAAATATAATTATTGTTAGAGAAACTTGGTAAAGGTCATTCAAAATTCTTACAGGACAAAAATATATCATTGCTCAATGCCATTTTTTCGTAAGTAAGGCTAAATTTAGAATTCGAATATAATAAAGGATAAAGAAGTGATTTGTTTTAAATTTATGTAGTTTATATTTTGTCAATTTAAGTTTCCTTGTCAACTGTTTCCTTAGGGTCATATTAATTTATTTACAATTTTGCTTAATGTTAGGGAATAATGATAATGTTTCGCAAATATCGTTAGCTACGTGCTACATGTAAGAGTATTATCCAACTCTGAACTTACTGTTTTGGAATTTGCATTGTGAGAGAGAGAAACCATTTTCATATTGAAGATTTCATTTATAGGCAGTCGTGAAACGTTTTCGTACACGTGGTTATCGGTTATACCTAGCAATTAAAGGATATAACACCAAAGAATAAATTGGCGAAAGTGAAACTAACTCAATTAAAGTGGCTGAGTATACTCATTTACCTACCTATGATTAATGTTTCAACTTAAGATACGTACTGAAAGTGTTGTATGTTTATTAATGCTAGGAAATCATTGTTAATTCTGAAAAATATGCACACTGTCTGCGAGCGTAATTACAATGCATTCTTCCATCTTGTCAATATACGTATACTTACTTTCTTTTTAAGTAAATATAGTTTTAGTCTAATGATAAACCAAAATAAGAAGAAAACTTTGAGACATTTCCGGAATGGGACTCGTACACTATTGGTTATGGCGGATTGCGAGTTTTGTTACATTTGAATGAGAATTTCAAACGGCCTTAAAATAAAAAAAATCTTAAATTTTCGATCATTCAGAATTTAGATAAGATGTAATATTTACCAATAAAACGTTTTGTTCTTATTAATTTAAAACTTCGCTTTTCTGAAATTTCCGGTTGTAATGATTTTCTTAGTATTCCCATTTTTGTACAGGATGAGTGTTATTATATACTTGTATGATCTCTAGTACTTCCACAGCAACCACAGACCACTGGTTTTGTCGTGCTGGTACTCATCAGTACGGCGCGATATGCTAAGACAATTCCAAGATCTTTACTGAAAAAAGTAAACCTGAAATCTATAGTAATCTAAGTATATAACAGATGATTGCCTAGGAAACATTTTGGTCCCAACAGATTTGAGTACCAATGTGTTTATTACAGACCTTGCAGTTCATAAAGGGAGGTCTTTAGTTACTGTTGCACTGCACATTAAGAGTCCGGCAAACCCCTTTAAAATAAACCTGAAAACTGACTTCGTAGTACTATGCTCATTTCTAAACGGTGAAAATTGAAGTGTTGAATTTTGGACAGTTTATAAACGAAACTTTATTTTATGTTTCTGTAGAAAGAAAAGTTAAAAATTTTATCTTAGAAAGTGTCAGTTCACTCATGAAATTGACCAACTTCACGCGTGCATAGCGCCAAGAGATTTACAGTTTTCGAAAAATTGTTTCAATAGAGAGAAAATATACCTTCTTCTACCATAATCAAGCTTTCGTGTTTCTAAATTTACCAGGATGAAGGTTTAATCGTGGTACAGCGAGAGCACTGCAAAAGCAAAATATGCCTTGGTAATTGGTATGTGCTGCCGCCGCGTAGCGAGTGAGCGTAAACTCAGGAGCGGCGTTGTCACATTTACTAGGTACCGAAAGCGCGAGCTTTGAATGTGCGTTGTTCTTGTGTCCATAAATGTGTTTAGCGCGACGGTATTGCAACACAGCTGATAGTTTGCTCCGATTTCTATCGGATACCTCACCGACCCGATGCCCCGCAGGTGTAACTTTTGACCTGCTTTGCCGGACTCTTAACAGTTACGCCAACAATGGACAGTAAACGCTTATAAGCTTCTTGTTAGTCCCCAGAGAATTTTGGAAGGCTCAGGAGAGTACACTTTGAAGACATAGACCTGTAATATATGAACCATCGGAAACCAGAGTCTGTAAAAATAACAGTTTAGAACTGTTCAGAGTACAATTCTCTATGGAAACTAATATTCGTATATTGATAATAATAATAGTAATAACATTAACCTTAATAATAGTAATAATAACCTTCATAATTACTTTTTGACTATTTTATGTTATTATTATTATTTTAGTGACTATAACATGCAAGCAAAATTCAGGAAGAAAAAACAAACATACCTATGTTTCAGTTCAATATTTATTACCTATTAAACTTTTAGATTGCAAAAATATATACACTTTACCAGCCATGAGGAATAATGAAAACTTATTATCACAAACACAAATTTGAACTAACATGAAATGGATTAACAAGGTCCAATGGATCCAATGGAATCAAATATACCTACATCAGATTTAAAACTATCACATCATAAACTTGAAAGTGCTCATAGAAGAACACTTCATTTAGCTTATGAACGATGAAATACACATTACTGTCATTAAGAATAACACCGATGATTCTAAAAAAGTTTTTGCCATCAAGTGACGACTCCATAACAATTGCTCCTGCAAAGTACTTTACACGTAAATAGTTAACCCAACTAAACAAACTCAGTGTGGGGGGGAAATGCCCCATTTAAATATTATGTTAATAGCTTTGTCAAAGGAAAAAATGTTTTCTTGTGATAAACCAAACTTATTCAATAGCAATTGGTCTTGTTCCATGCTACTTCTTCTACAAATAGTAGATAAAGATAACTCACTACACTACACGACCACGATGCACGAGATGAATAAGACCTCAGACCCACACTTACTGGACGGCAACTTCTTTTGTAGAGCCAAAAATGACCGTTACAGAGCAGATGCTAATGCGAAATGCGCGGTTTAGGGCTTACATATACATATCATGTAGTTTTTACGTACCTAGAATAGCAAATGAATTAGTGTTTATTACATGCCTGACTTGTAAACAAGGAACAAAATGGGCAAACGCGTACAGCACACAATACAAAACTGCGATCGTCATTGCTTCGCAGAGGTAAAATTTACCGCAGTGTTGGGAATACTGCCTAATATGTCAGTGATCTGACTATGCAAGTATTACGTACCTACGTATTTTTATTTTCACTCCTGCGTATGTTCTAGATAAAGTCTAATTTTTCGGAAAGCACTAATATGCACTTTTTGCCGATCGGTAAAATGACAGGGTATTGTGCAAACCATTAATATCACCAATTATTACCAAAAATGCATTTGCAACTTTTGGAGTTTACTCCTTAAGGATCGATTTTCAGTTATAGCCCGCGGTGCGGAAATTTTATGAGGAGTAAAATCAAGCGTTACGTTATCTGTCACATTGAAATTATGTACGTATCTATTGATACCTACGGCTGTTTATGCCTGACTGCATAGACCACAGAGCATGGAAATAGTGAAAATAGAGTGGCATAGAGTAGATATGACAGTTGACGTTGTAAAGTCAGCATTTGCAGTGTTTGTTCGTTCCTAAATTTGTTGAATCTGTTGATTTAATATGGAAAAACAGTAGTTAGAAAATGACAATTGTGGACCACATCCATCCAGTTCTCCAGGTGCCATCCACTTCTTCGGCAGTGACCCTGAAAGACACCAGAGGCTACTGAAGGAGTCCTTGAAGAAGAAGTGGAAGTCATGTCTTCAGCAACGACAGCAGCCTCTGGTGTCTTTCAAGGTCACTGCCGAAGAAGTGGGCATGTCTTCAGCAGCCTCTGGTGTCTTTCAAGGTCATTTCCGAAGACGGTGTCTTCAGCAGCAGCAGCAGCCTCTGGTGTCTCTCAGAAGAAGAGCCTCTGGTATCTTCCAAGGCCATTGCGCACCCAAGCCGCCATTTTTGGGGCCTTTGGTTGTGGCTCAGGCGCCTGCGCCGGGGCTCTAAAAGTACACGTGTTGCTCACTGTTCAGGCCAGTCCATTCAGGTGCCACCCACTTCTTCGGCAATGACCAGAGGCTGCTGAAGGAGTCATGTCTTCAGCAACGACTTTTTCAGCAGCCTCTGGTGTTTTTGGGGCCTTTGGCTGTGGCTCAGCGCCTGCACCGGGGCTGTCGCAAACGTTCTGGAAATAAATTAAAATCGAAAAAAAAATTTTTTTCGTCATATTTTAAAACAATTATAAAAAATAGAAGAAACATCTTCAAACCAAAACTAAGCAGCAGGTTTCTTAATTTTGGTAACATGTAGAAGTTATCAAAAACAACAATCAATTGAGTGTTTATGTTTCTGGCGGTAGCCTTCAAACTTTTTATGTTCTAGAATGATTTTATTATAATAATACAAACAACAGGGTATAAAATAATCTCGATCATCTTGTAGAGTTTGCGACATATTAAGTGCACATGTACTTATTAGCATGCAAAACGTGGGAGTGAAACCAAACAAACATGTCGGCAAGTTCAAAGGTGTTTCCAGAACTTTCTTAGCTATTAATATTTAATCATAATAAAAACAATTATAACATCCCTTATCGACTTCGGGTCTGCTGTTTCTTTCTCAAACTTTGATAACAATATATTAGTGTAAACAATTGCAAACGTTCGAATTTCCGAAAAAAAACATTAATTCTGCAACATCTGTGTACTAGTGCATCAGCATTTCCAGAACATTCTGCTATTGCGCAACAATGAGCAACACGTGCACTTTTTGAGCCCCGGCGCAGGCGCCTGAGCCACAGCCAAAGGCCCCAAAGACACCAGAGGCTGCTTAAGAAGTCGTTGCTGAAGACATGACTCCTTCAGCAGCCTCTGGTCATTGCCGAAGAAGTGGGTGGCACCTGGATGGACTGGCCTGAACAGTGAGCAACACGTGTACTTTTAGAGCCCCGGCGTAGGCGCCTGAGCCACAACCAAAGGCCCCAAAATGGCGGCTTGGGTGCGCAATGGCCTTGGAAGACACCAGAGGCTCTTCTTCTGAGAGACACCAGAGGCTGCCGCTGCTGCTGCTGAAGACACCTTCTTCGGCAATGACCTTGAAAGACACCAGAGGCTGCTGAAGACATGCCCACTTCTTCGGCAGTGGCCTTGAAAGACACCAGAGGCTGCTGAAGATGTCGTTGCTGAAGACATGACTTCCACTTCTTCTTCAAGGACTCCTTCAGCAGCCTCTGGTGTCTTTCAAGGTCACTGCCGAAGAAGTGGATGGCACCTGGAGAACTGGATGGATGTGGTCCAGAATTGTCATTTTCTAACTACTAAAAACCTAATATTAAATACTCCAAATATTGCTTAGTGCCGAAATGTGAATCAACGCCTATTCGAACACCAGGAAAAGTATTTATTTTATTGCCAGTGGGATCGACGTTTAGCAGATTGTCACTTAATTACTGAATTTATAAACAATTTATATTTTGATGTAGTTGGACATTTTCGAACATAAACCATCTGATAAATACACATTTGGGTATAAAACTGACATTCGCGTGTACCCTATTATCAAGTGATTGAAGTTAAAATAATCGTTCGTAAGTCGTGCGTCGGAGCTGACCCACACAAGTTTTTAATTATTTTTCTCCTTATTTATGACAAAAAATGGTAAGTGTGGCATATTACCGTACACGGGAAACGATTCTCTACAATATTCCAATGGAAAAATATAGGGTTGCCATTTAAAAAAAAACATTACGTCATATCAGTCATATAGGGCGAAGCGAACCAAAGCCAATTCCACAGTGGCAATACTGATTTATTTTAGTTTTGTTTGCATTTCGGAAATATAAGCATGAGGAGATTATTGAATACTAAACAAAATGAGTAATTACTCATCGGGTGAAAATCTATTTACTATTAGTATTCGTAGGTAATTTTCTTGTTTCTTAAAACATAGTTATTTGAAGTGGCACAGACTATTTTACTGAAATTACCGAGTATACTTATTAATTAGCAGCTATGCACTGATGGAATTGCCAACAGCTACCTACATGCTTCTTTATTAGCCACGAATAGGCCTGCGACTTTTTTCGATATATCGATATTGATATCGATATATCGATATATCGAATAACGATACCGGAATGTCGATATATCGAAATATCGATATTTCGATATATCGATATTTTTATGTCGATATATCGATATTTCGATATTTCGATATATCGATATTTCGATATATCGATATTTAGATATATCGATATTTCGATATATCGATATTTCGATATGTCGATATTTCGATATATCGATATATCGATTTAGCGCGGTGTCGACGTTTTACAATGATTTTAATAACTTCTGGTACCGGAAACCGTTGAGCCTACGTCGAGTTTTTCCAAGTAAAGTTTGCAACAGTAAAACCTAAAACATAGTTGCAATGTGAAAGTAACTGAAATTACATTAATTTTATGCCGCATGTAGGATACAATTATTTCAATCCTTTAACTATGCCCTAACTTGAAGCATACTTGAAGAATAGCTGAATAATTCTTTAGATTAGAAGCGTTGTTTTGAAACTAAATTCAAGACGTATAACCTCCAGTATCAGTATCAGTTCATTGTGTCTATGTACTATTAACAGCAAAAGTGGTCTTCCACTTTACGGTTCAATTCCGCTTAAAATGCCATAACCAATTACGTTCTGAGGTAAAAAAACCTTAGCAACTGTCCGCCAATTAAAGTTTTGAAGGCGGATCTAAACAATTTTATTTGAATGACAACAAATGTGTTAGCCTTGCACTAGTAAACAAAGGGCATTCATCAAAGTATCGAGATCGGATAACGAAAAATCACATCGTCTATGGGGAGCGGGGCTGACGAAAACATAACAACGTCCGGCACAAACGATTCACATCGCAAACTGGAACTAACACCACTTTTGCTGAAAATTTTTTACCTATACAATAATCCAATAGAATTTGTGTATCTACAGTCACGTGTTCAAAGACAGCCAATCAGAAGAACATTTAACTGAAGAGTGCTTATGGGCTATTTTCACTTATGTCATCTGGATTACTGTAGCAACGGAAAAATGTCTATTTTGCACTGCTGTCGAATATTTTGCACAAAATGTCATTTCCAAGATTGTTCTTTTCAATTTTAATTTCTTTTTAACAAATTGTTCTTTTTGGGCAAAAAATTTTCTTACCGAATAGCCCTCGAGTCTTGATAATTCGAAATAACTTGATAAATTTCCTCAAGCGGGTTTCTCTGTGGCAACATACCTCCGCCTTCAGCGTCGGGATGTTGCCGAGCAACCCGCTTTCGAAAATATATCAAGTTATTTCTAATTATCAAGACCCTTGGGCTATTATAAGTGATATTAGTACATACGAATAGCGAACAAGGTTTGCTTAGAATAAATAGATCAGATCACATTATTTTGCTGTAAATGTACAGGACAGCCACCTGGTATGGTACTCGAACTTGCCCGAACATTGTTGGAACTATCCAATATCATTAGAATCTCATAAATAATTAATGAAGTCGGTATATAAGTATGTTTCGTTCTTAATATATAGAGCTGTACCGCACTGACGAGTCCTAAAAAGGACGAAACCAGTTGTCTTTGGTTACCCTGGTCATTCAGAACGAAACAATGTTTGGTCTTATTTTTGGTTATATGACTACAATAAAAAATCGTAGCCATTTTTCAAACTAAGGGGCCTCCTTTCAAGTATTGCTGGCGGAGTGGGGAGGCCCCAAATTCTAATCACGCCACTGAATTCAATATTGTTTGTGACCTGGAGTTTTAGCTTTGCCTTATTATCCTTCAACATGCAGCCAAGCATTCAGGTGACAATAAATTACTCCCACCCTAAAATTTGTCTTATTTTGGAGAAGAATTAATGGACTACTTACATCAAAATGGAAAGTGTGACAATTACAGGCAGGAGTAAGACGTTTCATAATGAGCACGGAATATTTCTTTCTGATTGATAGAGGCAGTGGCGGACATATTGGTCTCCCTACTGGGTAGAGGTAAATACATATTCTAAAACAGAAATGAATAGCTTCTTCCATAATGCATGCGGTCGTGTGGGAACCTAGCAACTCTGCCTAATTTTTGATATTATTCGTCTTACGTTTAGTAACAAGCACCAACTTTTACGTAGGACAAAGTTTTCTAAGAAATCAATATGAGTTTTCCTCCTGTTACACACTTTTTTGGACACACTGTATATTTCGATATATCGATATTTCGATATATCGATATTTCGATATATCGATATTTCGATATATCGATATTTCGATATATCGATATATCGATATTTCGATATATCGACATATATCGATATTTCGATATATCGATATATATCGATATCTTTTTGATATCGATATTCGATATCAAATTTTCAATATCGCGCAGGCCTAGCCACGAATAGCTGTATTCACGTGAAATACGATCCCGCCGGCTTCATCCGCAAGGGTGCGGAAAGTGACCACGAGAGCATGACACAAATTTGACTCTTCAGGTGGATATCCATTTATTGCGTATCTACGTATCTAAACAGTTTCATAGTTGCGTATCAAAATATGATACAAAGAAACGCAACGGCCCCGATCGCTCATTTGGGGGTTTTTCGC
Source organism: Xestobium rufovillosum (assembly GCA_963966045.1). NCBI lineage: Eukaryota > Metazoa > Arthropoda > Insecta > Coleoptera > Ptinidae > Xestobium > Xestobium rufovillosum. Next base: position 37,491,474 of record OZ014494.1, on the reverse strand, counting down.
CGTCACATCAAAGAAAAGATATGATACGAAGTAGAGTCGCATTGGGACGGGTCCTGTACGTAGATACGTCGAGCAGTGTTGTATTGTTTATGAATAAATTTTTACATCATGGAGTGGACTAAAGAAAATACCATAGATTTTATAGAAACCTATCGAAAATATGAACAAAACACTCGAAAAATGAATGAAAAAGTATGCGCTGCTGCTTCTTGCTGTGGTGTGTTCGTAGTAGTTGCAGTAGGTAAACTGAAACTAGATGTATCGTAATCCCGTGTCTTGAGCACGGGTACGCAGTGATGCTACGAGAAAAATTTACACGGTCAGGGCCGTACCCAGAATTTTTTTTCGGGGGGGGGGGGGTTACACATCCTCTCCTATCCTGAGCTAACCTTCGCATTTCCCTAAAAGTAGAACACCCTACACCCCAAGGCCGTACCTAGAATTATTTTTCGGGGGGGGGGGGGGGGGTTGTATCTGAAAATAAAAATATAGTAGTAGACCCCGAGTCTCATTCATCGTACCTTTTTCGTCTTGAATGATAACTGTAAATATAATGATAAAAGTAACCTAAGATCATTTTTCATTTGTCGATATGCTATGGTATTAATAGTTATTTACGAAACGAGTGCGAGAAGACATTTTTCGCGCATGAGCGCAATGTTTGAAGCACGAGCGACGAAGGAGCGAGTGCTTCATTTGCGCGAATGCGCCGAAGACGTCTTCGCTCATCGAGGTTCGTACAATATTTTTTGAAATGAACATTATAATTTTTTAATTATTAAATTATTATCTAATACGTTTCCAATTTCAAATTTCAAAAAATCAAGTGGTTTAATATACTCTTTATACTTGTATTTCTTCAATCATAATTAGATACATTAATCACTGCAGTGATTAATGAATATTATTCACTACACCAATAGGAACATCGCTTTGACCCTTTTTTACATTTATTTAGTAGGCCGCGATCGCGATGTGTCAGTTCAAATTGAAACGTCAAATCAGCATGGTTTGCTTTTAATTTGAAATGCATATTCTAAAAAAGAAGATATGAGTAGTGAGAGTGAAAACGAGGTTTCTTTAACAGCACCAGCAATAAAAGAAGCTGCAGAACTTGCCTCATTAGATTCATTGCCCAAAAAACCAAGAAAATTATACCTGAGAGCGTATGTATGAATCTTTCTTACACTGGAGAAGGGAAATGAAGGTAAATTCTTTCTGGGAATCTGTTTTGATAGTCGTGGACAAAGTATAGTATACAACTCGTTATAATGATGCTATTATTACCTCGGATGATTACAAAACTCGCTCGTTTCACTCGCTCGTGTTGTAAACTTCATCCTCGGTAATAATAGCATTCATTATAAACTCGTGTATAATATATTATTATAAACGACGAACGAAAATAATAATGAGGAAAATGTTTTATTACAAGTATTAATGGAGTATTAATGGAGAGCGCAGCAGCGCAGGAGAACTTTCCGCGACCATTCACGTCATCATGCACCCGCCAATTTTCGAAATTTCGAAAATTTTCGAATAATTTGCGAATTTTCCGTAGCCAGCTGCTATTATGACGTTCTCGTTTTAATATTTCGGGGGGGGTTGACCCCTCTAACCCCCCCCCCCCCCCCCCCCTGGGTACGGCCCTGTAAACGGTGTTGTGTTCTATCGTATCAGTGAACGAAACGAAACGGTGATACGATACGTAGATATGCAACAAATTGATACCCACCTTTCGCTTCTTCTACCTACCGCAACACTGGCGTGGTTCAAGGAAAAACGGCGCGAGTTCTCTCGCGACGGCTCTTCGCTTCGCTTTTCCGCACGTCGCGTCAGTGTGCGGTGTCCCATTTGATAACGTTCTTTTCTCTACCAGAAGAAATGATCTTCTCTTCGCTTTGCCGCACCTTAGTGTGTGAGCACCTTTATAATATTGTAGCGAGCAATACCAAGCGCTCTTTTGACTAGCGGGCACCCAGAAATTTGTGGTAAGAATTTTTGCTAAATTTGAATTTTAAGCGAAACAGAAATGTTGTTTTTGTATTTCGTACATTTTTGAAAACACGGAAATTTTGGGAGTTACAAGAAGTTTTAGGGAAACATATGTCTTTCACTTGAAATACAGTGTGCTAAAGATACCAAAGAGCAAAGATAAATCTGCACAAACTTTTCGCGCAGACACCCGGTAGATGTATAGGTACTTCCGCAGTTCTGGCTTGCATACTGAATTGTTTTTCTGAAGCGGTGTAATTATGAAAGTTTATTCGGTCAACGTACTCATCTGCCTGTGAGTGTTCACAACGATCAATCAAATTAGTAGCTGGATGAACTTTGTCATTTATGTACATTTACCAAATGCGTAATACAGAGTGCATCAAGATGACAGTTATTTAAGTTTCATATAAGTACTGCACATTAATTTACAAACTTTTGTAATAAAAATGATCAGTTTTGTCATAAAACTTTATTGACAATAAAAGCCAACACCTAAAGAACCAACAAAATTGAAAATTAATAATTATATATAATAGGTACCACATAAATATTGAAAATTGTTATTTACCCTGACAATGAACTCTAGAACCCTTATACTCATAATAAACGTTCTTATTTGGCCTGGATAAATTTGTTTTCATTAGCATACTGAACAGTTTCAATAACTGCTCCTGGGGCAAGTATCCCCTAAGCATTGTTATTATTATTACCATTATTATTATTACATTGTAGAAATTGATCAAGATTTTTCATATTACGTGACTTCACATAATTCTATTTCAGTTTCCTGCTTCGTTTCAGAAGTATGCAGAGACACCGCACTGAGGGGTCCCAGTTAGGACGAACTAGTACCTAGTCTGCAGTTTCTGTGTAGGTACATTTCAGAATGAAAAATTTTATCTTTGCGAACTATGTTCACTGTCGTGCGTAGGATCTTTGTGAACTGTGTACAGTTTCGTATTTAAGGACACTTTATGATGCTAGTATTCTGTGAGAGCTCTTGTATACAAATTAATAATCTGGATCTAGTTCTATAATTCATACCTGGCGGGATACTTGCCTAACGAATATTTGTTGGAACTGTCCAGTATTATTAGTAAAACCCAAATAATTACTGAAGTAGGTAATTGACTGGCCCCAGCGGGTTGCTTTAAAAGCAAATTCACAAATAAGTAAAGGCACTGCACGAAGAAGTTTCAGATGGGATCAGCGGTCTGTGGTTTCTACGTACGTTTTGGAACGAAAAAATTTTTAATTTGTTTATAAATTCCAACCAACTGCAGGGAAAGATCGTTTAATGTGTTTGGAGGATTATATCTTTATGATCTAACCCTGACAAGTTTGGGACTCTTCGGTACCTACCTATCTACATATATTACAGTAGCAAATTTGAACTTCTTGTTACGTACAAGGGTACAACTGCACCTATATAACCTCATGCAGTCGTGCATTAATAAAAAGTTGGATTACAAAGATGATTTTTAGCTTCCTAGCCGAGCTAGGTAGCTATTGTGATAGTCGCGTTTTTTGACCATGGTGTTTTTTCATCAAATGTGGACGTTTCAGGTCATTCTAAGACTTTTGGCAAGGTGGCACATTTCCGTCCGTATGTATGTGTGTGTGTGTGTGCGTGCGTGCGTGCGTGCGTGCGTGCGTGCGTGCGTGTGTATGTCTGTTGGCACTTTTGCGGGAAAACGGCTCCACAGATTTTGCTGAAATTTTGCATACGTATATCAGAGATAGTCCATAGGAAACTGACGGGGCGGTTTTTTTAAAGCACTTTTGAGCCAAGATATGGCGTCATCGTACATTTTTTCAATGAGACCGTATATATTTTTGTATTGCATCGGATAGAGGGTATTTTTCGCTACACGATGTGCGAAAATCGTAATAGGTTGTATAAGGAAAAAATTGAGAAAGAAAATACGAAAAGAGGGGAGGGCGCGCGGCAAGCGCGCCCTCCAGTTCAGTTGTGGCTGTGGCTAGGAAGCTGTTCTGTCAATGCATTGACAACTAGTTTTTATTCTTAATAATCTCAGAAAAGAGTGGTACTGGACCGTTCGAACAACCACTCCTCGGGCAAATACCCCGCTAGGCATTGAATTATAGAACTAAATTCAGATTTTGTGTACTAGGAGATCTCATACGGGATGCTACCCCAAACATATCGTTGGGCTTGGAACATCCTTGGATCTCTACGAACTTTCCTGCTCAATTTGCAGTAGAGTATGTTTGTTAGAAGTTTTTCAATATTATTTCGAATGTGTATGGAAAACAGTAGACCACTGTGGTTACGTCCTTTTGGGACTCACCAGTACGGTGTTTTGTCCTACACACTGGAACTACGCAATATTGCTTGCTGTATATACAGTATGTCCACGGATCGAGTTGCAAAGAGAAAAAACTTTTTTATTTTTCATTTTACAAGAAAAATGTATTCTTGATAAAAGTTTTTGCATGTCCCAAAACGGCCAATCTTTTCAAATTTTCTTTTACTTTCAGAGAAAATTCGAAAATAGGTCGATTTAGTTGATAATTTAATTCATATGTATAAAATCTCGTAAGCCGCCATGTTTTTGTCAGAATGACAGCGAGAAAAGTTAGCCCTAACTATAAAGGCCTCGCCACATAGACCATGCTATGCTATGTCAATGTAAAACACAGAAGTAGAGACAATGGAATTCAAATGGAAGTGTCCACATTGTTCATGTTTAAAGTAATTTACATAGCAACGAACTCGACTTCTATGCTGATTCTATGGATACGTTTCCATGGAAAGTGTAGTAATTGGAGTAAAATGAACTCCAAAGCAACGTTATGAACATCATCTATTACTTATTTAAATTTATGAATATTGACAGCTGCCAATTGACAAAAATAAGTTTTCAAACAAATAACTATGGTTACCCAAATGTACATAGCATGTCCTATGTGGGCAGCTCAGTGCTGTGCAATGCTAAATTTAATTTAGCATGGCATGGCATGGCCTATGTGGCGAGCCCTTTACAGCGATAATTTTTTTATTAACCTTTTGCTGCAATGGCGCTCTTACTGGCTGTCAGTTTTATTCGTCAAATTGCCTAGCAACAAAATTTCGTTCAAAACAGAAATTTATCCGGCAAAATAAAAAGTACTCGTCAAATTACTGTTGAAAATTTTTCTAAGTCCCAAAATATAAGTTCGCGTTGTCATAGCAATTGGCGTTATTTATTTATTTTCATTGACTGTCCGTTAGGAAAATCTGCCCTAATCGTTGAAAATGTTGTCGAAAGACCAACGAATTTACCTAATTCAGTGCTATGGCAAAGGTAAAGCGATCCGTAGAGTTGTCGAAGAATTATTTAATCAAAAGTTTCCGGATATTTACATCTCAAATGTAGGTGCACGAAAATTGGTCAAAAAATTCCTATCAACTGGCTCCATACTAAAAAAAACAAGATAGTACGCGATGAAGATGACGCCGCGCCGCCACTCCTCTTGTAATGGACCGAGTACTGAACTATCCAAAAATTTCTTTGCGGCGAAGATCACTCCACTTGGGAATTAGTAAATCACTCATTCAAAAGATTTTGAAACAATGGAAGTTCCATCCCTACAAGTCCATTTTCCATTTTTGTCTGTGGATGGGCGCTCAAACCATGGACAATCAATACTTTTACCAAAATATTATTTTCTCCGATGGGGCCACGCTTTCTACTAATGGTACTGTTGAATCGCAACATGTGAGATATTGGAGCGATTACAATCCGAATTTCCGAATCCCTCGTAATCGACAATATTCGGCAAAAGCTAATGTGTGGTGCGCAATTTCTTACCATGGTATCACTGGACCATATTTTTTTGATGATACTGTCAATCAGCATACGTACTTGGATATGCTGCAAAATTTTCTTGTTGAAAGGTTGTACGATTTATCGATTAATTATCTCGCGAGGTGTTATATTCAACAAGATGGTTGTCCGGCCCATTATGCTCGGATTGTTGTAGAATGGTTAAATCAGCAATTTGGACAGAATTGGATCGTCCGAATTGGTCCCGTGTTATGGCCACCAAGGAGCCCTGATTTAACTATGGCTGATTTTTATCTTTGGGGCCGTTTGAAACAAATAGTTTATGCAAATAATCTTCCTCCGAACGTAGAAAACTTAAAGGAGAGGATTAGAGACGCTGTGACGTCTTTAACTCTCGAAGAAATTCGAAGAAGTTATAGGGAATTGCGTCGAAGAGCAGAAGTGTACGTTGAAAAAGGCGGCGGATGGATTGAATAGAATAGTTATTGGTTATATTATTTTTGTTGTTAAGTTTATGAAATTAAAATTTAGTAAATAAAAGTCTTGTTAACAATTATTATTATGACAACACGAACTTATTTTTTGGGACTAAATCGACCTATTTTCCAATTTTCTCGGAAACTAAAAGAAAATTTGAAAAGGTTAAAACTGAATTAGCCGTTCTGGGACATGCAAAAACTTTTATCAAGAATACATTTTTCTTGTAAAATGAAAAATAAAAAAGTTTTTCCTCTTTGCAACTCGATCCGTGGACATACTGTATACTTACATGCTTTGTGCAAGTATTAGCAAGAGCTATTTATTTTCCGAATTATGCGGCGGTAATGAGTGGTACTGGACCGTTCGAACAACTACTCCTCGAGCAAATACCCCGCCAGGCATTGAATTATAGAACTAAATCCAGATTTTGTGTACTACGAGATCTCATACGGGATGCAACCCCAAACATATCGTTGGGCGTTGGGCTTGGAACATCCTTGGATCTCTACGTACTTTCCTGTTCAACTCGCAGTAGACTATGTTTGTTAGAAGTTTTTCAATATTGCATATTTCGAATGTGTAATTAGCTCTTGCTAATACTTGCACCAAGCGTGTAAGTATATATACAGCGAGCAATATTGCGTAGTTCGAGTGTGTATGGCAAAGCACTGTACTGATGAGTCCCAGAAGGACGAAACCAGTGGTCTACGGTTTCCCATACACAATGTATTGTTTTCCAATTAAATGTTTATTTTCATTATTAAACAAATAATGCAAAACATTACAAGTTTATTTTTAGCCAATTTTGTACTAGACAAGCTAATCAAATAAAGGTAGTGCCTCCGTAACCGGCGCCGGCTACAGTTTTATAGGTGTATTGTTGCCGTGGCCGGTTTCCATAACTTCGGACGGCCGTGCCAGTTTACGAATTAATAATAGGGCAGTTTAAGTACCTTGTTACTTGTAACGCAACTAGCAGCGACGGTAGGTAGGTAGGTATTGCATAGAACTGGTAGTTTGGTATTCTCGGACCGGGTGGGATCGGCTCCCATATAGGTTAGTTGTTTCTCTCGCGTTTTTTTACATTATCTTTTTTGCAAAAAATGCGTGTGTCTGGTGCGACAGGGCAGTTAAGGGGTCTGTTTAAAATGCGTTGTATCAGTCTTTTTCGTTCCCAAATAGAAGCGCGCCGGCAACTATACGCAATGCCGGCGCCGCGCCGGCTACGGAGGTACTCCCTCAAATAAATAGTGTAACCTACTCACTTTGACTTGTAGGATAAAAGACATACAATAAAAATTATTTGTGTTCCTTAGACAATTTTGAGCAGTGTACTTTTCCCACATTATTAGTTCTGTAACTTTCTAACGCTATGACGCCAGTTTTTGCAATTTTTTTACTAAAAGCAAATAGATAGACAAAAGACCACAAAGAATATAGGATGTCTACCTATATGGTACTGACAAAATTAATGTATGTATTATTTTTTGCCGCATCTACGTACGTGGATAGGATTTAAACAAATTTTTTCCGCTGTGAAAGTATTATTTTGATAGTAGCCATCTCTTAATAAAATTGCCTACTGCCATAACGTTTCTAAAACGACAATAATGTATTTATTGATGTCAACAGGTAAACTGTTATAAAGGCATGTATGTTGTGGTTCTATTGAACGTAAGCACTTTTTTTATAATTGAACGCCACCAGCTACACCGCGAAAGAATTAGTCAACTTTCTCTGACCGGCCTTTGTAACCCATATTACATGCATAATTTGTTAAATACATCTGCAGCCACAAGATGAATAAGTGAAATTTATCAGATTAGTTTTATTTCAATATTCCATTATACGTAATACTCCCGGTAATAATATTGTTTTATGTTTTTTGCGATGTATTGCTTATACGGTGTGGGAGTTACGTTCTCTCCCAGACAAGATATTTGAATACGGATTTCAAACGACGTTCTAGAATTATTTTGGTTCATATTGGGTGCCCATATACCTATTGTTGTACCATACACATATAGATTCTAAATTCAAATTAGAAATGTATTTCTACAGAAACACGAATCGCGTTCACTGATTTGTTATTAAATTAGTAAGTAAATGATGAACATTTAGAAGCACATTCTTGTAAATTAGAAGTCAGGGTCGGGCACATCTCTCAGCACTGTGGACAAGGTCTGCTGCTGTAGCAGCAAGCTCCACATCTTGCACTTACACGTATTCAGTGAAGCTGGAAGTCAGGAGCTGGTGGTTGAGTTGTGAGCCCCGTCGTAACGCTGTCACCAGAAGGGGGTTTAGGTCATTGTCCAACCATTCTTGACCCTGAAATTGTGGTACGAATTACATATGATATAATTTTAAGATATGCCCTGAACATCAAACTACCTGTGGGTAGATCTAAAAGGAGTGCGGTTGAAGTGCTACCCTACTTGGAGGAAGTGTTCCCGCGTCAAAGTGAGCTCTCACTGTCTTGTCTGGCGATAGTGTGGTTATATGTACATGTGAATTCGGTGATCGTTTCTACCCCGGTGCATACGTCGTCTCGGCTTGCGGTGGGACAGTAGCAAATTCTTAAAAATTATCGTTTTTTTGGATCAGTTTATGTGCCTTCTCCTTTCCAAAGACAGCATGAAAAAACAGCGTGATGCTCTTCATTACACCAGTTTCCTCCTAACCTAGACCCATCATACAGCTTGGGTGGTATCTTTCTGGTTCTTGTGCGGCACCATCACGATTTTCCCCTTCTACATTCATCCTTGACTTGGCACGACCAACAAACAGGCCACTGTTGTTGCCGACTATAGTATCAAATTAAAATAAAAGTAAAATCAATCAGGGTATGACTTTCTCGCTGCATGACCTCTGTTTTGAATTTGCTGCTGCTGATTTTCGTTGTAATTGTGTAATTTTGGTTTTGCTCGAAGCTCGAAGGACCGTTTGATTTGATTAAAACTCATGCGTAAACGTAACAACTTATATTGAAGAACTTACACTTACACATAACAAAAAATAATGATAATGATTTTCTACGTCTGCTTGCTCGAGACCAATGCTGAATACTGATGAATGAATGAATTTACAAACTTACACCTTACTATTTATACAAAAATTGTTATGGGGGGTGAGACACTGGAATTCGCAGCTGACGCCAGAGCGACGGGTATACAGGAAGAGGGCCATAAACCTTAAATCCCGGGTACCTAGAAAGAGGCCCGCAATAATTCTGCAAGAAATGCATTTTATGATGTTCATAAATTCCAACATCCTCCCCCTTTTGAAACTACGAGTTTCAAATTTTATTGCGAATAACATGATAAATAATACCTAGAAAATAACAATATAAATGATAAATACAAATACTAAAACACAAAATAAAACTGTTCATACAAAGGTTCAATGTTAATGTTTATACAGATTGTCATGAAATCTAAATAAATAATAAACGCACTGATTTTATTGGTTCTGTTCTAAAGGAAACACACTTATACGCGACACTGGCCGCACTAACTCGCCGTTCACCGTTTTCACTGATACGACCCTCGTGATGTTGTCTTTGCCGGGAAAAAGTTTTGTTACGCGACCTACTGCCCAACACATTGGTGGACGGTTTTCTTCTTTAATGAACACTAAGTCGTTTATACGAACGGCTCCTTGTTCCTCGGATTTCCATTTAGTATGTTGTGGAAGTAAGGATATGTATTCCTTACTCCACCTTGTCCAAAAATGTTGCTTAATTTGTTCAGCTCTTTGCCATTGTGAGAGTCTATTTGTTGGGAGATGAGTTATACTTGGTTGCGGATAGGATAATAAACTTTCTCCAATTAAAAAATGTCCCGGGGTAAGATAGGATAAGTCATTGGGATCGGTTGATAATTGGGTCAGAGGGCGAGAATTTAGTACAGCTTCAATCTGTGTCAGCACTGTGTAAAAAATTCCAAATGTTAAATGTGCATTAGCTGTGAGACGTGTTAAATGATTTTTTATTGATTTTACATTAGCTTCCCAAAGTCCACCAAAGTTTGGACTTCTGGGAGGAATAAAATGCCAATTGATATTTTCATTTGTTAGATGAGTAACTATTGTGCCCCACTGCTTATCGCATTCAAATAACTGTTGTAAACCTTTTAACTGATTGTTAGCACCGACGAAGGTGGTTCCGTTATCGGAATATAAATCTGAAATTTTACCCCTGCGTGAGATAAATCTGTCTAAAGCAGCTAAAAAAGCTTCAGTGGTTAAGTCGCTGACTATTTCTATGTGAATAGCTTTAGTTGCCATACACACAAAAATTGCAATGTAAGACTTCGTTAATTTTGTTCGTCTGTAATTGCCCTGTTTTATGAGGAAAGGTCCCGCATAGTCAATGCCTGTTTTAAGGAACGGGCGCGATGGTTGAAGGCAACAAAGTGGTAAGTTGCCCATTATTGGCTGTATTATTTTCGGATTGGCACGAAAACAAGGAATACACTTTCTTAAAACATGTTTCACATTATTCTTTCCAGATAGGATCCAGTATTTTAATCTTAGACTTGCTAACGTCGTTGAAACCTCAGCATGTAAAAGTCTTTTATGTTCATATGAAATTAATAATTTAGTCAATGTATGATTACCTGGTAGAACAATGGGATGAATTTGATTGAATTGATAATTTGAATTTTGAATTCTACCCCCTACTCGAATGATATTGTTTATGTCAAGAAATGGAGTGAGTGATAACAATTTGCTTGATTTCTTTACCTTGTTTTCCTGGGATAGGAAATGCAAATCTTCAGAAAATTCACTTTGTTGTATGATTTTGATTAATCTAATTTCTGCGTTGCTTAACTCATCGACGGACAATCTGCCAGTGAGTTTATTTGATTTCTTAGAGCCCCTGCAATTGGCTATAAAACGTAGAATGTATGCAGTTACGCGCTTAAGTTTGATATACGATGAAAATCTGCCAATTAGGCTAAATTCGGCCTTTTGTGATGTTAGTAAGACAAGTGGCTTAACTTCTGGAAGACTGCAATGTTCTGTGATAGGTGGGTTAGGCCATAAATTATCATTATATTTCAAAAACTCGGGTCCCGACCACCACATTTGTGATACCTTTAAATGAAGAGGATTAATACCACGAGAAATCATATCGGCGGGGTTTTGTTTTGAAGGTACATGTCTCCACATATGTGGTTCTGTTAAATCTTGGATTTCGCTGACTCTGTTAGCCACAAATTGTTTGAAGCGACTGGGGGCGCCACGTACCCATCCCAAAGTTACGGTGGAATCTGTCCAATAAAATTGCCTATCCAAAATAATTGTTAACGAATCCTTGACCTTTTTTGCTAATTGTGCAAGTAATAGTGCACCACATAATTCTAACTGAGGTAATGAAATGGTTTTCAAAGGCGCTACTCGCGATTTTGAACAAATTAATCTTGTATTCGGGGTTCTGTCACCACCAAAGCTTCTTAAGTAAATACAGGCGCCGTACGCCATTTCCGAAGCATCAGAGAAGCCGTGTAGTTCAATAAATATGGGTTTCTTACAACTAATATGCCTAGGGATATGTATCTGATTAAAATGAGTAAATTCATCCAAAAACTGATGCCATTTCGAGGCAATATCATTGGGTACTGCTTCATCCCAATTCAAATTAGTTTGCCAAACCTTTTGTAATATTAATTTGGCTTTTATAACAATCGGACTTATTAAGCCCAAAGGATCATAAATTTTTGAAATGTTTGAAAGGATTGTTCTTTTTGTAAGTGATTTGTTATGATCCAGATTTATTGAATAAGAAAATTCGTCCGTAATATGATTCCAAATGATTCCTAAAGTTTTTGAACCTTCTTGATTTGAGACTAAATGAATTTCTGGTGAATCGTTTTTGTTTAAATTATCTTCGTGCAAACATTGTAAATTAGAAGCCCATTTGCACAATGGAAAACCAGCCTCGTTAAGTATGTCTGTGAGACCAATTTTTATATTTGCTAATTCGTCTTCTGATTCTCCCCCTGTGAGGAGATCGTCGACATAAAAATCTGTTTTAATGATTTCTGCTAATTCTGGATTTGTTTCTTGATTATTTGCCGCAACTTGGTTCAAGCATCTGATTGCAAGGAAAGGCGCACTAGATGTACCATAAGTAACTGTATTTAACTGGTAAATTTTTAAAGGTTCAGATGAATGTGATCGCCAAATTATTTTTTGATATTTTCTTTGATCCTCATTGACAAGTGTTTGCCGATACATTTTTGCAATGTCTGCTTTGATAACGTATGAATGCTGTCGAAATCTCAATAAAATTTCAAACAGATCATTTTGTAATGCTGGTCCGGTCAGCTGAACGTCGTTAAGCGATAATCCTGATGTTGATTTCAAAGAAGCATCGAAAACTACCCGTAATTTGCTAGTAGTACGGTCTTCTTTGTACACGGCATGATGGGGTAAATAGTAGCCTAAATGATCTTTGTTGTTCTGAGCTGTTATATTGGTCATGTGACCTAAATGTTCATATTCTTCGATGAAGTCCTGATATTGTTGCCGTAAAATTTCATTATTGTTTAGTTTACGCTCAAGAGACAGAAATCTTTTCAGTGCGAATTGATATGAATCTCCTAAATCTGATAGATTGTCTTTAAATGGAATATTTACGATAAATCGACCGGCCTTATCTTGCTTGGTGTTTTGAATAAAATGGTTTTCACATAATCTTTCTTCACGCGAAAGTAGAGATTGATTTGCATTCGTAGTATATGATTCTAATTCCCAAAATTTAGAAATTTGCTTATGAATTTTATGATTTATAGACATGTTGCAATTAGTGGGTCCTAATTGAGGAGTCTGATTACCTGAAATAACCCATCCTAACTTTGTTTAATATACTAGAATTTGATATTTTAATTTGTCCTGCACACAAAAGGTTCCAGAACAAATTGGCACCAATCAATAAATCAATTTCCCCCGGTATATGAAAATTTGGATCTGCTAATGATATCTTTTTCGGAATATTGAAATGATTTTTGTTTAAATATTCATTTGGCAATTCTTCAGTAATTCTGGGCAGAACTAAACAATCAATTGTATTTTTAAAATTATTTAAACGAGATTTAATCGTTACTGATGTGCTATGACCAATATTTGTAACAGCTTGATTTATTCCTGTCACCGGTACTGAAATTTTAGTTAGTTTTAGATTTAATCTTTTGCATAAGGCTTGTGTAATAAAATTGGATTGTGAACCCGAATCTAAAAGATCCTACAAGAATGCATTTTACCGATGTCGTCGAAAATTTCTATGATCGCTGTAGCAAGCAACGCATGGATGTTACAAGCGTTTGCACAACATGCTACTGAATTGGTGCTTAGGGATTCTCTATTGCTAATTTGATTTTGACTATGTTCCTGGCTAGTTTGATTTGTATGAATTAATGTATTGTGTTTCATGTTACACAATTTGCAGGAATTTTGCGACTTACAATCGTTTGTAATATGATTAGATCTCAAGCAGTTTAGACATATCCCTTTTGATTTTAGTTCTGATATACGTCGATCTATAGGTAAATCTAAAAATAATTTACAAAAGTAAATTGCATGATGACCCGAACAAAATGTGCATGATTTTTGCTGCGTGGTTAAATAATTATGATGATATTTAAAATTACTGTGTTGTAGTTTTGGTGGGTTTCTATGACCGTTAACATTATAATTTGATTTTTGATTGGTAGATTTCATGTCTGATGTTGAATGTTTATTGTCTTTTGTTTTCTCTAATAGTTTTGAACGTTTTACTAAGAACTCTAGTAAAAAGTTTAATGACGGAGCTTGTTTGTTCGCAATTGTCATTTCCCATTCGTTTTTTGTTGCTTGGTCAAATTTTCCAGAAATTAAATGAATCAATAATCTGTTTTCCAGTTTAGATTCGTCGAGATGTTGAATAGCTTCGAGATGACTCGATACATGATCCGCTAAGTGCCTTAAATCTCGGAAAGAATCTTTACTAGTCGAATTTAAATTGAATAAGCATTTTACATGTTTAAGAATAATACCTTCCTTATCTTCGTACCGTGTTTTTAGTTTTTGCCATGCTACTTGATAGTTTTCTGCGATAATTGGTAAGTTTCTAATCACCTGGGCAGCGTCGCCGCTTACCGATGTTTTTAAATATTGAAATTTATCGATGTCGTTCAATAAAGTGTTATCGTGAACTAACGATTTAAATGTATCATGAAAAGTTACCCACTCATAGAATTTTCCATCAAAAACAGGTAATGACAATTCTGGTAATTTTACAGATTTAATACTACTACCACTACTATTATTATTGATTGTACTAACTTCTGAAAAGGATGTATGTTTTAATAATTTTTTGAGTTTTGTTACTACCGAAAAATATTGATTTTCAAAAATTTCTACTTCTTTAGGATCTTCTCCTTCTGCTTTTAAATCTATTTCGAATTGAATTTGTTCAAATTGGTCATCGATATTTTTAATTTTTTCAAATCTAGCATTAATTTCTTCAATATCATCACTTTCGGGGTCAAAATTAGTTAGAATAGTTTCAAAACGAGTTAATTTTGTTTTTAGTGACGTCCGTTTTTTCTTAAGTTCTGTTAATAATTGAGCCATGTTAATGTTTGTTTCTTATTATGATGTTAGGATAATATCCCTGTTAAATAATATTAATAAAATGAATTAATAACTGCGCTGACACAGACGAAGCGATACGTGCTAATAAATTAATGATAATGATATTGAAAAATGAAAGCAAAAGGGAAACGGGACTTACTGCTTATATCCTTTTCTCCCTCTGTGCTGTTTGGTTTTGATGCTGACGTTGTTCGTCGTTGATGTATAACCACTATTTGATCTTCTCTGGTGGCCTGTTGATAAAAGACGCTGGATTTCTTATCGTGGAGATAAGTTCCAATCCGCGGCTCGAAGTGACCAATGTTTTGAATTTGCTGCTGCTGATTTTCGTTGTAATTGTGTAATTTTGGTTTTGCTCGAAGGACCGTTTGATTTGATTAAAACTCATGCGTAAACGTAACAACTTATATTGAAGAACTTACACTTACACATAACAAAAAATAATGATAATGATTTTCTACGTCTGCTTGCTCGAGACCAATGCTGAATACTGATGAATGAATGAATTTACAAACTTACACCTTACTATTTATACAAAAATTGTTATGGGGGGTGAGACACTGGAATTCGCAGCTGACGCCAGAGCGACGGGTATACAGGAAGAGGGCCATAAACCTTAAATCCTGGGTACCTAGAAAGAGGCCCGCAATAATTCTGCAAGAAATGCATTTTATGATGTTCATAAATTCCAACAACCTCTCCTTCCTAGCTCCTGGTCTTGCGCTTCCCACTGTATTCGTCGAAGACGAAAATGTCAGAAGAGTAGCTGAATGTGACATGCATGCATAACATAAGTGGCGACGTCACAGTATGCGGCCAGTTCGAGACCTACCCACTACATTTCTTTGGTGGAAATGAAAGAAGCTTCCTGAACTGACTTTTACTTATGATTATGTAACTTTTGAACTGTAGAGAGCGCAGAGATCGGAGAAGTATTTTAGGAAAGCTCAAAAACACCTCTTCTTTACTTCCTAAAATCAATCATTTTTGAGATATTTGCAATTTTTTCGAAAATAATGCATTCTCCAGCACGCCAGTATTTGCTCTGACTGTATTGCTTACTTAAAAGCTAGAGAAGAGAATTCTTCTGTTCTGCTGTTGGGGACCATCTACTTTAAACCCCAACAAGGTAAAACTTTTGTTTCCTCTCCAGGATTTTCACATAAAATTCTGAAACCTGAGATAATAAAATAGTATATTATACACGAGTTTATAATGAATGCTATTATTACCGAGGATGAAGTTTACAACACGAGCGAGTGAAACGAGCGACTTTTGTAATCATCCCAGGTAATAATAGCATCATTATAACGAGTTGTATACTATACTTTGTCCACGACTATCAAAACAGATTTCCAGAAAGAATTTACCTTCATTTCCCTTTGCCAGTGTAAGAAAGATTCATACATACGCTCTCAGGTATAATTTTCTTGGTTTTTTGGGCAATGAATCTAATGAGGCAAGTTCTGCAGCTTCTTTTATAGGGGACCTAAGTGCCTCCGTCATACGTCAGATTTTCATTCCAAACAAAACAAAAGCACGTGCCATTTGACGTTTATCCATATTATTTACAACGTCTTAAACTAGTTTTTGCACTATAATTATAGACGTTTTGCAGTGAAAACAGTTTATTTTCAATTTGTGTGTTGGGCTTACGTGTAAAAACTTGAAAACAACTATAATTATATTTCAGAGGTTAGGTTAAAACGTCAGAAAGCACGTGGCTTTGTTTTGTTTGGAATGAAAATCTGACGTGTGTGACGCGCCACTTATTTCCCCCATTGCTGGTGCTGTTAAAGAAACCTCGTTTTCACTCTCACTACTCATTATATCTTCCTTTTTAGAATATGCATTTCAAATTAAAAGCAAACCATGCTGATTTGACGTTTCAATTTGAACTGACACATCGCGATCGCGGCCTACTAAATAAATGTAAAAAAGGGTCAAAGCGATGTTCCTATTGGTGTAGTGAATAATATTCATTAATCACTGCAGTGATTAATGTATCTAATTATGATTGAAGAAACACAAATATAAAGAGTATGTTGTAAGATAGTCGTGGACAAATTTATTTAAAAACCTGAAATACTCCCGAGATCATTCAAAATACGAACGTCTTAGAAAAATCCCATATAGGTATTGTAATTGAATTCACCTTCCCATTCTAAACAACTTTTCCCTTCACGATATTTTTATCTGAACGAGCATAATGATATTTTATATTAGTCAATTTAAAAATCATGCCATATTTCAATGTTTCGAACATGTTTTAGTTTAGGCAGTATCAAATTAAATGCGATTGTCCAATTCGAAACTTTATTACCTAATGTTTTAATAACAAATCCATCCCCTACATCCAAATTATCTAACAATATATCATTCACATTATACAACATCTACTAACGCCCAGTGAAACATAGTTAGCCATCCAGCTTATCGTGATGTAACATTCGGTCTTCCTGCGAATTGGTGCACTTACCATACCGCCAACCTTGAACTCTTCCGGCTGTCCTTGACTGTAGCCTGTTCCTATAGAACAAATAAAGAGAATACGTGGTACCGCAGCCATGTAAGAGTTACTGAGGAAAACCAGTCTACTTAGGCACATCTAACAATACACCATATTTTCAGTACTCTGGTTTGTGGTCGCGTCAGTGTCTTACTTTTACGGTCACCTTTGATAGTGCCTTATTTTTATGGTCACCTTAATAGTGCCTTATTTTTATTGATACCCTACACATGAAAAACAAAATTTATCTTGCCGAACGACACCCTTCTAATAAATCTTCAGTACTGTTTACCTCGCTGTCATGAATGAGTTCTCTTCAATAACGCCTCCGCTCCGTGGCCGCATTGCATCTATAGGTACTACAGCTTTAAATTCTCTATATCCCTTCATTCCTTTCATGGCTATTATTATTTCATATCTGTCGTTTACGAATTTCTTACGTACTTTATAGGGGCCTCCATACTTTAACTTCGTCTTTCTCGAACTCTCCTTGTCTGCTTTTCCTGCATTGCTCCATAACACTAAATCACCCCTCTTGTACTGACGAGGCTTTTTACGCTTGTTGTCGTCGACTTTTTTCATTGATGCGATACTTTATCTAACTTATGGTCTGCTTCATGTCGAACCGACCTAAGTGACGGCATGTCTGTTCCTTTCGAGCCCGAACATCAGTGTATGTGGAGTGTAGCCGCTACCTACTGCTCCAAATAGTATTGTTGATACCCCACACTACGTTCGGAAGTACATTTTGCCACTCCCTCTCATCGTCAGTGCTTGTACATATGGCTTCTAAGAGTGTCATGTGGAACAGTTCCACTTGTCCATTGGCTCGCGGGCAAACAACTGCGTTCACAAATCTTCTTATAAATCGCGTCATTTTCTTAAACCAAAACTTTCTTTTGATCAGTTGATCGCACATGTCCGATTTCATCATGGCACTTTCTTAATATGTTCCACCGTGCCGCTTTCGGAATAACAAGCCGTTTTGATCGGCTGTAAGCTTGTATACCCTACTGCCGTCCTTTATTCTATAGTTTTGTCGAATATCTTTATCACACGTATCGCTTCTTAATTTATTCCGAATTAATCGAATACCATCATCCTGCATTTGAAGACACATCAGCCAGTTAAACTCACAGATGATACTTGCGCTACAGTATTTCTGCTTGGAACATCAACGTGTCGCATCTTTGTTCCTGGCCTATGCTGGATAGCGAAATCAAATCCTTGGATTAATAACCACTCGTGGAAGCTAATCTCTCCAGAAATGTGGCGCGAACCGCGTTATAATCCGTTACGATCTTGAAGCTGATACCGTCTAGGTACACTCTGAATCTCTTAATAGATTCTATGATGGCTAGCGTCTCTAGTTCGAAGGAGTGGTACATACTTTCTTGGGTGGTAGCCTTACTGTAATATGCTACAGGTTTTAAAGAGCCCTGTTCTTCCTGCAGAAGAATGCCAGCTAGTCCTGCTTGCGTCAGTGTGTAGCTGGTCTTTCGCATAATCTATATGTTTGATTCTTTGGAAAGCCTTTTCATGTTCCTCACTCCAATACCATGTGACACTTTTACGGAGTAGCTGGGTTAACGGCTGGACAATTTCAGCATGACCTCTTATATATTTTGCGAAAATATGAACTTAGACTCGGGAACTGAAAACAATGAAGTCGTGACCTGTCGCTTGGTGCAAACTTGTGAATGTAAGTTATTAATAATTATTTCTTTTTTAGGACAACATGAATAAGCGAATATTAAAGAAACGAAAAGTGCCAAATTCTACAAAATCCGGTAAGATTATTTTTCTTATTCAAGTTTTGTAATGGCCCTTTCACACTATTTTTTACATGGTCACACGTATAGTTTAAAGAGGTTTATTAATGTTAATTCGTCCACATAAATCAAAATACATAGTAGTTTTAATTTCAAATCAAGTTTCCACGACTATGACAAACAATAATACGTAATTCAAAAGAGTGGGGGATAGTGTTTTAGTATGAAAAGTAAAACAAAAACACGTCCCTCATTGATTTGAATCATAGTGTGATGCAAACGTCTAACTTTCTTCCCTAACTGAATGACGAAATGTAAGTTTCAGATTTGACGTTGGGAAAAATATTTCAGGCCCGTTTGAAAGGCAAAACACAAAAAATGTATTATACCAGTCGCACAGTCCTAAGTAAAATAAAGTAAAATTACGTTTTTGAAGTGAAACTTCTTTTGTCTCGGTAAAGTAAGTTCCTGTGTTGGCAAATGCGAGCGTCACGAAAAGTGAAACGAATAGAGGGGAGCAGTCTAAGAAGACGGGCGGAGGAGAAAGGGAATATCGAACGCCCCCCTCTTTAGCCACGCTCTGTCTCATGCTTCGCGCTGTTTCTCTCAGGCAAGCGTCACGTGTCAGTAAAGCGAGGGCACATCGTTTCAGTTCTCGTTACGCCACAAAGCGCTTGGTTAGAAGCATTAAAATTCAATTTATTCTTTCATTATTATTATTTTGATACGGACAATATTTATTATCGAATTTTTGTGTATTTGAAGTGCGATTGGTAGTCTATAAATTAATGAGTATATTCCAGTGTTAGGAAAATTAGAATAAACGTTTAGTGTTAGTGTATTTTGTTCTTGTGTATTATATTGCATACATTCCAATTATATGTTTATTCTGCAAATTTTTCATTCCGCTAATAACGTTTCACTTCTATTGCGCGTGGCGGCCATGCACCCAGTTTTTTTAACCTGAAACCATATGTGCATGATTCATTGTTAACCATCAGGTATTTTTTTCTGATTTCGTTGATATGCCTATTTAAAAAATAAAACTAGATTTTTTCAATTTTAGAATATACATACTTACAAGCTATTGGTGGAAACAAATGAATATGAAACGACAGTATTAGTAGCTGCCCTTAACTATTTTGACATTTTCTTTACAACGATTTAGAATGCGCGTGTGTTTTTATAAAATAACAATAGGCAAATTTTTCTAATCCTGAAAAATTAAATTTTGTTGGGTGTAACATTAAAAATAATTAAAATTATGCACGCGCTGCCGAACGATATTTTAACTTGACCTTCAGAAACTTGCACAAAAATTTGCAGTATTATGGTTTTTTCATTAAAGTATAGTGCCTATTATTAACGACGATGACGGTTTAAAACACGAGCCGTAGTCGAGTGTTCTAGAGTTTAATCGAGCCATAACTCGAGAGTGAAACGCTGTACTTTATCTGCAAAAACTAACCGCAAATTGCATTTTTAATTCTAGATTAAACCCACTACAGTGTGTATGATGGATCTGTGCGCGTGCGTCACAACTGCTTACATAATATGACACAAATCATTTCAAAGTCGAGTGTATTGTCAAGCAGTGGCGTGTGTTTTTATTTTGCTCAGGTACAGATAAAAATATGGTAATTTAACAGTTATATCATGTATTAATTAGTAGGTATGGCACCAGCAGAAGAAGAAATGAAAGAAACTTAGATTTTTAAGATATATTTTGTGATGCAATTCTAGATTTTAGTGAGTTCATAATACCTATTTAAAAAATAAACTTACCTTGTGCATACATGTGATTACGAATTTCCATTTTTTGGCATTTGTCTAAATCTTCGGTTTTTTACTTTTTCCGTGGCCGGGATTTTCCTGGACTAAGCAGACTCATTTCTCCCTGAACGTACTTTGATGCTGGAAACTGTATGCAAGCTAATCTTCAAAGCATCAGAAACACGGTAAAACATTATAAAAAGTTTATAAAATTAATTCCACATTTACTTGACAGTAGGTACCTACACCACATGCCTATGAACTGTAACGCTGAATGGCGCTTCGACATTACTTCATATAGTTGCATTTGTGTTCCGCTCAATATTGTATTATGAGACGTATGTCTTACAACCAAATAACATACGTCGCTGAATTTATATTAAGGAATGATGCGGGCAAAAACGGGCTAGCAGTAGGCGCGTATGTCTTAACTAATTTTATACACACGCAAAGATCCATTAAACAAAGTATAGTCTATTGTACACGTGTATTTATACAGGAAGTACCACTTGAACGAACGTTGCTATAGAAACGTACAATACATGACAAAAATATAAATTTGATGTTTTCCACGCTACACCCACGTCGATATGCTAAAAAGGGATTTTTTTTGATAGGTTACAGTCCATCGAATAAAGGTCCATTAGGTATTCATTGGTATTAACGTTTGGTGTGAAATGGCTGATACGAAAATTGTTGCTGTTGGACCCTATCTGTTTAATACATTACTTGCACTTTCCACAGAATGCACTTGCAGAATTCATGCATGCGGCCACAATTGCACGGTCACCTACGTAGATAGATTTCTTTGTGGTGATGGGCAAAAAAGAAAGCGTATGCAAAAAATTATGAGATAGTGCACTGAAGAGCTTCGATGATTGTTTAGAAATACTGATAGGCGGAAAATAAGAAGAGCTGTACATTCTGAAGGTATATTAGTTGTATTTATAATAATGGTTAACTTTTTGAACATTATTTATAAATTTGTTCTGTACTAGTTAAGTATAAATTCGAATAAGTATTTTGTTGTCAATTCCAAGTTAATGACTACACTTTTATGAATTTGCTGTTTATAACTTCAAATTGAAAGTTATAAGAACTTCTCGACACACGAATTGAATGAAAATGCTATTAATTAGAATTTCGATGTCATGACAAACTATTTACTTGCAGTTACTCTTCGGGCATGTTACTTTCCTCAATGAAAAAATTTACCTCGGAATTTCCATAACTTTTTTATTTTACAATTCCACCGAAATCAGCAAAAAAAATCCGTTTAATGGCGCCTTAGTTACACATAATTAGACATAATTTTCTAATAGGACTGGGTACAGTATGATTCTTAATAATAATATTAAATTTAAAATGTTAAAATTTCTTCTGTACCTATATTTATTTTGCATTTCAAAAAATACTTGTTAATTATTTCTAGTAAATTTGAAATAAAATTGAAATTGGTTATTGTTACGCTCATAAAACTGCACTACTTTCCCCATTTAACCTACCTCCGATCTCTACTGACTTACAAGACCTCTGTAGTGAACATAAAAAAAATCGCCCATACCTATACAGTGTGTTTGATTTTATGTGTCACAGCAGATATCTTGGTTGTTGAAAGAATTTCAAATAAATGTTATATATGAAAGTTGTGAGATACTTTGTTTCCAATAACTTAGGAAAATCAGAAAAACAATTGAGCATCAAATAATTCAGATGTAGCAAATACATTCAAAATTTTAAATGGAACGTACCCAGTGTTTTTACGTATTCTAAAACTGTATGAAATTTCCTTTACAACGATATATCACATGTCATAGTTATCTAATCAATTAAAGGCACAAATCGATAATTAAGTAAGAACCGCACGTCTACATGACTTAAGAGTTTTGATCGAAAGAGTAGGCTTTGACAAGAATTGCTATAGCTTGAACTGTCAAATTACTTGAGTAAATTCCTGCGTATGCTTAATTTTCATAACGGAAGTCACTTTGAAAAAAACTTAAATTTTATTAACTTAAATTTTAAACTTAACTTGCCTACTAATTTATTGTTACTTTCTTGTTGTTGTTGCTATGTCGTGTTTATGTTGAATAGTTTTATATTGTCAAGCTAGTCTTAAGTAACATTGTATCATGTAGAAACAGACATCAGAGTTTCATTATTTTCACCGCCTACTCTTCCGGATGAAGCTGTAACTAGCGTAAGCGTTCAGTTGGTAGATACTTAATTATCGATTTATGTCTCTAATCGATTAGATAAATATAACATGTGATATATCGTTGTAAAGGGAATTTCATACAGATTTAGAACATGTAATATTACTGGGTATGTTACATTTAAAATTTTGAATGTATTTGCTATATCTGAATTATTTGATGCTCAATTGTTTTTCTGATTTTGATAAATTATTGAAAATAAAATGTCTAACAACTTTCATATATAACATTTGTTTGAAATTCTTACAATAGCCGAGATATCAGCCATGACACATCAAATCAAACACACTGTATACGAGTATTATATTTTAATTTGGAATTTCTCACTAATGAAAACAGTGTTTTAATGCAAATTTAATAGAGTGGTGTGGAGAACGGGACGTGCTATTCACTAAATCCGTTACCTTGCTTGCGGCATACTTTCTTCCATCTGTAATTTCAAGTCTCGCATACGAAAACATAATACGATACATTAGCAGTTTCACTCTCCTGTTTTCCCAGATAATTAAGATTTATGGTATGCGAATTTAATTTGAAGGAGCATTAGGTATGAATCCACCAGACTTGAAATGAAGGAACTGTAGGTAGGTATAGAGGTATATAACCTTTCACAGCCCAATTCACAATTTTTGTAATCTAAATAAGTAACTTTTTTCTTACAAGGGGTACCTATACGTATAAGGATTGCAGATTTATTTGTAAAACCTCGGTTTTTGAGAAGTGACCGCTGCGAATACCGCCGACGCATCCCATCCACGCAAATCGAGTCCATTAACTTTGACCAGTGGCAGTTCGTGGGTCAATAATCAGGGGAGTTGTTTTGATTTTGGAACTTATAATATTATTAATACTAAAAATATATACGCCTGTGTAGTAGGTTGGAAGATAATTATTGGCCCTACCTTTCTACTGTTATACCAGTATGCCATAAATAAATTTATGGTGCCATAACATAGTCATAAAATTATTGAAAATTCTCAAACAGTGTAAATATACGTGCATAATACATTCCTGGTTAAAATTAGGGCATCAGCAAAACTTCTCATTATTACTTGTCATAATGAGAAGTTTTAAATCATTAAACATTTTTAGTAGGTGGCCTAGGATATCCTCTGTCACTACTGATAAACAATAGACCTTTTCATTTCGTTTGATTTCGTTAGTGCGCGTGTGCAGAAGTACAGTGACAAACAGCTGTTCTTAGTTTTTCGGACGAATGTCACTGTCAGTTTTTGAACTTCGTGTAAGATATTCCCAAGTATAATATGTAGGAGGGTGTTTGAAAGACGGAAAATTACAAATGTTAGTTCCCAGTGATATCACTCATAAAATAATGAGGCTGAATCCCGAAGGCGTGCTTGGCCTGTTTGAAATACGCGAAAGTTAACCAACATAATTTCAATCACGCAGGTTTTTAATACGTACCTAGCGGTGAAAATCAATCAATTTTTTAAAAGAAAAAGGATCTAAAAGACAGGTGCGTATTTTTCTGCAATGTATGTATGTAACTACAAATAATTATTATTTTAAAGACCTAACAAATAATGACGTAAAACCTGGAAACATCCTACACCCTTTTTCATTTCGAATCTTGCCTTTTACACATTTTCATTCACGCAACACAATTTACATAGGTGGAATAAGTCCTCACTTGGTCACCGACCCAGTTATTAACTTCGATTTACCCCAGTGTTAGGCAGGGTTTGGGAAATGGATAAAATCGTAATCCCAAGCGATAGCTTGGCCTACCCACTCTGCTAGCGCCGTTGCAGTCACCAAAAGCACAAAGTTTGGATGCTCCATACTAATTTTGCAAGTTTGCAATAAAATTTTACTGTATAGACCAAAGAATTTAAAATAAACACTTTCAAACAATATAAAACTTTGACATCTGTCCGAAAATGTCATGGCGCGATCGCGCATGCACCTCAGCATTCTTTTATAATGAAAAGCCCTATTGTAATTGTCTGACAGATGTAAAGTAACATTTTGCAATTGCTTGTTAGTAAGACATTTAACGCTGTTTAAAGTAATTTGAAAAAGGTAATAAATTCAGTTTTGCTAGTGATTTTTTAAAATTTAATGTCATTAAGTGAATGAACGTAGATCAGAGGTGGACACGTTTTAAGGAAATAATTATAAAAAGTGCCAGAACGGTCTGTGGAGTATGTAAAACGGTTAAAGATAGGAGACAAACAGCCTGGTGGACACAAGAAAAAAAGAGCAAGTGACGATAAAAAAGAAAGCTTGGAAAAATCATTTAAGCTCCAGATCTGAAGAAAACTATGCCATATACAGAGAACATAGGAAAAAGGCGAAAGAAATGGTATTGGCAGCTAAAGAGAAATCATGGAAGGATTTTGGTGAGAAGATGGAAACAGATAGTAAAGCTAACCAGAAATTATTCTTTAAAACGATAAAACAACTTAAGAAGGGAAAAATAGATCAACCAATAAAAATTAAAAACAGATTAGGGCAAACTTTAACAGAGGAGGAGGATATAATGAATAGATGGAAGCAATATTTCGAGGAGTTATTGAATACTAGGCAAGTAGACCAAGTAGAATTGGAAAGGATTGAAGAAGACGATGAATTTTTGACAACAAATGAAAACGAGGAAGAAATAAGCATGCTGGAACTAGAAGAAGCAATACAGGAAGTAAAGAACGGAAAGGCACCAGGCCACGACAAGATTACGACGGAAATGATTAAATATATGGGACAGAAGGGTAAAGAGCTCCTATTGGACATTTGTAATAAGGTATGGGAAGAGGACGAAATTCCCAAAGATTGGGAAATAGGAGTCATTTTGCCAATATACAAGAAGGGTGACAGTGGAGTCTGTGGCAATTACAGAGGTATAACTTTGCTTAGTACAGTAATGAAGATTTACGAGCGAATACTGGAAAAGAGACTTAGAAGCATTATAGAGCCAACACTATTAGAAACTCAAAGTGGTTTTCGTAAAGGATGAAGCACGCAGGATAATATATTTGCAATCAGGCAAATAGCTAATAAACTACTGCAATCAGGGAAAAGATCGTTTCTCGCGTTTATCGATTTGGAAAAAGCATTCGACAAGGCCCCACGAGTAAAAATATGGGAAAGTTTGAAAATGAGAGGAGTGAATAATAAATTAATCAGAGCCATTAAGAGTTTATATAAAAATAACATCGCTTATGTCATAAATAAAAATATGAAGTCAGATAAGTTCTCAATTAAAGAAGGCCTAAAACAAGGTGGAGTAATGAGCCCGGTGTTGTTTACTGTTCTAATGGACGATATCAGCAGAACATGTAATTGTAGAACAAGGAAGCTATGTGTGGGATATAGACACTTGCAGATGGTTAAAGCATCAGAATACGCGTTTGCCGATGATGTTGTTGTTATGGGTGGTAGTGAACAGGATTTTCAAACAAATGTGACAATATGGAATGAGGTGCTAAAGCAATACGGTATGACAATGAATAAAAATAAAACAAAAGTGATGGTAATGGCAGAGGAAAGAGTACAAACAAACATCCAGATTGAGAACGTTCAAATTGAACAAGTAAGTCAGTTCGAATACTTATGGGTATCATGATGGATGAAAAAGTAAACAAGAAGTAGAACTAAGCGAGAGAATTGGAAAAGCAATGAAAGTTTATCACGCCCTAAGGAGAAGTTTTATCAATAAAAAGGAAGTGTCACGTCGAACAAAGATAAAAATTTATAAAGTATAATATACAGGCCAATCCTTACATACGGGTGCGAATTATGGGTACTATCTAAGAGTCTAAAAAGTATAATACAGGCAGCAGAAATTAAGTTTTTGAGAAGAATTCGTGGTATTACTAAGTACGATAAAAGAAGAAATTAGTCGAACAGTTAAACGTTTCAACGAACTTGGAAGTTACTGCAGAACCCCAGGACAAGGCCTTAAGAGTCTACAGATGCAAGAGATCAGCGATATCTTATGCAAGTCGCCTTAAGAAACAGACGTTCCACCAGTTTAGAACTAAGCAGAGTCCTTGCAGCAGCTCGAAATGTAGCAATTTCTGGACGAACAATCAGGAGAAGGCTTCATGAGGGAGGATTGGACAGTAGAAGATCAGCTGTTGCACCACTGCTCACCTGGGAACATAGAGTTACTAGACTGCGTTTTGCAAGGGCACATGTGAATTGGACCATTGATGACTGGAGGCGAGTTTTGTTTTCAGACGAAACAAAAGTATGTCTTAATTCATCAGATGGACGTGAACGAGTCTGGCGGAGGCCAGGAGAGAGGTTTGCTGCCTGCAATATCTCTCCGATGATCACATTCTTTGGTGGATCAATAATGTTCTGGGGAGGAATTTGTTTTGATGGTCGCACGGATTTGGTTCCTATACGGGGGAGATCCATGAATGCACATTTCTACGTAGAAAATATCGTAGAGGAACATGTGATGTCATTTGCCCCATTTGTCGGGGAGAATTTCATTTTTATGCAGGATAACGCTCGGCCCGACGTTGCTAGAGAATATTCCAACTATGGACTGGCCACCAAGAAGCCCAGATATGAACCCCATAGAGCATCTATGGGATGCACTGAAACGATCAGTTAGGCGCCACATACCTATGAATCTTAGGGAACTCGAACAAGTCATTCTTGTCGAATGGGAGAATATTCCCCAGGAAACCATTCACAACTTGATCAATAGCATGCCCAGACGAATGGAAGCAGTGATAAGAGCTAGGGGAGGATCTACACGCTACTGAATTCTTACGATTTAATTTCACCTTCATTTTTGTTAAGCTTTTCACTGACGCCGTTTTCAATGCATTTGACATTATTGTTTCTTTTTGTCACTTATCCAAGTTTTTTTCCAATAAAACCATTCCAATTTATCAAGCGTTAGTTAAAATCATTTAATTATAATATCGCTTATAGGTACCTACTATAACTTAAAATTTCGAAAAATTACAAGTAATAATGAGAAGTTTTGCTGATGCGTTAATTTTGTCCAGGAGTGTATTAGGTATATTATATTATCGCTCTCCGTTCGTTACTAGCTTTACGAAGTAAAATAAATATCAATCGATTCTGCTCTAAAAGCCCACTTTGTGACTGAAGTCCGTTTTTGTACCTAATATCTTACCAAAGAACATCTAAGTAAAAAAGTTCAAAGAATGATTGCTAAATGTGTACATATATATATTCATTGTAATAATTATTAGTCTGAATGAAGTTCCGTTAAGTGTGCGGCTAAGGTTTTTAACCAATTTGTGGAACGTGGACCAGACGAGTGTATGGTTTTTCATGCGTAAGAGAAGACAAATAATGAATAATCGACCTAGAGAACCGATGCCCTACTAAATGTGCACTGTTAGACCGCACAAGAATTTCGTTACTTCAGATTTCACAGTCCGGATATAAACGTACGGAAGTTAGCAAACCATCTGGTGAATATTACAATTTCATTGTAATTTCTAAATGCTATATATGAAACACTATAATCGTGTGCTACTAAAATATTTATGTGGTTAGAAGAACAATTTTATTAACGCGTAATTATTTCGATGTATACAGGGTTTTAAAATTCAGTTTAATTTCCCACGTGCAAAAATTTTAACTAGAATTGTTAAAAAAGGATGGAGAAAGAGGGCAAAAGAAATATTAGGGAAAGACTGCATCAGTTTTAGATGTGTAATACAGGCGAACGCTGGAGGCCATTCTAACTTAATGGATAATAACAGAGAAAACGCTGGAAAATGGAAAGAGGGCCTATATCAGGATTTGTGGATTTAGAATGAGCTTTGGGCAATGAAAAATATGGAAAAAGATCTTTGAAGTGTTCAAAAATGTGGGAATGGAATATAGGGAGAGAAGAGTAATATACAGTATATCTTGTACAAAGAGTAAACGGAAGTTATAGAATTTGACAGGAACGTAGAGAAGATAAATGGAAGGAAGTGAGGCTGGAAAACGCGTTGTCAACCCTAATAGTTTTAAATTCATATAGGGTGAATATAAAGTAAGTAACGTATACATTTATTTTGTTTCTACAAATAACCATTTCCAACAGATTCCCTAGGACACGTGGATTTTCTATTTCATTGCGAGATTCTTGAGCTATTTTATTAATACTTACCCATGGTAGAAACAAGTTACAGGCTACTTTTACATTTACCTATTTATTTATTTTTGGATCACTCCTTATATTAAGTAAAGTAGCTCAAAAGGAAATCGACGTGTCCAAGAGGAAATCGGCTGGAAATGCTTTAAGTACTTGCAGGAATATTGAATTTATGAGTTAATTTTTACTCATCCCTGTTTATTCAAAGACAAAATAGGAAAATAGCACCAGAAGACAATATACATATACAAGATCAAATTAATATACTTATATTCGAGAATGAAATATCTAGTGGTATTGGCATTACGCATTAGCATAGAAGAATTAGAAATGGTTTTGAACGATATGGAAGCAGTTTTGACTGACCACTGTGGTATGAAAATTAGTAAAAATAAAACCAAAACCTTGGTACGCGGAAAGCGTGAAAACTAAGACACTAATAATCTTAAACAAGAGACCAGAAGAAAATACGGATTTCTAGTTGGGAAGCCAAATAAGTCGCCACGCGATACTAGCAATAAAAAACAAAGAATAGAGCAGGAGCCAGTTGCATTTAACAAAATTGAAAACCGTACAACCGTAAATATAGAAACTCGAGAAGTGACTCTTAAAACGTACCACGGAGTACCATATTCTATAATATGGTACTCCGTGAAACGTACGCATGGTGCACGGCATTGCACAGTTGCGAAACGTGGACGGTAGGAAAAGTGGGTATA
Organism: Xestobium rufovillosum; assembly: GCA_963966045.1. NCBI lineage: Eukaryota > Metazoa > Arthropoda > Insecta > Coleoptera > Ptinidae > Xestobium > Xestobium rufovillosum. The sequence continues at coordinate 37,461,482 of OZ014494.1, read as the reverse complement.
GAAAAAATTATATTCTGTTTATCCAACAGATGCAGTAAAAACTCCTCCCACAAATGAGCGCTAAATTTGAATAGAAAATTACCATTGGTAGACCGATTTTACACAGCTTTACTCCTAGATAAATAACTTGACTGAACTAAACCGATCTGTCATTTTGACGTTGTCACTGAATTTACTGTTATGCCCATTCAGTTTATAATATAGCATTTTTTAATAGGTACTTGCATTGATTAGTTCATTGAATTTTGTGAATACATTAGGAAATACGAATAACTGTAAGTATTAACTGATTTTGGATAAGCCAGAATAACTTTCTCCATCAAAAAGTTGCCAGCTGCCAGCCATAGGTCCCAATAGGTCCTGCTTTTCAGTTGAAGGCAAGGTAAGGAGCGAATTTTAAATATGTATAAAGTTTATGCTCACCAAGACCCTGACAACTCTTTGGTTTACAGTTTACTAAACCAAGTAACAACATCAAGACCGAAAAGTCGCATTTACTGCAAAAGCGGTAGGTAATGTACTAATAATAAATAAACTTTTGACAGACATGTGTTATTTTGTTATACCTAAAATTTTTCGAAGTAATTATTATATTTTTATTTCAAATTTTTGAAATTTTCGTAACATTTATTGTTCAAGTTCTTCAACAGTTTTAAACCAGGTATTTTTAAATTCCCCAACGTCTTCTAATTTGCAGCATGTGAAGCTGACTTTTGCGCAAACTGTACTGCGCAATAGAGTCACTCCCCAAATATCATTTACTGCATCTGTTGAATAAACAGGATATAGAAGCGTTTGAACAGAAGCGTATTAGAAAGAGAAATATACTGGATGCTCCAATAGTGCCACGGCAGAGTTTTGCACTTTTATTAGGCATTTTAGAGAAAAAAATTGTATAAGAACCTCCTTCAAATGTTTAGTTCCCCATACTTTAAAATTAATTATACAGGTCTAATATGTCTGTTAATATAGGTATACAAAGAAATGCTGGTAACATCAAAAATATGCATTTTAGTCAAAGAATGTGTTCTGCAACCTTATAGTAAAATCAATTAAGAATAGTGATGCCCACGAGAGTCTCGTTTTCGAGACGAAACTCGAGACGCGATTCGAAAATTTTCTCGTCTAGAATCTCGCACGAGAGTCTCGCAGTCTCCTGAATACGCATCAAATGTCGAAGCGATGTCAACTTATTACAGGAATAAAACTAAGATTAGTACTACTATATTTACAAGTAATAAAATTCAAAATTTTAAGTAACCCCCGACACAACGCCTGAACAGATCTTCATAAATTATAGCTAAGAATCATCTCGATCACGTCAGCTTTCAAACAAAAAAAAATCATCAAAATCGGTAAATTCGTTTTAGTACGGGATCTGGTCGACCGTACGATCCAATTTAAAAGAGGGGGTATCGACTCGAGGTTATACAAAAACAAAAAATACTGTCTTATAGAAAATTTTATGCTGCATCCGAATCTGCCGTTCGCCCCTTAATCCGGGCTTGCAAAATATGAGAAAACATATTTTGTGTTAAAACTCGAAAAAACCCAATTAATTGACTTTTTTTGTTCATCACTCGATATCTCACTTATTATTGCAGATATCAACTTCCAATTTTGTATTGTATTACTTGAGACCCTTGTTGTTGACATTATATTAACAAACTTGAATTAAACTTAGTACTTTTTTGTAATAAAATTGTTATTAATGCCTTGTTGCATGAAATTAAGAAAATGCTATGCAAATTATAGTGAGCGAGAAACTTTTTTATTTTTGAAGATAAATGTATCGTATATCGAGATAAAATGAAGGTCAAAGACCAAGGAAGTTTTTAAAATATCTTAATCTGATGGGCGACTTCACTTAGTGACAAAAATGGTAGTTAACGTCGCACATTATTTGCCGCGTGATTATTTGTGGTATGAACGCTATTCATAATGCTGCGCTAGGAAGGTAAGAAAGGCAGTCTGGGCTGGATTTCGTAGGCTTTTTTATAAATTGCCACTTGCAGATAAGCCCTTTTAATATGAAACTGAACAACTGAAGAGCACCTTCAGTCGGAGGTAGGTGTCTAAAATAACAGTAAAACTAAGATATATATCTTAGTTTTACTGTTATTTTAGACACCTACCTCCGATAATACATATGTATTATTCGTGTATTATCGAAAAATGTACGTGCTTTATATAGACGTACCTACCTTATACATATCTGTCTTACAAAATGGAAATAAATGTGCTCTCATCGTCCATGTTTCCTTTAAACAGTGCTCGTCCATATAGAGCCTTGAAGGAAAACCTACATGTATCTAAATTATAAATCATGGGCAGTCAAAGAATCATTTTCAAAAGAAGTTAATTGCTTTAATTCATTTGGATGCCCTTTTAGAATTTTTAGTGCTGTTCGTTTTTCTTTTTTGAAGGGAAAACTAACAGTGTCACAGCCTGAAGAGCAGTACACAGCCAATATAATGTTTGCCAATTCATTTTTATTGAATTTGCACGTGGATGCCCAATGTGTTATAATTATAGGAACGTAAAATTTTGTTTCTGAAGCCATATACATATCAGAATTTAAAATGGTGCAGTAATATATAATCCATCAAGAACAATAATATCGGTAACTTCATATTTATTTTTGCTGCATATGATTGTTCTTTTGTTATCTTTGTGCATACCTGCTAAGATAATCTGGCGCAGTTTTCTTCTATGTCAAAATATTTTTTTTTCAAATTCTAATGCCAAAAAGGTAAGCAACCGTCGTTTATTATCGGATTCAGGTATAGATCTAAGTAAATACCTATGTATTAAGCCGGCTACTCACTACGCGGTACTTGGCGAGTACTTTCACTTGTTAAAGTACTTGTACTTGGCGAATAGTATGTGTGTATACCATACACACTACCCGGAAAAACGGTGAATGCTCATCTTTTGCGGGAAGTGCAAGTACTTGTCAAAAAGCTTCTCATCATGGCGGACGATACTGAAACGGAAGCAGCAATTTCAATAGTTGTAAAACTCAAAGAGTTCCTAAATATGTTGCCATTAGGGAATCTTTCTTCTTTTCTAATTCGGGAATGGAAACTTCCATTTTCTCCACCATTTTTGATTGAATGCGCTTCCACGCATCACAAACCTCGTTCCTATTTTTATGCAATTTGTGCGAGAGGTCACAGATAATCGCCCCCCCTGATAAGTATCTGAAAATAAAAGTGTCGTTCTATTCGACCACTCCATTTCAACTAAATTTCTCAGCCCGAATCGTAAGTAAGTAACGGCGTAGTGTGTATCTGCCGCTAAGTACTTGCCGAGTACAATACTCGGGCCCTTTGACTTTGGACAGTTTTCCGACTTCAATTGGGAAGTACAAGTAGCATGCCGAGTCTGGCCGAGTCGTACTCGCATACCGTACACACTACTTGCTAATTCCCAAGTACTTGCCAAGTACTTGCAAAGTAACGCGTAGTGAGTAGCCGGCTTTATACGTACGTAGTGAAGCGGAAATCCAACTAACAACCTACTCACGACTGAAGTCACAACGCCACAAGCGACAACCCGCAAGCCAGTTCGGCGTGGCGAGCAGACAAACACCGCAGAGTTGTCAGTTTTGTGGAAAAACTATTCGCCGTAGAAAAAAAAACTTCAAATAAAAAAACTTCCTTGGTCTATTGTCTTCATTTTATCCCGATATGCGATACATCTATCTTCAAAAATAAAAAAGTTTCTCGCTCGCTATAATTAATGCAACAAGGCATTAATAACAATTTTATTACAAAAAAAGTACTAAGTTTAATTAAAGTTCGTTAATATAATGTCAACAACAAGGGTCTGAGGGAATACAATACAAAATTCGAAGTTGATATCTGCAATAATAAGCGAGATATCTAGTGATGAGCAAAAAAAGTCAATTAATTGTGTTTTTTCGAGTTTTAACACAAAATATGTGTTTTCTCATATTTTGCACGCCCGGATTAAAGGGCGAACAGCAGATTCGGATGCAGCATAAAATTTTCTATAAGCCAGTATTTTTCTTTTTTGTATACCCTCGAGTCGACACCCCCTTGTCGATTTTTGTCCGCCAGACTCCCGGCTATTTAGGAGCTACGATGCCACAGACAGACACACAGATACACAGACAGACACGTCAAACTTATAACACCCTTCTTTTTGCGTCGGGGGTTAAAAATAATTTTAAATCACGCCAAAAATATTTTCGAAATCTGCTTTGATAAAGGCACTTCCGTTGGTGGCGCCTAGACCTCAAAGCGACATTTTTCATTTTATTTGTATTTATTTATTTGTTAAATATACAATTTAACATACACACCTGCAACTTTGATGACGCCCACGCAGCCTGTTGCGACTTAATTTGTTTCATTCGGTATCAGTTCTTATGAAAAAAGTAGCAAATAAAAAGGAATGATCTTGTAACAATGCACAGAAGCAATGCCTAAAAACTCTAATAAACGTAGAGTGGCATTCCGTAATTGTTCGACGAAACCGCAACCGGCAAATCAACAGAGACGGAAATACTAAATAAGTCCGTCCGTCTACGCATGCACCGATGAAAGAGATGAGCAAGTCCCAGATGCGACCGACGTCACCCGAGAGAATATGAATTCCCGAATTAATCTCTGCACGCGGCCCTAAACTGACGTAGAAGATCTTGACGCCCACCCTTTCTAAATATCAAGAATGCGAGATAAATCTCTGCACACGACACTAAGCTGACGTTAGAAAACTCGAAATTAACCGCCGCCGAAGCCCCCCTCCCAGCTTATAAAAGTAGATGCTGGCCGCCGACATCCGAACTAGTAGTACCTGAAGAACCGTTCCGACTTCGCCGTGTGATCAATTGATAGTAACCGTCCTGAAAATTTTGAGTAAGATATTTTTGAATGAAGGCCCGGTGTTTACTTGCTGTTATTGTTAAATATCCACAATTAAACACTAACCAGGCACAACCTGGCTGGCCTATCTTGTCCGTAACCAGTGGGTAGTAACGTGTTCAAGCTTGGGAATTAGGGGCGTTTGCTGGTGAAGGTGGGATCGTTTTGTGCAACCTCGTGTGGCACTTGTACCTGTAACTGAGGCGACATGCCGGCGGAAAACGATCGCACCCGGGTAACCGGCGGCCTCTGGCGACATCCCTAGGGCGAACTAATTATTTACTGGCGACGTATAAGCTAGCGGCATTCCACCAGAGAGATTGCACCCAGGTGCGGCGACGAGAATCTCGCATCGAAGCCCGTCCAGGAGTCAGCGTACTTCGGCGCTACCACGTAGACTCCGAGACCGTAGAAATAGAAATAATTCAGTTTTGATCACACGACGGGCCGACCGCAATATCAGGGTACACCGCGAAAACCGGTTTTTATTTCTGTTTATTTCACTGTAAATATTTTCTGTATATATTCCGTTTTTGCCATTTTTAATCTCACGTAAATATCTAAAGTAATAGAATTTATTTATATTTTGTTTATGCCGCATTATTTGATCAAGTTGGTTAACATTTAGCAATAGTAAATGAACCTAACCCTTCTGCGACTGAAAGCTTAAGGGTTATCAACGAATAAATCTTCCACCGACCAGACCGTACATACAACGCAGCACACGTTCATAAGCGAATGCCCAGAACCTGCTAATATACAGTGTGTCCCAATAAGTGAGACCGAGGGATACATGTGTATATTTAGAGGCCGAATCCAGAACGTCAGGCTATAGCTGGCGTCCGAGAAACCAGGAAGAGTAACGTCGTTGTAATCTCTTACAAAGTACATAGTGAAAAAAGAGTGCAAAGCTTAAATATAGGTACTTTCTATTCTATTGTGAGTCATGTTGTCACACAGTGGTTGGATCGAGAACTTTGACTTAAATTCACTATGAATTCTTAATGAGTTAACCCCACACGCCAAAAGACAGTGACACGGTAATTTAACTCGACACGTGTTTCGCTGACAACGTCAGCATACTCAGGAGTTGAAGGTTAATCGTCAACTCCTGAGGATACTGACGTTGTCAGCAAAACACGTGTCGAGTTCAATTACTGTGTCACTGTCTTTTGGCGTGTGGGGTTAACTTATTAAGAATTCATAGTCATGTTGACGTCAACGTGACGTCACTTTGGGTATATAAATGGAGATTGTCTCGGAGACCTTCTGGGATCTTGTTTGAGATCTGGAAGAGTGAACTTCGATATTTTCGGAGTAGGGGAAATATTTGAGTACTACTGAGGTTGGCAACTTAGTTGCCGAAATACGAGTGTTTCAAATTGTGTGTGGTTAGGGGTCTAATTTATTTTTGAATTAATATTACATACTTTGTATTATGTTTTTAGCGGAATATATTACTTTGTATTAGACAAGATCTTTAATCTTTTGTTCGTATAATAGCGAGTTGGCGAGACTGCGAGACTCTCGCACGAGACCCGAGACACAAGACGAGACTTTTGTAAAGTCTCGTCTCGTGGGCATCACTAATTAAGAAATCCAGTGATGTAATCAAATATAGGGTGTTCCATTTAAAATAGCAAATGGGACAACCTATACAAATGAAAATAATATTAAAGTATGACGAACTAAAAATAAGAAATGATCTCTCCTGATGTAGTTAATATTTTCACTTTTCACTATTTGGTAGAAATCCATGATTAAATAAAAAATTACTTCGCGTACTACCAATAAGTATAACAAAATTATTTTATTTAACCGGTTTCAAGATCTACAAACGATCCCATCATCAGAAATGTTTAAGAAAAATTGTAAACAAATTATTATGACAGTTGACAAGGAAACTAAAATTGACAAATTATAATGATATCCATGAAATAAGATAACTAGATAACTGAATTTCAGTATTTACCTACGGGGTATAAGAAAAACACAAAGGAAAATCGAATACCTCGTAGCTTGAAGGGAAAAAACAATGAATTTAAAGAAAACCATATAGGAAGAAAAACAATAAATTCAATTGAAAAAACCTTCAAGTGAAATATCAGAACAGAAAAAACTAAATAAATAAAATATCCATGGAATCTTGACAACTGCCAACTGCTAATCTTGTAATAAATTGTGGTCAAGTCTATGTGTTCTGTCTTGACAACTGCCAACTGCTAGTACATATTGTAATAAACTTGACCACACAGGTGTTTATCAACTAAATTGCTTAGACTGTAACAGCATATATATCGGACAGACTGGCAGATCTATACGTATTAGGTATAACGAACATTTAAGATCATTTCGTTTGAAGAATGATCATTCAAGTTTTGCTAATCATTTCTTTGATAACAATCATCAATTCCCTCCTCCGGAGAATACTAAATTATTGTTTAATTTTGTAAAGAGTTATCAATTGGATATATTAGAGTCTATAGAAATTTATAAACATAAAAATGATAAAAATTGTAACTTACTTAATGATCAAGTCGATTTAATACAATCTAGTTTATTTAAACTTTTGTAAATTAATTCAAGAATCAATTAGTTTATTTGCCCCCCCCCCCCCCATATAAACCATGGACTTTCGAGGTTATTTGGCAATATGGGATTTTTTCTTTTTGTTTTGTTATTGATATTATCATCATCAATATTATTGTTATTATGATTGATTCTTGAATTAATTATTTAACCACAGTCTCTACATCTTAATCCTTGAGTCTTTTTTTTTTTTTTTTTTTTTTTTTTTTTTTTCTTGCTATTATTGACTTATTTCTCTCTTTTTTAGTTTATTACAATATGTACTAGCAGTTGGCAGTTGTCAAGACAGAACACATAGACTTGACCACAATTTATTACAAGATTAGCAGTTGGCAGTTGTCAAGATTCCATGGATATTTTATTTATTTAGTTTTTTCTGTTCTGATATTTCACTTGAAGGTTTTTTCAATTGAATTTATTGTTTTTCTTCCTATATGGTTTTCTTTAAATTCATTGTTTTTTCCCTTCAAGCTACGAGGTATTCGATTTTCCTTTGTGTTTTTCTTATACCCCGTAGGTAAATACTGAAATTCAGTTATCTAGTTATCTTATTTCATGGATATCATTATAATTTGTCAATTTTAGTTTCCTTGTCAACTGTCATAATAATTTGTTTACAATTTTTCTTAAACATTTCTGATGATGGGATCGTTTGTAGATCTTGAAACCGGTTAAATAAAATAATTTTGTTATACTTATTGGTAGTACGCGAAGTAATTTTTTATTTAATAATGATCTCTCCTGACTTTCTCCCTAAAATGCATAATAAAGGCGGAAAACTCTGCCGCGGCACTATTGGGACAACTGTACATAATATCTACATGGGGGTGTATCAGAAATACTCGTGTTAATTTTAGCTAGTGGAAGAACACATCATCTCATTGAGCAACTTTTCTATTTGCAATTTTTTAAAAAACGCTATACCTACTCAAACTGATTTAAAATTTGAAGTATTACCTACCTACTAAAATGGTTAAAAGTGTGCAGCTTAAAATTTGTTGCAGTGTCACATGCCATACATATTTCAAATCAATAGATATTGTTTTCCAAAACTGCCTGGCACAAATTGTTTCTTCTAGATAATAACAAGTTTTAAAAATGGAAACAAAATTGGATAATGAACGATGCGCAAAAAACTTAAACTAGTTGTCAACGCATTGACAGAACAGCTTCCTAGCCACAGCCGCACTGCACAGTGCGCGCGCATGCACTCAGTTCCAGGAGGTGTTGGACACAAATTCTCGCCGGTCTCACATATTTACCACAAACATTTTATTACGCTACCTACCTTTCCCAATTTTTTTTCTCAATTTTTTCCTTATACAACCTATTGCGATTTTCGCACATCGTGTAGCGAAAAATACCCTCTATCCGATGCAATACAAAAATATATATTATTATGGTCTCATTGAAAAAAATGTTCGATGATGTCATATCTCGGCTCAAAAGTGTTTTAAAAAAATCGCCCCGTCAGTTTCCTATGGACCATCTCTGATATACGTATGCAAAAAATCAGCAAAATCTGTGGAGCCGTTATCCCGAAAAAGTGCCAACAGACATACCCATGCACGCACGCACGCACACACATCACACACCCACGCATACATACGGACGGAAATGTGCCCCCTTGTCAAAAAGTCCGAATGACCTGAAACGTCCACATTTGATGAAAAAACACCATGGTCAAAAAACGACTATCACAATAGCTACCTAGCTCAGCTAGGAAGCTAAAAAATCGCGTTAAGAGTTCAAAATGACCACCATTACTGTTTATGTAAACACCTTACATGTCTATTAAAAGAATCGTTCCTTCGTTCAAGCATTGGTCGATTGTTTCGTATGATTGCAACAGTACCTTCACAATATGAATCCTTACTGTTCATTAGTGTCAACTGGTGCAGCATAAGTTGTAAACAAATAATTCAAAAAAATTTGTTGTATTTTTTCAAATCACGCATAATCACCGGGTTTCACATGGTAAGGATATATACTGCTGCACATTTTAAATTCTCCACACTGATACAAATGGGGTTTATCTACTGCACATTATTGATCATTCGTAATTACAACTCAATCTGTCTTTAGCTCTTTTCCTTTGCAAGGTTTGAAATTCTTGACAGCTAAAGAAATTAAAAATATAAATACCTACTTAGTTTATGTTCCTCATAATATCTATTTGGGTTATTGCTTATTAGTTATTAACTTGCAATCATGTTTTTAGCATTTCTATGGAATTCGTTTTTGTTTGTGTTATATAAATTCAAAATTGCATAATACTTTTTATTACAATAAATGGCTGTCTACTTTCATTGAGCAAAGCCGGAACTGTCTTGACTAGGTAGATGTAGTGATAAAAGTGAGAGGTCAGATATTTACCGCGATATACACAAGAAGATTGTTTCCTTTCAATCACGGTTTATACATACCTATATAAAGTAATAATTGTTCAAAACTCGTACAGGGTGTTTACTGTAAATGTAAACGGCCATTTATTCCACATACAGCAACCGATATGAGTGCGTCAAAAACCTGTACATAACTGAATAGAAGGAATGATATCCTGACCTGCCCTATTTTTTCTCTAGGTTTATCATACGGGCGTTCCTACCCAAAAATGCGATTTTTTGAATGGAATGTACTGTATATTTTGGATATTTTAGATTACTCGTTTAATTTTGATTACAAATACATATAGTATTTATATATTTGCTCTCAAGGTTACACAAATATAACGAGTGTCTCTTTAGAAAAAGTTTTTTCCTGATAGCTGCAGGACGAAGAGTTTCTGATGGTATATGGACACTCGCCAAGGCCATATATCTCAGAAAATATTCGTCCTGCAACTATTAGGTAAAACTTTTTCTGAAGGTGGCCACCAGAAATTTGCCAAAAATATTTCAATTTTTGCGGCTAGTGCGGGCAAATTTAAGAGATCAAATACTTATAGCTGTTTACCTAATTTTATAGGCTATAAAATTTGTATAGAGTAAGTATTATGCGGAGATTTTGAAAACTCTAAATGTCACCTACCTTTCCAATTGAATTTAAAAACAATGCCGTTTCTCAATTTCCCTTTTTATCTATACACTTACAGAGGTTGTTTTTCTTATGTGCCGTTAACACGAATCTTCACCAATGGTTAGAAAACATCAGTGTTAGTTTTTTGTTAATAATCATAGATCACTTGATATGGAAAGAAAAAGGAAAAATCTCGATTTTTTTACTTTTTCAATAACTTCCTTGCGGTTGGCAATATTACAATGAAATTTCGTTTTTCGGCGAATGTGCATATTAGGAACCCAGTGGCACTTTCAGAACATACTACCGCCTCGCCTGTTTGATTTCGAAATATCGACTGTGTTTTTCAATTTTCTTATATATCTACGCCATCTTGAATGTCTTCATAAACTGATGACATTTATTTTTCGGGGGTAAATACATAAGAGATCATTTTTTATAGATAAATACATGTTTAATTGTATGAAAGTTTTATTGTCATGGCAAATAATCGAGAATCAAGGTAGCGAAAACATCGCGAGAGCTTGCTCGAGCGATTTTTTCTATACTTCCCTTGATTCAAGATTTTTTTCCGAATGGCAATAAAATTTGAATACAATTTGAAATGTATTTATCTTATAAAAAATGATCTCGAATGTATTTTAGGGAGATTAAGGGGTCGATTCTGTAAGCACCAACGACATCGTTCACTACCGATTGTCACCTATGAACGACATCGCAACGATTTTCCTTATTCTGTAATAAACGACCATCGTACGTTAACGACTACAATTTGTCGTTATCCAGCGACGCCATATTCGCTGGCGTATGTAAACGATAATTCTACTTTTTGGTAGGCAGGTAGTTGTTTTGATAACACAATTATTGTGGCACGTACACGTATGAAATGAATTTATCAAATAATGAACATGCATGGTTTATTGTCAATTAATTGCGACTCAGGAAAGTAAAATTTTCAACAATAATGTCAGGATCACTTCCATCAAATTAATTTTTCCTGAATGGTATATTTGTTTGCAATTCACTTAAATAAATTTCGTACTGCTATCCAGTGGTTTTTTGATGACCTCTTGGACATAAAATAGGAATGAAAACTATTTGGTTTGTTTGTCCACAGCAACGGCATATCATGATTTCACTCCCGTTGGATCTCATCAGTATGCCGCAGCTGGTGTACAAACACACTCGTCAAGGATTTGTTCTGTAGTTCAATCCCTGTCGGGGTACTTGTCCAGGAAGTAGTTATTTGAGCAAGTTCGAGTCTATTTTCTATCTCTTGGACCTATTGCAACTAACCGTAATATCACAAATTGTATTAATAATGGACTTAGCAGGTAAACAATAAGCTGTCGAAACGCAAAGATGTAGGAAACTGTTAACCACAAATTAATCAACGGCGTATGTGATTTGTCAAATTCATTACCAAATTTTGTCGTTGCTTTATGTTCAAGATCGATATCATAACGACTTGGATACAGAATGTATCAGATAGTAGTTCAAACAATGTCGTTATGTAAATATTGTCGTCCGTAAATGATTAGTTACAGAATCGACCCCTAATACACAACTACATTATACGGACAATTTAAAACGACGTTGCAAGAAAGCTCGAAAATAATAATATGACAGTGACAGTTTGTCAAGAGTAGTTAGAAAATGAGAGTACTGGATACGAACCCCTTCGGAGCACATAGCGCCATCGAGTTCTCGAGGTGCCATCGACTTCTTCGGCAAATGACCTTGAAAGACACCAGAGGCTGCTGAAGGAGTCGTTGAGGCATCCGAAGAAGTGTCTTCAGCAGCGGCATCTGCGGCAGCCTCTGGTGTCTTCCAAGGTCATTGCTGAAGAAGTGTGCATGTCTTCAGCAGCGTCTTTCAAGGTCATTGCTGAAGAAGTGGTGTTCAGCAGCAGCAGCAGCAGCAGCCAGGCGCATGCGCCGGGGCTATTCCTCAGATCAGTCCATCGAGTTCTCCAGGGCGTGTCTGCAGCAGCCTCTGGTCAATGCTGAAGAAGTGGTCTTCAGCGGGCAGCCTCTGGTGTCTTGCCATTGCGCACCCAAGCCGCCATTTTGGCTGTGGGTCAGGCGCCTGCGCCGGGGCTGTCGCGTACAAAGCGCGTGTTGTTCAGGCCAGTCCATCCTGGCCCCATCCACTTCTTCGGCAATGACCAGAGGCTGCTGAAGGAGTCATGTCTTCAGCAACGGTGTCTTTGGGGCCTTTGGCCGTGGCTCAGGCGCATGCGCCGGGCTCTGGCTATGAGAGTGGGCGGGGCAGCAGCCAATGAGAGTGGTTGTGGGCAGCATCCAATCAGAATTGTTGTTAGGTGCTGTTGGACCTTTGGATGTGGCCCAGGCGCCTGCGCCGGGGTTTTCGCAAAAATAAAAACGTTGAATATATTTTTACATCAATATAATTAAAACTATAATCTGTATACAGAGTAGGCATGCGTGTATTTTCTGGGCAAATCGAAGCCCTGCAGCTTCTCATACCACTCTTCTGACCGATTCATTACCCGGTGTATACTCAACGATGCGGTCATGCAGGATGAGACAGTATGCGGTTGTGTTGGGCGGAAAATTCTCGCTCGACTCAAATTCTAGACGCATATCTATGGGTCCAGGCTTGATGCTTTCCGACTGCTTTGATGCGTCAATCACCACGATGGGCGCTAGATCCTTGAACTGTTCCTTGCCGTATAACGGCTCGCCAACTTTTCCATAGTATGAACTCTGGAAGTTCTGGTACATTTCGTATAGCAGGGCGTATTTCCCCGTGGAGAAATCCAAGTTTAAATTCTCGTAGGGGAAGCACTCAGAATTCAGGTACAGTTTGACGTTTGTCAGATTGCAGTGGTCAAATTTGCTTGAATCCGTGTCCAAATTCGCTTTGCGATTCGTCTGGAAGGCGACAATAACGTAGCGGGGTTTCTCCAACCGTGTTGCAGTCTTGACGGCCCACGTTTGTTTCGTAGCTTGCGGCAACACCGGATACTCGTACAGCTCCCAGCTGCGAAAACATATCTGCAACGTTCTCTCTTCCTCGACAATATTGAGAAGTTTTAGGTATTCAGCATCCGATGGATAGACGTACGGCACCCTCCAATGAACCTTGCTCAACTCAATTCTGGTGTCCTCGTTACCCACGAAAGCGTTCCTATCGTTTTTCGATCGAGTCAAAATGAGCTCGTGACACACATTTAACAGAATTTTGGGGTAATCTTCCAAGAATCCCAGCAGGATTCTTCCCGGGATGCACACGTTAAAGTTCCCGTTCGCGTCGATAAGGTGGCTCGGTGAGTCTCCCGTATTCGTCCAGCCGGCATTCTCCAGGGCACCTACCTCACCCACATTCAGAGAAACTACACCCTTCAGTGTGCTCGTGATGCCCACGTTTTTTGTTCGATCCACCTCCACCCCGTTTATTTCATAGCGGACGTCGTCAAAGAGGAAACTGAGGGCGTTATTTGTTAAAGCCGCATTTCCGCCTCCTGCACCCTTGATGAACCTGCCCTCTATGTAGATGCTGCTTAGATGCGGCAGTACGTAAACGTCTTGTTGGTGGATTGGTATGCGAATTTCGTCATTGGCGTTGAATGTTGTTGTTGTCACGAACGGTTGATGTACGTGCACCTCGACACGGCGTGCTGACTCATCCAAAACAGCACCGTCCAGAACACGAAACGTGTCTACGTTTATGTGTGTCATTATTCAAATGCGGTTCCCTTGTTGAAGCACAAGTGCTAACTGACAGCACCGTTAATTTTCTTGCTTAAATACTCTCCATGGAACCGTGCGCATGCGCAGTCTTATTCTTGCTCGTGTCATCAGCCATGGTGTTTGCGAATACAGCTGCCTGTGTCAACAGCGTGTCATCAGCCATGGTGTTTGCGAATACAGCTGTCTGTGTCAACAGACAGCTGTATTCGCAAACAGACAGACAGACAGACAGACAGACAGAGAGACAGACAGACAGACAGACTGACAGACAGACGGACCGACAGACATACAGACAGACAACTACTGATAAGAATTCGGAAGTAGGAGAATAACTATAGATTCCTTTTTGTCTCATCGAGCTGATTAATTTGATACCCTACATGATCTAGGTGGGCGGGGCAAGGAGCGTGGCCGGGGGCGCGGTCAGTGACTGGCCACCCCTAAAAACCACCCCTAAAATCCACCCCCAAAAATCACCCTCCAAAACCACCCCAAGAACCGCCCCTAAAAACCACCCCTAAAAACTACCCCTAAAACCACCCCCTAAAACCACCCCTAAAACCACCCCCTAAAAATCACCCCTAAAAACCACCCCCAAAAACCACCCCCAAAAACCACCCCTAATATCCACCCCAATATTCCGATACCTCTAGTCGAGTCCTTTAATTTGACACCCCACATGACATAGTTTTTACGTAGGGGTTAGCCTAAATTTAGACTACTGTTCTCAAATAATTAGCGATGTAGAATGTTCTACTACCGAGAACTAAGATGTTTGCATATATCAATCAGATGGTTCCCACACGTGTCCGAAACGCATTAAGATAACAAGTAATTTCAAATAAACAAACTGGAGAATGTTCTAGAATGTTTTTTTCCCACACGTGTCCGAAACGCATTAAGATAACAAGTAATTTCAAATAAACAATCAGAAGAATATTCTAGAATGTTATTTTATTGTAATAATACAAACAAACAAACAAACGGGTCACCTTGTAGTGTCTACAACGTATTAAATGCACATGCAGAGCGTGGGATCAAACCTAAACAAACATATCCTATCGGCAAGATGAAAGGTTATTTCCCATAATAAAAACAATTATAACATCTCTTATTGGCGGCGAACGTGCTTTTTTCTTAAACTTTAATATCAATATTTATTTAGTATAAACAATTGTAAATTTACGAGAAAATAAATATTAATTCTGTAACTTCTGTTTACAATCATAAGTATATACGGATGATTTGAAAGACGGGCTTGTGGGCCGCCGATTAGCTCAGTTGGTTGGAGCGAGGGCTCCGGTGCGTGGGGACCCGGGTTCGAATCCCGGTCGGCGTCATTTCCAGAACGTTTGCGAAAACCCCGGCGCATGCGCCTGAGCCACGGCCAAAGGCCCCAAAGACACCGTTGCTGAAGACATGACTCCTTCAGCAGCCTCTGGTCATTGCCGAAGAAGTGGATGGGGCCAGGATGGACTGGCCTGAACAACACGCGCTTTGTACGCGACAGCCCCGGCGCAGGCGCCTGACCCACAGCCAAAATGGCGGCTTGGGTGCGCAATGGCAAGACACCAGAGGCTGCCCGCTGAAGACCACTTCTTCAGCATTGACCAGAGGCTGCTGCAGACACGCCCTGGAGAACTCGATGGACTGATCTGAGGAATAGCCCCGGCGCATGCGCCTGGCTGCTGCTGCTGCTGCTGCTGAACACCACTTCTTCAGCAATGACCTTGAAAGACGCTGCTGAAGACATGCACACTTCTTCAGCAATGACCTTGGAAGACACCAGAGGCTGCCGCAGATGCCGCTGCTGAAGACACTTCTTCGGATGCCTCAACGACTCCTTCAGCAGCCTCTGGTGTCTTTCAAGGTCATTTGCCGAAGAAGTCGATGGCACCTCGAGAACTCGATGGCGCTATGTGCTCCGAAGGGGTTCGTATCCAGTACTCTCATTTTCTAACTACTGTCAAGGTAGAAATTTCAAAACTACCATTCACAGCATACCTAGTTGATTAAAAGCAAGACGCATATTTATCAGTTATTGGGAAAGCTAGATAGGTTTTTATCGTTTAAAATGACAGTTGATTGGTCGATTTTAAGAAATTGAATAAATCTCATTGGCTCTTAGAATAGGCGTGTATTAATCTGCATAATTTGATGTACCTAACACACGACAATAGACCAATCATAGTTTACTTTAAAAAAGAAAATCTTGGAAAGTGTAGTTAAGGGCTCGCCACGACATAGGTCATGCCATGCCATGCTAAATTAAATTTAACATGGCTCAGCACAGAGCTGTCCACATAGGACATGCTATGTAAATTTGGGTAACCATAGTTATTTGTTTCAAAACTTATTTTTGTCAATTGGCAGCTGTCAATATTCATAAATTTAAATAATGAATGATGGTGGCGAGGCCCTTATTTCTGTTAATCACAATTGCCATAAAAACAAGTTTTCGTTCACAACCACCCATCTGTCTATGTAAAATGCTACTGTGATCAACAAGACTCTTAAAAACAACAGTTTATGCAGATATTCAAGACGGAGCCCATAAGAAAATTGAAAATCAGAGCCGATATTTCGAAATTAAGCAGACGGTAGTATATTTTGAAAGTACAACTGGGTTCCCAACATGCACATTCGTTAAAAAACTTGTGTGCGTCAGCTCCGACGCACGACTATACGAACGATTATACTTCAATCACTTGATAATAGGGTACACGCGAATGTCAGTTTTATACCCAAATGAGTATTTATAAGATTGTTTATGTTCGAAAATGTCCAACTACATCAAAATATAAATTGTTTATAAATTCAATAATTAAGTGACAATCTGCTGAACGTCGATCCCACTGGCAATGAAATAAATACTTTTCATGGTGTTCGAATAGGCGTAATAGGCGTTGATTCACATTTCCGCACTAAGCAATATTTGGAGTATTTAATATTAGGTTTTTCCATATTAAATCAAAAGATTCAACAAATTTAGGAACGAACAACAAACACTGCAAATGCTGACTTTACAACGCCAACTGTCATATCTACTCTATGCCACTCTATTTTCACTATGTTCATGCTCTATGCAGTCAGACATAAACAGCCGTATCCATAGATACATACATAATTTCAATGTACGTAACGCGTTACTTTTAGTTAAGGCGAAATGTAACGCTTGATTTTACTACTCATAAAATTTCCGTACCGCGGGCTATAACTGAAAATCGATTCTTAAAGAGTAAACTCCAATAAACTCCAAAAACGAAATTTCATAGCAATATCGCCAACCGTATAGAAGTTATTGAAAAATGTTAAACATCGAGATTTAAAAATTAAAATTTTTCTTGAAAGAAAGACTAATCAGAAAGGGAAATAATAAAAATATGTTGCAATTTGAAAGAAAGTTGATTGCTAATCAAAAGTTTTCAACATTAGTGAAACCTTTTCAATATCTTGGTTGACAGTATTTTTTTAGCCATTTCATTTGTTGTACATAATATTAAAATCGGCTCGCAAACTTTGACACCACAATTTTGGCCGTTTTTGCATGGTGCACCGCACTGTAATCGTAGATACTATTACACACTATTTAGATATTATTAATTGTTTCGGTGGAGTTAATCGAGTTCCGCAAAATGCAATCTAAAAAACTTAAATTTAAAAACACGAATATTTTCCGTTTTGTTTAAATAAAGCGCAATAGTTTACCACTCAAAAGAGTGCTTTAAAGTAAATAAGTTTATAGCGAGGAATTCAACAACAGAACATTCAAAAATGAGATATTTAAGAAACTAGAACTAAATTGTATTGCCAAATTTATTATGCCATATTCCATAAAGTGAAGGTAACAGTATAAGCTTCATACATAGACTCGATGCACTTCTAAAAGTTCATCAACCTTTACTTTCAGAAAGAAAAGAATATCTATACTTTTTTTATTGTTTGAAAGTGTTTGAAAGGCTCTTGTCAAAAAATAACGTCGCGTTATAATTGTCTTACTGGAAGGAAAAAAACGATCGAAAAATCTTGAGGTAGGCACTTTAAATATTAAAATACACTGACCCACAGAGAAAGAGAAACGTTAGAAAAATTGAATATTTTGATTTATAAATTTTACTTTTCTTCTTTTTCTCGACTTCTTCGTACTTATCAAAATTTCTCATGCGGATTCGCTATTCATATCAAGGTGAAAACTTGTTACTACTGGCACCTAATCGCCTTGTACGAGAACACCTGTACTGGAATGTCGGGAAATGATGAAATGCTTATGGTTCTTTTCTCGGATGAGTCCGATTTGCTATGAGATCTTCGAATGGACGGGACAGAAGATGCAATTTTAGTGAAAGAATGAGCTTCGATGGCGGATACATAATTATGTGGGTTGGTATATCTTATGCGGCTCGCAAGGGGTCTGTGTTTGTAGATATGGAGATGCTTTAATGGCTAGGAGGTACATTAATGAAATTCTGGAGAACGTGGCAGTGTTCTCGGGGTTTATCAGAGAAATGTATTTTTATGCACGATAATGCTCTTCTGCCCCTGGGAAGAATTTATTGTCAGAAACTACCTCAACGACGGACGTCGGCATTGAAGCTTTGGTGCAACTAACACGTCACCCTGATCTAATTCGAGTAGATTGCATGGAACCAGTGGTCACGTGAAGAAACCATTTTCTAGGATTTTTGGAGATGCCTGAACGATTTCCAAACTAATTATTTGTAAAACCTTAATAATAAAAATTTTTCCCATATGTTGCAAACTTGATGGCACACACTATACATATACCTAAAAGTCGTCAAGTATTGATTTCGTCAAATTCTGACAAAGACAGGCAGAAATGTACTGCGGAATGTAAGACGGGGAAAGATTTTAAGACATACCGTATACAATATTGCTCCCCTATTTCTTACGTACCTATGTATGTTTACTTTTATGTTGTTATTAACGAAAAACAAATCTTTAGAGGAATTTTTCTTCCTTCCCAGAAATGTTTACAAGCATTAATTTAAATTTTTTATTTCTTGAGCAATTTTATTCGAACAACAATCGCTTAAGGTCAATTTCGGACATATCAGAAGATTGCAGCGATGGATGGAAGCAGACTGTGAACACCATATACGCGTATATGGTTCCCGAAGCATTTTTAGTTCCAGCAAAAATTGGTTCCAATACGTATCATTTCGGTTGAGAAATAAAGATTCAAATTTTGCAACCCATTTTTTCGAAAATAATCACAATTTTCCTATTCTTGAAGAAACTAAAGTGCTAAATGATTAATATTATTATTATTGTTTATTATTCAATGTTATTATTACTATTATTATATATTGTCTGGACTATTCTCCCATTAGGTAGGAACATAACAGCTTGTGTCCTAATGGTTTTTACATCGTTGTGCGTTTATCCACACAGTCATTAAGATAATGGGTAGATACTTATAGGTTTCTCCAGTCTTTCAAGAAAACAAAAAAGAAGTTTCTTGTTAATTTTATAATGTTTAAAATATTTTGTGCACAAACACCTAACGGCGACCCTGCCGTAAAACTCTGACATTTCGCATATGTAATTACTATAACGGAATATTTCCGCTGTCTGCTTATAACTTGTACTGCTAAATGCGACTACTTCAAATTTTAATACAGTTTTTACCCAAAAAACAATTCAGTAAATGAGCGCCAAGTTCTAAACAAACAATTAGTTTTTTAAATGGAATAGCCTATATTTTATTGCATTTTTCGATTCCCTTCTTGATTTTATTAATTTAGGTTGCATAAGATATTTTTCGCGTAATTTTTGAGGTTACCAGCATTTTTTGAAGGTTCTAACAGATTTAGAGAATTTTTTAGTCTTGACCCCTTGGCACTTGAATAAAATAATATTCTATTTCAATTATTGTAAATATTTAGGTAAATAGGTAATTGTAATTTTAACTTTTAGATTTTCTAGGACGCTGTCATCGTTAATAGCTATGTCAAAGTCACTTATAATGTCTTTATCTTGCTTTAGCATAAAGGGTGGTTGGCCATTACGTAGCTTTTGGGGGCCACTGGTATGGGACATACTGACGTCAGTATGTGGAACTCTGGGTTATTTTGTCGCGAACTACTGAATTTTTCTAAAATCACCGATTACCGTCAGCCGTCAACGACACTTCGAGCATTATTTGCTCGTAGCAACGGCATAGTAGGAAATTGCTGTCAAACTTTGTAGAAGATCAAAATTTTTGATTGAATTTGAATGTTGTTTTGCTCCAATGTGAGAATAAATCAAAAGAATAACATACCTGAGAGCGTAAATTACAATTTAAATAGTATTTGGAATAGAAATTGAAAATTTGTGACTAGATCATAAACTTTGAAATTGAATTAGCCGTTTTGCAGTTGGCACCTATTTGGGCATTACGCAAAAACCAAAATAGTTCATACAAGAACACTTTCGTTTTCAAACACTTTATATTAACGAAAAACTTGGGAATTAAATCCTGAAATTTATTTAATGACAATCAACTGACGTTGCTAAATTGGCATATATCGGGCCTATTCTATAACTTGTAACGACTCGTTATTGGACGATTATCGTTATATAAACAGGTCAAGCGATTCCGTAGTTGACAGCTGTTTCGCGCAAGTCGTTATCGTAACGACTAATTGTTTGTGAACCATTTCAAATATTGGGAGTTGTTAGAAGACGATATTTCGATTCTGTAAACAATTATATGTTGCTGAGTAACTACAAAATCGTTAAATAACCATCGTTCATAAACACCTCCTTCAAACATATAGTTTCCATTGTGACATTTCGCATTGTTGCATGAAATAGATCTATTCTGCGAACTGCTATACAAAAAAAAAAAGAGTTTGAGATGGATTGGGATTCGAACTAGAAAGAAAGCATGTAGGCATTGCATTTATGAGAATTAAAATATACTTGTTAGGACAGGGGTCTACAAAAACGTATCTCTTATAACTGTAGAAGGACGAATAATTATTTATTGCTGCAATTACGGGACCCTTTAAAATATTTCGAGGTCAATACATATAGACTCAGTAGAGAATCAGCCAGATATGTTTTTTATGGAGATCGTTAGTTACGAGTACCTACCTATATGCATGCACCCCAGCGAAGAACTGCTACACCTCCTGACGTTAAAGTGAGTGTTCATTTTCATTTCGTTTCATAATTAATGATTTGAAATAAATTTGAAATTTATACAAGTATAAACAGTGTGATCCAAAAGTCTCCCCTCTCCCTATATCTTCAGAATGGCGAGACATAGAAAAACCAAATTTGGGTTACCTTCATGGCAGCTCAGATAGCACCTTTGGACAGTTGAATCGCCAGAGATGGCGACTGGGCGCTATCTTGGTCTAAAAATTTAAATAGCAGTAGGGGTGAAGTGAGGGCTGAATTGAAAGCGCTCTTAATTCTGAATACGATAACAAAGTTTCGTAATATTCTATCAACTTAAATTCAAAATGACGGTGTATAGTAATTTCAGGAAAAGCTCATATTTTAACAGTAACAGAGTGATATAGAGCATGCAAGTTCGGGAAACCATCATGGCAACTGCTCTAGTGCATTTTCAAAATATTTGACAAGTGCTTCCCGAAAGAACGCGGTCGAGCGCCATCTTAGTATAAATAATTAAATTACGGTAGGCGTCAAGTGAGGGCTCGTTCGAAAGCCCTTTTGATTCTGAACTCGGCGACAATAGCGGTTTTACGTGTTGGCGTCGTTACTATTAAAATATTCAAAATGAAAATTAAAAACTGGAATATTGAATCCGCCGCCATTTTGAATTGTGTCCATAGAATATTATGAAACCTGGTTGTTGTATTCAGAATGAAAAGCGTTTTTGATTGAATCCCCACTTAACCACTACTGCCATTTAAATTCTTAGACCAAGACGGCGCCCGATCGCCGTCTTTGGAAACTCACCTGTCAAATATTTTGAAAAAGCTACTATCGGACCTGCCCTGAAAGTTCCCCAAATTTGGGTTTTCTATGTCACGTCATTCAAAACTTAAGATGGGGCTGAGGCTTTTGAATCGCACTGTATGTAAATAAAGTTAATAAACAAGCATTTGTTTTATTTTTTGTTCACTTAAAAGCCAAAACTAAAACAAATTACTGGTTTAATTAACAACAAAATAAATCCAAAATGGTTAGAAGAGCAATTTCACACGGCAACAATTTTTTACCACAGCCTCCTACACTACAACGCTTGACGACAGACGCACGTTACTACTGTTTCAAAGTCGTTATGATTTCGCATTGTCACAAAATTAACGATGACAGATACAGAATACAGTTTTTATAACAATCGTTATAAGTGTCGCAAAGAAGCAGTAGTTCATAAGCGATGTTGTTAGTTAACGATAATATATAGAATAGGCCTGATCGACAGTGTCACAAAACGAAAAGAATCCGACACTCCTGTCTACAGAGGTTCTCAACAAGTTTGTCCACATGCGTAGAAGGCGACGAAAATCGGTTCTCGGAGTGTCGAACCATTATCTATACTAAACCAAGGTCTTTATTGTAGTCTGTTGGTGAATCCAAGTATGCCTTGGATTTTCGCTCTTGAATCCCATTTGTTTATATTTTCAAGATTTCACATTCAATCAATTCTTCTGAAGATTGATTGTATAATATACCGAAAATACATTAAAGACAGTGACTTTTATAAACCTTTGTGTTTTATTGATAAGAGGAACAGTAGTGTAAAACTTACTGTAACGGAAGTTCATCAATAAAAAACAACAGTCTTGAAGATGAGGATATAATCAAATAATAAGGAGAAAAATAATTAGTTCTACATTCTATCAAGCGCGAAATAAAACTCCTCGAAACTTTAAAAATCAAATCTGCCATACATACGCATGAATAAGCCAAACTAAAAATAGCAAAATTATAGTCCCATAACCATAACACTAAATAAAGCAGTCTGAACTTGAATTTAACGACTATTGTTATTATATGAAACATAATACTCCAATAACCTATGCTAACATAAAGATTAATAATAACATTGAACTTGTACAAAATTTCGTCCTATACATAGCCACCACCCGTGCACAACTATGTAGTTGTCACTATCACCTGTTTTTAAAACGATAATTTTGTGCACCGGTCGTTTAAATTCACCCGCGGCCGTTCTCACCGTTACAACCCGCACAGCGCCATCTCTCCCCGCGTGAGTGTTCACTACGATACCCTTCGGCCATGTATTACGCGGTAAAGTTCCATCAGCGATTATCACGACGTTCCCAACTTCTATATTTTTATTCTCGTCATGCCACTTTTGTCTTTTAGTCAAAGTTGGTAAATATTCACGCACCCAACGATTCCAAAAATGATCAGCTAATCGTTGTGCTACTCGCCACTGTTTTCTTAAACACAAATCCCGATCTTCAAATTTACCGATTGCTTTTCCTGAAGCGGATGAAGATCCTAATAAAAGATGATTAGGTGTTAACGCTTCTGGTTCGTCTGGATCTGTAGACACGTGCGTCAAAGGACGACTGTTTACGATATTTTCAGCTTCTGCCATTAAAGTTTGAAGTATTTCTTCTGCCGGTGCTCTTTCTTTTAGCGTAGCATATAAAGCTGTCTTTATTGATCTCACTTGTCGTTCCCAAGAACCCCCCATGTGAGGCGCCCCTGGTGGGTTATATCTCCATTCAATCCCTTTGATACTTATTTCATGTTGAAAGTTCGAATGATTATTGATTTCCTTAATAGCCTTTTTCAGTTCACTGTTAGCACCTTTAAAGTTCGTTCCGTTATCTGAATAAATGCAACTAGGTGTTCCTCGTCTTGCTATCATTCGTCTTAATGCGTTTATTGCAGAATCTGCACTTAATGATGCTGCTATTTCAATATGCACTGCCCTGGTAGTCAAGCATGTAAAAAGTGCTCCATATCTTTTTTCTCTTTTCCTTCTAACAGTAACTTCTAGTGGCCCAAAGTAATCTAGTCCCGTATATAAAAACGGCCTTGTATGATGTGCAAGTCTAGCAGTAGGAAGGTCACCCATTGTAGGAAACTTTGGCTTCAATTTTATAATTCTGCATATTCGACAATCTCGCGCCACACGTCTAACAGCTGGTCTGAGATGTGAAATCCAATACTTCTGACGTAATTCGTTCACTACAAATTCATTATTTCCATGTCCAGCTTTATTGTGATAATATAAAATTAACAGTTTCGTATATGGATGTTTTTTATCCAAAATAATCGGATTGACAGTACCGTATTCGATATTTTCGGCCCTTCCTGTTCTTCCTCTTAATCTAATAACACCTTTCTCGTCCACAATTGGAGTTAATTGTCTTATACCACTTGTACGATCTACAGAATGTCCCGATACTAAAGATCGTATTTCACTCGGATAACATTCTTGTTGTAACTGTTTTATCCACAAAATTTCTGCTCTCTTAAGATAATCTGCCGACAAACCCAAACTGTCTAAGTTTTTACGTCTACACTTATCCACAAATTTTAATAACCACGCTGTACTACGAATTAATCGCATCCAAGATGAAAACCTGGAAATATCTGGGAGACAAAATTTAGAGTTTTCTTCAACCGTGATCAAACATTTTTGTACGCGTAATTCTTCGTTATGTACGTTCACTATAGCCTCATTTCTCTCTCCCGGCCAACATTCTTCACGTAACTTGAGAAACTCCGGACCGTTTACCCATCTGCTTCTTTCGTTTAGTCCAGATTTCTTGTTATCTCTTGTTGCTTCATCTGCAACATTTAACTTTGTTGGCAGCCATCTCCATTGTGATCTTGACACATATTCATCAATTTCACCTAATCGATGAGCCACAAATGGTTTATATTTTCTCGGATCGGATCTGATCCACGATAAAACAGTTTTAGAATCACTCCATAGAAATACGTCATCAATTTTCACACTATGTTCATTTTTAATAGTATTAGCTAATCTACTCGCTAACACAGCTGCTTGCAGTTCCAAACGAGGTATAGATGTTGGTTTTAAAGGTGCAACTTTACTCTTGCTCATGATCACCGAAACTTCAATTTCACCATCTATCTTTTCAATGCGAAAATACGCTACCGTCGCGTATGCTTGTTCACTGGCATCGCAGAACACATGCAGTTGAATTTTCTGTGTTTCCAGATCTATTCCATACCAACGCTTTATCTTAAATTCTTGTAACGCTTTTAAATCCGTTAACCAATGAGACCATTTCAAAAATGTCGTGTCATCTAATTTCTCATCCCAGGTAATTTTCGAACTCCACACCTCTTGTAATAATATTTTCGATCTGATCGTAAAAGGTGATAATAATCCAAGCGGATCATAGATCGACATAATGACACGCAGCATTTCCCGTTTAGTAGGTCTAGCTGAGCCATTCGCTATTGCTTCCGGAATCTTCTTCAAACTGAGGTCAAAAGAAAACATATCTTCAACAGAATTCCATTGCAACCCTAAAATACGTTCACATTCAATTTCACGTTCTGTCAAAAAATTCAATCTTTTCGACTTGTTCGATCGATATTCTTCCGGGATATTTTTCAAAACTTTTTCGGAATTTGAATTCCAACCTCTCAATTCAAATCCTCCATTTTTATGAACATACACTACGTCATCTATCAACTGTTGCGCAATTTCTTCGTCTTCAATGCTGTCTAAATAATCATCAACATAATGACGTAATATTATTGCCTCTGCCGCTCGTGGATATTGCTGGGAAAATTCTATGGCATTTCTATTTTTAACATATTGTGCCGAACTTGGCGACGACGTGGCACCAAACGTAAGAACATTCATAACATACGTATCTGGTGTCATATTTCTGGCGGTGCCACGCCATAAAAATCTTTGAGCAGCTTGATCATTATGATTCACTAGCACTTGGTGAAACATTTCTTTGATGTCAGCGGTAAACGCAATTTTGTATTGACGAAACTTCAACAACACACCGATTATCGACACCGCAAGGTCAGGTCCACTTAATAAAGCACTGTTCAAACTAACACCACCGGCTTTGGCGGCCGCGTCAAACACAAGTCCAAGTTTTCCCGGTTTATTCACGTTCTTCACTCCGAAATGAGGAAGATACCACGCGCGCGGATTGTTCACTGATAACTCGTCTTCCTTAATTTTCCGAGCGTATCCTTTTGTCACATAATCCTCAATTTTAGAGCAATATTCTTTCTGGAACGTTTCATCTTGATCCATTTTTCTTTCAACGTGATAAAGTCGCGTCAAAGCTGCAGAATAATTATTTGGAAGTGTGATATCATCCGACTTCCATAGCAGTCCAGTTTCCCAATGAGTACTACCACTTACACGTTTAGTGGTGGCTTCCATTATCTGCAATGCACGTACGTCCTCGGCGTTTTTCCGCATTTTAGGTTCAACTCCCAATGCCTCGGTCGTAAAATAACTTTTCACGAGATCATGTAAGCTTCCATCTGAATTATTATTTACTGTTATATGTAGACACATTTCTGGTTGCACACGACCATATGGTACACATCCATGCACTACCCAACCAAGTTTTGTCCAAGACGCCACTGGGTGGTTCTTTTTTCCCAACCGCATTTTTCCTGGAACTATTAACTCCCAATTATCTTGCCCAATAATCATTTTTGGGTCATGTTCACCTGAAACCAACGGTATTCCATCCAAATGACTCCATTTTTGAATATCAGTTTCTCTGATACTTCTTTTAGGTAGTTGCAAATTCTGAACGGTTCGAACATTTGACAATTGATAAACTATTTGTTCAGTTTTACCTTTGATTTTCAAATCTACAGGTCTGCTTTCACCCTCTGAACAAGTCATTCCTCCAACACCTCTTAAGTAAAGTGTATCTGATGGCCCATGGCCACCAATTAACTCAACCAGCCCAGCATCAATCATCGTGACGGTAGATCCGTCATCCAATAAAGCCCAAGTTTCTATTTTCCTTTTTGGACCTTCTATTACAACAGGACAAATTTTCAGTAACACTCGTTTCTCATCGTTAGACCACGTATTCGTTACATCCTCATTCACAACACATTCTTCTGTAATTACTTCAACCTGCTGCTCCTGGTTCACATATCTTTTCCCTGGCCATTCTGCATGGAGCAGTGGATGGTGATGCCTTTTACATCCTTTAAGACCACAGATCTTCTTTCTTCTACAATTAAATCTAGAATGTTTCCCCGTAAGGCACTGGAAACATGCATGAGAAGATTTTGCCCATTCCCACCTTTCATCGACACTTAACTTTTTAAAATTAATGCAGTCTTGAATTTTATGAGAACCTTTACAATGAGGACACTCGTTCACTGAAGCAACTGACTGATTTTCTTCCGCAACATACACCTGTTTATCTTTTCTGAATACTTGCACTTGTTACTTCCTTCTGTCACCCCCTATGTCGAGAATTCCACTTTCACAAGCTCTTTGAGCTTCTCACACTAAAAACCTGGTCAATTTTGTAAGATGGGGTTCTTCACTTCTATAATCAGAACAATAATCCGCCCACCTTCTCTTTAAATCACTATCCAACTTCCTTATAATTTCTTCAATTAGCTCTGGGTGATGCAAGTACCCATCTTGTTTCAAATTTCTCACTGCACACTCAAGATTTTGAACTTTTGTGGACAAAACTAAAATTGTTTTCGTATCATTCCCCATTGCCGGAATTCTTCGAACCTCTTGCACCATACTCTTCACTATACTAGAAGAACGTCCAAATCTGGTCTTCAAAGTCTGCAAATTATTCGGATCGGACATTAAAGAATAAACAGCTTCCCTGGCCTCTCCTTTTAAGCAATCTCGCAACCTGTTCATATTTTCCGCATCCATTAAATTGCAAAGTCTCGTTGTTTCTTCAAATCTTGCTATGAAATTCTGCCATTCCATCGGATTCCCACTAAATGCTGGCAAGTTTTTTTGCGAAGATAATCTGGCGTAAAACGACTCATCTCTTGCTGGCGCATGCAATTGCAGAGCTTGTGTGAAAGCTTCAATTAATCTTTGCTCGTGACTGTCTGTAGTGTTATTTACAACATTCGATGGTCCAGGAACTGCGGTTGCTTGTGCTGGACATGCTGCTGCTTCAGCATCTTCCAGCCATTTCTTGAATGTTTCTTTTGGCATCCTTTTAGTACCCAGTTCAATTTCTGACGCACTGGACCCTGATAACTGCTGTTCTAATTCTTCTTCTTCGGCTATTTGAGCCTGACGAAACGCTAATTCTTTCGCAACTAATTCCCGCTCAATTTCTGCCAACTTCTTTGCTGCCTCATACTCAGCTTCCACTTTCTTTCTGGTAAATGTGCTGACACTCATTCTGCTGTATATTCTTGATCGCGCATATTTCACTGACATCTTTTTACCTTTCTCCGATTCACTTTCACTGGATATCTTCTCTTCTTCCCCAGATGGACTCGCTTGTTGCACATTTCCGAACTCCATCTGTCTGACTTGCTTTTTATTAATTTCTGGTTCACTTTTCTTCTCTACATCTATCTATCTACCTATCAGATCCGGCTCGAAGGACCACTTTGTAACGGAAGTTCATCAATAAAAAACAACAGTCTTGAAGATGAGGATATAATCAAATAATAAGGAGAAAAATAATTAGTTCTACATTCTATCAAGCGCGAAATAAAACTCCTCGAGACTTTAAAAATCAAATCTGCCATACATACGCATGAATAAGCCAAACTAAAAATAGCAAAATTATAGTCCCATAACCATAACACTAAATAAAGCAGTCTGAACTTGAATTTAACGACTATTGTTATTATATGAAACATAATACTCCAATAACCTATGCTAACATAAAGATTAATAATAACATTGAACTTGTACAAAATTTCGTCCTATACACTTACATAAAAATATTTTCCACTTTATTGTGACATCGTAATGACGTCGTTTTGTGATGTCAGTGTGACGTCATTTTAGCGACCGAAATAGGTATTTAGGGTTTAAAATTTAGGAGGGGTTTAATAGATTTTTGAATTAATTATTTAGCCATAGTGGCTAATCACCTTAATCCTTTAATATGGCGAGCTTTCAGAGAGCGTGTATGCTTGGCTAGGACGTCATTCGTAATTCATGGCCTCTCAATTGGGCGCTACGCTCTCGTAGATTCTCACCTCACAGCCACATCCATAGATGAAGGTACACTAAGAGCTCGTAACTCGTAATCTGACGACAAAAAGCACTCGAAGTGCTTATTTAAAATATTTAACTTTTAATAATAACTATTAATACAAACATAATTTTTGCTCATATCGAAGAAAGAAAACACGCGTCATATTATTTTTCATTCTCGCTCAGAAAAAAATTTCAGATGAAAACTAACCTTGAATTTAAGATTTTGAAAATCGACACAGTAGAACTTTGATCTCTAGGGACTAGAAGACTATGATATGCACGATACGTTCAGGAAAACTCAAACGAAAGGCGCGGATGAAATTAATGCTATGGACGTAGAGGCAGAATGGAATGGCATTAAGAACAGTTTAGGTTCCGTGGTTAGATATCTATTAAGGGTCATAAACATAAACAAAATTAAAAATTTTAAGTAACCCCCGACACAATGCCTGAACAGATCTTCATCTATATATACAGGGTGATTCAGACCACCCGTACACTATCTTTTACGGGGAAAGTATCGGAGCTACGGACTTGGGAAAAAAATCCTGTTGAGTAAATTGCCCATAAAGAATTTAATGAAAATATTTTCATTTTTCTCGGAGTCACCCCTTCCGAGATAATAGGGGGTGGGGGTGTGTTTCTCAAGAATTTCAAATAGGATGGGGGGTCGGGTCGTGTGATACATCATTAAAACTGAATTAGAAAAAGAAGCATTTTTTATCTAAACGTTTTTTCAATTATTCCAACCGTTTCAAAATGGCTGCCAATTTACAAAAAAATTTGGGGGTTGCAAACAATTTTTTTGTGATCAACCTCAACGATTAAGAACAAAAACAAATAGTTAGAGAGCTAGCGTCATTTTTGATGACAAAAAAGTGTCAGGCTGGAACTTTGCCAATCACTAGTTCAGAAGGAGGCAGACACTTTTTCTATGTGACAAAATTTTCGCTTGCAGTCATTTCTATTTTTTATTTTTTATAAAACATGTACCTATTGGACAGGTCGTGTGACAAATTTGTGTCTGGCTCATATCTTTTGCACGCATTACTTGACTATCGACGAACCTGAATTTAAAACTGGCAGACATTGTTTCATGTCTTAGGATGGAGGCAGATCTGTGGAACTGGTGAAATAATAAAATTGCGATGACTAATTAGTGTCAAGTTAATTTTTTTCTACACATTGTTTTTTCGTACTATGATAAGAAAATGCAACTGACAGACATTTTCTGCAGTCAAGGGCAAAAGGCAGACGTACTGAATTGGGGGTTTGGTGAGGGCTCGGTGACAAATTAGTGTCCGTCTGTCAAGTAAACAGAGGAGTGTATAGAGGGATCAAAGTATATGCACAAAAATTTTAATGCAGACAGTAATTTGTCACCGAGCCCTCACCAACCCCCCAATTCAGTACGTCTGCCTTCTGCCCTTGACTGCAGAAAATGTCTGCTAGTTGCATTTTCTTATCATAGTACGAGACAACAATGTGTAGAAGAAAAATTAACTTGACACTAATTAGTCATCGCATTTTCATTAGTTCTCCAGTTCCACAGATCTGCCTCCATCGTGAGACATGAAACAATGTCTACCAGCCTTAAATTCAGGTTCGTCGATAGTCAAGTAATGCGTGCAAAAGATATGAGCCTGACACAAATTTGTCACACGACCTGTCCAACAGGTACATGTTTTATTAAAAACAAAAAATAGAAAATGACTGCAAGCGAAAATTTTGTCATATAGAAAAAGTGTCTACCTCCCTCTGAACTAGTGATTGGCAAAGTTCCAGCCTGACACTTTTTTGTCATCAAAAATGACGCTAGCTCTCTAACTAAAACCTAGGTTATGATTGTACAAGAGTTTGCCTTTCGTATCATGTATTACAAAATGTCATTTTGCCAAAATTAGTATGATCCCCACACCGCTAAAATTAAGGATCATTCGGGGGAGGTTTTCTCGAAAAAGTCAAATAGCAGTAGGGATTGATTTTCATCTCATCCAAAAGACCCTTTCAAACCTGACAACTTTTGTCTGAAAGTTATCCCTCTAAAGCAAGTCACTCCTGAGGGGCTGCTTAATTTAAAGAAAAACTGCTAAAATAGCCCAATTAATCTTCAACTCCTGTCAGCGAAACACGTGTCGAGTTTAATTACTGTGTCACTGTCTTTTAGCGTGTGGGGTTAACTTATTAAGAATTCATAGTAAAGAAAAACTGCTAAAATAGCCCAAAACGATCAAAAGAGAGTTGGCTGGTGTCATTGAGCTGCCATTTTATGTTTGGAATTCTTTGCGCTGAATGAGAATTTCTGTTATATTTTCTGGTTGTTGTTTTTGTTCTTGTTCCTGTTGTTTTCGTTTTTGTGTTGTCGGTATTCCTCATTAACCCTGTTTCGTTTTGTTGAGTATTCCGAATTGTTGCAAGTTGTTTCGATTTTTGATTTTTTACGTTGTTTCCATATTTTAAGAAAAAGGTGCATAACACTTCTTTTTCAGGTCCCTACTTTTTTGACGAAGTTTTAAACGGACACAATTATCGAAGATTTCTGTTAGACACTTTACCGGTTTTGTTGGAAGATGTCCCTCTAGAAACTAGGCAGTTGATGTTGTGGTCTCAACATGATGGGTGCCCTGTTCACTTCTCTAGGCATGCCAGGGAAATATTGCATCAAATATGCCCAAGAAAATGGATTGGGAGAGGTGGTGTGGTAGCCTGGCCAGCCAGGTCACCGAATCTCACTTGTATGGACTTTTATTTATTTGGAAAGTCGAAAGGGGAAGTGTACAAAGATCGTCCAACTGATAGGCAGGATATAATGCGGCGGATAGTGGAAGCATGCAGGAGTATTTCTGAAGAAGAACTTCGTCGCGTTCACTTTTCTTATGGAAACAGATTACAGAAGTGTCTGGAGAACAATGGACAACAATTTGAATTTCTTCTGTGACCCTTTAAGTTTGCTTCGTTAGCAACGCTGTCAATACAAACAAAAAATGACAGCTCAGTGACACCAGCCAACTCTTTTTTTGATCGTTTTGGGCTATTTTAGCAGTTTTTCTTTAATTAAGAAATTCCTCAAGAGTGACTCGTTTTAGAAGGATAACTTTCAGACAAAAGTTGTCAGGTTTGAAAGGGTCTTTTGGATGAAATGGAAATCAACCCCTACTGCTATTTGAATTTTTCGAGAAAACCTCCCCCGAATGATCCTTAATTTTAGCGGTGTGGCGATGATACTAATTTTGGCAAAATGACATTTTGTAATACATGATACAAAAGGCAAACCCTTGTACACTCATAAGCTAGTTTTGATTTCATTCTGAATCGTCGAGGTTCATCACAAAAAAAATTGTTTGCAACCCTCACATTTCTTCGTAAGTTGGCAGCCATTTTGAAACGGTTGGAATTATTGCAGAAATGTTTAGATAAAAAATGTTTCTTCTTCTAATTCCTTTTTAATAATGTAACGCACGACCCCCCTCCTATTTGAAATTCTTGAGAAACCCACCCCCACCCCCTATTATTTCGGAAGGGGTGAGTCCGAGCGAAATGAAAATATTTTCATTAAATTCTTTATGGGCAATTTACTCAGCAAGATTTTTTTCCCAAGTCCGTAGCTCCGATACTTTCTCCGCAAAAGATAGTGTACGGGTGGTCTGAATCACCCTGTATATACCGGGTGTCAACGAGAGCATGTAACATCCCGCCATTTGTTTACTTTTTGAAATATACTTTGGTAATTCGCTGTAAGTACTATACTCCTAAAACTTTATATTTTTATCATATTTGACATATCTAATTACTTCCGGTTAAACCGGAAGTGACATCAACTTTATTATGTTAAATAGCAATATATCATTTTTTTAAGATAGTTCGATAGGCCTTTTTATTCTCTTGACAACGATGTATCATACATACCAAAAACTTTATATTTTTGACGTCAGAGGGCGTTAAATGAAAAAATCACGTTGGCTGTGAATTTGAAGATATGAGCCTAATTTTAAACGTTTTAATGAATTAAACTATTAATATCTAACAGACTTTTAATGTCCATGGAAAAATTTTCGAATTTGAAGCAGTACATCATTTATTTTTTTTAAATAAGGTTAACATAGTCGTTTTAAGTGTTTTGAAAAATTGAATTTAAATTAGTAATTGATAATTGAATTGCACTTTTTATGCACGAATTGTGAGGACAATAAACTGAAGTTCTAAAAGCAAGAAAATATTAGCACCTTGCTATTTAAAATTTCAGGAAAAACTCGATTTCAAAAACTATTTGAAATTTTTAAATTTTAAATATTCGTTTTTGAAACCGAGTTTTTCCTGAAACTCTAAATAGCAAGGTGCTAATATTTTTCTTGTTTTTCGAACTTCAGTTTATTGTCCTCACAATTTGTGCATAAAAAGTGCAATTCAATAATCAATTACTAATTTAAATTCCATTTTTCAAAACACTTAAAACGACTATGTTAACTTTATTTTTTAAAAAATAACGGATGTACTACTTCAAATTCGAAAAATTTTCTATGGACATTAAAAAAGTCTGTTAGAATTAATAGTTTAATTCATTAAAACGTTTAAAATTAGGCTGATATCGTCAAATTCACAGCCAACGTGACTTTTTCATTTAACGCCCTCTGACGTCAAAAATATAAAGTTTTTGGGTATGTATGATACATGGTTGTCAAGAGAATAAAAAGGCTTATCGAACTATCTTAAAAAAATGATATATTGCTATTTAACATAATAAAGTTGATGTTACTTCCGGTTAAACAGGACGTGATATCAACTTTTTTATGGTAAATAGCAATATATCATTTTGTTTAGATAGTTCGATAGTCCTTTTTATTCTCTTGACAACCATGTATCATAAATATCCAAAAACTCTCTATTTTTGACGTCAGAGGGCGTTAAGTGAAAAAGTCACGTTGGCTGTGAATTTGACGATATTATCCTAATTTTAAACGTTTTAATGAATTCAACTGTCAATTCTAACAGTGTTTCAATGACCATGGAAAGATTTTTGAATTTAAAAGTTAGCACAGTCGTTTTAAGTGTTTTGAAAAATGGAATTTAAATTACTAATTGATAATTGAATTGCACTTCTGTGCACTAATTGTAAGGACAATAAACTGAAGTTTAGCGCCAGACGATATACTCGTATTTCGACATCCCATGACTTTGCGCGTACGTACATAGAGACACATTATAATTGCTTCAAAGTCACCTTAGGTGAGGTAGCATTCTGTGACGTCTCGTAGAACAAAAAATTGGGATTCAATTCCTGGCGGGGTACTTGCCCGAGGAGTAGTTGTTCGAACGATTCAGTACCACTAATTTGCTCTTTGAGTAAAGTATATCCCACCCCCTCTTTCACCTCAGTGCCCGCTTTCTTACAAATTTTAACAATGAAATCTAAATATGAAAAAATGTGGAAGTTTCAGTTCATAGATATAATTTTTGTTAAGTACTAAGTATGTGACACTTTGTATGCCTGTCAGGCATTTCTTCCCAATGTATGTGCGTTTGATTTCGATATATTGTATAGATATATGAACAGACGATTCACAAGAATGTTTTATGAATTTTAGTAAAGGTCTCGTCCTGTAGGTTAGGTCACGGCATATAAGGTAAACAATAAAATATTAGTTACCAAACACAACATGATGGAAAGTTGTGAATTTATTATTTTAATGTTTACTGTTCCACTTATCTTAAGGACGTGTAAACACTTCCTTAATCATAACATGGTTAATACTGTGGAAAGAAATTTGGAATACCTGCAATAGTTTTCTGAAAACTGGAAACAATACAAAAACTTTTGCTGCAACTTTCTCTATAGTAGTACCTACTACCAAAATGCGAAAATGAATATTGAATATAAAAATTTACAAATAAATTAAATAGGGAGACATTGTAACTAAACCAATGAATCGTAATATTAAAATTTGATGTATTGAATAGGAGATCACTTTAACAGCTTATTTTTCAAGTTTTTGTGTCCAATGATGAGCATAGTCCTCTCGTTTCTCTCGGCCTTTTCTTGAACAAATTATACTTTGTAGGTTTGTAGTAAGCCTACGAGTAAATATCTTGCATCTTAAGTATACAGCAACCGCAGATCTTACACGTATACTGATCCTCTATGATCGGATATGAGTAAGAGTCAATTACTTCATTAATTATGTATAGAATGGAGGTTTATACCACCGGTTACGCCTCACATGGAAGGAGCCTGGGAAATATTGGTTCCATCTGTGAAGGCAGCCTTGAAGGTAGTACTGAAAGAAAGAGCTCTGAAAGAAGAAGTACTGCACACTTTACTGACAGAAGTGGATAACATCGTGACCCACGTATCTTCGTATCCAAACGATCCAGAAGCTTTGACTCCTAACCATTTTTTGCTGGGCTCATCCTCGACAGGAAATCATCCTGGAGTATTTATCAAAGAAGACTTACGTCTCAGAAAGCAATGGCGAATCGTACAAACCCTAGCTGATCACTTTTGGAAAAGATGGCTGGAAGAGTATTTGCCGACCCTTACCAAGCGGACTCAATCGCATTCTAAAGTAAAACCAGTGAAAGTTGGAGCTCTAGTGATAATTGCTGATTGGACATTACCACGAAATGCATGGCCGAAAGTGGTAATCTTGCATATCCATCCAGGAAAAGTTGGATGAATACGAGTGGTAATGGTGAAGATTGCTGCAACCACGTTCAAGAGACCAACAAGCAAAATCATTGTTTTAAATACAGAAGATGGTGTCTCGACACGGAGGTGGAATGTTGTGAACAATAATTTTTTGCGAACGTAAAAATAACAAAGAGAGCAATGGATTTCCCACGGCAGCTTTGAAGGCACTGAATTAATTTCGTTCGTTTGAAGTACAGTAATGCTTTTACCGAAGCAAGCCGCGCGCAACTGTATTCCCACTGAAGGGCGGCGCTTTCCTCTTGAACAGAATGGAGACCGGATATGATTCGTCAGGCGGGGCTGCCTCATCTGTTCCAATTACAAACACTGGTTCACAAAAATAGATCCTGATGGAATATACAAGAACTGCAATTAGGCGAAGTTGACTGGGACAAGATCTCCGATTGGGTGAAGTGAACTTGGGGACTTTTCAGTTTAATAAAAGAGCCAGGAAGCTGCCGTAACAATTCAGTCATTCGACCCAAACCACTATTTCCAAGTCTTTCTCTTCAGGGAAGGGAATGTTAGTAATTGAGTCTGAATTTGGCCACTATATCCAAGTCTTTTAATCTTCAGAGAAGCGTGAGTTTGCGTGCCTGGTAGTGGTCATAATTCAGTTTTTAAGTTATAAATATTGTACATACGTTTAGAATTAGAATAAAGTTTAAGTTGCATTTACAAGTTGTCATTCTTCAACACAAGAACACAAACAACAATACCTTTACGTAATGGATATGCAATAGGACTAGGAGTATATTTATTAGACTAGGTATCTGGAAAACTGCGAAGAACACATTTAAGTAAACATTTTTTCGTGTGCCTGTAAAATCCTTGGGGCATAAAATTTGACAATATTTAGTTCTCCAATCTCCATGGTAAACTACTGAGACGTCCGGTACGTAAGTAATATCTGTGTTGGAGTGTAGACTTCAACACCTACAATTTACTTACCATACTTATTCCACATCTGAACTGTGACTGGTTGTCCGGTAACTTTTTTTCCCACTACTCCCTAAGAAAGTGACACTTTGTCTACAACTAAGTAGGTGCGAAAGTTGACAATTGCGCCCACCCGTGTGGCAGCTTTGAAATTTTGACGTTTGCTGAATAAATATCGCGTCGCACCTCTTTTCATATCTAATAAATATTTGTTAAAAAGATTCAATACTCTCCTGAAAAATGGAAGTAGAGGACTGCGGCGATACTTCCACCAGCAGTTGCCAAAGCGGCACAGATGACATTAATTTGTTTCCAGAAAACTGTCGTAAAATATATTGCAGTTAAACATTTTAATGGATATGAACTCGGCATTTATAAATTGGCGGGCAAGAGAACAAATCCACGTGTCAATCATGAACCGGTCGATATTATTCGAATATGCTCGTAGTCTGGTTCGTAGGCTTTAGAAAATTTGACATTTACTAACATATTAGTGGTACTGGACCGTTCGAATAACTACTCCTCGAGCAAATACCCCGCCAGGCATGAATTGTAGAACTAAATCCATCTGTCCAGAGCGCGGCAGTATACATATACCGGGTGGGGATTTAGTGTGTAATCGTTTCATATCTCTGGTACTGCTTCAGATATCAAAATGAAATTTTACGCGTATGTGGGGAACGACACGGAGCATTTCGTAAAATTATTTATGTATATACAGGGTGTTCACATTCTGAGTACCAGACCAAAGTTCTATTTCTTTAAATGGAAACCCCACAAGTATTTGCATGATTTCGATTCCCCATAAAATTTCATGAAAATTGATATACTACATGATGCGGTTTTGAGCAAGGACTGTCGAGATATTGACATTTTTGTGTCATTATGGTCCCAAATTTAGGACACTACTGGCGTCTACTGACCAAAGCCACCTAATAATTTTTTATTGAATGGGGTTTACACACTGCTGTATTTGTGAAATCTAGAAATACTTTCACCATAATACTTAGGATTATGCAAGGTGGTTAAGTTATGCAAAAGGGAATTTTTCTCAAAAATTTCAAATAGAATACCATGTATATTATTTTCAAGACTGACAGTCAGTTAAATAAGTTTTTAATTGATGTAGATATTGCCAGATCTACTACTGATAGTTTCAGCAGATATTACGATTGAATATCAAAATTTTTGAAATTCACTATTAGTTTATACTCTTTTTGGAGAATTCCCCCTATTCTGTTGCTCAAAATTCACAATAATGTTTATATTTTGTATTTGCAAATTAGTACCAATATAAAGACAATAAATCGTATTGTAAAATTGTTTCTTGATGGTTATATTGTTAAATGAATAATGTCTTTTTAAAGTCGGTTATAATGTTCAAACAAGGAGTGCCATGGAAGAAAATATTATCTTTAAGAAATAATCTTGCAATGGAATTTTTTGTATTAATGTAAACTTCATTTGCTAAATATTTTATAGAAACAAAATGCAGACCTTTTTTGGGATTTTGGGTGACAAAATAGGGGAGATCGTCAAAAATAATGTAAAATACTAACGAAACTCTACATTTTTATAATTTAATTGTACATTCTGTCGAAACTTTTACTGGTAGACTTGACAATATCCACATCAATAAAAAGCTTAGTAAAATGACCATCAATTGTATAAATAATATACATGGTGTTCCATTTGAAATTTTTGAGAAAAATTCTGTTTTGCATAACTTAACCACCCTGTATTATCTCAAGTATTATGATAAAATTATTTCTAGATTTCAAAAATACAGCAGTGTGTGAACCTATTTCAATAAAGAAATTTTAGGTGGCTTTGGTTAGTATGCGTCAGTAGCGTCATAAATTTGGGTTCATAATGGCACAAAAATGTAAATATCTCAACATTCCTTAGTCAAAACCACATCATGTAGTATATCAATTTTCATGGAATTTTATGGGGAATCCATATTATGCAATGACACGCAGGGTTTCCATTTAAAGAAATAGAACTTTGGTCTGGTACTTAGAATGTGAACATCCTTTATATACCTAAATAATTTTGGGAAATGCTCCATGTGGTTCCCCACATTCCTGCAAAATTTCATTTTGATATATTAAATAGTTCTAGAGATATGAGCCGATTACACACTAAATCCCCACCCGGTATATAGCAAGTTAAATTGCATGGTTTGAATGTGTAGTGGAAAGTACCGTACTGATGAGTTCCAGAAGGACGAAACCATTTGGTCTGCGGTTTTCCATATACATTCAAAACATGCAATATTTAAACAAATTTACTAACAGAGATAATAAACCATTAAATAAAGTGACTGTATTATGAATACATTTGACTTTCTTAAGGAGTCGTGGGAAAAATAGTGTACATAACTCTATGTATTTCATACACTCGTGTGATTTCTGCACTAGGTTGCGCCTCGTGCATAAAATATCACACTCGTACGAAATTTGTCATTTTCCATACTACTACGTATTTCTTAATTTACAACTGCAGCTTCTTTTCCAATATCACAGCATACTGTGTTGAAAACAGTAACTCCCTCCTTTAAAAATTGTTTTGATTAACCCCTTTTTCCACATCCCTTTCAACGACTCATTTAGCGCTATTTCTTTGACATAAATTCAAGATTCATTTTGTATTCCGTCTGCCCTTGGAACATTTTTATTTTTAAGGTTTAAAATCTCTGTTCTTAATAATTCATCCTTGGTAACTTCTGAAATACTCATATCTTCTCTTATTTGTTTGTCTTTCTAGCTTTTCTATATTTTGTTCTATTATTGTCCCACAATCCCAAAGTAACCTGGCGCTATCTCCATATCTGCATTTTATTTTTCAGATTTTCCTTTCTTCCTTTGTTGTCGTTCATGTGTCTGATTTTGTTTTATTTTCAAGATTCCTTTTCCACGCTCCACGCATTTTCTTTTTACGATTCCGTACGACCTCAACCTGCGGCAAAACGGGACCGTTATGTTCTCACTATTATATTCGCATGTCACAAGTCACAGTCTTCTGTCTCCTAAACTATAAGTGCTAAATTAATGAAATTAGCATTATTTAAGCTGATAGCCTAAACTCAGACAAATGCTAATTTTTGTTTTTGAACTTATACTTAGTACGCCGAAAATAGGACAAAAATTTATTGTTTAAAAATAGCAATGGGGGGTGTATGGACAGGTCTCAACGAGCAGAGTATGAACAATCTTTTGTATTTTGTTCAGTGACGGCTCATCAAGAGGGAGTGAACAAATGTTTTCGTCTGTTTTCTTTCACTTGTTCCTCACAAAAGAACAACAAACCAATGTTTAAAGGTAAAGTTCAAACTTCCATTATTTACTATAGCTAAATCAACGCAAAAATTTAAAATAAATGTCTAAAAGTAAAATCTAATCTTATACAAAATATTGCAAGTTAATTTCGGGCCACCGTGTATAATTCAAAGAAGCTTCATAGACTTGTAGATGTCTGGACTGTCGGTTCTATTCAATTCTTTCTCATTGCTATAATTTTCGTTACCTACCCAGAAGCAAGCTGTGTGTATCCTAGCCGCTAATTTGAGAGTTGGGGATTTTGCATAGCACATCTTACGCGAAATAACTTGTTTTCACTCCCTGGAATTTTTACTTGTCAGAGTACCTATTTTGCGTACATATAAACATCTTCTTCAATAATTACATTATGGAGCATCGGTGTGATACAAGAAACTGGGACAATTTGTGCTATTCACTTCAAAAAACTACTATATGCGAGAGTTAGTGTTTCTATTAGTATACTTGAAGCTTTATAATTTGTTACCAATCAACATGAAAAATATTGCATTTCTCAAAAGATTTCAAAATATTGTTTAAAAGCACCTCACTGCTGGTGAAATAAATGGAATAACACATTGAAGAACGGAAACCAACCGCTGCAAGTATGGAACTCGGGTCCAACGAATCACTAACCCGATACTCATCGATCACGTCGTGGCCTCGTGGCGGCTGATGTACGCGTTGTTTCTTCTCCTATACTGTAGGCTTATACCACCATTCTCCATATATTTTGGTATCTAGAGGGTGTGAAAATAGAACTAAAACCGAAATACAAATAGGAAATGAGAAGATAGAGGAAGTCGCGGATTTCTGCTATTCAGGAAGTAAAATAACTCGAGATGGTAGGAGCACTAAAGATATAAGACAAAGAATAGCTCAGGGTCGAGTTGCGTTTAACAAAAAGAAACAACTGTTATGCTCGGAAACGGTTAATGTAGAAACTCAGAAGAGACTCTTAAAGGCGTATGTATGGAGTACGGCATTATGCGGGTGCGAAACTTAGACAATAGGAGAAGCGGATCGAAACGGAGTAGAAGCGTTTGAAATGTGGTGCTACAGACGCATGATGAAGATATCGTCGATAGATAAGGTTAGCAATAGGGAGGTATTAGAAAAAGTTGAGGAAAAGCGAAAGGTATGGAAGACAATAAAGAATAGGAGAGATAGGATGGTAGGACACCTTCTAAAACAAGAAGGAATAGTTCGCGACATATTAGATACTAGAGTCAGTTATTGGAATAAAAAATAGTTGGGGTAAGCCTAGATTAGACTACTGCTCTCAAATAGTTAGGGATGAAGGATATTCTACTTTTAGGGAAATGCGTAGGTTAGGTCAGGATAGAAAAGGATGGAGGTACGCGTCCAACTAGTCTTCGGACTGAGAACCTTATGATGATTAATAACAAGTAAATTTCATCAAAATCGGTTCAGTGGTTTCTGTGGTAAGCACCGCGCCGTAGAAACTCGTTATGTTAGTTAGGGAACTTCCTGCTTACAAACTAAGTTGGTGCTTGGACGTTTATTTATTATTGGACTCAAATAATTCTTTATTATTGGAAAATAATCGATAATTTTGATTAATCGATCGCTTCGATAATCGATTGTTTGATTAATCGGATAATTTACTTTACAATCTACTTTACATATTAATCGAGCCGAGGCAGTAAGGACCTTTTCGCAAGTGCTAACCCCGGAGAACGCGACACCGTCATTGGCAGGAGGAAGAGAAATCTCCAAAAAGTTACATTTTTTCCTGTGAGGTAGCAACTCTGAGAGCGCTGAAGATTCACTTACCAAAATAATCGACTTATCAAATAACCGATTATTCAAATAAACGATTAATCAAATAAGTGGTACTGGACCGTTCGAACAACTACTCCTCGGGTAAATACCCCGCCAGGCATTGAATTATAGAACTAAATCCAGATTTTGTGCACTGCGAGATCTTATACGGGATGCTACCCCAAACATATTATGGTTGGGCTTGGAACATCCTTAGATCTTTACGTATTTTCCTGCTCTACCAGCAGTAGTCTTATACAGGGTGGCCCACTGAGAACAGTAAGTGCGATTTTATACCATTTAACATTATTTTCACGAAAGAAGCTTGGACACGTCGATTTTGGTTGAAAGGGGGCATCTGAATTCGATGTTTTCATTCACGTAACTTCAACCCCGAAGCGGCAGGGGAAAGCACCCTTAAATTTTTAAACGGAAGGTGGTGTCAAGATGCACACCGTATGAAAGGCCTTTCAATTGTCTTAGTAACGGTTTTTATTTTTTTAAATTGGACCACTTACCTCCGAGAAAATGCACTTTAAAAATAACATTAATTATTAAGGCTCCTTAACACCAGTAAGTGCGATTTTATACCACCTAAAGTGCATTTTCTCAGAGGTCAGTTGTCCGATTTCAAAAAATGAAAAACTGTCATAAAGAGAATTGTAAGACACCATCTTCCATTTAAAAATTTAAGGGTGCTGCCCCCACCAGCTTAGGGGTTGAAGTTACATGAATGAAAACATGGAATTCAGATTTCTCCCTTAAAACCAACATAGACTTGTCTGAGAGCTTTTTGCGTAAAAATGATGTTAAATGGTATAAAATTGCCCTTACTGGTGTTAAGGTGCCTTAATTAATGTTATCTTGGAGGCGCACTTTCTCGGTGGTTAAAGGTCCGATTTAAAAAAACAAAAAACTGCTATAAAGAGAATTGAAAGACCTTTCAAACGGTTTGTATATTGACGCCACCTTCCATTTAACAATTTAAGGGGAATTTGGGCAAGTTACATGAATGAAAACATCGAATTCAGATGTCCCCCTTACAACCAAAATTGACGTGTCTGAGCTTTTTGCTTAAAAATGATGATGATGATGATGAAAATACTGTTTTCAGTGGGCCACCCTGTATATGTTAGAAGTTTTTCAATATTGCATGTTTCGAATGTGCATGGAAAACCGTAGACCACTAGCTTCGTCCTTTTGCGACTCATCAGTACGGTGCTTTCCGCTACACACTCGAACCATGCAATATTGCTTGCTGCATATAGGTACATATACTTACACGCTTAGCAAGAGCTAATTATTAGCCGAATTATGCGGCGGTAATGAGTGGTACTGGACCGTTCGAACAATTACTCTTCGGGCAAATACCCCGCCAGGCATTGAATTATAGAACTAATCAAATAATCGCTTAGTAAAATAATGATTGATCAAATAATCGATTAATGAAATATTCTATTAATCCATTAATAGATAAAATTGACTCCAATAATCGATTAATCGAAAAATTCATAATTTATTGATTAATTGATTGTTTCCCACAGGAAATAATCTTGTCACAAAAGATAAACTACGGAAACAGCAAATAAAATTATTATACAGATTAAAGAATGATGAAGGATACTGAAAAATAAATCTTTGACTTAGCAAATGCCTTCAGATTTACGGAATAGCGATAAGTAGCTCACTTAGATATTGTTTGGTGAAGCCGCTAATTGGAAACTGACAACAAAAGAAATAGTATAGTTCTTTGTTTCAAAAGAAAGTACGTGGCGTATTAAAAGTTGCGTATTTCAATCACCGAAATACTTTTGAGTCACTGAAGAAAATTGGCATTAGTGAAACCGTAAAAGTAAATGATAAGAAATATGTATTAAAGAAACCCGTGAAAAATGGATATAGGGTTATTATATTCGTCTTAAAACCAACTTACTCGTTACGTATATTGACGTATTTTTTGATTGGCACTAGAAAATTGCCCTAAATAGTGTTCTTCAAAGTGAGTAGTAGTAACCAATTAACCGTTTCTAGAAAACCAAAGAATTGAAAATTTGGGAATCGGTCATTACGTTATTTTATTATGATTACATTGATGTTTGGACCTTCCATACTCTACATGCCTTATATTGCACAGCGGGCTGAATTTAAAAAAATACCTATACCTATGTATAAAAATCCAAAAACTCACTTAACTTACATAGAATAACGTGAAAAGTCTTGAAAAGTTTTTCCGTAAAGCACGCTGATAAAGTAGTAATATAAATTTGATATACGGTCTGACAGACCGTATATCATTTTATCGGACTTTTGATATCTTGCACAAGTATTTTTACTTATTAATTTTATTAAAACATCTACCATGTTTTGTGTAAATTTTAGACCAATTAGAACAATAATTTCAAATAAGCTCATTTACTATTTCATACGCAGAAAAGGTGAAATTATAATGTAATTACTTGCAATTTAAAAATATGGACTGTGCGAAGATGGTAACCTCAGATTTTAAGATTCATAATACGCGGACATAAACTTAAGAAGATTGCTTATTTAGTCGTTGTAC
The DNA here is from genome assembly GCA_963966045.1 of Xestobium rufovillosum. Taxonomy (NCBI): domain Eukaryota; kingdom Metazoa; phylum Arthropoda; class Insecta; order Coleoptera; family Ptinidae; genus Xestobium; species Xestobium rufovillosum. The sequence continues at coordinate 37,416,830 of OZ014494.1, read as the reverse complement.
CATTTCCATCTCTAACGTACGAATCCGGTTCCAATAATCGCCAACGAAACTTGCTATACCCCCTCTGATCGGCCTACTTTGTAATTTCTTTTTGGTTAATAAACGCTCTATACTTTTTACAAAGACATTCTCGCTTTACACCTAGTCATTGTACCCGCGACTTATTAAATACACTTTAGATCCTAATGGTACGATGAAGTAGTTGTTTCAAGCGTTCCTGTTCAGTTTCATGTGTTTAAATGGATGTTTATGAAATTGCGGTTTTTATTATCAAATACCTTCTGAGTTGCTGGTGAGTTAAGAAACTTTTTGAAACATTCTTTGCTTCTCTTACTCTAGTGTGCATACAGTACAGCATTGTCCAAATCATATGGAAATAAGACCCATTTAATTTAAATTCATAAAAATTCTCCGCTCAGAAAAAGTTGAAATTTGTAACAAAGTGAATTTTATTTTCGCTATTTTCAGCGTTTAGTGTTTCTAAAATCGATCTCATTCTTTGCTAAATTTCGGTACAGTGTTTTCACTGAAAAGTTGTAAATAACAACATTCCCAAAAAACTTTTAGAAATTATAATATTAAATTCTACCATAACTTCTTCTGGTTGCTGCATAGTTAAAACGGAATCCTGAAAGGGAATTTAGACTAAAACTAATCTATTGGCCATCATCGTCGTTTTCACCCGACGTGGAAAGTTCGCAGTTCGGTATTTTCCTATCTTTCATATTATCATATAAAATTTATTTTTAAATGGAAAATAGTTTTTAATCATAATTTAAACTCTTGTTAATTTACATTTGTCAAGAATTCAATAGAAACTAATATTTTTGATTGATACAAAAACATACTTCAGTTTCAGCAATCATGTACCTATCAAGTAAATAGAAAGAATCACAAGGGGTGGTACATTTTAAGGGAGTATGTACCACAATTTTCGTATGTTATTCCACATGTTAAATTTGATCGTACAGATTAATTTTTCACAATTTTTGCAAGCGATTTTCGATATTTTGAGTTGTTTTTGAGATAACATTTTTTTACCGTTGAAATTTAGCCTTAGAGGAAACTCATTTAGAGGACAAAACTCGGTGGGAAGTATAAATGCAAAGAACTTCACTTTATTAACATACAATTGAAAAAATTATAACAACATTTCGCAGCAATTGTTCAAAGTGCATTCCTCCAGCTTCAATACACCTTTAGTATCCGTCGAATTTACGCAAAGTGAAAATAAACTGTCACGAATTTTGTCAAATATCTTAAAAAGATATCAAAACATAGAAAATAATAATAAGAATAATATAACAAGTACGTAACATAGAAAAACTCGAGTGGGTTTTAGAGTACATAAACCCCTAAAATGTGTCATCCATTGTGAATAATGTTGAAGTTATACAACTATGAGAAGTCAAGGAAGCACACCAAATATGAAGATGGTGACTCTTTCTATGTCTCAAAAAGCTTCATAGAAATTTAATTTGACGCAATTTATCAGAGAAACTCTAATTAAATTTTTGCGAGTTTCTATCAACTCTTGAAACTCTCAATATTTAACCTGTACCTAGGTATATTTTATTTTGGCTAAACCGTAAATAGTTACATTTGCTTTTTGTTTTCATCTTACATCGAAAGAGTATTCAAGCAATTATTCTGCTGATCCAATAAGTATAATTTATTGTTCTGGCAGGTACTAGAAGAATACAACTTTTAAATGAGTTCTTCTGTATTAGGTAATTTTTTTTCAAAAAAGATTTTCTTTTCGTTCTACAACAGCCATATTCTCGTTGTTTTATTGATATGACCACGTACATATCGTTTCAGTGCACACGCGATCACCAGTTTACTTATCGCGGATTATACCACTAGATCCATGTTTTTCAAAATGTCAAAATGAGAGAAAAAATTTAAGATCTTTCGATTGGTTACTCCTAAATTTAATGGAACAGGTTTAAAAACGCACCTTAAAATTTTAGGGCCTTCGGGATTTGTTTATGTAAAACAGTTTTTTGGGTGTAAAAGACAATCATTTTAGTTTTTTAGTAGAGAAAAAAGAGAGCCAGCAATCAGTCACATGTTGAACTTCATGTCTTGTTGTTACTGATGTGTTTAGTAGAAACTCATTAGATACTTTTTAAGACATCATGTCGTGTGTACATACTTTCTTTTGAAAAAATGTTGCGTACACGCAGACATACCATTCGTCTGTTTTATTGAGTTACCGAACATCAAACTTTATACAAAATATAAGTAAGCTAATCTTTTGTTCCTCAATATACCATGTGTAACAGGAGCATGGTACACCCCCTTTTTTCTTTATTTTTAAAGATACATTTTTGCTACTAGGAACATCGTGTGTATAGAGTAAATGTCAAGTTTTGTCAAAAACAAATAAATTTTCACACTTCCGGTTTCAGCGGAAGTGGTGCCAACTCTTAATTTTTAAATGGGACAGCCTGTATATTATTGAATTTTTGGACTCCACATAATTTTTTGAATGCAATGGTACCACATACGCGACTGTTCCAATTTATTCTAATAGATCCTGGTAATGCCATAAGAAACGGAATTGTGTCGGAAATGCTGAATAATGTCATTGGTGCTTAAACAAAACTCTCCAAATGGTTTTTCAAATGGAACCATATTGGTACCAAGGTACTATTCCAGGCTACTATAAATAAGGAATCTTCTGATAATATGACCACTTTGCATCTAGGATAAGTACAACTACTGAAATTACAGTCCATCGAAAATTAAAAATAAGTTTTTAATTTTATTTTCATCAAATGCTAAGAAAAACCTACAAGGAGGATTTGAAAATTTGAAAACAAATAAAACATTTCTGTTGGTTTACTGTTGTTTACATTGTTTCGTTAAAATTTCTTATACCTAACTGTTATTGTTGATTTAGTTTAAAATGCCTCAAGTATACGAGAGATGAAAAATTGGAAAAATTATTTATGGAGAATGACAAAAAAAATTCAGTTGTTGCTACCAATTTACGTTCAACGATATCCTAATCGCCTTTGCCCTGCCAGAAATTATTTTGCTTGTCTGGAATAGTATATTATGTACCGAGGTGGAAAATGTTTCATTACAGCCGAGGACTAGATGACCAAGGCGCGGTACTAGAAGTACTGGAAGTCAAACCTTGACGTTTACTCAGTACATACGATGTGTCAAGTTGCAAAAATTTATCTTCAAAAATAATGAAAAAATGGGGTGTACACATAGTATATTCACATAATGAACTCAGGCCACGTTATTTTCTTTTCCACAATTGGGTTTTACAACGTGAAATTGAAAATTATATCTGAAGACGTTGTTTATACATTTCATTTGAAAATTAATATTTCACCTACCTAACGCAAAAGATGCAGTGCAATTTAAACTGGGAAAGTTTTTGAAGTTATTTCATTTGTTAACATATTTAGAACATTTTTGTTTTCTGCGTGATTTTAAAGTAACAAAAGTTTAGGTTCGCAACTTCTACATACTATACCACTGGGAAAACTGCTAACATTCACATACCTAATTGGTTTTATTACAGAAATTTTACGCGTTTTAAACAAGTAAGAATATAAGTACATAATCACAAAAGCTAAATATATATAATAACAAATAAATTCAACAAATATAATTTCTTTATTTTATAAGAACCGCGTTACAAAATAAATAATATTGGTTTAATTTGAGTTGGTGCCGTTCGGTAAGAACTATAAATAAAATATTTTTTATAGAAGGACCAACAACACCTTGAGGCAAAACCGTATTTTTCATACCGTTACTTGAAGTGGTTGAGTTGCTTCTTAGGCTTCTATAACAAACAAAAGGTACCGAATTATAATTTTTCGAAATTCTTGCCTTCACTTAGGTGCCTGACTATGATAAAATATTATGCTAAAATACGTACTTTTTTCAAATTTATTCTAGAAAGATATTTGATGGGTTTATTCCACATTTTAGATAAAAATGTTGAATAACGAATTCTCAGTTGTTTTTAATTCTTGGAATTTTAAATTACTTTCACTTATACAACCCGTTTCAGTTCTTCTGTACAATACGTAACTTGGACTTTGACTGTGTCATTGCATTTTTGGATTTTTTAGTTGATTTTACTATGCGTTTGCGCTTTTTTATAAAAACTGTAAACTTTTGAGTTACTGTGCTTCTTTTGAAAATTTTCACAGATGCAGAGGAATTTTAATTAGGTATGTGAATATCTGGAGTGTAAACTAAGCTGCACCAAGTCAGAAAAATTCAAGCTTTAGTTTTTTAAGTAAAACCATATAACTTTTATGCCGTGTTTTCAACGTCGAAGTTCCTTACGATTGTATGTAAATCTCGCTACTTCTAAAACAATTTTTCAGATAATCGCCCTTAGATATTCACCTTTAATTCATATTACTGCAAAAGATTAATACTTTAAACATATACATACATTTTTATGTATACAGGGTGGGCCAATAGTGCGTAGTCGGTCCATATCTCTGATTCTATTCAAGATATCAACATGAAATTTTACGTGTGTGTGGAGAAGCCCACGAAGCTTCTGTTAAAATTATTTTGCTGTATACAGGATGTTCATGTGCTATGTACCAAACCAAAGTTATGTTTTTTCAAGTGGAATGTCCCACATTTGTTTGCATATTTGGATTCCCCATAAAATTTCATGAAAGTTGGTATGCTACACGGTGGGTGTTTAGAGTAAGCGTTGTTAAGATATGGCTATTTTAGTACCAGTGTGAACCCAAATTTGTGGTGCTACTGACATCTGCTGGTCAAAGATAACTCTGATTTTTTTATTGGACTAGGTTCAGAGGACACTCTATTTGTAAAATTTATTAACACTTTTTTCAAAATAGTTCATATTGTACATAGTCGTTAACTTGCGCAAAATGGAGCTTTTCTCAAAAATGTTAAATGGAACACCCCGTATATTATTTGCAGGTTTAATAGCAAGTTTATTAAGCTTTTCACTGATGTAGATATTGGCAGGTCTGCGACTGATAATTTAGACAGAAATAAAGATTGAACCTTAAGAACTTAGATTTTTGCCGTAATTTTGTACCATTTTTGGGGAATTTCCGCCATTTTGCCACCCAAAACGCAGAAAAATGCTTACACTTTGTTTTTACAGAAAATTTAGCGAATAGAGTTTACACCGGCACAAGAAATCTCATTGTAAGTTTACTTCTTAAAAGGACGGTTTCCTTCCATGGCACTCCTTGTTTCAATTTATACCTAGGTTTAATAAGTTACCATTTATTTAAGAATATGACCATGGAGAAGCAATCTGGCGATGAAATTCTTTGTCTCAGTGTGAAATCAACTTCCAAAAACAAAATGGAAATCATATTATGTGTTTTGGGCGCTAAAATATGGGAGAAACGAATAAACTACCGGTAAAATTACTACATTTTAAAGTTCAATTTTCAGTTTTACCGAAACCGTCAGTCGCTGACCTTACAATATACATTAATCAAAAGCTTAGTAAACTGTCTATCAAATATGGAAATAATATATGGGGTGTTCCATTTGAAATTTTTAAGAAAAAATGCATATTGCGTAAGCTGTCCACCCTGTATGATATTAAGTTTTGTGACAAAAGTACTCAAGAATTTTACAAATAGAGCAGTCTGTGAACCTAGTCAAATAAAGAAATCTTAAATAGCTTCGACCAGTAGATGTCAGCAGTTCCTCAAAGTTGGGTCCACATTGGCACTAAAATGGTAATATCTTAAAATCGCTCACTCTAAACCCCATCGTGTAGTACACCATCTTTCATAAAATTTTATTGGGAATTCAAATATGTAAACAAATGTGGGGCGTTCCATTTAAAAAAACATAACTTTGGTTTGGTGCTCAGAGTATGAACACCCTGTATACATCAAAATAATTTTATCGGACGCTTCGTGTTGTTCTCAACATACGTGTAAAGTTTTATTTTGCTACTTTGAATAGAACCAGAGATATGGGTTGACTACACACTATTGGCCCATCCTGTATATGTTATAGACTCAGATGCCGAATTCGGACAAATGCCGAAATAATTAAACAGTTCGCGATCTGACCAAAATCAAACAAGCAGTTGCCGAAATGATGTACTATTTCGGCATATGAGCATGTTAGATTGCTCAGTTTTCGACCTGCTCAACTTCGTGTTGCTCGAGCGACGAAGGTTTTTAAATATTTTGGCATTCGAGTGGTAGCAGTTGCACACTTCGCGAACTGTGCATTCTGTAAATGCTCAGAGGGCCAATGAGGAGCGAAATAATTATGATTAAATTTTCAAATAAACATTTATTTCTATTAAGTTATTTAAAAATAAAACAAAATTCCGAGTATGTATTGTATTAGGTACTTAAATACTATTTATTGCGACAAGAAGACCTGCCGTGGTACTTGCTGTTGCACTTGATGCTACTTGAAACACACTTGCATCGTTTATTGCAATCACATTTGTCAACCCCTTGCTTTGATTTAGTTTCCTTGGCCGCCAACAGCCTCATGGAAGAAGACGTCGTTGGAATGTCATTCATCGACAAAAATACACCTTGAGTTAACTGCAACAAAAATTACAGCTTTAGATAGAATAAAAAAATTCATTTCCGGTGTAAAGCTTTTGCAGCACACAATTTGATGTTCCTAGCTTGTAAAAGGCCTCACTTTCAGATATAACAACTGCCAGTAGATTTCTAAGCGCTGCGCGTCCTCTGTCCTCATCAGGGATTTTGATTACGACATTTTGACCAGGTTTAACTGGAGGAAACTTTTTTGCGCTTCTGCCTAACTTAGATTCCGCGTGCCTCTTTAAGCCTGATGCACTTCCAAGTCTGTTTTGATCAATTTTGGTACTTGTCTAAAAATAATAATATTATTTGCCTAATAATCGTGTGCTATGTCTTAAAATGTACCTCATACTCTCCAAATCTTTTTCAAAACTGTTGTCTTCCACAACTGTTTCGTCAATATACTGATCTCCACAGGTTTCCTCGTTCTTGTCTACTTCATTTTCGTTTCTTTCCTGTTCTTCATCAAATACTTCATCCCTTTCCGCTTCTTCAGTTCGTTCGTCTCCACTTTGTTGTAGTAAATCATCATCGCATTCTGTTCGATGTTCTCTGTTCTGAGATTTATTTGAAGGTTGCGTAGAAAGCAGCCGTTCCATTTCTTTCTCCCTTTGCAATTTTTCTACAATTAGTAGTGATAAATCGCAATCCCTTAAACCATTTGTCATTGGAACCCCAAATAGTTCCTCATGTGGAGTTGTCTATTCCTTTACGATAAAATCTTAAACCTTCAGCTCATGTCGTGCAATTGTTTTCGTTCATCCAGCTAACAAAAATATCACGAATATCTTGATTCGAACTTTCCACGGATCCTTGGCTTTCGGAATGTCATGGTTTGCTTTGAAGAATTTTTGCGTGAAAGATATCTGCCAGTATGTAGGGGATGTGAAAATAGAACTAAAATGGAAATACAAATTGGAAATGAGAAGATAGAGGAGGTCGCGGATTTCTGCTACTTAGGAAGTAAAATAACTCAAGACGGTAGGAGCACTAAAGATATAAAACAAAGAATGGCGCAGGGCCGAGTTGCGTTTAACAAAAAGAAACAACTGTTATGCTCGAGAACGGTTAATATAGAGACTAGGAAGAGACTCTTAACGTCGTATGTATGGAGTACGGCATTATACGGGTGCGAAACTTGGACAATAGGAGAAGCGGATAGAAAAAGAGTAGAAGCGTTTGAAATGTGGTGCTACAGACGCATGATGAAGATACCGTGGATAGATAAGGTTAGCAATAGGGAAGTATTAGAAAGAGTTGGGGAAAAGCGAAAGGTATGGAAAACAATAAAGAGTAGGAGAGATAGGATGGTAGGACACCTTCTAAGACACGAAGGAATAGTTCGTGACATACTAGAGTCAGAGATAGGAATAAAAAGAGGTAGGGGTAGGCCTAGATTAGACTACTGCTCTCAAATAGTTAGGGATGTAGGATGTTCTACTTTTAGGGAAATGCGTAGGTTAGCTCAGGATAGAAACGAATGGAGGTACGCGTCCAACCAGTCTTCGGACTGAGAACCTTATGATGATAGTGATGATAGCATTCACAAATTCCCTTCCGTTATCACTGAGGAGAAGACAGGGGGCTCAAATAATACAAAAGATATGCCACTTCTTCAGCCCTTTTATATTTCAGAGGTCTTAAAAAAACAAATTTGGTTAGATGGTCTTGATAATTCGGGATGAATTTAAAGTCACCATCTCTTTCTGTCTGCAAATCGATCAGATCAACTTGGCCCCTTTTATTAAAATTGTTGAATAATAACGGTCCCTTCTTTTTAAGTTTCTTCTTTAACTGGCATTGTAAACAAAGTTTTAGATATTCTTCAATCACGGTTCTGCTGATGTTACAATATTTTTTGTTTATTTCCTTCTTGAACATTATGGTAGCTGCAAGGAAAAAATAAAATATCTGGAAAAATCGTCAGTCTTGTATGTAAAGGACGCGAACTAAAGTTCACTATGTTACGTATATCTATAATTTTTCAAACCCTATTTTACATTAAATAACATTAAGTTGTACTAGTTTATTGTTTTATTATATTCTTCGAAAAAAGAGTCTCGGCAATAACACCAAAAATATTTAACATTTTGATTACACAAATTACAACTGTTGACTGTTTAATAATAATAATAATAATAAACGTCTTTATTGCCCATCACACATACATATGGAAAATACAAATATTTGCACATTATTACACAATGAGACAATGGGCGCAGTTCAGCTTGTGTGCAGAAAAATGCTCCTGCACACGCTGTTCTACCACTCAACCCAACAGATATATAAAAAATTGAAATTCAAGCTAAGATTAAATGAAAGGGAAAAGAAGAAGTAGAAAAGGAAGAAAAGAAACAGAGGAAACAGAAGAAAGGGAAGAAAAAGGAAGGGATGAAGAGTAAATGAATAAATAAGAACAAAATGCAAATGCTACGATTGAATGACAACCATTGCCATGGACTAGGTGACAAACAGAAGATTTTATTGGTTATCCATGAAATAACGTTTTAATTTAGATTTGAATTTTCTTGGATCCAACTGTTTAACTTCTCTAGGTATACTATTATATATTTTACCAATATTATAAGCAAAAGACCTTTGAAATAGAGCAGATTTGTGAGATGGTGTGGTGATTATGGATTTTCTTCGAATATTCAAATTGTGAACATCTGTTCTAAATCTAATCTTGTTGTATAGATAAGGTGGACATTGAGTCTGCATTATTTTATGGTAAAAAACACAAGCGTGCAAGCGACGTCGGTTCGCCATATTCAACCACTCTATTTCCTTAATCTTACTCGAGATGCGATCCCGACGACCTACCCCACAAATCAATCTAGCACATGAGTTCTGAACCATTTGAATTCTGTGAGATGTAGCAGCATCGATACAGGACCCGTACAGCACATCACAAAACGAAAAATGAGAGAGAACCAACGCATCACACAACAAACGAATCACTTTCTTATCTAGAATATCCTTATTGGAATAGATCTGTTTTAAACTACAAAATGACCTCCTTACACAATTACTTATATGTTTTTGAATCTCAAGTCACAGTCCATGATTATTCCCAGATTTCTTGCTTCACTCACGCTATCTAATTTCACGCCATTTATGCTTATATTTAATAATTCATTGACCACAGTGAGGGAAGCAGGTTTTCCAAACACAATTAATTTTGATTTTTGAGGGTTTATACATAAACCATGATCAAGTGAAGCATCCAACAAAGAATTCAAGTCAGCGTTTATAAGATCGTTTGCGTGCAACACGTCAGTCGAACTAAAAGAATGGTAGACTTGAGTATCATCTGCATAATAATGAATATTGCAATTATTAATACACCTACACAAATCAGAAACATATATGGAGAACAGAAGAGGGCCGAGAATAGATCCCTGAGGTACACCCCGTTCCAGTACACCGAGTCCAGAGCAACATCTCTCACTAACTTTGACATACTGTTTTCTGTTAAATAAATAGTTTTCAAAAAGTGCAATTGCATCGGCACCAAAACCTATATAAGACAGTATTGAAGTTAAAAGACTGTGATTTATGCAGTCAAAGGCCTTTGTATAGTCCAATAAAACTAGTACCGTTGTTAAATTACTGTCTAAGGCAGCAAGAATGTCATCTGTAATATGAGTCAGTGCAGAAGCACAACTATAATTTGTTCTAAAACCAGATTGGCAAACCGGGAGAATGTTATGGATATTTAAGTGAGCAACAATCTGTAAATAAATAACTCTTTCTAGTATTTTGGATAACGCAGATAATATGCTTATAGGTCTTAGTTCCTTAAGTTCTTTAGGTTGACTGATTTTAGGCAATGGTATCACGCAAGAAATTTTCCAAGTCTCCGGTACAATACTTTCTAATAAGCAGGAGTTTACAAGATGTGTTACATAAGGAAGAATAAATGGACAACAATATTTTAACATCTGTACTGATATTCCGTCATAACCAACTGAATTACTATTGAATGAAAAGATAATATCACTGATTGTGTTTTCCGAAACTAAATTAAAATTCAACATTTCTTCAAAGTTGCATCTGAGGTTGCTTTTATAAAAAGCTATTTTTGCATTAATGTCACCACTCGGAATGTTATTAGCACAAGTGAGAAAATAATTATTAATTGTCTCTGCATCGGAAAGATGACATGGTATTTCCGATTTATTATTTTTTGACGTATGCACATTTAAATTCGATAGTTCTCTCCACAAGGTGTTGGTGCCACCCTTTTTAAATTTATAATTTATGTAGGCTTTCTTTTCGGATCTAATCGCAGTGGTAGTATAATTTCTTAATTGTTTATAATAATTAAAATGAGATGGATCTCTTGTCTGCCTGTAGCGAAGTAACGATTTATTTCTAAGTTTTATTAATAAATTTATGTTGGGAGTCAACCACGGAGATGCTTTTTTGGACATTCTACACGATTTTAAAGGTGCATGTTTATCAAATAAATTTAATATGATATTATTAAATAGCAATACCTTCTCATTAACATCCTCAATACGCAACATTTCATCGAAACATGCAGACCGAAGATCCAATTGGAAATGATCAATGTTAAAATTCTTAAAACTTCGGGAAGTCCTAAATTTCACCTCTCTTGTCCGATTACCAATACTTAAATTACAAAAAATGAGTTCATGATCCGTTATCAGCTGACAATTCCCCCTCACACCACTCTCTCTTACATCCTCAGGGTTGGTACACATTGCAATATCTATTAGGGACATCTTACTTATGGAAAACCTCGTGGGTTCTTTAATAATTTGTTTTAAACCTATATCATCAAACAAAGAAGTAAATTTTTTTGTATTATAGTTGTGTATATCTAAAAAGTCTATATTTGTGTCGCCAAGGCAAACACATCTATCACAGCATAACATAATAGCTGATAAAGTATCCTCGAAAGCGTTAAAAAAATCATTAAAATTTGTGTTTGGGGGCCTGTACATTACTCCAACACCGTAAGAAACGTTAGAAAATTTTACCTTTATCCATAAATGCTCAAGGCATTGACACTGGGAAACCACCACATTTGAATACTTATAGTTTTGTTTTATGTACATTCCAACACCACCCCCTCGACCCTCTCTGTCCATTCTTACCAAGACATACCCTGGAATATTGGCAAACCGACTATCGACATCCGGCCTCAGCCATGTCTCACTCATCAGAACAAAATCATAATCAAAATTCAAAACATGTTCTTTAAGCTCATTGAAACCTGTTAATAAAGATCGTACATTAATATGTGCAATAGAAACGTCATCCATCCCAACACCTGCAAAAAGAAAAAAACAAAAGACGAAAGAAATATAGAAAATAAAAGTAAGTAAAGTACCCTAAACAAATTTAAGAAAGATTAACAGAAAAAAAAATGAGGTGACTTATTGGTGAGTTGAGCAGCTCCACTGATAGTTAATTAATAATACATAAGAAATTAATTTAAATATAAATAATTATAATTCTCAAACCAAAAATGGTTACAGAAAACAAAATGAGAACCAATGAAATGAAATCACCATCATAAAATTAACCGAGAAAACCGAGAAAACAACAAAAAAAACATAAGCAAACCATCACTATGGCACTCCCACTAGTTGTTGATGCAAAATTTTGACATCTTGGGTACACACGCTAGATTTTCCATCTGTGGCCTCCGACCAAAAAATTTTGCCGTCCGAACTCCAAGCACGGTTATGACCAAACTTCTTCGATACCCGCTGTAGAAGCTCGAGTCGAAATTTTGTCAAGTCCTCCCGCAGGACGACTCCAGAACCCTTGAAACCACGTTTCAGCTTAAAAATGTCTGACCTGACGCGGTAAGACGAAAATTTCACAATTATCACTCGCGGTTTACCGTTAACAGAACTTCTCCGTCCGAGCCGGTGTGAACGTTCGATGTCCGCAAGAGTTAATTTAATTTTTAATTTCTCATTAATAATCGCTATAACGAGACTGTCTGTATCTTCGTTCTTTTTGTTTTTTTTTCAAGGTCCGCTTGATTTTTACTGAAATGCCCCGATTTCCGATAGTGCAATGCCACAGTATTCGGTGTTATATGAACAAGTTGTATATCAATGAAAGCGTAAAACAAAGATGGCGCCCATAAGAAAAAATAAGTTGATGATGTGCTGACCTAAACGAACCGTTTTTCTGTAAATCCATGCGAATGTGCTGATAGAGCACGAAATAGTGCTGCAACAATGTTTCCAAGGTCAAATAGTCCAAATACACGCCAAAAAGGATAAGAGCATTTTCTTGTTTCTCGTATACAGTTTGAGATAATCAAATTTCTAAAATGCATGTTAATGAGTAATGAGCACCAAATTGTACAAAAATACCGAATTTAAACCTACCCAATGGTGGCCCTCGAATTTCAATCAACCTGTATAATATAACGTTTACCAGAGCGTTTGTTTTTGTCCCATATAAAACACGCTAAAAACATTATATTTTTTACATGTCTTAGAAATTCCTAAATTAGTAAAACTATTTTAATTTATACATCCAATCAATCTAATTTGCAAGTTTATATTGGTTTATATAGTCTTTGTTCAAATACCTAAAGTGCAGGATATCCGTATGCACGCCGCATGTAAAGGCAGAAAATTAAAAAATGCTGCTCTGCGTAATTGAATTGCTGAGTCAAAAATTTCGTACATATCTTTAGTTGTTAAGTTTATTTGAAGGCACGATGTTCTTTCCAACAATTAGGTTAATGTTAGTTTAAAAGTAATTTTTATAGCATAGCAAATAAGGTTATACGTACATATTTGTATAATAAATTTTTGCAAATAACAGATCGCTTCGAAGAAGTTAACGTGTTATTTTCTTTCCAGATAATCCCCCTTCGGAAATTTTAGGAAAATATGGCCACTTTTAATTCCACGAAGTACATTCTAGGAAAAGCATATGAGTATTACTTATGGACTCAGTCATTGTCAGGTAAAATATTACTTTTTATTGGTTGTAGCTGTAGGTACATATTTATTTTTCCATTAGATGTAACTCTCAATTTTTCCTTGGTAACGCAATGCGGTCTCATAAAATGTAAGAAAACTCTCAGGTGCCGTTTAAGTTGATATATTGATTGCATATAAGAATAGAGGTGATTACAGGTCACTGATAAAGGCGTTTCTCTCATTACTGCTATCATTATTATCATTGGTTGGTTTGATTTATTTGATTCTGAATCGTGATATGAAGTTGTATAACTGTATTACTGCATACGTGGGGTATTGTGTACACGCTTTTCCGCTTCCAGCAAAATCTCTTGGTCTCTTGGGCATTGAAATATTTTTATCCACCTGTTGATTTCAACGTACTGATGAATGAAACTATCCTTATCACAATCACAATTATTATTGTTACATTCATTACTGCTAAGAATATTTTTCATTATATTTCCTTATTCTGTACGTTCAACTATAAAACCGTTCATTTAAAACTCGGTACTGCACTCAATCTTGTAATTTGTTATACCTAACTGTTGCGACAATGACAGTGACGCTAAAGAATCATTTTAATTTTTATTTTTATTCTTAACTAATCTAATACACAGAAATGTAAGGAACAACAATTGTTTTGTACCACCCAGTGGTTATCCACACAAGATTTTAAGTTCACCAAAGTCATGTAATCAGGCACTATGCGTGTGTGGCGATCCATTTCTTGTAGAACATTGCCACCCTTTACTGTGGCCCTCACAACCCTAATGCTGAGGTGGATTAGTCCTCGTTTAATATTTGATCTACGATAATTGTGGGTTGTGGGTTGATTCGTTGCTCTTCTCACTATCTTCCTCTAGTCGTTTCTGTCCGTCGCCAAGCCTCTTGCATTCCTCACTCCCATCTTTGTCTTACTCTCCTTAACCCCATCATTCCATCTTTTCCTTGATTTTCCTCTCCCTCGGTCTACATCAGTTTTACATTCCACCATCTTCTTTGTAATTTCTCCATCATTAGCCATCTCAGTCTCTGTGACTTAATATTATATCTGACTATAGCCCGCACTCGTCAGTTTTTATTGGTCCATATAGTTATCTTCCTTTTAAATATTCTAAGTTCTTACTTGTCTTGCTGTGTCATGATCATGGTCTCCGCTGCATAAGTTGAAACAGGCCTTATTAGGGTTTTGTATGTATACCGGATGTCCGGTTTAGGTTGGCGACCGGTCATATCTCGGAAATTATTCAATCAGTAGCTCCAAGAAAAAAAAATTGAATAAAAGTGACCATGACAAATTCACCAAAAATATTTTTAACTGTCAATTTTCACTGCTAGGTGGCGCATTTTGAAAAGAAAATTGAAAAGCAGCAATTTCTTCAAAAACTTGAAGGTAGGTGGCGCTTACATTTTTCAAAATCTTCTCATAATACTCTGGTTCATAACTTTTTGGGGTAACCTTCGAAATAAAGGTAGCGGTGAAGAATGAATTTCCATGCACAAAGAAAGCGATATCTCCGAATTGCTTGAACCAATTTTCGCGGATTTGGTCTCGCTAGAAAGAGAACTAATAGCATAAGATTAATATTAATTTTATTTTACTTATATAGGATCCGTCAGATGGCGTTGTTTCAAAACTTATGAATTTCTTAAATTTTCTCAAAAATTTGAAATGGAACGGTACATTTTTATAACATGATATTATTAACATAAGTAAAGAACAGAGTGCCAGAAACCGAAAGTCGCTATCTTTTTTCAAACAGAAGTTATGATCAAAAACATGATAACTCTGTGCAGGGGTGCCCAATTTTTCTAAAAGTTTTAAATGGAATGGTATATTTTTCATAATATATTGTTATTACACATAAAATGAAGAACTGAGTGCCGCAAACCGGAAGTTGGTATCTTTTATCAAACGGAAGTTATGGTCAAAAATATGGTTTAAGCGCTTGGTTTACTATAAAACCTGGTTAGACATTGCGCATCTTTTGGGGACCACTGATGTAGGACTTAGTGACGTCAGTATGTGGAACTCTGCAGTGTTTTACGGCGAACTAAATTTTCTGAAATTGCTACTCTCAGTGGAAGATGAATTTGCTGTCAAACTTCTGCAAGATTTTTAGATTACCTACGTATCTGTTTTGCTATATTTCGCTTTGAAAATGGTAAATTACAAAAAGAATTAAATTAACAAATACGAATTATGTTGGAACTTACAAATAATAGAAATTGAGAAACCAATAATTTGTGTGATGACGTGTTATAAAAAATATGCCATTCTATATAAAATTCCCGAGAAAATTAGGTAAATTCATAAGTTTTAGAACAACGCCATCTGACGGCTTCCATGTAAAACAAAATCTAACTATAAATGCGGATTTCTATTAAGCTATAAATTCATTTTAGAACGAGGCCAAATTCATCAAAATTGGTTAAAGTCATTCGGAGATATCGCATTTATGTGTAAGTGAATTCTTTCCTCCCCCACCCCTGACTTCGAAAACTACATAAAAAGTTATCACCCAAATTTTCAGAGTATTATCAGAAGATTTTGAAAACTAACGGATGCCAACCCCAACCTTTCCATTTGAATTTTCGAAGAAAATACAGATTTCATGTTTTCTTCTAAAACTGTGCCCCCTAGCGATGAAAACTGAAAGCTAACAATATTTTTAGTGAATTTTTCGTGGCCACTTTTAATGAGATATCTTTTTCCTGAAAGCTATAGGATGATTAGTTTGCGAGATATGGCCGGTCGCAAACCCGGTATTTTCAGCTTAGTTTTCTTCGATATGTTCTTGCTCACAAGGTCACAAGCATCACTCTGTTCACCCAAAATGCTCTGTATTCTGTCTGCATCCTTCTTTTGTCATTT
This sequence comes from Xestobium rufovillosum, assembly GCA_963966045.1. Classification (NCBI taxonomy): domain Eukaryota; kingdom Metazoa; phylum Arthropoda; class Insecta; order Coleoptera; family Ptinidae; genus Xestobium; species Xestobium rufovillosum. Next base: position 37,400,418 of record OZ014494.1, on the reverse strand, counting down.
GTATTGGATATTTGGACCCCTAGATAATTTATGAAATATATGCACTTCATATATTTTTCCATCTATCTTCAGTTCAGATTTGTACTGTCTCAAATCCCTGCTTATTCTCATAACCTATAGTATAGTTAACTTGCAATCACAGTTCGTTTCCTGCTTTCAAAATGTTACTGTCAATGTTCATATAAGTACCATATCATCCACATACCTACTCTACAATTTGTACTTTTTTGTCGTATTATTTTTCAATCATTATATTAAACAATGTATCCTATAATGAATCTCCTTGTCGTACACCTCTTCCTGTTGGAAAGCTGTCTGTCTTTCCCGCTTGCAGTTAAGTGTTCTATGGTCATTTTTATTAATCTTACGAGTTTAAGTGGCACTCTCATTTCTTGGATGATTTTTATTGATGTATTTCTCTTGGTGGAATAATCTATGAACATCATTTGTAATTTTATTTCGTAATCCCGTGCTTTTTCAATGACTTGTTTTAATATAAAGATTGCATCTACCGTTGATCTTCCTCTTCTGAATCCAAGTGGTATTTTCCTATAATCTGTTCTGTGTATTTCTCTAACCTCCTTTGGATTAGGCACGATAAAATTTTATACGATATATGAGAAGCGTTATTTCTCTAATGTTTTAATTTCCCGTCTTAAAAATTTGTATTTTTTCATTCTTCAGGCATTATTTCTTAGCTCCATATTCTTCTCATCAGTTCATATATTCTGCTGAACACTACTGTTCCTCCATATTTAATAATTTCTGCTCTGATTCCGTCACCACCAGGGACTTTTCCTTTTTCATATCTTTGATTATCTGCGGTACCTCATCTCTGTGTGGTTCTTCAGTTTCTTCAAGTTATTCTTCTAATTCTCGTACCTTCGTCTCGCATCTCAATATTCCGAGCTCTATGTCCTCTAACAACTTTCTAAAGCACTCTCTCCAAACATTCTTAAGATCGTCCCCATTTTTTGTTATTTCCCCATTTCTGTTTTAGTTCCCCTTGTTTTTATCTTGTTTTCCATCAATTCTTCTCTAATTTGCCTGTAGAACTTCCTTATATTCTTTATATTCCCTTCTTCAATCTCTGTTATCTTTTTAGTTCTCAGCCCCGTCTTTTTAAATCTCTTAATTTCTTAGTACATCATCTCATCATTCCCTTGTATTCTTCATGAGCCTCTTCTGTACTTGTTGCTATCTACCTCGCCCTTTCCCCTTTTTTCTTTTTACTCATTCTTTACAACCATTCCTTGCTTGGCTCCTTTCCGTCTTTCCAGATTATTTTCTTTGCTGTCCTTTCTAAGTCATTCTTTATTTCCATCCATATAACTTTATATACTATCTTCTTCGCCCTTATCTGTTTTGTCCATTTTTATCTTGAATTCCAATAGCCTTTCCTCGCCATTTAATTTGATTACCGCCCATCTTGTCTGCTCTCCCACCTTCTCTTTTCTTCTGGTTATCCTGTTTGGCTTTGGTGACTACTACCATATAATGATCGGTGTCAACGTTCGCACCTCTATAAGACCTAATATCCATAATCCATAATCCATAATCATTGACTGCCTTTTTCTTTTTACCAGTACATGGTCAATTTTGTTTCTTTCATCGTTCTTTTTCCTTGGTGGAATCCACGTTATTTTGTGAATTTTCTCATGCTCAAATTTTGTGCTTTCTTATTTCCATATTCCTTATAGTTGCCAAGTTTACCAACCTCTTCCAATTTTCGTTTGTCAGGTCATGTAGGGTCCATTTATCACATGTGTACGTAGGCGTTTATCCAAAGCTATATCAAGAAGTACGTAGCAATAATAAAACTATTGCTTTTGGAAAGTAATGCGTATCTCTGGCAAAAGGAGAAAATAAACATATATGAAGACCAAGAGTTAAAAAATGAGGTCATACTTTCCAGTTTATTGGATATTATTAAAGAATATGGTAAATAAGGAGATTTTCTTGATTCAATCCCTAATAACGTGAATATTATTGAATCCCCTGACGTTGACGCAGTTCGACCTTGACTATAGAATAATAATTATTACGCTTCGTTATAGCTATGACCGTAGCCGACCGATAGTTCGGTCGGCTACGCTATGACATTTGACTGCTTTGTTTGTCTTCTGTAAATTTCTGCAGTGTTTTCGGCGTGAATTTTGATTTTCAACTTGTATTTCGTGACTTCCAAAACATATGGCTTAAATGAAAACATATTTTGTGTCAATACAGGGTATCCCTCGACAACCTTACACGATCTGTATATAGAAAAGTATATACCGGGTGTCAACGAGAGTATGTAACATCCCGCCATTTGTTTACTTTTTGAAGTACACTCTGGCAATCCGCTGTAAGTATTATACTCCTAAAACCTCATATTTTTATCATATTTGACAAACCTAATTACTTCCGGTTAAACCGGAAGTGACATCAACTTTATTATGTTAAATAGCAATATATCATTTTTATTAGATAGCTCGATAGGCCTTTTTATTCTCTTGACAACCATGTATCATACATACCCAAGAACTTTATATTTTTGACGTCAGAGGGCGTTAAATGAAAAAGTCACGTTGGCTGTGAATTTAACGATATGGGCCTGATTTTAAAAGTTTTAATGAATTAAACTATTAATTCTAACAGACTGTTTTAATGTCCATGGAAAATTTTTCGAATTTGAAGCAGTACATCCGTTATTTTTTTTTAAATAAGTTTAACATAGTCGTTTCAAGTGTTTTGAAAAATGTAATTTAAATTAGTAATTGATCATTGAATTGCACTTTTTATGCACTAATTGTGAGGACAACAAACTGAAGTTCGAAAAACAAGAAAAATATTAGCACCTTGCTATTTAGAATTTCAGGAAAAACTCGGTTTCAAAAACTATTTGAAATTTTTAAATTCTGATTGGCAACTTTTTGTCATTTCTTGACCAATCAGGAGGCAGTATTTTCCAGACCCTTTAGATGGAGAATTAAAAACTGGGATAGTCACATGTAAGTCATTTTTCTTTATCTCGTACCGTTTCCAAGCTATAATTGATGAAATTTGAAAAATTACGATTTTTAACGACTAATATCTCGAAGAGGGTGCACTTTACACATATGATGTTTTACATAATGTGACCTTAAAATTCGACCAAATATCTAAATCCGTAATAAAAATGTCGGCATACCATTTAAAATAAGGAAGTTGGTGTCTATTTCCGGTATAACCGGAAGTCGCAGAAAGTCAAAAATATTTTTGTCGAATTGAACATCCTCGATTACCTATTTGTGCAAATTTGTGTAATTCTACTATATATACTTTTCTATATACAGATCGTGTAAGGTCGTCTTGGGATGCCCTGTATACCTTCATCACAAAACTGGATCATCACAAACGTCAGATTTTCATTCCAAACAAAACAAAGCCATGTGCTACCTGACGTTTTAAGTTAACTTATGCAATGCAATTATAGTCGTTTTAAAGTTTTTACATGTAAGCACAACACACAAATTGAAAATAAACTGTTTTCACTGCAAAACTTCAATAATTATATTGCAAAAGTTAGCTTAAGACGTTGTAAATAACACAATTATTACATTTTCGTGCCCCCTCGAAAAATCTAGCACATATTCAATATCACTATAAACTGCCTCTTCAGCCTCATCACTATAGTTAGAAGTGGGCATATACAGGGTGGGCCAATAGTGCGTAATCGGTCCATATTTCTGATTCTATTCAAGATATCAACATGGAATTTTACGCGTGTGTGGAGAACCCCACGAATCTTCTGTTAAAATTATTTTGATGTATACAGGATGTTCACGTGCTTCGCACCAAACCAAAGTTATGTTTCTTAAATGGAATGTCCCACATTTCTTTCCATATTTGGATTCCCCATAAAATTTCGTGAAAGTTGATATGCTACACGGTGCAGTTTAGAGTAAGCGATGTTAAGATATAGCCACACTGAGAAAAATGTACTTATGGTATTTAAAGCTACCAATCTAGTATTGTTTTTCTTTTTCTGAAAACTATAACAAATAGTAAGGGTTGTATCTAGTAGACGCAACTGTCCCAACTACACTTTCTAAGTCATACAACCACAAATTAGTAAACTGTATTAGTAAAAAACACAACTGCCTTTGTATGTAATACTATGTCGTAGTTGTATAAGCTAATATTCTAATAAAACAATGTTAACATTGTACATCATACAACTACGGGAGCAGTTTGCAATACGATTGGTTGACTTAAGTGACCAGTTTTAAAAAGTGCACATGCGCCGAGCAGACCGAGTTCTTAAAGTTTCTACTCTACAATCGTAATCCTCAACTGTCGTCCGTCTGCAGTCTCCTTCGCGTTCAGCCCAACCGCCAATAACCGTTGTAGAGCAGCATTTTTTTGCTTCCAATTTACATTTACGTGTACCGTGATTTACAATTTATTTGTGATAAGTGATGTGAAGTGGTCTCGTCAGGGTATTTTATTACGGTCGGTGCCCTTCATCATGGAGAAACATTTAGAAAATTGGAATCTGACTGAACTAATTCCGGTTTTTAAAGGTAAGGTGCTAGTTGCTAGTGTGGTGCAGGGAATTCATTTAATTATTAAACGCATGTATTTGTCGTGTGGTGTTCTGATTCTGAAATCATAATTTAAAAAGCACAAGAGACCTACGTGTATTTTGTACATAACCTCAAATATTTCAAATCTAAAACCACAGATGGATCAAATTTATCTGTATTAAACTAAAAGTACTCTCCACACCATTTTTGCTTTTTGAATTACTCTGTGGGTTGTGTTGGGTGCGTTGATAGAATACATTTTTGATTTAGATTAATTTGATTTGAAGTAAATAGAGTTGGCATTGTTTTCCTATGATTGCCAACAACAGAAAATTATTGTAGCAGCAAGGATTGTAACGGATACTTCTAATTTCTTTGTTCTTATTTAGATAATTATATTGACGAAGAAACATTTAAACTTCTGTCGGAAAAAGAATGATTTCCCAAAATGGATTGCTTGTAAGGGTCATCGAGGGGTGCTTCAGCGTTGGAAAACTGCATTATTATTTATATTAAATATACATATTTTATTTGTTTATTTCAGCGCAATAAATATTTATTTTTTTTAAATATGTTATACTTTTCCACCCTGCATGCAGCAACGTGGGTTTGTTTGCACCCATGCGTGCATACGTACGTGCCAGTGCGGTACGCACTCCCAGCATTCCACACAGCGGATGGATCGAGAACTTTAACGTAAATTCACTATAAATTCTTAATAAATTAACCCCACTCCAAAGACAGTGACACAGTATTAAAGTCGACACGTGTTTCGCTGACAACTCCTGAGGATGTTGACGTAGTCAGCGAAACACGTGCCGAGTTTAATTACTGTGTCACTGTCTTTTGGCGTGTGGGGTTAACTTATTAAGAATTCATAGTACACACAGTATTATAATACGAACAATTGAGAGTATTTTATAATAAAGATTATTGTAACTTTATACAAGAAGAAATGTTATGTTTTATATCACAATAGGCGCTACATAAAATGTATTATGAACTATTCAATACAAACAAGTAGTTGTAAAATTAAAAAATACGTACCCAGTGGGTATACTACATTGTAGTTGTAGATGATACAACAACTGGTAAGTGTAATATTAATAGTTATTTAGAGTGTAATATACAACAACGAGTATATTAATTTGTAGTTGTATTTGATATTATGTGTTGTTTTTGGCGCCTATTTAACAGCTACGAGTAGTAAAAGAAAGTGTTTTTCTTGTATATGTAACAACGCATTTTTCTCAGTGCATTTTAGTACCAGTTTGAACCCAACTTTGTGGAGCTCAGTAGCTCTGCTGATCAAAGCTAACTATGATTTTTTTATTGGACTAGGTTCAGAGGACTCTCTATTTGTCAAATTCATTAACACTTTTTCAAAATAGTTCATATCGTACAGAGTAGCCAACTTGGGCGAAATGGAGCTTTTCTCAAAAATATGTTTCAAAAATATGTTTCAAAGATATGTTTTTCTAGGGACAAAATAATGTGGTGGTTTGCCATTGCCTTCCACATCGCAGTAGTGTGTATCACAGTGCCATACCGACCACAACGGTCTCTGCCACTCTGATTACTGAAAGAGCTGCTGCCCCCTTTCAGGGACTTGATTTAGTCTGCTTTCTCAGATAAAAACTCCCAATATTGTTAAACCTATGGTTCAGCTCTTTAGATCATCGAAGCACGCAAGCCATCCAAACCGTTCCAGTATTACTAAAACTGCGTCAAGGTACAAGTCCGTTGGGATAATGCAAGATAAATGGTTTCGGCGTTCTGTTTATGTGTACATAATCCACTGACCGACTAAAGTCGTCCGTCTGTACTACGTCTGTATCTATCAAAATGTGTATTTTAATAGGCATGTTAACTTAAATCGTATTTGAAGAGCTTGTCACCTTCGAGGAGAAACATCCTGTCTGCCATATGTTTGTATTTTCACTATTACCATTTGTGAAATGACAGATTAGATTTTGAAAGTATTCAGACGAGTAGAAACTAAGTTGGGTATTTATAGTAATGTTTTAAAATCTTTGCAGATTCAAGGACAAGAGGATGGCTCTTCGTAGATTCTCCAGCTCCAACTCTTTTATACACTTTATTATATTTAGTAATAGTTTGGACCGGGCCGAGATATATGAAAAACAGGAATCCATACAAATTAACCTGGCTTCTTATACCATATAATCTTTCAATGGCATTACTAAATGGATATATAGCCATACAGGTAATTATTTGATGAACGCATTGCATAGAGGTGATTAAGTTCCGCACAAAATTCATAATTTGTTTTTTTGAAAATCCCGAAACACGTCAATTTTAGTTTTTTAAATGACGACCCCAAAACAAACCAAAAGGTGAAACAAAAATTTCTGGTTTAAGCAACTGTAAAAACGAGTAAAAATTATTAAGATCTAGTGACTTCGTTATAAAAAGAAACAATCAACTACCTATCTTGGTTTGCATTAACTTTGACACAAGTTTAAATTAAGATAGATTTTTTCAATTACCTACCTAGTGGCTCGTTTAAATGAACGCGAAAGTGTAGAAATTTTGATTATGGTTGAATACGGCGATAGATCAAGAACTCACGAGGAAGTTAATTTGTTATTTAACCAAGAGCATCTCGATAGGCCTCCTATTGCAAAATCAACAATCAGCAGATTAGTTGCTAAATATGCTGAAACTGGAAGTGTGAGAGATTTACTACGAGAAGGAAAACCTAAACTAAGCGAAAATGCCAAATTAAATGTATCGAAGTTCTAGAGAATGCTAATACTTCTGCAAGGCAAATTGCTGCTGACCATACATTTGTGGCAAAGTTTTTGGAAAAGGAAAAATACCGCTCTTACAAAGTGCACTTGATACACGAACTCAAGGAAGATGATCCAGATCATCGTTTACAATTTTGTGAAGAACTAATGGTACGCTGCCAAGAAAATTCAAAATTTTGAAATACCTACAATAAAACTGTAATTAATTAATAATTATACAGGGTGGCCCGAAATTAGCGTGCAATATTTTACCAACGTGTTCTGTGGTCAAAATTAAGACAAGCAATTCCTATAAGCTTATACCGAAATATGCTTCCCAAGGGAGCTATAGCTTTCTAAAAGAGAAGGCCTGAAGACGTTTTCTTCTAAGTATCTTCGAAACAAGTCCAGTTAAAATGATGAAATTTGATGGAATGTGTAAGTACCAAATGCTGAAGCTTTTGATGTAAACATAATTTTTAAAATTTAACAGGCGCGTCTCAAAGCTGGGGGTGGCGGAGGTAAGATTTACCTCAACTTTTTTCAGAGCATATCATTTTCAATTTTTCCATAAAAATTTGCAACTTCAGAGTTTTTGCAAAAAAAGGTGCTCCTGTTCGTTTTTGATAGGAGGCACCGTTATCAAGTACAATCGATTCAAAAATTTCGCTGCATGCCCAAAAAATTCCTACAAGAAGTGGAGAACTTCGTTTGTATACTGAAGCGAGACAGGAGCATATTTTTTTGCAAAAAACCCCGAAGATGCAAATTTTTACGGAAAAATTGAAAACGACATGCTTTAAAAAATTGGGGTAAATCTTACCTCCGCCACCCCCAACTTTGAGACGCACCTGTTAAATTTTAAAAAGTATGTTTACAGCAAGAGATTCAGCATTTGGCACTTACACATTCCATTAAATTTCATGATTTTAACTGGACTTGTTTCGAAGATATTTAGAAGAAAACGTCCTCAGGTATAAATCGGTAAATCGGTATAACTGCAGATATTGGTCGCAAGGAAATCCATATTGGATTCACGAATCTCATAGTCAGAGGTAAGGAAAAGAAAATGTTTTTGTAGAAATGATCGGGCTTCGTCATCTGGGACCATACTTTTTCTAAGAAAACTTGACGGCCGTTCGACATTAGGATTTTCTGCGATTTGAGTCAATTATTTATCCTATCAATGAAGATGGAGGTATGCCTCACCAAGACATATGGTTCCAACAAGATGGAGCTCCTCCCCATTTTGGCGCAGAAGTACGGAATTTTCTAACGATATATTTCCTTACAGATGAGTAGGACGACGAGGACCGATGGAATAGCCAGCACAATAACCAAATTTAATCCCGCTAGACTACTTTTTGTGAGGCCATTTAAAACCGTGAATTTACATCAATAAACTTAGTGATTTAGATGATTTTGACGCAAAGGACCCGCCTAGAAATGAACAGAATCGGGCTGGAAATTGTTGAGCGCGCTCTACAAAGCATTTACTTACCCACGTGTCAGCCAATGCCAATTGGTTTTTGGAAGACAGTTTGAACATTTTCGTGTGTAGCGTAAAGATTTATTGTTTTACTGCTCCGTTATTCTATTATTTTATTGCTTCATTTCCGTTAAAAATAAAATTTGTGTTTTCTGAACTTTCTGAACTTCAGAACTGTGTGCATATTTATCAAAAAAATTGTTATGCGTGGTACCGATGTTTTTTATAAAGTTTATAATTTTGGAATTGACCTATCCAAATCCGAAGAAAAAAGTTGGGGTTGTAATTTAAAAAAATATGATGGCGTCATGGCGCAAAAACGAAGTTGTCGATAAAAATAATTTTTTCGGCAAACTTCAAAAAACATGGCTTTAGCGTCTCTTTGAACGACACTAAACTGTCACTTTTTATGTGGTTAGCAACCAGGAGTCAGAAAAAAGTTCTTTTACTGACAAGTCTGTAAAATTTTTTTTACTGACGCTAACCCAAAGCAATCTATCATACAATAAATAATTATTAATGTCACTATTTTTCCTCTTTTTTCCTCTTTTTGCAAGCAAAATAATCATGTTTATTGGAATTTAGATAAGTGAATTGACGTTTGCCGAAAAAATTGCATATTTTATGCGGAGTTAATGTGCTTTTTGTGGCTCATCTGTAGTTCATCTGGAGTCACGTCGTTCGTCCGCCAAACGTCTACAGATTCGCCACAAAAACTATCACTTTAGCTTCTTATAAAACAAAATATTATTTTTGTCGGAAGTTGTCTTTTTAAAATCTAAAATTGACTTAGGTATTTCAGGATTTTCAAAAAAAAACACAAAATAAGAAAATTAGAAATTTTGTGCGGAACATTATCACCACTCTGTACCTACATACTTTGTGTGTTAAATACGTGCGTTTTTTAGTTATTCACAGCATCCACGAGGTTACGATATAGTTATATTTGCGAACCATGTCGACAAAGGTATCATCCAGATGAATTGCAGGTGAAAAGTCTAGGGAAGAAATATCAGTCAATGTTACTCATGTGCGATAATACATTTTAGATAGCAAATGCGGTTTGGTGGTATTATTTTTCAAAGTTATTGGAATTTTCCGATACTATTTTCTTCATATTGAGGAAGAAGGACCAACAATTAACATTTTTACACGTATATCATCATTCAACAATGTTTTCACTATGGTGGATAGGAATCAAGTGGGTACCAAGTGGATCCAGTGAGTTATATTTTTTTCAAAATTATTACTAACTACACAGTAAACAGTAAGTGCGATTTTATGTTATTTAGCATCATTTTTACACAAGAAGCTCAGACACTTCAATTTTTGGGACATATGAATTCCATGTTTTCATTCACTTCAACCCCAAAGCGGGATGAGGGGACATCACCCTTACATTTTTTAATGGAAGATACACATCGTTTTAAATGTCCGACAGCGATTTGAGCAAAATCTTTATTGCTGCATGGAGGTTGGCGGTGACCATTTTGAACATTTGGTCAATCGACACATAGAAAAGTAATATCACATTTTTTTCTCGGAGGTTAGTGGTCCGATGTTTAAAAATAAAAACTGTTATGAAGGGAATTGAAACGGCGTGTATTTTTGGGTTGAAAACATCGAATTCAGAGATGTCACCCTTAAAACCAAAATCGACGTGTCCGAGCTTTTTGTGTAAAAATTATGAAAAATGGTATAAAATCGCATTTACTGTTTTCAATGAGCCACCCTGTATACATATTCTAACCACCCCCTTTGCGTCTCTTAGTCTTCATTTTCTTGTTTTACTTATTTTTCCGTAACTGGCTTACCTTTTAATGAAAAATGTAGAATTATTTTGAAAACAACTTTCCTATAACAAAATGGGACTATTTAACATACAGCTTATTCGAATATTATGTGGAACTGAATCAAACTTAGAACCACACTGTATTATACCTACCTAATTTAATAATTCAATGTTTCTCATAATAAAGGCTTCCTTACTATGCTGTTCATTAGGTATTCATTATGTTTTAAGTGAGTATTGCCATATTTTACGCCTATTAAAATTATTAAAATAGGTTAAGCGCTTATTGTTTACTGTAGGAATCGAAAATTATAAATACCTATAAAGTTGCAACTGTAAAATGGACCGATGATTATTAAAAACTGAGATTGTTTAGGTTTAAGACCAGAATGCATCGAACTCTCGACCTGTAAAGTTCTCCAATTTATATTATCGTTTGTTATTTTATTAAATCGTTTAAATTTACCAGATTTTCTTCAATAAGAAAATTCGCGCATACATTTACAAATAAATGAGGTTACTTATGCGTGTATATCTGTAGTAATACAATGGCCCGGTTTTTCAAAGAATCCAACACCGGATTAAGTCTGACACCGGCTTCGTTGCTATATGTTACAACCAATCAGAAAGCCGGTATCATAGCAACGAAGCCGGTGTCAGGCTTAATCCGATGTTGGATTCTTTGAAAAACTGGGCCTAAAAGTGGTCTGGAATTGTCGGAAATTTTACGAAAGCTGTTGCGTTGCTTGGTAGCCACGAGTGTAAATTTGACAGTTAAAAGATCACGAGCGAGTGATCTTCTGTCAAATTTACACGAGTGGTTAGTAAAAACCAACAGCTTGAGTAAAATTACCTAAAAATTCTGTCAAATTTACACGAGTGGTTAGTAAAAGCAACAGCTTGAGTAAAATTACCTAAAAATTCCAGACCACGAATTGTATTTAACAAGATTATTTTTTGAATCGAAGCAAGGTAGTTCAAAACGAAATTTGATTTCAATTAATTCACATACAAAGAATGTGTTGGGAATATTTGGCGTTTGGCAGGTACTAAAGTAACTAGATTATATATTATAAATGCACCTACAAATTCGCAACTATGGCAACTTATCAACAAGCAAAATTTATTATCGAAAAAATTACCGAAATAAAGGTCTCGCCACATAGGCCATGCTATGCTATGCCAATGTAAAACACAGAAGTAGAGACAATGGAATTCAAATGGAAGTGTCCACATTGTTCATGTTTAAAGTAATTTACATAGCAACGAACTCGACTTCTATTCTGTTTCTATGGATACGTTTCCATGGAAATAAGTATATAGTAATTGGAGTGAAATGAACCGCAAAGCAACGTATGGACATCATCCATTATTTAAATTTATGAATATTGACAGCTGCCAATTGAAATAGTTATTTACGTAACCAGTTATGAAAAGATTAATTTTATTTGACGAATATAATATTTGCCAAAACGAGCGAACGAAGTGAGCGAGTTTTGCAAATTATATGAGTCAAATAAAATTAGCCTTTTCATAACGTGTTAAGTACAAAATTTTATCTAACCCCGCTTTAAAATAAAAAAGAATTGTGCTACTCCAAATAATGTAACATCCCTTGTAGCCGTACAAATAAATTCAACTTCATCGCTTTACCTTGGCGTTGCTATGGATACTATAAATAACTATTGTCAGTGATGAGTTTTTTATTTCAAATTACGCCAAAAATGGATGATTCTGATGTAGATATGCCTTTTGATATAGAAGAATCAGCGAATTTGGCAATAGATTCAATAATGCCCTGTAATAAATTCTTACTTTTGTTTTTGCTTTTAAATATTCAGTTACGTAAAAGGTCATTACATAACTAGTTATGTAAGGAAAGTTCATTACATAACTAGTTACGTAATGAACTGACAGTTATGAAAAATATGACGTTTCGTAATGTCAAAAAGGCATTTAAAATGTGACATTTCATTGCGGGGTCAGATAAAATAAGTTTTCAAACAAATAACTATGGTTACCCAAATTTACACGGCATGTCCCATGTGGACACCTCTGTGCTGTACTATGCTAAATTTAATTTAGCATGGCATGGCATGGCCTATGTGGCGAGCCCTTAATACACGCTTCTAGACCGAAATAAAATGTTCCTATTGGTCAATTTGACGATGAAAAAAATAATCTTTTCCATACTGTTGCATCTTAAATTTTCAGTGACCATTCAGTATTGTATTACTGACAAAAATTCATCTTGAATATAAGGTCAAATCGTATTGTACTAACCCCAAAAGGTAGAGAAAAGTTGTTTTTAGCTTATTGTTTATGGGCGTGTGTGTCCGGATTTTTCGCCAGGTTAATATCACAGCATAATACTGCAGTTAAAGTTCTTGGCGGTGTCTTTGAACTATTTTAGCTGCATTTGGTGACCTCCAACTGTAAGTGATTTACTACCGCGGCGTTTTATCAATCGGTTTGACACTGGTATTAACTCGCCGACAGACGAAAAAGAACACGTGCGTAGTCTGAGAAGTTGCGCGGGCTACCCGCGCGAGCTAGAAAATTTAGGGAGAGTTGTTCTGCTGTATTATGCTGTGTTATACCATAACTAAATCCTTTATTCTCTTAGTAATAAGAACAAATGAACAAAATTAAACATTCGCACTCCATTTAAAAAATAAACATTTGAACTTCGATAAATAAAAAAATTAAACGTATAAAACAGGTACACACAATTCTTAGTTTTAATCTTCACAAATTGGACATTCGTAAATTTCATATGTCTACCCTTCTTATACGTCAGGAGTACCTAAAACCTTCTTGGATTCTCTTCAAATAAATTCATGGAAATAAATGTCACTGTCAGATTACAATAAAAGTTTTCGGTGAAAAAATGGATTTTAGTATGGGAAAACTGAGTATTTTATATAAAATTATTTGAATATCGGAATAAGGAGTTATTTGAGAGGCTAGAAGATATAAAATTTTGAATAGAGTGAGATTTTCGAAGAAAGTTATTGATTTAGAAGAATTTTACATTTGAATACTTGGTACCTACAAGAAATTTTGGGTTACCTACTGTTCAAAATTTTTGTGTTATTTTCGTTTCAAGCCGCATACAGGCATACAGTCCTGTGGTCCTACGGAACAGTGGAATACCATTGTAAATTGTATATCAATTCTTGGAATAAAATACTTTAATTCCCAAATATGGTGTAGACATTTTAGTAAACACCGTATAAATTTTATTATGTGTTCATACACTAACGAAGGATTTTTCCCTCGTAAATTTTTATTTGTTTATTCTGCAGTTTTCCTAACTGTAATGCATATTTACCTTTTAATTTTATATTAGGTACTTCACACATTAAATATGCAAACAGCGATCAAATACATTAATTTACACAACGTAGTTCTCAATTATATTTTTATTTCCAGCTTTTCTACCGGCCATGGTAAACTCATCAATTCATGTGCTCATGTATTCTTACTACGGGTTAGCAGCGTTAGGACCTAAAGTGTCAAAATACTTATGGTGGAAAAAGTATCTTACGATTCTTCAGATGGTAAGTTATCGGACGTAAATGAAAACTGGTTTTTGCTACATTCCAATTTGTGTTCATTAAAAGCAGCGGACTTGAGCAAACAATAATAAGTACTGAATAAACGAACTTGCTATACGTACACTTGAGTAGGTCACATACTTCAAAAGTAACCAGGTTACGTATTTGGAGTTTACAAATACATTAAACCTGAATTTTTTCACGTGCACTGTATGTTTTGAAGTATGAGTTACACTTGCAGGTTATCAGGGAGTTTTTTGTTATAACTACAACTAGGAATTTGCGTTTACTTATTATATTATTTTTAGACGCAAATTCGGAATTTTTCAGAGTAAAACGAATAAACAGACTATTTCATTACTTATTCAGAAATAATTAACAGGTATCATTTTTCACTCCGTGAGACGGAGAAAGAAAAAGAGGTCAGACTTTCACGCCGAAATTTTGTCTGCGTCAAAACAAATAGACTTTACTTAATGTCATTGTTCCTTGTTCATGATTGCCATTAATTTATTAACCTAAATATGTTCGCGATGTAAAAAACATGTAGGTACAATTTGATCAACGGATCTTTGATTGCGGCAACAAAAGCAGATCGGTATGAACCAAATCAATGCTACATCTGTTGCCAAGCCGTCGCAGTGGCGTGAGATGTATGAGAAAAAAATTAAGAGAAACACAAATAAATAACAACAATCGAAATTTATCATTTATTGAAGAAAACATTCATTTTTAATTCTTATATGACTAAAATTTCGGAATTAAACACAAATTCAGTATACAAGTGATCATTAGATGTTCGCGATCAATAAAGCTTTTACTAACTTTACAAAAATAACAGTCTTGAAACTGGCGACACTACTGACAGTAAGAGCAAGTGACAGCTGCGCCCTACGCACTCTGGATATTGGTGTACCGATGAATCGAGCATGATGCGCGGGGCATCCTAGATTTGAGAAAGACGTAGGTGTGCATCAAATTTTCGGTATCCTGATTTGCGTATTAGGGCGAAAACAAAATACTGCATTCGTGTCGGCTTCTAAGAACATACGCGACTAAAGACCCATTGCTCAAACTGTATATACGAAAAAAAAGGATTGTATGATACGATATAACGTACTGACGATCCCACAGCAGATGGGATCTTCTTGTATTCAAGAAGAAGGGTAAAAGAATCAGCATTTAGTTGTTAGTAGTTGTTTGGTGGGATTGGTTGTGCAATGCATGAAAAGATGAAGAAGAGGTTGCTGATTTGGAAAACATCGGTAAGACTTTGTCAACGTCCAGTTCTTGTGAGAATAGCGGACAGTGCGGATGATGACCAAAAGATCTGCCACATACGTTAGTTGATATGTGTAAAACGGTTTCGCGAGAATTGCAACAGTAAAGAATTCTGTGGAGAAGGGTAGTTACCTCTTACCCCTGATTGACGATACCTTGGACACAGTGGCAGGTTCCAAATGGCTTTTCACTCTCGACCTGAAGAAATCGAGCCGCACTCCCAAGATAAAGAGAAGGCAGAGTTCTGTGCCGGGACTGATTTATCGCAATTCACGGTGAACCCGCTTGGGCTCTGCAATGCACCCGCCAGATTAGAAAGATTGATGGAGGCTATACTTCGAGAACTATATTTGAAGACTTGCCTGGTGCTCCTCGACGACATTGTCGAAATAGGGAAAACTTTCGACCAGCACTTGAACTTGTGCGATATCTTCGAGAAGCTGAGACAAGCCAATCTGATATTAGGCTCGCAGAAATGTCAGTTGTTTAAGAAACAAATTAAGCAGTTGGAGCACATTATTTCCAGGGCGTTGCAATCGACCCAGACAAGACACACGCAATAAGAAATTGACCAGTTCTGAGCGATAAGCATCCGCTTCTTACCGTCGCGTCGGTTTGTGAAAGGGTTTGCGAACATAGCGAAATCTCTTCTTCGCTTGACTGAGGAAGACCGCTGGATTGGACGAAAGGATGCCGAAGAGCATTCGAAGAGTTAAAGAAGGCTCTGGCCTGACGTATTCTAAGCTAGGGAGCAACTTTGTTAGGGATACTGATGCAAGCAATTTGTATAGCCGCCCACCTACCTCAGCCGTGCTTATTTTTGGGTATGACCTTCTACTCAGGTGGTGTGATCTCATCTCTTCTTTCGATACTGCCTATTTTCCTGCGCTTGGCATAGTTCCATGTAATATAAATAAAAATACTATAAGAAGCTTTGTTCATAAGACCGATGAGCCGAAAATGAAATCGGTAAAGAGAGATAGAAAATAATCGTTTATTAGAAGCTGTGGCTCACTGCGACTGCGCTCAAACCATCATTCGTACATGTCTCTGCCAGGTTGCAGCTGACGTGGCAGGGACCACGCCGCGTGTCCAGTAACCTGTAACGATAAAGAACATTAACTTTTGCACTTGCGAATTATACAATGTGTTTCAGGAGGAATAGTACATACTTCAGTATGTTATAGTACCGTTCATTTTGAACACAAAACTTCCTAGGAACAGGTGTCCAATTCCCAATGGTTACTGAGATACAGCAATTTTAATGTAGAGCCCATTACAGAGCAATTATCTAGTACGCTGCTATAAAACAATTGGCATTTAGCATTTATTAGGATCGGCCATGGCGGCCCCATCAATTGCCCAGCTAGGTCTCCGGACTTCTCCATTGGATTATGGGTTATGGGGAGGGATGAAAAATGATGTTTATAGAGAAAAATAGGCACACGTGATGAATTAATCGCCCGTGGCAGTGTTACAAGACTAAAGGAGCGCCAGGAAGATCGCAGTTTGATAGTGGGGCGGCATTATGATAACCAATAACGTCCATAATTGACGCTTATTGACTAATTTAATCTCCCTCCATTTCCTCCCAGCATTCGTGTTCCATCATGCAGTATAGTGTGTTATGCGTTTGGGAGTGCATCTTCTGCTCAGATCTCAGAAAATGGCTTTGTGATCAAGTAATAATAATGAAAAGAAAACAAAATTTCACATTTTTTGAACGAATAATTTGGCGCGCAAGACAGCTAGCGACCGGAGTCTGCGCGCTGTCCGCTTCCGTCCAACCAGCCAGCAATCGTTTTACCGCTGCCGTCCCGAAAGGGTTATATGCGGGACAAGAAGTAGGAGATATATTAGAAAGGGAAAGCAGTGTAGAGGGGGACAATGTAGGCTGCCCTTTAATGAGAGAAGAGTTTGAGCTAGCACTAACAAGTTTAAGAAACAATAAAGCACCAGGTATAGATGCTTTGCAGACAGAAATCTTAAAGTGCGCAGGTCAAGAAGTAATAGATCGTTTATTTAAACTAGTTAGCTGCATATACCAGTCAAGCGAGATTCCAGAAGACTACAAACGGAACATCATAGTAGCTCTGCCAAAAAGGAAAGGTGCGGATAGGTGTGAAAATTTTAGAACGACCAGTTTAACTTCCACGCGTCAAAAATTTTAATTAGAATTGTGCAAAGAAGGATGGAGAAAAGGGCGGAAGAAATATTAGGAGCGCCTATATAGAATTTGTAGATTTGGAAAAATGAAAAAATTGAAAAATGGAAGAAGATGTTCGAAGTGCTCAAAAATGTAGGGATGAAGTATAGGGATAGAAGAATAATTCATCATCTATACAAAGAGCAAACGGCAGTTATAGAATTTGAGCAGGAACATAGAGAAGTAGATATCCGAAAGGGAGTGAGGCAGGGATGTGCGTTGTCGCCTCTAGTTTTCAATTTATATATGGAAGAGGCGATTAATGTTGTTAAAGACAGAATAGCTGCTGGAATTAATATACAGGGCCAAACTATTAATATGCTCAGAGTCGCGGATGATTTAGCAGTATTAGCATCCAGCAAAGAAGAATTAGGAAGGACTTTGAACGAAATGGAAACTGCTTTGACAGAGGGCTATGGTATGAAGATTAAAGAAAACCAAAATTTTGGTGAGTAGGGGGCGTGAAAATAGGACTAAAACGAAAATATAAATTATTGGAAACGAGAAGATAGAGGAAGTGTCAGATTTTTGCTATTTAGGAAGTCAAATAACTTGCAATGGTAGGAGCTCTAGAGATATAAAACAAAGAATAGCGCATGGGAGAGTTGTATTTAAAAAAAAGAAACAACTATTATATTATTTCTGTGTAATATATCGCATGCCGTTTTGATAACGTGACCGCACGCAATACGAAAACATTAATTTGATGTCGGTGTTTAATATTTGAGGGCGACTATCTCAAAAACTAGCAATTTTAGAAGGGCATCAAGTAAGAAAACGATGGTACTGTCGGAAGGTATTGCAAATTTCTTAGACTCATTAATCAGTTTTACACGGGATAGATGGAACCAACACCAAAATCTATTAAGAATCGAAAATTGACCTAATTCAGAAACACATTTAAAGCCAAAAAACGAATTCCCGGGGGGTAAACCACCGCTCGCGAAATAATGTACACCATAAAATCCTTTTTACGGAAATAATCTCTATAATTCACGAATAATTCCCATAATCCCATAAACCCTCCGTAAATCCTCATATTTCCCCCAAATTCCTGTTTGTTCTCCGTCATTCCCAATAATTCCCAATAATTCCCACAAATCCCTAATAATTCCTGCAATTCCTATATGGATTTCTAAAGTTTTAAGTACTTATATAGGCTATTTACTATTCGCATATGTACTCATAAGAAGATGCGCAGTCAGCGTACTTTAACCTTTATTTTTTATAGGTGCAGATAGTCCGGCCACGTTGACTTGACGAGCCTAAGGAATGTAACTGATCTTTTTTAATAAGGCAGCGCACAATTAGAATAATAGTATGTCACATGCAATGTGGAGGTGGCGGAACTGGCAATATTTAATATTCAGGCGAAACTATTAAAACACATCAGTTACATTCCTTATGCTCGCCAAGTTAACGTGGTCGGACTATAAGTAAGTAAATAAGCAAGGTTGCGACCAAGTGAATATATGGTTCTGCTTTCTTCCTTTTTGTAAAAAAAAAATATTTTTAAAATTTCATCAAACGTACCCTCTTACTAACTTGTCTGGCAACTTGCTGCGGAAGCCCAACGGTTATTTCTCTATGTAGTTAATATTTTCACTTTTCACTATTTGGTAGAAATCCATGATTAAATAAAAAAATTACTTCGCGTACTACCAATAAGTATAACAAAATTATTTTATTTAACCGGTTTCAAGATCTACAAACGATCCCATCATCAGAAATGTTAAAGAAAAATTGTAAACAAATTATTATGACAGTTGACAAGGAAACTAAAATTGACAAATTATAATGATATCCATGAAATAAGATAACTAGATAACTGAATTTCAGTATTTACCTACGGGGTATAAGAAAAACACAAAGGAAAATCGAATACCTCGTAGCTTGAAGGGAAAAAACAATGAATTTAAAGAAAACCATATAGGAAGAAAACAATAAATTCAATTGAAAAAACCTTCAAGTGAAATATCAGAATAGAAAAACTAAATAAATAAAATATCCATGGAATCTTGACAACTGCCAACTGCTAATCTTGTAATAAATTGTGGTCAAGTCTATGTGTTCTGTCTTGACAACTGCCAACTGTTAGTACATATTGTAATAAACTAAAAAAGAGAGAAATAAGTCAATAATAGCAAGGAAAAAAAAAAAAAATTGTAATTCCCAATAAATCCCCTATAATTCCTAATAAATCTCTTGTAATTCACGATAAATCCCAATAATAATTCTCCATAATTCCCCATAATTCCTTATAAATCTCCATAATTCCTTATAAATCCTGTAATTCCTACATAGTGTACAGACTGTTCTATTTTCGTTGTGATTTGGGGGTTTCTCATAGAAGCAGCAAAGATAGAGCCTCGGGGTTTTCGCGAACCTGAGCTACTTTTTTGAGTATAATAGAAAGCTGAAACCAAAATTTGAATATCGTTTTTAGTTTTCGAGAGAAAAAATAATGTTGATTTTTATCGATTTTCAAAAATTCTCTACAATTCTTTTTGAACTAAGCAGACTAAAACTGTTACGATTGACTTCTATAGAACTTTTTCCAAGGAATTCAGTGGCGTACGTAGTTTTTTTCTAGGGAGCGTATTTTTTGAGTTATGACATAAAGTTAAATTTTTTAATGGAAATCATAGTAGGCTTTAGTCTAGTTCGAAAGGTCTTTTTCTAAGCTATCAAAATATATATACTATTATATTGTTATTTCAAAAAACGGCAACGATTTTAGTACTTTTTAAGTTTCAACTTTAGCAAATATAAGATAGGTATGTACATCCAAGATACAGCTGTGATTTTATGTTAACAACTGAATAATTATCTGTTGACATACATTAGCAAAAGTTGCATGCAGCTAGTCATAAACTAGACACTATACTGTTTAATTTGTGCAGCTACTTTTATTAATATTATGTACATAAATGGCACTTCAAAATTATCAAAATTTAGAAAAATACCATAATTGCTGTTTTCAATTAATGTCCTGAGAATGTAAATGAATCAATGGATCTATATATCAACAGGTACACAAAAACATTCCTAGTTACCCATTTCCAGTATAATACCTATCCATCGATTTATTAAATTTAGATACCCAGAAAGAAGACAACCAGCAAAATGATGTTTTCGAGATTAAAATCAAATTTAATTCACTATGGGTCATTCAATAAACCTAGAAACAAAATTTATAATAAAAAAAAATAGGGAAGACGAAGAAATAAATGTTTTATCGTTGGTTGAGGCGACACCAAAAACTTCTTGTCGCGAAATCGAATCACAAGTTGGTTTTTCCAAATCAAAAGTTCAAAAAATATTTAAAAAAAGGCAAATATAGGCCATATAAAATTCAAATTATTCACCATCTCTTCCCGGGAGTACAAGAAAGAAGGCTTAATTTTTGTAGGTGGTACTTAAATAAAATTCAAGAAACCAGAATTTGGGCGGTCTATCATTTGGACAGATGGAACTCACATAAGCAGCGTAGGATTATTTAACAGACATAATGTGCGTCACTGGTCTGATACAAATCAGCACCAAACTTTTGAACGTCAGAGGCAAGGACGTTTTGAATTTAACGTTTCGTGTTTTATTTTGGGTGGTCAACTAGCATACCAAATTTTTGATGGAAACTTAACGGGATTGAGATACATTAATTTATTGAATATTAACGCAGAGGCGATAATGGAAAATGTTCCGTTAATAAACATAAACAGGGTATATATCCAACAAGATGATGCCCCTGCACACAATTCTGCAATAGTTAGCAATTATTTAGAAAATCATTTTCCGGGTAGATGGTTGGGTACAAATGGAGCTATATTGTGGCCTGCAAGATCACCGGATCTGAGTAAATTAGACTTTTTTGTTTGGGCATTTTTAAAAGAAAAAATATACATACGAAGATACAACAATCAAGCCGAGCTAGCAGAGGCAACACATGCAGCTTTGCAAGCTCATCCTATTTTTTAATTAATGCCATCAATCTATTAACTAAAAGATATAGATTATGTGTTGAAAAACATGGCAATCAATTTGAGCAGTTCCTATAATTTTGTTGTTTGTTGTTTGATGTTTTTCTTGTTTTTGTTTGTTTTGCTGTTTTTCTGTTTTTGTTACTTTTATTTCAGTTGTTATTAAAAGTTGCTAACATATCTTGGATGTATGTGCCTATCTTATATTTTCTAAAGGTAAAAAGTACCAAAATCTTTTCCGTTTTTTGAAATAACAATATAAAAGTATATATATTTTGATAGCTTAAAAGAAGCCATTTCGAACTAGATGAAAGCCTGCTGTGGTTTCCATTTAAAAGATTCGACTTTATGTCACAACTCAAAAAATACGCTCCCTAGAAAAAACTACGTATGCCACTGAATTCCTCGGAAAAAGTTCTATAGGAATCAATCTTAACAGTTTTAGATCGAGTTTTAGTGTGCTTAGTACAAAAAGAATTGGAGATAATTTTTGAAAATCGATAAAAATCAATATTATTTTTTTTCTCGAAAACTAAAAACGATATTCAAATTCTGGTTTCAGCTTTCTATTATACTCAAGAAAGTAGCTCAGGTTCGCGAAAACCCCAAGGCTCTATCTCTGCTGCTTCTATGAGAAACCCCCAAATCACAAGGAAAATAGGACACCCTGTACACTATAAATCCCCAGAGGTTTACCTCCCGGGAATACCTATCGTATATGTTTTGTAAGCCATCATTTAGGCAAGCTAAAATGTAATTTAATGAGAAAGCTTTCATTCAAGGAAATGTTCAAGTCTCCAAATATTGGATGTGGAGCTCGTCTCATCGGAACAGAAACGGTGACGTTATTAATTCTGCGACAAAGCTGGCTAATTCCAACGTCTAATACCAATGTGTCTGCTGTTCGTTGCCCGGCAGCCGTATGGACGCCAACAAAAATCGGTTTCAGCTTTCAGCTCAAGACGTCCCGGTTTTTCTCCGATGAATGAGCTCTAAAGCCTTGCGAGCCATAACGATTCGTTGAAACACTACTGAACACAAAATTAATTTCTTAGATCTAACTTTAATAAATGAGAACAATAAAATAAATTTCGATATTTTTAGGAAACCAACATATACAGATACTACTCTTTCAGCAAATTCATTTCATCCCTTTTGTCAAAAAATTTCTGCTTATAATTCTATGATACACAGGGCCTTTACAGTACCGCTATCTTTAGATAAATTGAATAAAGAACTAAACATAATTAGAACAATTGCAATAAATAACGGATTTAAGATTGAAATCATCAATAGAATCATTAACAATAAAAAATTTAAAATTGCTTGTAACAATATATATCCTAAATTATCTAATGATAAACTTACCAAATTTTGCAGGATTACCTATTTTGGAAATATTTCTGAAAAGATTGCCAGTATTTTAAGAAAAAACAACATACAAGTCACATTTAAACCATCAAATATATTATCACATATTTTATTTAACAGTAAAGACAGAACACATAAACTTGACCACACAGGTGTTTATCAACTAAATTGCTTAGACTGTAACAGCATATATATCGGACAGACTGGCAGATCTATACGTATTAGGTATAACGAACATTTAAGATCATTTCGTTTGAAGAATGATCATTCAAGTTTTGCTAATCATTTCTTTGATAACAATCATCAATTCCCTCCTCCGGAGAATACTAAATTATTGTTTAATTTTGTAAAGAGTTATCAATTGGATATATTAGAGTCTATAGAAATTTATAAACATAAAAATGATAAAAATTGTAACTTACTTAATGATCAAGTCGATTTAATACAATCTAGTTTATTTAAACTTTTGTAAATTAATTCAAGAATCAATTAGTTTATTTGCCCCCCCCCATATAAACCATGGACTTTCGAGGTTATTTGGCAATATGGGATTTTTTCTTTTTTTTTTCTTTTTGTTTTGTTATTGATATTATCATCATCAATATTATTGTTATTATGATTGATTCTTGAATTAATTATTTAACCACAGTCTCTACATCTTAATCCTTGAGTCTTTTTTTTTTTTTTTTTTCTTGCTATTATTGACTTATTTCTCTCTTTTTTAGTTTATTACAATATGTACTAGCAGTTGGCAGTTGTCAAGACAGAACACATAGACTTGACCACAATTTATTACAAGATTAGCAGTTGGCAGTTGTCAAGATTCCATGGATATTTTATTTATTTAGTTTTTTCTGTTCTGATATTTCACTTGAAGGTTTTTTCAATTGAATTTATTGTTTTCTTCCTATATGGTTTTCTTTAAATTCATTGTTTTTTCCCTTCAAGCTACGAGGTATTCGATTTTCCTTTGTGTTTTTCTTATACCCCGTAGGTAAATACTGAAATTCAGTTATCTAGTTATCTTATTTCATGGATATCATCATCATCATCATCATAATATTAAAAGCGAAATGGCACAACACTTTACGGGTGGGGATGGATATCGGTCGCTCGGTCTCTTTTCAACTGGCGGAGATCGTATGGGTGAGGTCGTGCACTCGATCAGGTGTTTCTTTAACGCAAATAAGAAAATTGTATCGGCATCATTCCGATGGACGCTTGGATCTGCTCAGCGCTGTTCGCAGAATGGTCTTTTGCCTTATTATAAATTAAACGCAATAAATTATTTAAGAATATTCTATGGGAATATTTTGTGGTGCACCTGGGATGCACCTACGTTTTAAGTATAATTACTACACCGATTCACCACTACGTAAAAGTCGTGAAGCGTAGCCCACGGGTCATCTAGTCATTATAATTTGTCAATTTTAGTTTCCTTGTCAACTGTCATAATAATTTGTTTACAATTTTTCTTAAACATTTCTGATGATGGGATCGTTTGTAGATCTTGAAACCGGTTAAATAAAATAATTTTGTTTACTTATTGGTAGTACGCAAAGTAATTTTTTAATTAATTACGAAAATTTATTGTCTAAACGAAGTGAAAACTAAACTGATTAATTACGTTGTGTGGCTTGCAATGGTAAAATGACATGCACCCAGTTCTTGCAACAATGTGAGGTCAACAAGGGCTTGATTCAAAATTTCGTATACATATTTTTAATTACGAATAACTTCATAACTTTTTCCTTCGGTTTTAATACGTACTTATAATAGGCGCAAGTTCTTATACCTTATAGGCGAAAGTGAAGTATTCATAAAACTCATTTTCGCACAGATATTTACAATTAATTGCAGAATGCCCAGTTTACAGTTTACTTTTCAAAATCCTTTGTTATAATCATTGCTAACAATTAATTTATTTTCAGATTCAGTTTACGTGTGCCTTAATATTGGGAGTAAACGGCATCAGAACGGGTTGTGAGTTTCCATTGTGGATGCATTATACACTTATAATTTACATGGTATCATTCATAGTACTGTTCGGAAATTTTTACGTGAAAGCATACATGGAAAAGGTAAGATATTCATGAAAGTTTTGGATCGAGACGGTTCTATCCTACTGCATGTTAAGCATGCGGTTTTTGACTACGTGTACAACGGGTGCGCCTTTTGCCCCGAGGTTGAGTCCAGTGTTGACTGATCTTCTATCCAGCCACGCATTATTTCAGCTCGAACCACTCCTCCTTAGGATTTAGGTTTCTTACTGAAGTTATCTCCTCTCGGCCCTGATGATTGCACCAAGGTCCCCACGTGAATAAGGCACGGCTATCGGAGGGTCCTTATTAACGGGCCATTTCGATGTCGTGTATCCCAGTGCCGGCCCTTAGCTACAGCGCGACTGCTTGGGCCAGGAGAGGTTGGTCCGCGGTGGCGGTAACGACTTTTAGAGGGCTACCAATCGAATTTTTATAGCCTATGCTAACCTTACTCACGTACGCTCATCCCAAGGCCGATTCACTATCCACCACCTGGGACGCACCCGACGCGACGGGTATCTCACGCCACACGGGAATAGTGTACATAACTCGAGAAAAAGTGTGTTTCATACACTCTTATGGTAACAAAAAATATATAAAAATTAATAATATATTCCTTGCAACAGTCAGATAAAAATAATATGTCCTAGAAGTTTTGGAACAGGCAGGGTTTTCCATATGAACAATGCAGTTATACAATTGAAATTATATCTTCACTTTCCTTTCTTCTCTTGCCTTCTTAATTTTTCTCATTCATTTCAACCCCTCGTGTAACCAGATCACTCGTCCTCCCATTTCTCCCATTATGTAAGTGTATTGTCTTTGTATGTGTTCAAGGGCTTCCTCTTCCTTTCTTTCTTCTCTCCTCTAATATCTTCTTAAATTTTCCTCGTTCCCGCATTTAAACTATTGAGTTCGCTTTTGTTTATGTCAAAACCATTTCATTCTAGGTATGAAAAATGAAGTAGGTAAATATTACTTTTGTTGGCATTGAATCTCAAACTATGTTGGTTAAGTGGTACTTACATCAAATTCAAAGAAAAGTAAAAGAAAATAGTAGCACTGGTGCAAGAATCCAATAGGACTTCCATAACAGAAAGAGAGATGATGACGAGATCTTAAGAACCATGACGTAGAGAATAAGCAAAATTTTAAATTCTTAGTTCGTGCTGTAGATATTTAAAACATTAAAAGTTACCGTTTGCAAGATTTATATGGGATATAGAAAGTAGGCCAGCCTCTGAAACTGATTTTTAAAAGGCTGCAGCTGAAAGAGAACAAAATTTTACATTTAAAAAAAACACTTCTGTACGAAATTTGCCAAAAAAGTGTGGTAACTGTTTCTGGTGCCAACAAATAGTCGATGCCAAAGTCCAATAACACTGAAATGCTGTTCAAAATTTAGAACATTCTAGAATTCTCTTTGACACACATTTTAAAACCTCGATAATGTATGTAGTTGCACACATGACACCTTGCATGACACAGTTACCTAAATTCAAGGGTGAAAGCACGCAGGCCACTTAAGAAACCCTATTGAGTTTAGAGTTTAAGAACAAACAGGGAAATATGTATTGCAAGAACATTCCCTCCCATATTTTATATCATCTTTCGAAAATTCCGTAATCCGTTTGGTTTCTATGTTTGGAACTAATTTGACAAACACTTTTTAACATTAATACGTCACATTTTTCCTACGCCTTTTAATATCTATATTTATTCTATCGCACCCCGTTTTTTAACTGCTTTTTATTTATGAGTTAATCAAGCGAACTATTCTCTTTAAAAATCACTTGGATGTTGAACCGAAAATGAGATATAGATTAATATACTTCGTAAGTACCTAGGGTAAACTACCCAATGATTGGCACTCTAACGGAATCGTATTAATAAAACTAACTCTAAAATAATAAGGTGCATTCCATAAGGTTTATATGTATTTTTCCCGAATACCTATCAATTTAAGATCATTTATTTGAATTTTTTGTATCCATATCTTGACTGCTAAAGCCAAATTTAATTTAATTTGTTAAAAATTGCATTTTTCCGATTATTGGCACTCATACGCTATTTATTGGCATCATATATTTTCCAATTATTGGCACCAAATATTTTGTAGAAAATCCTATCTAGGTAGGTAACTGAATGTTAATACCTACTTTAAATGATTACCTACACTTCCATAATTAATGTTTTGATTTAAGTTCCTACCTAGGTATTTATATTTAAGATATAAAAACAGAATTAAAAAAAGCATTTATTTGAATCAAAATACTTACAAAATCATGAAAATGCGTTTTAAATTAGGTACCTAGGTGTACCTACCTAGGTACCTAAGTAGGTACCTGACTTTAAGTTTTACTGTTGGGGTGCCAATGATAAAAAATGAGTAAATCGCAAAAAACTGCCGCTCTTAAATTTGTGGATATTGACAAACAATTTTGTTGCTAATATGAAGATATGAGTCCAAAAAAGTATTCTAGAAAAAACTGTGAATGGTTTTCATCTAATAACTGGATTAAAAACAAATCTTGAATGGATATATCTGGTTTTGAATGTATGCAGTAATTTATCTGGTTTTGAATGTCGTTTTCTTGTTTAAGGTGTCTGATATCAACAAAAACATCAACACGAGACAACTGGGAGCATTTAAATGATGGAGTGTTATGCTGGCACGTAGGAAAATTGGGGGGCTTCTTAGCTGAATACCTAAAAGTATTATTCTAATCTGAAAGCGTCCTAACCTAACAAAAACTAAATTTTTACCTTCGTTCTGCAGCAGCATTCTTTTTCCAATTTTTAGAATTTGGCAGTTTCTTCCGAGCTGTTTCCGGAGTTCGTTCTGTTGGAGCACTCATTTCTAATAGAATAATTTATTGGGGTTTATTACACAAAACAAAACAGTCAGTACACGTTACAACACCCCTTGAAACTGAATGCAATTCAGCAATTCAGCTGTTTATGCGATTTATATTATGTTTGGGGATATGTCTTGTTTTGCATGGCGGTAGATATATCTTAAAAAGTGCCTTAAGAAAGTTTTTACCAAAATTAATTATCTTTATTAATAAACAAGTTATAGGATATAAAAGAAATCGACGAAATTTGAGAATCGCCCTCTAGCGGCCAAACGATAAGAGATAGCAAAGTTTTGTTTGCGCCAGTGGTTTTCTCATTAAATTTGAGCTCCGGACACCTTGGTTAATTTTTTTCTATCTCTTCAAATAAGGGGTGTTCCCATAAGAACGCGTCCAGTTTGGGACACCTTGTACACTCTGCCTAGTCCTGTCTGGGCATCATTTTTACTTTAGAGCTATCTGCATCTGTATTCTGTATATCTTTTGTAATCTGTATTAGTAAAAAATATTTAGTATGCGTATGCATTCGTCCACCGCCCTAGAGAGTAGAGATGGCGATGGCGCTGAAAATAACAGCAAAACAAAGGCGATAGCAATTCCTTCTCTTGCTTAATACACAACCTTCTCAACTTACAAGCCGTGCTGTTAAATCTGGCAATGCCGCAACAGCTGCTTTCGGTGGTCCGGCTAGGCGCGATTATCGCGCCAACATTGAGTTGATAAAAATTAAAAACGGGCAACAAAAATAAAATACCTTACAGTTTTCAAATAATACCGATAGATATAGATGGATTCAAGTTTGAGGAATAACTGAAAAACACAGACAAGCATCTAATTTTTATTTATATCCACCTTTTTGGGTGGGCAAATAAAATAATGGCAAGAACTTAGATACCTATGAAATAAGTAATGTCTGTGACAATAAATTATATTTATTTATTTGAGAAACTAAAATTTAGAACTGATGTACACAACATTAATGTGAGATTTAAGGGCAGATTGTCTCCTCCTCAATACAGAACTGCTTTGTGCAGTAGATGCTTCTCTGTTTACTTTTGTAAAATCTATAACGAATTGCCCGAAAATCTCAAAAATTTATCCTATCTTCACTTTAAAAATCATTTACATAGGTTTCTGTTACAAAACCAAAATTGTTTATTGTAATTCTGTGTGGTGCACTATGTGGTCTGCGATGTTGGTACGGTTGCTATCACGGACTATTTTATCGCGTTTGCCCTTGGCGACTCTTATTCCTGGTATCAGGTGTCGTTGTCTGTTCCGAATGGTATAGTTTATTATAATATTTAATTTAATTTAATTTAATGTGATCTGTAGGGTTAAGTGGAAGAGCAGGGGGTGCTTTGGCATCCATCTGAACTTCGCCCTAAGCTAGCCTTTCTTTCAGTTATCTGTGGGAATTGCATACACTATGATTATTGTTTATCTACATAGTTTGATTTATAAAATGCAATTGTAACTGACACAATAAAGACACTATTATTATTTAACATAACTATAGGTATATTACCGAGTACCTATATTACTAAATGCTCATAGGAAATACAGTTATTAAACTTTTAAATGTTTTCAGTTTTTTGTTTTAATGCTTTTAGTATGCGTAGTTGGTTTCCGTTTTCCTTTAGAATCCGAACTTTCACAATGTTCATAGTTTTTATTTTTAACATAATTATTCAACAGTATGTTGGAAAATACAGAAAGAGAACCATTTTTAATAAATTTTGATAAGATCGATCACAAATGCAGGTTAAGTTTCCAGAAAATCTGAATTAAAAAAATCTGATGCAATACTTGCTAATGTCAGCTGGCACAGTCACACAGTGTAGTTTTTTGATTAGAACTTCTCAGAAGCTGAATTTTATAATCCATATTGTTTATTAAATAGTCCAGTATTGAATACGTATGTACAAAAATAAAATTGGGACGGTCTGTGGCTACTGAAAGTCCAGAGTCGGAACACTCTTTTTATTATTGCTCGTAAAATAAGTACGTAATGAAGAAACTTACCTTTGTTCATAGGAAACTTGGACTTAAAACGTTTCTGATTACACAGATTATGAGCACAGTTTCAGAAAATCCAAATAAATTGAATATTTGCGAACAAAACGAACAGGCAGCACGTCAACAGCACCACGTAAACGTAAACACTGACGTGAAAATGGCCGGTTACCGGACCACCTACAGCGTTGCCAGATTTGCAGCAGCACGGCTTGTAAGTTGAGAAGGTTGTGCTTAATACAATCAACAGCCATTTCAACCTGTTATTAATAATTATTATTTGAAAATAACAGTAACAGGTGATAACTGCTAACATAAAATAACCGTTTTTCCCATCCCTAGAATGTTATCGATGGTTTGACAGATGCGGTAGATACTGAAGTAGCACATGCGCACCTTAAGCGCAAAAATTTAAAAAGTGGATATATCTGGTTTTGCATCTAGATGCCTCTATACTTACGTATATTAATATATGGTACTATCAAACGCAAACTACGTTAATTATATAAAAGAACTACCCTGGACCAATGTCATTTTATACGGGGAAGAAACATTCGGTGATTAATCCAGAACACTTCTTTCCGTGAGTCACCGAGTAGGAAAAACACGCTTACAAGCGGCTTGTTATAGGTGTCACAAGTAACACTATCTATAATCTACAATTATTGTTTCTTCTGTCTTAGTAGGGCCTCGGCTATCTGCAACTTATTTAATTTTAGAACAGCATTTGCACTCGGTAGAGTTAACCAAAAAACTTTATACCAAATATATTGAGTTCAAAATGTTTACAGAAAACTGCAGACCACTGGTTTCGTCCTTGAGGGACTCGACAGTGCTTTCAGAATTAATTTTATACGCAACTAACTTGATGTCGATCAAATACGAGCACGCGTCAATTACTTTATTAATTATGTATGTGCAGTGAGTGGTACTGGATCGTTGGAACTACCTACTTCTCGAGCAAATACCCCGTCCGGCATTGAATTATGGAACAAATTCAAATTTTTTTGTACTGCTAGAGTAGTTGTTCGAACGATATAGTATACCACTTATTGCACCTAAAAGACTTTGCGTATATTTTAAACTTTTCTGATGCCAATATAAATATGGTATTTATAGTTAATTCATTGCAGTAGTTCAACCTGCTTTGTGCCTAAACCTAATAGTTGAGAGTTATAAAGAATAGCTAACTGCTTTTGAAAACAATTTGTTCAGGGTGCTGTACTTTGTAGGCTTATTAATTAGCATAATATTGTAAATATGTAAGCTGCATTTTCGCTTAGAGATGTAGTACTAATCCCGGGGGATTCTATTTTTATATTAGCTATTTTGCAGGGCCGACAGGTATTTTTTGGAATGGACATGGGTTGTGGTCAAGGCAACACATTTCAAGAAAAGAGAAGAGTTTTGCAAGAAAATGGTATGATGGAGAAAAAGTTTGACTAAATTTTTCGTACAATTTTTGATATTTTTTATGTTTTATATAGTACTTGTAGGTATTTTAAACATTGCTTTTTAAGAGCATGATGTGTAAATAACTCAGTATTAAGAGGTTTTCATGACATTGAAAGACCCTAAGAAAACTGTCAATTACAAATTTTTTATGTAAATAAGGTATTACGTTTGTCATTGTTTGAAAACTTGTTATTCATTGTTGATTTTTCTTATTGTTGATATTATTGATATATTAGTTTTCTATCAAAATTATTCACTGCCAAGTTACACAATTGATCAAGACTTTTGGATGAACTATCTCAGGGTAATTTTATAACATTACCGTTAATAATATTTTATATTAAATAAAAATTTTGAAAAATGTGATGACTATTTTGAAATGCATGAAATTGTGTAACTGCATGAGATGTTTGTTTCAACTGACAATATGTTCTTTAAGATTTTATTAAAAAAACATTTTTAATATTCGTCTTGTTTTCTTGCGCTACATAGTTTTCATTATTAGTGTATTAGATAAAAATGTACAAACACCCACTTGTGCTCAACTAGTACGGACAGACGTTAGTTTCACGGGTAATGTGCGTATTTAATTTAAAGCGATACATTCATACATCATCATTCATCATAAGGCATACAGTCCGAACACTGGTTAGACGCGGACTTCCATCGTTTCCTGTACCGAGTTAACCCATGGGTTTCCCAATAATCTAATCTGACATAGGTGCCTCTACGTTTTTTACTCCTCTAACCGTCTCTAGTACGTCGCGAATGAATACTTCGTGTCTCAGAAGATGTCCTACCATCCTATCTCTCCTATTCTTTATTCTTCCATGTACTTATTTCTCTTTTCCAAAAGCCTTTACTAACGCACGGCAATTGATCTTTATATACAGGGTGGATTATAAAAAACGCCCCAAGCCATAACTCCATCATTTTTAAAGATATGGCAATACTGCTTGGAACAAAGTTGCACAGTTTATTGTCATCTATTTTTTGGGATAGATACCCAATCAATGCCGCTTCCTGTTTAACCGGAAGTGACACCGACTTTAGTTTTTTAAATGGAACACCCTGTATATGTTATTGTTTTTGGATTCTATGTTTAATTGTCTTTTAAAAAGTTTTGCAGAACCATATGCCTAAAAGCAATACTTAGTGAGATATTCGTCAATTAATGTATTTAATAAAGTAGGCAGCGGAAAACAATAGTATGAAATAATGTTGATAATATTGTCATCAGTTCGCATTTTCGTTTAGAGTTTTTATACTTTTTGGTGTTAATCATGGATTACAAAGTGTTAACAGACATGATTCAAGTATATTTTGAATGCAATAGAAATAGTGGGAGAGCACTACGCCTTTGCACCATGCGGTTTCCGATGAGAGAGTATGTGTGGTGTGGCATTTTAACCTTCATTTTAGGTAATAGACTGATTGGGCCCTTTTTCATAAACGGAACGCTAAATCAAGAAAGATATAGTCAACTGTTGACTACAGAAATTGTTAATTTTGTTGACAACTTGCCTCTTGCTGAACGAATTCAATGTATTTTCAGCAAGATGGGGGTACGCCTCATAATTCTAGAATTAATGATGAATGGTTAAACGTCGAATGTGGTGTATGGTGGATCGGAACAAATGAACCAGTTAGGCGGCCTGCACGATCGTCAGACCTAACACCCCTCAATTTTTGGCGATGGGGATACCTACAAGATCTTGTTTTTTTCACACGCCCAGAAAACGAGGAAATTTTAAGGCAGCGAATAATCAACGCTTGTTGCGGAAATACCATCAAACTTTATACAGAATGTCACCAGTGGAATAGCCAGAAGGTATGGTTATTGTGTTCAAGAGAATGGTGAATTGTTTGAGCAATATCTGTAATAAATTAAGTTTAGTCGTTTCCTTGTATTAGATAAAGTGAATAAAAATTTTCTATTCTTTCCACAGTATAAGTACTTTATTAAATATCTCACTAAGTATTACTTTTAGGCATATGGTACTACAACACTTTTTAAAAGACAATTTAACAAGGAATCCAAAAATAATAAAATATACAGGGTGTTCCATTTAAAAAACTGAAGTTGATGTCACTTCCGGTTTAACACGAAGCGGCATTGATTGAGCATCTACCCCAAAAAATAGATGACAATAAACTATGCAACTTTGCTCCAAGAAGTATCGTCATATCTTTAAAAATAATGGAGTTATGGCTTGGGGCGTTTTTTATAATCCACCCTGTATATAGATACCTCCATATTGCCAATCTTATCTATACACAGCAACTTCATCATACGTCTGTAGTTTCCCATTTCAAACGCTCTTACTTTTTCTTGTCCATTTCTCCTGTCGTTTCGCGACCATTCTGTTCACTGGATGCACGTTTTTGAAGGTTTTTCCCGAATTTATACATTTATGGAGCTTTGTACTAGTTGTTTCTGTTTGTTAGTTTTTGGGCTGTCGTTTGTTTTATATATTGTATTTCTTCCTTGGCTTGCATACCGTTAAAGATAAGAAGATCAGAATTCTCAAGGGCAAATTGTAATAAGCACCAAATTATGCAAAAGTGCCGAATTTAAATCTAGCCTCCCTCTTTTCAAATAAGTTAGATCCCCAAATTTTAACCAGCCTATACAGGGGGGGGGGGGGCAATAGTGTGTAGTCGGCCCATATCTCTGGTTCTGTTCAAGGTATCAAAATAAAACTTTACACGTATGTGACGAACTCCATGAAGCATCTGATAAACTTATTTTGGTATATACAGGGTGTTCACATTCTGAGAACCAAACCAAAGTTGTTTTTCTAAATGGAACGCCCCACATTTGTTTACATATATGAATTCCCAATAAAATTTTATGAAAGATGGTGTACTACATGATGGGGTTTAGAGTGAGTGACTTTAATATATTACCATTTTAGTGCCAGTGTGGACCCAACTTTGAGGAGCCGCTGACGTCTACTGGTCGAAGCTATTTAAGATTTCTTTATTGGACTAGGTTCACAGACTGCTCTATTTGTAAAATCCTTACGCTTACGCAATATGCATTTTTTATTAAAAATTTCAAATGAAGCACCCCATATATTATTTCCATATTTGATAGACAGTTTACTAAGCTTTTGATTGATGTAGATATTGTTAGGTCTGCGACTGACGGTTTCGGTAGAATTGAAAATTGAACTTTAAAATGCAGTAATTTGACTGTTAGTTTATTCGTTTCTCCTATATTTTAGTGCGCAAAACAGAGAATATAATTTCCATTTTGTTTCTGGAAGTTGATTTCACATTGAAACAAAAAATTTCATCGCTAGATTGCTTCTTCGTGGTCATATTCTTAAATAAATGGTAACTTATTAAACCTAGGTATAAATTGAAACAAGGAGTGCCTTGGAAGAAAACCTTTCAAGAAGTAGGTAATCTTACAATGAGATTTCTTGTGCCGGTGTAAACTTTGTTCGATTAATTTTCTGTAAAAACAAAGTGTGAGCATTTTTTTGAGCTTTGGGTGGCAAAATGGAGGAAGTTCTCCAAAAATGGTACAAAATTACGGCAAAAATGTCAATTCTTAAGGTTCAATCTTTATTTCTGCCTAAATTATCAGTCGCAGACCTGCCAATATCTCCATCAGTCAAAAGCTTAATAAACTGGCTATCAAACCTTCAAATAATAGACGGGGTGTTCCATTTAACATTTTTGAGAAAAGCTCCTTTTGCGCAAGTCGGTCACTCTGTACAATATGAACTATTTTGAAAAAAGTGTTAACGGATTTTACAAATATAGTATCCTCTGAACCTAGTCCAATAAGAAAATCACAGTTAGCTTTGACTACCAGACGTTAGTAGCACCACAAATTTGGGTTCACACTGGTATCTACTAAAATGGCCATATCTTAACGTCGCTTACTCTAAACCCCACTGTGAAGCATATTAATTTTATGGGGAATACAAATATGTAAACAAATGTGGGGCATTCCATTTAAAAAAACATAACTTTGGTTTGGTACGTAGCACGTGAACATTGTGTATACATCAAAATAATTTTAACAGAAGCTTCGTGTTGATATCTTGAATAGAATCAGAGATATGGACCGACTACGCACTATTGGCCCACTCTGTATAAATACAACTAATATAAAAAAAACGCCTGAGATAACCTAGATAACTTCTCGTCTCCGTCTTTCCTAATTCATCTCCTGCTATAAATACCTCAAATTTCCTTCCATTTATTTGTCTTTTCGCCATTTTCGGTTAGAATGTTTACCGCTTCGTTTCTAGTAACTATGGTTGCACGACAGGTAAAATAACCTGATTTAGATAAATTTGGT
This sequence comes from Xestobium rufovillosum, assembly GCA_963966045.1. Classification (NCBI taxonomy): domain Eukaryota; kingdom Metazoa; phylum Arthropoda; class Insecta; order Coleoptera; family Ptinidae; genus Xestobium; species Xestobium rufovillosum. Next base: position 37,364,744 of record OZ014494.1, on the reverse strand, counting down.
ATGTCATATTGCCTTGCATCCAAACAAGGTCAGTTCCTCCGCCAATGCTTATTCCGGCCCACATCATTATTGAACCACCCCCGTAAGCATGCACTTCCTGAGGAGCTTTTAGGCGATTTAAGGGCCCCGCTTCTCTCGATACTCTCACTCTGCTGAAATCGGAGTATATGTACCGTACCGTGATTCGTCAGAAAAGAGGACAAATGACCATTGTTTATTTGTAAAATATTGAAATTCTCGTCCACATAACAGTCGCTCTCTTCGATTCCCTCTCGTTAAAGGTGGAACCCTCAATGGTCGTTTAAACTTCAAATTAACTTCATGCAGCCTGATTCGCACAGTTTGGTCACCAATAAGCACACCAAGGGTACGATTCAAGACACCTTGATGAGCCGCACATGTTGGATTACGTCGAGCATTTCAACGTCATAAAACGGTCTTGTGCCGATGTTGTTTTCCGACCATTTCCGCGATGTTGGTTTCGAACATTCCCATTAGCTTGATAACGTCGTCATAAGCTGCTTATGACACTTTGTGACACTTGAAATTCCTCCGAAACCTCAACTTGGCGTCGACGGGCTTGTAACATGCCTACTGTTCGCAGCATTTCGCCTCGCGCCAAGTGACGATTTTACATTTGGAAAAAGACTTTAAATAAATGAACACGCAAGACTTAAATTTAACAGAAATTAACTTCACTAGAAATAGCTAAGGTATTCCAGATTGCGCCTTTTGACAAGACGTATGACTTCTGTGCTCTTGCTCATCCTAATACTTCGACGTTAGCCCACCCATCATAGGTTCAACATCATCCTATAATAGCACCACACCTCAAACACATCCAGTCTACTCGTCTCATTCTTGTTGAGAGTCCAGGCTTCGATGCCGTACAGGAGAGCGGAGAACACACAGTACCTAAGCAGTCGATTATTCCGCCATCTCTACCTAGTGCTTACAACTGCATTAAAGTCTCTTATACTGTGTTTCGTTTAAGAATGCAGTGTTGTTATGCATGGGAGTAAATTTGGCAGCTTGTGATTGGTGCAGACGCCAGACAGATGCACACTTTCCAATGTCATAAATATAAATAAGTACATATTACATACGACAGAATCAATTAATAAATGTAAATCGTGTAAAGGTCTCTTTACGGTTAAATTTGGGGTGGGTTTTTCAAAATGTGTACTATTGTCAGTTAGAGGGCTGAGGTACAATAATTTTTTGCAACTAATTCACTTTATTGTTGTCATGGTTCTGTATTAGATAGTTAAACTGGATGTATCCAACACGAAAGTATTCTAAATGCTACTACATTTTCATGAAATTTAATCAAATTTACCTCTATCAGAAAGTGCTTCGTTAAGGCGCTATCGAACGTCAAGGATCTTCAAAAACTTATTTATTTTTTTAAACAAAGGACTGCTTTTAGTTTTAGCAATGGAGATTAAATTCGGGACTTGAATCTTTACCAGAAATAATGTTCTTATTAACAAACTTAACATTAGCTACATTATGGCTGAAGTGCACGGCATGCAGCAGCCAATTTTTTTCTGCGTAGGTATATGATAGACACATAGACAGCAAATCGAACAAGAGACAAGGTTTATTTGGAAATTGGAATATATATTAATGTCTCTGTCTTTAGAAAAAGTTTCAAAGGTATGGACCATACGGCTAAATCTGAGTTTCTTTGCACGTGGATGATCAACTTTTGACCAATTACGTCACCTCTACGGTTTTAATCCGAAATCTACGGGTTTTGTCGCAGCTTCTTCGGGCTACGGGTTAATAAAGATTTTCTCAGGGTTATAAACAATAACTTGTTAACGGGAACGTGTCGCTTATCAGCTGGTAGAGGCCATTCATCCGAGCTGACGACGTGGGGGTTGTTTTTGATGGCGTTGGTAGGTGGCGCTTTCAGTAGTGGACGTAGGCGGGGAACAAGTAAAAGATTAAATATGAACGAACTAAAAGAAATGACACATCTACTGTTGGCAGAAATGAAAGAAATGAGGGGTGAAAGGAGAAAATTGAGCATGGTATTTAAAGACATGACAAACTAGTGGAGGAAATATCGAGATAAAAATCAAGAGATAAAATTTGAAAAATGAAGGAATGGAGACACAAATGTGAATAAAGATTGGGAATATGGAAAATAGAGAGAGCGAATATTATAATAACAGATTTGGGGACTAAAACAGAAAACCCAGAAGCCCTAAAACATGAAATTAATAGAAAACAGTGGAGGAAGAAGACATATATACGCAAATGAGAATATGCACAACAAGAAAGGAGAAAAAGTCACTTCGTCGAAGCAAAATATCAAAAGGTTATTATAAATAATGAAAAATGGACATAGGGCAAGGAAACAAGAAAACTACACTGACCGGCAAAAAAATCGGCCACCCTGAAATGTTCCATGTAAATCCTCATATCTGCATAGTTTATATACAAATCGGGAACTGATTTGGTTTTTCTTCATTATTATAAAGCTTTGCAATGCTTGTTCCACTCCTGCCTACGTCTAATTTTAATTTTAGCAGCCGAAATTCTCTTTTCAGTAACATGTTCGCGAAAATCAGACGGCAGTGGACTATGCATCATTTCTTATCATTTGTGTATGCTAAAAGACAAATGGGCTTATGTGCATTTGTTTTGGAAATGAATTTGACAGTAAATGCAAGTTTTCAAGTGATAACAATGCCGCGGACATTTCTCAAATTGTTGCTTTGATTGAGGATGGTCGTAGTCAACGGTATGTGTCTCGTTCACTGGGAATAGCCCGTATTACTGTTCAGGATGCGTGGAATTGGTATCTGGAGACTGGCGGATTTGAGAGGCGAGCAGAATCTGGAAGACAAAGGGTGACAACTGCCGTTGATGATAGTTTTCTTTTGCTCAACACACTGAGAGAGCGCAGTTCAACGGCAGTTCAACTTCAACATAGTCTTCTAACAGTGCGAGGGGTTCAAACAAGTGAGAAGACGATTAGGAGGAGACTTGTGGAAAGTGGCTTAATTTCGCGAAGGACAACAATTGCTTCCTAGCCATCGAACAGTACGTCTGTAGTTTGCGCAATTACATGCAGATTGGAATCGTCAGCAATGGGGTGAAGTTATTTTTACTCATGAGTCACGTTTTTGTCTGCGATCACCTGATGGTCGAGAAAGGGTATGGAGAAGACGAGGTGAACGATATTTCGACTGCACCATCTCTGTACGGTTATCTTTTAACAGTCGTTCTGTTATGGTGTGGACAGGCATTTCCACGGTAGCATATACCGATCTCTTATTTGTGGAAAATTTTGCTTTGAACGCCCACAGATATGTGGAAGATGTTCATCAAGAAGCTGTCGTCCCACGTTCGCATTTTATTGGAGATGGCTTTGTTTTAATGTTGTTTTTGATTGGCCAGTATGTAGCCCGGATCTTAATCCTATAGAGCACCTCTGGGATCAGCTTCAGAGGCGCATATTCGTCGTCGTCCAGCCATGCCAGAGACTCTTCAAGAGTTACGCTTGGCCCTTCAAGAAGAATTTGAAGGAATTCCTCAAATATGCTTAGCAGATTTGATTAACTCAATGCCACAACAGTTAAATGCTGTAATTCAGGCTCGAGGAGGACATACACGGTACCAGCAGTAAGCAGGAGTTCTTTTTAAAAAACCGCAACAATTTTTTACACATAAGAAAAAACGGATTTGTTGTGTTTCTGTTATTTCCTTTCATTAAATTACCTACTTTTGTGTTAATAATTAGTCTTTTTTCTCCTAATCTTTGCATCCTGTATCACCAATAAATGGTTCTTCAAGCCAATACCACTGTTAAGTTGAATGAATGAAAATTTAAGGGCTTTTTTCAAACATTTCCGTGTGGCCGGTTTTTTTGTCGGTCAGTGTAGTAAGGGAAGATAACACAAGAAACTGATAAGGGCTGGAGAAGCTACTTTGAAGACGAATTTGGCAAAAAAAAACTGGAAACGAATAAAGATAAGACTAGGGAAATTAGAACAAACAAATATAGTTTGGGACTGGAATGGAAGGTGGGTACATGAAATATCAGGGAAAGGATAAGTATTGTGGATAAATTAATTAAATGAGAATATATAAATCGAAGATTAATGAAAATCTGGATCCAGAAAGAAAGAAATGAAATACTTACCATTATTATTGCATACGCTCATGGCGAAGATGCAAAGGCAGAGGATAAAAATGGACTATACAGAGGAACTAATATTAGTGGGATATTTTATCTCGACATTTATTTAATTATTTAATTGGCAAATTCATTGAATTTGAACTAACAGCTGATGCATTAGGTATTGAAGCAACGTCGTTGAAATTATTCATATCACGATCTGAAGCAATTGGTTTATAAGTGAGATAGCAATGAAATAGTTGCTTTCAAAATGATGCCGATACTCGTAATGCTTTTCTAAAGCATTACATTCACAAATTGTTTCAATTTCGTTTTGAACTTCATTGAATTCTTCTAAATAGACTCATATTTATTTAATCGTATATCTAATTGTGAATACCTACAATAAATTGGTAAGTATAGTATCGTCTGGCCGTGATTCAATTGGCTTCAAGAATAGGGAGGTTTGGAGAAAAATAAGATATCTATTTTTGGCATAAAAATGACAGAAAATTGTTATTGTAATTGATTTACGGCGAAATTTTTTTTCTAAAAATTTTTTTTGCGGCGTAATAAGCGAAAGAAATTAGCTTATCACGCCCACATGCTAGTTCGCTTTGTTATTGGTTTGACGTCAGAGATTCGTAAGGCGCTCCTCCCACTTCTCTTGAAGTGCCCTTGAAGCGGTACCTACCTATCTCATAACATACTTATTGGGACTATTTCCAGCGTGAATTTTTAAAGTAAGGTGTCAAGGAAACATAAAACAAAGACAACATAATCGATATAATGATGCAACAAGGGTATCAAAAGTCCGATTCACATAATTTGCCATATTTATGTAGTAGGTAGGTAAATGTCCCGGTAAATGTGGAAATGGTGTGTGATTCTTGCATCTAACCCCAATTTATTTCATTCAACCTCAAAACAGTAGTGTAAAGGCAGACCGGTATAAGTAAAACAAAGTCAACAATTTATTAACTGTATAAGTAGGTATGTAGATTGCAGATACCTGCTTACTTCTGTTTGTAAAATAGGTACCTACCTATATTCTCTAATGCAATACAATTTATGTAGGTATGTATACCTAAGTGATTGACAAGTTATCAAGTTAACAGTTTCATAACGGATTGGAAATTTTTTAAAAAAACGGAAACAAATACAACTCACGCGAATCAAAAACTACGCTACGTACGTACTAGGTACTTGTTTAACAAAAAGAAACAACTGCTATATTCTGGAACGGTTAATGTAGAAACTCGGAAGAGACTCTTAAAGACGCATGTATGGAGTACGAAATTATACCTATGGGTGCGAAACTTGGACAATGGGAGAAGCGGATTGAAAAAGAGTAGAAGCGTTTGAAATGTGATGCTACAGACGGGTGTTGAAGATACCGTGGATAGACAAGTTAGCAATAAAGAGGAATTAGAAAGAGTTGGGGAAAAGAGAAAAGTATGGAAGACAATAAAGAATAGGGGATAGGATCGTAGGATGGTAGGACATCTTCTGAGACACAAAGGAATAGTTCGCGACATACTAAAGTCAGAGATAGGAATAAAGAGGTAGAGGTTGGAGCAGATTAGACTACTGCTCTCAAATAGTTGGGGATGTAGAATGTTCTACTTTTACGGAAATGCGTAGGCTAGCTCAGGGAAAGGATGGAGGTACGCGTCCTACCAGTCTTCAAAAGAGAACTTTATGATGACGTACTATTTAATTATTATTGTAAAATAGTTAATAAAATTTCCTTTTTTAGTTCAGGGAGGGAACGCTACGGCGATTCAGTATTTGGCTCCGTCATGCTCCTAGCATCCTGTTTCAAATTATGCTAACCGTAACACGTTACCAAGTACCAAGGGTCCCAGAAAACTGTCGATAAATTACATTATGTTCGATTTTATTTAGAGTGGCTGAAATGGGGCAGCCGATAATTTTATAAACTTTTGCAATGATAAACTAACTCGCGAAAATACCGATAATGCTGACCGATTTTCCTTCTAGCTTTAACGAACCACTTTTTCCGTTTTATTGGTGTGCTGTACGATGTATTAGTCTGGGTACAAAACAGAAAACACCAGTTAGAACCAGTTAATAATATTTAACAATTTAACTACACATGCATATGCATAATACTTATGGGATTGCTGCGCGCTGAAGCTGGGACTTATACGTTATACTAAGTTCTGACGCCACGCGGCCTACTCTCGCTGCAAGGTACGACGGAAAACTTTGCAACGGCTTCACAGGCGAAGGAATTTTTTTTAACAAAAATTAACAACATAACTGCCTTCAGTATAATAAACTATCAATTTTAATGAAATTTGAAAATTACCGAACCTGCCTATTTTTGTACACTTGTTAACTTGTGCTTTATTGTTCCGCGTTTACGTATTAATATACTCAACTCTGACATTGTAAATATAGATTAGAAAAGGCTCACATACAAACACAAATTTAGGAAGTTGATTAGTTGAGTAATAGGATAGAATAAATTGACCACTTATCTGCTTTCTTTGTGCCAGGTCCGGCGGTGATAAAATGGCGCCAAATGCAGCTTCTGGTTTCTCGTTTTTCGCGTCGTGGGCGGGCTCGCTACTGCCGTTTATTTTTCTCATAATTGTAATCGACTTGTCGATGAACACGTTGCGTTGATCCGGCTCGAAGGACCAAAATGTTAATGATTTTGGTTGTAATAAAATTGGTCTTGTATTTTTTCTTTTTTTAAGCGGACTGTAAAATTTCAGAAAACAGATAAAACTGTGACTGTAGTAATGGGGAATTTAATTGACTATGGGGGTCGGTGTCTGGCTCTGCTATCATTTACTCTGAATCTATTGGATTAGCTTCAATTTCTATTCGTGATAGTGCATCTGCATTAGTGTTAAATTTTCCTTTTTTATATTGAATGTTGTAATCAAATTCCTCTAATCTTAAACGCCATCGAACAAGTTTCGAACATGGATCTTTTAAAGAAAAGAGCCAAGTCAGGGGTCTATGGTCCGTGTAAATGGTAAATGTTCTTCCATACAAGTATGGTCTAAAATATTTGGTTGCCCAAACGATTGCCAAAAGTTCTTTTTCAATTGTGCTATATTTTTGCTCTGTATCATTTAAGGTGCGTGATGCGTAAGCAACAGGTTTGTCTGATCCGACAGTGCCTTGTGATAAAATCGCTCCTAATGCGACGTTTGAAGCATCTGTTGTAAGGATAAAGGGTTTAGTAAAATCTGGATATTGGAGTATGGGATCATTGAGTAAAATTTCTTTACATTTTTTGAAAGTTTCGACATATTCTGAATTTAATTCGATTTTTGCGCCCTTTTTTAAACATTTAGTTAACGGTTTAGTAATTTTTGCAAAATCTTTTATAAAACGTCTGTAGTATCCTAAAAGACCTAAGAATGATTTAATTTGTTTTGTAGTTTTTGGAATTGGGAAATTTGAAACTGTTTTAATTTTGTCCGGGTTAGGTTTAACTCCATCAGGTGTTACAACATGTCCTAAATATGCAACTTCAGTTTTTAAAAATTCTGATTTATCTAACTGTATTTTAAGTTTTGCGTTTCTGAGTCTATCAAATACTTTCTTTAATTTTTCCATATGTTCTTGTAATGAAGTAGAATAAATAATTATGTCGTCTAAATAAACTAAACATTGGTCAGTGTGAAAGCCTCTTAAAATATTGTCCATAACTCTCTGAAATGTGGACGGGGCATTTTTTAAACCGAAAGGCATCCTACAATATTCGTATTTTCCATGTTCCGTGCTAAAGGCTGTTTTTTCTGTATCAGAAGGGTTCATTTCAATTTGGTGAAAGCCGGAAGCAAGATCTAAAGTCGAAAAATATTGACTTCTACCGAGTTTATCTAAAATGTCTGAAATGTTAGGTAACGGGTATTTGTCATCGACGGTTACTTCATTTAGCTTACGGTAATCAATTACCATACGCCATTTCTTTTTACCGGATGCGTCCATCTTTTTTGGGACTATCCAAACTGGGCTTAACCATGGGAAATTGGAATGTTTGATTATGCCTTGATCTAACATTGATGAAATTTGACGTTGGACTTCTTCTTTATGAACGTGTGGATAGCGATACTTGAGTTTGATATGATGTTTAATTTGGTTTGTAAAAGATAATGGAATTCCCTCACAATGAAAAATGTCGCGGTATTTCAAACATAAGGATTGAATAGCTTTTCTCTCTTCTTGGTTCATGTGGGATAAACGTAAATTTTGTAGGTTTTGTTTAAGGAGTCTGTCTTGGTCGGGAGTAATTTCAAATTCAGGACCGGGTTGGTTAGAATATGTTTCGATTTCATTTATTTCAATCGGTGAGTCTAGTTCCAAAGTTAAAGTTTTGTCTGTTGGATTTAAAATAGTTGTATAAGCCATATTGTTTTCAATCTTAACTAAAGCTGAAGGTGTTATAAGATCATTATCAAATTTAATTTGTGGAATGTAACCATAAGGAAGGTGTTTGTCAACAGGAATTTCAATTTTTTGTTCTGTTCGAGGTTCTACTGTTATGTGAAATAATTTTGTTTTAGTAGTGGTTTCTATTTCTGAATGGGGTACACAAAGTGGTAAAATTGAATTATTTGTTTCTAAAACTTGTTTTCCAATGTTTACACTTGCATTTAATTTTTTTAATAAATCAAGACCAATTAATCCGTCATATTTTGAATTAAATTCGAAAACGTAAAATTTGTGGGTTTCTGGGGTATTAAACATAGGAGGTAAAGGAATAGTTACGCTATATTCGTAACTTGTCGTTTGATGTGCAGTACTGACTTGAAATGGGTCAGACTGTATAAAATTTTTAAAACGTTCTTCGACTAAACGAGGACTTATGAATGTTTTTGAAGAACCTGTATCAATCATAAATTTAGATTTTGTTTCGGGGATTAAAATAAAAGGTAGAGAATTTTGGGATTCGACATTTACTTCGATTACTAGGTTTCTGGACTGTTCGGAAAGCTGTTCTGAAAATCCTGACTGTCAAAGTCTTGGGAATATTCTGTTTCAAAATTTTGTTGGTCTTCGTGGACGACGTCATTATTTGGTTCAGACCACGGTTCGGTATTGTGATAAAATAGTTCTTGAGAGATAAAATTGGGTTTATTTTGGGATTGACGAATGGGTTGTTGAGTTCTTCTGGTGTTACTTGAACTGGTATCCATAGGGGTAGGTTTGTAATTGGTTTGAGGACGCTGATGTCCGGGTGCAAAGACATTTTGAGGTTTTTGGAAAAATTGTCTCGGCTGGGAATTTTGTTGGAAACGATTTTGATTAAACGGAGTTTGTTGGAAACCGTTTTGATTAAACTGGGGTTGCTGGAAACGATTTTGGTGAAATTGGGGTTGTTGGAAATTATTAGGATTATATTGAAATTGGGGTTTTGGAAAATTATTTGTAAACTGATTTCTATAATTAATTGGATTTTGATTGAATTGAAGATAAGTAGGAATCATTCTTTGATTTGGAAGGTAGTTTGAATTTTTTGAATTATAATTTCGGTGTTGTTCGGGTTTGTAAGAAGTATTTGAATGATTTCTTACATAAGAAAAATTTTCTTCCTCTATGACTAAAGCCATAGCGCGTTCGAGAGTTTCTGGTTTTTGAACTCGTACTGCTAAACCTATTGTACCTGGTAGACCTGCTAAATATGTGTCTAGTGCTCTTTGATCGTATATTCCGGTTTTAATATGTCTAGTAGCTGCATCAGGTTCGTAAATTTTTACTCGAGAAAGTAAAAGACTACGAACGTCTTGACAACGCATTCCAAATTGATATGGCGATTCATTTTTTTCAATTTTTAAACACATTAAATCGCGTAAAAGACAATTTTCGTCACGCTGATCACCAAAAAATTGTAATAATAGTTCGCGTATTTGAGGCCATGAACTTGCATCTTCTCGATTACCTATCAGTATGGCTGCTCTGTCAGTGAGCTTTGATAAAATAGCTCTTAGTAGATTTTGGTTTAATGGACTATTTACATTGACTCTGTCTGCGAATGTCATTAGATAATCACAAGCAGAAATGAACATTGAAAGCGTTGCAGGTTCCCCATTGTAATGCGGAACTGCATCGATATGCATTTTATTAAATTGTTCCATATTTATTTTATTACTACAAGGAGTGTCAAAATCGTTACTTAAATTAATATCTGAATTATTTGTTAAATTATTACTTGAATTGTTGCTTAAATTATTACTTAAATTATCTGAATTATTACTTAAGCTTAATTGACTTATTCTACCAAGTATTTCTTCAATTAATGGATCAGAAGGTGAGGTACACATAAACAAAAAAATGCAAACAAAAAGAGATACTTAAATGTGTACTTACACTTTCATGCTTATTTTTCTTTCTTCTTAATTCTACGGAGCTTTGGCGATTCTTGTCCTGGGCTCTTCTTATTTCTACGGAGCTTTGGCGATTCTTGTCCTTGGCTCTTCTTATTTCTACGACTAGACTTTACACGACGAGTAGGTTTCCAAGTTAACAGTTAAAACTGAAAACCACGATGGTTTCTTGGATCCTCACGACTGCGCCAGATATATTAGGCAACTTGGTTGACTTTAAAAAAAAAATTTTTTATTACCCAATATTACATTTGACAGTTACAATAACTCGCGATTGAATATTGCAAAAGTGAATAACAATTCCAAAGTAGTTATATTTATAAACAATATATGCAAATTAAGAAACAGATAAATTTGAAGGCTATTGATGGTCAGCAATTCGGATCGGCTTGTGTGCTGGTGTCTTGTAACGGAAGTTCTTATCTTCTCCATGAATGAACAAAGGAGATTTCGTAACTGACCGTATATAGGTTTAGTTGGTACTGGTACCGAAAGTAAGATAAAAACTACCGTTGCATAACAGAGAAAATAAGTATCGTTGCAAACTCTCGATTTTTCCATAGACAGATTGTTTCGGGAGTCATAAACATGCGACAACGTCACGCCGTAATAAATCAGGTACGGCGAACAGAGTGAATCATAGCCCCAGCATAATACAGCAGAAGAGCTCTCCCTAAATTTTCTACATCGCGTAGCGGAGCCCGCGCAACTTTTCAGGCTCCCCACGTGTTCTCTTTCGTTTGTCGCCGAGTTAATACCGGCGTCAAACCTTTTGATAATACGCCGCGGTAGTAAATCACTTACAGTTGGAGGTCACCAAATGCAGCTAAATTAGTTCAAAGACACCACCAAGCACTATTAACTGCTGAATTATGCTGTGTCATAGCCATGAGCGTCGCTTCCGGGGCAAAAATTCGTATCAATATACTAATATTGTTTGTTTTCCTGTTAAAATTTTATTTCACCAAACCACTGACGACAGCCGATTCACATTCGAACAGTGTTTTAGACTACTATAGGCCTTCTCATTCTAGTACAGTGGAATCAAAATATGTAATACTACAATAGAAAATAATAACACAAAGGTCGAAAAGTTCGAACTTGAAATCTAGCCAGAGTTTTGCGCTACGAAATAATATGTCAACTTACGTCATGACTGTGATGCGGCCAAAGCTTAGGTCTCCGGATTACCTTCCCTATCCTCTATCCATGACTTACGTTTACTACCTGCTAAAAGCACGATATGCGAGCGCGACCGTATACAAGGTCGCCCATTTGTACAGGGATAATGAGAAAGTTTTAAACGAAGAAGTTTTAGAGAATTAAATTTTCAACGAAGCATCACTGAAGAATGTCCATTTTCTACCGTTCAAGAGTGAGTGGAGTCCGAAATCGAGCAAATACGAAACTCATAGATAAAGTGAATTCATGGGAGCAGCGGCTAACAATAGTTATTTGTGTATACCAAGAGCAGAAAGTAGTCTATTGCCGCTCGTGCTGGAACCATGCAAGAGCGGCAAGGACACTACTTTCTGCTCACGGTACACACAATATTTTTTCTAGGGCCACTTCAAAAAGTACCAAAAAGTAGATGAAAATAACTTTGACCTATTATTTGTAGAAACGTTTGTTTTGAGCGATTCCATTTCGAATCCATGGAGATGAATAAATAAATCTCAAATATTCGTTTTGTTGAAGCGATTTTTTTCCATTCGTCTCCAATAACAAGAAGCGGATTTTTTCCGCTTGTTGCTAATGGAGACAAAGAATACATATTTCATTTTTAATTCAAAGATAATACTGTGCGGATCTATGGTTCTTTTTCATTTCTCTCACTGCACTCCTCCTGGAGAGTATTTTTCGAATACAGAAAATCCAGAATTTCTGCATTCGATTTATTCGGAATTACGATGGTGTGTCTCATGTGCTGTTTGAGTTAAGATGGTTGAATATGGAGAATGGCTCGACCAGCCAATTTTAATATTTAACAGTCACGTCGTCATCGTCTCGCCAATACTCGTATAGCTTTTAAAACATTTTGACTAAAAAGCAATGAAATAAAAAAACGGTGGTGAACTTTCTATGGCGATATTGATTACATCCACCAAAGAATTACTTTTTGGCGTCGTCACTAGAGGCGCTGTTACGGAAGAGACGCCCGACTACATTTCACGCAAACTGCCCTGCTAGTAAACCTGTTGGTGGCAGGTGCCGAGCATCGTATTTAAATGGCCTAAAATAATAATTTTATTCGGTAACATTTTTTGTGACTGACGATCGCAGAGGTACGTCAAATTTTGGTATGTAAATTATTCGTATGTATATGATTATGTTTCAATATAAGAACATTATGTTCTATGATTTATAATTTACAGGTTTTATAAACTCAAATCTGATTTATATGACATACCTCTAGTATGTAAGCTGCAGGAAATATGTGATTCGATGAACGAACAACGTTCTTAAAAGAGTGAACAATTTAAATTTCGAATAAAATGAACATCAGGTTGTATATTCTCGCATTAATTTGGCACTTTTACTTCTGTCAGGTGGAGATCAGCTTTCCTCAAACATGCGATACATACCTACTTTTCGGGCTCTATTTGTCGAAGTCACCCTGTCACCCCTATGCACCTCTATTGTTTGCATGCTTAGTGGCTAGTTATGCACTCTTATCTGTTGGGACACACTGTCACACTGAATAAACTATTTCACAGAGTTCTCTTTTACGAATGATATTCTTACCATCCAGGTCTGTTCTATTTATGAATATGAACAGGTTTCGAATTCTAAGTGAAGTTTCGATGATATTAAAATTGCAAAATGCATTTTTTGCCTTAAATCGGGAAATCGAAAGTGCAATAAAAATATTATTTTATACCATATAGCTTATACTGACCAATGCGAATTTTCAACAGTCTGATGATAATTTATCGCGAATGAGTGATTTTAACATACATACATACATATATCTATTTAGGTAACAAAACAAGAAATACCTACTTCAAACCGTGGCAGCTAAATGTATATCAACAATGTAAATTTAGGCATTCGCTTTAACTACATCACACACACACATACAATTTGCTACTAAATTGTGAGCTAACTTGTTATTCATTTACCTTTCTAAGTGGAAACTTTGGGTTTTCCGTTTTTATTCTATACAAAACATGAAAGAGTGACTGTTAACAAAACTATTTTTTTACACGAATATATCGTAACCACATCTGAGCACACCATTTCTCGCTGTGCATTATCAGTTCCTGATGCAGACGTGAAAAATGTAGTCGTAATAACCTGGTTAATACCGAACTCATCATCATAAAGTTTTCAGTTCGAAGACTGATTGGACGCGTACCTCCATAGTTCCCTATCCTGAGCTAACCTACGCATTTCCCCAAAAGTTGAACATCCTACATCCCTAACTATCTGCGAGCAGTAGTCTAATCTGGGCCTACCCCTACCTCTTTTTATTCCTATCTCTGAATCTAGTATGTCGCGAACTAAGCCTTCGTGCCTTAGAACGTGTCCCACCATCCTATCTCTCCTATTCCTTACTGTCTTCCATAAATTTCCCTTTTCACCAACTCTTTCTAATACCTCTTTGTTGCTAACCTTTTCTATCCATGGTATCTTCATCATACGTCTATAGCACCACATTTCATATGCTTCTAGTCTTTTCCTATCGTCCAAGTTACAATGCCGTACTCCATACATACAGCCTCTTTCGAATTTCTACATTTATCATTCCCGAGCATAATAGTTGTTTCTTTCTATTAAATGCAATTCGTCCCTGCGCTATTCTTTGTTTTATATCACTAGAGCTCCTACCATCGCGAGTTATTTGACTTCCTAAATAGCAGAAATCTATAAGACTTCCTCTATCTTCTCGTTTCCAATTTGTATTTTCGTTTTAGTCCTATTTTCACGTCTCCTACACACCAAAATTTTGGTTTTCTTTTTATTGATCTTCATACCATAGCCCTCCGTCAAAACCGCTTCCATTTCGTTTAGAACCCTTCCTAATTCTTCTTTGCTGGATGTTAATACTGTTATATAATCCGCGAATCTGAGCATATTAATAGCTTGGCCCTGTATATTGTATTCCAGCAGCTATTCTGTCTTTACCAATATTAATCGCATCTTCGATATGAAAACTAGAGGCGATAACGCGCATCCATGTCTCACTCCTTTTCGGATATCTACTTCTCTATGTTCTTGCTCAATTTCTATAACTGCCGTTTGCTCTTTGTATAGATCATGAATTATTCTTCTATCCCTATACTTCATCCCTACATTGTTGAGCACTTCGAATATCTTCTTCCATTTTACATTGTCAAAGGTTTTTCCAAATATACAAATCCTATATAGGCGCTCTTTCCCTTTTCTGTTGTTTCTTATACTATTACTCGTAAAGCTAGAATGGCCTCGCGCGTTCCCCTATTTATTCTAAATCCGAACTGATATTCTCCTAATATTTCTTCCGCCCTTTTCTCCATCCTTCTTTGCACAATTCTAGTTAAAATTTTTGATGCGTGGGAAGTTAAACTGATCGTTCTAAAATGGTCACACCTATCCGCGCCTTTCCATTTTGGCAAAACTACTATGATGTTCTGGAATCTCGCCTGTCAGGTATATGCGACTAACTAGTTTAAATAAACGAACTATTACCTCTTGACCTGCGCATTTTAAGATTTCTGCCTGCAAGCCATCTATACCTGGTGCTTTATTGTTTCTTAAACTTTTTAGTGCTAGCTTAAACTCTTCTCTCATTAAAGGGCAGCCTACGTTGTCCCCCTCTACACTGCTTTCGCTTTCTAATATATCTCGTACTTCCTGTCCCGCATATAAGTTTCCCAAATATTCTGCCCACTTATCTGCCTTCTCCCCGCTTCCGATTAGTATATCTCCTGCCTCATTTCTAATGTTTTTGATACTAGATCCAATTTCTCTAAAATTTCTCCTAATTATTTTATATGCTTCATCAGTTTTTCCTACATATCTCCCACTTCTTTGCATTAATTATCGATCCATTGCTCTTTCGCTTTCCTACATTTACGAATAATTTCCCACTTGATCGCCTTATATCTTTGTTTCTCTCTTTCATCTAACCTATACATATTTATATTTTCGTCTTTCCTTTATTAGACTCGTAATATGTTTTGTTATCTAGGGTTTTCTACAATTGCTTAAATCCGTCATGTTGTTTGCGCTTACTCTGGGAACTCTGACCTATTTCGATGTACTAAGAACAGAATGCAGAAACTCTTTCCATCAATCACAACTTACTTCACCCCTGGCATCCAGAACAAGGACTATTTTATTTTTATTACTTTACGTGCTTTGTTAGGGTATAATTGCGTACTCGGTAAGAAATAATAGCAAATTTAATTGTACAATTAATTTATAATGTAGTCCATTATTGCAAATGCGACTTGTTTGTTTAGAAATAATAATTATATTAAAACCTTCAAAAAAATAAAATTGGTAGTTCCGGCTCAGGACCTTAGCAATTGGTGCCGGCGGCCATTGACAAAGTTCTTTGTGATTAGATATGAACGTAGCAAGATTGCGTTGGGCGGTGCAGAACCTCTTATCAACCTCTGCGGTCTTGGTCTTGGAAAGGTTATTTTTATGACAATTCCATCAGTTTTCTGCTTTAGTCGTAGAAAGGATGTTCTTAATGAAAATCACAATCAGAAATAGCCATTACGCCGTGACTGGTCACAAGTCCAAGCGCCGGTAGGTGCCCTAAACCCGAACTAAATATTCTTCTAACAAAAATATGGTGGAGGCGCCGGTGCTCCATTTTAAGGCATTTCCGTTACTTTTATTGTTTTTTAATTAAATTTATGCACTAGCATCAAATCATACCATGTTACAACATAACTGTAGAGTAAAGACAACCTTTACTCTTGAGTTATTATTATCAAAATATTTCAGGACTCGTTAGGTACGTAGTATGATGCTTGCTTAAATTTCTAGTTGCTGAATTGAAATAATATTCTGCATGGCATGACGTTCGTTCCACCACGAGTTACTGAATTCGAAAGCAAGCGAGAAATACGTAGTCGGTAATCAAAACAACGCCAATATAAACATTAACAAAATAATATCTTGAGTCGAATATACCTGGTGTCCGGTTAAGGTTGACTACCGTCCAGATCTCAGAAACTAATTCGTCCCATAGCTTTCAAAAAAATATTTTCCTAAAAGTGGTCAAGGCAAAACTAACCAAAAATATTCACCCTTAAATTTTCGCCGCTATAGGGAGTAATTTTAAAAAAAAATTGCGATCCAGCATTTTCAAACTGAAAGGCAGGTGGCATTTAGAGTGTTGAAAATCTCCTCATAATCATAATACTCTACAAATATGGTTGAAAACAGTTTTATCTAGTTCCGGAATGAAGTGGGCGCGGAAGAAAGAATTCCGTTATACAAAAAATGCCATTTCTTTGAATTGGTTAAACTAATTTTAATGAACTTAATATCCTTGTAAAGAGTTTATAATGTAACAACAAACTATTTACCCTTTAATTTTATTTTACGTAGGAAATGCCAGATGGCGTTATTTGTACAATTTGTGGATTTGCCTATTCTTTTCGGTTTTTATAACATTCTTGTATTACCCAAAAAATGAAAAAAACATTTCCACAAACCGGAAGTCGCTATTTTATTGTAAACGGAAGTTATTATCAAAAATATGGCTTTTTTGCACCACCTGATTTTCATACAATTTTTCACTTGACAAATCGAATAGAAAAGTGGCGACCTGCTACAACAAATGAACAGTTCTAACATCATTGTAATAAATCGTAGCTTTTAAAGATTTTCTCCTGGTTAAATAAATATTTATGGCAATACGTGATGGGAATCAAATCTTGCAAAATGGACATTAATGCCAATTTTGTTTCCATCCTAAATGGTGTTGTTATCAAAATTATTACATTCGCTTACTCGCCTACGTATACCTGTTTCAACAAAGAGAGGCATGACTAACTGGAAATAATTAGTAGAATACCGCACCATAGCAAATCAGTTGGAATATTGCAATTTTTAACAAACTGCTTTGATTAACTTAACAGTAATCCTTCAGTAACGCAACAAAATATTCACTTGAAACTCTTTATAAACATATTTTACTAAAACTTTGTGAATTTAGCAACCCGAATTTATGATATACCTAACTAAAACAATAAGAGGTATGTTGTGAAGAGCGCGTGCAACATTATGTTTAGTGTCCCATACAAGAAAGTGTCTAAGGTGGTAATTGACGTAATGAATATTTAATATACAAATTATTTCGTATTTCTAATATTTTTTTATTGTAGTTGCAGAAATACAGGCGTATGCAATAATATATATTATACCGGGTGGGGATTTAGTGTGTAATCGGTTCATATCTCTGGTACTGCTTAAGGTATCAAAATTAAATTTTACATGTATGTGGGGAACGACATGGAGCATTTCGTAAAATTATTTATGTATATACAGGATGTTCACATTCTGAGTACCAGACTAAAGTTCTATTTCTTTAAATGGAAACCCCACAAGTATTTGCGTGATTTCGATTCCCCATAAAATTTCATGAAAATTGATATACCACATGATGTGGTTTTGAGTAAGGATTATTAAGATATTGACATTTTTGGTGTCATTATGGCCCCAAATTTATGACGCTACTGACGTCTGCTGACCAAAGCCACCTAATTATTTTTTATTGAAAGGGGTTTACACACTGTTGTATTTGTGAAATCTATAAATACTTTCACCATAATACTTAGGATTATACCAGGTGGTTAAGTTATGCAAAAGGGAATTTTTACCAAAAATTTCAAATAGAATACCATGTATATTATTTGCACAACTGACAGTCAGTTAACTAAGCTTTTAATTGATGTAGATATTGCCAGGTCTACTACTGATAGTTTCGGCAGATATTACGATTGAACATCAAAATTTTTGAATTTCATTATTAGTTTATACTCTTTTTGGCGAATTCCCCCTATTCTGTTGCTCAAAACTCACAATAATGTTTATATTTTGTACTTGCAAATTGGAAGCATTATAAAGACATTAAATCTTATAGTAAAATTGTTTCTTGATGGTTATATTCTTAAACGTATAATGTGGGATATAACGTTCAAACAAGGATTGCCATGGAAGAAAATATTATCTTTAAGAAATCATCTTGCAATGGGATTTCTTGTGTTAATGTAAACTTAATTTGCTAAATATTTTATAGAAACAAAATGCAAAACTTTTTTGGAGTTTTGGGTGACAAAATAGGGGAGATCGTCAAAAATAATGTAAAATACTAACGAAACTCTACATTTTTATAATTCAATTGTACATTCTGTGGAAACTTTTACTGGTAGACTTGACAATATCCACATCAATAGAAAGCCTAGTAAAATGACGATCAATTGTACAAATAATATACATGTTGTTCCATTTGAAATTTTTGAGAAAAATTATGTTTCGCATAACTTATCCACCCTGTATTATCTCAAGTATTATGATAAAATTATTTATAGATTTCAAAAATACAGCAGTGTGTGAACCTATTTCAATAAAGAAATTTTAGGTGGCTTTGGGTAGTATGCGTCAGTAGCATCATAAATGTGGGTCTGTTAGAAATCGTGGGACAAGTAGTTCTATAAATACTTACGCAGTACAAAATATGATCGGCCTGTTAAATGATACATACATATAATGTTTATTTAAGTTAGGCAGCGTAATCAAAAGTAACAATTAACAATAATGCAGATATTAAGAAAAAAATTCAATTTATTGTACCATTAAAATTATTCAATGCTAACGACTGAGACTTACAACTCTCCGCTCGCTTCGCTTCGCTCCACTTGAACTTAACCTGACAGATTTTTGGACAAGAAGTGTCAGTAGTAAGCGTTTATAATGTTATTCTCTTCAAAGGTGCGCATTTTCATGTGAATAATATTTGAAAAGAATAATATAAAAGCGAACGACTGACACTTTTTAATATGAAAGTCTGTCAGGTTAAGGTCAAGCGGAGCGTTGTAAGTCTCAGTCGTTAGCATCCAAATGATGCATTATTCGACGCAGCATTACAAAAATGCTTTGTGTGCAGTGCGGTGCAATAGAAGTCGCAAAGGGATGAAGCAAAATTAATATATATTTTTTTACCTGTGACTCGCTGAGTTCAGTATTTTAAACATTTCTATGGGAAAACGGGGAGGGGTGCGTTGAATAAATTTAATGGTGCAATGCTAGTGTAATAGATCCAAGCACTCGCAACTCAGTGATAAGGTAATGAGCGAAACGACCTAATATTTATAGGCAAATCTCTTCCAATTGGTCGCCCACGGTGCACTGTCGCGTAAGTGGCGCCTCTTTAAACGAAAGTGTGCCGCTCTTTTCAATGAAAATGTCGTTCGATTTTGACAAACGTCTAGAACTGGCGAACTATTTATCTAACTGCCCATTAATACATTATACTGCCCATTCAATCATTTTACAGCTCAAATAATAATTGCACTGGACATTTCTTTAATCTGCCGCTCGAGTAAGTTTTGAACTGCCGTCGTAGGATTAAATAACCGACTAAATTCTACGTTCTACTGCCACATTAAGTTAATTACCGCCAAAAAAAATTAATGCCGCCCGCATGAATTTTCAACTGCCCGATGAAACTGCCTGGATGTTAAAACAATCGCCCGATTAATTACTTCTCAAATTAAAATACACAAATAACTTGACACGTAGGTAGGTAATATTTTGTTTTTCATTGCAATAATTTCATAGCCATCTGCATAAATTCTTACAAAATATTAAATTTATTAGAATAAATGCAAATACATATCTCTAAACGTCAATTTTTGGGTATGGGGAAGTGTATACAAAAGTGGTAGCATATTTGGTGGAGAATACGAAGACATTACAAAAATTATAGCGTTCCATTTAAAATAAGAAAGTTATGCCAGTTTATTTTTCTAAGCATAGGGCATTTTTTTAATACATCCTGTAGAATATTTATGTTGATTCTTTTGAAACGGTCAGCACAACAGCGTTGAGTTACCAAAATTTCAATTCGATAAGTAGTACACATCAAAAAACAACATTTTTTTATAGAGCATGCAACTGTCAAAATTTTTGAAAACAAATCATAGCTCAAAAACTACACTTTTCACACAGTCAGTCTTGAACAAAGTATTATCAGAATTAAGCGTTGAAATGGAAAATGTAAGAATATGTAGGGGGTTCCATTTAAAATAAGAAAGTTAAATGCCCTACAGCAGAGTTGGGACAACCTGTATAAACAAAAATAATTTCACCTTATAGGATTTTTGCATCCATAAAATTTTCGTGTGTACACATTTCTTATATTTTCAATCACTTAAGAGCTATTTGAGAATATCACCCTGTATAATTATTAAGTTAATGTGTAATTTCAGATATTTGTTCGTATGGATATTCTATTATCAATTTCTCCACCCTAATTAAAATAGCATTTCATATGACAAGATTACTTCACCCAAGAAAAAGTTCCACTTGACTGAATTTGCTGGTTATGCGCTATTTTAGTACAATGAAACCTGTTAGTTCGCACGCCTTTGGAAGTTAAGTTTGTGAAGTTGTATCTCTGAGACTTTCAGATTAACCAGTACTTTTCAATCCTTCAGGAGACAAATAATTTTTCATTTAAGTTGTGGCAAATTAATAACATTTTAGGAGTATTTCTAGCGAGTCTTATTCAGTTCCAGGTGATTATTATGTGCTAACATGACTACAGGTAAAATCACCTTACTTTTTATGGGCGTCACAAAATGTAACGATTGAGAGTCGCCTTACGTAAAATGACAAGTCATATAAATTTAATGTGCTAAAAAGAATAAAGAAATATTTGAATGTCTAAACACAACACTATTTTGTTGCATGATTGCCGCTTAATTTGTTGACGTTTCCCGGTTGACTTGACAGCTGATATTCTGAAAGCGTCAAGTTTCGTTAACTTTTGTTGTTTTTGGTGTTTTAAACCCTTGTTTTCTTTGTTCATCAACTTTTGCGGTAAAAATCTGTTCTTTTGAGAACTAAAAAATAGTGCTCCTGGTTATTTATTATCGGTGTTGTTATTGTTATTGTTGGTATAATGCCCAAGTTCTTAAACAGTCGGTGTAAGGAGCTTGTAGCGTCCCTTATCAACTATTTTGAAAGAGAATTGGAAAATAATGGACCCTTATTACCATTGAATTCAGTTAGAGAGGTAAATTGAATTTTAATATTTTGGAATTGAGTACCATACTCTTGTGGCAACAGTGCTGATATGAAGGCGGTGACGTGCATAAAAAGTAAGGTGATTTTAACTATACTCGTATTATGATAAAAAATAATTTCAGATGCTTGGGCGTAGATAGTGCCAAGAATTTTCAATATAAACGATATTACAAGATTCACCGAAGATTCGCGTGTTCACTGAGATGGTAACGTGAGATACCTTATCTTCTATGCTATTACAGTTCTACCTATGTATACATCAACACCTGCATACTTTCGGGAAATAAATTTAAGAACGGAATAAAAAAAAGGTTTTATAAGAAAATCAATGAATAACTTTTCTTTATAATTATGGATGTTATTAAGAATTTCCAGTTCATATACGAAAACAATTGTCTGTCTGGCGTTATAATAGTGTATTATTCTATGGGCGAATTATGGTGACTGTTTTAATGAAGTTGAAAGTTTAAAGCACGAACCGTAGGCTCATCTGAGTTGACACAATAGCCATCACTGGAGAGTGGAATACTATACTTTATCTGCAAGAATCCACGGGAAATTGCACTTTTAATACTAGATTAAACCCTCTAGTCTATAGATAAGTGTAAACGAGAAGTTGCTATAGAAACGTACAATGCAAACAAGATTTCTTGACAAGTAAATGTTGCTATTAATTTGACATTTCAGTGTCACAGCAACCTTGATATGGTACAATAGGAATTTTTTAGTCACTGAATAATGAACCTAATTATGCGTTACGAAACGCACAAATAATGAAGGTATAATTTAAAGGTTGCACATAGAAATATTTTTTATCTCAACTGTGTAATGGGCAACTGGGAGACTTTCTTTATTTGAAATATTTAAAATTGGACGAAAATATTTGACCGCTATTTTTGCGTTTTTCTCTGTTCACTTTAAAGCAGAAAAATATAATTAAAAATTTTGCCTGGCGCAGTGCACGTCACGCCTGCATCCCGTATTGTCATATGTAACTTTAATGCATTATTTCCACTTTTATAATAAATAGCGAATTATTTTAATTGTGTACATGAAACTGAAACATTTGCAAAATACAATTATTCCGAGAAAACGAAACTGAAGTACTAAAATATTAATTTAGTAAGTTCTTAATTATTTATCTCTGAATTATATGACAACATAGCGAATTAGTTGATTCGAATTTTAGTAATAGTCCAAATGCAAATCGCTGCTCTCCGTCAGTCACTTGCGACTTCTACATAACCTAGTTTATTGCTGGTTTGCCACGAATTA
The DNA here is from genome assembly GCA_963966045.1 of Xestobium rufovillosum. Taxonomy (NCBI): domain Eukaryota; kingdom Metazoa; phylum Arthropoda; class Insecta; order Coleoptera; family Ptinidae; genus Xestobium; species Xestobium rufovillosum. The sequence goes on along the minus strand of OZ014494.1, from coordinate 37,341,704 downwards.
AACAATACGGGTAGAAAAGAACGTTTCAGGCAACATTTATGTATCAGCAAGAATTTTTATTGAATTCAGCTTATTAGAAAAACTTGCAGGAAATGGCACAATGAACATAACTACTTATAAAACGTGCTTACTTAATAATAGACTGTTTTAGAATTCCTGATTTTGACAGGCCGCCATTTTTGTTGGAGGAGAGAGTATGTATACACAACGCTCGATTTTTGCTATGCACGTGTGTTACCAAAATTGGAACAGATTTGGTGCCAAACAAACGCTTAATTCGAGCACAACGAATTATCACTGACAAACAGAAACACTTAAAGCCTGACACACTAATTTGCTCAGAATCGGGGGGTTCAGGGGTATGGTGAAGCAATTACAGCTTAAAAAATAATTCACGTAGTGCAGTGCAATGTATATGCACATATGATGAGTAACAATGTCTGGGGACCTATTACTTGTTGCGCGCACTCCCTATTACTGGATTAGCTGACTTAGCTGAGCAACTTTGATCAGTAGCCGAAAGACAGGCGAGAGCACGACCTACTACGAAAAACTCCGAATGTGACGGTACCGCTGTTTACTCATAACTTTTTTATTTTTCTGTCGAAATTGAAAATTCTATGTCTTCTTGCAAGTCAGAGGTTCAGTATACTACTGCCATTAACCAGATTCTGAGATTTTCTTCCCAGGAAAGTTTATAAAATGCAGTTTTTCGCCACTTGTAACATGCGACTTCATTTATTATTTTCATATTTTTTAGCAAATTTCAAAACAGCAATATTAGATTTGTATTTTAAGAACTTACTGTTAGCAAACAAAAACAGTTTAATATCATTTTATAGTTTTTGAAATATTTACAAACAGGTAAACGTCTACCATGCTCCTAAAATTCATGTGTCGGGCTCTTAATACTGATAATCTCCTTCAATTATGCCACCGGTACACTATTTTTGCAAAAAATAGTGTACCGATGGACAACAGAACACTCATTCACTAATTACCTACGTTTGTAGGATTTTTCTTTTAACATCGTAGTAGTATCGACTTAATAATTCGTCTTGATAACAATTCCAAATTTACAATAAATAATTGTTTGTCCACGACTATCTTATAATATACTCTTTATACTTGTGTTTCTTCAATCATAATTAGATACATTAATCACTGCAGTGATTAATGAATATTATTCACTACACCAATAGGAACATCGCTTTGACCCTTTTTTACATTTATTTAGTAGGCTGCGATGTGTCAGGTCAAATTGAAACGTCAAATCGGCATGGTTTGCTTTTAATTTGAAATGCATATTCTAAAAAAGGAGATATAATGAGTAGTGAGAGTGAAAATGAGGTTTCTTTAACAGCACCAGCAATAAAAGAAGCTGCCTCATTAGATTCATTGCCCAAAAATCCAAGAAAATTATACCTGAGAGCGTATGTATGAATCTTTCTTACACTGGAGAAGGGAAATGAAGGTAAATTCTTTCTGGGAATCTGTTTTGATAGTCGTGAACAAAGTATAGTATACAACTCGTTATAATGATGCTATTATTACCTCGGATGATTACAAAACTCGCTCGTTTCACTCGCTCGTGTTGTAAACTTCATCCTCGGTAATAATAGCATTTATTATAAACTCGTGTATAATATACTATTAAAACGCTTCCAAGCATCAACTTTTTCAAATGGGTTTTCCACCCACTCACAGTTTAACGTTATTGACGTAGATTGCGCTCACCAATGGACATGATCAAGCAATTTAAAAATCTTTTCTCGCTTAGATGCTAAAACCAATGAAAATATGGGTCATTCAGGTTACAGCATATTTGTCATTTTCACTTCAGATTCAGTTGTCAAAACAGCAAGCAAGTGGTAAACAAGGCTATGCAAAAGTCATAAGTGACATCAGGAAAGCTGACATACATTTAGACTACTACTAAAATGCGAATGTCTGTGTATCATGCTAATTACCTACACTCTGTCGAATCGCTGTGTTGTCGTATAGTTCAGAGCAAAGTTGAGACGCTTTGAAGTTCCCTTTTCTCGAAATAATTTCGGGTGGTACAGTCATTATGTTTTGCAGATGTTTCATTTTCACGTATACAATTAAATTAATTCGCGGATTATCAGAAAAGTAGAAATAATGAATATGTTACCTATGACAATATGTATATGATGCACGCGTGATGAAGAATGAGTGAGGTCGAATTATTAACTTTTTTCTACCTTAATCGGGGGTTCAGGGGTACGGTGAAGCAATTACAGCTTGAAAAATACTTCACGTAGTAGATCGCAATGTATATACCTGTACTTATGATGAGTAATAATGTCTGCGGACCTACAGCGGACTGCAAAAATGATGTGGAAAAGCAGGGAACTAGTCGGTCAAACTAATACTGAGAATGAACTTATTGCGCGCGCTCCCTATTTCCGAATTGACTGACTTAGCTGAGCGACTTTGATCAGTAGCCGAAAGACGAAATGCAACGGTACCGCTGTTTACTCATAACTCTTTTGTTTTTCATTCGAAATTGAAAATTTTATCTCTTTTTACAAGCCAGAGGTTCAGGATATTACTGACGTTAACCAGATTCTGAGATTTTGTTTTCGGGGACGTTTTATTAGGTTCTATAAAAAGCAATTTTTCGCTACTTGGAACATGCGACTTCCTTTATTGTTTTCATATTAATTTTTTAACAAATTTCAAAACAGTAATAGTAGATTTGTATTTTAAGAACTGTTTGCAAGCAAAAACAATTTCATATCATTTATAGTTTTTGAAATATTTGCAAACAAGCAAACGTCTATCGTGCTCCGAAAATTCCCGTGTGTCGGTCTCTAAACTTCTTCAACTTGTTTTGAGTTTTCTTCGCTTAAATTCTGAAGAATTGAATAATAAATTAATTATGCAATGACCTAGAATGGTTACGATATCTCAATATCGAAGTTGTGTTAAAATATTGATACTGATTACTTTTTCCAATTTCATAAAATGTACGAGATTTGTTTTGTAATTACAAGAAGGGAGGACACTAAGGAAAATGTATACAGTTTCTTGTTCTCACATCTTTTATAGCGGCATCAAAGCTCTCAAATAAACGCGGCATACAAAGGAAATGCCAAAAGGAAAAATGCTTATAAAATACTTGTTAAAGTTTTAAAATCTACTATGGAATTACAACAGCATTGCAAACTTCCAGACTCTAGAAAACCTTTACAACCCTCTTCCAAAGATCCCGAACAATTTCATTACATTTGAACTAACACTATGCTACTTCCGCTGCGTGTGCATTCTAGGATCGTGGGTTATCATACTGGTTCCTAACTCCTAAGTTGGGAGTTGAGTACCAAAGTAATCAAAATACTAGTAGAAAGTGGACTAATAAAGATTTCTCCCGGACTGACGGAAATTACTTTAGAGTCCGTATCTGCGGCTATATTTTAGAAGGGTGTTGCGATAATGCCAATAAATTTATATTAAAATGCCGTGTAATGAAGTAAAGATCCAAATTAGCAGCGTTCCAGAGCGGTGTTTACACTGAACACTTTCAGGATTGAAACTTTAGTAAAAGTTGAACATGAATTTTGGATTCCTTGCCAGGAAAGAATATTTAACTTTTCCTTTACGGAACAATATGTAAATGAGAAGATGTAACATACGAAAAGACTGTATTATATTACCTAAATTTATCTTTACGTAGCCGTAGAATACTGGCATATCGAGGGTTTTATAACTTCTTTATCCCCCTCTTGGGTTAATATACACATTTAATTAACTACCATTCTTTAAGGTCTTTACTGTATGTTCATTTTTCGGACATTCAGTGACCTACCAAATAATTTGTCGGACATTTGCTGCAACTAATATAATTCAATAATCTTTAACAGTGGCGTAACTACCTGTGTTCCATGTGTTCCGTGGAACGCGGCGCGGAGGCTCTAGGGCCCGGAGGTTCAGGGGCCCGGAGGCAGCATACAAGAAAAATACAAAAATAAAAATGAAAAAATGAAAAACATTCATTTTCTGCTCCAGCTTATTATTAGAACATTTCAAATAACCGTAATGAGTTATATGCTTATTCACATATTTTATTCACATACTTTCATTGCTATAGATTTCTGCACCAATTTTGAAAATTTAAACTGGTGTAACTACCAATATTACGTGAAAATTTGACGATTTTATTATTTCTTGTCGAGAAATGGGGCCCCCTTAGCAAATAAAACGCTATGGTATATGGTTAATTGGTTAAATCATAAAACGCTAAGGCGGGTCTTCGATACACGAGTAGTTTGCTGACAATTCGTACATATTCAATGATATTACAGAAAAAAAGAAAACTTGCTTGGCGCGACACCAAGTTTTTGAAAAAACTGTTTTTGCAAACTCGAATTTCCAGCTTTTCATTTTAGGGCATTTGACCTTGAAAAGTACAAAATTTTCCCCTGCGGTGCTTCTTTAGCGACTAGTGTTATCTTACTATCTAAATTTGCGTCACGCTTTTCCGAATTCAAAATCTGGCAACCCTAGACACAAGTCACAAAAATAAATTAGTCATCCCTATGGGGGCCCGGCCAAAAGTTTGGAACACAACTACAAATCGCGTTGTTCGCCACTGATCTTACGGTTGAATAAATCTCATTTAAGTCATAAGTATTGAACAATAGTAAATAATATATTATTCTACAAATTAATGAGTTTATGACAGCCACAGCCCCAGAGTAGTACTTCACTTTATTTGCAAAATCTCCTGGTAAGTTGTACTTTTACGGCCACAATAAACTCCTTAGTTTAAATAAGTGTACAAAACAAGTAATGCGCTCGCCACATAGGCCATGCCATGCCATGCCATGCTAAATTTAATTTAGCATGGCACAGTACAGAACTGTCCACATAGGACATGCTATGTAAATTTGGGTAACCATAATTATTTGTTTGAAAACCTATTTTTGTCAGTTGGCAGCTGTCAATATTCATAAATTTAAATAATAGATGATGTTCATAAGGCGCTCGCCACATAGGCCATGCCATGCTAAATTAAATTTAGCATGGAACAGCACAGAGCTGTCCACACAGAACATGCTATGTAAATTTGGGTAACTATAGTTATTTGTTTGAAAACTTATTTTTGTCAATTGACAGCTGTCAATATTCATAAATTTAAATAACGGATGATGTTCATAACGTTGCTTTGGGGTTCTATGGAAACGTTATCCATAGAAACAGCATAGAAGTCGACTTCGTTACTATGCAAATTACTTTAAACATTACCAATGTGAACACTTCCATTTGAATTCCATTGTCTCTACTTCTGTGTTTTACATTGGCGTAGCATAGCATGGCATATGTGGCGAGGCCTTAACGTTGCTTTGAAGTTATTTTTACTCCAATTATTTCCATGGAAACGTATCCATTAGAAACAGCATAGAAGTCGGCTTCGTTGCTATGTAAATTACTTTAAACATGAACAATGTGAACACTTCCGTTTGAATTCCATTGTCTCTACTTCTGTGTTTTACATTGGCATAGCATAGGATGGCCTATGTGGCGAGGCCTTAACTTTTGAAAGAACTTTGTCATAGAAACAATAGGAATTTTTGATTGGATACAGCCCATTGAATTGTATTACGTCAGGACCCACACTAAACGAAGATTATCTGCCACAATTTATTAAATATTCTGAAATTGTAAATGTCAAACTCGATATTTACGCATAATTTTACAGGAGAAACTATATGATTAGGCAGCCGCAATGGTATATTATTGCGGTATTTTCTACCATGCCAGACGCTATTAATCTTAATGTATGAAACAAGAAGAACAATAATATGGTTATCAGAAACTTGCATTTGAGTCGCACTTCATGAAAGTTTGGGGTTGTATGGTATCCACTCGCGACAATCTAATGTGTCTAGCAGTGATATTTTGGCATTCTTCTTGATACAAAGAGTCAGTAAAATAAAATTCTGTTGGTAGAAAAGATTCCACGTGAAACTCCCGCTTAAGAAAAGTTTGGGGTTCTCTGGCACCCACTCGCGACTTGTAATGTTATAATGTATTGTTATTTTCGAATTTCTCATGATGCAAAAAGTCAGTAAAATAAGAAGTTGTTGGCAGAAAGTATGTCAGTAGCAACTTTTAATTTAACCGTTAACTTTGAAAGAGCCTCATCTGCACTGCTACTCAGATGCAACTTTATTATACATAGCTGAATTCTTGTTCCTCGTGTTGCGTACATTAAGATTAATAACGTCTGGCATGGTAGAAAATACAGCAATGATTTACCATTGCGGCTCCCTAACTAATAAAACCAGTTAAAATTTTCAAAATGATACACTATAAAGTCCGGTTGTTCAAAAAGTTAAGCGCTCGCCACATAGGTCATGCCATGCCATGCTAAATTAAATTTAGTATGGCACAGCACAGAGCTGTCCACATATGACATGCTATGTAAATTTGGGTAACCACAGTTATTTGTTTGAAAATTTATTTTTATCAATTTGCAGCTGTCAATATTAATAAATTTAAATAATGGATGATGTTCATAACGTTGCTTTGGGGTTCATTTTACTCCAATTACTATTTCTTTTGAAAAAGACGGCGAGTGTCAAACAACTTATTTCCATGGAAACGTATCCATAGAAACAGCATAGAAGTCGACTTCGTTGCTATGTAAATTACTTTAAACATGAACAATGTGGACAGTTCCATTTGAATTCCATTGTCTCTACTTCTGTGTTTTACATTGGCATAGCATCATAGCATGGCCTATGTGGCAAGACTTTAACTCTGGCCCCGTTGCTATGATACAGACTTTATGATTGGTTGTCTCATAGCAACTGAGGCGGTGTCACACTTAATTCTATACAGTGAGGTCCTAAAGTTTGGAATAAAATTCATAATTTCTTTTTTATCAATATTTCAAAGAAATGCTCGGACACGTCAATTTTTATTTTCAATTTAGAATTTTGTACACACTTAATGTATATGTAAAATACACAAGTTGTCCCATTTTCATGTACAGCTGTCAATGTCAATTTTCTTAAATGGAACACCCTATACATTTTCATATTTCTGAGTAGTCCATTGAAAGGCAATTTCATAAATGTGGCATTTGTTACCTTTTACTTCCATGGACATCGAGATATCAACACTTGAATTTAGAAATTCGTCAAAATTAGAAGCAAAAAGGAGCAAAGTATACCTCACACAACCGTGTAACATCAAAGATTTATGAACGATAAAAACGAAATGAAATTCGGAGAATCACGCCTGAAGTTATTAGAAATGTTCTTTACGAATTCGAGTACAGTTTGGCTATAGCTTAACAAGTTCTTGGAGCTCACACTGATCATTTAATTTAGATTATTTTTGATGTTAATTACTTGCTTGTGTTTTTACTCAACATTGTTTGTTATTTCGTGGTAGTTTTGTAAACCTAATTTCCAATCTCGGCAATCTCTAGCTTTTGTAGAAGTTCAGATCCTAATTCTAATTTTGGGTAATATCTAAATTCAAATGTTAATATCTCGATAGCCATAGAGGTAAAAGGTAACAAATGCCACATTTATGAAATTGTCATTCAATGGCCTACTTAGAAACATGGATGTATATAAGGTGTTCCATTTAAGAAAATTGACATTGACAGCGGTACATGAAAATGGAACACCCTATATATTTTATATGTTCCTCTCAAAATTCTAAATCGAAAATAAAAATTGACGTGTCCGACCATTTCATTGAAATATTAATAAAAAAGAAATTATGAATTTTATTCCAAACTTTAGGACCTCACTGTATGTTACTTTTTCGAGCATTACCGGGTCTTAGGGCCGGTTGTTAGAACGTGGATCAAAATGTAACGCGAGGCTACATTTAATTCGGCTTTCGTTGCTAAGGTACTGACTTCGTGATTGGTTGTATCATAGCAACGAAAGTAGAATTAAATATAGTATCGCGTTACATTTTGATCCGCGTTCTAAAAACCGGCCCTATGGGTATATTGTAAAAAACAATTCTCATACTAATGTTTACAAAAATGCTTTATATCGATAACTCCGCTATCCATAACTATGTGACTGTGTCCCATTTAGATTTTTACCAAAAATATATAAAAGTTCAGAAGCTATTATTACCTATATGTTTTAGGTTCGTCATAAACATTGTTAAGTTACACTATACGTATCTAATTTAATAGGATAATCAAACACACATTAGTAAAGAGCAATCCTGCATGTGACACTGAGCAGCTGTACCAACTTCAGGATCATTGAAAAATATTAGGTACTTTCTTATCCTTTATAAGTACCTACCTATTATCTTGCAGTTGTAACATTACAATATCGAAGCCAGATGTTCAGCATTTAAGGGGAACTGAAATTGCTGCAATATTTCGTGCAAAGTAATTATAGAAATCTATGTACATGTATACTTCTTGCAGACATTTAAGATTCTAGAAAAACAGAAATTAACACAGCATAATTATCTATCTTTTCGCTAAAAATGGTCTTTTGTAATGCTAAATAAGTAAGGGCCTTTTTTATATTTTCATTTATAGCAGATTAGCGCTAAGCATCGGGCCTTGTCATAGGAACGTAAATGTGAAGTAGAAGACACTAAAACAAAAATACTGCCAATAAATTGATAAAGGACTAAAAGCTTTTTGAATTACTATAGTACTTTAACCAAACGCAAAACAAAGGTTTTACTTAGTTTGCTCCTAATTATTATTACTTAATTGCATTTTAGTTCAATTGTTCGAGAGAAATGGCTTCTATGTAAAGGAAATTTAAGCAACGTGCGGTTTCCGTTAAACATTTTTTCCGCTCGAAACCGTATTCCATCTATTATATTTAACAGGGACACTAAACGCGTTCAAAGCAGACGTGTTCTTGTGCTTGTCGCGAAGTTACGATCTCAATTTCTTGAGCACCGAAATCAGGATAGGGTAGAATATGGTATTATAAAGATATCTAAGCTGGCATAAGGCCCTTAAATTCAGCCGCTGTTTTAAGAAGGAATATGTTATGTTATAAATCTTCATTAAAGGCAATTTAATTAAACAAAACGGCTGACCCAGATTATTAATGGTTTGGAAACGTTAAATTGGGTGTGGGAATCAGCACTTTGGAATCAAGACTTCCAGTATAGGCTTTAATTTTAACCTTCTAGCCAACGAAGAATATTAACGCACATGGCCTTTTTGTAAGAATTAAATTAAGTAGAAACGACTACAATGTGCTTGGCTTTGTGTAAAAGTTTTTCCTGACTTTAATTGTAACAAATCTGATTACAGCACATTACTCTAAACGCCCAACGGAATATTTTAGAATCTGGAATTATAGTTTTTGTATCAATGATATGTGGGTACCCTTAAGAAATTAGCGTAAGGTTACCGACATTAGTAGATAAGCTATGAGAGAACGGGCTCACGATTAACATTGGTTGTGCCATAAGAGACGTAATCACTGCTTTTTTGCCCCCCCCCAATCGGTTCTTATAGCACAACCCGTGTTAGACGTAAAGCTGTATGCGTTACTTTATCGGAGCGTGTATAATCGGACGGGCTTTTCATCCACCAAGCAGCGTGGTACATGGGCCTTTATGGCCGCGATTACTATTGGTTGTGCCGTAAGAGATGTAATCACCGGCCGATCGTTAGGGTTAACGTTGGCGCCAGCACTAACGCGGCCCTAACGCTTATTCCAAATGGGCATTAACTGACGTAATTACTATTGCTTGTGCCATAAGAGCTGCTCTTATAGCGCAACCAACGTTAATCACTTACCTCTACTTGCGCGCAATCCTGACGTTAGCGTTCGCGCTGGCGCCGGCGCAAACGCTAGCGCGAAGGTACGGTGAATAAAATACCGTTTCGTAAATATTTTTATATATAAATAAAACTATAACTACAGACAGTAATAATATATATATATATATAATAACATACAACTAACTTTTATTGTGATTTACATACAAAGTTCAAAATAATTACATATTATATACAATAAAACATACACATTTGTATCTGTTCTATATACTAAACTTTCGGAACGTTCCTGGTATAGTTGACTAGGGAAAAACGGGTTATACATCTCAGCTAGCTGGTGATACGCGGAAAATATACATTTGCAATCGTTATTTACAAAATTCCCAACAAATAGCGGTAAGAAAATTGAATTTTAAATTACTACATGCAGCTACTGATGCATTATTGTATAATGGCCCCAAGGCAGTGTGTCAAAGCTATTTTTCACTAAATACCTCTTATCATCGTGAGGGCTCAGTCCAATTTTAGTTTGTGAAATTGTGGCCACGTTGTGTTTTTCCGATCGGATTAAATTTTGATTAAAATATTTTTCGCTCGAAGAATTGAGACACTCTAAGTAGTCATCAAAGGTTATTTCATTTTTAATCACGCAGCGCTTTAAACCTTTGGATTTCTTAACTGCATCTGCACCCTCTACCCGTATGGCATACATTTTCGATCGAAGACCAACAAATTCAGTCATTATCCTACCATTGTTTTCGTCTTTCATGAGGCCCAACACTTTTTTATTTACACGCGGTATGTGGTAAATATTATTTTCAGGATAGTCACTGGTATCAAAAAATGCATGGCAGTCTTGTCGAATGACCTCGTACAAATCATCGGTTGTAATTTCATAAATTAGTGAATCTGTATCTGTGTACAAAAGTTTACAATTATTGTTAAATTTCGCCTTCATGTAGTCGTAGTGAAATTCATAAATTTTCGTTTTACTACGGTTTGTTAAAGTATATTTCGGATTTATTTAACTCAATCGCGGCCAAATTTTCCGAGAAAATTATCGAGGACTTAAATTCTGGTTTGGCGATCAATGCACCCGCCCCGTATCGACCCTCCCATTTGGAAATTAATTTAACAATACTATGCTTGCGAATATTTTCCATAGTCTTGCCAAACACGGCGTTATTCATTAGTTTGAACAAATTTTTTTCAAAATCATTTTTGGAATCCTTTCTCAGGGCGGTATTTAAGTCGATGTAGGATTTCAGCCAAGGCGATTGATTGAATTTAAGGGTGCGATGAATTTTCGTTACTCTTAGCCCATGTTTCAGAGCTTGCTGCAAATTTCGATAATGAATTACGTAACGTTGTTTATTATACAGGGTGGCCAAAAGTTTTAGCTGTTTAGAATTTGGTGGATTTAGATGTTCGGGGCAAAAGGGAATTTCTGAATCTATATCGTGCAGATGTTCTGGGTATTCTATGTCTACTTCAAAAATGTACCCTACGTCAGCGTTTTCGGCTATGCTATGTACAGTATCTAAATCAAAATCGTCGATCCATTCGAAACATCCGTAGGGAAGGTGTTGGCTCATGGCCCAGCCATACTGGTTATTTATGTCGTTGTACATTAAAAATTTTGACGGTTGTGCAGGGTCGAAATTGGGCATGTACTGGTTATTTGATTTCGAGAAACGTTTCGAACATTGAGACAAGCCGCCGCGTATACCGCGCTCGACAAACAATATCATGTCAATATCAGTCAGCAGTTCCAGGGTGATGCCAGTATGCTTAAGCATACAGTCCCAGGTGTAACCAGGCAGAGTATAATAATGGGCGGGGTCTAGACCATAAGTTCCTAAACAGCTAATTCTGAATTCCTCGAAAACATCAGCTAAGAGCAGAACGTCGGTTTTTAAGTAGAGATCCGAATATTCCCCTAAATTTTGAATTTTAAATCTGTCCCAAACTTGCTGCGCATGCGCATATTTAGCATCAGAAATTTTAGAATTGTTTAGTTTATTATCAAACTTGGACTTTGGGGGTAATAGAGTTTCGTTAAATTTGGAAAAGGTGTCGAAATAGTCGTACGGGTAGACGCCTTTGCGCTGCAACAATTTAAGCTGATTCTCGGCCAAAATCGTAAATTCGGACGTTAATATTGGATAGTTGGTTAAATATGATGACAGCTTATCCAAGCCTGAAGCCAAGAACCTGTAGGAATCTATAAATCTAAATTTAATAACATTTTCCTCCAAGTGTTTAGTAAAGGCGATGTACTTTTCTCTTGTTACGGGCAACAAATCAACACGGCCCTGCAAATCTGTCGCTAAATTTTGAATAATAAAATGTGAATCGTAGCCGGACAAATTATGGAATATAACTGGTACCACGTGACTGTCTTGAAAATTAACGTTGCAGGTGTCATGTGCGGGACCCCTGTATGCGCCAGTCAGATGGCAATGGTCCCGTACTTTGTTCTCCCCCTGGTTAAAAGACTTTTCGCAAATGTGGCAAACCTGTGCGCTACTGAACTGCATTTGTTGCTCGACGGTCAGCTGATCCATGGGTAGAGGACAAAGAAACACAGTTTCCAAATCCTCGGCAAAACTTTCCAGTTCTTTCACAAACCATCTGATCGAATCCTCACCACGATAAGATCTAAAGAAAGAGAGTGAGTCATCATAAGAACATTTGACATAATAAGCAATACTGCAGGGCACGTGTTTTTGAAATTCGTTTTTCTTACTGCTCGGCTCCAAAATGCACTCCAAATCTGCATAAATGGTGAATGGGGCTTTGACTTTGTTTTTGTGATTTCGGAAAGATAAATATTTTTGTTTGGCGGTAGGCAGTCGAATTTTGCAGTCATTCATATTTTTACAGTCTTCATAGTGTCTATCTAATTTATTTTGACAATAGAAATAATGCAAACAACGATCGCAAAAATATTTCCTACCAGTGTGCTTACTTAACTGTTTCGATAACAGCCTGGAAAGATCTTTAATCCATAGAAAATGAAATTTGATATCACCGTTATCAAAATTATCTGATTCATCATCACCATCGAAATACTTATCTTGGATCATCAAAAGATTTACGTGCTTGTCTTGTTTGTCCTTAGTCAAGTATACGGGGAAAGTTCCAAAATCGTTCTTCTTCTTCTTCAGAATATAAACGTTCACGGAAATTCCGTTCTGCCGTTCGAAACGTGGTATTTGCTTTAATGTCATGGGGAACTCCAAATCAGTTAAATTCAATACGGTAGATGGTTCCGGATAGGATGACGTTCTATCTGAATTTTTGTCCGCAGGGTAAATACAAGAAACAACGCCCCAAAGGAAGCACAAATCGTCGAAGGCTTTCACATTGACACAGGCCTGCTTCCTTTTTATTTGCGGTGGCAGCTCGATGTACGAGGAGCCAACTTGGGGGGTGAATCGGTTGACGTTAATTTGCAGATTAACAATGGCTGACAGCGTCCAGCCTGCAACACATAAATATAAATTAAATTAAATTAAAAATTAAAAAAAGTATAATAAAAAAAAAACCCTTCCGAGCCACAAGGGAATATTTCGCGACATGCTAGAGTCGGAAATTGGAATAAAAAGAGGGATAGGTAGGCCCGGATTATGCTACTGTTCGCAATTAGTTGGGGATGTAGGATGTTCTACTTGCAGATTAACTATGGCGTGACAAAATAAAAGTACATACCAGAATCTCGCTTCTGAAACTCTTCCAAATAAATATAAATTAAATAAAAAAAAAATTTAAAAAAACTGTTTTAAAAAAATCTCAGACACGAAGAAATATTTCGCAACATGCTAAAGTTGGAGATTGGAATAAAAAGGTAGGCCCGGATTAGACTACTGTTCGCAAATAGTTGGGGATGTAGAATGTCCTACTTGCAAATTAACGATAGTGTGACAAAATAAATGTACATACCAGAATCTCGTTCCTGAAACTCTTCCAAATCTGTCATGATTTTTTGTTGCACATTTTCCAGGAACCAGGCTTTCAAATCATCGTTGCGGTAAAGGGCAGCATTCTTCGTGTTGAAATATTTAAACTCGTATGTCTCTTTGTCCGCTTTTTGTATTTTAAATTCAGCACAAAATACGGCATGTATTTTCAGTGACACTTCGGAGCGTAATAAAGTTCGTATTTTTCTTAGAAATACATCGGCAGAATCTTGGAAAAAGTCCTGCACTTCTTTGTGGGTCAAATTGAGAATAACTGCACTTCTAATTCGGTTCTTGAATGCCGACTCCATATCTTCCCATTGCACTCTGCGGCTGGTATAAACGGGCCTATTTATATGTCCAGCACCAACCACTATTCGCAGACCGCGCAGCATTTGCCGGAAATTTTTTAATAGTCCAATTGACGCCACCAGATTGTTCTTTTCGCCCAAGGACGTAGACTGTCAATGTCTTAATGTCTTTCACACAATCTTGAATTAATCGATTAAGTTCATCGCGATCACCACCGTTGCGTTCATTAGCCCGCAGAAGAGCGGACTTATTTTTCTCCACGAGAGAATTAGCGAAAGATGACGACGACATGTTGTCTTAAGACCGGCACAAACTCAAATGAAATTCAGGCAAAAATTAGAGTCCTTTTATAATTTTGTATTTTGTCCCTTTACATGAGCAAGACCATAAATTAGTCGAGGCTGACATTTGAATTGCTATTCTAAAAAGCAACCACAAATTAATTTTTATTGCCCATAAATAAGTCTATTTTGATATATTTATGTGTTCTTATCGAACATTCTAGAACATTTTAAGTAATTGTCAGAAAATCTTGCATCAGCAAAATCATACATTAGACGAGGTCGAGATATTCTTGGAAGTAATTATAAATTTGTCAATTTTTATTGCCCATGAATGATGTCAATTTAAGTTATTATTATTCTTTGCTACAGATAATTTATTGTCCATAAATGCCTATTTTGACATATTTATGTATTTCAAATCAGAAGGTCTTACATCAAGAAAGTCATAAAATAATCGAGGGCGACATTTAAATTATTATTATTCTTCGGTGCAGATAATTTATTGCACATAAATAATGTCTATATTTCCAATGGATTGTTCTAGAAGGAATGCTGTGACGTCATCTTGGATGACGCCCGACGCCAGCGTCTGCGCTTGCGCCAGCGTGTATGATAAGGGTAAATAAAACACCTGTTGCGCATAATTTGTATTGGAATTTATTACACAACCCCTGTATGTCCTCCTGACATGATGAAATTTTATTAAAACATGTTTACTGAAATGTAATTAAATAATACCATGTAGGTACTTACATGAAATTGTATAATAATTATAAGTTTTGCCTCGCACTAACATAATAATAGGATGATGAAATATTTTACGCGTCACTGCTATTCACAATTTTGACCTTGGCACAATTTAAAAATAAACCTTCATACACAAGAGATTTCGGCGTTTTTAAAATGTCAGATATGTCCAGATCCGTCAAAGACGCAAATCTTGCAGGTAAAAATACGGAGAAATTTTCTAATTTCACCAACACCTTTGGTCCGTAACGGGTATTAAGTTTTTCCATGTTTTTTATCGCATATGGGCGACCCGCTTCCAAAGATTTCAGGTCGACATATGGCTTAGCGTCTGACAAACTGAGTTTATTAAACTTCTCCATTACGTTCTAAAAAAGCATTAACATTAAAATCGATTAATATTAACAAACACACAATTACTTACCTATTTGTAATATAATACTTGTGGTCGGTGTCGATAAGAAATCTGATGCAATTTCAATTAACTGGAGACGCGTGTTTTCACGTCGGCGTTGGTAAACCGTCTGACGCAACTTGAATTAATAATTGGGAGTGTTATTCTAACTTTAATTGCAACAGAATTTACAGAAAACTGTAATAGTTTTCTAGTAAAATGTGATAGATGCCGCTTTCGCAAACCGTTTGCAGTTAACTGCAATGGAAATTTCAATTCTGTGCTCCAAAATGCAGATGGCGCTACAAATATAGTTTTATTACAGTGGCTTTATTTATGGCAGTGACGACAATAGATGTCGTAATTGCGATTGGTTGACGCCATATTGAGGCGAATTTCCGCATTCACACTGCGGCTTTATACGTGGTTTATGTGTTCTGCAGCAAAAGTAACCTTTTGTCACAAAAGTTTTGTGATATAGTCTAATCTAGGTATACCCCCAAGCAAAACTTTGTCATGTGGGTATCAAATTAAAGGACTCGACGTACTTCACTTCTGTTCCCAAATAGGTTTTGCCAATTACTTGCGGATCCCAACAAGGTTTTGCCAATGTACTTCACTTGCGGATTCCAACTAGATTTTGGCAATTACTTGTGGATCCCAACGAAGTTTTGCCAATGTGCTTCACTTGCGGATCCCAACTAGATTTTGCCAATACTTGCGGATCCCAACTAAGTTTTGCCAATGACTTGTACATCCCAACTAGGTTTTGCCAATACATGCGGATCCCAACTAGATTTTGCCAATTACTTGCGGATCCCAACGAGGTTTTGCCATGTACTTCACTTGCGGATACCAACTAGATTTTGCCAATACTTGCGGATCCCAACGAGGTTTTGCCAATGTACTTCACTTGCGGATCCCCTACTAGATTTTGCCAATACTTGCGGATCCCAACGAGGTTTTGCCAATGTACTTCACTTGCGGATCCCAACTAGATTTTGCCAATTACTTGCGGATCCCAACGAGGTTTTGTCAATGCCGTTTTTGGGGTGGTTTAGGGGTGGTTTATAGTGGTAGTTTTTAGGGGTGGTTTTAGGTGTGGTTTTTGGGAATGTGTTCTTCCGGTCAAACCAGAAGTTGAAATCTCTATAAGAATGACTTAATTTCAATGAACTGCAATTGCAACTGTTCAAAAACATTATTTATTCTATTTTGAATACAGAAATTATTATACAGTTATTCCTATCATACTATAGACTATTATTGAAAATACTGGAGTATGTCTATATACCTATTTCATTTAACAACACATTTTCTTTATTTCACGTAACGTCTTATTGCAGAGCTCATTATACAGGGTTGATCACATCAGATTTATCAATCCAAGAATTATAAGACCGATCGAGCCCTAACCATTGAACGTACAGTCGGTTTCCCTTCTTCCGCAAAACCCTCTCAACCAGGTACGTGTCAGGGTAATCAGTCTTCAGCAGTTCTTGTTCGTAAAAGCAGCCTCGAATGGGATGTCCACGGTAGTCTTCGAGATGGTAGGTCGTTGGATTCGTATGCTTCACTTTGGCGACTGTAAACACCTCGGTTGTATAATTCGGAGTGTAGCCCTTACTGAACACGTGCTTGTACTTTGAAATACGAATTTTATCGCCCAGTTTAAATTTCGTTCGTACACTAGTCGCAGCACCGTCGTCGCTCACAAATTCAATATGGCTGTCTTTTGTAACTTGTACAGGGCGCATTTTTATAGTGGAGTGTACGGTGTTGTTGTAGGCATCGACTAGCTTTGGCAGAATATCAATCCAGCGATGATTACCCTGCAGGCTAAACTGTTTCCACATCTTTTCCTTGATGGTTCGATTCCACCTCTCCACAATCGATGCTTTCTTTTCCGTGAAGGTGGAGTAATGGTTAATTCCGTGCTGTAACATCAACGCCTTGAAGTGAGTGTTCAGGTATTCCTTTCCAGCGTCTGTCTGGAGATTCTGAGGTCTTCGACCGACCGCGGATTGTAGAAGAGATTCAAAAGCTTGTGTCACTTCTTTAGCAGTTTTAGTCTTGAGAGGAACGGCCCATCCGAACTTGGAGTACGCGTCCAGAACCATGAGAATGTACTTGTAGTTGCGATTCTCTTTCGCGTACGGAATCATCTCCACCAGATCAGCTTGCCAAAGGTCATCGAATCCCTTGATTATAACGTTCCGGCGGGGAAAATTACGTCTTGCGGGTTTGTGAAGTTCGTCAATCAGGCCTGCATACTTTTTCGTCTGCTGCTGCATACTAAATACTGTTGGCCTGGATGGCGTACGAAACACTCTCTTTCAGTAGAACCAGTTCTCGTTCGAGCGTGCTCAGTTTCTCGCTGTGTTCGCGAAGTAATAATGCCACACTGTCTCTGACCATCTTCAGGTCTTGCTCGAATATTTCAAGTCTTTTGTTTATAGGTTCAGTCACCTCCGTACGCACCACATGTGTTATCGACAATCCCAGTGCGGCAAATAAACTGTCCACGTAAGCTTTATTGACAGCATCGGAGTCGTCGAGTGCGTCGCCGACCCTCGTCATTCGCTTGTGGACTATATCATAGTCGCCGGATTCGGTCAACTGAAAGCCGATTCCCGGTATTCCTCGAGCAGGAAACGAGGAGATCGGTCTAGACCGCACACCACTGCTGCCAAGGTGACGTCCGAATTTATCCACGGACATGGTACTAATGAGAGTGAAATTGTAGTATTGCTAGTATTTAAACGATAACACGTTCCTCTCGCAATTCTTCAACTATTGATGCTATCTCGTTGTCGTGTGACGTGTTGCCGGCCTTTTTGGAAGCGTGCAACAGGTACAGTCTTTGCACCAACTCGTTAATGTCGTTCCAATACACGTAGTGCGTCCTCCTGTCTCTGCTGACTCGCATGAGTAGCGGTTGTTGTGCACTACTATGTCTTCGCACCGTTCCACCCCCACGCTTCTCCCCGAAATGTTTTATGATACTCTTATACTTGGCACTGTTGGTGCCTCGGATGCGCCCGTCGGCTCTGTACCCCACCCTGTGTGCATTCGTAGACAGCACTATGCTTTTGTACGCGTTCAGGTCCCGCTTGTTGTAATTATGGGGAACTTTGTAGAAGAGTAGCTCGTACAGACCGGCACTGCCCGCGTACCTCTTTCCCTGAACGACTACGTCGTTCTCTAAAAATTGTACCGGAGAGTCTCCGATGAGAAACGGACTGCCGCCGCCTGCATCGACGTCACTGAACTCTGCATTCCGTCTAATCCCATAAACGGTGTCCATCGTGCGGTTGCTGTGGGTATCGCCCCGCTGCTGCAGCAGCCTTTCGATGTGGGGTGCAACCTTTGAACCCGGTGAAGCGGATGGAACAGGGGTGCCGGGTGGTGTAACGTAGTCGTCAAACGAATAGCCAGCAGCCAGATTGCCATCATCATCACCACCATTGTAATTCAGATCGATAAGATCGTCGACGAAGGCAGGGGTGGGGGTTTTTTGTCGAGCAGGACCCACAATCAACTGTTCATCCTTGATGGTGTCCAGCTTGCGCGTCATTTCGTGCAAGGGTTCGGTAAGCGGTTTGAAGCGCCTCTTCAATCTATCCTCGCTACTCGACTCGCTCGACCGGAGCGATCGATACTTGCTTCGAATTATGTCGGCCGATTTTATAATCTCTTTTGAGAGCGCCCGCTCCCTCTTCCTCCTCTTCCTCGTCTCACCCTCCATGTTGTGTTTCGCTCAGTCGACTGTGCTCATACAGGGTGAATAGCGACTGCTTACGCATACAGAGCTACACTGCTGTCTGGCGAAACAGGCCTCTCCTTTTATATGCTTATGTAGAGATCGAATCCTTTCCTGTAACGCCCTTTATTTATATCGCTGTCCTTGTCTATCACTAAGAACCCATACTTGTCGACCCAACACGAGGTGCACATTGACCTGAACACTGTCCAGTCCATGTCGGTATTTACATGATCGTTGTACAGGTGGCGTAGGTTCATGTCGTCTTGCTTGAAGAGCACCAGAAAGTTAGCGTTGTCGCGCACCAAGTGTTTCGGAATGCGCGTATACGTCTGACACAGGTAGAAGGAATCTACGGACTTGTGTCGCCCCATCGCGAAATACTCCCTGATAACATTCTGGTTATGGCAAGCAACGTCATCAAAGATAAACAGAGAGTTGGGGAGGGCCTTATCAGGAGGTAGAATGTCTGCGCAGTCGCTGTAAGGAAAGTATCCAATTCCCGGTACCGCCTGGAGAATTTCGCCCAGCAACCGATATTTGGGTTGGTACAACGACTTTGAGTAGACGTAGACGTTTTCAAAACGCAAACCGTTCGGTGCACACACCAGCGTCAAAATTAGATTCGTCTTGCCGCAGTTTGACGGGCCGCAAATGATGCATCGCAAACTGTTTGGAAAAAGGGGACCATGTTTAAGTCTCGCGCTGTGTGCTGATTCGACGCCTGCGTCGCATACATTCACAACCGGTAAGCTTTCTGGTTGTTTCACGAACCGCATGTCGCCCTTCACTGAAACGATATAAATAGGGGCTCGGCCTTTTATACTCGATCAGTATGGCACCGACGTCGAAAACAATCAAACGTCAACGGCAGTCATCGCATCACCTTGGGAAGAGGTGCAGCAAGGGAAGTGGCCTGCTAAACAAACTGATTAACAAGTTGCCGGTTGAACTCCATTTGCCCGGCTACAACTACTGCGGTCCCGGAACTAAGCTTCAGGAACGACTAGCTCGCGGCGATCGAGGCATAAACCCTACGGACGAGGCCTGCAAAATTCACGATATCGACTATTCCCAAACAAAGGAGTTGGCGAAACGTCACGAGGCCGATCAAAGGCTAGTCGACAAGGTGTGGCCCAGAGTTTTGGCGAGGGACGCAAAGTTGGGTGAACGTGCAGCTGCTTGGGCAATAACTAACGCTATGAAAGCGAAGATTAAAATGGGCATGGGAACTGGGCAGCGGAAGAAGGCGAAACGAAGCACGAAGAGAGAACGCATCACGCTCGGCAGAGTGACGCGAGAGGCGCGAGCTGCAGTGAAAAACACAAAGGACACGGTTATGGCGGTGAACAGGGCACTGGCTGCGGCTAAGCAAGCGACAACTCGAAAACAGTCGAAACCGTTGCCGCGAGTAATTCCCATTCCGAAAACTGGCGGAATATTGCCGCTGATACCGATCTTCGCCGGACTGTCGGCCCTGGGCGCATTAACGGGGGGAGCTGCGGGAGTAGCGAAGGCCGTCAACGATGCCGCACAAGCTCGAAAAGAACTGGCGGAGAATCAACGTCACAATCAGACGATGGAGGCCATCGCCATGGGAAAACCAGGAAGCGGACCTGAAACCATATCGCAAAGGTCTGGGCCTGTACCTGACGCCGGCAAAAAACCTCTACTAAGGCTACCGAGGCGACCCCTCACCGACATCGATCTGAACAAGTACGCATCACGTGATCTAAAAATTCCCTATTTTCGGGGTGTGTTTATGCGCAACGACTTGCCCGCGGGGAAACCCAAACGCAACGAGTCCGCAATTGTTAACTTGGATGATGCAACAGGCCCCGGAACACACTGGGTTGCGTACATAAAAAGGGGACCGCGGGCCCTCTACTTTGACAGTTTCGGGAACTTGAAACCGCCTCTGGAGCTGATTAGATACCTCGGTAGCCGAACGTCTATACAATATAATCACGACTGCGAACAGAGCTTCAACTCGCCAATCTGTGGACACCTCTGTCTGAAATTTCTGTACAACAACAGTAACTAAATAGTAAATAAATAGTGCAGTTTTATTTGGATGATATTCATTTGTGGAGGAAAGGCGGTGAGAGAAACATCATCATGTCTCTGACTGTGTCCCTGTCCGGCAACAGTTCTCTTTTGACCAGCAACTTTTTCCCGCCCATTGAACTCGGTGATGAAGAAAATAACTATGTTCTGGGATTAGTGCTATTTCAGACTTTTAACTCTGTGCCGAACGTGGACGAATCAAACAACCGGTTCTATTATGGGAACGATGCTTCGGAAGTGCTGCTCATACCCACCGGTTCGTACGAGATCGAAGACCTAAACGAGTTCCTGCAAAGGAATTTACCGAACGGTGACAGCAGCTTCATACTGCGACCCAACAACAGCACCCTGAAATGTGAAATTAAATACTCTCGGCCGATCGACTTTGAGAGAGAGGGCAGTTTGGGTCCCCTGCTCGGATTCAACAGACAAATACTGACGGAGAACAAGCGGCACGAGTCGGATTTGCCGGTCAGCATCCTGAAAGTGAACGTGATACGCATCGAGTGCAACATAACAACGGGCTCGTACGTAAACGGACGACTCGTTCACACCGTTCACGAATTCTTCCCCCTCGTCCCGCCCGGCTACAAAATAGTGGAAGCGCCTAGCAACGTCATCTATCTGCCAATCCACCTAAACAGTATTGACAACGTCACAGTACGCATCGTGGACCAGCACGGTCAGCTAGTTAATTTTCGCGGTGAAGAGGTGATGGTACGCCTGCACATCAAGAAACTATAAATGGCCTGTGCATTAGGAAACGTTCAGCACACTTATTTCAACGAACAGAGAGAGATAGACAAATGGGATTTGCTCTGAATAGCAGGTATATAAGCGGGCACATTGTTGGAACGGGTATCACTTGTGCTTCAGCAACCGTACGGGGGGCAGGCAGAAGCTCTACTGGCGAGAACAAACGTACCCTTAGCGACGAAAGCAAAGCACTATTGCTATCTCTGGGCTATCGACTACACGAGGAGAAGAGAAAAACGAAAACTTGAGTCTTTGGAATCGTGTGAAGGAGGCCGGAGTCAATTGCTTTTTACGCTGTTTTACATCTTTATCGCCCACGTGCCGCTTCAAATTTGAATATGACAAACATAAACATAGGCACTTTTCGTGTTCTGGACGGTGCTGTTTTGGACGAATCC
Source organism: Xestobium rufovillosum (assembly GCA_963966045.1). NCBI lineage: Eukaryota > Metazoa > Arthropoda > Insecta > Coleoptera > Ptinidae > Xestobium > Xestobium rufovillosum. The sequence goes on along the minus strand of OZ014494.1, from coordinate 37,319,252 downwards.
GCAAGACGCGTAGAGGTGCACGTACATCAGCCGTACGTGTCGACAACGTTCAACGCCAACGATGAAATTCGGATACCAGTTCAGCAGCAAGACGTCTACGTACTGCCGCATCTCAGCTGCTTGTACATAGAAGGAAGATTTATCAACGGCGGAGGCGACGATGGGGGAGCGCTAACAAATAACGCCCTCGCCTTCCTCTTTGACGACATCCGCTACGAAATCAACGGGGTGGAGGTGGATAGGACAAAGAACGCGGGCATCACGAGCACCCTGAAAGGCCTCGTCTCTCTGAACTGGGCGGAGGTGCGAGCTCTGGAGAATGCCGGTTGGACGACCACCGGGGACTCACCTACACAAGTTCTCGGCGCAAACGGAAAGTTTAACGTGTGCCTTCCGGGAAAAGTTCTCCTGGGCTTCCTCGAAGACTACCACAAGGTTCTCTTGAATGTGCGTCACGAGCTCATTCTGAATCGTGCGAAAAACGATAGGAACGCTTTCGTGGGCAACGCAAACACCAGAATCGAACTGACCAAAGTTCACTGGCGGGTGCCATATGTCTACCCCTCGGACTTTCAACGTCTAAATCTGCTGAAAATTGTCGAGGAGGAGAAAACGTTGCAGATGTGCTTTCGCAGCTGGGAACTCTACGAATATCCGCTGTTACCGCAGGCGACGAAACAAACGTGGGCGGTCAAGACCACCACGCAATTGGAGAAGCCGCGGTACGTAATTGTAGCGTTCCAGACGAATCGAAAGGCTAGTTTGCTCGGGGATTCGAGCAAGTTTGACCACTGCAACCTGACAAACATCAAACTCTACCTGAACTCGGAGTCTTACCCCTACGACAATCTGAATTTGGACTTTCCCACCGACACGTACGCCCTGCTTTACGGGATGTACGAGAAGTTCCAGAGCTCCTACTACGGTCCCTTTTGCCCCGAACATCTAAATCCACCAAATTCTAAAACTTTTGGCCACCCTGTATAATAAACAACGTTACGTAATTCATTATCGAAATTTGCAGCAAGCTCTGAAACATGGGCTAAGAGTAACGAAAATTCATCGCACCCTTAAATTCAATCAATCGCCTTGGCTGAAATCCTACATCGACTTAAATGCCGCCCTGAGAAAGGATTCCAAAAATGATTTTGAAAAAAATTTGTTCAAACTAATGAATAACGCCGTGTTTGGCAAGACTATGGAAAATATACGCAAGCATAGTATTGTTAAATTAATTTCCAAATGGGAGGGTCGATACGGGGCGGGTGCATTGATCGCCAAACCAGAATTTAAGTCCTCGATAATTTTCTCGGAAAATTTGGCCGCGATTAAGTTAAATAAATCCGAAATATACTTTAACAAACCGATATATTTAGGCATGTGCATTTTGGATATTAGTAAAACGAAAATTTATGAATTTCACTACGACTACATGAAGGCGAAATTTAACAATAATTGTAAACTTTTGTACACAGATACAGATTCACTAATTTATGAAATTACAACCGATGATTTGTACGAGGTCATTCGACAAGACTGCCATGCATTTTTTGATACCAGTGACTATCCTGAAAATAATATTTACCACATACCGCGTGTAAATAAAAAAGTGTTGGGCCTCATGAAAGACGAAAACAATGGTAGGATAATGACTGAATTTGTTGGTCTTCGATCGAAAATGTATGCCATACGGGTAGAGGGTGCAGATGCAGTTAAGAAATCCAAAGGTTTAAAGCGCTGCGTGATTAAAAATGAAATAACCTTTGATGACTACTTAGAGTGTCTCAATTCTTCGAGCGAAAAATATTTTAATCAAAATTTAATCCGATCGGAAAAACACAACGTGGCCACAATTTCACAAACTAAAATTGGACTGAGCCCTCACGATGATAAGAGGTATTTAGTGAAAAATAGCTTTGACACACTGCCTTGGGGCCATTATACAATAATGCATCAGTAGCTGCATGTAGTAATTTAAAATTCAATTTTCTTACCGCTATTTGTTGGGAATTTTGTAAATAACGATTGCAAATGTATATTTTCCGCGTATCACCAGCTAGCTGAGATGTATAACCCGTTTTTCCCTAGTCAACTATACCAGGAACGTTCCGAAAGTTTAGTATATAGAACAGATACAAATGTGTATGTTTTATTGTATATAATATGTAATTATTTTGAACTTTGTATGTAAATCACAATAAAAGTTAGTTGTATGTTATTATATATATATATATATATATTATTACTGTCTGTAGTTATAGTTTTATTTATATATAAAAATATTTACGAAACGGTATTTTATTCACCGTACCTTCGCGCTAGCGTTTGCGCCGGCGCCAGCGCGAACGCTAACGTCAGGATTGCGCGCAAGTAGAGGTAAGTGATTAACGTTGGTTGCGCTATAAGAGCAGCTCTTATGGCACAAGCAATAGTAATTACGTCAGTTAATGCCCATTTGGAATAAGCGTTAGGGCCGCGTTAGTGCTGGCGCCAACGTTAACCCTAACGATCGGCCGGTGATTACATCTCTTACGGCACAACCAATAGTAATCGCGGCCATAAAGGCCCATGTACCACGCTGCTTGGTGGATGAAAAGCCCGTCCGATTATACACGCTCCGATAAAGTAACGCATACAGCTTTACGTCTAACACGGGTTGTGCTATAAGAACCGATTGGGGGGGGCAAAAAAGCAGTGATTACGTCTCTTATGGCACAACCAATGTTAATCGTGAGCCCGTTCTCTCATAGCTTATCTACTGACATTGTACTGGCTAAATCGTACCTACCGTTTCTACAATTCATGAATCTATAATGCCATCTACGTATTAAATTGTGCGAAGTATATCTAATACCTCGTCTAATACCTTGAAATTAGTATAGAGAAGTTGACGTTTGTGTATGAAAGCACGTTGTTGGAAGGTGTTGTTGAAAGCTTCTTAAATTTTACAAGTAAATTTTTCCCACAGTTCGATAAGGTATTTAGAAAATTACAACAAGTATATTGATTTAGTTGCTTGTAATCCGTCCACTGCATTTAAATTACAGTATTTACAAGGCGTGGTTCAGACATAACCTCACCCTATATATAGCTTACTTACTACCATATAATTTTAAAAACATGGACGCATCGTACAACCTTTTGGTTTACCAATATTGTACCGTTACAATTATTTAGAGATTTCTCTTTTTACAGCATGATTTTTAATGTTCGAGAGTAGGGTTGCCAGACGGCCCGATTTGGGCGGGATTGCCCCGATTTTTCAGTAGCTGCCCCGCGCCACGCCGAACTAACGAAATACCCCGATTTAAGAAATTCGTTCCCGATTATCCCGATTTTCTGGGACAAAAAAGGATACAACTGACAACATTGCAAAGCTACTTATCATCTTAGAGACAGAAGCTATGTTTACGTACCGCTCCATCACCCCACAATAAAAAGTGGGTACCGCTTCTAGACGCGTGAGGGATCCTTTTATATTTTGGGTGCTTTTTCGTAATAAAAAGTTTATTTCTATGTACCTACAGGACATTATTTCTATTCCTTTGTAAGGTATCCAACATATTTTTAAAATACTTTAAAATGACTTCCAAAGCACTTCATTTAAAAAAGGGAGACACTCCCAGGCACCCTCCTTGTGGGGTACTCCGCCCCCCTCTTGTCCCCCGCCCAGGTGCCCCGCTTTTCCAATTTAAATATCTGGCAACCCTATTCGAGAGAAAAGGAAGTAATAAAGGTCAGCGGTCAGAAGAAAATATGAAGGAGACTAGGAAAATACGGATCTGGAAGGTACGGCCATTGATTGACTATAATCAGTCAACGGTACGGAGAACATACGAAATTCCAAAACCGACACTCGTCAGACATTTGAATTCCACCAATATTAAATCCTCAAGGTTACAAAGCTTGGGCCAGGTGCAGTGTTTCTAGTATGGAGATACAAATAGTTAAAGAAGCAGGTCAGTAAGCAGCGCCATTCCGCCATTGATAAATTTAAAAGGAAAGATAAGATGATAGAACTGAGCTAGGGCGCCCATAGGCACGGACAAGGGGGTTCTTGCCCTCCCCTTGGATTGCTGAATTCCTTAACCTACGTGCCTGATACTTTATTTTGTAACTTGCAAATCACATCCTGACATTGAAAATTCAACTTTTTCGCCTGCGGCGCATTGACAATTTTTGCATACATATCACAAATTTTTACTTTGCCCCCTCCTAGAAAATTCTCTATGAGCGCACTTGGAACTGAGCACTCAAGCAGGATGCTTAGTGAAAATATCTGAGAGAGGTTTCATTAGCTCTGACTGACCATCTAACAAGAAAAGACAAGGTTCTACTAGTTCTAGATGACCATACCACTCACAAGCTTATTTCTATACAAGTGGCTCGTGACAATAGTGTCATTCTCTTGCAACTACCTGGCCATACTACACATAGGCTTCAGTAGCTCGAATTTGCTGCCTTCAAAGCCATAGAAATCTATTTCAATCAAATTGTCGAAAAAATGGGTGAAAGAACATCAAGGATTGGCGGAAATTCAATTTCAGGAAACGCAACTACCTGGCTTATGGAAACGCAACGACAATAACGAATTGCATAAATGTATTTCGCAAACATGAAATTTGGCCAATAAACAACAGACATCTTTTTGCAGATGTCGATTTTGCTGCATTTGTTGCACTGCCTAACACATACAACATAGACTCTATGGATGCACAAATATAGACAACTAAATTGGAGACATAAACAATTCCACAGAAACATCCAGTTACAATCCTGATGATAATGTTCCACTGGCTAACAGCATCTGCAATCAAAAATCATCATCGTCTAAACTAAATGTTTTACTCGAGGAAATATTTACCTCTCCATTGATGTCCCTATACCAGAATAAGCATAGGCCATAGCGAGAGTCGAACGACAAGCGAGATAAGGCACCTTCAAATTAAAAATACCTAGTTTTTATACTGGCCAAGCCAGAGGACGCTGAATAATTTTGAAAGTGGATCGGACCGAAAATATTCTAATATCATCCCCTTCCGAGCGCCAAGAGCGCTCAGGCTTCGCTAAGGCTGTCAGTTTTATGAGTCGAATTGCCGTCTGCCAACAAAATTGAGTTTGCAAAACAGAAATTTATCCAGGCAAAATAAAAAGTTCCTTCTGCAACAGAAAATCAAATTGTGACTTTGAAGCTCATAAGCTGGTTCTTAAAATAAAATTTTCACCATTTACACTAGCAATAATAATTATTGTATAAATAGAGTTCTGCAAATTGCACGCTTTCAATATTACCAGAAAAAATAAGTGAATTTTCTTAAAGCTTCAATATCTTTATAACGTGAATGATTGAGGCATAGTTTGTATGAAAAATTTGGTGTAGTTTTTTGGGTGTAATCCAAAAATAAAATAAAAATTAGGGAGTGTCATTTAAAAGAAATGAGTTTCTGACTTCATAAGTTGTAGAAAAGAGGCATACAGAATCTTACACCTTGTCTATCATTAGTGAATGTTTCAACATTTCTACTGTTAGCAAGTACCCTGGGTAGAACAATGGTGAAAATTTATAGACGTCGCTAATACGGTGTATGAGAAATATTTTTTCCCGTCAAGCCGCAACTATATTTTTTCAGTAAAACGCAAATATTGCCAAAACGACTTAAAAATTCTGTATTACAGCTTTAGTAAAATCAGGTTATTCTTACGTAGAGAATACAAAAAAGCAATGAAAAGTAACACATTCTATTTAAAAAAACGAAGTTACATATCGTACTATAGAACACGAGCACCCTTTATACTTTTGAATAATTTTGGGAAATAGAGAAGTTAAATCCAAGCAACTTATGTATGAAACATATTTTCGTAACTCTGCAAACAGAGGCTATATTCAATAAGGGCAGAACGTGTGGTCACCCTGTATAATTAAGGGAATATTTTGCAAAGATGGTAACATATTTTACCTCCAAGATAAGATTTTCTCATCCCACTACTTTCTCACATAAAAAAGTGGAAAAGTATGCTTATAAGAATGGCTCTTCAAAATATCCATTAAGATATTTATTTATAGCAAACACAAAACTCTGAGGAAGAAATTCATAAAGACAGTTTTCACATTTATCTCGCCATCCAATTTTCCACCGCTGACAAGAACACTAAAGACTAAAGGGGGCTGTCTGTTTAATGCTCAAATGAAAACTCAACTTCCATTTGTCTGTTAGGCATCTATAAGTAGCGTTAACCGTAGATAAAGACAAACTGTCATTCATTATTTGTAAGTTCAGCTCTCACACTTAATCGACTGGAGATCTCTTTCATCCCATAATATGCTTCCCTTTCCGTTATCCGCATTTCCCTGCAGCGTGAGCATATTCAATATAGAAGTCAAACGAGGGCAGGGTGATTTTCATGCTTTGATGAGTTCTTTACGGATAGCTCAGAAAGCTTGGCGTTTTAGGCAACTAGTATGCGAATTCTTTGAAAATGTTGCCTTTCAGCTTGCAGATTTCGAAAAAGCTTCTGAATTTCAAGTCGCCGAAGTTTTAGTATTTTTGAAGACTCTCTTACAATTTTGGTATAGGTACTAAAAAACATTTTATGTAGGTACCTACTTAGCTGTAGCCAAATTAAATGAGTTGTACCTTATCACAGCTTGCTGGATTATACGAAGAAACTAATCATTCCTACCGTGCAGAAAGACTACCAATGTTGCAAGTACTGACTTTAATATAGATATTGCTTGTCCAATAACTAAAAATCCCTTCTGGAACGCATTAATTTTAGTTAAAAAGGTCCATCTGAAGCTCCCCATATATTGCATGTGCACTTCCAATCTGATAAACTTCGGATAGAACTGTAGAGTAAAATTGATTTCCTGAAGAATAAGTAATTCCAGTATGTTGCACAGAATATCAAAACAACTTATTCTACTTTTGCCACTGAAAGTCACTACCTACCGTATGTAATCCTGCAACATTATTTATTATGCAATATGCGGGACGTTCCTTTTCAAAGATGCGAGAGCTTAGTTTTGCTAATGTACGGTGAGCAATTTTGTAGCTAATATTTTCACTTCGTAACTCCAGTTGTGCTACTGTTTTCATGCAAGCCTGACTATAGACAATGTTTCGTAATCAGGATTATAGTTCATAAGTGCGGAGTATTTCACTGGCTTCAGCAAATGAATGTTATAAGCATGCATATATTACCTGCTCTGGATAAACTTTTATACTTACTGCATTGTACAGAAGTCAAGTCAGTGCTCTACTTCACACCGCGTGTATCGTAATATATGATTTTACGATAAGAGTATTGTACAACAGTTTATCTACTATCAGGGTAACCATGACTATCATATTTGCTTAAGAAATAATTGATAAACGAAAAATAATAATGATGCACAAAAAATAACAGGTCGAATATATTTTTACTTCCGTCAGTACTCTTTTGACATTTCTGCGAGAATTTTTTATGACAACATCGAGACAGCAACAATGTGGCTATTAAATGCCTTCCTCTAACATTTTTCAAGGATGGGTTAATATATCAAATTGCACACATTTTGTAATTTCATTTCATGTAATTTCATTAGTGCGCATGTGCAGAAGTGCACTGACAATCAGCTGTTCTTAGATTTTCGGACGAATGTTAGTTCCCAGTGATGTCCCTCATGAAATTGTGATGCCGAATCCCGAAGGTTTTTGCTTGAAGTAAATGTTAATGTTAATCAGCATATTATGTACTTCATTCGCGCAGGTTTCTAATATGTAGCGGTGAAAATCAATCAATTTTTAAAAGAAAACGTAGAAAAAGGATCTAATAGACATGTGCGTATTTTTCTGCAATGTATAAGTTCCGTAACTACAAATAATACTTATTTTAAAGACCAAACAAATAATGATGTAACCTAGAAAACGTTCAATACACTTTTCCATTTCGAATCTTGCCTCTTACACATTTTCATCCACGCAACACAATTTATATAGGTGGAACAAGTCCTCACATGGTCACCGACCCAGTTATTAACTTCGATTTTCCCTGGTGTTAAGCATGGTTTGGGAAATGGATAAAATCGTAATCCCAAGCGCTAACTTGGCCTACCCACTCTGCTATCACCGTTGCAGTCACCAAAAGCGCAATGTTCGGATGCTCCATACTTCTACTCATTTGGCACGTTTACAATAAAATATTGGTGTATAGACCAAAGAATTTATATAAACACATGTAAAAATGCCATGAACTGAAACGGTCATGGCACCACCGCGCATGCGCCTTAGCTATTTTTCATAATGAAAAGATCTATCCAACAGATATGCTTTGCATTGCAGGATTGCAGCTCTCGAGTGCGTCCTGACTCCCGAACGCTGTATACTATATCGCCTGTGTACTTCGCGGTTGGCGATGATCTTACAACGACGCGGTGGGAGCCATGTGACTCATTTGAACCGGTTCAGTTCTGCGGATCGCCATCTGTGAACTGAACTGAACTGAAGAGTCAGATCGCGAAAATTTAACGAGTTACCTACCCATGACTAATTGACAGCTGTCCGAAATTGTCATGGCGTGATCGTGCATGCGCCTCAGCATCTTTTTTATAATGAAAAGCTCTATTTGGCACTTTAAAGCATAAGTGAGACAAAGTATGTCATAAAAATTTATATTTTGTATTGATAGCAGATAAAAGCTGTTATCCCGTTAACCAGTTTATTCACGTAAATAACTAACAATTCTAATTTTTCATCGGATCGATTCCCAAAAAGTTGCAAAAATAAGTTGAAAGCGGCTATCGCCACCGAATATACTTTCTTTCGAGAATTCCGTTCGTTAGTGGATACTATTGCAACGTATACGTCACTTAAATATTTGGTTAAGATGCTCATTTGCAGTGACTCTGATGGTTTGGGTCCAAAGACTTATAGACTGGACCTGGCGTCCTTATACAACAGCTGATTTTGTTTTGAAGCCTACACGTTCGTAGGCCAGCGGGTCGCGGGGACCGTTGTTTGTTATTATATTCAAGCAACGGACCAAGCGAATGTTCCGTAATATTCTGTTTCCGCGGCAGCACCTGTTTACTACACAACTGGGACTGGGCGGCTGCTTTGTTTTGCCTTTTCCACATACAAACGCTTAGGCTGTGAGTATTATTCCTGCTTCAGCCCTAAATGTAAATAGCTAAGTTCCCTCTACAAGTCTTTGGTTGGGTCGGTACTGTAGCGGATTTCTGATTTGGTGTGTTTTGCATTCGTGTGATCGATTCTCATGGAGTATATTCTTTACTGTTTTTGCATTTTTCCTTTTTAACAGAAAAGTGTTCTTTCAGATGGTCCGCGTCAGTTAAGCTAAGGCTGAAATATTATTTTGTTAAATGTTTCAACACGAAATTTAACGTTTTGCGCATGTGCAGAATTCTCTAAAGAAAGTAGAATTGACGGGGCGTGTCGCTTGTAAATAAGTTAATTCACTAGGAACTAAATGCACTAAATGTTGGGTTTTATTCTAACGTTTATTTTTGTTCGTCTATTTTAGGAATACCTATAACTTAAAAACTATGCTATCGAAATAAACAGGTTATTCCAATCATCAATTTTCCTATCCTAAGCCAACCTGCGCATACCCTGTAATGCGGCCCATACACACAGCGCTCTTTGAGCGTTTTCGCAGTTGGCGTTTTCACTTTTCACCGCTAATGTACCGCCTTTCGTCACACACAAGGCGTTCTACCGAGCGTTAACCGGCATCAGTACACTCAGTAACTCATAAAAAGTATTTGCAAATAATGCTGTCCAAAGAAAAATTTTAAAGAACTGGATAAAAGAAAAAACATTGTGGTTTCTTCAAAGATCACCGTCATCCCATATGAATCTTTTAAAAAACAAAAACCAAAAACAGCGTCTCCAATCTAATGAATTATTTGGCCATTCCTTAAGCTAGGAGTGTCAAATTTTTACAGTTTATAGTTAAAAGAATGAAAATGAATCCTACATGCAGCCTTTTCCAATAAATTGTTTTACACTACCTTCTAATATTGCAAATTTACGAAAACAAACTCTATGTCGGCAAAGGTTATATCCCGAGACCTTCAAGTTTTATCGGTTAAATTTGCGTAGGCAGTTTTTGCAAAATTTGATTTGGAAAATGATTGGGACTAAATAATTCGACGAATTCGATTTTATCAAGCGCCGGGAGGATTATTCCGTCAAACTGACACGATTTATTAACATGCAGGAAGTTTGAGACGTATGACCGGAAAATTTTCAAAGTACACATTGTATATGATTATTTTTTTAGTGAAAAGTAGAAACTAATGCGTATCTATTTTATTAGTTTAAAAATAATATTGCCAGCGCGATTTGTTTGTATTGAAATAAATTCATCCCCAGAGAAAAGAATCAAATAAATTAAATTTCTTTAATTTATTATTCAAATAAATAGACCTTTTATTTCGTTAGTGCGCGTGTACAGAAGTACACTGACAATCAGCTGTTTTTAGTTTTTCGGACGAATGTCACTGTCAGGCATTGAACTTCATCAAGAATATTCGTAAGTAAATAGTAGAATACCAAATTAATAAGGAGAGCGTTTGAAAGACGGAAAATTACAGATTTTAGTTCCCAGTAATATATCCCTCATAAAACTGCATAGCTGAATACCTAAGGCGTACCTGGCTTTTGCTGGAATACGGGAATGTTAACCAAGATACTTCAATCACGCAGGTTTTTAATATGTAGAGTGAAAATTTTTTAAATGAAAAAGAAGAAAAAGGGAATAATAGACAGGTGCGCATTTTTCTGCAATGTAAGTTCCGTAACTACAACTAATGCTTATTTTAAAGACCTAACAAATAATGATGTAACCTGGAAAACATACATTATTAGATTTGGATTTAGAACCTAAAATTATGTATTAGCATCACAATTTAAAAAAAACTGAATTACCAAATTTCCCGTTGCCCAGGATAATATTACCAAATCGTAAATTACCGGTAATTTTGCATTTCTAGTCATAACTCCAAAATATGTCGACCAAATGATGCTAAAATGTGTGCAATGAAATCAAAATTCGACACTTTAGCGTTTTCGGGACAACACAATACATATTAGAAGATTGCTCCTTAGTATAATTTTTGCACAGCATATTAAAACAGTACCTACATAATACTGACAATCGATCGCAGTCACAAGTCGCCCCGCCGAAACCTTCCTTTAGCAATAAATGTTTATTCTGGTTGAGGTATTAACTGCACATGACTATTAGCAAGGTCTTCATTAGTCTAAAATTAAACCTGATCAGACTGAAATGGTAAATACCTCTTAATAACTGAAATTTCCTTTTGCCAGCAAGTAATTTACGAAATGAAATTGGAATCCACGATACCATTTAGCAACATTTCTCATTTATAATAATAATAAATTTTATGCAAGTAGATACGTAAAGACAGCACAGTTAATGAAGATATAAGTCCTATCTACTGCCCATTTTCGTCAAACATTATCTATAATCTCCCGAAGATAAATGTTTTTCACTTAAGTACCAAATATCTGTTATTTGTAAAAGCTGAAAAGAAATTCCACTTCGGTCTTAATAAATATGTATTTCTCAAAGAACATCAAAACAAAGTAGGTAGTGGCATTTCCCGTACGAAATCAATAAATCAAATTCCAGAGCTTTAACTTTCTTATATTTTCTATTGTGGAAACTGTGCCAGTAAATAATAGAAGATACAAGACGAAAGTCGTCTTCTTATTTGTTCCGCGATCAATTTTGCTCTTAATATTTTATTTCTACATTGCAATTTGAGACATTTCAACCTACATTTCCTATTGATTTGACTGCGCTTAGTAGTGTAAGGTTAAAGCAAGGATTTCATTTCAAATATCAAAGAAATTGAGCAAAGCATCATTCTGTTTAGGAATGATACGTCAATAGATTCACCACCCTCCAGAGCGACCGCATAATAGGGAGACTTTTATTTAAAAAGATAAATCGGAGGAACACAATAAACAAATCGGCAACGGGCAGCGATCCTCAGCCCATCCGATTACTAGCCCAATGCACTACCCCTTCAAACACCGATGCGTTAAAAATCTCGCCCAGTCAGTTGGTAGTTAACAAACGTACTTTGGTCGAACGAGAAGGTCCAGCCACACGAGCATTCGGAAGAACAGTTAAGAAAAAATCTTGCACTTAATAAGCGTGCATCAAAAGTGGGGGATGTGTTGACTGTCGAGCATTTGTATGGCATTCTTTAGCGGTGAACAAGTCGGCCCATTTTACCGATTCGGTTTGGTTCACCGGATCTGGGTCATTTATGTAAACCGGATCACTAATCCGGCTAGACAGTTTCTGGAAATGTGTCCCACCTTCCTACACACAAAACAGGTAATTTCTTTTTTTTTCTTCTTTACAATTTTGAGTAATATGTCCCATTTTCTGGCAAATTGAAACATTTAAATTCTTTTTTCTCACTCACAAATGATGGTTTCCAACTTGGTTCTCCCACTCGATACCTACAATCTCTTTTTTCATCATTACCTTTTCATTCTATAAATTATTCTTTTGCTTACTCAATTCAAACTGGTTTTCTTACTTCTCTTTTTCACCAAAAATGTCAATCACCTTTTCATCATCATCCACATGATTTTTGGGCATTATATACGAACTAAGATCTCTAGATCGCAACCCAATCACAATCTGCTCTTTCGTATCATTAAAGTCTAAATTTAATTCTTTACATAGGTAATATGATATTTTCTTACATTTTCTTTCTCCTTCTGGATGCTATCCTGCATCTCTCTCCAACTTTCAGTTTTACTTCTGGCGAACACAAAAGTTCTTCGAAAGGCTCGATGAAAGACTGCCCAATTTAAAATATCTCCCCTTTTTCCACGATACCAAAATCGAGCTGCACCTCTCAAATGACTTTGCGGTTTCAAATGTGAATGCCTCTGGCCATGAATGAAGTAACGCTGTGTTTTCTACCTGTTGAATCCATCGCTTTGCTACCAAGGGACCCTCTTCTCCATTAAATTCTTCCATGTTCTTCGAAAGGTAAGACATTACATGAACATTAGACACTTAAGGTTGATTTATTAGACTTTGCTGCAACATGGAAAATATTATAGCATTTTGCTGAAGCAAAATGTGAATTGTTTGCATCATATCATTTGTATTACTGTTTGCTATCACCAAAGAATTCTTCGAATCCACTGTTAGTGTACATCTTTACTCGGTTCTCTTGCTTTTACTTTCCCGCCAAATTTTTCACACACCAACAAGCTTAACCTTCTGATCCTCTTCTGATCAGTTTTCTACTCGCTTTCTTGTTTCACTACACTTCTGAACTGTACTAACTCGTGTACATTACTCTCTCTCACAGCGGCGGCTCCTTAATAAGTGCGCTCGAGCACGCGCACTGCCTACAAAAATAAATAAAATAAAATAAATAAAATAAAAGGTTCAAACCTTATAATTATAAACTAATAAGTTTAAAACTTTTTTAATCTCTGCCGCAATATATATTAATTATTATGCGAGATAATAAATAGTACGCGCTCTAAGCATTCCGCGTCGTCTTTCAAAATGCCTACCACACACGCAACCAGCCGTCCAAGTACTGAGGTGTGGCACTCTAAGGCAAATACATATTCGATATGGGAGCGAGATCGGCGCGACTCGGGAAAATTTCGTCGTATGGAAGAATTATAGCTCCTCTGGGAGCGCTGTTTGAGCGCACACTTACTGTTGGGCCAAGCACGGGACGCGGGAGTTTGTACTTCTGCGGCAGTGTTTATTATTTTTGTTTGCCGTATTTAGGTCTGAGATAGCTCGTTGCTCTGCTTATAAAGTGAATAATTAGCTGCATTATCGTGTTTATTTTTAAATATTGAAATTTCCAATACTTAGCATGGCTAAAGGTAGTTGTTTGGTTAAAGTCAACACTTAAACATTGTGAATGAACTTTAACAAAGTGGTCGCCTGATTTTTGCAATTTTCAAAATTATTATTGTGTTGTAATACTCCATTCAGTTAAAAATGAATATTTTATCTAAATATAGACTTTTGACGAAAAACTTGAAATAAAATGAAATGGACGTCCTAAGCCTGTGCGAAGTATCAAATGCTTTTCGAAAGGTCGCGGTAAAAGGTGTGTGCGAAAGTTTAACCTTTTGGATTTGGGATTTTCGTTAAATATTGCGGTGAGTGAAATTTCTTGTTTGAAAATGTTTGAAAATGGCTTCTAAAGCACTTCATTTAAAAAAAACTGGATTTAGTTCTATAATTCAATGCCTGGCGGGTTATTTGTCCGAGGAGTAGTTGTTCGAACGGTCCAGTGCCACTTGTTATTTATTATTCAACTTAAATAAATCATATGGCACAGGGCACAGGCCATTTTGCTTTACACACACTGTTCTCTTCAGGCAACAAATTGGAAGATTGGACTAAAACTAGGCAAGTTGAACTAAAACATTTTGTAGATAACAAGATATCAGAAATTACAAAGAAGCAAAAATGATTACGATTGAATCAATCTTTATAAAATTTGTTTTTTAAGTTATTGGTCTTGCCATGAAAGAGTTTCCTGATATTAACAAGCTCATCTCAAAAGATGGCTTACACCTATGTGAAATGTCATTCTAAATATCATCTAAAGCGTTCCAAACATTCTGTTATAAGAAAAATATTTTTTAAACAGAACTTTGGAGCAGAATACTTGCTGAACGAAACGCATTTGGATACAGACAAGTTTAGTTAAATCCCCTTATCCTTGGCCTAGGAATCTGCGGTTAAGCCATGTCCACTTATTTTAGAGACACCCTGAATACGAGGAGTAATATTGAGACTTTCAACTTATTCTTGGTAGTAAGCACGCAGTACGTAGAGCTACAAGAGTGTTCCAGCCGAACAATATGTTTGAGGTAACTTCTGTGAGGTCTCGTAGTACCTACACAAAAATCTGGATTTAGGTTTATAGTTCAATGCCTGGCGGGATACTTACCCGAGGAGTAGTTTATATTTCCCAAATCGTCTCTGGATAAAATGGATGTTCAAAGAGAATAATCAAAAGTTAAACGAAGTGCGCTCTGTCGCACTGCCTAATTCATTCCAGCCTCTACGTTAAAAATTCAAGAAATCAGACCGGGTGGCATTTTTCTGTTTCGTATACCAGTAGCGCTACATCTAGTGTAACGTGTGGGCAATTACACACAACGTTAAGAGAACATATTTTATTAGTTAACACTTATTTGCATATGATTATTATATTATACGACAAGTACACAACAACATTAAGTAAATACACGACTACGCCATTGACAGCGATTGCCAACTGGGTGCGGCCCATGAACTTGACCGTCAACCTGTGTCTGCCGTGCGTTCGGATTTACCGCAACCAGGATCGTACGTAAGCGCTTCTGGTTACGTTACATCCCCCTTTTTGTATTCAAAGATTTAGGTCTTTGAGGTGGATTCACTATTCTTCCTGACCTTGTCTTGATGGGTGAGGCCAGGTTTGGTCCTGTAGTTGGTTGGGAAGAGTGAGAAACATCTCTCTCAACTTCTTGGGCTTCTGGAGATGGAGGTTGGAGATTTACAGTCGATGTGGATGGAACGACGGTAATGGGTTCAGTAAACTTGGCTTCGGTTTTACGAAGATGATAGGAATTTCTTCTATAAACACTTCCATCTTCTGCTCTTACCAGGACTGACCTTGGATTTTCCGTATTTTCTATTACTTCTCCTCCTTTCCATTTCCTGTGTGCTACTCGGATGCCAACTTTGTCTCCTTTTTGAAACTCTGGTCTTACTCTGGTTGTTCGATCTGCGTATTGCTTTTCTCTCAATTTTTTCAGTTCTTCAGAGACGTTTTTTGTAACTTTTGGTTTCAATTTTTCTTTTGCAATTGGTAGTTTTGTTTTAGTTACACGGCTCATTAACCTTTCGTTTGGAGAGTGCAGTACATCATTTCTTGGTGTATTTCTGTAATTTAGCAATGCCAATTGAACGTCAGAGTCATCTTCTGAGCACTTTTTCAAAATGTTTTTTTATTATTTGAACACCACGTTCAGCTAACCCATTTCCACTTGAGTGATATGGACTAGAAGTCTTGTGTTCGAATCCCCAGGATGATTCAAAATTTTTGAATTCTCTGGAAGTATATTGCGGACCATTGTCGGTCTCGAGCACTTCTGGAATTCCATTCTTTAAGTTTATCAATCACTTCCTTTGAGGTGGGTGTTTTTAACAGTTTATAGTCCACGAACCCGGAATAACTATCGTAGATCATCACGTTTTCTTTACCGCGAAACGTAAAAAGATCACTCGCGACGATTTGCCATGGGAAATTTGGTATTTCTTTATTCACCAATGGTTCTTTAATGTTCGCGCGTTGCGTTTTTTGGCACACCGAGCACTTGTTGATAAAGTCTAGTATGTCTTTATACTGCGATTTCCAGTACAACAACGGTCTTGTGCGTTTTAGACAACTTTGTATGCCGAGGTGTCCAGCATGAATGTCTTTTAGCACTCTGTTCACTTCTGATTTTTTTCACCTTTGAAAATTAGACCTTCGTAGTACGAAAGTTCTTCGCGGAAGTTGTGGTAGTGCTTTATACAATTTGGCAGTTTTTTACTTTCATCTGGAAAACCATTTTTTATGTATTCCAGTAATTGTTGCAATTCGAGATCTTGCTTTGTTGATTGTACAAAATCTTCTCGTGCTTTTCTGCTCATGCTTAGTATTATTTGCACTTCCAATTCTTCTTCCTCATTTTCTTCTTCTTCATTATTACAGTCACGACTCAGAGCATCTGGAATTGGAATTTCTGTCCCTTTTATGTACTTTACTTGTGGTGAATACATGAGTACATCAAACAAAATTCTTTGGAGACGCGCTGGTGCTGACTGAATTGGTTTTTTGAAGATTACTTCCAGTGGTTTGTGATCAGTTTCCACAAACAGCGTTTTTCCGTAGATGTATTCATGAAATTTTGTGCAAGCGAATTTGATCGCAAGTGCTTCTTTTTCTATCTGCGGGTAGTTCTGTTCTGATTTGGTTAAGGATTTGGTAGCGTATGCTACTGGTTGACCACTTTGGAGTAAAACTGCTCCTAAACTCTTGGAACTTGCATCTACTGACAATGTTACGTTGTCATTGACGTCATAGTACTTCAGAACTGGTGGTTCAGTGAGTACTTTTTTAATTTTGTCAAACGCTTCTTGCTGTTCTCTGTTCCAGACCCATGCTACATCTTTTTTCAGCAACTGCCTTAATGGTTCTGTTAATTTGGACATGTTGTTTATGAACTTGTTCAAATATGTTACCATGCCTAGCAGTCTTTGTAGCTGAGTTTTGTTTTCTGGCGTTTTCAGCTTGTTTATCGCTTGGACTTTTTCTATGTCTATTTTTAGACCTTCGCTTGATAGGATATGCCCCAGGAATTTTATGCTTGGTTTGGCAAAAATACATTTTTCTGCGTTTAATTTCAATCCAGCATTTTCCAGTTTCTTCATGACTTTTGCAGTGATTTCTTCTAACTTATGTTTTGACCCTGCATGTATCAATATGTCATCCATTGAACATTCTGTATTGGGCATGTCTCTTAACAAGGAATTCATCACTTGTTGGAAGACTTCTGGTGCTGATGCGAGACCGAATGGAAGTCGCGTACAACAATATCTTCCCCAAGGAGTAGCAAATGTTAGGTATTTTTGAGTTCTTTCACTGACTTTTATTTGCCAGAACCCTCTTTTGCAGTCTAGCAAAGAGAAATACCTGGATCCTGCAACTTTAGCTGCGATTTCTTCCATCGTTTTCAGAGGACTTTTGTTGTAGGCTGGACACTCTTTTTTTCCGTGCTTGGAACCACATCTTCTGCAGTCGAATTGTTCTTTTGATGAGTCTTTTGAGTTTTTCTTTTTTCTTATTACGTGTACTTCTTTTGCCTCTTCTTTTGTTATCTCGTTCATTTGTCTGGACGTTTGTTCACTTGCCCTACAAATTTTAATTGCTTTTTGTAGATCAAGGTCATCTTCTGAGAGTAATTTTTCTCTCAACTTTACATCTTTGACCCCGAGAACTATTCTGTCTTTTATAAGGCTGTCACATAAATTTTGAAACTCACAGGTTTTGCTTTTGTTTGTGATATTAGTTAAAAAATCATCAAAGCTCTCACCTTCTTTTTGCTGTGTCGTGTTGAAGACGTACCTTTCATATGTGGTATTTAACTTTGGTATAAAATACGCCTCGAATTTTTCTTCAATTATTTTTAGGTTGCTTTTTTCTGCCTCTGTGAGCGTGAATGTGTTAAATATTGCCAGTGCCTCTGGTCCGATTATTGTCATAAAAATGGCAACTTGCATGTTTGGTGTTTTCTTATCTAATTCTGCTGCAACTGAATAGAAGTCGTACTGTTGTTTCCAGAGCTTCCAATCGTTGATCATGTTTTCAGACAAGTGTAAAGGTTTTGGTGGTCTAATTTGGACGCCACTGGACCTCATTGTTTCTTCCTCAGCATGGGACATTTTCAGACACTAGTTACTTTATTTTATCACTTATTTTTCACTGCTTTTTACTTTTAGGCACTTAAAAACAAGACTTCTGACACCATGTAACGTGTGGGCAATTACACACAACGTTAAGAGAACATATTTTATTAGTTAACACTTATTTGCATATGATTATTATATTATACGACAAGTACACAACAACATTAAGTAAATACACTACTACGCCATTGACAGCGATTGCCAACTGGGTGCGGCCCATGAACTTGACCGCAACCTGTGTCTGCCGTGCGTTCGGATTTACCGCAACCAGGATCGTACGTAAGCGCTTCTGGTTACGTTACATCTAGCACTAATGTCCTAGGATACGGAGAATAATAAGTTATTTCGTTTCCTATGCGATAAATGTACCTCTTGTCTCAGCATCAGCAAGTAACATGACGAAGAGCATGATATACTCGTGTATTTTCACAACAAATTAGATACTACAAATACCACAGATTCGTTTGTTTATAATTTATAAAAAAAAGAGAAAAATGAAAGTTTTCCATTATTTTAGTAAATCTCTTAATTTTCTTCACTCTTATAACTATTTTTGCTGGACAGTTCTTATTCCTATCCTTTGTAGTCTCATTTTGTATTTTCTTGTTTTTTTCTATTATGTTAGCACACCTAATCTAATCTAACCTAATCATCTAATCTTCCTACCTTAGTATATTTTTTAAATACAATCCACTGTGTCTAAGTTTCCGTGCAAAATTACTCTATAAATGTGTTGCACTGCTCATTGTAGTCGCACTCTGATTTAAACTTCCCTCGTAAAATAACTTTTTTATCTGTATTAACACAGTTCTGAATTATTTTATAAACTCCATCAATTTTTTGAATGATTGTATCCAATCTTAAATCAAAAAAAAATTCAATCTGCCAACATGTTTCATACACACAGTAGTTGGTTCAAGAACTTTTACGTAAATTCACTATGAATTCTTAATAAGTCAACCCCACACGCCAAAAGGCAGTGACACAGTAATTAAACTCGACACGTGTGTCGCTGACAACGTCAACATCTTCAGGAGTTGAAGATTAATCTTCAACTCTGGGTGCTTACACTGATGCAAATAAACAGGTATGATCCTGATTATGTAGGTATTTATTAATTCTGTGATTACTGATTGTTCGATTTAATCTGCAGTGAATATCTAAAGTTACAGTTATAATAGATTTTTGTCGACATGAAGTGTTTAGACAAGAAAATTATTTTTCTATAAAACATGTTCCTGAGCAGAACGCTAGAAATTTAGGCAATAATAACCTGCGCCTCCACCATTTATGCTGGTGAACTTTGGTTCATTACGGAGATACGGAGATCTTTAAAACAAATCATAACAAAAACTCACTGATGCAGTATGCATGAGATTCTAGCGCCAACATTTCTTTGAAGCCTTCATAAAGTAATCTACTCTTTGTTAAAAATAAAACAGTTGAAATTGCTCCTGAAAGTACTGTCAGTTACATTATTGCATTCAGACGCAATCAGAACCGTACTTCATTGCCGAAAATTATACTTTAGTTCAGGAGGAGCGCAACGTTATTCGACAAATCTCTTGGATCGGTACCAAGTAGCGAAATATAGTCAGTACTGCATCGCAATCTTTCCAAATTTATTTACTACCCCTTTTCTTGCATGTATTGGGTACTTGGCATGAAATTCACATTTTGCGACATCAGGAAGGAGGCGTAGCGAAAGCAGAAATTTAACAAAAGCGGCATGGAAACTTCCACTGCTATTAAACCCCGGTGACTATTTTTAGTATTTTAGTTCAACGTTGTCTGTAGGGTTGTGCATTTCTCGTCTCGATTCTCGCCGAGATCGAGAGTGAATGAAAATCTCGGGTGCGAGACCGAGACGAGAACTGTCCAATGAAATCGAGATCAAGACCGAGAGTCAATTGCACGAGATCAAGACTCTCGCTCGAGAAATCGTCGAGAGTCTCGATTTCTCGACATTATATTTTTGATCAATGTTTTTTTTCTGTATTTTTGTCAAGAATAATAGGTGATAATTAATAATACTAAACTAAACCGGTTTGTGAGAAAATTATATTTATTTTTTAAAGCAAAATAAAAGAGCTTCTAGAAAATAAATTTAAAATAAAATCGTAGTAACTGCATAATTAATATCCTCGTTAATATCACAACAAAAATACTTATTTGGAAAATAATAAATTGATAAAAATAATGTAGAAACAGTGCGAAAAATGCTGTGTCCGTTTTTTTAAATTTCCAACAGATGCAAATAGGTAAGTGTCATTTTGTTAGATTTTGTAAAATATAATCGTGAAGTTTTCCCCTTGATAACTTTTTCGCAATAACTCAGTTTTACTTAATCATTGCGTATTTCAGTCACTAAAACACAAGAAACGTCGATTTAAACAAGATATATGTACAATACATACATTTCAGTGCAAAAACAATACATTACAGAACAACGTGTGGTTTTACTAATAGAGATGGAAAAATAAAAACCCTTGCCACAATATTTCAGGACATTGAAGTGTAGTAAATACGTATTTCGACAGCTAAGGTGCCATCATTAGTAGTCTACGAGCTACGAGATTATGTAGCTGTACTAACTACGTATTTTGGCATCTTTGCTGGCGAAATGCGTATTTAGTACAACTAAATTTTGTGAAATATTGTGGTAAGGGCTTTTATTTTTCAATTTTTAAAACTGCATCCGCTTATAGAAACTTTTACAAAGGCATCTTATTTTAAAATCCAAACTTAACACAATATTCAATCGTTCAGTCGCGAAAAAGAAAAGGTAAGTATTTTGTTGCAACCTGTGGTTCACTTAATAAGAACAGATCAGCATCATTAGGCCCAAAAATGTTCTTCAATTCATAATTAGGAGGGTGGTATTTTGATTGGATAAGATGTTCTGTTAAAAAATGTTTTGAATATGTATTTGTATTCTGGACATTTTTTATTTCAATATTCTGCGTTCTAAAAACGTTCCCGAGCCCAAACAAACTGTTCTGAATGCGGTCCTGACACGAAAACTGCTGGTGCCGCGTCGTGCGATACACCACCCCCTTATAGCAGACAAAAATCGACCGTATGGTACTTGGCTTCCAAAGTACAAAGGATACCACCTACCTCTTAATAAATTCGAGATCGAGAACCGAGAGTCTCGAGGCGAGACGAGATTTTCGCAGTCGAGAGTTATTCGAGATCAAGACGAGACCGAAGAGGTTCGAGTATTTTCGAGATCGAGACGAGAGTGGGCCAACTCTTGCCGAGATCTCGATCTCGCCCAACCCTAGTTGTCTGAAAACAATTATTTTATTTTACCTCTTACAAAATTTTGCGGTACAAAGAAGATTTTACACTGTGTGCAGTTAAAAATAACTTTAGTATTCAAGACAAACTAGATGAACCCGTGGGCTACGCTCCTCGACTATTACGTTGTGGTGAATCGGTGTAGTAATTATACTTAAAACGTAGGTGCATCCCAGGTGCACCACAGAATATTCTCATAGAATATTCTTAAATAATTAATTGCGTTTAATTTAATACTTCAAAAACCATTCTACTTACGGGTGCGACGTTGAACTACGACTGCGAACAGCGCTCAACAGATCCAAGCGTCCATCGAAATGATGCCTATGCAATTTTCTTATTTGCAATAAAGAAACAGTAGTTAGAAAATGACAATACTGGGACAGGCCATCGATTTCTCCAGATGCCATCGACTTCTTCGGCCGTTGACCTCGAAAGACACCAGAGGCTGCTGAAGGAGCCGTTGAGGCATCCGAAGAAGTGTCTTCAGCAGCGGCAGCAGCCTCTGGTGTCTTTCAAGGTCATTGCCGAAGAAGTGTCTTCAGCAGCGTCTGGTCATTGCTGAAGAATTGGTCTTCAGCAGCGTCCAGGCGCATGCGCCGGGGCTATTCCTCAGATCAGTCCATCGAGTTCTCCATCCACTTCAAGTGGGCGTGTCTGCAGCAGCCTCTGGTCATTGCTGAAGAAGAGCCTCTGGTGTCTTCCAAGCCGCCATTTTGGCTGTGGCTCAGGCGCCTGCGCCGGGGCTTAAAAAGTGCGCGTGTTGCTCATTGTTGCGCAATGGAAGAATGTTCTGGAAAATGCTGATGCAATAGTACGCAGATGTTGCAGAATTAATTAGTAGTTAGAAAATGACAATACTGGGACACATGCCTGGCAGAGGCGGTTGACCGCCTCGGCGGGAGGAAGCCGGGCGCCCGTCTTTCTGGCTGAGGAGCGATGGGGCGCTCGAGCCAGCCCGCCGAGGCGATCGATCGCTTCGGCGGGTGGAAGCCGGGCCCCCCGGCTTCTCCAGGTGCCATCCACTTCTTCAAGGAAGCCGGGCCCCCGGCTTCTCCAGGTGCCATCCACTTCTTCAGCAACGACTTCTGCGGCAGCCTCTCTCAGAAGAAGCGAGTGTCTTTGCCGAAGAGTGCGCCTCCCAAGCCGCCATTTTGGGCCCCCTTGGTTGTGGCTGAGGCGCATGCGCCGGGGCTCTGAAAGTACACGTGTTGTTCAGGCCAGTCCATCCAGGTGCCATCAATGACCAGAGGCTGCTGAAGGAGTCATGTCTTCTGCCTCTGGTGTCTTTGGGGCCTTTGGCAGTGGCTGAGGCGCATGCGCCGGGCTCTATGAGAGTGGGCGGGGCAATAGCCAATGAGAGAGGTTGTGGGCGGCATCCAATGGGAGTGGTTGTGGGTGGTAAGGTTCAACTACTGCTAGATGCCTTTGGATGTGGCCCAGGCGCCTGCGCCGGGGTTTTCGCAAAAATAAAAACAATGAATATATTTTTACATCAATATAATTAAAACTATAATCTGTATACAGAGTAGGCATGCGTTCACACCACTCTCCTGACCGATTCATTACCCGGTGTATACTCAACGATGCGGTCATGCAGGATGAGACAGTATGCGGTTGTGTTGGCCGGAAAATTCTCGCTCGACTCAAATTCTAGACGCATATCTATGGGTCCAGACTTGATGCTTTCCGACTGCTTTGATGCGTCAATCACCACGATGGGAGCTAGATCCTTGAACTGTTCCCTGCCGTATAGCATCTCGCCAACTTTTCCATAGTATGAACTCTGGAAGTTCTCGTACATTTCGTATAGCAGGGCGTATTTCCCCGTGGAGAAATCCAAGTTTAAATTCTCGTAGGGGAAGCACTCAGAATTCAGGTACAGTTTGACGTTTGCCAGATTGCAGTGGTCAAATTTGCTTGAATCCGTATCCAAATTCGCTTTTCGATTCGTCTGGAAGGCGACAATAACGTAGCGGGGTTTCTCTAACCGTGTTGCAGTCTTGACGGCCCACGTTTGTTTCGTAGCTTGCGGCAACACCGGATACTCGTACAGCTCCCAGCTGCGAAAACATATCTCATGTCTCATGTCTCATCCTCGGCAATATTGAGAAGTTTTAGGTATTCAGCATCCGATGGATAGACGTACGGCACCCTCCAATGAACCTTGCTCAACTCAATTCTGATGTCCTCGTTACCCACGAAAGCGTTCCTATCGTTTTTCGATCGAGTCAAAATGAGCTCGCGACGCACATTCAACAGCACCTTGTGGTAGTCTTCTAGGAATCCGAGTAGGATTCTTCCCGGGATGCACACGTTAAAGTTCCCGTTCTCGTCGATAAGGTGGCTCGGTGAGTCTCCCGTATTCGTCCAGCCGGCATTCTCCAGCGCACACACCTCACCCTCATTCAGAGAAACTACACCTTTCAGTGTGCTCGTGATGCCCACGTTTTTTGTTCGATCCACCTCCACTCCGTTGATTTCATAGCGGACGTCGTCAAAGATGAAACTGAGGGCGTTATTTGTTAAAGCCGCATCTCCGCCTCCTGCACCCTTGATGAACCTGCCCTCTATGTAGATGCAGCTTAGATGCGGCAGTACGTAAACGTCTTGTTGGTTGATTGGTATGCGAATTTCGTCATTGGCGTTGAATGTTGTTGTTGTCACGAACGGCTGATGTACGTGCACCTCGACACGGCATGCTGATTCATCCACAGCAGCACCGTCCAGAACACGAAACGTGTCTACGTTTATGTGTGTCATTATTCAAATGCGGTTCCCTTGTTGAAGTACAAGTACTAACTGACAGCACCGCTTGCTTAAATACTCTCCATACAACCGTGCGCATGCGCAGTCTACGAAATTCAACGGCCTGTCAAATGCGGTTCCCTTGTTGAAGTACAAGTACTAACTGACAGCACCGCTTGCTTAAATACTCTCCATACAACCGTGCGCATGCGCAGTCTACGAAATTCAACGGCCTTGACAGACAGACAGACAGACAGACAGACAGACAGACAGACAGACAGACAGACAGACAGACAGACAGACAGACAGACAGACAGACAGACAGACAGACAGACAGACAGACAGACAGACAGACAGACAGACAGACAGACAGACAGACAGACAGACAGACAGACAGACAGACAGACAGACAGACAGACAGACAGACAGACAGACAGACAGACAGACAGACAGACAGACAGACAGACAGACAGACAGACAGACAGACAGACAGACAGACAGACAGACAGACAGACAGACAGACAGACAGACAGACAGACAGACAGACAGACAGACAGACAGACAGACAGACAGACAGACAGACAGACAGACAGACAGACAGACAGACAGACAGACAGACAGACAGACAGACAGACAGACAGACAGACAGACAGACAGACAGACAGACAGACAGACAGACAGACAGACAGACAGACAGACAGACAGACAGACAGACAGACAGACAGACAGACAGACAGACAGACAGACAGACAGACAGACAGACAGACAGACAGACAGACAGACAGACAGACAGACAGACAGACAGACAGACAGACAGACAGACAGACAGACAGACAGACAGACAGACAGACAGACAGACAGACAGACAGACAGACAGACAGACAGACAGACAGACAGACAGACAGACAGACAGACAGACAGACAGACAGACAGACAGACAGACAGACAGACAGACAGACAGACAGACAGACAGACAGACAGACAGACAGACAGACAGACAGACAGACAGACAGACAGACAGACAGACAGACAGACAGACAGACAGACAGACAGACAGACAGACAGACAGACAGACAGACAGACAGACAGACAGACAGACAGACAGACAGACAGACAGACAGACAGACAGACAGACAGACAGACAGACAGACAGACAGACAGACAGACAGACAGACAGACAGACAGACAGACAGACAGACAGACAGACAGACAGACAGACAGACAGACAGACAGACAGACAGACAGACAGACAGACAGACAGACAGACAGACAGACAGACAGACAGACAGACAGACAGACAGACAGACAGACAGACAGACAGACAGACAGACAGACAGACAGACAGACAGACAGACAGACAGACAGACAGACAGACAGACAGACAGACAACTACTGATAAGAATTCGGAAGTAGGAGAATAACTATAGATTCCTATTTGTTTCATCGAGCTGATTAATTTGATACCCTACATGACCTAGGTGGGCGGGGCAAGGAGCGTGGCCGGGGGCGTCCTAAAAATCACCCCTAAAAACAAACCCCAAAAACCACCCCTAAAACAACCCTAATACCACCCCTAAAAACCACCCCTAAAAACCACCCCTAAAACTACCCCTAAAACTACCCTTAAAACCACCCCTAAAACCACCCCTAAAAACCACCCCCAAAAACAACCCCTAAAAACAACCCCTAAAACCACCCCTAAAACAATCCCCAAAACCACCCCTAAAAACCACCCCCAAAAACCATCCCTAAAAACCACCCCAATATTCCGATACCTCTCGTTGAGTCCTTTAATTTGATACCCCACATGACGCAGTTTTTACGTAGGAGTTAGCCTAGATTTAAACTACTGTTCTCAAATAATTAGCGATGTAGGATGTTCTACTACCGAGAACTAAGATGTTTGCATATCAATAACTATAAATGGTCTCTTTAAGATTCTACATGCGTTCTATATTACCGACATTCAATTTGCACTTTCCAGTAAGTGTAACAGAAATCTACATGTGCTCTATATTACCGACACTCAATTAGTACTTCCAGCACTCACCAGATGGTTCACACACGTGTCCGAAACGCATTAAGATAACAAGTAATTTTAAAACATAGTACGTTTCAAAATAAACAAACTGAGAATGTTCTATAATGTTATTTTATTGTAATAATACAAACAAACAAACGGGTCACCTTGTAGTGTCTGCAACGTAGTATGTGCATATATAGAACGTGGGAGCAAACCTAAACAAGCATAATCCTGTCGGCGAGTTGAAAGGTTTTTTACCCATAATAAAAACAATTATAACATCTCTTATCGGCGGCGAACGTGCTTTTTTTCTTAAACTTTGATATCAATATTTATTTAGTATAAACAATTGCAAACGTTGGAATTTCCGAGAAACTTCTGTTTACAAGTATATATGGATGATTTGAAAGACGGGCTTGTGGGCCGCCGATTAGCTCAGTGGGTTTAGCGAGGGCTCCGGTGCGCGGGGACCCGGGTTCGACTCCCGGTCGGCGTCATTTCCAGAACGTTTGCGAAAACCCCGGCGCAGGCGCCTGGGCCACATCCAAAGGCATCTAGCAGTAGTTGAACCTTACCACCCACAACCACTCCCATTGGATGCCGCCCACAACCTCTCTCATTGGCTATTGCCCCGCCCACTCTCATAGAGCCCGGCGCATGCGCCTCAGCCACTGCCAAAGGCCCCAAAGACACCAGAGGCAGAAGACATGACTCCTTCAGCAGCCTCTGGTCATTGATGGCACCTGGATGGACTGGCCTGAACAACACGTGTACTTTCAGAGCCCCGGTGCATGCGCCTCAGCCACACGGCTTGGGGGGCGCACTCTTCGGCAAAGACACTCGCTTCTTCTGAGAGAGGCTGCCGCAGAAGTCGTTGCTGAAGAAGTGGATGGCACCTGGAGAAGCCGGGGGCCCGGCTTCCTTGAAGAAGTGGATGGCACCTGGAGAAGCCGGGGGGCCCGGCTTCCACCCGCCGAAGCGATCGATCGCCTCGGCGGGCTGGCTCGAGCGCCCCATCGCTCCTCAGCCAGAAAGACGGGCGCCCGGCTTCCTCCCGCCGAGGCAGGCGGTCAACCGCCTCGGGCAGGGATGCGTCCCAGTATTGTCATTTTCTAACTACTAGAAACATCTGATCGAGTGCACCCATACGATCACCGCCAGTTGAAAAGAGACCGAGCGACCGATATCCCCACCCGTATTTCAAGTGATGAGCCAGTTCGCTTTTATAGCAAATTTAATTTTACTTAAAATGTTTTTCTCTGTAACATAAATGCTTGCGTTTGCGTATACTGTGTGTAGCACAAAGCACTTAACAGTAGTATAATATCTCTTTTATTACTTATCGCATCAAACTTTTGTTCAGACAAAAACAATTTCTTGCAAAAAGCTCTTCTTGGAAACCCAGTCTAATACATTCTATCCTAAACGAGGAGTGTTGAAGACGAAAAAACTGTTTCGGTTAAATGGAAAGTGGACTTATTCTACGTCGAATCGAAGAAATTCATTGAGAAAATTGGTTCAGAATCCCAAAATATGGGCTCACGCAAAAAATTGCCGCGATATTCAATTGTTTATTTTCCTGAAAAAAATTGTCCCAAAAATTTCATGTAATAAAAAAGATATTTGACAGCCTATTACTTACTTTTAGGGACAATTTGTTTAGGAAAATAAACAATTGAATATCGTCGCATTTTTTTGCGTAAGCCCATGTTTTGAAATTATGAGTAAACTTTCTTCGATTCGACCTAGAATAAGACAACTTTCCATTTAACCGAAACAGTTTCTTTCGCCTTGAATACTCCTCGTATACGATAGAACGTATTAGACTGGATTTTCAAGGAGAGCTTTTTACAAGAATTTTTTCTCTGGGCGAAAATTTGATGCGATAAGTAATAAAAAAGATATTTGGCTGTTATTTACTTTGTGGGACACACTGTATACGTGGAGAGATTGTACAGGGTGTTTCAGGAGGAATGGTACATACTTCAGTATATTGCAGTATCCTTAATTTTGAACTAAAAAGTTCATTATACGTCAGTCCTCTGTCACTTGTACTCACTTTAGAATAATAAGTAAAGAGGCCCATGCACAATCAACATGATATGTTGATACATTGTATCAATTAATATTAATTAATCCTGTTTTTTATATGTATATACTGTCCATCACAAATTAAGTTGTCAAATAAAATTTTCCAGTACCTATGTCATCTTATTGTGGATTCCTTGATTTTGATTAAACAAAAATCGTTTTAGAAAGTTTGATTAATAACATGACATTGGATAGTGTGTATCTATCTCGCGTTTGCACCAATCATGAGCTTCGAAATTTGCTCCCATACCAAGTAACACTGCATTCAAATATCAACTAACTAGTTCTATTTTTACTTAACCCATGTTACCTTAAGTGATACATCTGTACACATGAATATAAGATTTCCATTTAACCGAAACAGTTTTTTACGTCTTCAACATTCCTCGTTTAGGATAGAATGTATTAGACTGGGTTTCCAAGAAGAGCTTTTTGCAAGAATTTTTTTTTGTATGAACAAAAGTTTGATGCGATAAGTAATAAAAGAGATATTATACTACTGTTAAGTGCTTTGTGCGACACACTGTATACGCAAGCATTTATGTTACGGAGAAAAACATTTCAAGTGAAATTAAATTTGTTATCATCATAATATTAAAAGCGAACTGGCACAACACTTGAAATACGGGTGGGGATATCGGTCGCTCGGTCTCTTTCCAACTGGCGGAGATCGTATGGGTGAGGTCGTGCACTCGATCAGATGTTTCTTTAATGCAATCTGTACATAATTCACAAGCTTTTTGAAACGCGCAGTATTTTAACCTCCGAGGTGACGTGACTTTCCGACTTCCGGTGGCTTTTTTCCTGCAGTATTATGTCCGTTTTAATAGGAAACATCTTTTCCGTTTAACTCCGGAATTTCAGTGCGATTTCCGCTGTAGATATTGTTATGATAGAACGTTAAATTATATGAATATTAATAAACACCTGAGTATATGAGTGGTACTGGACCGTCCGACCAACTACTCCAGGCATTGAATTTTACAACTAAATCCAGATTTTGTGTACTACGAGATGTCATAAGGGATGCTACCCCAAACATATCGTTGAGCTTGGAGCATCCTTGGATCTCTACGTACTTTCGTGCTCTACCTGCAGTAGTGGTATGTATGTTAGAAGTTTTCCACTATTGCATATTCCGAATGTGCATAGGAAACACCATGAAATATTGCTTGCTGTAAATATACTTTCACGCTTGGTGCAGTAGTGAGTAGATAAGCTATGAGAGAACGGGACCACGATTAACATTGGTTGTGCCATAAGAGCCTGAATCACTGCTTTTTTGCCCCCCCCCAATCGGTTCTTATAGCACAACCCATGTTAGACGTAAAGCTGTATGCCTTACTTTATCGGAGCGTGTATAATCGGACGGGCTTTTCGTCCACAAAGCAGCGTGGTACATGGGCCTTTATGGCCGCGATTACTATTGGTTGTGCCGTAAGAGCCGTAATTGAGTGTCAGCTGTCAGCTGACGCCCCCGTCGGCCCTAATGTTCGTGTCAAATAGGCATTAACTAACGTAAGTGTGGATTTTCGTCCACCAAGCAGCGTGGGCCCTTATGGCCGCGATTACTATTGGTTGTGCCGTAAGAGCTGTAATCACCGGCCGATCCTAACGTTAGCGTTAACGCTAGCGCGAGCGCCAGCGCTAACGCGGCCCTAACGCGGCCCTAACGCTTGTGTCAAATGGGCATTAACTGACGTAATTACTATTGGTTGTGCCATAAGAGCTGTCAAACACAGACAGCCGGCGCACCCAAGCCACTGCTACGTCATCCAAGATGGCCGCCACCGAGCAGTCAAGATGTAACGTACAATGCACCGCGATTACTATTGTTTGTGCCATAAGAACTGTTAAACGCAGACAGCCGGCTCCTACGTCAGAGCTGTAGTCCCCCTCAACCCCCCTGCCTACACCCACGATGATTTGAGTATGGCGTAACCAAGATGGCGGCGCAGCCCTGATGTTAGCATCCAACTCGCGGGTGCTTTCGCGATGCACACCCAAGCCACTGCTACGTCATCCAAGATGGCCGCCACCGAGCAGTCAAGATGTAACATACAATGCACCGCGATTACTATTGTTTGTGCCATAAGAACTGTTAAACGCAGACAGCCGGCTCCTACGTTAGAGCTCTAGCTCCCCTCAACCCCCCTGCCTACATCTACGATGATTTGAGTATGGCGTAACGAAGATGGCGGCGCAGCCCTGACGTCAGCATCCAACTTAAGGCTCACGCGGGCACCCAAGTCACTGCTACGTTACCCAAGATGGCAGCCATCAAGATGGCGCCAACGTTTAGCCATAAGCCGGCGCCAGCGTTCAGCATTTGTGCATGTGAGAAGGTTAAATGAAACACTGTTGCGTATTATCTTTATTGGAACATATTGCACAACAGACCCTGTATGTCCTGACATGATGAAATTATATTGAAAATGTTTACGGGAATATAACACCCTGTATGTACTTATGTACTTACACAACGATGACATTTTATCGAACAAAGTTGTATTGGACTATAATTAACTAACACCCTGTATGTACGTTATACGACCTGTATATACTGACAGATGTAACACAAAGGCCTTGTATATACGAGCAGATAAAACACAAGTGTCCTTTATGTACCATGCTATGTGCCCCTCCGGAATCGCATTACATGATTGACGCAACTTTTGTTCCCAACCGCTGGACCAATCAGAAGACAGGAACAAGATGGCCGCCATTGCAACGTGACGTCGGGCGCTGACGTCACGTTGCAATGGCGGCCATCTTGTTTCTGTCTTCTGATTGGTCCAGCGGTTGGGAACACGTCGGGCGCTGACGTCACGTTGCAATGGCGGCCATCTTGTTCCTGTCTTCTGATTGGTCCAGCGGTTGGGAACAAAAGTTGCGTCAATCATGTAATGCGATTCCGGAGGGGCACATAGCATGGTACATAAAGGACACTTGTGTTTTATCTGCTCGTATATACAAGGCCTTTGTGTTACATCTGTCAGTATATACAGGATGTTCGTGCTACACCTGTATACACATACAATGTGTTACAGAAGTCTGCTTGGTAATATTGTAGATTCCAGTACACAGGGCAAAAGCCCTCTCAGCGTATTGGCAAAACCTAGTTGGGAACAGCAAGTAAAGTGCGTTGACAAAACCTAGTTGGGATCTGCAAGTAATTGGTAAAACCCAGTTGGGAACCGCAAGTAAAGTGCATTGGCAAAACCGCAGATACGGTTTGGCCGGAAGTGACATCTCAACCCATGACGTCACTCGACCATAAGGGAATAAGAGTGACGGAGCGGTGTGATGATGATGATGAACTACGTTTGACCAAAACAGGGCTTATGGGTGGGCGTCCATTTTGCGGCGAAATAACTGTTTATTCCGATTCTCCTCGTTGAGTTCTATAATTTGAAACCCCACATGACATTGTTTTACTATCCTTATGGGTTAACGCCCGTTTGTCACGGTCGTTCGCCCCGACGCGACGGTGGCGTCTGCTGTTGGTGGAAACTCTTAATATTTGTCATATGAAAACTTCTGACAATTATTTATAATGTTCTAAAATTATCGATTTGACACAAGAATAGCGTTACTTAGTATATAGGTACCAAAATAATTACCATAGTCCACTGTGGTAAGTGGATGTTAATTACACTTCGTACGTGGTCAAGCGAAAGGTCCGGGAATTCTTTAAATTACCATATGAGCAGATACAGAATAATTACTTATATTGATATGCCTAATCATGTTTGTATTTGGCGATTTTTATCAAAACAAACATTAGTTCTTGCGTATTATCTTTATTGGAACATATTGCACAACAGACCCTGTATGTCCTGACATGATGAAATTATATTAAAAATGTTTACGGGAATATAACACCCTGTATGTACTTACACAACGATGACATTTTATCGAACAAAGTTGTATTGGACTATAATTAACTAACACCCTGTATGTACGTTATACGACTAGCCAACTTGCGGGGGTGAATCTGTTGGCGATAATTTGCAGATTAACGATGGCGGACAGCGCCCAGTCTGCAACACATAAATATAAATTAAATAAAAAATAATAATAAAAGGGAAAAACTTTCCGATGCACGAAGGAATATTTCGCAACGTACTAGAGTCTGATATAGGAATAAAAAGAGGGATAGGTAGGCCCAGATTAGACTACTGCTTGGGGATGTACGATGTTCTACTTGCAGAGTACCGACAGCGTGACAAAATAAAAGTACATACCAGAATTTCGAGCCTGAAACTCTTCCAAAAACATTTGCTTCACCATGGGATAAATAAGTTTCTGTTTCAAAGTTGGTGAATTAACGTAAGTACCTGAGGATCCGTGCGGGGGCGGCATAGAAAATTTCCACAATGCATTTTCACTACAAAATAACCTCTATAAGTTAATTGCAATGCGTAGAAATGAATAAAAAAATACATATTCAATTAGTAAGACTAGGTGAGAAACATATCAATAAACCCTCGTATTTAATAAATGTAAATTATATTTTCCACCAAATTCATTCGGATATACGTCGTGTAAACATTTGACAATCCTCACTGCTCAAAAATTATTACGATCGTGTATAACATATGTAAATAGGAACTTACCTGTGTAAAGCGTCGTCTAATTATTTCGGGGATCACTCATGCGAAATTTGGGGCACAAAATTTGCCATGTTCTACGATGTCGTAACAAATTCCAAAAACATTTGCTTCGCGATGGGATAAATACGTTTCTGTTTTAAAGTTGGTGAATTAACGTAAGTACCTGAGGATCCGTGCGGGGCGGCATAGAAAATTTCCACAATGCATTTTCCCTACAAAATAACCTCTGTTAGTTAATTGCAATATGTAGAAATGAATAAAAAAATACAACTTAAATTAGTAAAACTAGGTGAGAAACATATCAATAAACCCTGGTATTTAATAAATGTAAATTATATTTTCCACCAATTAGTTAATTACAAATATGTAGATATGAATCAAAAAATACAACTTCAATTAGGTAGTAATACTAGGTGGGAAACATATCAGCAAACCCTGGTATTCCATATAAGTACCTGAGGATCCGTGCGGGGCGGCATAGAAAATTTTCACAATGCATTTTCCCTACAAAATAACCTCTGTTAGTTAATTGCAATATGTAGAAATGAATAAAAAAATACAACTTAAATTAGTAAAACTAGGTGAGAAACATATCAATAAACCCTGGTATTTAATAAATGTAAATTATATTTTCCACCAATTAGTTAATTGCAATATGTAGATATGAATCAAAAATACAATTTCAATTAGGTAGTAAGACTAGGTGGGAAACATATCAGCAAACCCTGGTATTCCATAAATGTAAATTATAATTTATTATTTTCCACCAAATTCATTCGGATATACGTCCAACAAACATTTGACAATCCTCACTACCCAAAAATTATTACGATCGTGTATAATATTTATAAATAGGAACTTACCTGTGTCTAATTATTTCGGGGGATCACTCATGTAAAATTTTGGGCACGATATATTGCCATGTTCTACTTGTACGAGTAGATTAACGATGACGTAACAAAATAAAAGTAAATAAAAAAAACCTTTCGGAGACACGAAGGAATATTTTGTCACTATAGATTGCCTCATGTAACCACTGACCACCACTAAATCGAATCTCGTGAGTTACTCTCCGAATATTCATATTAGCACATCAGTTGGTATCATTTGTGAAAACTAGGTGCAGAATGTTAAAAATTTACTAATCTGGACGTTCTTTTATAACGTATTCTTGCGCAAGTTCGGCGTCTGCAAAGCCATAAATTACACATGGGAATGCTATTCTTTGATATAGGTACATGATGCAATGTCGCCAAATTAGTAGAATCAACGCGTTATTATTTTAATGAAACATAAACAATAATAAATTCATGTCCGAATTGAAAGTCTTATCAAAACAAATCATTATTTAGATTACCGAAGACACGCTGTGGGTAATAAAAATTACAATTTATAATGCTGACTCAATAAATAATTTCTGCTTAGGTATTTTATGTATGTCAGATCGAAAATTAATTCTGGAACATCATGAATCAAATAATGTTAAAATACGACAAGATCGTGTACTTCAATTCGGTGCGAAATAATAATAAGAAATTTCCAGAAAGTTATTAATATATGGAAGGAATGGGGTGCGAGGGGTTAAACGATTACTATAAGTACGACAATACAGTGTACTGGAATTCAATTAAGTTCTTCCATTGTGCGCGAATATATTTCTCTTTTCTCTGTTCATGTAAGGACGCGGCCAAGTACGGAGATACTAATAGATACTTCTATAAATAAAGTGTGTCCTTGTTGGAAGTCGGTACGTAAAACATGTGGCTAGCTTATAGACAACAAAACTGGCCCCAATCTGTGGACCTGAGTAGCGCCATACAACGGTTAGAATGCCAGTCTACCGATTTATCCTTCGAGGCGAGTCACGAAGCAGTGTATGGAAAAGGTGATCGGTATTCGGAACAAGATCTAAAAGAGCTGGCTGAACAGTACGATAAAATTGTGGCATGCTGTCACAAGTATTCAAATGGTGAATACTCGCTGGATACATTTTTAAATACCATGGTCACTGAGGGCAACGAGCATTTCTTAGAAGACATTGTCATCTAAAAGAGCTGGCTGAACAGTACGATAAAATTGTGGCATGCTGTCACAAGTATTCAAATGGTGAATACTCGCTGGATACATTTTTAAATACCATGGTCACTGAGGGCAACGAGCATTTCTTAGAAGACATTGTCAAATATCTGCCGGGCGAAGTTATTGTAAAACATAATTTGATCAGTTTGCTGAAGCCGCAGGAATAATCTTATGTAAATGAAATATATGTATACCTGCTGTATGTTTGTACAAATAAAAGTAACTGCTAGTAAGTACCTACCGTGTATAATTCCCGCTTTACTTCTGATACACGAGGCACGAGGGCATAAATATTTCGCAACATACTAGAGAACCTCTATTAGATCATTGCAAATACATACATGTAGATATGAGTCAAAAATGCAACTTCAATTTATTAGTATGACTAGGTAAGAAACATGTCAGAAAACCCTGGTATTCAATACATGTATTTTATTTCGATCAAATTCATTCGGATATACGTCCTATATAAACATTCGACAATCCTCACTGCCCTATGACGTAACAACATTTCTTAGAAGACATTGTCAATTATCTGACGGGTGAAGTTATTGTAAAACATAATTTGATCCGTTTGCTGAAGCCGCAGGAATAATCTTATGTAAATAAAATATATTATGTATACCTGCTGTATGTTTGTAACAAATAAAAGTAACTGCTAGTAAGTACCTACCGTGTATAATATTTTATTTTGCATTTTTAAATTGACCCCAAGAGATTAGTATAATAACCACTATACACACATACACATCCCACGCAATGGCTCTAAAGTAAAGTAAATAAATAAGGACGCCGAACTTGTATCTGTAGGTACGAGGTACCTACCTTAAGTTTGTCAACTCAAAAGAACCTCATAAAAATTAATTGTGTATAAACAGATCGGGAAATGCATAGTCTTATGTGTATATACAACTAAATATTCCCGCTTTATCTCTGTTACTTAATGAAGCCTGCGAAAATCTAAACAGACAAATTCTTACGTTCACGTACCTCTATCTACTTACCTTAGCATCAAACCCAGAGAGATACTTGAAGATTGTGTTGAATAGTCTCCATGCTTGCTAAAGGGATATCTATTTATTGCAAAGACTGGTTCGACGTACCCCACACATTTTTTAGGTGGGTACATAGTTTTATAAACCGAAATTGCATTTTTTCTACTCACTAATAACTGAATATGAGTGTGCTTTTCTTCTTCTTATACAGGTAAATTCTAGGGAGCCGTCAAAGAAGTCGCTCGCATGTGCTAGTGGGAAGTTTTAAAATTTGTGATTAGGACCCAATGAACTATACAGTTTCATAATATTATTCCTTTGCGAACTAATGTTTGTTTTGATAAAAATCGCCAAATACAAACATGATTAGGCATATCAATATAAGTAATTATTCTGTATCTGCTCATATGGTAATTTAAAGAATTCCCGGACCTTTCGCTTGACCACGTACGAAGTGTAATTAACATCCACTTACCACAGTGGACTATGGTAATTATTTTGGTACCTATATACTAAGTAACGCTATTCTTGTGTCAAATCGATAATTTTAGAACATTATAAATAATTGTCAGAAGTTTTCATATGACAAATATTAAGAGTTTCCACCAACAGCAGACGCCACCGTCGCGTCGGGGCGAACGACCGTGACAAACGGGCGTTAACCCATAAGGATAGTAAAACAATGTCATGTGGGGTTTCAAATTATAGAACTCAACGAGGAGAATCGGAATAAACAGTTATTTCGCCGCAAAATGGACGCCCACCCATAAGCCCTGTTTTGGTCAAACGTAGATCATCATCATCATCACACCGCTCCGTCACTCTTATTCCCTTATGGTCGAGTGACGTCATGGGTTGAGATGTCACTTCCGGCCAAACCGTATCTGCGGTTTTGCCAATGCACTTTACTTGCGGTTCCCAACTGGGTTTTACCAATTACTTGCAGATCCCAACTAGGTTTTGTCAACGCACTTTACTT
The DNA here is from genome assembly GCA_963966045.1 of Xestobium rufovillosum. NCBI lineage: Eukaryota > Metazoa > Arthropoda > Insecta > Coleoptera > Ptinidae > Xestobium > Xestobium rufovillosum. The sequence continues at coordinate 37,281,878 of OZ014494.1, read as the reverse complement.
GCTGTTCCCAACTAGGTTTTGCCAATACGCTGAGAGGGCTTTTGCCCTGTGTACTGGAATCTACAATATTACCAAGCGGACTTCTGTAACACATTGTATGTGTATACAGGTGTAGCACGAACATCCTGTATATACTGACAGATGTAACACAAAGGCCTTGTATATACGAGCAGATAAAACACAAGTGTCCTTTATGTACTATGCTATGTGCCCCTCCGGAATCGCATTACATGATTGACGCAACTTTTGTTCCCAACCGCTGGACCAATCAGAAGACAGGAACAAGATGGCCGCCATTGCAACGTGACGTCAGCGCCCGACGTGTTCCCAACCGCTGGACCAATCAGAAGACAGAAACAAGATGGCCGCCATTGCAACGTGACGTCAGCGCCCGACGTCACCGTCCACGTGGGCGATCAGTACAGCGACAAGTTTAGACAAGTCTTATAGCCCACGTGGACGGTGACGTCGGGCGCTGACGTCACGTTGCAATGGCGGCCATCTTGTTTCTGTCTTCTGATTGGTCCAGCGGTTGGGAACACGTCGGGCGCTGACGTCACGTTGCAATGGCGGCCATCTTGTTCCTGTCTTCTGATTGGTCCAGCGGTTGGGAACAAAAGTTGCGTCAATCATGTAATGCGATTCCGGAGGGGCACATAGCATAGTACATAAAGGACACTTGTGTTTTATCTGCTCGTATATACAAGGCCTTTGTGTTACATCTGTCAGTATATACAGGATGTTCGTGCTACACCTGTATACACATACAATGTGTTACAGAAGTCCGCTTGGTAATATTGTAGATTCCAGTACACAGGGCAAAAGCCCTCTCAGCGTATTGGCAAAACCTAGTTGGGAACAGCAAGTAAAGTGCGTTGACAAAACCTAGTTGGGATCTGCAAGTAATTGGTAAAACCCAGTTGGGAACCGCAAGTAAAGTGCATTGGCAAAACCGCAGATACGGTTTGGCCGGAAGTGACATCTCAACCCATGACGTCACTCGACCATAAGGGAATAAGAGTGACGGAGCGGTGTGATGATGATGATGATCTACGTTTGACCAAAACAGGGCTTATGGGTGGGCGTCCATTTTGCGGCGAAATAACTGTTTATTCCGATTCTCCTCGTTGAGTTCTATAATTTGAAACCCCACATGACATTGTTTTACTATCCTTATGGGTTAACGCCCGTTTGTCACGGTCGTTCGCCCCGACGCGACGGTGGCGTCTGCTGTTGGTGGAAACTCTTAATATTTGTCATATGAAAACTTCTGACAATTATTTATAATGTTCTAAAATTATCGATTTGACACAAGAATAGCGTTACTTAGTATATAGGTACCAAAATAATTACCATAGTCCACTGTGGTAAGTGGATGTTAATTACACTTCGTACGTGGTCAAGCGAAAGGTCCGGGAATTCTTTAAATTACCATATGAGCAGATACAGAATAATTACTTATATTGATATGCCTAATCATGTTTGTATTTGGCGATTTTTATCAAAACAAACATTAGTTCGCAAAGGAATAATATTATGAAACTGTATAGTTCATTGGGTCCTAATCACAAATTTTAAAACTTCCCACTAGCACATGCGAGCGACTTCTTTGACGGCTCCCTAGAATTTACCTGTATAAGAAGAAGAAAAGCACACTCATATTCAGTTATTAGTGAGTAGAAAAAATGCAATTTCGGTTTATAAAACTATGTACCCACCTAAAAAATGTGTGGGGTACGTCGAACCAGTCTTTGCAATAAATAGATATCCCTTTAGCAAGCATGGAGACTATTCAACACAATCTTCAAGTATCTCTCTGGGTTTGATGCTAAGGTAAGTAGATAGAGGTACGTGAACGTAAGAATTTGTCTGTTTAGATTTTCGCAGGCTTCATTAAGTAACAGAGATAAAGCGGGAATATTTAGTTGTATATACACATAAGACTATGCATTTCCCGATCTGTTTATACACAATTAATTTTTATGAGGTTCTTTTGAGTTGACAAACTTAAGGTAGGTACCTCGTACCTACAGATACAAGTTCGGCGTCCTTATTTATTTACTTTACTTTAGAGCCATTGCGTGGGATGTGTATGTGTGTATAGTGGTTATTATACTAATCTCTTGGGGTCAATTTAAAAATGCAAAATAAAATATTATACACGGTAGGTACTTACTAGCAGTTACTTTTATTTGTTACAAACATACAGCAGGTATACATAATATATTTTATTTACATAAGATTATTCCTGCGGCTTCAGCAAACGGATCAAATTATGTTTTACAATAACTTCACCCGTCAGATAATTGACAATGTCTTCTAAGAAATGTTGTTACGTCATAGGGCAGTGAGGATTGTCGAATGTTTATATAGGACGTATATCCGAATGAATTTGATCGAAATAAAATACATGTATTGAATACCAGGGTTTTCTGACATGTTTCTTACCTAGTCATACTAATAAATTGAAGTTGCATTTTTGACTCATATCTACATGTATGTATTTGCAATGATCTAATAGAGGTTCTCTAGTATGTTGCGAAATATTTATGCCCTCGTGCCTCGTGTATCAGAAGTAAAGCGGGAATTATACACGGTAGGTACTTACTAGCAGTTACTTTTATTTGTACAAACATACAGCAGGTATACATATATTTCATTTACATAAGATTATTCCTGCGGCTTCAGCAAACTGATCAAATTATGTTTTACAATAACTTCGCCCGGCAGATATTTGACAATGTCTTCTAAGAAATGCTCGTTGCCCTCAGTGACCATGGTATTTAAAAATGTATCCAGCGAGTATTCACCATTTGAATACTTGTGACAGCATGCCACAATTTTATCGTACTGTTCAGCCAGCTCTTTTAGATGACAATGTCTTCTAAGAAATGCTCGTTGCCCTCAGTGACCATGGTATTTAAAAATGTATCCAGCGAGTATTCACCATTTGAATACTTGTGACAGCATGCCACAATTTTATCGTACTGTTCAGCCAGCTCTTTTAGATCTTGTTCCGAATACCGATCACCTTTTCCATACACTGCTTCGTGACTCGCCTCGAAGGATAAATCGGTAGACTGGCATTCTAACCGTTGTATGGCGCTACTCAGGTCCACAGATTGGGGCCAGTTTTGTTGTCTATAAGCTAGCCACATGTTTTACGTACCGACTTCCAACAAGGACACACTTTATTTATAGAAGTATCTATTAGTATCTCCGTACTTGGCCGCGTCCTTACATGAACAGAGAAAAGAGAAATATATTCGCGCACAATGGAAGAACTTAATTGAATTCCAGTACACTGTATTGTCGTACTTATAGTAATCGTTTAACCCCTCGCACCCCATTCCTTCCATATATTAATAACTTTCTGGAAATTTCTTATTATTATTTCGCACCGAATTGAAGTACACGATCTTGTCGTATTTTAACATTATTTGATTCATGATGTTCCAGAATTAATTTTCGATCTGACATACATAAAATACCTAAGCAGAAATTATTTATTGAGTCAGCATTATAAATTGTAATTTTTATTACCCACAGCGTGTCTTCGGTAATCTAAATAATGATTTGTTTTGATAAGACTTTCAATTCGGACATGAATTTATTATTGTTTATGTTTCATTAAAATAATAACGCGTTGATTCTACTAATTTGGCGACATTGCATCATGTACCTATATCAAAGAATAGCATTCCCATGTGTAATTTATGGCTTTGCAGACGCCGAACTTGCGCAAGAATACGTTATAAAAGAACGTCCAGATTAGTAAATTTTTAACATTCTGCACCTAGTTTTCACAAATGATACCAACTGATGTGCTAATATGAATATTCGGAGAGTAACTCACGAGATTCGATTTAGTGGTGGTCAGTGGTTACATGAGGCAATCTATAGTGACAAAATATTCCTTCGTGTCTCCGAAAGGTTTTTTTTATTTACTTTTATTTTGTTACGTCATCGTTAATCTACTCGTACAAGTAGAACATGGCAATATATCGTGCCCAAAATTTTACATGAGTGATCCCCCGAAATAATTAGACACAGGTAAGTTCCTATTTATAAATATTATACACGATCGTAATAATTTTTGGGTAGTGAGGATTGTCAAATGTTTGTTGGACGTATATCCGAATGAATTTGGTGGAAAATAATAAATTATAATTTACATTTATGGAATACCAGGGTTTGCTGATATGTTTCCCACCTAGTCTTACTACCTAATTGAAATTGTATTTTTGATTCATATCTACATATTGCAATTAACTAATTGGTGGAAAATATAATTTACATTTATTAAATACCAGGGTTTATTGATATGTTTCTCACCTAGTTTTACTAATTTAAGTTGTATTTTTTTATTCATTTCTACATATTGCAATTAACTAACAGAGGTTATTTTGTAGGGAAAATGCATTGTGAAAATTTTCTATGCCGCCCCGCACGGATCCTCAGGTACTTATATGGAATACCAGGGTTTGCTGATATGTTTCCCACCTAGTATTACTACCTAATTGAAGTTGTATTTTTTGATTCATATCTACATATTTGTAATTAACTAATTGGTGGAAAATATAATTTACATTTATTAAATACCAGGGTTTATTGATATGTTTCTCACCTAGTTTTACTAATTTAAGTTGTATTTTTTTATTCATTTCTACATATTGCAATTAACTAACAGAGGTTATTTTGTAGGGAAAATGCATTGTGGAAATTTTCTATGCCGCCCCGCACGGATCCTCAGGTACTTACGTTAATTCACCAACTTTAAAACAGAAACGTATTTATCCCATCGCGAAGCAAATGTTTTTGGAATTTGTTACGACATCGTAGAACATGGCAAATTTTGTGCCCCAAATTTCGCATGAGTGATCCCCGAAATAATTAGACGACGCTTTACACAGGTAAGTTCCTATTTACATATGTTATACACGATCGTAATAATTTTTGAGCAGTGAGGATTGTCAAATGTTTACACGACGTATATCCGAATGAATTTGGTGGAAAATATAATTTACATTTATTAAATACGAGGGTTTATTGATATGTTTCTCACCTAGTCTTACTAATTGAATATGTATTTTTTTATTCATTTCTACGCATTGCAATTAACTTATAGAGGTTATTTTGTAGTGAAAATGCATTGTGGAAATTTTCTATGCCGCCCCCGCACGGATCCTCAGGTACTTACGTTAATTCACCAACTTTGAAACAGAAACTTATTTATCCCATGGTGAAGCAAATGTTTTTGGAAGAGTTTCAGGCTCGAAATTCTGGTATGTACTTTTATTTTGTCACGCTGTCGGTACTCTGCAAGTAGAACATCGTACATCCCCAAGCAGTAGTCTAATCTGGGCCTACCTATCCCTCTTTTTATTCCTATATCAGACTCTAGTACGTTGCGAAATATTCCTTCGTGCATCGGAAAGTTTTTCCCTTTTATTATTATTTTTTATTTAATTTATATTTATGTGTTGCAGACTGGGCGCTGTCCGCCATCGTTAATCTGCAAATTATCGCCAACAGATTCACCCCCGCAAGTTGGCTAGTCGTATAACGTACATACAGGGTGTTAGTTAATTATAGTCCAATACAACTTTGTTCGATAAAATGTCATCGTTGTGTAAGTACATACAGGGTGTTATATTCCCGTAAACATTTTTAATATAATTTCATCATGTCAGGACATACAGGGTCTGTTGTGCAATATGTTCCAATAAAGATAATACGCAAGAACTAATGTTTGTTTTGATAAAAATCGCCAAATACAAACATGATTAGGCATATCAATATAAGTAATTATTCTGTATCTGCTCATATGGTAATTTAAAGAATTCCCGGACCTTTCGCTTGACCACGTACGAAGTGTAATTAACATCCACTTACCACAGTGGACTATGGTAATTATTTTGGTACCTATATACTAAGTAACGCTATTCTTGTGTCAAATCGATAATTTTAGAACATTATAAATAATTGTCAGAAGTTTTCATATGACAAATATTAAGAGTTTCCACCAACAGCAGACGCCACCGTCGCGTCGGGGCGAACGACCGTGACAAACGGGCGTTAACCCATAAGGATAGTAAAACAATGTCATGTGGGGTTTCAAATTATAGAACTCAACGAGGAGAATCGGAATAAACAGTTATTTCGCCGCAAAATGGACGCCCACCCATAAGCCCTGTTTTGGTCAAACGTAGTTCATCATCATCATCACACCGCTCCGTCACTCTTATTCCCTTATGGTCGAGTGACGTCATGGGTTGAGATGTCACTTCCGGCCAAACCGTATCTGCGGTTTTGCCAATGCACTTTACTTGCGGTTCCCAACTGGGTTTTACCAATTACTTGCAGATCCCAACTAGGTTTTGTCAACGCACTTTACTTGCTGTTCCCAACTAGGTTTTGCCAATACGCTGAGAGGGCTTTTGCCCTGTGTACTGGAATCTACAATATTACCAAGCAGACTTCTGTAACACATTGTATGTGTATACAGGTGTAGCACGAACATCCTGTATATACTGACAGATGTAACACAAAGGCCTTGTATATACGAGCAGATAAAACACAAGTGTCCTTTATGTACCATGCTATGTGCCCCTCCGGAATCGCATTACATGATTGACGCAACTTTTGTTCCCAACCGCTGGACCAATCAGAAGACAGGAACAAGATGGCCGCCATTGCAACGTGACGTCAGCGCCCGACGTGTTCCCAACCGCTGGACCAATCAGAAGACAGAAACAAGATGGCCGCCATTGCAACGTGACGTCAGCGCCCGACGTCACGTTGCAATGGCGGCCATCTTGTTCCTGTCTTCTGATTGGTCCAGCGGTTGGGAACAAAAGTTGCGTCAATCATGTAATGCGATTCCGGAGGGGCACATAGCATGGTACATAAAGGACACTTGTGTTTTATCTGCTCGTATATACAAGGCCTTTGTGTTACATCTGTCAGTATATACAGGTCGTATAACGTACATACAGGGTGTTAGTTAATTATAGTCCAATACAACTTTGTTCGATAAAATGTCATCGTTGTGTAAGTACATAAGTACATACAGGGTGTTATATTCCCGTAAACATTTTCAATATAATTTCATCATGTCAGGACATACAGGGTCTGTTGTGCAATATGTTCCAATAAAGATAATACGCAACAGTGTTTCATTTAACCTTCTCACATGCACAAATGCTGAACGCTGGCGCCGGCTTATGGCTAAACGTTGGCGCCATCTTGATGGCTGCCATCTTGGGTAACGTAGCAGTGACTTGGGTGCCCGCGTGAGCCTTAAGTTGGATGCTGACGTCAGGGCTGCGCCGCCATCTTCGTTACGCCATACTCAAATCATCGTAGATGTAGGCAGGGGGGTTGAGGGGAGCTAGAGCTCTAACGTAGGAGCCGGCTGTCTGCGTTTAACAGTTCTTATGGCACAAACAATAGTAATCGCGGTGCATTGTATGTTACATCTTGACTGCTCGGTGGCGGCCATCTTGGATGACGTAGCAGTGGCTTGGGTGTGCATCGCGAAAGCACCCGCGAGTTGGATGCTAACATCAGGGCTGCGCCGCCATCTTGGTTACGCCATACTCAAATCATCGTGGGTGTAGGCAGGGGGGTTGAGGGGGACTACAGCTCTGACGTAGGAGCCGGCTGTCTGCGTTTAACAGTTCTTATGGCACAAACAATAGTAATCGCGGTGCATTGTACGTTACATCTTGACTGCTCGGTGGCGGCCATCTTGGATGACGTAGCAGTGGCTTGGGTGCGCCGGCTGTCTGTGTTTGACAGCTCTTATGGCACAACCAATAGTAATTACGTCAGTTAATGCCCATTTGACACAAGCGTTAGGGCCGCGTTAGGGCCGCGTTAGCGCTGGCGCTCGCGCTAGCGTTAACGCTAACGTTAGGATCGGCCGGTGATTACAGCTCTTACGGCACAACCAATAGTAATCGCGGCCATAAGGGCCCACGCTGCTTGGTGGACGAAAATCCACACTTACGTTAGTTAATGCCTATTTGACACGAACATTAGGGCCGACGGGGGCGTCAGCTGACAGCTGACACTCAATTACGGCTCTTACGGCACAACCAATAGTAATCGCGGCCATAAAGGCCCATGTACCACGCTGCTTTGTGGACGAAAAGCCCGTCCGATTATACACGCTCCGATAAAGTAAGGCATACAGCTTTACGTCTAACATGGGTTGTGCTATAAGAACCGATTGGGGGGGGCAAAAAAGCAGTGATTCAGGCTCTTATGGCACAACCAATGTTAATCGTGGTCCCGTTCTCTCATAGCTTATCTACTGTAGTGGTATGTATGTTAGAAGTTTTCCACTATTGCATATTCCGAATGTGCATAGGAAACACCATGAAATATTGCTTGCTGTAAATATACTTTCACGCTAATTATTTGCGGTTTTCCATGCACATTCGAGACATGCAATATTGAAAAACTTCTGGTATAGCACGAAAGTACGTAGAGATCCAAGGATGTTCCAAGCCCAACGATATGTTTGGGGTAGCATCCCGTGTGAGATCTCATAATACACAAAATCTTGATTTAGTTCTATACTTCATTGACTGGCAGGGTATTTGCCCGAGGAGTAGTTGTTCGAACGGTCCAGTGCCACTCATGACCGCCGCATAATACGGTAAATAATTAGCTCTTGCTAATATTTGCACCAAGCTTGTAAGTATGATGTCGTGCTAACTTGATGAAATCATCCATTTCATGAAAAGTATATCCAATTCATGGAACGGATCCACTTAGTGTATTCTAATTTATTTTCAACAAAAGCATAGAATATTTATTCATTTCATGAAGAGGAAACGCCATCTGTGCTCTTACTGAAATTAAGAGCGATTACACCATGCGGAAAATATAAAGTCGAACCTTTCATGTAATGGTCAACTACGTGATATCTGTAGTATTTGCTTCATGTTTCTTTATTAAGAAATCTTCATTTCCAACAGAAAATATTCTCTCTTTGTTTTACTTTCCCTAAAAGAACAAAGCGGAGAGAATCGAATTTAACATTTTTCAGATAAGTAAAGCGGGGACTTTTTTATAATGCCATATGTAATTCAAATTACCTTAATTGATCAATAAACTACTTGTGGATCGCAATAAACAATAGCACGGAACATAGTCCGGGAGAATGCGGCATGCGTTCCGAAAACTATTCTTACCTAAATTGATAAAAAACAATTTAAAGTGGTAGGTATTAGATTCTGTTATAGTAAAAAAATACAATAAATAGTGAAACTGTTATATTCATGCGCCAATTTCTCCCGGACTTACAATATTTGACTCGGAATTTGACTGCAAACAAACAAATCTAATATCTAACCTCACTTTTAACTTACATTTTTTATAGGTAGATCATTTTAGAATGTCGTCACACAATTGACAGCTGGAGGGCAAACATTTGTTTCTTTAAAGCTTAGAGGAGGGAAGAAAAGGAGGAATAACAAAGCAGATATTTGTGTTACCATTTGGCGTCAAAAAGAGGCGTAACTTAAATTCCTTTAACGAAAATTCTTAAACGTTGCTTTCGTTATTTTGAGTTACATTACATGAACTGGTTTCATCACTTTGTTTGTCACCAAATGAGTTCAAATCTTGGTAACACACGTGCATAGCAAAGATCGGGCGTTGTGTAGCCACACTCTGCCCTCAAAGAAAAATGGCGGCCTGTCAAAATCAGGCATTCTAAAATAGTCTATTTGGCTGATTGTATTTCTCTTATAATTTTCGGCTGTTGTCATTTGTAAGCACTTTTTCCAGGATTAGTTTCAAGTTTTTTGTAAAATTCTTGTACTTAATTGAAAACCACTTCTTGTTCTGCCATATTTTCTGTATTTAGCAACAAACACGAAGTGGACAGTCGATTATCACATAGTTGACTGTTGCATGAAACGTTCGACTTTATATTGTCCGCATGGTGTAATCCTCTTAATTTCAATAAGAACTCAGATGTCGTTTCCTCTTCATGCTTTTGTTGAAAATAAATTATACTTGGGCCGCCCAACAGACGGAGTGATCACACTGCAAGAACGTGCTCTAGACGGGACCACTATCAATTTAGGACGACAGAACCGCAGTGATGCGCTTTCTTTAGACCCAACGAAGTCGCATCACTCCAATTCGGTCGTCATAAATTAATATTGGCTCCGCTAGAGCACGTTCTTGCAGGGTGATCACTCCGTCTGTTGGGCGGCCCAAGTATAGAATGCACTAAACGGATCCGTTCCATGAATTGGATATCATTTTCATGAAATGGATGATTTCATTACGTGAGCACGACAGCAAGCAATATTGCATGGTTCGAGTGTGTAGGGCAAAGCACCGTACTGATGAGTCCCAAAAGGACGAAACCAGTGGTCTACGGTTTTCCATGCACATTCTAAACATGCAATATTGAAAAACTTTTAACATAATAATGACTAGAATTATTACACAGATTATTTAGGCGGCTTCCGTCTGTACGTGCGCAAACACACTGCATGCTCTAGGTCTCACCTGGACCAGCAGAAGAAGAAAAGTCCATAGGTATGCCTAAATCTCAGATTGCAACTCTTTTGCATCAAATCCACCAGGGAGCTTGCGGCATAATTAGTGGACTGGTAGGGTGCCCATAAAAGAGGGAAACAGATCTGTTCCTCCTACTCCCAACATTAAAATTTAAATTTTGCAAAATCTAGCTACAATGGACATCCTCCGTCAGAAGCTTATACAGAAATGTGATGGACGATACTCTACGATCAGTAAGCTTCAACATTCTATAGAATTTCAAACTATCAAACTTACCCCATAACCCTTATGATGCAGTCTCTGATTGAATTTGAAGTTCATTTCAATTAATGAATTTAATTTGTGGTGTTTCAATTTTGGTAATTATTTACTGTAACGAGGGTTCCAAGCTATTTAAGCGAACTCTAAATGACAGAGGAATTAACTAAATGGATAAGACTTGGGGTCCCTGAACGACATTGTCACCCTAATTAAGAAACCCGACTTATTAACAATTCAATTTATAAGGGCTTCAAAACAGAGCTTGATATCCAAAATAATCCCCAAATATATCCTCATTTACCTCATCGAACGACTTTCCATCAGTTAAGTAATGAAATACAACTTTACTTACTACGCAAACGGGAGAACGCGTGATAACCTAATAACACAGCACTTCGCAATATTCAAAGATAATCTGTTAGATTCAATATAAGTGCAGAGACCGTCTAAGTCACTTTACAGCTTTAAGCAGTCATTCAGAATTCCAACTTTGCTGTACCTAGATCTTTATATCATCAGCGTACAAAGAATATCTAGAATTCAATAAGCAACTTCAAATATCATTAATAAATGTGGTCCTAAGTGAGAACCCTAGAGGACGCCCGAAGACACTGTAACAAAGTCAGAACTGACGTTATTTAGCACATTGGGATTTATTTGGAACAGACTTAACCCACCTTAGAAGATTACCATGCTTTTCAATAGTCTCCAGCTTAACCATCAATGTATCAATGTATGAAGAACCTTATAGAATGCTTTAGAGAAGTCAGTATACACAGCATCCACCTGATCACCGCTAGATACCGAATTCATTGAGTCTTGCACAAAGGGTACCAAATTGGTAACTGAGCGCCCCCAGAGCCCACGTTGACATTCGTCAATAATATTTTTTGCTTTCAAAGAGTAGGTAATACCGAAACAGGAAGGTGGTTAATTTTGTTATTTCCTCCTTTAAAGACTGGTTATAACCTAAGCCAGTTTCCAACTATCGGGGAATTAGACTTATTAAAAATTAGATAAAGTGGCCGCAAAAGTGAATTGCAACAATTTTTAATAAAATCTGAGGATATAACATAAACCCATCTAAGTTTAACATTGTTTTCGAAACCTCTGAGCTTTCGAGATGCAATTCAGACAAATAATTGAGCTCTCTCAGCTAAAGCAGAAGTAGCAGAGATGTACAATGTACATGTACACTGAAGAGAAGTCGTCAGAGAGCGCTTCAGAAAAATCCTTGTCAACAGTATAAGTATTACCCCTGTATTTAACAAAATCTGACACATATTTACAGTTATTACCTATTTGCTTTTTCTCTTTATGCTCTCTCATTTTTCATCATATTTTATTCCTAGCTATCGGCACTGGCTTTGCAGTTTTGTTTCTTATATGTTTATTAGTTTATCTTAAGGTTAAGTATAAGAACAGTCACTTGACTGAACTTCGCCTTTTGGCATACAATTTATTTTTCTTGTAACTCGATTCTTACCATTTAAGTCCGTATGCTCAATAAAGATTATATTATTATTATTATAAAAAATAGTCTGCAGCTTAATTTGTATTCAGAATCTGAAGAGTGGCAGCCCAATCCACTGCATTAATCCTAGTTTTTAGCTTTCTTGTTTTTGTACTTCAAAGGCTTGCACAGGGCAATCTAGATGTTCACTGAAATACTACCGGATCAATGTAATAAATTTTCTGAATTAATTTTTTTTTTCAAGTAAATTGTGGTTAATTACACTGACAGTGACAGATATAATGTTAAATTTATTGTACCTACCGCCAAACATACATTAGATAGAAAATGACGATCAGGTTAGTGAGCATTATTATTTTTATCAAACATCGGTTTTAGTTTTGTATTATTGGAACCAGCATATCTTTCTCGTAGTGTAGTTATTGATGTCCTTTCAGAGAAAACGATTGTAATCCACTAACAATAATGGTGGGACGTTTATTCTATCCTGATTTACCCGAGGGACAAATTTTATGTTGAAAACCTTCGTCTTGTTATTTATAGTAATAGAGGATTACTGATGAATCCATAATAATAAACTGGGTTTACTACATTTACTACATTATACGTTCAGCATAAAAAATAAAATACCTACATAATATGATTTCTGTTAAACAGTACATTTAAAAACCAGTATAGGCTTCCACTATAAAGGACGCCTTTTCTTTGACTATAAGTAAGTACCTACTTGAAGTAGGCATTTATTTCCATACATTGTGTTGCTGAAGCCACATTTGTTAAGTTGGACAACTTAGTTCTGTGAGCAGATTCGCAATATAAATTATCTCCATTCCTCTTCCTCTACTGGTTTTGTAAGTTGCATTTATCGTCTCTGTCAATTAAATTCATTATATTAGTTACAAGTCGGACGGAAAATGGATAGGCGCGTTTTCTTCATCTGGGTTGTGGAATTGAGTGTTACTGGAGAATTTCAGCATTTCATTCCATTAGTGATCATGTATCAGTTGACCTCATCAGAAACGAAACCCATCGCTTCCATCATGCTTTCTTGACGCCTTTGTACCTACCGTTCAAGGTTTTCAGATTTCTAACCCACGCCCTTGTTTATACAGTGAGGTCCTAAAGTTTGGAATAAAATTCATAATTTCTTTTTTATTAATATTTCAATGAAATGCTTGGATACGTCAATTTTTATTTTCGATTTAGAATTTTGTGAGGAACATATAAAATATATAGGGTGTTCCATTTTCATGTACCGCTGTCAATGTCAATTTTCTTAAATGGAACATGTTTCTAAGTAGGCCATTGAAAGACAATTTCATAAATGTGGCATTTGTTACCTTTTACCTCTATGGCTATCGAGATTTTAACATTTGAGTTTAGATATTCCTCAAAATTAGAATTAGGATATCTGAACTTCTACAAAAGCTAGAGATTGCCGAGATTGGAAATTAGGTTTACAAAACTACCACGAAATAACAAACAATGTTGAGTAAAAACACAAGCAAGTAATTATCATCAAAAATAATCTAAATTAAATGTTCGGTGTGAGCTCCAAGAACTTGTTAAGCTATAGCCAAACTGTACTCGAATTCGTAAAGAACATTATCTAATAACTTCAGGCGTGATTCTCTGAATTTCATTTGGTATTTTCGTTCATAAATCTTTGATGTCATACGGTTGTGTGTAGAGATGTGCAACTGATACTTTTTTCGGTATCAAGTAGATATCGATACTTCTTGAATGAGTATCTGATACTTTGTATTCGTTACTTGGTATCGATTGCCGGTAAACTACAGCGGCTGTACAGCACGGTAACTGATTACTGGTTTAAATACATACTGATACTATTCTTAGTACATGCGGCTACTCCGTGTGATATTCGCAAGTGGTCACTAGAAAAACAATTAATTTCCTTCAGTTCTTAAATTTTTTATATTAAATTTATTAAATAACCAAGTTAAAAAATAGATATTAGGTAGGTAAGACTTGTCTCATTACTATAAATCATGTGGTTTGATTCCTTTCTGCATAACTACTTCCAATTTATGAACCATAAACAAAATACCTAAGGAAATGCCTACAAAGCTTTTGGACCTGCATAAGCTTTTATCTTTTATTACTGCTGCCTTCGAGCGGCACTCATTGCGATGCGATATGCGAATACAACACCACACCCCAGACGCAAAATAAATATAGGTACCTCGATATCGAATAGGAATACTAATAACACTGCTACTGCACGGACATCGGAACCATAAAATATCCGATGCGGTATTCGTTACTCGATACCGATTCATTTCCCACTTCCCGTGGTTACGCAAGTTATTCGTTCGCGTTCACTTCACATCCATACCCAGTAACGAATACTTTCGTTTGGCACTACCAGATACTTCGAATCCAAGAGAGTATCTGATACTAAGTAACGAATAGATACTTTTTGCACATCTCTAGTTGTGTGAGGTATACTTTGTTTTTTTTTTGCTTCTAATTTTGACGAATTTCTAAATTCAAGTGATAATATCTCGATAGCCATGGAAGTAAAAGGTAACAAATGCCACATTTATGAAATTGTCTTTCAATGGCCTACTTAGAAACATTTATAACTTCCATGTTCATTGTAGGTATATAACAAAAGATCACTTAAAACAATTATCTGTTTATTATCCGCAATTTTACGAAAGATTGTAAATTTTTGTAAAAATATTTTGTAAATTTTTCTAAAAAATTAAAATGTTATTCCGTAAAATTTTGTAATTTTCGTAAAAATTTAAAATTTATTTTACAGAAATTTTCAAAATTTTTGTAAAATATTTTCGAAATTTTGAAATTTTTACAAATTTTTACAAAATATATTTTACAAATTTTTTAAAATTACAAAATTTTACGGAACAAATATCACAAAAATTTACAAAATATTTTTACAAAAATTTACAAAATATTTTTACAAAAATTTACAAAATATTTTAGAAATTTTTACAAAATATATTTTACAATTTTTTTTAAATTACAAAATTTTACGGAATAACAAATATTTCACAAAAATATACAAAATATTTTTACAAAAATTTACAAAATATTTACAAAAATTTACAGGCCTTAAAATGCGCAACAATTTTATTTAAACTTTTTTTCCATATTTCTAATATACAGGGTGTCCCACCTCGAGTGTGCCAAACGAAAATTGCTAGTAGAGAACGTCATTCTAAGCAAAAAAGTTCATATGAACGTATGTCCTATTCTTTATCATATCCGAGCCGTGGGATCTTGCTGGCATGCGCGAGTGAGTAGTCGTTAATGCTCAGCAACAGTGCCCGCGGTTTGGCTATGGATGGGTGACCCATTTCTGCGCTGTGGCTAGGGCGCGCCTTGGATCGCCTATCCAGCTTTACCTAATGAGGTTTTCCAGGTTTTCCTCATTCTCGCACTAAATGGTGGGTAGAGTACTAACAACTATAGGTCGTTCCTGTGACGCACCTGCGGCCAATAGTAATATGCCGCCTCCTCCGTCCCGCACAAGCTAGCACTAGCTTCTGGGGCTAACCTTAGGGTTAGTTTGGAGTGAGTAGAGATATTATTAAGATAAATAATTTTAAAGATTTTCTAAAAGTGCAATTCTTATATTCGTGCACAAGGATTAGAATTTGAATTTTTTTATTTGAATTTGTTTTTGTTCTTGTTCCGTTTTAAATGTTTGTTTGTTTATAATTATTTTATTTCCGATTACGAATTTCAAATAATACATGATGTTGCTTTAACTACTATAGACAGTTAATTATATCTCGATAACGATTGGGAATCGGAAATTAGGTTCATACGAGAGGAAATCACTGGGGTACTTTAGTGTTCGAGGCAAGGAAATTAAGGGGAATTTCGGAGTATTTCGAATATCGGGGTATTTTTGGGAATTTCGTGGTATTCCGGTGAATTTCTCTTGAAGGGGGAATTTCGGGGTATTTCGAATGTCGGGATATTTCGGTGAATTTCTATTGAAAGGGGAATTTCAGGGGAATTTCGGGGTATTTCGAATGTGTTGGTATTTTTGGGAATTTTGAGGTATTTCGGGGAATTTTTCTGGAAAGGGGAATTTCAGTATACAAATCTTTTCAGTGAGTTCCCCCCCTGAGGGAAATCACTGGGGTATTTTAGTGTACAAGGCAAGGGATTTCAGGGGAATTTCGTGGTATTTCAAATGTCGGGTTATTTTGGGTATTTGGGGGTATTTCGGGGAATTTTTCTTGAAGTGGAAATTTCAGTGTACAAATGTTTTCAGTGAGTTCCCCCCTGGGTTCATATGAACTTTCTTGCTTAAGATGACTTTCTTTTAAGTAGCTGTTTTCGTCTGGTCCCGCAGTTCATTTCAATTTCACAGCAAACTAATAATTTTAAATAGTAAATTTGTAAAATCAGCAACTTTCAGAAAATCTTTAAAATTACTTATCTCTGTAACGGTACAGAATCGGATATACGTTCATATGAACTTTTTTGCTTAAAATGACTTTCTCTACTAGCAATTTTCGTTTGGCACACTCGAGGTGGGACACCCTGTATATGTAGTTTAGCTACAATACTTATTTGAAGAATTAAAATGTTAATAACAAATGAACGACTAATATAATTATTACCAAAATTAATAGGTCTGGAGTCCTCGTCAAGACCCACGTTTCAAAAAAATGATTAAAATTGGTTAGTTTTTACGGCAGTTATCGAACGACAAAGAAATCCGGATACGCACACACACACGCACCCGCACGCACGCACAGACAACAAGCTAGAAATACTTTTTCTCGAAGTTTTGAAGTGCAAGGAGAATCTGACCTTATCTCGGACACGTATTTTTATCGGTACCTAATGCAATACTTCCATTTCCTTACGGAACATGGAAATAAACCTCGAAGCGAACTCCAAATTAATATTCCTAATTATGCGCAATTTTCAATTTTTACCATTAATAGTAGATAAAACGTAGATAGTAGATAAAACGTTGTTCGATACTCGCTTCATAACTTCATATTACTATACTCGATGGTTTATTAAACTCGGCTTCTTGAATCGCTTGAAAATTGAACTTTTATTACGAATACGATACAGGTGTCGTAACAGTTCATATTTACCGTACCTGACGGAAAAAATTTCACCAATAATTTGATTACTTATCTAAAATCTACTTGTATTACAATCGATTTAGATTCTTATGAACCATTTATCATATCTTCATGCGTAATACTATTGTGAAAACTGCGTTTTTGTAGACGAAACTTGACATTTATATAAAAATACTTCAATAAACCCGTGTTTAATTTTTTTATAATTTTCTTTTTTGTAAATCCAATTTTTCTGTTTAGAAAACTGCGGAGATTAAGGATGTCCTCAGAGGATAACGGAAATATTGGATTTGGAAAACCGACGTCCAGTAGTAACGAAGACTTGAGTGAATATACCGATGCGGATGAAAGTATTTCCGCACCAACAGAGTTTCTAGCTGAAGTAAGTCTGCTTTTATTGTCTAGGTACTCAATTTTTGTCAAATTAAATCGAAGAACATACTTGTACGCATTTATGGTAAAATCAATAGCGTTCTGTCTAAAACTGGCTTTAAATTCCTATGAGAGTTTTTTATAGAGGTCGAAACTGCAGAATCAAATGATAAATGGTCATGTCAGGGCAAACCCTTGCCGCAATAACGTTTATAACGCTACTATAGCGTAATTTTCAGATACGCTAACATCTCTTTTGTTTTTATAGGAAGCACAAATTTGAAATTCAAGCAGTTAAGATTAATTGCAAAGGAACATGAATAAAAACCTGTTTCTTCCTTAATTATTGTAGTTATAGATGATGGATTATATCACGCTTTGCGCATTTTTTTGATATGGCCAGCTGGTTAACAAAATCACTTTGTTACAATATTGAGTTTTCAAATTTTGTTTCACTTGTTATTACAACGGATATTTTCTTTCAGTTTCTGTCAGCAGTTATGCTTAAAGACTACGAAACAGCTCTGAAATACTGCAAACTAAGTTAGTATTGCCATTTATTACCTATCCAAGAAATAAACAGTCTATAGCAGTTCATTTTAAAAGAACCAGCCGCCTATCTCGAAAATAATAGAAAGTGTAAAAATATATTCTTGAAGATTAGTCGTGAAGTTTCAAGGGGAAAATAAGGGGGTGACATTAGAATTGACAAAGTCAGATGAAGAGCTGCTTCCATTTTTTAATGTACATAATAGCACATTTTTTATTCCGGAATTCAGTACATTTAATTATGAACAAAAACATAAAGTGTAATTGATTGCAAAACATAGAGTACCTGCTTTGAAAATCAGGAGCTCAACATTTTTAAATAGTTAACAATCACTATTTTTGGTAGTCTATACACTTAACTGAGTTTTAACATTACTGTGCTTTGTACCAATAGCACATATTATACGTGTAACATATAAAACCACTTTCTTTAATGCATTTTCGGGAAATTGTTTCCCATCTGTAGAAGAAATTGTTGCTAGCCTTGAAGAATATACAAATATGATTATAACTGACTTTTAACAGTTATGCTTGTTAAAACTCGATTATCAACATTTTTCAATTTTTTGACATGTAAATATTTATTTTTTTGTATCTCGCTGTGACATCAAAAGTAACAATAAAGGGCTCGCCACATAGGCCATGCCATGCCATGCTAAATTAAATTTAGCATGGCACAGCACAGAGCTGTCCACATAGAACATGCTATGTAAATTTGGGTAACCATAGTTATTTGTTTGAAAACTTATTTTTGTCAATTGCCAGCTGCCAATATTCATAAATTTAAATAGTGAATGATGTTCATAACGTTGCTTTGGGGTTCATTTTACAACTTATTTCCATGGAAACGTATCCATAGAAACAGCATAGAAGTCGACTTCGTTGCTATGTAAATTACTTTAAACATGAACAATGTGGACACTTCCATTTGAATTCCATTGTCTCTACTTCTGTGTTTCACATTGGCATAGCATAGCACGGCCTATGTGGCGAGGCCTTAACAAGAACGATTTACACAGTAGAAAATTTGGTGTACATACTGAATCTTTTTGCAATGAGCTGTACAGATATTATCTAGATTTAGCAGGCACTGAAATATCTATAAATCAATTTATCTACTTTTGTTGTCAATTATATATTTTGCGTTCATTACTTGTGCGATTACTAACGACTATTCAACAACTATTTCATAATGAATTAATTATTCAATGGGGTGAGGCCAATCAAAGAGATTTCAGTGTAACATGTTAAGAGCAATTATGCCGAAAATTTTATTTATATTATATTCAGTGTGTCCCCGAGTTGGATTACAAAGAACAAAGAGGACATAGAACAGAACAAAGAAGAAGTATTTTTAATGTATCAAAAAGTCGCTCTATAAAAAACCCTGCTTGTTCCTACTTTTACAGGAAACTTTTATTAAACTATTAAAATATTATTCACTTCAATAAAACATTTGAATATTTAAAAGTGTTCAAATAGTGCCCCATTTTATACAAAAAGAAGCATTAAAGCGTAAAAAACCCTTTTTGATTTTTCAAATTTGAACAAAATCAATTTCTAAAATAATGGTTAAATTTAGTACCGAGATGAAAGAACTTCTCTTAAATTTTTACTGAAAATATTAGCATTCCTCGCCAGTACCATACAGAACTGAATTAGAGAAATTCTTTATATTTATATTTGCTTTAGTACGCCGGATAGTGACATCAATTTTTAAATGATTTTAGCGTGTGGCAGAGGTTGTAAATTTGGTAGTTTGTGTGATAGCAAACAGGAAAATTGACCTCTGCCTACTCCGCGTCGGACATTTTACAATTGACATGTCTTCAAAAATTTTAAAGAAAGAATAAGTTAACGTAAACCTTTTCAGCGCCTCTGCCTTATGATTCAACTTATTAATTAAATCATAAAAAACGAGAAAATACCCGAGGCAGGGGCTCTGAGCAGTCCCTGGGCAGAGGAAGAGGTTCTGAAAGTGCTTGGAAAGTAGGCCTACTTAGATTCAAACGAGCTGAAATGACTAAGTAGAGCTACTTCTCTAAACACATTTAAAACGTCTTCCTCTGATCTGAAGCTGTTCAGGATCTCTGCCTCGGGTAATTTATTGTTCTTTATGATTTAATTATTAAATGTTATCAAAAGGTAGGGGCACTGAAAAGATTTAGGTTAACTTTTTCCTTTGGCATTTTTGAAGACCTGCCAATTGTAAAATGTCCCACGCTGGGGTCTCGCACATGGATATTCCTGATTTCCAACAGACAACAGACAATGAGTTATAAAAATTGTCGCTATCCGGCGTACTACTTCGTCAGGAAAATCCAAGAAATCATATTTGTGTTAAATGTTTCTATGACATTTGTTCAAAGGTTACTTGTTTTCAAAGACATTCTATACTAATAGACATCAAGATCCCGTGTTTTCGGCATATGTGCCTATTTTATTTCTAACATAAAAGTCGTGCCTTTTTCTATCGCTCCTTTTCTACCTGATTTTGTCGTGTTAACGTCATCTCTCTTTTGACAAAAAGTCAAAATAATTTTTTTGGCGTAGCGCGCTAATTGAATTGCAGGAAATCAGGAAATTTAAACGTCAAATCACCTTGTCATTTGAATTTTTATTTTGCACACGCGAGTAAACTTATCGCTATTCAAGTTTTACCTAGGAATTTCTGTTACTTAAGAATAAATAAGTAATTTACTTTAACAGCTACTTGACTAAAGAAACTACGCGTTTATTTTAAAATATTCCTACGAATATTTTAACTTGCCTACTCGATGCTCACTCTCTTAAAAGATTTAATTTTCTCGTACCTAATTTGACAACTACCACTGACAACTCCGAAACTTGTTAAATCAAGGTTACCCAGTCAATGTCAGATTTGACTTTTTGTCTTAAAATAGATGCAAAATCCATTTTTGCGTGCTTCAAACTAGGAAAATATTTTCTTGTGGCACGCATGTTTTCAGCGATATTAAAGTGTAACTTGGTATCTATACAAATAGAAAGTCTTTGCTTGTATTACACACAAGTTCAAACTAAAACTAAAACATAGCAACTTTAGGCGTCCGTTTGGAAAACGGACCTATTTTATAAACAGGGCCGAGATTATTATTTTTATTGATACGAACTTTTGCCCCGTCAGCGACGCCCCTGGTGGTGACACATTATTTGTTTGACGGCGAGCAGGCTTTGATTTATGACGGCGCGACCTTGTCGCTGTTTATGATTCCCGAAAAGCATAGTCTATCTCGAAGATTCTCATTCTGGAACAATGTTTGATCGATAATTTTCGAGAATCTTCTAAGACCATTATAAAATGGGAAGCAAGAAGCCGAGTGGACAGTCTTACAGTTTGAAGTCTGAAGTTTGGAAGCGAATGTTGAATGCGATAAGAACCGGGCGTTTAATAGTTCCGTGCGAGTATAAGTCTTGATACGCGTTTAGTGTCGGTACGGTACGCGAGTGCGAATTCTTTGGTGGCGTTTTAAGTGTACCGGGGCGTCTTCGTATGTGATTAACCGTCGGTTGAAGACAAGTGTTTTAGAGAGTTTAAACTGTGGACTTGTGTACTGCGGATTGTTTAGGTTAGGTAATTAATTGTTTAATTGTTCGCTTAATTGTTTAATTCTCACTGCTTGTTACTTACTGCTTATATATATTTCGCTGCTTATTGTTCAATTTGTTAACTTTAAGTTCTCAAATCACTGTTAATCATTGTAAATATTTGTACATATACATAAAGTCACTGTAATAAATAAGTGTAAAATCGAAATACGTTACAACTGGTGTCAGAAGTGCGATTTGCGGAGCCAAGAAGAGTGAAGAACGTCGTGGAAGCCGGTGGAAAATTGAAGAATTTTCTGGAAGTTGGCCGAGCTGAGTGAATTTCGACGTTTTTGGACTCCTTAGTGACTGGTAGTGGTTTGAGACTTGTGTTTGTGTTTTAAGTGTTTATGCCGGTTACAAGAAGTGCTGCAGCAATGGAGCAGCAACTGCAAGCCTTCTTGGAAGTGATGAAGAAGAATCTGGACGACTCGATGAAGACAAACCAAGAAGTAATGAAGACCAATCTAGAAGAAATAAAGAGCAGTCAAGAAGAAATGAAGAATCATCTTGAAGAAACAGTGAAGAGCAGTCAAGAAGAAACGAAGAGAAATCTAGAAGAAGCAATGAAGAACAGTCAAGAAGAAGTGAAGAAAAATCTAGAAGCAATGAAGAATAATCAAGAAGAAATGAAGAGTAATTTTGAAGAAATGAAGTCAGTTATAGAAAGAAGTCAAGAGCAAGTAACTGAAAGAATTACTGAAGTAAGATCCGAACTGGAGAACCGAATTACAGAAGAAACACAAGAAATAAGAAAGGTGGTGGATGAAGAAATATCGAAGATAAATGAGAGAGTTGCGGAACTAGAGAAGAAGAAGACATTGAAGACAGAAGATACTGGATTGGACGAAGAAAGAAGAGCTCCTGTTGTTAAGGTGAAGCCTCCTACATTTGATGGGAAGTCCTCGTGGCACACCTACATCAAGCAGTTCGAGGCAGCGGCAACGGCGAACCAGTGGGCCAGTACCGAGAAGGCAGTCAATTTGGTAGTTGCACTCCGAGGTGAC
The DNA here is from genome assembly GCA_963966045.1 of Xestobium rufovillosum. Classification (NCBI taxonomy): domain Eukaryota; kingdom Metazoa; phylum Arthropoda; class Insecta; order Coleoptera; family Ptinidae; genus Xestobium; species Xestobium rufovillosum. The sequence continues at coordinate 37,258,953 of OZ014494.1, read as the reverse complement.
GCCTTGAACATCCTGGATACCGTGACAGCAGAACAACAGGCTGATTATAAGGAGATAGTTAAGCGCCTGGAGATGAGGTATGGCCATCAACACCTCCAGCAAGTCCACCAGGCACAGCTAAAGGGTAGGTCTCAGCGCTCCAATGAGACCCTGCAAGAGTTTGAGGCCGACATCGCCCGTTTAGTCCGGTTGGCGTATCCAACAGCCCCGGAGGAGTTCTTGGAGAGCCTGGCGGTGGAAAACTTCATTGAGGGGCTGCGTGACAGCGAAACAAAGATGGCGCTGAAGCTAGCAAGACATAAAGCTTTGGCAGACGCTTTGGCCCACGCTTTGGAGTTTGAGGCAGCAAAGCAGACATCAAGGGGGCACTCCAAGGTGCGGCAGCTGCTTACCCAAGAACCAGACGATGACCTACTGGAAAAAGTAATAGAAAAAGTTAGATTGAAATTGCGCAAAGGAACTGAGACCAACAACAATGAGGGGACTGGTAGGAGATGGTATGGAAGAGAGAAGTTCCTGCGATGTTGGAGCTGTGGTGTAAAAGGTCATCTTCGTAGTAGATGTCAACGTACTCCTGGCCAGAACCGGTACGTGAAGACAGTCCAATCCTACCAAGCCCCAGTACAAGATGTGAATGTGTCAAGATTGGCTCGAGTTGGGGATAGTTTGATAATTGATGGGATCATTGATGGCAGGAAGACAGAAATTACCATCGATACAGGAGCCAGTGACACCATAGTCAGAAAAGATGTTGTGGCTGAGTGGAGAATTAGGCCGACCAATAAGAATATCCGATTGGTTACTGCTACCGGCGAGACAGCACCTATATATGGAGAGGCAAAAATCGACATAGGGATGGAAGATGTCGTCATTCCACAGAGAGTTCTTGTAGCCGACATTGTGGATGAAGTTATACTGGGCCTGGATTGTATGAAGAAGCACGGGATTGTGCTTGATGTTGGCGCCGGGGTACTTCGAATTGGTGAAGAAGAACTAGTAATGAGTTCTCCTGGGCGCAAGAACTGTGTGTACCGAGTGAATGTCGAAGAAGATGTCGTGTTGCCTGCCAGATCTGAGAACATCGTACGGGTCCGTGTGGATGGTGCTCCAAGCTGCTTGGTGGGATTGGTCGAGCCGATGTACGAAGAGGTTAAGAAAGGATTACTGATTGGGAAGACGTTGGTAAGACCTGGTCAACGTCCAGTATTCGTAAGGATAGCGAACATTGCCGAATTAGACCAGAAGATTTGCAAGGGTACGATAGTTGGTATGTGTGAGCCAGTATCTAGGATTGCCATGGTGAAAAGGAATGAGAAGGGAGAAGATCAGAAGATGTCCCAGACCAGTTTACCAACTCCCCTGGAAAAGATGGTAGAAGAGTGTTCCCAACATCTGGATCAGATACAGGATGAGAAGCTGACTCAGCTTCTAATGAAATACAAAGATGTCTTCTCATTGCAAGATGGTGACCTAGGACGGACGGGAGTAATTCAACACACCATTAACACCGGTGATCATACTCCTATTAAGCAAACTCCTAGAAGAATACCCCTGGCAAAGCAAACAGAAATGGACAACCTGATTAAAGACATGAATAGACAAGGGGTAATTGAGCCTTCTCAGAGCCCGTGGACTTCCCCTGTAGTGCTGGTGACCAAGAAAGATGGCTCCACTCGTTTTTGTGTAGACTACAGGCGGTTGAATTATGTCACCCAGAAGGATAGTTACCCCTTACCCCGGATTGACGATACCCTAGACACAGTGGCGGGTTCCAGATGGTTTTCCACCCTCGACTTGAAGAGTGGTTATTGGCAAGTCGAGTTGCATCCCAAAGACAAGGAGAAAACGGCGTTCTCTGCTGGAACTGGTTTGTGGCAATTTACGGTAATGCCGTTTGGGCTCTGCAATGCACCCGCCACCTTTGAGAGACTGATGGAGACAGTACTGCGAGGATTACATTGAAGACTTGCCTGGTATACCTCGACGATATCATCGTGATGGGGAAGACTTTCGACCAGCACTTGAAGAACTTGTGCGATGTCTTCGAGAAATTGAGGCAAGCTAACCTGAAATTGAGTCCGCAGAAGTGCCAGCTATTCAAGAAGCAGGTTAAGTTTTTGGGGCACATAATTTCCACCAAAGGAGTTGCGACAGATCCGGAGAAGACGGACGCAGTGAGGAACTGGCCTGTTCCGAAAGATAAACATCAACTTCGAAGCTTTCTGGGATTATGCACCTACTACCGCCGTTTCGTGAAAGGGTTCGCAGACATCGCGAAGCCTCTGCATCGGTTGACTGAAGATGGTAGGCCATACGAGTGGACGAAGGAGGGCCGAGGAGCATTTGAAGAGTTGAAGAGGTCTCTGTGTTCTGCTCCTGTTCTGACGTATCCGAGGCCTGGAAGCAAGTTTGTTGTGGATACCGATGCAAGCAATGTGGGCATAGGCGGTGTATTATCCCAAGAAGAGAATGGGGAAGAAAAGGTTGTGGCCTATTTCAGTAAGGCCTTGTCGAAAGCTGAACGTAATTACTGCGTCACTAGGAGGGAGCTGTTAGCAATTGTGCGAACCATCGAGCACTTCCATAAATATCTGTGCGGGCAAGATTTTCTTATCAGAACTGACCATGCTTCCTTGAAGTGGTTGCTGCAATTTAAGAACCCAGAAGGTCAGTTAGCCCGTTGGATTGAGAGGCTGCAGCAGTACAACTTCATCATACAACACCGGATTGGAAGAAAACATGGCAATGCTGATGCACTTTCGAGAAGACCTTGCCCGGAAGATTGCAAGTACTGCGTGAGGCAAGAGTTGAAAGAGCATGTACACCCCATCAGATGCCATCAAACCCGGATCCAAGTTGAAGAAGAGCATCTACAATGCTGGAGAGACGCCCAGCAGAAAGATAAGACCTTGGAACCTCTGCTAAGATGGAAAGAAGCTGGTAGAAGACCGGAGCGGATAGAAGTTTCCGACAAGAGTGTGGCCCTGAAGTCATACTGGGCACAATGGGATTCTCTTGTGATAGAAGACGGTCTTCTGAAGAGAATGTGGGAGAGCACCGACGGAAGAGAGAGAAAGCCCCAGGTCGTGGTGCCGAAGGACAAGATTCCGGAAGTCCTAGCAGAGGCTCACAATGGAGTGAGTGGGGGGCACTTAGGTGTTAATAAAACCACGATGAAGGTCAGAGAGAGATACTATTGGCTGGGCTACAGGACAGATATAATGAACTGGTGCCGGAGATGTGATGACTGCGCGTCAAGCAAGGGACCCAAGACAAGGAGCCGTGGCAGAATGCGCCAGTATAATGTGGGAGCTCCATTTGAGAGGATTGCAATTGACGTAGCAGGTCCGTTTCCTACATCAACTGATGGGAATAAGTACATCCTGGTTGCGACGGACTACTTCAGCAAATGGCCTGAGGCATATGCGATACCGAATCAGGAAGCCACTACTGTAGCTGACGTACTGGTGAACAATTTCTTCAGCCGATTCGGTATACCCATGGAGCTTCATTCTGATCAGGGACGGAACTTCGAGTCTGCGGTGTTCCAAAATATTTGTAAGTTGCTGGGAATACGGAAGACCAGGACCACTCCATTACATCCCCAGTCAGATGGTATGGTTGAGAGGTTCAACAGGACCATAGAAAACCATCTCAGGATAATGGTAAACGAACACCAGACAGATTGGGACCGACATCTTCCACTGTTCCTGATGGCGTATAGATCGGCTGTGCACGAGTCAACTGGAAGAACGCCTGCCAGTGTGCTATTCGGAAGGGAATTGAGGCTGCCAATGGATGTGTTGTTTGGGCATCCTGAAGATAGGCTGGTGTCTGTAGATGAGTATTCCCGGGAATTGGCGGAACGACTCGATGCAATTCATGAGGCTGTTCGGGATCGCATGCGCCTAGAGAGTGACCGAATGAAGACGCGGTATGATGCCCGAGCGAATTCTGTGGGTTTCCAAGCTGGCGATCTGGTGTGGCTTTATAATCCAGCCCGGAGGAAAGGACGATCGCCGAAATTACAGAAGAACTGGGAAGGGCCATACCAAGTAGTGACCAGGATCAACGACGTTGTTTACCGGATTCAACGTTCTCCACGATCGAAGATGAAGGTAGTCCATCTGGACCGGCTTGCTCCATACCATGGGAAAGAAGGAGATAATTTCTGATCGGGGCGATCAGTCTTTTAAGGAGGGGGCAGTGATACGAACTTTTGCCCCGTCAGCGACGCCCCTGGTGGTGACACATTATTTGTTTGACGGCGAGCAGGCTTTGATTTATGACGGCGCGACCTTGTCGCTGTTTATGATTCCCGAAAAGAATAGTCTATCTCGAAGATTCTCATTCTGGAACAATGTTTGATCGATAATTTTCGAGAATCTTCTAAGACCATTATAAAATGGGAAGCAAGAAGCCGAGTGGACAGTCTTACAGTTTGAAGTCTGAAGTTTGGAAGCGAATGTTGAATGCGATAAGAACCGGGCGTTTAATAGTTCCGTGCGAGTATAAGTCTTGATACGCGTTTAGTGTCGGTACGGTACGCGAGTGCGAATTCTTTGGTGGCGTTTTAAGTGTACCGGGGCGTCTTCGTATGTGATTAACCGTCGGTTGAAGACAAGTGTTTTAGAGAGTTTAAACTGTGGACTTGTGTACCAAGATCCCTACACTGTAGGGATCTTGCTTGTGTACTGCGGATTGTTTAGGTTAGGTAATTAATTGTTTAATTGTTCGCTTAATTGTTTAATTCTCACTGCTTGTTACTTACTGCTTATATATATTTCGCTGCTTATTGTTCAATTTGTTAACTTTAAGGTCTCAAATCACTGTTAATCATTGTAAATATTTGTACATATACATAAAGTCACTGTAATAAACAAGTGTAAAATCGAAATACGTTACATTATAATAGGGTAAGTCCGGGATAGTTGGCCATAGTTTCTAAAAAGATACTTAAAACTAACCATATTAAAGCCAAGTCTCTTTATAATTTTTTTACGGAATATTCAAACTTTAACTCAACATAAACTCCAAATAAACTTCAATTAAAATGTAACATTGAATTTAAAAAAACATATATCCAAAAGTGTATAGTGTACCTATGGCCATCTCTCCCGAGTAGGTCGGTAGAGATGGCCATAGGCTTACAATTCATTTTTTTACTTTTTATTTCCTTTCTTTTTGTCAGCAAGCCTTCCACACTTTTGACATAAATTATTATACGTCATACAGGTTCCATCAGCATGTTTGTTAAGTTTAAAACCATTTTTCCTCTTGTAGAGCTGATACAGCAAATTGGAGGTTAGAATAAATTTTCAAATTTTCAACTTAGTCGACATTTCGACGAGGATATTCGTCATTTTCAAGACAGTATGATTAATAATAATCAACCATGCTTTCGAAGAAGTGAAAGATTGATTTGGTTGCCAATCGAGAAGCATGGCTTGAGTTACTCCATTTTTAAATTTTTTAATGTCATTTCTTAAAAACCTAGGCTTCACCCCTTAATTTTTGATGTAAATCAATCTTCTACTTCTTCAGAAGCATGGTTAATTATTATTAATCATACTGTCTTGAAAATGACGAATATCCTCCAACCTTCAATTTGATGTGTCAGCTCTACAAGAGGAAAAATTGTTTTAAAAGTCTTTCTGCTCTATTTTCACCTAAAATAGTAAAGTAGGTTCTAAAGACGCATTTTGGTGCATGGCCATCTCTCCCTGAAAATAATGGGCCATCTATCCCGTTTTTACCGGAGAGATGGCCCACCCAAGTACGACACACAAAGTGAGCTGTGCAATCGCAATTTGAGGTTAGAGTGTCTGTAAGATGTCCTAAAAACTTCATTAACAACAAGATTATTGAAAAAAAACGCTACACGAAATATGAACCAGTTAGATAAGCAAGCTCATGCTAAAAGTTTTCCCTATGCAATTAACAATTAAAGCTATTTTCTTACCTTTCTTAATGTTTTGACGCACGAAACCACAACTGACGTAATCTACAACTTAAGTAGAACAAACTAATTGCACACCTGTTGCCATCTAAACGTGGGTCGAGAAACTATTAGCTATGGCCATCTCTTCCCTATGGCCAACTATCCCGGACTTACCCTACATTGAATTGTATGAGAGTGCAGATTAAGCAAACGAAACCGTTAAAAGAAAAGTTTACTCCAACTATTTGTATCCATAGAAATTTTAGAAACATGTCCGTATGCTCAAATTGCACTCTCATAAAATTCGATGCAATACAAAAAAATTACCTAATTCGAATCCGTTCATTAAACGCGTCCATTTCACAAACGGATGCCTACAGTTGCTGTGGCCATAAAAGTGTAACTTCCAGTGGATTTCTGTAGATAGTCGTATATTCGGCACTTGAATATGAGCTATTATTATGCCTAACAGAGATGACTTAAAACGCTGTGTTTCAAACTTTCATCTCCGTTAATAATAGCCATCATAACTGCCTTTTTGAATAATGTACTTACTATTACTGCATCACTGCAGTAAATATTCCTATTAAGAATGCCAATACAGAGTTGAAACTCTCCGTCGCAATTAACGTAAACCAATTCAGTAAGACTTCTGCTCACGTAATATTCGCTCAAGCATTAGTAAATAATAATAAAACAATGCCTGGAGTGTCGTCGGATCCTATTCGTAAACAACATCCTTCAGAAATCCCCACAAGAAATTCAAAAATTCAAAATAGTAAGACAGGGTTATCTGGATGGAAACAATAATACTGCCCCCCCCCCCTATTGTGCTGATACCAAATGGTGCAACTTGTTCATAAGTCCGCATCTTCGAGAAAAATTGGTACCTTCGTCGATAATCAAAAAGTTCAAATAAGTTGCACACAACTATGCCGCCCAAACGCAGGGACTCGAACTATGTTAATAATCTACCTGTCTATGCCAGTGAGAGTTTTCAACTGACCAATAATATCTGAATATCTCCCAATACTTTTTTGTTTGTAACTGAATACTGTATCGAATTCTGGAATAAAAATGGTCTTAAGTATTTCATTTAAAAACCTAAAGCTGACCACCCAACCTTGACAACGCCACTTTTGTCAATTCTAATCCAGAAGACTTTTTTATAGTCCCTAATAATAGTCTCTATTATTTATGGAATATTTGGCTGATTCTTCTAAAATGGTCCACCCAGCATAATATTTATTTAAACTTTTTTGTTTTAGTACTACAATACGAACCCAACAACGTAACAGCCAAAGAATTCTATCCACTGATCTTGGAAAAATTAAACCAGAGTAGGTATTTACAAGCTGCTGTATAAGAAGTTGTCTCGACGACCGTACTGCTTTTTGGTCGAAACTAATTACGTACGTACTCAACTGTATGCTCACAGGTCCAGTTTAATTTTGTTTAAAACTCATATTTCTGGATACGATACGAGTCGTGTTAGCTCTACGATGAAAAACAAGGTTGTGGGTCAAATAAGCTTTTGAAAACTGGCAACAAAAATTTTACGAAGCTGTTAAAGCGACCGACTTCCGACAACCACTGTCTAAATTTTCAGCTAAATATATTTTTCTGTACCTACATAATTGCTTTCATAGAATACGTTGATGACCTTCTTTTTCTTAAGAAAGTTTCTAAACTATGAAAATGTTGATATACAAATCATCGTAACACAAGCAGCAACTTCTTTCCTAGCAATTCCAAGCTGAAACGAAGTGGTGTTAGTTGAGACAACTTCTCTTACAGAAACTTTAGATTTTTGCATATACGAGTAGCAATAGCCATGGTACCCTCTTTACAGTTTAATTATTGTTGCTTTCTTCCAGTGAATGATGAAAGTAGTGACAGTGAAAGTGAAGAAAATGACGAAAATATTTCTTCAAGTAGTAGTTCCGAAAGTGTAAGCAGTAGTAGTAGTAGTGATACCAGTGAAGAGCAAGAAGTAAGTATACAGCAGGTTTTAAGGTGCACAAACTGTAGGAACTTTGCCTTCAAGTGTAAAGCTGCTTTTCAGTTTCTTTTAATCCATAATAACAACTACTGTTTTTAGCGAATTGGATACATTTAATCAAATTACCAAACTGCCTTCTACGCAAAAATTACGAAAGCTAGGAAATTTTGATAGGTTTTGTCTATTAACTTTATTACGGAATTGCAATTAATAGTAGATACCTACTTATATTATACACGAATTTATAAGAAATGCTATTATTATCGAGGATGAAGTTTACAACACGAACGAGTGAAATGAGCGAGTTTTGTAATCATCTGAGATAATAAAATAATAACATTCATTATAACGAGTTGTATGCTATACTTTGTCCACGACTCATCATGAAGTTCTCAGTCCGAAAACTGGTTGTATGCGTACCTCCATCCTATCCTTCCTATCCTGAACTAGCCTACACATTTCCCTAAAAGTAGAACATCCTACATCCCTAACTATTTGAGAGCAGTAGTCTAATCTGGACGTACCCCTACCTCTTTTTATTCCTATCATTGACTCTAGTATGTCTTCCATGCTTACCTTTCGCTTTTCCCCAACTTCATAACTCATGCTATAAAAGAAATATTCAACGTAGACGTCCTAACCGAATTTAATTTTACAACGGACCATAAATTAATTAGAGCAGAAATTAAAATGGTTAGGAAACCAGCGAGGAAAATGTACTTCCAGAGACTTCCAAGTGGAAAGGATATATAAGCAGAAGCAACGACCTGTAAAAGTAGCCTATATAAACACATCAGCAAGGTTACCTTCAAAACGTTCAGTACCACTGAAGTGCAAAGGATCTAAAATCAAAAAAGAACAAAAACAACATAAACTCAGCGAAAAAACATTGAATCGAATCAATAAAAGAACGAACCTGGAAAGAAGAAAAAATAAAACACCAAATGAGAAACAAGGAAACTTTATTTTATTTTATATTATTATTTTTTATTAAAATTGTGCAAGGAAGGGTCGAGAAAAGGGTGGAAGAAATATTAGGAGATCAGTTCGGATTTAGACTTTAAGAGTAGGTAATTGTAGAAAAACAATAGAAAAGGATTTGTAGATTTAGAAAAAGAGCCTTCGACAACGTAGAATGGGGGAAGATTTTCGAAGTGCTCAGAAAGGCAGGGATGAAATATAGGCACAGATGCATAACACACAACCTCTACAAAGATCAAACGGCAGTTTTAGATTTTGAGCAAGAACGAAGAGAAGTAGATATCGGAAGGGAGTAAGACAGGGATGTGCGTTGTCACCTCTAGTTTTCAACTTATATATCGAAGATGCGATTAATATTGTTAAGGACAGAACAGCCTCGTGGATTAATTAGTATACAGTATACAGGGCCAACTATTAACATGCTCAGATTCGCAGATGATATAGCAGTGTTAGCATCCAGTAAAGAAGAATAATTAGAAATGGCTCTGAACACGGCGAACTCTATTTACCAGGCGAGAGTGTGGTAGTGGGAGACGTGACGTCAGCCGTCCGCTGCGGTCTCTGGTATTGATACGATTTGCACATGTATTCGAGTAGAATTTTTGCAATAAATTGTTTTAAAGTGCCTATTTGATAAATAAATTTTCCGTGGGGTGTCTAACTTGGTGTCGCATATTTTCGTGCGATTTGTTTTTTCGAAGAACCTGGAAATTATTTTTACCGAAGTACATGTACAGAAATAGAGGAGCGCGAGATTAATAGTATTAAAAAGCAATGGGGTCGTTACACAATTTTTAAAAATCATATTTTTCCGAAGATTCTCGTAAAATATTTGACCCGTATTTTTTTATTTTTCTCACAGCGAACGTTTTAGGCATCTAAACCACCATCAAAGTTAAGACCCTGGGCCTTTAAGCCTTTTAAATGATGACGTATCCGCGGCAATGCCGAGAATTGTCGATATTAGCCGGAAAGTACAACCGTTGTTTGTTTATGCTTGCTAGCACAAACGTCATTTTGTGTCAAGTCAAACGCGTCAAACGTAATAATAAACAATCGCAGTGTTGTTTTTCAGTTTGTCTAGGTCCCAAATAAATGAAGCACCCACAGTTTCGTTAAAATATTTTTCATTTCAGCACTGAAATAGTCCAAATTGAACTATTGGTAAATTGTCTGAATCGGCTTTAACGAAACGTTGCTCTATATTCCGTACACAAATACACTAACTGACACAATAAGTAGGAATAAAAACATATAAATAAACGACAGAAAACTATTTATATGCCCAATACAAATAAAAATAACCTCCAAATGTCAGAATCTGATTATTCGCTCCCTACTTTACCGATACCGACTCGACTGAAACTCCACGTAACTTTTGCTTTCTGGGTACTATAACATCAGTTCAGATGACCAATCACAAGCGCTTCTAAGGTAATGACGTAACGGAGACAGCACGTGTTTCTGTATAATTCTCTGAAGGCGCGCTTCGTGCTAAAATCGCCATTGTTTAAATTTTGGGCTACTGGTGAGTAAATAAATGTAACCCAGAGGGTCATTAAACACCTAGTTACTTATTTCTATCAAAATCATATCGATTTTCTATTTAGTGCAACGACCCCATTGGAAGAATCAAAAACACCGAAAATATTATTTTAAACTTTGATTGCTTCAAAAGGGATCTACCATCAAAATTAAACAAAAAATATAATACAGAAAATGACTTACAATTAGAATCTAACGAAAAAACAGACAATGCAACTGTCATTTACCGAGAGCTATCTGAAAATCTCGTACCGAAAATTTATGTTGGCGATTCAGTTTTGGATATTAAGAAATTCAAATTATTGCTGGTAAAATATTTCCACTCATTTAATATTGTGCAACAAGTTATAAACATAATGTGCAATACCTTATTGCACAATTATAAAAAAAATTAGGAATGATCAATTGTCAGTGCAGAAAATGAATGCTGATAACCGCAAAAGAAAGATACAAACTTTAAATTAGATCTGTTATTTTTACCTATAGCCTATAACGTATAGTAGGATTTTCTTCCACTACACCTATATGTTTTTCTATGTTAATATAACCATGTTAATAACTACATACCTAACATTTACGTCAAAATTACAAATAATTTTAATAAATGTTATATATCGCTTTGTTTGTAGCTATATTTTATTCTGTTGGTATGTCTTATTTCATTTTATGTTATGATTATAGATAAATATTTCCATATTTCTGATATTAGAATAAAATATGGTTTCAATATAACAGCGTTCATTTAAAGAAAGACGAAAATAATAATTTCTTCAATTAATATCGTGCTTGGTGTATCGCATAAATGTTTTAAATATCTCAAAATTTGAAATAATTGGTGAAACGTGCGTTATTTCCATAAGGCTCCTTAAGAAACTCGGACGGCTGACGTCACACACGGAACGTGTGAAGTGGGGGTTGCATTCTCGCCTGGTAAATAGAGTTCGCCGTGCTCTGAATGAAATGGAAGCAATTTTGACAGATGGCTACGGCATGAAAATAGATAAAGAGAAACCCAAAATTTTGGTATGTAGGGGGCGTGAAAATAGGACTAAAATACAAAAATAGGAAGTGAGAAGATAGAGGAAGTCCCGGATTTCTGTTATTTAGGAATTCAAATAACTCGCGATGGCAGGAGCTCTAGAGATATAAAACAAAGACTAACACAGTGTCGAATTGCGTTTAACAACAAGAAACAACTGTTATGCTCGGAAACGATTAGTGTAGAAACTGGGAAGAGACTCCTAAAACGTATGTAGTATGGGGTACGGTATTACACGGGTGCGAAACTTGGACAATAGAAGAAACGGATCGTTTGAAATGTTGTGCTACAGATGCATGATGGGGATACCGGGATAGAGAAAGTTAGCAATAGGGAGGTATTAGAAAGATTTGGAGAGAAGCGAAATGTATGGAAGGCAATAAAGTATAGGAGAGATAAGATGGTAGGACACCTTCTGGAACACGAAGGAATAGTTCGCGACATACTGGAGACGGAAATAGGAAGAGGTAGGGGTAGGTCCAGATCAGACTACTGCTCTCAGATAGTTGGCGATGTAGGATGTTTTACTATTAGAGAACTGCGAGGTTACCTCAGAATAGGAAAGGATGGACGTACGCGTCCAACCAGTCTTTGGACTGAGAACTTTATGAAGATAAAAATTGTGCGAGAAATAACTATCGTTGCGTTTTTCATGAATATTTCATATTAATCTTATATTCTTAAAATAATTGGCAACTGAACGATTTTTATATCACATTTTGAAAATTTTTAGCATTTTTCTCTGTGCTTCATTTCAAGGCGGAAACAATAATTCCTAATTTGACCTAGCTCATTCAACGTCACGCGTGCATCCGATATTGTCATATGCAACTTTAATTCATTATTTCTTTGTTTCTAATAAACCGCGAATTAATTCAATTGTATACGTCAAAATGAAACATTTGCGAAACATAACCGTACCACCTGAAATTGTTCAGGGAAAACTGAACTTAAGTACTAAACTTAAGTGCTAAACTTTCTCAACTTTGCTTTGAACTGTGGTTCGACAGAGTGTAGATGTAGCTCACTCAGGATATTGAAAACATCCCACTAAGTGTCCAGTTGTCAATTTTATGTGCAGCCTTGATGGTTGATGCCCTATTGTGTTTCTGTCTTTCTATCTATGTTGCTGACAGCGTGAGAAATCAGTAGAACAGTTATAAAATCTACAGAATCAGAAGTAGAGTTTAACTGAATAGAGAAGAAGACCGTGACTTACTATCTAGTGCCAGTACTAGATTTCAAGTATTAATTAGCCAATTACAATTTTCTCGTGGCGCATTGTGACGCTATGGCGTGCCTTCTTCCCTATTCAATTGAATGTTTTGATGACTTTTATTTTAACATAACCTTCAGTTATGTCAGTTACCACCGGAATTACTTACATAAATGTAAAAAAGCATAGAAGTGTTAAAATTCAGTTAAAAACATCATAATATTTTTATAGCACGCAAAGAAATCATCCAGAGTTCCTGAATTCGATCACAAACTTAGAATTTCACCTTTATACCTATACATAATATTTGCAGAAATTCTTAAAAAATTTAAATCACTACGAACGTTAGTACTACACTGCTCTTGAAATCGCCCTCTGGCTTAAAAATGTTTAAAAATCATTTTGATGCAGGAAGAAGAGGAAATTGAGCAAGGAGTAGACAAAAGATCAAAAGGTTCCTCCGATGGTGACGCTACAACTGGAAGTTACTCTAGTTTGGAAGATGATGAGGTTGAGACCGATCAATTAGCTGCACTTGCAGCCAAATACCAGATCGACAATATGAACTTTGGAAATGGAAATAAAATCTGTGAGTTTCATTTAAGATATTATCGTAGACTGAATAACTCAAGACCCCTTATATAAACGCAGTAGCAGTTTTTAATTTCATAGTAATTGACACATTTCATGGATGGCGTATACGTACAAATTCATATTTCCTAGCTCCAACTGTGAGAATAAATATTTTATTTCTCCGGCCGGCATCTGCCATCTGGATATATTTGCACGTGGCAACTTAAACAGCAATTGCCCAGGGTCGGCCTCAGTATTATTATTAAGAACTTTGCAATAATTATTGCAAACTAAGCCCAACATTTTTAAGATTTTTATTCTTTGTGGAATAAAATTTATGAATCCCAAATTGAATTATCATTATGTACAGACTGTCCTATTTTCGTTGTGATTTGGGGGTTTCTCATAGAAGCAGCAGAGATAGAGCCTCGGGGTTTTCGCGAACCTGAGCTACTATTTTGAGTATAATAAAAAGCTAAAACCATAATTTGGATATCGTTTTTAGTTTTCGAGAAAAAAAATAATGTTGATTTTTATCGTTTTTCGAAAACTCTCTCCAATTCTTTTTGTACTAAGCAGACTAAAACTGATACGATTGACTCATATAGAACTTTTTCCAACGAATTCAGTGGCGTACGTAGTTTTTTGTAGGGGGCGTATTTTTTGAGTTATGACATAAAGTTAATTTTTTTTTAATGGAAATCAGCAGGCTTTGGTCTAGTTCGAAAGGTGTTTTCTTAAGCTGTCAAAATATATATATACTTTTATATTGTTATTTCAAAAAACGGCAACGATTTTGGTACTTTTTAAGTTTTAACTTTAGAAAATCCAAGATACCTGTGATTTTATGTTAACAACTGAATAATTATCTGTTGACATACATTAGCAAAAGTTGCATGCAGCTAGTTTTATTAATATTATATGCATAATGGCACTTCAAAATTATCAAAATTCCGAAAAATACGACATAATTGCTGTTTTCAATGAATGTCGTGAGAATGTAAATGAATCAATGGATTTATATCTCAACAGGTACACAAAAAAATTCCTAGTTACCCATTTCCAATATAATACCTATTCATCGATTTATTAAATTTAGATACCCAGAAAGAAGACAACCAAGCAAAATGATGTTTTCGAGATTAAAATCAAATTTAATTCACTATGGGTTATTCAATAAACCTAGAAACAAAATTTATAATAAAGAAAATAGGGAAGAGGAAGAAATAAATGTTTTATCGTTGGTTGAGGCGACACCAAAAACTTCTTGTCGCGAAATCGAATCACAAGTTGGTGTTTTCAAATCAAAAGTTCAAAAAATATTAAAAAAGGCGGATATAGGCCATATAAAATTCAAATTATTCACCATCTCTTCCCGGGAGATCAAGAAAGAAGGCTTAATTTTTGTAGGTGGTACTTAAATAAAATTCAAGAAAATCCAGAATTTGGGCGGTCTGTCATTTGGACAGATGAAACTCACATAAACAGCGTAGGATTATTTAATAGGCATAATGTGCGTCACTGGTCTGATACAAATCAGCACCAAACTTTTGAACGTCAGAGGCAAGGACGTTTTGGATTTAACGTTTCGTGTTTTATTTTGGGTGGTCAACTAGCATACCAAATTTTTGATGGAAACTTAACGGGATTTAGATACATTAATTTATTTATTATTTATTAACGCAGAGGCGATAATGGAAAATGTTCCGTTAATAAACATAAACAGGGTATATTTCCAACAATTCTGCAATAGTTAGAAACTATTTAGAAAATCATTTTCCGAGTAGATGGTTGGGTACAAATGGACCTATATTGTGGGCTGCATGATCACCGGATCTGAGTATATTAGACTTTTTGTTTGGGCATTTTTAAAATAAAAAATATACATACGAAGATACAACAATCAAGCCGAGCTAGCAGAGGCAACACAAGCAGCTTTCCGATATTTGCAAGCCCATCCTATTTTTTTAATTAATGCATCAATCTATTAACTGAAAGATGTAGATTATGTGTTGAAAAACATGGCAATCAATTTGAGCAGTTCCTATAATTTTGTTGTTTCTTCTTTGATGTTTTTCTTGTTTTCGTTTGTTTTGCTGTTTTTTTTTGTTTTTGTTACTTTTATTTCAGTTTTTATTAAAAGTTGCTAACATAAAATCACAGGTATCTTGAATGTATGTACCTATCTTATATTTTCTAAAGGTAAAAAGTACCAAAATCGTTGCCGTTTTTTGAAATAACAATATAAAAGTATATATATTTTGATAGCTAAAAAAAGACCTTTCGAACTAGACCAAAGCCTACTATGATTTCCATTAAAAAAATTTAACTTTATGTCATAACTCAAAAAATACGCTCCCTAGAAAAAACTACATACGCCACTGAATTCCTTGGAAAAAGTTCTATATGAGTCAATCGTAACAGTTTTAGTTTAGTTGGAGAGAGTTTTCGAAAAACGATAAAAATCAACATTTTTTTTTCTCGAAAACTAAAAACGATATCCAAATTATGGTTTCAGCTTTCTATTATATACTCAAAAAAGTAGCTCAGGTTCGCGAAAACCCCGACGCTCTATCTCTGCTGCTTCTATGAGAAACCCCACAACGAAAATAGAACACCCTGTACAGTTGAAAGCGGAACACCCACATTTAAAAGCTGGCAACTCTGACTTTGAGGTACAACTTTGTAGGTACTAGGTAGGTACTAAAGATGAAACCTTAAAAGTTGTCATATACCTCAAAATCATATTGCCGCCTGTAAAAGACGATTAAATAAATGAAAAAATCGTCCAGTGGTTGGAACAGTATAATATAAAGACAACTTTACTTAAATTTTATAAATAGAAAAATATAGGTATCTGGAACTTGATCTTAAATACCTACAGTCTGTACTTCATAAGAATTCCAACAATGATTACTTAGAAATGATTCTAATTTACGGGGAGTGCTACCGCAATGCTGCCGTCATTTAAAGAGTTATGTGACACCTGTATAGTTATAATTTCGATGAAGTGCCACACTTTATTGAGGAAATTTCACATTGATCAATGACCATGTTGGAAAAAATCCGTTTACTCCGGATTCCAAAACAAAGTATTTTCATATTCCAAAAATGTATTTTACCTGAATATAATGCCCATTGTTTACATCTTTCTGTCTCTTTCCACGGGAAATTGAACAGTTTTAAACTCGGGTTTTCATATTTACTTTTACGGCTGTAAATTGCCAGCAGCAGACATTTTCACAACGGCAATCACAACTGAATGCGGCTTTGTACTTCGGATTACGTTTCATTGGCGGCATTTGTTTATTGGTGTAAAGTCGTAGATAAATCATTCAAAGCCGAGTTCAAAGCCGAGGTATAAATATTGGATTTGCGTAATGTCGCATCTTAGATGATGATTGCCCTTAAAATCTATAATGTGGTTACAATTTTGTAGAAAAACATGTTTAGATTCCAATAGCTTTATTCCTGTTTAACTTACGACGTTTAATACGATAGAGTGCAAAAGCTTCAGAACAACCTATATTAAAAACTAAGTCATTGGTGGGGCGTCTTTAGTTATTTAGTATACGATATTATGCAGAAAAGAATTTACCAAGTAAAACATACAAGATAAATGAATATTATATTATATTATATTATATTATTAGTATCCTAGTATGGGTATGATATTCACCGAAAAGATTGTGTTGCGTTTGCCACATACGTCACACGTGAGAGCCGAGCGGTAGCGGTTATAGTCGAGCGCCTAACCGCCAGGCGCTAGACCGCTCAGTATAAGTAAGCTTCATTCAGACGGCGACCGTCAAGGCTCGCAAATGTGAGAGAATGCCACAACAGGAATGCATTTATTATAAATCGACGCAGGTGTTGTATGAATAATTATTTAACACGCTATCGCGTATACCAAATTATCCCAAACGCACAAGGGTTACAGTCTGCTTCGTCATTTTCAATGTCTCCCCCGGTTGCATCTTCAGAAAGGTTCCCAGTGCAACTTCTTTGTTGATCAGGGCCCCTTCGATCCTGCTTGTGATCTCATGGAGACTCAGTTCTCAAGATTTCCCCGACATATTAGTGTCGATGTAGGGGTGCCACTCCCAGAACTTCGTCCCTTATATGTCTATCAACAAGTTTTTCCATCGTCTTCAGTATAAATGATATCAAGCTGATTGGGGGAAAGGATTTCACCTGGGAGTATGATTCTCGCCCTGGTTTGGGTATGAAAGCTACCCTTACCCTTCGCCAATCATACGGCACATAACTTAGGGCCAGACTGGCCCTGAAAAGTGTGCACAGGGGTGAAGCCAATGCTTCAATACCCTGTTGTAGCATTATCGGCAATATCCCATCTGGGCCCGAGGTTTTGTATGGTGCAAAGGACTTCACCGCCCATATAATCTTGGTTTTGTCAACTACCCTGTTAGCTAGCTTCCAGCCTTCCTTTGTTCGCCGCCTATGCGGTACGTCTTGGCTTTCATTGTCATCTACAGGAAGTGTGTCTCTAGCAGCAAGTCCAGAGTCTCCTCCCCAGATAATGTATACCCTCCCTGTATTTTTTCCAGTGATCTTATTTTCACTGGACTGCCTTTCTGCAAGGCCTTCTGGAGTCTCGGACATTCCGGAGATTTTTCAATCTCTTCGCAGTGTCTCCTCCAGGATTCTTCTTTCGCCCTTCTTATGGCGCTTACCTAATTTCGATGGGACGTTTTATAGTTTTCCCATCCTCCAGTCCTTTTGGCCTAGTTAAAAAGCCTACGAGTTTCCTCCCTCAGGGAGGAAAGTTCTGGATTCCACCACAGGGCCTCTCGTTTAACCTTCCTCAACTTCAACGGGCAGCTTTCCTCGTAAGCACCAATTATTGTTGACTTGATGATGTCATTCATCAGTTCCACGTCCACTGGTGTTCGCAGTCTTGACATACATTCCTTCAACCCCTGCTCTAGTCTCTCTCTAAAGAGATCCCAGTTGCAGGTTCTTAGATTCCTGTATGTTTTGACTTCCCCCTGTGGCAATGCTAGTTTAAATCTTACGTACCTATGGTCCGAGAGTGATTGTTCTTGCGACACATACCAATCACTTATTTCACTGCACACCCTTGGCGTACCGATCGTGATGTCAATCACTTCTCTCCTTTTCTCAGTGACAAAGGTAGGCTCGTTTCCCCGATTGACTACTTCTAAATTATTACTGATAATGAATTCTAGAAGCGATTCACCTCTTCTGTTGGTTCCTGTGCTCCCCCAAACCGTGTTGTGTGCATTGGAAACACAACAGAGCACAAGTTGTGTGTTGCTTTCTTCGCAAAGATGCACCAGTCTCCTTAATTCCGGTGTTGGTGGTTGTCCCGGCTGGTCATACGGAAGGTACGCCGAACCTAACATAAGGTCTCTTTTGTAGCCTTCCATGTTTATGTCTAACTTTACCACCATTAGGTCTCTCGAACTGAGTTCCCAAATGGGTAGTTCTTTCTTTGCCAAAATGCAAGTTCTTGGATGGTTTCCTCCTGGGCTGATTAACTCCCAGTCGCCCATCATCCTTAATCCTCTGATGGTCCCTCTGTGAATCCAGGGTTCTTGTATCAGTACAATATCAATACTATTGAGCCTTACGTAGTGCTACAAAGCTTCCGAAGCTGCTTTGCAGTGATGTAGATTCACCTGTAGGACACTGAAAATGACCTACCTTGTTACTGGGGATCTTTCCCTGGTCACGCTAGTGGTTCCCTATTCGCCCCTCCTTTGTCAACTTCCATCTCCTCCGGCTTCCCACCCTTGCCCCCTCCTAGGATCTTAAATAGAACCCTAGTAAGGTTCAGGTAAGGCCTGCATTGGAGGCTTTGAATTGTCTTCCATGAACTTTCATTCTTGAGTAGGATGTTGCTGTCCTTTCTGATCCAGTTTCTTATCCACAACCGTCCAGGTTTCCGTTCGAAGCTCTGGGTTTTGTGTCTCCAGTCGCCTCAGTAATTTTCCCGGTTCCTCTGTGGGCCCCGGGATCCAAACCATGACCCTGGTTGGCTTTGGCAAGTCCTTGGCATCAACGATGCTAAGTTTCGCACCTGGCCAAGGTTCGTTTTCTCCGACTACCCGCACCAGCCAGTCCTTTGTGGCCTGGTCGGCACAGGATGCCAAAACCCCCTTTGAGGTTTACTCCAGAGAATCTTGGAGCAGTTCCAGCCTCTGTTATTTTGTCCAGAGCTTGGAGTAAGGTGGCCTTAATTAAGCCCGCCTGTTCTTCACTAAGGACGTCACCTGGATATCCTTGAGGCATTATGGCCACTCGAATATCCGTCACAGCCGCCGCATATGAAGTAGTAGGTTCAGCTGCCCTACTCCTCTTCTTTGGCTGCGATGCCGGACTGGGCGTGCTACCATCAGATCGGTTGCGCTTAGTGCCCCTTACCTTTGGATGCGATCCCTTTTTTACACCTTGGCCAGTAGTAGTCCCCGGCTTCGGTGTTTTTAATTGTCCCTTCGTCCCTGGTTTCCCAGGTTCTCCGGCACTGTCTTGTCGCTGAAGTTGCTCCTTTCGGAGTTTCCTTCGAGCGGCACCTGAAAGCTTCTTGGGTGGGTACTTCTTTTCAGAGCCCCCTTCCCCAGAGTTTGTTTTTTCAATAATTTGTTTTACTGCTTGGTCCATATTAAGTCCCACGAGTAAGGAGGAAAAAACGTCACCATGCGCGAGCCCCCTATGCGCATGGAAGGCTACATACAACGGGGTGCGCCTGGTTCCCCGAGGTCGGGTCCAGTGTTGACTGGTCTTCTATTCAGCCACGCATCCTCTCGGCCTGGACCTCTCCATCTTAGGATTTAGGTTTTTTCCTGAGGTTGTCTCCTCTCGACCCAGGTGATTAAGCCAAGGTCCCCGCGTCACACTCCGGCGTCGTTAACCCCAGTGCAGACCCTTAGCCACGACACGACTGCTTGGGTTGGGAGAGGTTGGTCCGCGGCAATGGCTTTTAAGGGTCTACCAATCAGATTTTTAAGTCCGACGAGCCTCCCAGTCGCTACTAACCTTACTCACTTACACTCATCGCAAGGCCATTCCCTATCCGCCACCTGGGACGCGCCCGATGGGTACCTCACACCACACGGGAAATCTGGATTTAGTTCTACAATTCAATCCCTGGCGGGGTATTTGCCCGAGGAGTAGTTGTTCGAACGGTCCAGTACCACTCATGTATTCGCCGCATAATTCGGAAAATCATTAGCTCTTGCTAATACTTGCACCAACTGTGCATGTATAATTACAGCAAGCAATATTGCATGGTTCGAGTGTGAAGGGCAAAGCACCGTACTGATGAGTCTCAAAAAGACGAAATCAGTGGTCTACGGTTTTCCATGCACATTCGAAACATGCAATATTGAAAACTTCTAACAATGTGCAATATTACCTACGGTGGTGTAAACTACATAAAATGTTTCATAATCTAAATTTCTAACATGTAATATTCCTTCCAGATGCTACAAGTTTACCATCAAACATGAAATCAATGTTGTATTCCAATAACGTCGCCGTCGGTAAGAGCATGAGTGGAAATCAGATACCATTTGGTACCAGCTCAGATTCCGAGTCTCCTACTGAACCTGTGAGTCAACAAACCGTTGCCATGCTTCGAGCCAAAGTTGTGCCAACAAAACAATAATTCGTTTTCGTAAAATGCAGAAGAATATCCGACTAACAGTATTATTTAAAATTTGACAGTGTTTGTAGAGTAATTGTAGCAGAAATTAGTAATAGTATATACAGGTATATATCAACATATTTTTAGATTAACTTGCAGATCAACATTTTATATTCATAAGTCTTTTTTGGTAAAGAATAAAACAAAGATTTATAGGATTAGTATCTGATGATTCTGATTCTACTCTTAAGAAAATATAATATAAACTTTGTTTCCTGAAACCAGGAAAATGAAAAATTGCCACAATTAAATTCAAAAAGGCTAAATGGAAATTTTAGCTTTTAGTCTCATGTTTTCCTTACAATAACAAAACAATTTTTCCACAAAACATGAAACCGTGAAAGCATTTTCAGTGCGTCATTATTGTGCATTGTACCGTTTTTCTTATTTAAATCATTTCCACCACGAAAATTGGAATGCCTGGATTCGAGACGCAGCTGCATTTTGCAACATTTTTCATACAATTTTCTTGTCGAGTAAATACCAAAGCAGGAAATAATAATAATATTGCATGTTATCTTTCAAGCATCAGTGTGTGGGAAATTCGTCGTTCGGTGGTAGTCTAGGTTTTTTCTCATATGAATATTCGACATATACAAGTTTGTGCAGGCTCCTCAATCTGCTTGAAATTAAAACATACCACTGTAGTTTATAGGGATGAGAATACCCGTCCACAGAGTGGGAGCCAGATGACCATTTTTCGCGCAGTTTTCTTATACGATGAGCCTCTATAAAATTTATTTACCTATTTAAAAGCAAATTATAAAATAAAATCCATATCTCTTGTCATTCCTGTATCCCCTTCTTATCTTGCACACGTATAAGCATCACAGGGATTTACATGGTATAAACTTCAACTCGTGTTAGTGGTTTTTTTATGGATAATTTCAAAAAGATTCTTGGTACGCATTTACATTTTCTTTTTACTTTAGCAGGCTGTGCCCACTGACAAACAAAAAATACAAAGCTGCCATTTTAATTTAAAATTCATTTAAAGCGAATGTATAAGCAAGTAAAACGACAGAAGAAAAAGTGAAAATTGTTAACCTATGTCAAATTACTACGGAAGCGCTCTGGTGTCACGTATTATTTACTTTCATTTTCTGTTATGACGGATTTTTTCCCGTTATAACGGATCTCTTTGTCCGTTATAACGGATTTCTTTTTCCCGTTATAACGGATCTCTTTTTCCGTTATAACGTATCTCTTTATCCGTTATAACGGATTTCTTTTTCCGTTATAACGGATCTCTTTTTCCGTTATAACGGATCTCTTTTTCCGTTATAACGGATCTCTTTTTCCGTTATAACGGATCTCTTATTTCCGATATAACGGATCTTTTTCCGATATAACGCATCTTTTATTCCGTTATAACAGACTTTCCAAGAACTGTAGTAGGTATTAAGTATTAATGGAAGTCATTTTACATAACCGGTGTGTAGTGTGGAGTTACTCGCCAAGTGACTAAGGATACGATATCGATATCCACTTATCGTTCATGTTGGTAGCGGACAGCTGTCATAACTAACAAATAAGTACCTACTTTACCAACTGTTGCATTGATTTAAATGAAGACACTAACCTAAAAAGATTCGTTATATCGGAAATAAGAGATCCGTTATAACGGAAAATGAGATCCGCTATAACGGAGTAGGAGATCCGTTATAACGGAAAAAGAGATCCGTTGTAACGGAAAAAAGATCCGTTATAACGAAAAAGGAGACCCGTTATAACGGTAAAAAGATCCATTATAACGGAAAGAGATCCGTTATAACGGGAAAAAATCCGTTATAACGGAAAATGAAAATAAATGATACGTGACACCAGAGCGCTTCCGTAAATTACCACGTTCTACTGGAAAGGAAATATTTAACATTTTCAGTTTGCCGTCCAGTGGTTGGAATGAAGGGGAGTAGGTACACATTTTATGCGAGTATTAAGTACTTAAACTGAAAAATTTTAATTCATTAGAACAATTTATTTATCAGAATTTAATTTTTTAATAAGTACATAGGTAGTTTTATTTTACGAGGCTAACAAATCTATTAGTTTAAGTATAGGTGCGTATTCCGGAGTCCTATAGTCCTATTGTTTCGCAGTCTGAAGATTCCTATTTAATATGTTTACTGTCCGACAACTTTATAAAGAATAATTCCAGCTTCAATTTTTAAATCAAATCTTGGAAACTTTTTTATTATTATTTACCAGTATTTCGTTAAGAATGGAACACAGCTGGAGGCCAGAATTAGTCAATAAAGAGGAATTTTCGTTAGTGTTCGTTAGTGTAATGAGATATAGGATCGTTACGATGGTCAGTCACCTTCATCAAAAGTGTATACCACATTAAGGACCAGTCAAATTAAAGGAATAGGGTGGATTAAGGAGGACCAAAAACAGATTAAGTAGGATTAAATCGGATTAAGACCGACTAAATCGATTTAAAATGGGCCAAGACAGACTAAAATCGAATTAAGATTAACTACATCGGATTAAGATGGACTAAATCGGAATAAATTGGATTGGCTATAAGCCTGACTAAGTCCTATTGAGCCGGATTAAGTTTGACTAAGACGAACTAAAACTGAATTAAGAACTGTCAATTTAAAGCGGACTAGTTTGACTCAGATGGGTTAAAACGGACTAACATCGGATTAGGTCGGACTAAGTAGGATTAAATCTGATTAAGACAGAATCGGATTAAGATGATCTAAGACGAACTCAATCGGAATAAGATGGATTAAGACGGGCTAGGCAGATTAAGACGGGCTAAAGTGGACTTTTTTTTTTTTTTCTGGGAAGGGGAAACCTTTCATAGGTACCTCCGTTCTTCGCAGAGGGTATGTGGGAGTCCTCCCCCAATCTTAGAGGGCCCTACCCACTAAAACCCCTCCCCTTTCATCACGCTGACGCCGGAACCGCATAGCATTACTTCAACGTCAGTTTCATTTGGGCATCTTCATCTAACTTTCTTCCTCCCTAGTCTTCCGTTCGTCACTTTCCTTCGTTGTTATGACACTTCTAACATATCTACGCACCTCGTTCCATTTTTCTTCGCTCGCCAATATTTCTTCCACTATGCTGTCCATGTGGAAGTTGTTATTTAGTGCAGCCACTACTCGTGTTCTCTCTAGTGTCCATCTGCTACATACAAAGAATGTGTGCTCCGGAGTGTCAACCAGTCCACAATATACGCACTCGTCGCTTTCGCGGATCTTGAATCTTCTTAGGTATGTCCCAAAGCAGCCATGTCCGCTAAGGAACTGGGTCATGTGATAGTCCACCTCCCCATGGTTTCTGCTGGTCCAGGATCTTATGCCTTTCACCAGCAATTTAGTCCACTTCGCTTTGCCAGTGTCTTCCCTCCATGTTCGCTGCCACTTGTCCAGGATTTCGTCCTTTATATCTCCTCTGGTTTTTTCTCCCTTATATGTGAGACTCCTCTGTTCGATTTGCAGATTTATTGGGAGCAGCCCAGAAATTGTCAGCACTGCCTCGGAAGATATAGTGCGGTATGCGCTGGTCACCTTTATTGCCATCCTTCTTTGGCAGCTCATCAACATGTCTCTGTATTTCTTTCTTTCCATCGCCTTCTCCCATATGGGGGCGGCGTACAGAATAATTGAGTGTGCCACGGAGCACAGTATCCTTCTCCTAGTTGCCGCAGGTCCTCCGATACTGGGCATCAGCCTGCCAAGTGTGGAGGTGGTCTTGTCTGCTCGCGCTACCACATGGGCTACGTGTTGCCTCATTTCAGTATTATGACCGAAGAGGACCCCCAGGTATTTGACACATTCCTTACTTGTTACCTCCGTACTGCCAATCCTTATTGTAACTTCCTTCAGTTTTCTTCCTCCGTACAATATCAATACTTCCATCTTCTGTGTGGCTAATTCCAGTCCCATTTCCCCTAGTTCTTGTTTCACCTTCCCAGTTGCCCTCTCTGCCAGTTCCACCAGTACCTCCTTTGTTTTTGCTGATATCATGAGCGCCGTGTCATCCGCGTAGCAAACCATTTTTACTCCCGTTGGCATCTGAATTCTTAGTATCCTATCGTAGTAGATATTCCACAGTACTGGTCCAAGGACAGATCCCTGTGGGACTCCACTTGTCATCCATTGTTGTTCCGTTTCCCCAATCAGCAGCAGTCTATCCTTCAAATAACTCCTGATTATTTCCCGCAGATGTGGGCTGACACTTCTCCGCCCTAGTTCTTCCATTATTCCGCTCCACGGCACCGAGTTAAACGCGTTTTTAATATCCAGGGTCACCAAAAGGCAGAATTTCCTGTTCTTATGAGCGGCTTTCTTTATTTCTCCGACCTGGCCTATTATTCTGCTCATTGCGTCCACCGTCGACTTTCCTTTTCTGAAACCGTATTGGTTCGGTGATAATTTTTCTTCTACCTCTTCCCTTAGTCTTTGGGCTATCATAGATTCGAATAACTTGCCCATAACATTTAGTAGGCATATCGGCCTGTACTTTGTAACTATTTCTTCTGGTTTCCTTGGTTTTTCGATCAGCACCAATTTTGCTTGCTTCCATGTGTCTGGGAAATTGCCTTCTTTAAATTCCTTGTTAATAATATTCAGGAAAGTATCTGGGTAAGCCAAAATGCCAGTCCTAACAATCTCCGGGAGTAATAAGTCCGGCCCGGGGGCTTTCTTATTTCTTATTCTTTTGATGGCCCATTTGAGTTCCTCCATACTAAAAGGCCTTTTGCCTTCCTCCTCTACTCTTATTTCTGGCCATACCATTGCTTCATGTCTCGGAAACAATTCTGCTGCGATTTCTCTCTGTTTCGCGTCGCTCAGTGTTATGCGTGGCAGCATGTTGAACTTTTCTCGCACAATTTTGTATCCATCCCCCCACAGGTCTTCATCAACCTGCTCGCAGACTTTTTTCCACGAATCTTCCTTTGCTCGCATTATGGCTATGCGGAGTCTGTGTCTTTCTTCTGAATAGGCAGTTTTCAAAATTAGTTTCCCCATTTCGGATAGCTGTTTATTTTTGTTTCCGCGCGTCATCCTTCTCTTTGCGGTTAGGCATGTTTCCCTGAGATTCGAGAGTGTATCATTCCACCAATATACGGGTCTACGTGTGTTTCTGCCGCCTTTCCTTTGGAATGTCTTATCAGCCGCCCTTGCCATTGCTGTCATAACAGTTTGCACATTTTCCAGTTCATTTCTTTGTAGCTCCTTTCCTAGGCATTCCACATAAGCTGGCATTTTCTCTCTGTGTATTTTCCACCCTAGTCCTTTCCTTTGTGGTATCTTCTTTCCACTTGTTTTTATTACGTAATATATATTTTGATGTAGACTTAAATTTTCCTCATCAGTTACAGTCCAATCTTGGATTTTACTCGCCAAGCCTTCCGTGCATATTGTTAAATCTATATGCGATCCCGTATCTCCTCTTACGAAGGTAGGTTCTGTCCCTTGATTAAGGACGATCATTGCTTTTTCCGCAATCCATTCCAGCATGACTTTCCCCCTATTATCTTCATCCTTGGCACCCCAGAGTCTGGCCTTAGAGTTGAAATCTCCACCTATTATTATTTCCTTTTTATGCCTTCCCATGCTTTCTCCTATACTTTGTATATATCTCTCAAAATCCGCCATGGAAATGTTTGGCGAACAGTAACATGAGTATATTACCAGGTCCTCCAGCTCTATCCACACATAACCCGTCCCTAGGGATCCACAATTGTGGACTTTCAGTTCCTTGTTGTATACCCTAATTGCCGCATCACTATCTCGGTCTCTGAACCACGGTCCTCTACTTATATGTGCTTTATTTGGTTCAGATATTATACAAATATCCACTTTTTTGTTTTCTACGGTCTTGTTTAGAAGGTCCATTGCCTGCCTACCCCTCCCTAGATTCACTTGTAGAACTTTTATGATTTTATCTTCGGTATGCCTCTTCCCTTCCTCAGTTCTAACACTAATTTTCTGTAGGTAGGACAACCCATCTCATTAGCTCTGTGCCCCTTTGTTTTGCACTCGTTACACTGTGCTTCGTTTTTACAGTCTTTTGCTGAATGACCAGATTCCGCACACTTAAAGCACTTGTCTTTCATGTCCTCTTTTTCTTCGCACTGTTTGGCATAATGTCCAAATCTCTGACATTTATAGCATCTGGTAGGCACCATTTTTTCTACGATCCTACATCTCGTCCATCCCACTTTGATTCGCTGTTTCGATAGCATTATGTTTGCAGCTTTCAAAGGTAGCAGTACTACTGCATATTGGAGGCCCCTTTTATTTGGTGACTTAGACATCTTTATTTCCATTCTATCCTCATCCAAATCGTCGCTGCCTATTTCCTTCGTCACCGCGTCTCTGACATCCTCTGCCGTGGTTGTGTCGTCGATGTCCATTATTATGACCTGTCTCTTTCTAAGTACCAAGTCTGCCTTAATTACGTCCTTCATTTTTTCTTCTAGGGCCTTTTTTAGGTTCTCTCCATTTCCCTTTCTTCCCGTGATCCTTAGCTTAATGAATCCTTCCTCCGTCTTTTCTATACTATTTACTCTGACCCCGATATCGTCGGTGTCGACCTGTTTTTTCATTTCCCGCACCATGCCAGCGTATGTCATGCCCTCCATATTGGGTCTAACGATTATCGTTTCTTTCTGCGAATTCCAGCCCCTTTGTCTCTGTTGACGCCATTCACCATCCGTCTTGTCGGTTTTCCCAGTATCTTTCTTTTCCGTTCTTGCGCTGAGCATTTTTATGGTCACACCTTCTTCATCTCTATACCAGTATTCGAGCAGTCTTCTAAGATATTCCTCCTGCTCCACATCAGTTGCAACAACCACCGGGTTTGCGAGTCCTTTTTCGCGACTGATTATTTTCACTTTCTCTATTGCTTCGTTCATATATTTGATGTTTTCCTCCACTGTGTCTCCACTTTTAGTACCAAAGAGGATCGTATATGATTCTTGTCGTTGCGTTCCCCCTTCTGTGACGATTTCACTAGTATTTAGTGTGAGGATTATCTTACCCGGTTGGAGTAGGCCCTCCATTACAACATTTTTTACCTGCGGTTTTAAGTTATATAACTTTCTCATTAAGGGGCTGTCGTTTACTTTCCCTATGTCCACCGCAATTACGGTATTACTTTCCTCCATTTTTTTCCATGGGGTATCCATCTCTATCCTCGTCCTTTTATAGCAGTTATCCGGCCATTTCATCTTCGCTATTTCCGTTAGACGCTCCATGTCTGTGCCGCTTTTTAGAGCCTGCTGAATATCGGCAACTCTCTGTACGTTTGCCCGACTTTCAGTCTGCGTAACCGCGTCCTTAACATGTGTCTCATCCAACTTTGGGATTCGTGTTATGGCTTCCTCTAGATCCTTCCTAAGTTGATCATTTTCTTCTCTTAATGTATTCTGATCTTTGCCGACTGTATTGATACTTTCCTTCTTTACCTTCTTCATTAGTACTCCTAGTTTTTCGGTTAATGCTTTAACATCCCTGTGTACATTCCTGTTTTCCTTGTTGAATTTTTGTAATTTCCTTATAGTCATTTCCATTTCCGCAAGGCTGCCCGTCATGTCGTCCTCTGTCTTTCTCCGTTTAGAGGGATTCTCTGACGTCACATTCAGTTCTTTGTCTCCATCTTCGAACTCCCTCCCACGCTGTAGCATTGAGATATCCGATAGGGAGTGACTTCTTTCATGTCCCGGGGGCGTTCTGTTGATTTTAGAACCCTTCCCGAAGGGGTTCGTTATGGCTTCGGTAGTTCGCTCACCACCTTGTGCCTCCCCTCTAAAGAGCTTTCTATAGCCAGTAGTATTTCCTAGCACTCCGGCCTGGGACTCCACCGGAGATACTTCTGCACAGTAACTTGCTGACGGTCGGGTTAAGCCTGCACGTACACCACCCCCGACCGGAACTGGGGATCCGAGCCCCTGCTCCGTAAACTCAATCTCTTTCTGTCGTCCTTCCATTTGCCTATCCTCAGTTCCATGCATTTTATACCTCCTGCCAGGTTTGGGGTCGTCATAATTATAATTAATTTTAATAAAAGAAATTGATCAAGCAAGAGTTGACCCCTAGCCCTCGATACCTAATAGCATCGGGGTCAGAAGTACAAGAAACAAGAGTCGGCCAAGAGAGGCCTAAAGTCACGGTATTAAAGAAGAAGTCAGTGGATAGTTAAGGGGAAGGGCCTGGCATAAAGCAAGAGGAAGAAATGCCAAAGCCGGCTAGGGGACAACCCCGAGTGCGCCACACTCATCCACCAGATGTGAACCCCTAGGGGTTGAGCCGTCCTTAGTTTTCTCCGATCCGCTAAGGCCTTACTGGTATGGGAGACCCTATCGGCAGCCCTAAAGCTACCACCAGCATCGCCCGGGCTAAAGTGGACTAAGTTGGACTAAATTTACAGGCGTACACAAGACTAAATGAGTGGTTGATTCCGGAATCATTATCTTCAATTTTATGCAATAATTTAAAAATTATTTTAGCAAAACCCATGTTCCTATCAATTTTCAGATCGATAAATACAATAACGTTTAAATTATTGGATGAAATAAAAAGTATATTTTGGAACAAACACCTTGAAGGTATGTAGGTACCACTTTTCAGTAATAAGTACCTACACGTTGACTCGAGGATTAAGGAATTTACAACTGTGCTGTATCGCACGCCAACCTGTAATAGTTATTTACGATATAAGTGGGAAATGAGCTTTATTAACGTACGCATAAGTACGTTAATAAAGCGTTATCACATGAATATCGTACAAATTTTTATCTACGCCCTTAAAAAATGAAAATAAACGGTAATTATAATTTGAAATTTGTTATGACTTATAGAGAAAACCAGAACATTGAAACTGGCGACACATCGAGATGGCGGTTGTAAAAATTGACATATTAGTATGTATATTTAATCCTACTGTCATTGACTTAATTTGATTGGTTGAAAAGCAGTGCGATAAGAAAACGCGTGCTGTAATAAACTCCTTAACTCACGCAAAATGAGTGGGTTAAGAAGTTCTTAACTGACGGGCGTAGATAAAATAAGTTTATGCTATTGGATGGATAATCCCATATTATTAGATAATGCAAAAAATATTTCAGGCTTTACAACATCGCCTTTGAAATGTAAGTTTCTCTTTTTGTGGCCCACAGATTTTTTAAAAACCTGAAACTTATTACAGTTCCTAATTCGAGGTTTCAAGTTCCCACATTTTATTTAACTGGCTTAAATTAATTAAGCGCAAGTAATCATTGAGGATTGTAACTAAAATTGGGATAGTTTTAACTGTGTAGTCATTAAATTACGACGTTATTAATAATTCCTAAATCTAAAATTAGAGTTTAAGGGTGGGATTTAATTAAAAGCGCCCAACTTTCTGCAAGTTACTGTAACATTTTAGAAGTTTAGTTGATGTCTTTATATACCTATATATGAACCTGAATTGAAGAAGAGAGACTACGGAATGTCAGTAACATATATTTTTGTATTTTTTGTAATTAGTATTGTAGACGGAATCCTGTAGAATAATACTGACCAAAAGAACATAGAATTTGTCAAAAACGCAGTCCAGCTGAGTAGTATTGATTATTAAATAAGCATTGCATCATTTGTGTAATTTCAGTAAAGAATTTATATAAAAGTAAGACTGAATGTTTTCATAGATTTTAATGGTAAGTTGTAAACAGTAAATCCAGCTGACATATCTCGAACAGTCACATTCGAAAAATGCCACAGGTAGTGTAAAATGTAATGCGAATACTGGACGTTAAAAAATACTGTCGAGAAGTTTTACAGCGTGTAGTACTCATCAAAATAAGTCCAAAAGTTTATATAAACATTTGGACTAAAACGTAACCCCATCGGTTAGTTACAAGCTCTTAATGGGGTTTAGATGGAATGGTTTCTTTCTGCGGTATCACAAGAAAATTATCATTGTTTTTTCTCAATCGGCCACTCATTTTATACTACGTCGTGGAAACACAAACAGGTATGAAAACGAATTGGTAGATATAAAAATTTTAGCAATTAATATCTGTATCTACTGTATAATCCATGAACTTACTGTGTAATTTGGAACATTTTAAGGATAATATTATTGGATTTGACAATTGGTCCTAACGTTTTATTAGTGTATTAGCAAAATAAGTAGGTACCTACCAAAATACATTTGTCACCGCAAGAAATAATATATGACTCAAATAGTAATATTGATGAAAAGGGAACTGAATAAGAATATAAAACTGTTCTTTTCTTCAGCGACTGTCTTATGATTTATCAGTCTTCTAAAACAATGGTTTAGACTTATAATTGATACATAGGTCTTTGTTAGAATCACCCACTTGCATCATTTCTGAATAAAGATATCGCATGCCTTGTATTAGTTAATAGAACTAGATATTATATTTTATTCTAAAAATGTAACTATATTTTATACGAGTACCTAACAGAAGTGAATAAATGTGAGGCCTTTTATTGTTTCTTGTAACTAAAAACAAAAATAGGTACATAGAGTAATTGCAGTAGCAAGCGAATGTAAGAGAATTAAAAAATAAAGCATATCAACTTTAATTTTGTCTATTCTTAGATCTTAGTACTGTGCTCTGATATACCATATGAAGGGAAATTTGGCAATGGGCAACTGGACACTAATTAAATTTGTGAGATTTTTCTTTTAATATCACAGTAAATACCACCTTAACACATTACGTCTTGATAAAAGTTTTAAATTCATGACAAATAATTGTTTAAAATGCTTCCAAACATCCACTTTTTCAAACGAGATTTTCAGTGTGGGTGTGGCTTAAACTCAAATGACGTACACTGCGCTCACCAATGAGCATGATTAAATAGTTCAAAAACCTATTCCCGCGCAGACACAAAACGGCAAATAAGTGAGTCATTTGAGTTACGGCGCATATTTGTCATTTTCGTTTGTCAATTTCGAGGTCAATTTCTAAATCACGTCAGATTCAGATGTCAAAACGACACGAAAAGGTTATGCAAACGCCATAAGTGACATCAGGACAGCTGACAGAATCTGATAAAATACGAATAAACCACAGAACACCCAAATAAACTACTTCCCGTCAAAATCGCTGTGTTGTCATATAATTCAGAGCTAAGTTCAAAAGCGTTTTTATTTCTTCAGTTCCGTGTTCTCGAAATAATTTTAGATGATACAGTGATTGTGCTTTGCAGTGTTTCATTTGCATGTATACAATTTAAATAATTCGCTATTAAATAAGTAGAAATAATGATTTCAAGTTACATATGACAATATCGGATGCAAAAGTGACGTCAATTGCGCCAGGCAAAATTATTAATTAATTTTTTTCTGCCTTAAAAATGCAAAAATAGTGGTCAAATATTTTCGCCCAAATTTTCAGTTTTTCAAATAAAAAAAAGTCGTCCAGTTGCCCATTGAGAAATAGAACAGATTATTTTTTAATTTTTGGACACTGTCAACAACAATAATTGTAAATCATATACCTAAAACGGTCATTTAAGGGTTTTTAATTCCCCTTTACAATATAATAAATTCTGAAAATTTGACGTAAAACTTAAATACCTCCAATTCTTTCATTATCATGAAGTTCTCAGTTCGAAGACTAATTGGACGCGTACCTCATCCTTTCCTATCCTAAGCTAACCTACGCATTTCCCTAAAAGTAGAACATCCCCAACTATTTGACAGCCGTAGTCTAATCTGGGCCTACTCCTACCGCTTTTTAACCCTATCTCCGACTCTAGTATATCGCGAACTATTCCTTTGTGTTTCAGAAGCTGTCCTACCATCCTATCCCTCCTATTCTTTATTGTCTTCCATACCTTCCACTTTTCCCCAACTCTTTCTAATACCTCCCTATTGCTAACCGGTATCTTCATCATGCGCCTGTAGCACCACATTTCAAATGCTTCTATTCTTTTTCGATCAGCATCTCCTATTGTCCAAGTTTCGCACCGTACAGTGCCATATCCATCTATCAAAACTGCTTCCATTTCGTTCAGAACTATTTGTAATTCGTCTTTGCTGGACGCTAACACTGATATATCCACAAATCTGAGCATATCAACAGTTTGGCCCTGTACATTAATCTCTGAGGCTGCTCTGTCCTTAACAGTGGCGGCTACTGTATAAGTGCTGCAGAACTGCCAAATATTTTCTTTAATATGATTATGTATTATAATACCTGCTACCTGCTTGTTAGTTTATTAGTTAAAAATTTAAAGTAGGAGGTAAAATGATAATTTACAGCATTTATTTACGAAGAATATCCCCGTGCGGAGCATAAAACCATAACAAACGTAGACATCCTATGTATTTGCATTACAGAGCAAGACAGTTCAATATCGAAAACGAACGTCCCTTTAATATTATATAAAAAACTAGCTGGCCAACTCAAAGCAGTTCTGTGCTCGCCCTAGCCAACCCCGCAAACCCGTGCACACGCCGCAGCGCCTACATTTATTTGAATAGAAATATATGCATTTTATGGACCCATATGTGCTGCACAAAGCACAGATCTTGTTGTTCCAGTTTCAGTATTACGGAAAGCGCGGGTCCGTGTGGTGGTGTCGTTCATAAAAAGTATAATTTGCGCGTATCCGCGTACACGTATTATAAATTATTGTTTTTTAAATCATACAAAGGGAGTAATTTACAATTTAAGTGTAAAAAGGTTTTGCCAACTAACATACGAGGAAAACCTAAAAGTAAAATCAGAAGGCCGCCCGTTGCCAGAAATTTTTATCGAAGTGTTGGGCAGTAGCCGCGGCAAAAATTACAAACGACAATTTACTAGAGAAATGTATGCCAAGAACTGGATTTGTGGATGTAACCGAAAAAAATGCGTTATTTTGTTTTCCGTGTGCGTTATTTGGAGGCGGAATACTTGGACTGAAACGGGCGTAAAAGATCTTGTGCATTTGAGTGAAAGATTGGAAAACATGAAAATTCCAAAAATCACGTTTACAGTCAAATGGTACTGGCTGTATTCGGAAAAAATAAATTGTCGTGCTCTACTGGATTCTGTGTACTGGATTAATGTACAAAAAGCAGGTATGTTTTGTTCATAATTATTATTAATTGTATAAAGTTCTGCGGCGCTTTTGAACTGACTCTAAGAGGTCACGATGAAACAGAAAAGTCCCAAAACACGGATATGTTTCGTGGCTTAAGTACTTAATTTCCGGCAGAACTAAATAAAACAAGGTCATTTACAAAATTCCACGGTTTTCAAAGGCGCGTCTAAGGAAATTCAGAACGACATAGTGGAAAAGTAGGTACTAAAATTTTCATTGGCACATCTGAAATTTTATAAATTTTCTCCTGCAAAACACCCGACCATTTTATTCACGAGCCGCCACTGGTCCTTAACAATATTAATCGTATCTTCGATATAAGTTGAAAACTAGAGGTGACAACGCACATCGCTGTCTCACTCCCTTCCGGATATCTACTTCTCTTCGTTCCTGCTCAATTTCTATAACTGCCGTTTGCTCTTTGTAGAAATTATGTATTATTCTTCTGTCCCTATATTTCATCCCTGCCTTTCTGAGCACTTCGAACATGTTCCCCCATTTTACGTCGTCAAGGGTTTTTTCTAAATCTACAAATCCTATATAGGCGCTCTTTCCCTTTTGTATTGTTTTTCTATACCTAGACGTAAAGCTAGAATGGCCTCGCGCGTTTCTCTATTTCGTCTAAATCCGAACTGATCTTCTAATATTTCTTCTGCCTTTTTCTCCATCCTTCTTTGCCCAATTCCAGTCATACTTTTTGACGCGTGAGAAGTTAAACTGATCGTTCTAAAATTTTCCACAAAACGGAAGGATGTCTTGTGACATTAGGACGGTTAAACTAGAAATTAAGGGGAGAATAGGGTTGCCATATCAGATAATGCAAAAATCGGGTATACCAACTGTTTAAAAATCGGGACTTTGGTTAAAAAATCGGGACGCTAGTTTTTTAAGAGAATTATAATACAGGGTGATTTATACCAGGGGGCGAAAAATTAAAATTAGGGTTCAGAGCCACAAATTAAGTAAAAAATGTTCCACGAAGCTATGCCCCCTCCAAGCTCATAAAAGTGGAGGATCCTGAAAAGAAATTCAGTACCCGTACCTGGTCGTCCGGCCATCAGCCAAGACCAGTACTCCCAGCATCCGAGATGATGCTGGCCGCTCCGATCAGAAACAGAACTGATTGAACTTACCTAAGTTCGCCGTGTGATTAACTGATATCCAACGAATACTACATTTGAGTAAGTGCCCAGTTTTTGATAGTTATTATTGTAAAATACTAACAATCAAACACTACCTAGACACAAGTGGTCTAGATCCAGGGTATGCATAGCGAGGGGGTAGATGCGGCCGGAATTAAGGGTGTCTGCCGGTGTGGGTTGGATCGATCTGGCAATCTCGTGTGACATAAGTCAATCAATGAGACGATATACCGGCGGAAATCGATCACACCTGGCTGAACCGGCGGCCCTTGGTGAAATCCAGCTGCAATACTATTTACTTCCCCGAAACGTATAAGCCGGTGGCGTATGGAAGGAGATTGTACTCTGGTGCTGCCACGAAAATCACCTACCGAAACCCAGCTAAGGAGTGCATCTCGGTGCTGCCGGTCTGATCATACGACGAGCCCGTGGCGTGTACAATCAGGATACACCGCGAAATTCGATTTAATTTCATAAAGCGAAAACCGATTTAATTTCATGTAAATACCGATTTTGTTGTATATTGCTTATTATTTCATTTTATCTTGTATATAGCTAAATTGATAGAATCCCGATATAATTTTCTTGTGTTGTTATTTTAACCGTCGTTTAGCAATAGTAAAAGAACCCAACCCTTTCTGCGACTGAAAGCTAAGGGTTTATCAACGAATAAGTGTCATACCGACGAGAGTATCCAGATACAACAAAAGAATTCGTTCATAAGCGAACGACCAGATCCCCGTAGGTATACAGTGTGTCCCAATAAGTGATACCGAGGGACACAGGTCCACAGGTGTATATTTAAGGGCCAGAATCCAGAAGCACCGCCGAGGATTAAGATACGTTATTGTACCAGTGACGTCGGAGAGTAAAAACGACAGCAACGTTGTAAGTTGAACCATTCATAATCAATTTACACGACCAGTGTCTCTAGTGAAAGTGACGATTATTATGAAGATTATAGTGATCAGGCTCTGTTGTCACATTTTTGTGTGTATATTCGTATATGCTTCCATTTATATGTAAATACGTACCTACGTACATTAAAGACCGCAAATTTAGTTTTTATTCTTTGAAACTAAGACACGCCACTGGTATTTTGTGTTATTGGATTGTGCCAATTACGATACGATTGAGCGGAATCTTGCCTGCGCGCACTGACCCCCACCGCTCGTCATTACTCGATCGGTTTACTAGTACGTATTGCCTTACGCCATTTTCTACACGTCAAGTTAAACTTTACAAAACAAAAACTATATTTTCCCTATAAGTTTTCAGTTTCCATTCTTAAAATTGTATAGGTTTATAAAAAATTTATTATAAAACAAATAAAATTTCTACGTACCTCTTGCTTGTTCCCAAACTCCCATAGCACATATAAATTTGTATTCAACTGTTACGAAAAATGTGTTATTAATTTTTATGCATGTTTTGAATTTTCAAAAATTTTGGAATGTAATTAAACGAGTGTTTTTTATTTTGTCGAATAAATTTCTGTTTCGAACGAAATTTTGACGAAAAAAACTGTCAACCTATATCTGTACAGAGTTATACAGTGGTTTTGCTATTTCATTGTATTTGACGAAAGGAGTATTTTTGGTTCGCAGCGGCGCGGCTGTGCAACCGGGATTTATACGAATTCGTGAACCGGAAGGTTAGTCATAATGAAAATACAGTGTGGAGGATTTTTAATACTTTTTTCTACACCTATTTAATTATATGACAATTATTCGGATTTTCTTCGTGAAATATCGTACCCATAATTCACTGTAGCGAGAGCCAACTCTTTGAGTTGGCGCTCGCTTACTGATGTGTCCCACTCGCCTTTAAAGACTAGTTGTTTGTTTGGTTTATTCGCACACGGCTGCACTATACTGATGAGCTCCAAGAGAGCGAAATCATGATATACAGTTGCTGTGTGCGAATGAACCAAACACTTCTCTTCTTCTTTATAATTTAGCTACAGCAGGGCTATATACTGCTTTGTGTGTGTACGATAGGGGTACGTTGGAATTTTTATCCTGGCATTAGTAGAGAGCAGGTAAGATTTCCTTTTGTTTTGCCGCTGTCTAGTACACATCGTCGGTTGGGCTTGCTCTATAATTCAATGCCTGTCGGGGTATATGCCCGGGGAGTAGTTGTTTGAGCAAGTCCAGATTGTTTTGTTAAAAGGATAAACATTTTCACAGTACCGGGTGGCCAGTTAAGAATGCAAAGTGCTGTATCTCGGAAGCTATTCATCGTTGAGTCTTGCGGTAAAAAAAATTATTACTAAAGTGGCCAAGAGAAGACCGTGGAAAATATTTTCAGATTTCCAGGATGATCGCCAGGGGGCGTAACCGCCATCTTAAACTTTTAAAGTGATTTTTCACTGAAATCCACCTAGTAAAAGTACCAAAAAAATATGTGTTTTTTTGAAGGTAAGCTTTATTCGAGTAATTCTTGTTTAACACTTTTTGACGTATCTATTAAAATGAAGTGGTGGGGGGTGTTTTTTTACATAAACAGCTGTAACTCCTAAACGACTGAACGGATTTTAACAAACTTGGTCTCGTTGGCAAAAGCATTTATTGCTCCATCAAACCCATCTTACCTGTGATATGTCTAATTCTTAGTGATGCCGCTAGAGCGCGTTTTTTGATATAATAACAGAAAATTGCAAAATTCTCTAAAAAATTAAATGCAATAATATGACTTTCTTTTCATAAGAATGTAGTGAAATGATACCTAAATAGGCTAGTGAAGACCACATCTCGATATCTTATTCCTAGCCAAAAATATTGAAGAAAGAAAATTTAGTTATCATAAAATTTTAGAGAGACACTATTACACCGGTATTTATTCTTATTTATTTGTCTTTTTTCAAGATTCAGTGATAAAATTTCATAATTTTATAATTTTTAAACAATAAAAGTATTCTTAGTTCAAACAATTAAAAAAAAACGTGTAGGGGCATAAGAAGAGATGGATTGGACGACGAAGTCTATTTCCTTGGCCACCCCGATCCCCAGACCTCACCTGTTTGGACTTCTATCTGTGGGGTCGGTTAAAAGATATTGTTTACCAAATTCCACCAATAACGAGAGACGACATGAACATACGAATACAAGAGGCCATTCGTAGCCTGTCAAGAGCAGAAATTGAAGCTGCTGTAACGTCTACGCATGAGCGGCTCCAACAATGCATTGAGTGTGATGGAAGTGTGATGAAAGACAGTTCGAGCAGGTATTAGTTTTATTTCAAAATCGGTCCTTCTTTCTTCTTATGCCCCTACACGTTTTTTTTAATTGTTTGAACTAAGAATACTTTTATTATTTAAAAATTATAAAATTATGAAATTATGAAATTTTATCAATGAATCTTGAAAAAGGACAAATAAATAATAATAAATACCGGTGTAAAATTTTATAACTAAATTTTCTTTCTTCGATATTTTTGGCTAGGAATAAGATATCGAAATGTGGTCTTCACTAGCCTATTTAGGTATCATTTCAGTACATTTTTATGAAAAAAGTCACATTATTGCATTTAATTTTTTAGAGAATTTTGCAATTTTCTGTTATTATATCAAAGAATTAGACATATCACAGGTAAGATTGGTTTGATGGAGCAATAAATGCTTTTTCCAACGAGACCAAGTTTGTTAAAATCCGTTCAGTCGTTTAGGAGTTACAGCTGTTTATGTAAAAAAAACATTGAATCACACCCGACCACTTCATTTTAATAGATACGTCAAAAAGCGTTAAACAAGAATTACTCGAATAAAGCTTATCTTTAAAAAACACATATTTTTTTGGTACATTTACTAGGTGGATTTCAGTGAAAAATCACTTTAAAAGTTTAAGATGGCGGTTACGCCCCCTGGCGACCATCTTGGAAATCTGAAAATATTTTCCACGGTCTTCTCTTGGCCACTTTAGTAATAAATTTTTTTACCGCAAGACCCTATGATTAATAGCTTCCGAGATACAGCACTTTGCATTCTTGTAACGTTGCAAAAAGAAACACATTAGGTAATCAAGAATTGATTGTGTTTACTTTTAACGTTCTGACGTCACGCCCGGATCCCGAAGAGATGCACGTCACCTGTGTTCGTAGACACAGGTGGAAACGCAAGCGCGCGCCAGTTGAGACGACCGTCAAGCGAGATAGATGGTAGTTGCGGCCGTTACTAATCTGACGTCCTGCATTTTGCACCCGGCACTACTCTTCCCGCTAGAAACTCGAAGTAACCCGCCGCCGAAGACCTCCCGCCACCACAGCTGACGTAGAAGAATCCGACGTCACACCGCTGATAAAAGTGGGTGCTCCGCCGAAGAGAATTCAGTATTTGGCCGTCCGGCCATCAGCCGAAACCAATACTCCCAGCATCCGGGATGATGCTGGCCGCCGATCCGACCTAGTAGTAATTGATCGACCGTTCCGACTTCGCCGTGTGATCAAACCGAAAGTAATTATTTTACCCCGTAAATATTTGAGTAAGTAACTTTGAATAAGTACCCTACCTCGTTCGTATCAAATAAATTCAGTTTGTTCATGCTGGGGAATTGGGAGTGCTGTCTATGAAGATCGATCGATTTTCCCATCCTGTGGGGGCCCTAGCGCCTGTAATAGGACGACATACCGGTGGAAATCGATCGCATCCGGGTAACGGGCGGCTCCTGGTGAAATCTTAAGGTAGAACAAATTGATTATTTGCGACGGAGGAGCTAGCGGCGTTCCCCCAGGCGATTGCACTCGCGTGCTGCGACGAGAATTGCCCGCCGTTCCCGTCTCGGGGTTGGCACCGTTCGGTGCTCCCACGAAATCTCCGAGACCCCGTAAATATTCAGAATTGATCACTCGGCGGACCGCAAGCGTTCTATCTGGACACTCCGTAAAAACCGTGTTTTATTTCCCCGTAAATATCTCGTATTTTTGTATATATTCCGATTTATTCATTCTTTTAAGAATACTCCGTGAGAACCGCATTTTATTTCACTGTAAATAATATCTCGTATTTTGTATATAAATTCTGTTTTTTTTCCATTCAAGTCTGTTTATTCAATTCTTTCAAATGTAAATAGTTAAATTAATAGAGTACCGTTTCATTTTCTTTCTGTTGTGTTATTCGACGTTTAGCAATAGTAACCTAATATTTGGACCCACCCTTCTGCGACTACGAGCAAAAGGGTGACCAACGTATAAGTCTTACCTGACCGTAAATACAACCCAAGAAAAACGTTCATAAGCGAACGATCCGACCAGCCTAAATATACAGCGTATCCCAATAAGTGATACCGAGGGGTACCGCTGTATATTTAAGGACCGCACCTAGAACGTCCAGAATTTGGCGTACGAAGTAAACCCAGACGAAATTTATCGTTGAATAAGTGACGTCCGAAATCCGGAGAAAGCAATCGTTGTATTCTTATCTGGCCACCCGGTACAACGTTATACGGTTAATCAAAACTATATCTTCACGTTTATCACCTGTTAAAATTTTGCACTGTAAGATATTGTCTCCCAATTGTAAAATTAACAGTCTCGTACCATTACATAAGCCTTCATTAATGCTGAGATTTTTAACCAACATCACAATACAATATACTCTCAACTTCAATTCATGCGGAGGAAAATTTGGCGGGTTTAAAGTATTTCAATATTCAGGAAGAATAGCATCGTTTAAATCTCCATATCACAATTTTCAACACTATCCAAGCTTGTATATTTTTTTCTGTTTTTATATCTAACAGTTCTACCACTTTTTTGTTAATGTCTTCAACATCAGCATTTCTAGCAGAAAGAATAGCTGATTTGGTCATATCTATGAATCGCTTTTCTCTAATTATTCCTCCATATATACGTTCAACGATATCTGAATTATCAATACATCTCTGTGGCAATTCTAAATTGTTATTCATAAAGTTGAAAACTCCATCTCCAACAGCCAATAAAAATTTGGTGAATTCTTGTTCCTGTGGTAGAGCCCGCATATTTTGTGTTAAAAAAATTTACGGAAATAACTCCAGAGGGAACTAAATTTGATACTTATTCACTGTTTCACAGCGGGTAGCATTTATTTTAACTGGCAACAATTGTCGAAAATCTCCTCCCAACACCATAATTTTTCCACCAAACGGACCATCACAATTCATAAAGTCTCGTAAGGTTCTGTATATAATGTCTAAAGCATACCTTGGCGTCACAGGAGCTTCATCCCAAATAAAAACATCTACTCTCCTTAAATAATCTGCTTCTTTTGAATTTTTCTTAATGTTGGAAGATGAATCTAAAAACAGACAAACAGAGGAACAGGTAACCCAAAGGTTTTACGAACTGTTCTTCCATGCGGAAGTAGTGTTGCTGCTATGCCCGTGAAGGCCATAGTGCAAACAATTTTATTCTTACTCTTCAGTAAGTTGTAAAGGGTTGTATAAACATAAGTCTTACCGGAGCCTCCTGGACCGTCTATACAAAAACATGAAGATTCAGAAATTGATTCATTTATGTTAGCATCACATTTACCCAAAATAATATCTACAATTTCGTTCTGCTTTTCATTTAGGTGTTTATATTGTCGTGATCCTATTTCTATTGCTTGTTCTTATTTGAAACATAATCTACATAATTCCATGTTATTTGGTTGTGGCATGGTAGGAAACATTGAAAGATTGTAACCTTCGGCAAGAAAGCATGGAACTAATTTGAATATAGGCTTTCTCTTGTCCTTCTGCCGTAACGTCTTTCATAGTCTTGTGACATTGCTTCTTTAAATTCTTCCCACAATTCTTCCGGATAAATTCGTTGGCAATGCATTAAAATACGAATAAATAAATATCTCAGCTGTCTGGGCATCATCCAAATTTCAGCTTCATTCATGGCTCTTTTCCACTCGTGATCATCTTCAATAAGACCTAATTTTAAACACGCTGTTACATAAGATTTCTATATTTCTCCGTTTACTATTTTCTTCAGATCTTCAAATCCGTTTGCTCCTTTAACATAAAGTAGTAATAATCGCATATGAAATTTGACTGGGGCTTACAGAGTACATGCGTCCAATAACTGAATTGTTTCTGACGGCGTTGCCAATTATAATTACCATTGGCATTATCTTAAATGCATAATGACTCGGTATGTCCCCATATAAATATTGCAGAGCTTCAGGATCCCGAGCATTCAGTGCAAAATAATCAATCAACATTGTTTGTTTGTCTAATGCATTTGATTTAATTTTTATCATAATCATTGCTGACCACAACATTCTGTTGATTTGGTAAATGCTTGAACAATTTTAACAAAGTTAGGTTATAGGGTACATATTGATTATTACGGATATATCCATCAGAACGTTTGAAAGAAAGGCCAGTATTTCTACGATGATAATTAGGATATCCATGTTCATCTAAAGTCGTTTGCTCATTAAATTGCTTTGGAAAATGCTTAGAACAAATGTTCTGTTTCGCTAAACATCAATTTCCACATGGACCGTGTTTCTTAAAACAATATCATGTAATAAAGGTTCTTCTGGATTTGGAATTTCTGCAGTTATATATCGATCAACTACTTCAGACGTTGCTATTTTGTCAGACTGCTTTAAAGTTACTAACATATATGCATATGCGGTAATCCGCGTTTTTGAAATTCAATTACATAAACATACGCCTGCACTGCCCCAAAAAAACTTTTATTTACAATTAAATCTATAAGGGCGTTTTTTATGTTAAAAACTCTAGCCACAAAATCAGGTCTATCAGCAGCAGTTTGTCCATCCAACAAGTTCTCTGAAATTTCTCTCCATTTGGGGTTACAAGTCATCGTAATGAAAATATCTGGCTTACAGTTTTTACGTACAATTGCCATCTCGCATCTTGATAATTCTGCAACATATGTCGCGTTGATCCTTGAAATGTTGATGGTAAAATGACCATTTTTTGGTAAATTCGAGGCGGACTCTCATTCTTTTTTACCAACGCAATTATCGATACTGGTTCACACCAACTAATGTACCTTTGCAGATCTTTTGGTAATGTTCTGCAATGTTTGCTACTCTTACAAATACACTAATCAAAACGAAAAAGGAACCACTTTTAAAAATATTAATATTTTTTGACTGGAATGACGTATTGTTACAATTCTTTTTATTTAAATATACTGGACTGGTGTTTAAAAATTTAGTACAATTTGTTATAATCTGCTTGTGATTCGTACAGAAAGAAATAAAAATGCAGAAATGTGCGATTAATCTCTTTATTGTTTTACTTAATGAAAAGTAAGCAAAATTTCAAAATCAATAACGTGTGTGGCCTCCTCTAACTCGTTAATCTTCAACGCAACGTCGGGGCATACTTTCAACTAAATTTCGAATAACTTGAGGAAGCAGCTGTTCCCACTCTTCCAGGAGGAGTTCTTCAAAGTGTTGAAGGTTCCGGATTGGCTGACGTTCCTTCAATCGTTACCCAAGTGTGTCCCAGACGTGCTCGATTGGGTTGAGGTTTGGACTGCGGGCGGGCAAATCCATAAACTCAATATTGTGGGCATTAAGGAAATTTTGCACTATTCTGACAATGTGTGGGCGGGCATTATCTTGCTGCAGAATGAATACTGAACCCATATTCTCGGCAAATGGTACAACATGTGGTTCTAGAACTTCGTCTATATACCTGCGTGCAGTCATAGACCTCTCACGAATTACCATCACCCATTCAAATTTATCCCACCCCAAACCATGATGGACCATCCTCCAAATGAAACGCTTTCTTCCACAGTGCAGTCTAAAAAACGTTCTTCTGGCGACTCCAGACTCGAACTCGTCCATCAATGTGATTCAAACAGAACCTGGATTCGTTAGTGAACAGCACAGCACGTTGATCCACTGCCCTAAGTTCCAATTAACATATTCTTCAGCAAAGAACCTTCTTGCTCTGCGATGATCACGGCTTAAATGAGGTACCTCAGCTGGTCTTTCTGCATGAAACTGGCGTTCGTGAAGCCTGTTACGTATCGTTTGGGTACTTATTCTGATTCCTGTGGCCTCTACCACCTGATTTTGGAGCGTTGTAGCGGTAATTCTGCGTATTCTGGTGGCCCAAATCCGTATTAGACGGTCTTCTCTCCCGGAAGCTGCCCTTGCGCGACGCGGATAAGGTTGCCTTCTAACAATACCATACATTTGAGACCTTATCCAGGCCCTATTTATGGCAGCTCTACTGACATTTAAAATTCGGGCTACTTGCTGTCTTGAGTTGGATTTTCTTATTGATCGGCCTAATTCTCCATTCGGATATAACATCTCTTCTAACTATCGCGTCACGGGCTCCTGCGTCAGTGGTTATTTCAGCCTTCTTTCCGTCAATAATTCCCTCTATCATAAGGCTATCTCAATCTCGACATCTTCACTTCTTCTACTGGGACTTGGTAGGGGTAGGATCGGACCAGCCTTCGACCCTTAAAACTGGTCGACTCTAATTTGCGTAAGTCAAAACATCCGCCTGGCCAGAT
Source organism: Xestobium rufovillosum (assembly GCA_963966045.1). NCBI lineage: Eukaryota > Metazoa > Arthropoda > Insecta > Coleoptera > Ptinidae > Xestobium > Xestobium rufovillosum. Next base: position 37,214,268 of record OZ014494.1, on the reverse strand, counting down.
TGAGTGCACGCTTGGTCTCACTAATCCGTAGGCCTTCCACATGAAGTTCTCAACTGCCAGCCTCTCCAAGAGTTCCTCCTGCGCTGTCGGATTCGCCAGCCGCACCAAACGGGCAATATCGGCCCCGAAATCTTCCCTTATGCTGAGTCTGGTGCACTTACTGGAGATATTGGTGACCATACCTCATCTATAGACAGACGCGTTGCTAATTCTTTGTAGTCATTCTGTTGCTTACTGGTAACCGCATCCAGTACGATCAAAGCGCCTCCTCGCAATGCAACCAAGAAATTAATCGCCTTCAACGTATTGGCCCACGGATTCGCCGCTGCAGCTGCTTCGATCTGTTTGACATAAGTATGTCACGAAGACTTGCCATTGAAGACGCCTTCAGTTTAATAGTGGTTCTTCTTTCTTCACCAATTTCAGCATTTTCATAACCTTCTTCTTTTTCAGTTCTGACATTCTCTCGTTTATTTTAGTTATCTCATTCTCCACTTCATTCACCACTTTTCTTATTTCTTGAGTCTCTTCGGATATTCGAGTCTCTAATTTGGTTTCTATTTCAGTCCTGGCAGCTTCAACATTGTTCTTCGTATATCTTCTTGACTGCTCTTCATTACTAAGTAAGTATTCCTCATTGCTTTACGTGAAATATTTTTCAATTCATCTTGACCGTTTTTCATTTCTACTGGAGTGTTCTTCATTGATTCATCTAAATTATTCTTCGTTACTTCTTGATTGTTCTTCATTGCTTCGTCTAAACTATTCTTCATATTATTTCCATAAAAAATCTTGCAGTTGTTGCTCCATGACTGCTCCACTTCTTGTTGAAGGCATAAACACTTACAAATCAAAACTTCCGTCCAAAATCACTACTAGTCCTTACAGTCACTAACACTCCAAAAACGTCGAAACTTCCAAATTTTCCTGGATTTCTACAGCTTTCCAGGCTTCCAAACCCCTCACTCACTCTAAAGGGTAACCACAGCCCAACGTGCCTAAGCTCACGTAGAAACAAAGTTTCACAACTTCTAGAAAGCTTCCACGACATTCTTCCACGGCTCCAAATCGCACTTCTGACACCAATTGTTACGTATTTGGATTTAAACACAACTTTATTTACAGTGGCTATATTATTTACAGAAACTATTTACTAGTCGTTTACGATACAAGAATCGTAACAGTTCATAATACTTATAATATAAGAAAATTATCAAATGAGGCCGAAGGCCGAGTTTGATCACCTGTTCGTAATATAAAGTTACTATAAGAGTATCGTACAACGCTTTATCTACTATCAGCGTGGCCATCACTATCATATTAGCTTAAAATGTTGCATTGGCAAAACCTAGTTGGGATATAAATAAATGCGTCTGTCGCTCGTATATTCTATATCTATAAAACACAAAAAATGTTTCTACCTATGTCCGTTATAGACTCCGAAACGGTTAGACCGATGTTGATGAAATTTTCAGGAAATCTTCAGATTAGCCCATCGGGTGACCTGTGAAGTTTGGTAGCGATCGGATCAACAGAATTTTTTTTCTTGGTTTTGTGAGAAGCCGGGGCTTGATATGACACATATCAACTGTCAGATTTGACAAATAAAATTCAGACCGTCAGAAAGTATTAAATAAATTTTATTTGTCAAATCTGACAGTTGATATGTGTCATAACAAGCCCCGGCTTCGCACAAAACAAAAAAAATCTGTTGATCCGATCGCTCCCAAACTTCACAGGAACACTCGCTGGGCTAATCTGAAAATTAACTTACAGTAGGTGCCGCGCGTGTCATACCGGGCAGCAAACGTCAAACGGCATATGTCATTCGCAGTTTATCAAATTTCAAATGATTTTACCACAATTATTTCTTCTAAGGCAGCCACAGAACACCCCAAGCGCCGGGTACCAGTCTCTAATCTATGGGTACCAGCTATTACTTATATATTACTAGTGGGCCCGGCAGACGTTGTCCTGCCCGATTGCAGCGCCACCTACCGGGTCCAATTGTGAATGTAAACCATCCAGGGACCCACTCAAACACACACAAAAAATTTCATCAAAATCGGTCCAGCCGTTTAGGAGGAGTTCAGTGACATACACACGTACAGAAGAATTATAAAAAAATATTACATTATTTTTAATTAAGGGTAGTCTTGACCTGATATAATTAGGCAACCCATCCGCAATTTATTTGTTTATATAATATGTTTGATAAAAAATACCTTTCATTAGGAAAACAGATGGGTGAAGGTCGGGTCAGGTACTATATAACTGACGATAGGAACGACATATTTGGTTGAACATAAACGTAATCAGAAAGATGTTTCACATTAATAATAATAATAATAATAATAAACGGCTTTATTTCCATTGCAAAGCTAAACAAACAAAATGCATAAAATTATGAAAAATATGAAAAATATGAAAAATATAAAAAAAGGACTATGCAAAAAGAAATATATATCATATTCATGACTATAATAATGATTAAAATAGTAACTACATCGAAATTAACATATATTCACAACATAAACATAATATAAACATAATATTTTCGGTAAGGATGGGCGAAGTTTAGCCAATGGCTATTCTTACACTTAACCTACCGTACCGAAAAGTAGTAGAAAAAATAGAAGAAGAAAAATATATAAGAAGTCAGAATAAGAAAACAACAGCAGAATGAAGAGAAAGAGAGGAGGAAGAGTGTGACGGCAGACGGGGCTCACCTGACAAAACCCTATTTAAAATGTGAAAATAAACAATATATTAAATGAAACGTCAGGATGACACCAGCCAGGTGAATTTCGTCTGTGCACACTGAGATCTTAACTTACCTCAATGAGTTCTTGATATCCTGTTAAGTAACAGGTATCATAACAACCTTTGTCGGATCTTACACATGGGCTAGAGGTAATTTGCCTTACATGAAATGAAATCCAGTTATCCTTGTACCCTATCCTTTATTTCCTATATCTATACAATACTTATCTCGGCACTTCCCCTCCAAGTGTGTATTATAAATAAGTACCCAGTGTTATCAAATACATAAAGCATCAATTCCTACATTTAACATCCTGCCTACCGACACCATCAGTTATTCATACAAAATTATAGACACCAATTTAATACAAGATCAATACACAAATGTTACAAATTGCTCTTAGCTCACCCATACGGTTAACCATAATCCAAGTCTACAATTAATGAAGATGAAGGAATGCAACGCCGGTTGATCACCCATTATTCTCACTTGATAGTTATTTCGGCCCACTCCAATAACCATAATAATTCTGCTTCTACCATATGTAAGAAAACTTATGTGCCACTTTTCACTTTATTAATTTAAACCAAACTAGTTACTTGACTCTACATCACCAATTATTTAACACAAACTGCCACCCGTTTTTAGCCCTTGCTAATTCCTAACTACCTCGACCGCTACACATGACTTCTGATGTTCAACTCCTCTTACTTCCCCTGGATCTTCCCTTTTTATCACCTTGCATGACACTGCCCATGAAAAACAGGCGTGCTTTTCCCTAATACTCTCAACCACCGTTTCCAGAAAACATGGCTGTTTGCTTTCCCGGATAGGCTGTGGCGTAACGCCCATGGAAATCCTGATTAGTTGCTTATTTCCGATAGGCTACAAATGTGGTTACCCTGGGAAACAGAATAACGTCATTTCCCCCTGACCCTGGTGATTTATGTATTTGTTTGTGCAATTCACTAAGTATCATTCGTGACAATAGCCCTTTTATGAAATGAATTTGGTTAATCATCCTTACTTCAAATGCGTGCTGTTAAATCGGTTTTAGACCTAAGAAAATGGTTGTGGCTCCCGCCAATCTGTCTGTCTGTCCCATTAGTAGCCTTTACTGTTTCGTTTGAAACGACAATTATTATGAGTACAAATCGCCCTATTACTTTCCCTAAACCTTTTAGTGTTCGCGTGCGGCCTACTTTGCTTATTAAAAAACGCAATGATTCCACTGTGGAAATTTGTATTAGTCATCCTTCCTTAAAAACTGAATTTTCCAATATATCTCAATGTTATGCAACTTGTAACTTTTATTAAATAAATATTGCATTTATTTCTAGACAGTAAGTTCTTGAAATCGAATTTAAAGTGGATCCGTTACAAGAGGAGGAATAGGAGGGGACGACGACAACCTGAAACAAACGAACACATCGGTGATATGATAACAATTAATGCTGACCGATGAAATAGGTGCGCTCCTAACACGTGCACGAAACTCTCTCAAACTTCTACTCTCGCCAAAATCTTCACAAAATGCGTTAAAAGCCCTAACCGCGACAAATGTGAAACTCCGTTGAAATAAGGCAGAGGAATGGTGTGGCATGGTCAAGTGATTCAGATAACGCAGAGCCAGACCATGAACATTTTGCCGAAACACAAGCTTTTCAATCAAATACACAGGATAACCAACACTCAACAGCCGATACAGAAAAGTAAGAGATTGAAAGATAACTATATTTTCAAACCGCAACCATTCCAATTCGTTGATCTTGGATGATACTCCTCTGTCAAACTTCCGCATGTCAAACACAAATCGACAGCAAGTATTCTGAACAAGCTGCAGACTGCGCCTATAAGTAGAATCCAGGCAAGGATAAAACATAACTATACAATCAATGATTAAAGACAGACATGATTAATGACTCGCATAATTTTTTCCGTATCTTAAAATTCAGTATATGTCTATTTGAGAAAAGTGTTTTCATGCGAAAAAAGCTGTTTTGAAGCAATTTACCTACATGCTCTCTAAATCGTAGTTTTTCATCGAAGATGACGCCCAAGATTTTGGCAGTGCTAGAAAATTCCACAAGTTCATTACCGACACGTATGTGAAGGTGATTCCGCAAATATTGACGCTTGCCTCATGAACAAAAAAGGATGGCTGTTGATTTATTAGCATTTATTAGCAAATTATGATTTAGTGAATAGGTGTAAAGTGATAGTAAATCTTCATTTATTAGAAAATCTGAATGCTGGACTTCAGAGGGATCAAAAAAGTGTAAGAGCTGTGTATCATCAGCGTACGATTGAAGAGAGGAATTCAAAACACAATTCCCCATATCTGCCGTATACAACAGAAAAAGCAATGGTCCAAGGATTGATCCCTGTGGCACGCCCGAAGTAATAGACCCAATAGTAGAATGTAAATTATTAACAATGACGTACTGGGTTCTGCCAGACAGATACGACTCGAAAAACGAAACAACCGAATCATCAAATCCGTAAAATCTTAATTTTGCACACAATAAATTGTGATCGATCATATCAAACGCTTTAGAGTAATCGAGAGCGACACAAGCAACAGCTACACCCTTGTCCAAAGATCTTATTATGTCATCTGAAAAATTTACCAAGGCTGTAGTAGTGCAGTGACCCTTTCGGAAACCAGATTGGAATATGGGCAAGACATTGTATCTATCAACATAAGCCATCATTTGGCCGTGTATAATTCTCTCTAAAACTTTGCTTATGACAGAAAGTAAACTAATAGGTCGCAAATCAGCTGTCGATGAAGGATTATTTACTTTGGGCACGGGGCACACTCTCGATATTTTCCATGTTTTGGGGAAGTAGTTTGACTCTAAACAGCAGTTGACAATATGCGATACATGATTAATTATCGTGGGAATACACAGATTCAGCATGTACAAGGTTATACCATCGTGGCCTGAAGTGTTAGACTTAAGGTGGCAATGTTAGGATTTCCCGCATTTTTCATAAATTCGCAAGTTATTCAAATTTCTATAAATATTTTTAAAAAAGGGCTTTTTAGCGACCTAAATAAATTCGACATTCTTATCCATACACATTTTTGAATCGTATCATGTAAGTATTAAAGTCAGAAAACTGCAGCTTCGCGAAAAACGACCCAAAAGAATTTATGCAGTGTCTTCATTATATTACACAAGGAAACGATCCAAAAATGGGTATGGGTATAAAGTTTGAATATATCTAGGTCGCTAAAAAGCCCTTTTAAAAATATTTATAGAAATTTGAATAACTTGCGAATTTATGAAAAATGCGGGAAATCCTAACATTGCCACCGTAATACTACGAATCGCTCCAGAAACCAAATCCTGATCAATGAGCTCAAACCTGAAGGAACAACTGGCATTGAATTTATTCGCTTGAGAATTGAATGGTGTCAGTAAACGGTAAACTTGGCTTGGAAATGCTTATAAAATAATCATTTATTAACTCTGCATTCTGAAAACATGGAAGGGCAGAATCGTAATTATTCTTCTGTTTTGTAACTACTTGCATATTATTTAAATTTTGCCAGAGCCTTCTTACATTTCTTTGATTTTGCAACCAGTTCAAATAAGCTTTCTTTTCTCTACGAATTGATGAGAGAGCAAAATTGCGCATGAACTGATACATTGAATAAACGATTTAGTGAATCAAAAGTTCAATACCAAAAGTAATTTTAGGCAGGACAACGTCTGCCGGGCCCGCTAGTACCTTAATAATAATGTATTTAAATCATTTAAGTTATTTAAATAATATGGTCGCTCGTCTCCGTTTTAGATCCTCAGGGTGATAGGGTTGAAAACTTGGATTCGATCCGAATCGATCATGGCATGGATTCGTTCTTTTGTACCGAATCCATCGGAATCGACACATCACTACACCGCGTATTACCTTACAAACATGCTCAAATGCCCATGCAGTGTTGCCAACCCTACCGAAACTTCGGTAGATCTACCGATTTTATATGCTATCTACCGATCTACCGAAATGATACATAATTCCACCGAAATTTTATTTTTTCAATTATATAATTAAGAAATAACCGGAAATTGCGCACAGATCATAATTTGCAACGCATTTGCATTTTTCCTTTCTTCTTTGGGAACTCGTATGGTATCATTTTAGTGCAGCGGTACAGTATACACACCTGGACAAAAAACCGGACACTTGGTTTTTTACATTTATTCTTCAATATCATTTAAGATTACACATTTATCTAAGAATGCATTAATTGTGAATTCTTTACTAAACCTTGTTTAATAAACAATCGAAATTTCACAAAGTTAGATTATTTCAATATTTACTTAGTAATATTGAAAAATGCAAGAAAACGCAAAATTTTCAAGTGCCCGTTTTTTTCTGTCCAGGAGTTTTTCTGTCCAGGAGTGTAGTTGTGTAATTATGCAAAAAACTTAGAACTAAAACAAAACGAAGCCGCCGTGCGCCGCGATTCGGCGACACCTTTGAGGCCATGGCTTTATTTAAAATTTCTGCTCATTATTTTCCTGTTTAAAACCGAATCTACCGAAATCTACCGAAATTTGGCAACCAAGCTTCCGAAATATTTACGACTGGGGTTGGCAACACTGTGCTCATGCAACAAATCACGTAGGCAACACAGAATGCAGGTGTGTGGGCACAGATTACAGATAACGTTTAGTCACTTGTTTCTTGTTTGTGTGTTTACTGTTCGAGTTTGTGAAGAGTGAAGTATTGCTATTTGCCACTAGCATGTATATCATGCACGCGAATATGTGAGTGACACCTACACCTGAGACCTGAGTTATGAATTTATTTTAAGTTTTTCTTCTTGTGTTGCGTACGGAAGAACACTTCATAGAAGTTATTGATGGCACACTGCTAGATCAGGTTTGCATGAATAACCAGTATTATTTTTAAGATCAAGTTCCTTGGATTTTGTGTACGAAATTTTTAAACGTGTTGATCTCATGTCTGTTTTAAATAATAGACAGACCAGGATATTTTAACAATGGGGAAACAACGTCATTCAGAGTATCTTTGTGTTCACAGATAAAAATGGTGCATTTATAATGTTATTATAATGTAAAGTTTTTAGAAATATGCCAAGATTTTTTGAACATACAACTGTATTCAATTTTACCTGGGACCAAGTCGCCCAGGCATTTTGGAGGAGATATCCAAATCCGAATAGGTACACACCTACATATTTACAACAAAAAACGTAAATAATGTCATTGATATTTCTGTTTTGTCAACAGTAACCATGTACTAACTGAAGATACTGTACAACGAGAAGTTCGAGGCGACTGTTTATTTAGTAAAAGAATTATCAGTAAAACTAACTCCATTCCAAAATGGGCCGAGCGTTTTATAACAGCAAGACATGTTCACATTGTTGAAGAATCAATTGTTGACACCAAGAAGAAAATATTGATTACTTACACGAGAAATTTGGGATATGCTAAAGTAATGGTAAGCATGCGGTTCTCAATAGTAATAATTTCATTACATCACATTAAAAACATCCTAAGTGCAGTCCTGCAGTAGGTTACTGAAGCTGCAGTTATGTAACTTAACTAACTTAGAATTGTATCTTTTTTGTTTCTTATTTTGTCATCAGTGGAAGTAGAAGTTGATTCCTTTGAAAGTTTATAAGAATAGACCTGCTTAATTAGGTACAGAGCGACCCTCTTAAAACGCATGCTCTTTCATTTATTTATAAAGGGAGTGACTACTGAACAGTCCGACCACATGCGCATTACAAAATGTAACCTATATTTTGCATTTTGGAAGTGTAAAAAAAACTAAAGCTGAGAGAACGCTTTTTTAAAACAGACCCTTCAATTGCCCTTCGCACCAGACACACGCATTTTTTGGCAAAAAGATGATGTAAAAACAAGAAAAATATATCAAACCCCTACGGGATCAGAACTCGTGTACCCGTAGGAGAACAATATGGCAGCTCTGTACTAAACCCGAACATCCACCGAGATTGTTGGCGGTTTCTTTCAATAACAAATTACTTAAACGTCATTTTACTGATATTGTGTAATGCGTTAATCGACCGTCCTGGAACAAAATTTAAAAGTAACCGGCGGACTGTTCAATAGTCACTCCTATTTATAAACTTATGCATTTTCTCCTGCTACTTGTACCATAATTCCCAAGTGGGCAACAACTCGCATAACCACATGACTTTTGACTAGTGTGTCGGTCTAATGATCAGCTGGGCGCTAGGTCAAGCCATGCTTACCGCATCACATTTTTTTGTATTGATTCCATCATGGAATGTGTAGCATGGAATTTCCATGTTGCACTTTTTTACACATAATACAAGCAGGCTACTTCATATAAATATTGAGAATATAAGGAGCTTTGCCAGGCTTCGGCCATAAGACCAATGAGTGAAAAATGTAACCAAAGAGAGATTGATAGAAAACAATCCTTGTTAAAAGGACCCCGTGTTCTGCCACTGCACTCGAAGTATCATGCTATATGACTTGGAGGTAACAGCTGGAGAGGCGGAGATGATGCTTGCCACGTGGTTGGTAACCAATGGTGATAAGATCATGCACTGGCAGCACTGCTTTATTCACGTTCCACCTGATAAGAATATTGCCTTCCTTTATATTGTTGGTTTCACTCTTTTGGCTCAGTGCTCATTATTGTCTTAATATTTATGTGGGCTACTCGTCGAGGATGTGAAACTGTGGTATAAAAGTCTGTTATTGAATCACTTGCGATTTGGTAATTTACGATATATAATTCACCAGGATTCTGTAATTTACAATGTAAATTATGCGAGAAATTATGGTAAAAAAAGTTTCGTAAATTATCGTAATTAATTGGTAATTCTCACACCTCTGATGATGACCTCGTTTTATGGAAACAACAGAGGTCATCTGCTTATTTTTTCCGTACTGAACTTGGTACATACTTAGAAATTCGGTTTAGTCTATTTCTGGAAAAGGCTGAAAGATTCAAAGAAGTGAAAAGCTTCAATAACTTGAAAAACACGGTATTCATAAGTCATATATACTGTTTCAGACGAAGTGAATTATGGGAAATAACATCGGAAAAAAGGCTTGCTAAAATCCCTGTTTCCCAGCAAAATAATTTGTCAATTTTTTATTAAATAGGTATTTTTTACTGATAAATACTCCCGGAAATATTCTTTAAAAATTTTAAAACGGGAATTTGGATAAATACACTTTAAATCTCATGCGACACGTGAGTTCAATCTTTTGGTTGAGAAATGTCTTTATTTTTCATTTCGTAGTGCTAGAGGAATCATACTTAAAAGCAAATTATCCTTTTTTCACTAAATCATAAAATAAACTTTGTTTGAGTGTTTAACAAAATTTGAGGATTTATTTATTTATTTATTTATTTATTTATTTACAAATTGCTTATTAAATATACAATGTAACATCCGTGTGAGCCTTCGGCTCATTATTACAGATTAACATTACAATTTAGAATTATAGCCCCAAATGATGAATCCGAAAATATCTGTCACTTTAACTGTCTTAACTTCAAAACTCTTCAAAAATTATATTTTTCTTGGAAAAGCTCACCCCCATACAACATTATGAGTTTTTCTCTTCATCAATCCATTTCTCAACTTGCAATTTATGCTTTTATGTATTAATTGTATTATTTTTTTCTGAATTTTAATAACATTCTATTAGCTAAGTTTTGCATGACATTGACATTTGGAAATTAAGAGCTAATCGACCTTGAAACAAATAAGTAAAATCTTTTCAATTTTGTGAAATTTGTCAAATATTTTTTTCTACACCTATTTAATTATATGACAATTATTCGGATTTTCTTCGTGAAATATCGTACCCATAATTCACTGTAGTGAATTATGGAATCATAATTCACTGTATTCGGCCAAATCGACCGCGATCAACTCTTGCTGGAGCTGACAATCTACTCGCGTGACAGCCAAGTGTATTGTCATATTGCTTGTTTATGCTTTCCAACGTATGCATTTCGTACGAGTTGGTACCTATTAATCCGTGCAAACTAACAATTCAACCACTAAAACTGCCAATCAGACTTTAATAATGGAAGGGACAACTCCAAATTTAAATATCAGGTACTAACTGCACAAATTTCAATACATATTATCATCCTAGTAGTTCACTTAATGAAAAATTAAAATTAATGTATTTTATAGTGTTCCATTAAAGTTATCAAAGTTGAGTCTAATTTATTTGTTTAATAGGTGTAGAAAAAGCATAGTATTATATTCGCGATTATGACCATTATTCACTCAGATGATTTGCGCCACTCGCCTTCGGCTCGTGGGCTCAAACATCATCTTCGTGAATAATGACTGTCATAATCGCTCATATAATAATATACTATTATAATTATCTTTTCACGTTTTAATGAATTATTCTTGACAAAGCCCCTAAACGTCGAATTTTATACAATTATTTATTAATAAATATATGCCAGAAATTTCACAAAATTTAAAAAAAAAAATAAAACTTGGACTGGCACAAATCAAACAAGAATTTTCAAATAAGTAAAGTTACAAAAAAATTTGTGCTTGAAGTTTCATTCCAAATGTTCGTTTGCACAGCACTACCAATAATTATAATATAACATAGTCACTTTCTAAATAATGCATTATTGGTAGTGCGCATAGTAGTGATAAACTCGATAAGTAGTTCGTGTGTTTAATACAATCTGGAATACGCAATTTTTTGTCATTCTTTTTATGTTTTGTTATTTCAGAGTGTAACAGAAAAAGTTGTTTATAAAGAAAGTGAGGAACACCCAGGACAGACGATTGCAATTCGATCTGCATGGATAGACTCACAAGTTCGGGGCTTTAGCAGGGCAATTTGCGCATTTGGTTATGAAAGGTTCAGAAAGAATTGTACTAAAATGGTAATTGCAGAAAATGTTCAAAACAGCATGTTTTACTGAACGTTGGCAAGCATATAAGTAACTTTGCTATTAGTGGAGATACCATCCCGAATGTCCTCTCTTTGTAAGCTAGATATTGTTGGACTACTTTACCTCTTTAACTCCAGGGGATATTTGCAGACTCAATGACTCATTGCTGAAAGAACGTTACCCTCTACTGGGCTAGTTTTTAAACATGAATTTTTAAAAAAATAAAAAAAAATTAACAGACTGACAGAAACCGAATTTTGGATTTCGCAATTTCTTATTACCGAAAATCTAAAACAAAAATCAATCGATTTGTTTATTTGAACTTTGTTCTGAAAAATTCAAGGTCATCAGATTAGCACCCCCTCAACTTAACTAACCTCCTCCACTAATACCAAAGTTACCCATGCTTGCCAACGTCCAGTGAGATACACTATATTTCAAATGTTAATGATTTCCCAAATCCCAAGGTTGGAGGTTTCAACTACGTGTTAATGAACATGTTTCCTGTGCAAAATGTTCTCACTACAAGTCACACCACCATCACAGCAGCTAACAAACTAAAAGAATTAGCCAAGTCAAAAGCAGCGCCAATTTATGCAAGTTTACATCCTAACCAATCGTAACGAAAAATAGGGATGAAATGTAAACTAGAACCTTGTACAAATGATGCTTCTAAGAATTATCACAGGAGCTGTTAATTTAAGGTAGTCGTATAGAACGCTATGTATTAGAAAACAAATTGTTAGCCTACGTATGTATAGTCATTAAATGGTAGTTGGTGCCGAATATATTTAATTCCATTCATTTAATAGTAAGTCTTTTTAATTATGGTGTAGGGTTCTCCAACATGTTATTCAATGAAATCTGACAGTTTCCATAAGGCAATTTGCGGTTGACTCTTGATTATTTGTTGGTGGCTGAACCAGTGTGCTGACTAAACTGTGTTGGGATGCAGAAAGGAATCAACTCGTTTGCATATAATTCAAGACAGTTGCTCCTGTTATCACCACGCATATCGACACATATACTTACAGGTTCAAACATACATTACCTTTTTTTGGCGATGTCTAATTATCTCATACTGCAGAATAAACGTCCATCTCGTCGTACTATTCTGAAAAAAGTAATCACGATTTTTTGTTCAAATAGGTTTAATAATAATAAGTAGGTGTTGCATACTTAAGAAGAGATATAAAGAAAAAAAGATTTAAGGAAATTACTTGGTTTCTGTTAACAAATTAAGTAATGTAAATGTAAAGATGCTTAAACAATATTTGACTTTCTCGTAGTTAACATTTGAACAAATGTCTTGTGTAATTCAGTTGAAGTGATTACCGATTAGATGATTGGAGAACCTTATAGTAAACATTTAAGCGTACCGTAATTTTGATACTTTTTATATGTAGGAATTAAGTGCCCCATTAAGTTAAATATACTTACTTGACTTTTATTTTAACTAGTCATTTTTGTTCTCCATTTTTAAAACTAATTGTACAAAATTCTGTATTAATTCGAAAAGTCAGTTATTTGTATGATTAGAAAAATAAAAAACAGAATATGGATAACATTTTTTTATTTATTGAATAAGTATATGAATTACTGCTTCAAAGTTACTTTTACACGATGATAAGCATTGCTTAGAACGCCACGTAAATTCCATATATTTTTGAAGTCTTCTGGCTGGGTGTTATATGAGGAATCTACAGCCTTTGCCCATATTTCAACCTGGAAAAATTTGTCCATAAATTTATGAATCACAGGTATGGTCCATTTGCAGTAAAAATTCTAATAATAAAGTAATAAACCTTGAATTTTTTATCATACTTTTCTAATGAAGGATAAAAGATAAGATATCAAAACAAATTCACCTTATTTATGTTACAAGAATTAGTCTTATTGTATTTAAAAATGTATTGCCCTCGAATAATTGAAAACAATTCTCGAAACAATTATTCAGCACTATCATTTAAACATAATTGATTTGTAACTTGTACGAGGTGAGCACCAAAATTTCCCGGCCTGAATATGAAAAAGACAAAGTAGGGTAACATGTTTTTATTATTTTTCAATATAGTCCCCCTTAACTTCAATACACTTATTACATCTCTTTATTAACAATTCAATCCCTTTAAAAAAACATTCTTTTGGTTTGTCTGCAAAATGCGCTAAAACAGCTTCTTTTAATTCAACTTCGTCATTAAACCGTCACCCACGAAAGTCCTTTTTCACATATCCAAACAAATAGTAGTCGCTGGGGGCCATGTCTGGACTATAGGGAGGATGATCTATCTGTTGGAACCTTGGAACCCACACTCCAAAATTGCAGCTTGTGCAACACCAGCAGTGCATTATCGTGCAAAAGACGCAAGCCCCTGGTCAGTTTTCCGCGACGTTTTTCATGTATGCAGTCCCGCAATTTATGTAATAATGCTGCGTAATATTTTCCATTGACGGTGGTATTAGTTTCTTTAAAATCTATCAAAAGAATTCCTTCACAACCCCAAAAGATCGTGGCCATCACCTTTTTTGTTGACTGGCAGACTCTGAATTTTTCTTGGGAGTGCCTCACCCTTACGGCGCCACTCCATTGATTCCCTTTTCGATAGAGGATCATAATACAGAACCATAGTTTCATCTCCTGTTACAATGGTTTCTATCACAGGCTTTGGTTCGGGCCCACACAGTTCCAAAAAAGATTGCGCACACTCGACACGGCATTGTTTTTGAATAGCCGAAAGGTTTTTGGGAACCCATCTTGCACTGACCTTATGCATACCTAAGTGATCATGCAGGATTCGTCGAACACTAGTATCAGAAAGCTTAGTCATTTCCGAGATTTTCTTGACCTTTAAACGTCGATCACTCAATACCACCCCTTCCACAATGGCAACAATGTCTTCCGTTATCACCTCAACTGGTCGACCAGTTCTTGCATCATCTTCAAGGGATTCCTGCCCCATGCGAAAACGTTTTGCCCATTCTTTCACTATAGAATACGAAGGGGAACTTTGACCGTACACACCATCCAGCCTTTCTTTAATAATTTTAGGTGCTAACCCTTCTTTTGTCAAAAACTTTATGACCGCTCTGTACTCAATTTGCGTTATCTGCGACATTTCCTTGGACACGTCTTGTTCAAAATGCTATCAATAAAAAACTATTTGACGCAAGACCTCAATTTTTTTTCCGCAGCCTACTAAGGCATGTATTTAAAAGAAGCCAAAGTTTTATTGTGATACTGAAGCTGCATCTATGTCAGGCCGGGAAATTTTGGCACTCACCTCGTAGGTACCTATGTATACGAATAATTTTTAGATTGCGTGTGTCATTCTCGGCCATTAAAATTAAAATGTAGTGGCTCTAACCGTTAACTGATTATAGTCAATCAACGCTCTAACTTTCCATTAGTTACACATGGATCTGATAGACCTTATGTATGCTTTTAGTTCAATCGTTGATTGACTATTCAGTCAACGGTTCAATATTTCAAAAAGTGGAGCTACGAGTTTGAGAGTACAGGACATTCTCAAGTAATGTATCACTAGTTATTTCTGATTGTATCTACAGGATGTATCAAAAGTATCGAATCAACTCGGGTGGTGATGAGGAAGTGACGACCGTGTGTCATAATATGAAGTTACGATAAGAGTATCTTACAACATTTTATCTACTATCAGCGTGACCATACGAGTATAATATTTGCTTAAGAAATAATTATTAGTAAACAAGAACCAACAATTATGCACAAAAAAGCAGCAGGCCGGTACGTATTGTAACGATGCAAAATAAAATGAAGCAGTTATTCAAACAAATGAATAATCATTTTCTCCGGTCGTATGAGGCGAGGATGCCCCCTTCTAGATTTTGGGAAAATATGGTCGTGCCGAAGCCTCCTTCCAAAATCTCCTGCCGCTGGCATCTCGATATAGACCGACTGCGCCGAGGCCTCGACAGCATTGCTCTGCGAGTGTTGACACGCAGTAGAAACTGTTCAGGGTACACTCCGAAGACGTAAACATTTATGAGATTACATGTTTATTGTCATACCTCCGATAGAACTGTTAAATACTTGATAGTTACTAACCGAAACCGTCGAGTGTGTCGTTGTAATACCTAGAGTTTTACAAACTCGATTACTAATTTGGAGGTGGGTCCGAACATACGTGAAGGCACATTTTCCAATAATCTGTAAACGCAGGTAATCGATTAGAGCTAGTCGAAAGGCTTGCCTAATTTATTACAGACCTAAGTTGCAGGCGGTGAAATACCAGCCGCTCTTAGGGGGTCAATACAGTGCAGAGTTCTTTAGCACAGTATATACCTTGCTATTACATAACGCAACACAGCCATCATTTACACTGAAGGGAATTGTGCCAATCGAAAGACAGAATAATTCTCTTCTTCGCACATTCATTAGGGAAAGCTTGTGTCGAAAGGCTGCGAGAGTCCCTATCCGTTACATCACACTGAAACAACATTTACTCCCCGTGAATAACCACCAGGTAGTACGATTTACATGCCTTCGTTGATTTTGGTTTGTGATTTTCCGAATGTGGGTGCCCGATCAGTAACCTACATCGCCAAGAGCGAAATAAGTTATCTATCCGTCGCACGCTTCGTGTATACTGTGATACCGAATCTGACCGCCAGATACCGCTGATTGTCATTATTTCGATTAAATTTGTAAATAACTTTTTATTGTACATTTTTTGTTCTGGTTTAATTTAAATTTTCTGAATGTAGTTAAATTATAGAGTGTTTAAGTTTCATCGTGAGTATTATTTTTGTTTTTGCAATAGTTCCAGAGAACCCTGTCTCTGACTAGAGTTCAGGGTATATTTATCGACGACCAGAAGTCCACCGACTGAAGCAACCCCCTTTATGGTCAGAAAAGGTGACGCAACGGGAAAGGTCGTTGTAGTATATATTTTGACTTCTGACAGCACTCTTTTGACATCTCTGCAAATGAGAAGTTTTTCCGCAGACATCGAGATAGCAGCAATGTGGCTGTGAAATGTCTTCCTTCAGCATCTCGGTGTTGAGTTAATATGTATATTAAATTCAAAAAATTTTGTAATTAACGTTTACATTACAAGTAAGTTTCATTTGATTTCATTTTAATATTAGTTTGCCATGCAATTCACTTCACAAAATGCGTGCACTAAAGAATGTATTTGGCATTCTTTAGCACATTAGAGAGCTAAAAGTATGTCATTACAGGGTAGAGTACTAACAACTGTAGGTCATTCCTGTGACGCACCTGCGGCCAATAGTAATATGCCGCCTCCTCCATCCCGCACAAGCTTAGCTTCTGGGGCTAACCTTAGGGTTAGTAGGAGTGAGTAGAGATATTATTATTATTATTATTATTATCTACCATCAGCAAGGCTATATTCGGCATCAAATTTGCTTAAGAAATAATTAGTAAACGAGAAATAATAATTATGCACAAAAAAGTAGCAGGTCGGTACATATATATTTTGGCTCTGTGAATGATAAGTTTGAATGTGGCTGTGAAAAGTCTTCCTCCAAATGTCCCGGTGTTGAGTTAATATATCAAATTGTGCCAATTTTGTAATTAACGTTTACAAATTTCATTTGATTTTAGTAGGTATTAGTTTGCCGTGAAATTCACTTCACAAAATGCGTGCTGTAAAGAACATCTATTTGGCATCTTTATCGCATAAGAGCGCTAAAGTATGTCATTAGAGCACTCAAATGATTGGCATAAAAATTTATTTTATGTATAGATAGTAGATAAATATTATGACCTTACACTTGTAGCACTAATGGATCAGATAAAATTAATACCTTTTGAGATAATCGCTTTCAAATATTTAACTGTTTCCAATTCGCAAACAAAAGGATTAATACATATTTTCATATTATAACCACATATTTTTCAAAATGCTACACGAATATTTATTTAGAAGTATGTAATTTAAAGGTGCAAGTAAAAACTATGTACCCTCAAATATCTAAACTACCTCTAATTAATAAAGAAAGTGTGCCATGGTCCTTTCTGTTAAGAAATTGAAATGATTTTTATTAGTTTTAAAATGCATTTCTATCATTCTTAAATTAATATTGTAATGATCCAGCTCTAGGGGTCACAATCCCACGACCTCGAGGGTGGAAGCCAGACGTAAACACAGCTGAGAATGCAGTGAAAAAACAAATACTAGACCAGCGTAGAGGAATTAACCCGCAAACTAAGAAAAACGGACGCATTTTTAAAGACATTCTTGGTTTAACTACCGAACAGCGTTCACGCACATATTTAAAAACATTGTAATTTAATTTTTCTTTGTTGTTCAATTTGTGAGTGTTACATTGTGCTTCACAAGGTAGGAACTTTTATTTTATTTGTAATTTCTAGGTGTAGTATCAAACAATGTTTTAATTCTTTCATTTACTTACTTTTTGATGTCAAATTTATGAATTATTGAATTTATTGCAGTTTTAACTCTTTCGTTCATTTTAATTCTTCATCCGCTCATTTAAATTTGTGGATAATCGATTTATAATGTAACTTAACGCTTATTTCATTTTCATTCAGCTTTCGTTCATTTTAATTCTTCATCCGCTCATTTAAATTTGTGGATAATCGATTTATAATGTAACTTAACGCTTATTTCATTTTCATTCAGCTTTTACTTGTTATACTCATTAACAATAATTCCATCTTTGGTTGTTGATTTTAAATTCATCATTATTTGAGAAATATGTACTTTGTCGTGACCGAATTATTTAGTGATTGTGCATGACGCTTACATCATAATCCGACCAGAGGATGTGTGAATGCACCTTGTTGTTGTAAACTAACATTTTCCACTGTGGAGTGCAAAATGCACTGAACTGCAAAAGCAGGCCCTTGATTAGCGGTATCCGATGACCTGGGTTGTCCCCTTTATTAACACATTTCTTCTGTTTTGAATGCAAAAGTGTATGTTTTGAGATGAAACGCCCTCTTCCCCCTCAGCACAACTTACCCTGTCTCTGGTAATGGATTGCGGTGGCGGTTTTATGCACGTTACTGTTATTCGTTTGCGACATTATTTCCTTCAATAATAATTGTAATAAAATTGTTCTGACAATTTCGGTTCTTTAATTTATAACACCTGCATTCTCACCCCTTTGTGGCAATTCGAACTTCTAATTTAATACAAACACAACGTAGGTAAAGACTATCACGCGGCTCTTAGGGTTTTTTTTGGTAATTTGAGATTTTTATTGTTCATTTGCGTTTTTTTGGTTTTATTCATTTTAATGGGAAATTATTCATATTTGGGCAAAATTTATATTACTTTTATTAATTATGATGGGTTGGGGGGGTGCGGATCATTACAATATTACATATCTGTTTTGATGTTAATTTGAAAATGCGATTCTACAATGCGAAAATATTAATTTCTTGTGTAAGAATTCTGGGTAATAGATATTTGAGGTCGATTATCTTAAAGTTTAGGGGTACACAAGTTCACACAAAATAAAGAGAGAATGAATAATAGAAAACAACTGTAACATGAAAATTATGTGGTTCCATTTAAAAAAATTAAGCTAAGGGATTTTGAAATAGTGTAATTCGGCCATGGAACTGCTTGCTCATACCCTGTATAATATTTTTGACCTTTTATTACCGGAACAGTTGCTTGAGATGTTATTTTGTCTCATCAAAATATCACTGCTACAGCTTTATTTAACCCAAAGCCATCTGATTTTTAAAACTGCTCTATTTTTCTAACTGCCGGTAACATCAAAAAATATTCATTTTAGGCAAAACGTATCTAATACATCTATTAAACTCGAGCAAGGAATCCAAAAATACAATCGATTATAGATTGCTCCCTTTAGAAAAACAAAGTTAGGTACAGTGCAGAAGAAATGGGGCCGCCTGTATAAGTGTAAATAATTTTGTGTAACGGAACATTTTTCTCTAAAATGCATAACAAAGGTGGAACAGGTGGCGCACCGTGTATAGTCAACAATTTCTGTAAATCACTTTGTATAGTCTGGATCAAACAATAAATGAGTAATATCATAAAGTGAATTCGTTTGTGTGAGTTTGGTTCAAGGACTAAAAGAACGTTGTAAACATCCAAAAATGCAATATGTCGAAAACTTGTGCTTTAGGAATTAGGATATACATTTAACGTACAAGTGAAATCAAAAAAGCATGGCATTCTATTAAAGGAATAAAGTGTACATCCACAGATTAATCATACCCAGATATGAATGTTACCATATTATACAATGATGTATACGGTCAACTTTCGCTTGCTCCTTCTCCCCACATCTCGCAACTGACGGGTGGTAGCACAGGACGTTATTGAATTTTTTCAGTAAGTATATTACGCGGGCCCTCTTAAACTTATAAAGTATAGTTATTAGAGGCAACAAGCAAAGGTACTGACAGTCCTAAATAATAATAGTTTTGTGAACTGTGCCAATTCTAGGTGGGTTCAACAAAAAAATAATTTAATCAAATTCCAAGAGAAACATCAAACCATCACCTAACTAGGTAATCAGTAGGCTGTGTGGTACAGGAGCACATAATAAATTAATTATAAATTATCATGACTACTCTGTTTCCAAATATATTTGATTGTTAATGCAGCTGTAAAATTATTACCATTATATAAGTTTTCCAAATGCCATATTTATTTAGATTAATTCATTAATTAAATATGTAGCAGACATGCGATTAATTAAAAATGTCTTTGTTTCGTTACTGATTTGAACAAGATGCCATAAAAATTATTTAGAAAAAATGAGTTCTATTAAGTACAGAGCAGCAGCTCCAAGGAGCAAGGAGTGTTTCGGTATTAAACAAGTTGTTCTTCATTTCAACTAGTCCAATCCAAACTTAGTAATCACTTTGGCATCAAGAAAGCTTTGGGGTTTTTAATGTCGACTTAACCCTTTAACTGCGCATTTCTTTTCTGCGATCGCACGCTGTGTGCGCAGTTATTTCAGGCGATGCGTTTATATACGTCCGCAGCAGTCAAGCGTGGTCTGCGGGATAAAAATACGACGCAAAATGCGATAAAATCATGTCAGATTGTTTTTTCATACTTTTTGTGTACAGGGGAACTGAAAAGAGATAACGCCCAATCAGAACGAAATGCAACAAGTGCACGTGCTTTATGCCCCACTCCCCAGAAAATAGAAACGTATGAACGCGGAACTTAGCTCGATTGGCTGACGTGATAGTAGGCGTTAACACGTACATATGCGGCAGTAGCAGTTTCCCGCTGTAAATATTTTTAAAGGGCCGTCTTTAGCAGTTGAACTCGAACACCGTACATATACGTCTTTAGCAGCTAAAGGGTTAACAGATGAGTAACGAAATATATTTTTGCGAACTTAAAAAAACTGGCACTACAATTATTATTAAAACTTTCTAGTCACTTGCTACACATGGATCAGTAAATATCCATGAAACGGCTTGTTAAACCCTGAGTAGGAAATATGGGCTACCATGAGCAACCGGACGATTTTGTGTAAAGTTTCAAATCTGGATATAATTATTAATCTGTAGTACATTAATTTGAGCTCAAAATTTCAGAATTATATCAACTAATATTTAGACCGCAGTTTGTGTGGATAAAATTTGTGTTTCATGTAGTAATACCTCTTTAGCATTTTTATCTACAGGAATATTTGCAGACCACAGAGTCCAGCTCCAGTGTCTATATGGTTCACTATTAGCTTGATGATCAAATTTAGCTACTTGCCACGTCCTTCCGCCATCAACTGTCACATCTACACGTACAATTTTTTGGCCTCCACCTGACCAAGCATATCCTAAGAAAAAGCATTTTAAAACAATAATGGTCCATTTTGGAAGATGCTTATTATTTACTATAAAACTGGAATACCTTGAACTAAAATATTGCCATCTTTAACATCTACTATTTGACCTGGTTGTGGTTTACAAATGGCAGATATAACTGGCAACTCTTGTATGGCAGGTGATTTTGTAAAATCCACAGTGTCCCAGTCAGTGCTAGGAGAAAACCCCTTGTAATCATTTTGTTGCCAATGTGAATCACTTTCTTTCTTTGACACTACGATCTTTCCTAAAAACAATGTTCAAGGTACAAATCGATTTTTAGTAACATTTAAAAAGCATATGCAAGTACCAGAGACAGTATCTTATGGCAACATTCCTACATTTAATCATGAGTTCACCCTTATCTTGTTGGTTGACTGACTAGTTACAATAATTATTATTACTACAGGAATCTTAATTAAAAAAATATTGGACTACATGCTAAAAACACGTTATCTTGAAAGGTGTCTTGCAACCCTGGAATCAATTTTAGGAGAATGCAAGAGTACAAACATAAAGCGGAAATGTCAAACCGTCAGCTGATGACAAAATTCTGAACCTGCGCTTATCGTGCACTCGAAAGATGTTTTTGAAAAGTGGGAAATGTTAAAAATTTACATAAAATTTTGAATATGACCCTGGCATTTTATCCCTTTCTAGGGTGTGGACCTAGGGTGGCGCCGATCTGTATATCGAAATATAACGTAGAAAGAACTTAAGAGCGCACGTCCAGGACGTCTCTGAAAGCCGCCCTGAACAAAAGAAATAGTGAATTTCAACGAAATTTTGAGTTTTGAGCGGGCGTACAACCTACATTATTAGCTCTGCCTCGAAATTGTAACATACGAAAATACAAATCGAGGCTTTGAGCTTTGAGGTATAACATCCTCTTGATTTCATAACAGTCAAAATAATAACTATTTCAAGATAAGTATGTAAATGTTAATTTCGACGTGTAGGCCTATTGTGCGCTCGTTTTGCTGCGAAAACTATGAGGGCATGAAAAGTCAGAGACAATCAATAGATTTACTAATAAATATTTATAAGTCGCACATTTCGATATAGTCGTAGAAAAAGTATTTTACCTAACCACTTTACGTTCCTAGCACCTACTACACCTGGAACTATAACACGAATAGGAAATCCATGATCTCTGGGTAAAGTCTGACCATTCATTTCATATGCTAGAATAACGTCGCCTTTTTTATCCACTGCTTTTCTTATTGGTATAGATGCACCATAAGACTTTCCCGTGTTATCCAAATCTAATCCTTCAAACTAAAAATTACTTGATTATATTAAACAAGCCAAAGATTTTTGAAGTAAAATATTTATAGGCACTTTTTATCGTATACAATACAGTATGGGTAAATGAACAAAAGATTTGAAAAATTAACTTTCATGCGCTTTCAATTCTTCTTGACAACCACACAAAATAAATTATTTCTTGTTGATGTGTTGGGTAAGTCCACTTCGATAAGTTTAAATATCAGCTTTGGTTCTTCAGGAGAGGGTTCCTTATTATTAATATTATTAGAAAGTATTGTATATTGAAAGAACTAAATATGCTGTGTTCTGAACATAACAATAACTTGCGGGGGCGGATCCAGACCCAATATAAAGAGAGAGCCACATAAAATAATATAAGAAAAATTATACAGAAAAGCACTTTAAAACATTCAGGATGAGTATATTTTTTATTGTGCTATAGGTATAAGGTACCCCTAGAGTGAGTGCACTCATAAGAAAATTGAATTAAACAATTCATATTGGTATGTGTAGGTAAGTAATAATTAAAACAAAAATGATTTCTTGAAAGTCAGGTAAACTGTATCCACTACCACTAAGGGTAACTTTTCATTATTGTAGTAAGAAAGTTAGTTAAATGGGCAAAGTAGTTCAATATTTTGTGCTCGTTAACTTGCTGCTAAGAAAACAACTGCTTTTTTACTTAAGTTCATACAGATATCTGAAAATTTCTTCAAATATTTCAGGCTAACTTTTTAAGATATTTTCAATGGCATACTGAAATATTTACATGAACTTTGATTTTTATTATGACCGCCATACTGGATGGCTACCAATCCAATATGGCGCCTATAAGAAAATCAAAGTTCATGTTAGTATTTCAATAGTATGTATTGGATGTCAACTTTTAAACCTACGCCATTAAAATAATCTTAAAAAGTTAGCTTAAAATAGTCATGAGAAATTATTTTCAGGTATCCTAGTATACCGGGTGACCACGAGATCAGGCTCACCCCTATAACATTTTTGTTTTTCAAGATATTAATTTGAAATTTGGGACATTTAAATGGTATGTAAATCTGTATTATTTGCAACAGTAAAAATTTTTCTGGCAATTCCGGTTTCACCGGAAATGAACCCACGCTCGAAATTTTGAATGGAACAGCCTGTATATTTTCACATTTTGTGAACCATAGACTCATTCTAGATATGGTAGTGCCACTTTTGGATAAAAACATTATTTACCATAAAAAATTTTTGGACACAAATTAAATCTTGCATCTAGACATCCATGACTGAAAGAAAAACATTAAGTCGGGGTCCTAAACTAGTGTAAAAACAAAATCATCAAATTAGGTCAAGAAGTTTTTCTGTTATAGCCATCTGAAAATCTAAGACACAGTTTTTCGGGTATAAGTCAATTTTTTAAATGGAACCATGATGGCTCATCGCGATATTTCGATAGAGCTATTTTTTACGAACCATTTGATACCAAACACGATATATTTCATTCAAAAATACTAGGAGATCTATTTTTCTTTGCATTTACTAAATAGTAAAACAAGTGAAAACTAACACATTTACTCGAACATTTATTATCAACAGTAAACGTAGCATTCTTCCCCTGCTTGTTCTAAAATTTATTATGACTAGAACAGATTATAATAATGATTATTATTATGCATTAATATAAAATAAAGTCGACACCTGGGTACCCTAAGTTGGTTTATAAATAAAGTACAGGAACAAAGGAATTACCTAAAATTCCTTGGGCAGTAATTGGAATTCATTTTTTCATTTGCTTATTGTACCCAGGTACCTACTTTATTTTATAATAATGCATAATAATAATTATTACAATCTGTTGTAATCATAATAAATTTTAGATGAAGCAGGGAAGAATGCTACATTTACTGTTGATAATAAATGTTCGAGTAAATATGTTAGTTTTCACTTCTTTTACTATTTAGCAGATACAAAAAAAAGATATCTCCGAGTATTTTTGAATTAAAGATATCGTGTTTGATATCAAATGGTTCATAAGAAATAGCTCTATCGATATCTCGATGAGCCATCATGGTTTCATTTTAAAAAATTGACTTATACCCGAAAAACTGTGTCTTAGATTTTTAGATGGCTGTAACAGAAAAACTACTTGACATAATTTGATGATTTTGTTTTTACACTAGTTTAGGACCCCTACTTAATGGTTTTCTTTCAGTACGTGGATGTCTAGATGCAAGATTTAATTTGCGTCCAAAAATTTTTTATGCTAATGTTTTTATCCAAAAGTGGCACTACCATATCTAGAATGAGTCTATGGTTCAAAAAATGTGAAAATATACAGGCTGTTCCATTTAAAAATTCAAGCGTGGGTTCATTTCCGGTGAAACCAGAAGTACCAGGAAAATTTTAACTCTTCCAAATAATACAGATATATATACCATTTAACTGTCCAAAATTTCAAATTAATATCTTAAAAAACAAAAATGTTATAGGGGTGAGCCTGATCTCGTGGTCACCCGGTATAAAGTTACGGCGAATTTTCAAAAATGGCAATTTCCAGTTTTAAGTTTAAAGCATTTTTTATTTTTCTGATTTATCTACTCCAATAACAAATTTGTCCACGTTAGGACACAATCTGTGAGACACTCTGTATATGCATCCCTACCAACAAAATCAATAAAGATAAACACAACATGAACGAAAAGGCAAATATACAAATTATAAGATTATCAGGCAATAGAGGTAAACATTGGAGAACAAATTTTATTCTTCTCTTTTTTATTTGAAAATCGTTTAATTACATCTTCCATGTCAATAACTATCACATAAGCTTCGGTGAATGTGTTTTAAAGCCAATATTCTAGATCTAATCCAAGTTTATAGGCGAATATGCAAGGGACATTTTAATTACTTTATGGTGTGGGTACAGAAAATGTTAGCAAAGCCTTACCCAAAAGTCGATTTATCTTTGTCCCAAGCAATAATTTACTAAATTTGTAATGTATAGGCAAATCTAAAAAACAAGCATCTGGTGTACATTAAATGAGAGAAACTTGCCCTAAAAACGAAAGAATTCTTAAAAATGGACCGATATTTCTTGACCTGGCAAGCAATAAATAGGGTCCTCGAAAAAGAGCACATTCCAACTTTGCACCTAGATGCCTCATTTTGTTGTGTGAATACTTTTTAGCTAAGAAATTATTCGACTCGCTCAGGTTTCATTCACTTTAGCTGTTGATTTATCAATGAACGCTTCGGCCACCGAGAGAAATTGTCCGTTACTTTTCGTATTGAATGTAAAGTGTAGAAGTTCTCAACAGGGGAGTCATGCCCCCCCCCCCCTTCTTCTTTCCCCTCGGATTTCACCTCATCTGCATCTAATTGAAGATTCAGCATCAGAGGTGGACTCGAAATTCTTTATAGAACGATCCTCTGATTTTTTTTCAACAAAGGAGAAGCGGATCGAAAAAGAGTAGAAGAGTTTGAAATGTGGTGCTACAGACGCATGATGAAGATACCGTGGATAAGGTAGGAGGTACATATTAGAAAGAGTTGAGGAAAAGCGAAAGTTATGGAAGACAATAAAGAATAGGAGAGATAGGATGGTAGGACACCTTTTAAGACACAAAAGAATAGTTCGGGACATACTAGGCAGAGATAGGAATAAAAAGAGGTAGGGGTAGACCTAGATTAGACTTCCACTCTCAAATAGTTAGGGATGTAGGATGTTTTACTTTTAGGGAAATGCGTAGGTTAGCTCAGGATAGGAAAGCATGGAGGTACTCGTTCAACCAGTCTTCGGGCTGAGAACATTATGATGATAAAAGTACTGTTCCGATATATAAAAAGTAATTTGGCAGCTCTGTCATTGGTCAGCTTATTTCAAATATTGCAAATATTGTTCAAAACATGCAATATTTGAACAAAGACCTGCTTAAAAGCACGTATGTACATGGAGACAAATTAGGATTGTTTCAAAGCCATCTTAGATGGGGTAGCAGTCTGAAACTTCTCGTAGTACAAAAAATCTGGATTTAGTTCTATAATTCAATGCCTGGCGGGGTATTTGCCCGAGGAGTAGTTGTTCGAACGGTCCAGTACCACTAATTAATACTAGATAATTACTCAAAGTAGTTGTCACTTGCTGATATCTGTCCAGAGCGCGGCAGCATATACAGCAAGCTAAATTGCATGGTTTGAGTGTGTAGGGGAGAGCACCGTACTGATGAGACTGATGAGTCCCAGGAGGACGAAACCAGTTGGTCTGCGGTTTTCCATACACATTCAAAACATGCAATATTTGAACAAAGACCTGCTTAAAAGCACGTATGTACATGGAGACAAATTAGGATTGTTTCAAAGCCATCTTAGATGGGGTAGCAGTCTAAAACTTCTCGTAGTACAAAAAATCTGGATTTAGTTCTATAATTCAATGCCTGGCGGGGTATTTGCCCGAGGAGTAGTTGTTCGAACGGTCCAGTACCACTAATTAATACTAGATAATTACTCAAAGTAGTTGTCACTTGCTGATATCTGTCCGGAGCGCGGCAGCATATACAGCAAGCTAAATTGCATGGTTTGAGTGTGTAGGGGAGAGCACCGTACTGATGAGTCCCAGGAGGACGAAACCAGTTGGTCTGCGGTTTTCCATACACATTCAAAACATGCAATATTTGAACAAAGACCTGCTTAAAAGCACGTATGTACATGGAGACAAATTAGGATTGTTTCAAAGCCATCTTAGATGGTGTAGCAGTCTGAAACTTCTCGTAGTACAAAAAATCTGGATTTAGTTCTATAATTCAATGCCTGGCGGGGTATTTGCCCGAGGAGTAGTTGTTCGAACGGTCCAGTACCACTAATTAATACTAGATAATTACTCAAAGTAGTTGTCACTTGCTGATATCTGTCCAGAGCGCGGCAGCATATACAGCAAGCTAAATTGCATGGTTTGAGTGTGTAGGGGAGAGCACCGTACTGATGAGTCCCAGGAGGACGAAACCAGTTGGTCTGCGGTTTTCCATACACATTCAAAACATGCAATATTTGAACAAAGACCTGCTTAAAAGCACGTATGTACATGGAGACAAATTAGGATTGTTTCAAAGCCATCTTAGATGGGGTAGCAGTCTGAAACTTCTCGTAGTACAAAAAATCTGGATTTAGTTCTATAATTCAATGCCTGGCGGGGTATTTGCCCGAGGAGTAGTTGTTCGAACGGTCCAGTACCACTAATTAACAGATCTTTCTTATTGCGAGAAATCGCAGATGCTACCCTAGCTAAGCTGGCATTGAATTATTCATATCACGTCTTCCTATGTACTTACCAGTACGGCTAGAGAGAGATAGAACACAACAGTGCACGGTTATTGCATTCTAAAACTAATATTTATTGTATAGTCTTTATCCACTTGTACCTTTTGGTATTTGAATAGTATCTTAATCTTGTTCACTATTAACAAATTTTTCCACTATTTTCAACCTTCATTCACTACCGAACATCTAATGAGAGTGTTACGCCTTACAACATTCTGGCTAGGCTGGTTGCCAAGAACATGCCATATTGAATGAATCCACGATTTTGCAAATTGGCCACCCATCCATAAGCAAACCATGACAAGTGCTTCTAAAGTTCATTTTTGATAGACTGCCAATGTGTCAAGGTAGCTACCCTACGCTATTTCTAAGCTCACATAGGTAAGCCCGGGCGTAAACCTAAATACACTGCCGGACAAAAAAAACCGGACACTCTCAGAATTACTATTTTAGTGAATAAAAAACAACGGACGGTTTGAAATGATATTTAACTATATTCTTTTCATCTTAACAATAAATAAAAAACAAGAAACAAAATGATTCGTCAACAAAAACCTAACAAAAGTATTTTTTAGAGATCAACCTGTTACTTAAGAACTTGAAAAGACAAACAAAAAAAATATTAAAAGGAAAAGCACACTAGTAGAACCAAATTAATAATGGGTGTTAGCACCACGAACTCTTATTACTTCCCTTAAACTTTGTGGCATGCCCTAAATGAGGCTATCAATAGATTCTTGGGGTATTTGTTCACATTCTTCTTGAAGCGCCATTTAATGTTTCTGGTAGGGGTTGGCGACGTCTAATCCTTTTCCCAAGCTGATCCCACAGATGTTCAGTGGGATTCAGGTCTGGACTATTGGCTGACCATGGGAGACATCCAATACCAACCTCTTCACGGTACTCGGTAACAATTCTTGCTGTGTGTGGGTGGGCGTTGTCATCCATAAACACAAAATTGTCCGCTATAAATGGCATATATGGTGTGACATGGGGATCCAGGCACTCAATAATGTATCGGTGTGCAGTCATTGTTCCATTCTAAATGAAAATCAAATCTGTGTGAGCCCTCAGAGATATTCCGGCCCACACCGTAATGCTACCACCATTGAAACTAGACCCTAGGAGATATACAACATTAACTGTACCGCTCCCCTGGTCTTCGCCACACCTTTTCACGTCCATCTGGTGACCTGACACTAAATCTTGACTCGTCCGAGAAGAGCACGTTCCTCCATTGATCTTCGTCCCAATTTACGTATTGCCGCGCAAATGCAAGTCATGCTCTGCGATGTTCTACGGTCTACAGGGGACCCGTAGCTAGCTTTCTTGAAGTCAAAACATATTTGTTTAGCCTTTTCCGAACTGTTCTGGCTGAAACTGCCACTCCTCGAACTTAGGCTAACCGTCCAGCAAGAATAGGTGATGGCAATGCTCGATCGGGCAGCGCAGCAACATGGAGAAAACGGACATCTTGATGGTTCGCAGTCCGTGGACGACCAGATCCAATCTTCTTTACGAACCCATGAGTTTCACGAAATCGCAAGAGTACATTTTGCACTGTGTTACGGGGTATATTCAACACTTGAGCAATATACTGCACTCTTCGGCCATCGTGGCTTAAAGCAACAATTTGTGAACAAATTTCGGGGTGCATTGTATGGAAAATGTTAAAAGCTGACATTTACAAATGAAATTTCACCAAAAAACCAATAGAAAATAGAGAGCAGCCCAATAAAGTAAAAGATTTTGATGTTTCAATAAAGATGCATGAAGAGCCAAAAAGCTGATTTGGTTGTTTAGGCTTACGAAAGGTGCAATATTCAGCTAAAACTTTCTTTTTCCTCACTAGTAGGGCAATCGTTAATTATTTGCGTAAGTTAAGTAACATAAAAATATTGTAGGATCTCAAAATAAAAACATGTGTCCGGTTTTTTTTGTCCGGCAGTGTATTTTGTATTCCACCCAAATACAACTTGAACACAAAATATTTAGTTTTATCCAAGCAAATGAACCTTGTTCTTAGTTCACTAAAGTGCACAGACATTATGAATGTTTCAATGTTAGCTTAGCCTGTGCTACATTCTATTCTAGGGCACTTTACTGGCAAGTAGCTGTGGGAACTGTTCAGTACCACTCATTTCATTAAGGGACTTTGAATTTAAAACTTTTCGTGCCTAAATATTTTGAACATTTAAATGCACAGATTGTTTTAAAGAACATTACACACCATTGGTTTATTAACATACTTGAACATGGGTGTATTCAGTTGTATTTTCATCAATACCAACATTCTGAAGAACATCGCCCAAGCGGCAGCCAGACCATGTAGCATTTCCCACAGCTGCGGGGCCCCAATTTAATCCTTTGACAGGTTTTATCTAAAACAAACGCGTCAAATCTTGTTATGCATAAAATAAACTATTATTACTTCTGTCATTTCACTGCGTCGGTTACCTGCACACATTACAGTTGCAGAGATTGTATATTTGGGTAGCTTTTTCAAGTCATTCAAAGTTAATGTTAGACACTGCTTTGTTCCTTCTACTTCAACTTCCAATTCATAAGTTTTTGGATCAACTTCAGGTACCGGAAGATGATTTCTTACATAAAAAATGTCACTAAAATTTCGTTTATATAAAGAGCCCTTTCAATTCATAGAATGTGTTAATTTTTCTTTTTTATTAGTAAGGAAAGAAAACAATGTTAGTTGTACAAGACAAAATTTCAGCTACAAGTGTTTTGTGACTATCCTTAGCATGTTCACTGCCCAGTTGTAATTATGTAGTATGCTTATGAGTCTACATAAAGATCTTCATTTATACCCATACATGGTTCATAGGATATTGGTATGTTCGCTTAACTTCAAATGGCATTGTCAACAAGTCCGGTTGTGGACCTAGATTAGGGAGTCCTAACCAAATAAAGGTAAGGAATAAATCAAATAAGGGTGAGAAATAAAACAAGTAGAGCAGTTTATGCCATAAACTTTTAGTGTTACAGGTTACCAACGACGATGTGGCAACCAGCCAGGAAACCATTATTCCATGGACAACGGCCACGAAAGCCTTAAGAAGAAATGTATCACATAATTTGTTACACATTAAGTATCATAATATTAAAAGTGAAATGGCACAACACTTTACGGGTGGGGATGGATATCGGTCACTCGGTCTCTTTTCAACTGGCGGAGATCGTGGGTGAGGTCGTGCACTCGATCAGGTGTTTCTTTAACGCAAATAAGAAAATGGCATCAGCATCATTCCGATGGACGCTTGGATCTGCTCAGCGCTGTTCGCAGAATGGCCTTTTGCCTTATTATAAATTAAACGCAATTAATTATTTAAGAATATTCTATGGAAATATTTTGTGGTGCACCTGGGATGCACCTACGTTTTAAGTATAATTACTACACCTATTCACCACTACGTAAAAGTCGTGGAGCGTAGCCCATGGGTCATCTAGTGTATACTATTTTCTGTTTGTTTAAAATAAAGTGCTATGCATATTCATTCCAATAAAAAACTTGAAGAAATTACTTGTTTCAGCAATCCGAAATTTTTACTAGTACGGATCTCGGTGGTTTTAATTAGACCAGATTATTGAGGTTCAGGTTCTGCTATATTAAAACTGTATGAAGTGTCAACCAAATTGGGTTCAAAGGAAGTGAGCATATAGCATGAACTATCATGTGGATCACTGGACAGTGAACAAATTAAAGGTCCTTCACACTGCAATATCTGGGGAGTATATAATGCACTTTTTTGCAAATACCTCAGGTTTTGACTCTATTAATTGAAAAGGCATCAGAATTTGTATATGTGTACCTACCCTCTATGTACCTATTGAGAATTTTAATTTAAAAAAAGTAAGAAACCTGCCATGTGGTTTTAAAAAAATATTGAAACTGGAAGCACAGTAAGGCACAAAATACAAATACTCGAAAACAGGAAGCATGAAAGCTATAGAAATGGACTTCCTAACAAAAACACGAAATGAGGAAACAGACTAAAAATTGGAAAAAAATTGTTCAGTACAAAAATAATCAAATCAAATCAAATCAAATCAAATTTATTCAACATCAAAATACATGACACGTCAGAACATCTAAAGATGGATTTTATAAATAAGTACACAGAGGTGTGATAATTTAGATCTACAGTAGATCAGATTTGTAAGATTTGAGATCGTCCAGAGACGAGTTATAAAAGTCAGTTAAACTGTAAAACACTTTTTCAACTAGATAGTCTTTTAACACTGATTTGAATTTCTTCAGATTAAGGTCCTTTATATGTTGTGGAAGTTTATTATACATTTTAATACATAAATAATTTGTTCCCTGTTGGGCACAGTTAACCCTGTGGTAAGGTATTACAAAGTGGCTTTTGTTTCTCGTATTGTGGTTATGTATATCAATGTAACTTTGAAATTGATGTTTGTTTTCGTGGGCATAAACCAAACAGGTAAGTACATATAGGGAGAACAAAGTGAGAATTTTTTGGTCCACAAATATTGGTTTGCAGTGCGCATCTAAGGGTGCTCCCACAATAGACCTAATAGCCCTCTTCTGGATTACGAAGAGCTCATGTAAATGTGCAGTGTGGCCCCATATCAGTATTCCGTAGGTCAAAATCGACTGGAATAGAGCAAAGTACACTGCTCTTGCTGTGTCCTCATCTACCAGTCGTCTTATGCGTCTGATTGCATATACTGTTCTAGATAGCTTTTTACTGGTTTCTTGAACATGTTGTTGGTAGGTTAGTTTAGAATCCAAGTGTATGCCAAGAAATTTTGAACTGTCGATTGACGGGTTTCTTCGGTTTGTGCTAAATTTCATTGTTTTGGACTTATTCTCATTCAATACTAAACTATTAGAGGCAAACCAATTTAGGGCATTTTGTTTAGCAAGTACTAACTTTTGATCCAGTTGGACTGAATACACATTCAGTATAAAAATAATAATTGCTCAGTAAAACAGTTTGTAATTTTGTATAAAACCTAAAATAAATTGAGTATGTCTGGTGCAAAGGTCACGTCAGACCAGATCAGGAAAAGGCGGTTTAATAAAAATTACGAAATTACAAAAAAAAGAGTTTACATCACAATACCAAGAAATTCTAAATTATTCTCGCGCATCTATTATATTTTATACACTGCACATTATATTTAAATACTGATCGGTTAATTACAAGCCCTAAAAATCTGAGAATAAACACAAAAACCACTTTCCGTCGACGGAATTGCGTCGACGGAATTCTGTTAGCTGTATTTTAAGTCTCTCGCAGTTTGAACGGCAGAAAATTTTCAGTTTTTTGTTTGGCGTAACTTAGCAACAACCAAATTATGCAGGTTTGATTTCAGCAAAGTCATCAGTAAATAACATAATTTAGTAAAATTGTGACAGCGCAGTGCGTCGACGGATCCTGTCGAGGCCTGAAGCTGACCGCACACGATCAATATTATTGACAATAATATTGACAATATCGTTATTTGACCAATCAAAACACGGTATTATTGGTCAAATCACGATATTGTCAATATTATTGTCAATAATATTGATCGTGTGCGGTCAGCTTTAAAAACCAGGGCTATTAGCGTGTCAACCTCCATGAGAGAAATAAGTCCCCAACTGTCATTAGATTGACGACAACCTTTGTGCAATCTACGCTTGGGAAAACATATCTGAATATTGACAAACTTGTAGCCTTATAAGTTTGTCAATGTTCAGATTTGTTTTCACAAGCGTACATTTTACGAAAGATTCCTAACCATGCAGTTGTTCATGTCTTAAGAAATTAACGCACAACCATCAACATGTTTGTATGTATGAAGGCATAATATTGCTGTCTCTGAATATGATTTCATTTTTCTCCACTAAAATCTGACTACTTAGACCAAAGGGGGGTTAATAAGGAGAAAATATAACCCAGCTTGTAGTTGCGGTAAATTAAGAGAGATACGTACTGCGCTCAAACGAAAAATAAGCACTCGTCACTTGATACTATTCCGCACTACACCAGCCAATGTAGGAGAAGCTTGAGAAAAAACAGGTCTGCCGGTGAACTGCAGCTCGAACGTACTCGGCTGTCACCGACTATTGGAGGGCAGCTAGGATCTACTAGTGGTAGGAGGTGACTCCCGCTTTTTAGAAATGGGTTCAATGTTTCATCATAAAGTTTTTAGTCCAAAGACTGGTTGGACACGTACCTCCATCCTTTCCTATCCTGAGCTAACCTATGCATTTCCCCAAAAGTTGAACATCCTACATACCTAACTATTGAGAGCAGTAGTCTAATCTGGGCCTACCCCTACCTCTTTCTATTCCGATCTCTAACTCTAGTATGTCGCGAACTAAGCCTTCGTGCCTCAGAAGGTGTCCTACCATCCTATCTCCCCTATTCCTTACTGTCTTCCATAAATTTCGCTTTTCTCCAACTCTTTCTAATACCTCTCTGTTGCTAACCTTATCTATCCTTTCCGCTTTTCCTATCATCCAAGTTTTGCACCCGTACAATGCCGTACTCCATACATACGTTTTTAAGAGCCTCTTCCGAGTTTCTACATTTATCATTCCCGAGCATATCAGTTGTTTCTTTTTATTAAATGCAACTCGGCCCTGCGCTATTCTTTGTCTTATATCCCTAGAGCTCCTACCATCGCGAGTTATTTGACTTCCTAAATGGCAGAAATCTGAGACTTCCTCTATCTTCTCGTTTCCAATCTGACATTCTAAATATGTTTGAAAAAGTAGCTCTACTTAGCCATTTTAGAGTGTTTGAATCTAAGTGGGCCGAGGTCGATTTTCCCATTTTCCATCACACAAATTACCAAATTGACAACCTCTCCAACACGCTAAAATCATTTTAAAATTCATGTCACTATCTCACTATCCAGCGAACTATTAGAGGAAAGGAAAGTTATATAAAAGGGTCCTAACTGCTTTCTACTTTGACCTGTTCTTTCAAAGAATGCTGCAATGCTATGAGCTACAGTAATAAAGTTCTAATCACTTCCAACTTAGGCAGTCTGCGTGTAAGAACAAAGGGAATTACCATTACGACAACTGTGCAAAAAGTGTGGTGGATGCAATTTTAGTTTTTCTCATCACAAGTATAAAATAATTGAGTGTGTCTGTGATTGTCATTGATTTGTGAATATAACCATAATTGGGCTGAATATGCAACTGGTTGGTCGTTCATTCATACCTATATGACAACTATTAGCCACTATTAGACTTATACACATTAGATATCTTGGAATTTACACGGTCTATTACAAATATTGCCGGTTCTAGAAAACATCTTTTTGTTTGCACATAAAAAAGTGTAGAAACGTGGCTTCTATTTTATTATTTTACAACGTAACATCCTTGTGGTTTACATTTTATACCTACAACTCCTTGTCGCAACGGCAACACTAGTATTTGCTCTGTTAACAGATATATGTCTAATATAAGCACAAATTGAAATTCTCTGTGGACATTGTTCTAGTTATTATGAGAACGCTCCTAGTTGTATCAAACTGAGCAGTTGCAAGAATTATTTTCCCATAGTGTATGATAGATCACCAGACCCATTACCCTGTTAAATGTGCCTTTTCTTTCTTCCATACATTTAATTATCTATCATAATGCAGAAATGTTCTTTTTTATTTACAAATAATATACAACCAATGAATTGTTATGACTACTTCAAAAGTAGGTACCTAATAAAATGTATTGTTTATCTAACAATGAAAATGGTTTCGTGTTCTAGGGTTTATAATATAAATATAAGGCTTGTACAATCATTAGTCATCACAATGTAGTTCACTTACTTTGGGGTATGAAAATTTTCCACCAGCAACTGTGGTGGGGATTCAGCATTAAAAGGCTTCACAGAAGCAGGCTTTAAAATAGGATGCCTTCTGGGTTCGTTGTAATAGGGATCTAACATATTATCCACAAATACCTTTGATTCGTCTTCTGACACATTGCCTAAAAAATGAAAATATTTAAGTTATTAATAACATTAAAAAAATATTAACACCTATTCTCATGCTTTCTAGTAATTTTAAAATTTCGTCGCTGTCATGCACATTGTATAATAACCAGAATGGCTCTACCGAACTACCAGCTGCCATGAGTATCTGATCACCACCTGGATGTGCAGGAACAAATCTTGTAATATCATAAACACCACGTTTATAAATAACCCATATGCCAGTTTCTCTAAAATTTAAATACATTCAAGCAATTTTCGAGAGGTGCAAAGCAACGCTCAACATTACCGTTTCACCTACATTTTTCAATGCAAAATCATTGCTGTACATACATAATTAGAGTACATTGGGGTGCATGCCATTCGGTGTTCGCACAATATTCAAAGTCAAGTACATATTTCGCAGTTTCAGAATAAAGTAAATACTAAAGAACATATGTATATACAGGGTGGGCCAATAGTGTGTAGTCGGCCCATATCTTTGGATCTATTCAAGGCATCAAAATAAAACTTTATACGTATGTTGAGAACACCACGAAGCATCTGATCAAATTATTTTGGTGTATAGAGGGTATTCACACTGAGCACCAAATCAAAGTTATGTTTTTTTAAATGGAACGCCCCACATTTGTTTACATATTTCAATTCCCAATAAAATTTTATGAAAGATGGTGTATTACACATTGGGGTTTAGAGTGGGCGATTTTAAGATATCACCATTTTAGTGCCAGTGTGGAACGAAATTTGAGGAGCTGCTGACATCTACTGGTCGAAGCTATTTAAAATTTCTTTATTGGACTGGGTTCACAGACTGCTCTATTTGTAAAATTCTTGAGTACTTTTGTCACAAAGCTTAATATCATACAGGGTGAACAGCTTACGCAATATGCATTTTTTCTTAAAAAATTCAAATGGAACAGCCTGTATATTATTTCCATATTTGATAACCAGTTTACTAAGCTTTTGATTGATGTAGATATTGTTAGGTCTGCGACTGACGGTTTCTGTAGAATTTAAAATTGAACTTTAAAATGTATTAATTTTACCGGTAGTTTATTCATTTCTCCAATATTTCAGCGGCCAAAACGCAAAATATGTATTCCATTTTGTGTTTCAGGAAGTTGATTTCACATTGGAACAAAAAATTTCATCGCCAGATTGCTTCTTCATGGTCGTATTCTTCAATAAATAGTAACTTATTAACCTAGGTATAAATTGAAACAAGGAGTGCCATGGAAGAAAACCGTCCTTTCAAGTAGTAATCTTGCAATGAGATTTCTTGTGCAAGTTTAAACAAGTTTAAATTTTCTGTAAAAATAGAGTGTAAGCATTTTTCTGAGTTTTTGGTGGTAAAATGGGTGAAATCGAAGCCACCGTAATATAGAAAGCCTGTACCCTGCTCTGGTAACGTCACATGCGGTTGTAGATTTCTGTCTGGCGAGCATATACTGCGGGTAGAGTTTCTCGGCTTAATATTGGGAAATAGTAATTTTTATTTAATGAATTGTAGTTTCGTAATTATATTACTGTCAATACGTTAAGGGAATGCAATTATCTAGGTAAAATAATCTATTAATAGTAAAAACTTAAGACAAAACGGCACTGCAGAGTCAACAGCTTTGGGAAAAGAGTAGAAGTAGGTCACCAATTTCTTTATTCTTATTTAGGTGTAATAGTATTCGCAAAGTCAATAATGTAAGGTTTACTAATTATATTGCCTCGTTTTATTAAACAAGTGTATTGAAGAGAAATAATAAGAAGCCCTTAAATAAAAAAACTAATTTCTAGTTGGGCAAATGAATAAATTAACATATTCGGTGAATACGTAATTTTTTTTAATATCAACCCTAATTGTTCCCTTAAAAAACAATTTTGTCAAACGCCGATTTATTCAATACTTTTCTACACAAACTTTTATTTAATTTAAGCCACTATTTTCCCTAATTTCAACCAGCTATTACATAGAGAACTGTGCCCTAACAAACCCAAACATAGTAATTGTTATAAGTAATATAAGCAATAACTAAGCGCAAATCCGAGAGAATGTTAATAGAAAACTTAAAAAATAGTGCCTATTTCTGGTGTTTATAGTTGTTGTTCTGTATGACGTTAATTTTCATTATTTGTTTTGCACGTACTAGGTACTGAAAATTTCGCTCGCAAGAAATTTTGCGACGAATGCGATGTAACCGCAATTCGAATTTAGCTTGTGTCTTTGGGAAATCGAAACACGGACATTTTTTCACTTGTGCGAACGTAATGGCTCCTACACAAAGGAACGCAACAATATTTTGGCATCCAAAGTTGTAAAATTAGTTACTTGTTCAGTTATAATAAAAAATGTAATATGTTGCCATTGCATTATTATCGCATTCTTATCCAGCAATACGAATAGTCGGGACCGGGAGCGCCTGGAGAGCCACCACCGTTTGTGACGTATCATTCGAGGAGTGGGGCGATGTGCTAGGCTTTCTATATTACGGTGGCTTCGGTGAAATTCGCCAAAAATAGTATAAAATTACGGCAAAAATCTCAATTCTTAAGGTTCAATCTTTATTTCTGCCTAAATTATCAGTCGCAAACCTGCCAATATCTGCATTAGTCAAAAGCTTATTAAACTGACTATCAAACCTGCAAATAATATACGGGGTGTTCCAATTAACATTTTTGAGAAAAGCTCCATTTTGCGCAAGTTGGCCACTCTGTACAATATGAACTATTTTGAAAAAAGTGTTAATGGATTTTACAAATACAGTATCCTCTGAACCTAGTCCAATAAAAAAATCATAGTTAACTTTGATCAGCAGACGTCAGTAGCTCCACAAAGTTGGGTTCACACTGGTACTAAAATGGCCATATCTTAAGATTGCTTACTCTAAACACCACCGTGTAACATATTAACTTTCATGAAATTTTATGGGGAATCCAAATATGTAAACAAATGTGGGGCATTCCATTTAAAAAAATATAACTTTGGTTTGGTACGTAGCACATGAACATCCTGTATACATCAAAATAATTTTAACAGAAGCTTCGTGGGGTTCTCCACACACACGTAAAATTTTATGTTGATATCTTTCATAGAATCAGAGATACGGACCGACTACGCACTATTGGCCTACTCTGTATGTGTTAGGAACACAGCTAAAATTGTATGCATGAATTTGTCTTATAATCTTTAATTTTTTAATGTGTAACGGCTTCCGGACTAATTCTGCGAATATGTGTCTTGGTAATTGACGGCGAACATGACAAAAGCAAATGAACTCTATCTGAGTGACCTTTGTAAATATTGAATATTAAACACTTGCTGATAAATAAAGTTTATATACAGGTGGGTCCAAAAATGTTACCTAAAAAGTTATACGCATTCGAAATTTTAACGTGTGTATTCTAAAAATTGATTATAAGCAAGAGTAAACAAAAAATCTATAACTATAATAACAAATGATAGAAACTAAATAATTACACAAATTACTGTTCATTGAGTGACTTCCTCCTGCAAAAATACACGCTTTAGAATCCTGGGGTGTTTTTATTGCTTCCAAATTCTGAGTAATGTTTTTTCAGCTCCTGTGCATTTCGAATGGGATTCCCGCACATCAGTGATTTCGAATGTACCCAAAGAAAATAATATAATAGCCCGGTCAAAGTAGACGAAAATATAATGGTAAGTTTACAATAATTCGCATAGAGCTAAATATTGGTACAGTTCTTAGGTACACTATTACAAATATGTAAAATATCAGAAGTCCCCACGTCTGCTAAAAAATTTATTCTCGTAAACGGTAAGTGTTATCATAAAAATAGGTCAGACCACATTTGTAGATCATGCAATTATCTACAAAAATTTACGAATCACCATTCCTGAGATATCACCATTTGAAATATCGAAAATACTAATATGCTCGCCTACGCCGCCTATACAGGGTGATTGACATGCCAAATTAAAATGGGCACTAGAGGAACTCCAAATAAGACAAAAAGTTTATATGAACATAATTATGTTCTAAAGCAGTGGTTCTCAACCGCCGTTCCGCGGAACAGTGGTGTTCCGCATATGTGTTGAAAGTGTTCCGCGAAAATATTCTAAATAATCTTGCTTTTGGCAAAAAATCGCGCAACTTGGCAACACTGCCATATATGACATGATCAAGAGCAACGCCTTTTTTATTGCGAATTGCCGCCGCACACATAAGTTTCTAATCTGTGGCCGCACAGCCGCACTGCCAGATTAGCGGATACGTAGAGTTTGCTTAAAGCATTCCCAACTGTCTGACTTAGGGCAACGGGCATATTTTCTACTTATATACTAGGTTCGGAAACGTTGTTGCTATCACACCTTCGTGGTACAGTGGTCGGTGTGTCATCCTCCCAAATCGCAACGTTGGGGGTTCGCACCCCGCCGCAGTTCTTTTTTGTTGATGATTTCACATTTTTCTTTTGAACAAAAAATCAGTCAGGTCAAAAAGAACAAGGGGATTGCCATCAAAGTTAATATTTTTAGTAATTTTAAGGAAATCTGCAAACGACACCAAGCTCAAATCTCTCATTAAAATGAACCAGATGCTTGCTAGTTTTGCAACTTTCTTAAAAGTTCTGTTACTTTGGACAAAAAATATACTTTATTTTTTAATTTTAATACCAAATGTTTATTTTATCCTGTTTTTATATCGTCCATATTTTGTTGCTCAGAAATATATGTGTATTTATGTTTCATGTAAGAATTATTAATAATAAATGCATGCTAATGATCTTGGTGTTCCGCAGTATTCTTTGGTAGCTGGAAGTGTTCCACTACTGCAAAAAGGTTGAGAACCAGTGTTCTAAAGTGACTACTAACAGAGATACAGGGCCATATGAATAAAGAGAAGCACCTTATACTTGAAAAATTTGAAGC
Organism: Xestobium rufovillosum; assembly: GCA_963966045.1. Classification (NCBI taxonomy): domain Eukaryota; kingdom Metazoa; phylum Arthropoda; class Insecta; order Coleoptera; family Ptinidae; genus Xestobium; species Xestobium rufovillosum. Next base: position 37,173,289 of record OZ014494.1, on the reverse strand, counting down.
AAATGCTTCTGCCCCCATGAATAAAAAATGAAGTAAAACCTTTTGCTCATGAGTACGAAGTAAATGCTTTTAGTAAGGAAAAGGTTTTACTTTTTTGGTATGAATAAAAGAAAGTTTTCTTTCAAACATACGAGCATCTGCTTCGGAAAAAATGTGTCTAGTCCAGAGTAGATGCACAGTTGTGAAGTAAGTTTAGTTTACGATAATTTCGAAAGTGCACCACCTAAAATGATTTCAGTTTGTGTAGTTACTATCGGAATGGCTGAATTTATGAATGTACTATAAACTATAAACCTAGAAAATCACCTCAAAGTACAGATTTTAAAAGTTTTATTTCGCTTTGAAGAGGAAAACGTGGAGTGGTTGGCAGCTAATTTTTAGGCGTTGATAACGAAAATCGAGGTGCTGCTCTGTCTGCATCTCTGCAGTACATAGGATGAAGATTTGTTTAAAGTATAATTTGGCGGATCCAGGATTCCAAAACGGAATTGGGGAGGAACTGGGCTTGGAACAATCGACAGTTTCAATAGCTGTCAGAAATATTACAAGAAGCATACATGCTCAGGCTGAACATTGGATAAAATTTCCGAAGACTGAACAGGAAATCATGGAGGCAAAGCAGGTATGGCTAAATAAGTGTACATCTCCTACTGCAATTGGTGCAATTGACTGTACTTCTGAGCATTTACTTCATTTTTATTCATATGGCCCACAGGGTATAAAAGTTTTAATATTTTTTTTAATATCGTAATGTAATAATTGATGTGTTTTCTGGTTCTTCTTGTCAGTTTTGTTAGTGTTATTCTTAATATTTTTTTTTTTTCAATTTTCACTTTCCTTCCATATCGGTGAAGCCATTATTGCATTATGGAAAATTTCAGTGCATGTGCACGATTTTACAAAAAGGTATTTCATTCAAAAAATAAGCATTTTACGAAAAATTTTGAAGATACCAATTTCTTCCAGAATTGAACGTAGATTTCAAATACATTAATATCACCTGCATTCGCCAGTGGCGTAACATTGGATTGGGGAAATAAATAAACGGCTTACCCCGTAGCAATGCTACTGATGGGACTAGCAGAGCAAATTCTTTTGGAAAATAGAACTTGGCAAATGAAAACGACACCTCAAATTTCAACTAAGATAATAAAAAAAATAATAAATAAAACTTTTACACCCTGTATCTCTGTTAGTAGTCACTTTAGAACATATGTTCATAAAAACTTTTAGTCTTATTTGGAGTTCCTTTAGCACCCATTTTAATTTGGCACACCCGTTCTGAATCACCCTGTATAGGCGGCGTAGGCGTGCATATTAGTATTTTCGATATTTCAAATGGTGATATCTCAGGAATGGTGATTCGTAAAAAAGTATAAGAGCAATTTTTGTAGATAATTGCATGATCTACAAATTTTGTCTGACCTATTTTTATGATAACACTTACCTTTTATGAGAAAAATGCAAAAACCCGATACTTTTGACCTTTGACCTTGAATAATTTTTTTAGAGGGTGTAAGTTCGGTGGGGACTTTCGATATTTCATTTGTAATAGTGTACATAAGACCTGTACCAATATTTAGCTCTATGCGAATTATTGTAAATTAAAATGTCTATATTGACCGGACTATAAGGGATTACAATAGGGAAAACACGAGGGAAAACATGGGAAAACATGCACTGGCCAAGCACCAGGGTTGGCCGATATATATCAAAAGATATATATCTAGATATATATCACGATATATATCACGATATTTATGGTTAAATAAATATCAATTTTGATGATATACCGGGTGACCACGAGATCAGGCTCACCCCTATAACATTTTTGTTTTTCAAGATATTAATTCGAAATTTGGGACAGTTAAATGACGTAAATCTGTATTATTTGGAACAGTTAAAATTTTTCTGGCACTTCCGGTTTCACCGGAAATTAACCAACATTCGAATTTTTAAATGGAACAGCCTGTATAGTTTCACATTTCTGGAACCATCGTGTCATTCTAGATACGGTAGTGCCACTTTTGAGTAAAAACATTACCATAAAAAAATTTTGGACTCAAATTAAATCTTGCATCTAGACATCCATGACTGAAAGAAAACCATTAAGTCGGGGTCCTAAACTAGTGTAAAAACAAAATCATCAAATTAGGACAAGTAGTTTTTCTGTTATAGCCATTTAAAAATCTAAGACACAGTTTTTCGGGTATAAGTCAATTTTTTTAAATGGAACCATGATGGCTCATCGAGATATTTCAATAGAGCTATTTCTTACGAACCATTTGATATCAAACACGATATCTTTAATTCAAAAATACTCGGAGATATCTTTTTTTGTATCTGCTAAATAGTAAAACAAGTGAAAACTAACACATTTACTCGAACATTTATTAACAACAGTAAACGTAGCATTCTTCCCTGCTTTATCTAAAATTTATTATGAATACAACAGATTATAATAATTATTATTGTGCATTAGTATAAAATAAGTTTTATATAATTATTCGTGCCAATTTTTTTCTTTAAGTTTATAACTTTTGTGAATTTTTTGGCAAAATTGAAACTTCTTTTTGTAAAACACCAACGTTTCGCCTCCGTTAGGGGGCTTTATCAAGGTTTTATTCAAAATTGTATAAAGTATAAAAAAGTGAATTTTTTTTTTTCTTAATAAAATTTGTAAATAACAGTAGATTTAGATTTAGATTTAGATTTATTTTGATCACAATATACAGAAAATGTACATGGTACCCTTACGGGCGTGAGACCTTGTCAATACAAACAAAATATTCATAGAAATATAGAAATACAAAAAAAGATATAGCAAATTATATTAAAAAAAAATAATAATAATAAAAATATATATATAAGTATGTTAATTATTAAGTAGGTTACTTGTGTCCATATCTAGGAATTCTTTTAGGGAATAGATGGCTTTCTGACATAATAGATTCTTCAACTTCTTCTTGATTTCTTTGATGGATAGTTTGAGAAATTCTTTGGGCAGCTTATTATAAATTTTAACAGTTTTATAATGAACATTATTCAATACACGTGTCAATCTAGGTATTGGTAGAACCAAGCAGTGACCAGAACCAGTTGGGTATTTGTGCGCTTGTTGGTATTCTTGGAAAAGATCATAATTCTCCTTTATGAATTTAACACTTTCTACTACATAAATTGAAAAGACGGTAAGTATTTCATGATTTACAAAAAATGGTAACTATGTTAAACTTAATAATAGAAATTATATCTAGCACATTTGATTTTGATAATTATGAATAAGGAAATAAATAATGTACATGAGTTAATTTAGAATCAAGTGGTAGAGAACAAATTACGTTATTATGTCACGGTATATTTGACTTAAATTTTGAATGTCGGATCTGTCATTTAAAGAATTTTTGTCTTTTTGGATGTGTATCATTTCTAAAATAAGTCTAGCTTTTAAATTTCTCTCTTGTTCAAGAATAGTAGTGTTATTAAAATCGAAATTATGTTTAGTATTTTTTATGTGTTTACTGATAGCTGAATTGCTATTTTGGTATGTATGTTGTTTTAACCTAGTCTCGAGATGATTTTTGGTTTGTCCAATGTATGTTTTATTACAGTTATTACAATTAATTTTGTATACGGTGTGAGTTTTCATCAATTTTGGAATGGGGGTTTTCAGATGAGAATATAAAAATTGTAAATTATTATGCTTTTTGTGAGCAATTACAAAATTATGTTTTCTTAATAAGTTACTAATATTGTGTGATATTTCTTTTATATAGGGTAAGGAAATGTAGTTTTTAGATTCTTTTTGGTTCTGGTTAATATTGTTGTTATTATAAAATTGATGTAGTCTGTTTTTTATAATTTTGTCAATAAAATATCTTGGGTAGTTATTTTTTATTAAACAATTTATGGCTTTGTCAACTGCAGATTTTCTGAATTGTGGACTAGAAAGTTTGATTGCTCGATCGGCTAAACACATAACAATACTTCTTTTGTGACAAATTGGTTGTTTAGAATTAAAGTAAATGTAACGGCCAGACCAAGTGGGTTTAGTGTGCCATTCTGTTTCTATAGAATTATTAATTTTGTAAAGAGTTAAGTCTAAGAAGTTAATTTGGTTATTTTTTGAAATTTCTATAGTAAACTGTAATTTGGGATGATAGTTATTAAATTGATATAGTATTTCATTTTCTTTGCCAGGAGGAATAGCAGTGAGACAATCGTCCACATATCTTACAAAAAAAGGTAAATTAAAAGATAATTTGGGAATAACAGTGCTTTCTAAATCTTCTAAGACTAATTGGGCAATAGTGCTTGAAATTGGAGAACCCATAGCACAGCCATCAGTTTGTTTGTAAATTTTATCTTTAAATTTGAAGTATGTAGTAGTTAAAGTAAGTTCAATTGCAGTAATAAAATTGTTTAAAGTAAGTGATGTGAAGGGTTCGATTTTATTCCAGTTTTTTTTGATAGTGGTAATTGCTAGATTTATTGGAATGTTTGTATAGAGTGATACAACATCCAGTGAAATTAAAGTAAAATTTTCCGGAATATAAAACGTTTTGCTTTTTTCTTTAAATGACCATGAATCTTTAATATAAAATTCATTTTGACCTGTAATATTAGATAAATTGTTGGATAAAAATTTCGATAATTTGTAGAAAGGACTTTGTATACATGATACTATTGGTCTAAGTGGAATATTAGTTTTATGTAATTTAGGGAGGCCATATATACGTGGGGGGAGAGAATTTTGTATTTTAAGTTTAAAGCTAAGATTAGGTGAAATGTTATTTTCATTTAATAATTTAGAAATAAAATTGTTATTTTTAGTTTGTAAACTTATTGTGGGATCTTTAGGAAGAGTTGTATATATTAGTTTGTCATTTAATAGATTAAACATTTTGTTTTCGTAATCAATGGAGTTCATAATTACAGTTTTATTACTTTTATCGGGTTTTAGGACGATAATTTGTGGGTTGTTTTTAAAGAAAGTTTTGGTAATTTTAATGTTATTCAAAAGATCTTTTTCATTTTTGTTAATTTTTGTAGATGAATAGCTAAATTTTTTAATGATTTGACAAATTTTATTTCTAATATTATTTTTTTCTTCGGAAGGAAGCCTTGTTATAGAACTTTCAATTGTGGCGATAATATTATTAATTGGAATTTCTGTATTACGTGTATTTATGGTAAAGTTGGGGCCTAATTGTAAAATTTTTTGTACATTGGTTGGGATGTTGGTGGTAGAAATGTTATGTATCCAATTAGTATTAATAGAAAAGTTGTAATCATTGTTATTTGTATGTTTATTAGTAAGATTTGTTAATTTGTGTTGTTGTTTATTTTTTATCTTAAGAAATTTAGTGTGAAATTTTCGGTTTTGTGATTGTTTGAAAAAATTGTTATATGTTTGTGGTAATATTTTATCGATTTGAACTTCTAGATACTGAAGAGTTTTAGTTATTTTTTGTATGCTTGTACCCAGGTAGGTACCTGGGTACAATAAGCAAATGAACAAATGAATTCCAGTTACTGTCAAGAAATTTTAATTCCTTTGTTCATGTGCTTTATTTCTAAGCCGATTTAGGGTAAGTACCCGGGTGCTAACTTTATTTTATACTAATGCATAATAATAATTACTATTATAATCTGTTCTAGTCATAATAAATTTTAGATAAAGCAGTAAGCAGGGGAAGAATGCTACGTTTACTGTTGATAATAAATGTTCGAGTAAATGTGTTAGTTTTCACTTGTTTTACTATTTAGTAAATGCAAAGAAAAATATGTCTCCTAGTATTTTTGAATGAAAGATATCGTGTTTGGTATCAAATGGTTCGTAAAAAATAGCTCTATCGAAATATCGCGATGAGCCATCATGGTTCTATTTAAAAAAATTGACTTATACCCGAAAAACTGTGTCTTAGATTTTTAAATGGCTATAACAGAAAAACTACTTGACCTAATTTGACGATTTTGTTTTTACACTAGGTTAGGACCCCGACTTAATGTTTTCCTTTTAGTCATGGATGTCTAGATGCTAGATTTATTTTGCGCCCAAAAATTTTTTATGGTAATGTTTTTATCCCAAAGTGGCCCTACCGTATCTAGAATGACACCATGGTTCAACAAATATGAAAATATACAGGCTGTTCCATTTAAAAATTCGAACGTGGGTTCATTTCCGGTGAAACCGGAAGTGCCAGGTAAATTTTTACTGTTGCAAATAATACAGATTTACATACCATTTAACTGTCCCAAATTTCAAATTAATATCTTAAAAAACAAAAATGTTATAGGGGTGAGCCTGATCTCGTGGTCACCCGGTATATCCAATTATTAAAAGCAGTTGATTTTGCTTAAAATTCCGACAATCTGGCAACAATGAGCAGCAGAGATTGTCAATGTCATGATCCAGGTTTGCTGGGGATTCCCAGAGATGCAGGTGACTCCTTACTCTTTCAGTATCAGTGTGTGTGTGTGCTCGTTATAGAACATTTTGCTGGTGCGGTTCAGTTTCTCGTGTTTTATTGAATTATTTTAATATAATATTATATTATACAATGCCAAAAGTTAAACACGCAGTGTGGGAAGATTTTCGGTGCTTAAATAAAAAAATAAAAGTGGTAATTGGGCTGTTTGTAAAAAATTTGGCAAAGAAATGCAGTCACATTCAGATTCAGACCCAGAAATGGACCTTCCAATAAATAGATTAAGAAAATAGTTTTGTTTTTACTGCTTTTATTATTTAATTTATTCTTCAGGACATTTTTGTTTTTTGTTATGAATTTTGGTTATGTTTGTATGCTTATTATTATTTGTTTTTTGGATTAATAAACAGTTAAATAATAAAAATTCAATAAGAGCTTTGTTTCCTCACAATTTAAAGAAATATATCATAAATATCTCATAAATATCAAATTTTTGATATTTATCGGATATATATCGTAAATATCCGATATTTTGATATTTATAATAAATATCATGATATTTTCCAACCCTGCCAAGCACTGGATTCCCCTCGATCGAATGCTTGAGCTATAATACTTTAATGTACAAGAGCACCATCGTGCATAACAACATTGTATTTCGAATTCCTAATGATACTTCCTCCAACTACGTCTGCAATTTATCCCCTAAAAATATCTGTAAATTTAACCATTAAGAATCGGGGACAGAAAAAAGGGCCAACTAAAAAATTTCATAGAATGCATGCACATTGCACAAACCTCCTAAGAAAACTGAAGTTTGGAATTAAATTAAAAATTGTGCCACTTATTTCCTGGTACTGGTACCAACGTCGTCTTCCACCATCTGTAAGACTCGGTCTCTAGATTAATTTTTCGGGCTAGAGTGTCCCTTACTCTTAATTTCAGAAGCGTCAAGCAATTAGTTTCTCGAGCCTTGCGATGAACTTCAGAAAATTTTGTGGGACATCCTCGACGAGGAAAAGTTTCCCGGTAGAGTAGCTGAATTGCACGAGTATTACCATTTGCTATTTCATACATACAATGGATATCAGCTAATTCAGCTTTGGTATTTGAATGAGATTTAAGTCTAAAAACTTAACAAGAAATTTAATATAATTGCGAGTTTCATAGGTTACTATTATAATTTTGAGTTCGATTTATGTCAAGATATAAGTAAACGTTCTTCGAAGGCGTATAACCTTTTAGGAAACATTTTCCAACACACCTGTATATAAACTTTCTTAATTATTTTGGTTAGGCAAAGAAGCCTGCAAAGTTTAGCCAGAGTTATAGTTAACACCCTGTATAAACGAATAGAATGTCACTTTGACAATGACAAACAAAATTTTTGAAAAGTTGGCCTAATTTTTTACTTTTACGCCAGCTATTGTGCTGTACTCCTATGTATTTAGGACAGGAAAATGAGTTAGCGCTCTCCCCACTACTACATTCTAATACACGAGACTATAGGCAGTTGCCGTAGAGCTTTGGAAATGCATTAAATACTTCTTACAAGTTCACCAACTGCTATGAAATTAAACAATAGAGCATGTATACAATACTTTGACAAACATTAGTTCCTTTATATTTTGCATGTTTGAAACTAAATTTTCACGTGCAACGATAAAGTTCCCGTATGGCGTATATGCTATAGCATTCCTGTACCGAAATAAACATTAACGACTTTTGCAGTACACTAGATAAAAAATAATATTACTCTCTAGAATGCTTTGATACTTCATCCAAAGTGTAATTCGGTAAATCTGATCTAAAATTTCCCTGAAGTCTTTCTTTTCCCAAATTATGAACTTGTAAAAGAATACCATTTTTCCTTCTTTCTGAAAATATCAATCACACTTATTTATTAAAGGCGTAATGTATGTTTAATACCATTTAATTCATAAGTAAGCCAAACAAGGACTGCTGTCGTAGTATACTTGGTACTAAAATGATTATGTCTTGGACTATTATGTTTCGTATTTGTGGATATAATTCTTGCAACACTCTGTCGATTCTGCTTTTTCAATAAAAAATCGAGGCTGCAATGTAAAGATTAAAGAATGTTTACATACTATTCAACAGTTTAAATAAAACATTAATGGAATAAACATGCATTATTTTTCGACATATATCTAACCTTCTTAAAATCGACCTCATTACCAAAAATGCTGTTTGTTAGAGCAATGTTAAAGTTGAATACGAAAGACGAAACTACAATCTGGTCATAATCACATTACTATGAACAATAATGTAAGAACTTTCTATCTATGAAAACGTATTATCAAATAATCACAAGACTCAAAGATAAACATTAGTAAACATGACATTTCACATAACACACACAGATATAACATATAAACTATGTGACTATAAAGGTTAAAGGAAGGTCCTGTATAAACGTCAAAGACATCCTTATTAGTTCTCTAAGCAGCCGCCGCAGGCGCTGGTGTAGACGACATGGCGGGATTATTCAAATTTGAAGTAAATTTAAGTTCAATTAGAATATACAAGGAAAGGCAAAATTAATGGTACAACACCACATTCAGTGAATCATAAGTTTACATACAAATAAATAAGATATTCAATAGGGGACATAAGTGCCTTCGTCATACGCCAGATTTTCATTCAGAACAAAACAAAAGCACGTGCCATTTGACGTTTATCGATATTATTTTCAACCTCTTAAACTAGTTTTTGCAATATAATAATTATAGGCGTTTTGCAGTGAAAACAGTTTATTTTCAATTTGTATGTTGGGCTTACGTGTAAAAACTTGAAAAAAACTATAATTATATTTCAGAGGTTAGGTTAAAACGTCAGAAAGCACGTGGTTTGTTTTGTTTGGAATGAAAATTGACGTTTGTGACGCGCCACTTATGTCGCCCATTGCCGTTTGAAAAACAACAGAGTTGGTGACAAAAACACCAAGTTGGAAACACTAACGACAATGCATATGCGCGTAGGCTCACCGACTCATCGTTATGCTTACACCATGGGACACGAAATTCGGTGTTGATACTTGGTAAAATTTCAAGTGCCATATTGGTAGTAAGGTTGCCAGTCCTGTAATTGAAAATCTAAAACCACAGTGACATCTAGACGTCACTTTGCAATTACATTTTTTGTCATTTGTCACTTGTCAGTCAATTGTCAATCTAAAAATATGATGGGTGTAAAATGGGAATGTGTGTAGTTGTAAGCGTTATACTAAATTCGAATTTTTGTGAAATGCCGCACAAATTCAGCTCTTCAGAATGGGTGGGTGTATAGGAGTAAGTCGCAGCAGAAGCGGTGCTATAAACGATTCTTCTGGGTCGGTATCTAGGCCCAATTCAGGTAATGCCTTAACCTTGAATATTACTGATATCTAGACAAATTGTTCTCAAATTTAGGTAGTACACGGAAAAATCATCCTTTGTGCCATGAAACTGTGCGCTGGAAATCTGATGTGCCATTGACTGAAGGCCAATTACGTAGTAAAAGAGATGAGTTTTGGGACACTGCACCAGCATTTGAAGGTCGAAAAGAAATATGGGACGCACTTAGAGCAGCTGCAGTTGCAGCAGAAGCCCTCGATTATGAGTTAGCCCAAGCAATATTAGATGGTGCAAGTGTATCCGTACCAAATGGATATTTAACAGAATGTTACGATGAACTTGGTGCACGGTATCTTGTTCCAATTTACTGTCTCTCATACCCAATTAATATTGTGAAGGAAGACAATGATAGGGATTCACCAGCAGAGTGTTCAGAACCTGTAGATGTTGGTACTGAGGTAGTTTTAAAGTTAAGACTTTCACACAATTGTACTGATGTTAAGCTGTCTGTTTATTCATCTGACACAATAAGTATGTGTAAGAAAAAATTGCAGGTGGGTGATTGAAAAAATTGTGATTTTTAATGGGCAACTGGACACTAATTTAATTTGTGGAATTTTTTCTCTTTTAATATCGTAGAAAGCACCAACTTAATACATTATGTCTCGATGAAAGTTAAAAATTTATAAAAAAATAGTTGTTTATATTGCTTCCAAAGATCACCTTTTTCGAATGAGTTTTTTTGCTCGCGCGCCATTTAAATTTAATGACGTACATTGCTCAAAACCAATTAAATCGCGAGACATTTTAGCTGCAGTATATTTGTCATTTTCGATTGGTCAATTTCTAGTTTCACGTCAGATCCGATGTACTGTCACAGCTAAGTTCAAAAGTGTTTTTATTTCTTCGGTTCCGTTTTCTCAAAATAATTTTAGGTGGTACAGCCATTGTGTTTTGCAAATGTTTTATTTTTATGTATACAATTTAAACAATTCGCTATTAGAAAAGTAGAAATAATGATTTCAAGTTACTTATGACAATATCGGGTGCACGCGTGACGTCAATTGTGCCTGGCAAAATTATTCATTATTTTCTGCCTTAAAATGAAGTACAGAGAAAAACGCAAAAATAGGGGTCAAATATTTTCATCCAAATTTCCAATAGGTATTTCAAATAAAAAAAAGTCGTCCAGTTGGCCATTGGTATGTACCTATAACTCGTATAACTTGTAATTCCTATTTCAAAGTTTTGGTAAAATTTGTGTGATCTTCATAAAGGGATTGTATTTTTGATGGTCTTACAGTGAACAAATATAAATTTTTAGAGCCAGGAAGGAATCGAATCATCAAGACAAAGATGGTTCTATGGTGGAAAGTTGTTGGGAGATAAACTTCATGTTGAAGAAGCGAAAATTCCACCGGGATATGTTGTTCAAGTAATTGTCAATACAGAAAACATTCCCATAATGAAATAAGCCTTACCTATATGAGTGATTCAACGTAATCGATACATTTTGGTAAGTTTTTTTATTACTTTCGTACTAACTGTTTTATTAGGTACATTATTTTGTATTTATGGAACAATTTATAATAATGAAGGTAATAATAGTACAAAAACCTGTTCATTATTTAATGAAAACCAATTAATATTTTATAATGGTTGTTTGTTATAGGTATTTAGTAATTCAAATGTTAAGTGCATATGTCTCAGCAGTCTTTAAGGAGACAAATTTTTGCAGTAAATATTAAGTGACCAGTAACATGCGTGTTTTGAGAAATATAAATAATTATTTGTGTATACAGGATGCGAATTTTCCATTTCTATATATGTATAGGTAACTTTCTTAGTCTTGAAGATTAAATTGGAAAATTGGGCAGAATGGGCAACTGGACACTAATTGAATTTGTGGGATTTTTTCTTTTAATATCGTAATAAACACGAACTTAACACATTACGTCTTGATAAAAGTTAAAAATTTATAAAAAATGATTGTTTAAAATGCTTCCAAAGATCAATTTTTTCAAACGAATTTTTTCACTCGCCCGCCATTGATACATAATCAAAGACATTCTATACTAATAGACACCAAGATCCCATGTATTCGGCATATGTACTTTATTTCTAACATAAAAGACGTGCATTTTTCTCTCTTTTTCTACCTAATTTTGCCGTGTTAACGTCATCTCCCTTTTGACCAAAAATCAAAATGATTTTTTTGGCGTAGTGCGCTAATTAAATTGCATGAAATTTAAAAGTCAAATCACCTTGTCACTTGAATTTTTATTTTGCGTACGTGAGTAAACTTATCAATTATTGCTACTGAAATTTTGCCTAGGAATGTTACTTAATAATAATTTGCTAATTAGCTACTTGACTAAAGAAATTACACGTACGTATTTTAAAATATTCGTAAGAATATTTTAACTTGCCTACTCGATGCTCACTCTATTAAAAGGTTCATTTTCTCGTATCTAACTTACCCAGTTAATGTCAGATTTGACTTTTTGTCTTACAATAAATGCAAAATCCATTATTGCGTGCTTCAAACTAGGACAGAAAATATTTTCTTGTCGCACGCATGTTTTCAACAGTAATTTGACGAGTAAATTTCTGTTTTGAACGAAATTTTGTTGCTAGGCAATTTGACGAATAAAACTGACAGCCAGTAAGAGCGCGAAGGGAAAGCCTGACAGTTTTGTCAGTTTTGAGTCGAATTGCCGTCTAGCAACAAAATTGAGTTTGCAAAACAGAAATTTATCCAGGCAAAATAAAAAGTTCGAGTCCAAATCTTATATTTATCCACCTTTTCTCTTAAATCAAATTGATTGATCTGTATGATAGTTGCACTGTTTTTTCTTGGAAATTTGTGAAGGGTTAGCCTAGATTCCCTTCCTTTTTTGTTGTGACAATTAACCACGCAGCAGTTAGTATTGCAAACGCTCCTTTTCGCTGCAATTTCCATTTTATTTATGCAAAATAATGATCAAACTGTTTAAACTACGAATAGTACCACCATACTATTCGTAGTAGTACTAAACACATACAGCAGGTGGCGTGTCGCTACATTTTCTTTCACTATAGTCTAATAATAATAATAATAATAATAATAGACTTATTGGCACAATTCAACAAAAAAAAATACACTTTCAAATAATACATTTATGCCAAACGGCGAAGTTCAGTTCGCGCTTTGTTGCCAAAACGCGATCTGCTCTTCCACTTAACCGCAGGAAAAAAAAAAAAACAGAAAGAAAAAATTAAAAAAAATAGAAAAACAACAAAACAGAGAACAACTAAATTATTGTCATTACAGTAATAAATTACAATTATAATAAGCTCAACAAGACAAAAGTTTTGGAGAAAAACGAAGATAAACGAGAATGAAAGAAAATATAAGAAAAATGCGACGAAACGACCCAGGCGCGCAACACACCGACGACCCCCCCCCCAATCCAACCGGTCTACAAACCAAAACTATTGCCGACCCAACAGATCGCGTCTAACAGACAGCCTGAATTGAAACGCATTCATACTTCTAACAGTTTTTGGAATTGTGTTGTAAATTCTGGAAATATTAAAAACAAATGATCTCTCAAACAAAGCTGTCCTGTGATATGGCGGTGTGATTAAAGATTTTCTCCGTATATTAATATTATGTACGTCTGACCTATATTTTATCTTGTTATATAAATATGCAGGTTTCTGTGAGCCAATGATGTTATGAAAGAATATACTTGCATGCAAAAGACGTCGGTTGGCCATGTTCAACCAATTTAATTCTTTTAATTTGTGCGAAATATGATGCGTCCTCCGCACACCGCATATCATCCTCGCACACGAATTCTGGACATATTGCACCCTGCGCGCGGACCGCGAGTCCATACAAAAACCATATAAAACATCACAGAATGTGAAGTGAGACAGAACCAAGGAATCACACAATAACTTTATTAAGTGTCTATCTAAGATGTGCCTATTAAGAAAAATTTGCTTCAACATTCCAAAAGATTTCCCTATGCAATTTTTAATGTGTGTTCTAAATCTCAACTCATCATCAATGATGACACCCAGATTCCTAGCCTCCCTGACACAGTTCAATCTCTCGTTATTAAGGCGCACGTCCAATTGATCCGTTAAACTGTCTCGCAACGATGACTTACAAAATAACATCAAAATCGATTTTTTTGGATTCAGAACTAAGCAATGTTTTAATGATTCAAGATTTAAAAAATGCAAATCATCATTTATACGAGAGCAAGCCCAACCTATATCCTCCGGCCTGAAAGAACAATAAATCTGAGTGTCATCAGCGTAACAATGCACCTCGCAGCGTGAAACGCAGGAGTGCAAATTAGAGGTGTAAATAGAGAACAGAAGAGGGCCGAGGATGGAGCCCTGCGGCACACCACTCTCCAGAATGCCTTCGCGGGAGCACTTATTGTTAATTCTGACAATTTGCCTCCTATCAGTCAAATAACTTTCAAAAAATTTAACAGCACCCTCACCAAAACCGACATATTGCATAATTGACAGTAAAATTCGATGATTTAAGCAATCAAAGGCCTTACTGTAATCCAAAAGTATTAAAAGAGTGGCAAGACCCTTATCGCTCGCTTCGAGAACATCATCAACTATGTGTGTTAGTGCCGTGGAGCAGCTGTAATGCTTCCTAAATCCCGATTGGTATGCAGGAAGAATATCATATTTGTTTAAATGCTGAATAATCTGAACACAAATTACCCTCTCCAGCACCTTGGAGAGAACCGGCAGTATACTGATTGGACGCAAGTCCTTAAAGTCCGTAGGTCTGGAGACCTTAGGCAGTGGAATAACGTAAGACATCTTCCACGCATCAGGCACAAAATTCTCTAATATACAGGAGTTAATTATATTTGTTATATATGGCGATAAAATGTTATAGGAAAGTAGCAGCATTTTAAGTGAAACATCATCACCGCATTACTTTTAAGCGATTTTAAAATTTGCCTGATTTGCTCCGGAGCAGCCAAATTAAACGCGAGTTTGTTAAAAAATTGAGTTTTTTGGTTATTGCTATAAAACTGGACAGTGCTGTCCACGTTCACCGCATGACAATTCGGCACACAATTTATAAAATAATTATTCAGCAATTCCGGATCATTTAAGTGGTTTGGAATTTCAGAAATATTTCTGACATTTATCAGATTTATTTCAATGAAATTAAAAAGGATAATTCATTGATAGGTAGTATGTGATAAGGTTAGAAAGGGTTGGGGAAAAGTCAAAGGCATGAAAGACAATAAAGAACACCTGAGACACGAAGGAATAATTTTCGACATACTAGAGTCG
Organism: Xestobium rufovillosum; assembly: GCA_963966045.1. NCBI lineage: Eukaryota > Metazoa > Arthropoda > Insecta > Coleoptera > Ptinidae > Xestobium > Xestobium rufovillosum. The sequence continues at coordinate 37,158,174 of OZ014494.1, read as the reverse complement.
GAGATAGGAATAAAAAGAGGTAGGTGTAAACCCAGATTAGACTACTGCTCTCAAATAGTTGGGTATGTAGGATGTTCAACTTTTGGGGAAATGCGTAGATTAGTTCAGGATAGGAAAGGATGGAGGTTCGCATCCAGTCAGTCTTCGGACTGAGAACTTTATGTTGCTGGTGAGGTAGTATGTTCTTGAGTAAAGTGAGTCTAAAGCCAAGCAACTTTGGGCCCCGTTTCTTAAATAGATCCGTTTACTTCGAAGATTTCAAATTTTCGAAATTTTAGAAACGAATCTATTAACTTAAAGTAAGGCTGTGATTTATCAGCTGTTAGTCTATAAACTCGAAGAAATTTTATCAAAAAATAAATGAACAAAGGAGGCCACTGAAGAACAGAATAAAGGGACTAAAAGATAGTATTGGGAAAGTAGTGGAGAGCGAAGGAGAGGCTATACTAGTGAGGGAAGAGTATTTTAAGAAACTGCTGAGAGACGACGAGGAAACGGAGTATGACGAGGAAACAGAAGGATCTGATGAGAACATAGAAGAACCAACGATAGAAGAAATAATGGAAATCATCAGAAAGAGTAAAAATGGCAAAACGCCTGGAGAAGATAACATAAATATGGAAATGATAAAATATGGAGGAGAAAAGTTGCAGGAAGAAATACATGATCTGATCAAAAAAGTATGGATTAACGAAAGAATGCCGGATGAATGGGACAATGGTACAATTATAGCAATTCATAAAAAGGGAGATAAAACGTTATGCAAGAATTACAGAGGTATAACACTGCTGAACAATGCGTATAAAATACTGTCAGGAGTAATTCAAAAAAGACTGTACACATACGCTAAGAACTTAATAGGAGAATATCAATGGGGCTTCGTACAGGGAAAGTCAACGGTGGACGCGATACATTCTGTCAAACAAATAGCAGAAAAAGCATATGAATACGACCTCAAAGTTGAAATGCTGTTTATAGACTTCAAGCAAGCTTTCGACTCAATAAAAATAAATCAGCTGATGACAGTTCTGAAAGAGTTGAGCATACCGTGTAAACTTAGAGGACTAATACGAATGACATTAAAAGAGACAAACGCTACTGTACAGACTGAGCATGGAAAAACAAGAACTTTTCAAATCAATAGGGGTGTTAGACAGGGTGATGCGCTTTCTGCTACTCTTTTCAATCTTGTATTGGAGTACGTCCTAAGAAGAGTAGACAAAAGAGGCACACTGAGAACAAGAGGAGGGCAGATCATTGCGTATGCCGATGATTTGGTTGTGATAACGAAGCAAAGAAAAATAATGGAGGGAATCCTAGAAGAAATAGAAGTGGAAGGAAGAAGAATTGGATTGGAAATAAACGTTGACAAGACAAAGATAATGAGAATCGGCAGTCAAAAAAACAACAGTAAGAATACGAATCGGTAGATACGAGGTTGAAGAAGTGAATAAGTTCAAGTATCTTGGAGTTACAATTACAAACAATGGAGAAAAACAGGAAGAGATTCGGGAAAAAATCCAGGCAGCAAATAGGGCTTACTATGCAAATAAAAAGATACTGTGTAGCAAATCCATAAACACAAGCACAAAGATTAAAATGTATAGAACTATAATAAGACCCATACTAACATACGCTGCAGAAACCATGTCGTTTACTCAGAGAGAGCAACAAATGTTAAGTGTAATGGAGAGAAAGATAATGAGGACAATATTGGGACCCGTAAAAGTTGGAGAAAGTGAAATAAGAAGGAGAATGAATCATGAAATAACGGAAAAATTGGATGGAGTGGATATAGTAACAAACATCAAATCCATACGGTTAAGATGGTTGGGGCATGTCTGGAGATCGGGAGCGGACAGCAAAATACGTGCGATAATGGAATGGCAACCAGGCAACAGAAGACGAAGAGGTAGACCAAAGAGTAGATGGTATGAAGAGGTCGAAAAGGATTTACGAAGATGGAAGGAAAAGGCAGAAAATAGAGGGGAATGGAAAAAGATCACGGAAGACATGAAAGGATGAGTCACATACACACACTATGTAATAACGGGGACTAATCCACCCCAAAAATACTGGATTGTAAGGGCTTCAACTGAAGCGGCGAAACTCCTTGAGGAGTGTAGTGCCATATATATATAGTCTATAAAGTGCTGCCACCTATCGCCCAAAAGTGTGATTAGGATTATGCAAAATATAGTCACAATCTATTATGATTGGTTTCTATCACAGCTGCAATCTCTTCAGACGGAACCTCTACAGCTTGGAATTTTCAAGGTTTTTTGCTTTAGCAGCAACCGAATAAATATGGGAGGATTAGTCGGAGGTCCTATCTTTAAATTATTATTTTCTATTTAGAAATAAGGGAATAAACTGAAGTGCCACCGCCATCTACATTGCAATGTCCACACCACTACTACTGTCAAACGTCCAGTTTACTGTGCATCTCGCCCAAATATGCACAAGATGGAGAGATTGCAATATAATTTTCATTCCAACACGGCCGTTCAACCAAGTAACGTATGAAGACGTTCTTGGTCGAAAATGAATAACGAATAATTAACTTAGACAACCCTACTTTCCAATTACGATAAATATGTGTACAAATAGTAAAAAATGTGTCGAGTTTATGATGGATTTTTCAATAATATGAGGGGGATTTATTTAAGGTGAACGGAAAATATTACTATAAAAGTAGTGGAGAATCCCTAAGTTGATCCTTTATTGATAATTTTTTTTTATTTATCGCCCTATCTACTTTAATTTCAGAATGGTGTTGGAATAAAAATGTGTCTACATATCCCGTTTTTAGTACTCGAATTCCGCACCCTTAAATTGTCAAACAATGCAATGTACAGTGAATCCTCTGTAAAACGGACATTGACAGGCCCAAATAAAATGTCCACTATAAGGAGGTGTCCGTTGTTTAGGAGGCAAAAGAAGCAAAAGCAACATTTTGAGAAATTACAGACAGGTTTCACCGTATTACAAGGAAAATCAAATCTGTTTATTAAACGGGTCTGTTTCACACACGGATGCCTAAAGTTGCTAGGCTTATGGGATGTTCTACTATAGTGACAAAGAAAACACATTTTCTTATGATATGTTGCTAATAGAATGTTAGTTTAAACTGTTTTCACGGTTGCTCTATAAGAAAGCAAGTGTTGCTAACGAGTGCCAACTTGAAATTTTTGGTTTGGAGGACAAAGCAGATAAATATGCTGACTGGCAATAAAGTTTCAAGACAACCCAATATTATTGTTGAAAACTGAATTGAATTTTAATATAAATAAAATATTCGCCCATGTCATATTGTCGAGAACGTTTGATCAAGTTTGTTAAGTTTTGGTTACCAAGGAAAAATAATAACAAGAAAATAATATAGAAAAAATATCTAATGTCAATTAACTGTTCTTAAATTTACTATTATAGTTTACTGTTAAAATAAACACATAGTTCTGGAAATGGTTGTTTAAAAAAGGAAAAAAGAAGTACACAGAAGAATATTACATACATAATTTGGTAGCAGAACGTGGTTTTCCAAGAAAAACGAATCATTTTCGGGTCTTTGAATCTATGAAAGACAAGTACAGAACACTAAACAGTGAGTTAACGGTCAATTCCTATATTACCTTACCTAAGTCCTATATGTATTGCTTCACCTGCATTAAGTACGTCTGAGCTTACAAAATTTAGTCACATTTACACAAATAGTGTTGCATTTCCTAATTCTAGGGTAGTGTTTTTTAATTCGGTTTACGTGGAAATACACAAACAAGATAAAAATGGCTACACCTACAGTAAAAAGGGGTGCTTTGCATGCAAAACTGACTAATTTTAATAAGTATGTGAAAGAAATACAGAGTAGGTCTGAAGTTACAGAAACAGAGATCATCCAATTACAGGATAGGTTAGCTAGTATACAAACGACATTAGATGCATTCGATGATATTCAAACGATCATCGAAGGCACAGCTGAAAACATACAGAGTGAACTGCAAAAGCGGGCAGAGTTTGAAGATAACTATTTTTCTTTAATTTCCTTAGCAAAAAAGATAATACAAGATAACACCCCCCCACCTGCAGCTCAGTCTGGACACTCAGTTAAGTCACAGGACGCAGATTGCGAAGGTTCAAGTGTTCACAGCGGCCGATTGATTAATAATAATAGTCAAAACATTAGGTTGCCGACAATTGAACTTCCAAAGTTTGATGGGTCCTATTCTGCTTGGCTGGAATTTCGTGATACTTACGAATCATTAATACACGACAATGATGGTATCAGCCTGATACAAAAATTCCATTACCTGCGGGCGTCTCTAACAGGTGGTGCCTCACAGGTTATCAGCTCTTTAGAATTTTCCTCAAGAAATTATTCAGTTGCGTGGAATGCACTAATAGACAGATACGATAATCGTAGATTACTAGTGCACAACCATGTCAAAGAATTATTCAATCTTGAATACATCAATAAGGAATCGGAAATCAGTCTTAGAAAAATGATAGACTCAGTATCAAAAAATTTACGCGCTTTACAACAGTTAGGGCAGCCCACCGATAATTGGGACACGCTCATTGTCTACATGATGGTAAACAAATTGGATCCAATCTCAATGAGAGAGTGGGAAAACCACAAATCGGCTAAGGATTTTCCTTCCTTCGAGGATCTAAAGGATTTTTTAAAGTCACGCGCAGATTTACTTGCAACTGTACAATCAAGTCAACAAACCACGGACAAAAGGCATAACTCAAAAAATACACGAGGCTTTTTAGCAACTGAAAAGAAGCAAGGTCAGACTTATAATACTTCAAATAATAATCATTATAATTATATTATAAAATGCAAGTACTGTAAAAATCAACATTACATTCAAAACTGTCCAGAATTTCTGCAGCTTTCAAATAATAAGAAATTAGAAATTTTAGGAAGTCTCAAACTTTGCTTAAATTGCATTAGACCTGGGCATACCAGTGACGTTTGCCGTCGAGGAACTTGCCGAAAGTGCAATAAAAGGCACCATACATTGCTGCATGTTGAACAAGGGCAAAATTTGAATGATCATCAAAGGTTAAGTGATAGTAAAAATAGTGTCTCTCTATCGGCACGAACCTCTGGCGCACAAGTATTATTGTCAACCGCATACGTTCAAGTTTTAGATGAGTGCAAGAACTTTCATACTGTACGCGCTTTACTCGACTCAGGTTCTCAATCAAATTACATTACAGAGAGTTTGTGCAAAAGGTTAAAACTTACTACTTCAAAGGAATCAATTACAATATGCGGATTGAACAATACGATCTCTAACATTGATTCAGAATGCAAAATTAATATTCAAGCGTTGCATAATAACTTTTCTGCCAATATATCGTGTTTCGTTGTTCCTAAAATTGCCGATAACATGCCAAGTGTTAATCTAAACATTTCAGAGCTTAATATTCCAAAAGGTCTAAAGTTGGCCGATCCATCTTTCTTTATGTCAAAAGAAATCGATATTCTAATAGGGGCCCAGCTTTTCTGGAATTTATTGTGTATAGGACAAATTTCATTAGGTCCCGACAAACCCATCCTACAAAAGACGCAATTTGGGTGGATCGTGTCCGGACCAATCGGAAAGCAACAATCAGCCGCGGTTTCTTGCAATTTCAGTCAACAAATTGACATTCAAGCTCAGTTGGCTCGGTTTTGGGAACTGGAAGAGTGCAGTCCGACACGGACACTCTCCCAGGAAGAGACTGATTGTGAAGCTCATTTCACAAGAACAACGAAGCGTAATAGCAACGGTAGATTTGTTGTTTCTCTTCCACTAAAGGATTCTGTTGAAATTTTAGGTGATTCGTATCACCAAGCGGAGCGTAGATTTTTTGAGCTTGAGAAAAGGTTGCATTCAAAGCCAGAATTACTAGCTCAATATTCCGAATTTATACACGAATACGAAACCTTAGGGCACATGACTAAGGTAGAAGTTCCTGAATCAGAAAAATTCTCTTATTATATGCCGCATCATTGTGTGGTTCGAGAAGAAAGCATTACTACTAAATTACGCGTTGTTTTCGATGCTTCGGCTCCATCAAATAGCGGTTATTCCTTAAACAATTTACAAATGACCGGACCTACACTTCAAAGCGAATTGTTTTCCATTTTATTACGCTTTCGGCAACATAGGTACATAGTCGCAGGGGACATTGCCACACCGGAACAAAGATGTCTACAACGAATAGTGTGGCGTGACAGTCCGAAATGCTCACTTGATGTTTTTCAGTTAAACACGGTTACATATGGTACCACCGCAGCGCCCTATCTTGCTGTGCGGTGTCTGTACCAATTAGCCCAAGATTGTAAAATCAAACAACCGAAATTAGCAAAAATAATAGAAGAAGATTTCTATGTCGATGACATGTTGACAGGCGCCGATTCTATTGAAGAGGCGGCGGAAATTGCAAAGGGAGTTTCTGATATTTTAAAACTAGGTTGTTTCGAATTACTCAAGTTTTATGCTAATGATCGCGAAGTTTTAAAATACGTTTCAGAAAATGATTCACCGATAAAAACATTAGAATTCGGTATAAACGAAAATGCAAAAACCCTCGGTTTATCATGGTGTCCTAAAGGTGACAAATTAATGTATAACATAAGTGAACCAATATTGCAATGATACTTTCTGGTCGGACGTCAATTATGCAACGATATCGGATCGATTTCGGTGAAAGTATACAACGACACTTCCTAGTGACGCTCTGGAGCCAGATATACAGCGCGCTCTTTCCGTTTCGGTATCGGTATCTGGTACGCTCTGTATATCTAGACTAATCGGTTCGTTACCTTTGTAACGATATAACGGGGTTGCATCTGGTCAGGTCGGGATCGTCGATAATACCCTTTGCTCAATAGTCGAAGAAGGGAGGGTTCGTTATTGCTTACTAAACGGTGAATTATAAAACATAAACAAATTAAAATGGTTTCTATTAATATAACTATTTACATTTTAAACGGAATATGAAACGGATATTTACAGGAAAATATATACATGAAAAATAAATGATAAATTCTAGTATTGAAATCAGGACGGTACTGTAACCGGTTTCTCGAGTGAGTAGCGCACGAGATCTATGCTAGAGGCCTAGCTCGTGGACTATTCCCTCGGGATCAGCTATCACTTGAATACGGGTAGTCTCGTCGTATGATTAACTGTTCCGGATACTTGCGGTTTCGTAATAGCACCTATAGTGCGACCGGTCGGGGTTTCAGGTCGGGGATGTACGTTAGAACACCAAGGGTGTAATCCCGTGCGAGACAGGTTTATTATTTGACGTGCACAAGCTTTATAACTGACGGGACCACCCCAGGCCATATGCAGATTATTGTAAGAACCATCCGCTGCACATCGACAAGGCTGTGTAATCCGCCGCAATGAATGCAAGCATGTCGGTTCTTACTTTCCTGCACCTGTACTGGTAAATGGACCTACCTAATTAAGTCAGCTACGCTTCCGCTACAAGTCAAGTAACTCCGGTCTAGTTAACTTAATTATTGGTAGCCATTCGGCTTCGATAATTAAGTACTAGCGATGAAGACTTGAGTATTTATTCTTCGAGAATAAATCGGATACGGGAATGAACAGAAAATCACACGCCGTGAATTAAACTCATTCAAGCGGACTGTCGGTTAATATTTATCGGACGCGGGTGGAGAGAATTCTTCTTCGCAAACCGGTGAAGAAGATTCTTCTTGGACCTCTGCTGTGTGGCTTCCTTTATAGCCACCCGAATAGGTTCGGCGGTCAGGCTCGGTCTCCTACCATCGAAACGCGTGACGTGCCACTCCCACACTTCTCGTGCTCTTGTTTATTTACAATCGTGACGTAGCGGCTTGCATTTCTCTCTTCATCTGGATATGCCACGGCTCTCGCTCCGTGACGCGGTTGCAATAGAGAAAACAATTATGAATACTAATCCAAGTTTGTTGGATGTAACCAGCATTCCAATTATGCATTGTTACACACCCCCCTTTCTTCGGGTAAAACAGGTGCTGGTACGCTTCGGGGAAATACTGAAACAGATTTCAAAACAAGCGTTAGATAAGGGAGAGGGTGCTTACTCTGCGGGGTCGGATTCTGGTTTCACGTCTTTTACGTGAACTCTGCCTACGTTCTTTCCTTCTTCATCTCGGAGCTCCACAATGACGGGTGATATAACTCTGTATACGGAGTACGGTCCGGTGTACTTAGGGGCCAGTTTCGCCATGAAACCTTTCGCGGCATCGGAAAGCACGTGGTTGCGCTTATACACCATGTCTCCTACTCTAGGGGAGTATGGGCGTCTCCGTAGGTCGTAATGATGACTCTGTCGAACAAAAGACTTAGCCAAATTTACTCTTACCATTTTGTAGATATCTTGTAATTTTTGCAGTTGTTTCCGGTATTTTTCGGGGGTTTCTTCTTGCAAATCTACCCGCACGTCCTGGTGCCTTAAAGTTCCTGGTGGAATTGGTTCTCTTCCGAAATTTAAATAAGCTGGGGAGAATCCCGTAGATTCATGCAGTGCCGTGTTCATCGCGAACATCAGTTCGGCTAGATACAGGCCCCACTTCTTCTGGTTGTCAGAGCTGTATTGTGCTACCATTTTTCCGATCACCTTGTTAGCCCTTTCCACGGGGTTTGCTTGTGGTGTATACGGCGGCGAGAATTGATGGCGTATTCGGAACGCGGTGGCCAATTCCTGGAAAATACGGTTAGCGTATTGTTTTCCATTATCGGACACTAGCGTTTTCGGTGTTCCGAAGCGGTAAATCACGCGTTCTTTGAAGGCCTGGATCACTGTCTGTGCGGTTGCCCTCCTTAGCGCTTGAATTTCTACCCACTTCGAGAATCTATCTTGAAACACTACCAAAAATATATTCCCTTTCGATGAACGCGGTAGCGGTCCAATTAGGTCTGTACTTACTACATCCCATGGTTCGGTTGGCTTAGTAAAATACATCTTACCCAGCGGTTGCTGTTGCGGCAACTTGTAGCATTGGCAGTTATGGCATTTCCGAATGTACTTTTTGACATCTCGATACATGCCTGGCCAGTGGTAGTCCTTAGCTACCCGGGTGTATGTCTTCGCGACGCCTAGATGACCTGCTGCTGGCTGGTCATGACATTCCTTCAGAACTGCCGTGCGCTGGTTTTCTGGAACACACCAGGCCCATCTGTCGGAACGTCCGTCCGCGGCTTTATCCGCGAATACATCTGGAAAAGATTTAAAAATTTTATTTCCTACTATACGATACTCTTTGTTCTGCTGGAGAGAATCTTTAATATTTTTCCTCAGCTTCCTGATCCAGCTACAATCATCTGGCCGGACTAGAATAGCTAGATTGTCCGCTGAATACGGTGCTCTCGAGAGCGCGTCGGTGACCTGGTTTAGCGCTCCTTTCCGGTATTTCACGTCAAATGAGTATTGTTGAAGTTCCAGAGCCCATCTGGCCAGCTTGCCAGTAGGGCTGTGCTTAAGAACCGGGTACCCGGGTACCCGGTTCTGACATCGACGGGTACCCGTTTCAAAAATCGGTCCCTACCCGGATTTAATACCCGTAAAAGTCTACCCGGATACCCGGCCTGGTACCCGGATATTCGGGTACCCGGTTCCGCCCGGTACCGCCCGGGTACCCGGTCCCGCCCGGTTACCCGGTCCCGCCCGGGAACCCGGTCCCGCCCGCGTCTGGCCATAAACGCTAGTTAGGCCCGAGATGCCTACAAAATTTTATGCACAACTGGTCATCTTACTTCTTGTAAATAAGTACTACATAAGAATTATTTTTGATAAATTTTTGCGTTGCATAAAAGTAAAGTCACATCGACAGATAGCTACTTGATTTTATTCCCAACTTAAGAATTCATTCAAATAACCATAGAGACGCCGGCGCCGTAAGCAACGACAGCCATATTGTAAATTTATGTAATCGTTTACCTACGCTAACCTAAGTACTGTTACATACAAAATAAGTTTTGGAGTGTTTTAATTATGTATTTCACAATGGAAAGTGATGAAGATTTCAGTTCTTGCACTCCACCGAAAGTTGTGGTAGCGGCTAAGGCAGCGACAATGAACTTGCCTGAGTAAAAACTAGATCAGTACTTAAAGCACAAAAAAGCCCGCAATATAGTTGAAACAATGATAGTTGTCAACAATAAAATGACACTTTAAGCCCTATACTTGGGCCGCCGAACAGACGGAGTGATCACCCTGCAAGAACGTGCTCTAGCGGGGCCAATATTAATTTATGACGACCGAATCGGAGTGATGCGACTTCGTTGCGTCTAAAGAAAGCGCATCACTGCGGTTCGGTTGTCCTAAATTCATAGTGGTCCTGCCTAGAGCTCATGATTGCAGGATGATTACTCCATCTGTTCGGCGGCCCAAATATAAAATAAAGCATTTAAAGTGGCCTGCTGCGCCCGGTTGTGTATAAAATTATTGACATTATTAAAAGGCTGTACCATTGGAACGAAAGGTACCTACCTAGAAAATTAGTTACTTATTTACTTAAAGGTTTTAAAACTTTGTTCATTTTAATTTGCAACAATAATTGAGTTTATTTGCGCTGCGGGCATTGATAAAAAACAGCTATTACGCAATCATCGTGTCTGAAATCAATAAATAAATATTTGTGGCGGTCCTGAAAAGGACTTATTGGGATGGTTTGCACCAGACAGTAGCCCAGCCTATTGCAATATTCCCGACGCAAATTCGCTAGCTGTCGGTAAATACTCCCAAGTAAAAATTCCCTCCGTAAATTCTCCATTATTTGCAAATAATTATTCCTTTAAGAATCGAACACAAAGCACAAACACAATTAATAAATTTTCTAGTTATCGTTCCAATGCTACAGCCTTTTAATAATGTGAATAATTTTCTAATAAGTCCATTTCCAGTTTAATTAAAAATTATAAAACGTTTAATTAGGTATCTTTACTGAAATCAATCGCTGCTCATTCTAAATAACAATACAAGTAAAAACACGTAAACGCCGCGCAGGTGGATTTGAACCTCCGTACGCTGGACGCAATGTCGGGGGTGCCGCGATTAAACTCACTCAACCATTGCGACATGGCCGTAGCACTCTTTACAGTAATATTTAAACTAAGTTGATTCCAACGCGATATATTTTCGGAAATATTGATATTTTTTGTTAAACTTTGAAAATTATTGCACAAAAACGTTCTCTGGTCCACATTGTATGTGTCCTGATACTCGGAATATCCTTAAAACACGTTGGGGACATAGAAATCGCAATTTTCAGATTTCTCATTTTAAACAGGATGCTTCAGAATTCCCGGGACACACGGTATAAATAAACACCATGCTCCAAGCGTGCTGTGGAAAACTCAAGTTGGTTGCTGTAAGTGAAATAATTTAAGTCTGTACATTGCTCAATGTCTCAGTTCATAAAATACTTTTGGTGTTAGAATCTATAAAGCTTATGTGGGGAAGGGGCATTAAACTAAAGAATTTTTCAGTTTTTCTAGGACGATTTTTTACGCGTTTCAACTTTTCACATTCGACCCGTTAGTAAAGAAAATTGGTAGGAAGATTGCACCAGTGTAATTATTTATTTACGAAATAACCCTTATTTATATTATTTAGATGCAAGTAGTGCTTATTATTTAAACCAGGCGCAAAATCCGAAAGAGCAAATTTTCGGCACCGCGGTAACACCAACCATAGCATCTTGCCTAAACCTACCATGTTGAAATCCTAAAATAAGGGTGATATAAGGGTAATATGTGCTATAAAATTATGTATAAGGTCCAACTTACAGAATATGAAGACTAGATATAAGAATTCGCTTTTTATGGGAAAATTTTCTTACTTATAGCCGGGTCTACTCGGTAAATCTGGATACCCGTTAAACCGTGTATTCGGAACCGGGTATTCACTATTTTGTGGTCCCGCTACCCAGGGGGATCCGGGTATTCGCGATTTCGGTTACCCACGTATATCGGGTACCCGCTACTCGGGAGATTCTGGTACCCGTGCCTGAGTATTTGCGAATTCGATTACCCGGACCCGGGAATTGACGATTGACGGGTAGGTACCCGGATTCGGGTTCCCGGGTAGGTACCCGGATTCGGGTACCCGGGTAGGTACCCGGATACCCGGGTACCCGATTTAATACCCGCTACCCGGGGCATCCGAGTACCCGGATTTTATAGAACCGGGTACCCGGTTCCAAAAATTCCGGGTAGGCACAGCCCTACTTGCCAGTGGGATTTTTCATCTTGTTTAGCCACTCTAAACAGTAGTGATCAGAGATAACCGTGAAATGATATCCCTCCAGGTACGGCTTCCACTTAGTAATGGCCCAGATGATGGCTAGTAACTCTTTTTGCGTGGTAGACAGTTTCCGTTCTGCCTCGGTCAAGGTGTGAGAAATATATGCGATGGGTCTCTCCACATCGCCCTGGGTTTGACTTAGGACAGCCCCTAGTCCTACGTCACTGGCATCTGTCTGTAACAAGAAGGGTAAATTAAAGTCAGGGCACGCTAGCACTGGTGCACTAGTAAGTGTGCTTTTTAATTTCTGGAATGCCCTTTCTTGTTCTGCGGTCCACTGGAATTTCGTATTCTTCTTTAAGAGGCGGTTTAGCGGCGCGGCGATATCGGAGAAGTTCGGAATAAACTTCCGGTACCAAGATATCATGCCTAGGAATCTTCGGAGTGCTCGTACACTATTCGGAGGTTCTAGTCTAATGATTCCCTCGACTTTATCTGGGTCCGTTAAAATACCGTCTTCGTTGACTATGTGTCCCAAGTATTTAAGTTCGATTTAAGTTCGGACTGGCAGAATACGCATTTCTCCGGTTGCAGCTGTAATCTGGCGGCTCGCAACCGTCTGAATACCTCCTGCAAGTACTCTAGATGTTCTTGGAAAGTCGAGCTCACAACGATAATATCGTCCAAGTACGCGAATGCCTTCGGTTCAAGTTCCGGGCCGATCAATTTATCTAGGAGTCTCTGAAACGTTGCTGGAGCGGAGTGCAATCCGTATGGCATCACCGTGAATTGATAAAGTCCCATACCTGGTACAGTAAACGCTGTGATTGGCCGGCTATCTTTCTCCAGGGGTACCTGCCAATACGCATGTTTTAAATCTATCGTAGAAATGAATCGCGCCCCCCTTAGTTTGTCAAGAATCGCTTGTATGTACGGAGTGGGGTATGCGTACGGTATGGATTTCTTGTTTACAATACGTAAATCCACGCAAAATCTAAGCTTGCCGGATGGTTTCTTGACCATTACCACGGGAGAACTCCATGGACTGTCGGATACTTCTATGATGCCGTCCTCCAGCATCTTATTTACTTCTTGATTTATTTATTATTTATAGATTGCATGGCGGGATTTCTTGGATAGTACCTCTGTTTTTGCGGTTCTTCTCCAGGTTTAAGTCGTATTTTATGCTCAACTAGCGACGTCGGTCCTTTCGGGGCGGAGAATTTCTTCAATTCAGTTTCTAGAAAATTATTCAGTTCCCTTTTCTGACTCGGATTTATTGGGGTTAGTCCTGCTATTTCGTTATCATCCTCTTGAAGGTTGAGAACGATTTCTTGATTACCTAACCACATTCTTCCAAGGTTTAGGTCAATTCTTGCATTCAATGAACGCAGCTGGTCCATCCCCATCACCACATCGGTGGTGAGGTGCTCCAGGTATCCCCAGACTCCTTTAACTTGCCTAGAATTATAAGAAAATTTAAATTCGTATTGGTTGAGAACGGGAATTGTTTGATTATTTGCCAGACGGACAAATTTGTCACCTCCTGGTCTCGGTCGGATCCCTTTCTCTTCCAGGTGCTTTCGCACTCGGTTCCCGATGTATGAGCAACTAGCTCCGGTATCCACTAGAGCCTGAAAATACATATCAAAAATTTTCAAATTTACGTAAATTCTGGGGTCTCCGGTGGCGGTAATTTTGGATAACATCGGGCGGTCGGTTTCTTTCTCGCTAGGGCAAGTTTTACATGGGTTCAGGTATTGGGGTTCAGGTCGGATCCGTCGTCGGTGAGGTCCCCTTACCTCCGACGACGTATGTCGTTTCCCGGAGTCTGTAGGCCGCAGCAATCCCGAGTTAGGATGCCTTGTCTGCCGCAACGGGAATAAAATATTTTCGGGATGCCTCGACATTTATCCCTCACGTGTCCGGTTATGCCACAACGCCAACATACAAGCGCTCTAGAGTACACCTGCTTCTTGGGGTCGTTCCGGGGTGAAATAGCTTCTGCTTTTCGATCCGTAACAAGCGTGAGGTGTTCCTTTCCTGGTTTCGCGTTTTTGTCGGAGGTACTAGCTTGTTCGTTTACGTGGGCTTGTGTTACCTTTGACGGCGGACGGTAGGAATCACAGTCTTTTAATACGCCCTCGTATTCGGCTGCTAGCTTTAATAAATTCGAAATACTGGTGACCTCGGCTCTTTTTATGAATAGGCGGTATTCCGGTTTTAAATTTAAATACAGCCGCTCGATTTGATTTTCTGGCGATAAATTTCCGTGTCTTCTCATCAAGGTCAACAAAGATATCGAAAATTCTTTGGCTGTTTCTTTTGCACCTTGTATGCGAGTACGGATTTCGTTTTCTAAATAAAACAGGTACCTGGATGGAAAATAATTTGCTTTAAAATCGGTCAAAAAATCTTCCCAACTTTGCCATAAAATTTTATTGTTTCTATACCATAGCAGGCTGTTGCCTTTTAACAATTCCGGCAGAGATTTGAGTAGATCTGTCGGGTCGGTGCCGTAACATTCCTGCATTTCTTCGAGGCGTTCTAAAAATGCAATTGGATCGGTAGTTCCGTCAAATTTCAGATTCCATTTTCGAACTGTGTCACACGGCGGTTTATTTTCTCTTGCGGCGGCCGGTGCTATGACTTCTCCTGCGGGTTCATTGTTCGGGCCGGTAATGCCTTCCCTTAAGAAAGTAATTAATTTTCTTCTCATTAAATCGACCGTTCCAGTCGGAGTCAATTTAAATTTTCTTAATTCGCGGGTCAGCTCTTCTTTGTTTAACTGGTATACCCAGGCTACTCGGGGAGCGGGTATAACGGGATTTGGTGCTTGTTCCTCTTCGGGACGGAATGGTCCTACATCCTCGTCGTCGCTCATCTTGATTACTGTGAACAGAACAAAACAACAAAATACACAACTTACTTGGTTTCGTTTTTACTACGAAAATTATTCTAGCAGCGATGCGGGTTTGGAATTAATTTTTCCTGCTGGTCCTGGTTCTGGAAGCAATAATGACTGACGAATCAAATCTGGTGCTCGGTGCCAATTATACAATAATGACTGCCGAATCTGCTGCTCGGGCGCCAATTATACAATAATGACTACCGAATCTGCTGCTCGGGCGCCAATTATACAATAATGACTGCCGAAGTCCCTGCTCGGGCGCCAATTATACAATAATGCTTTCTGGTCGGACGTCAATTATGCAACGATATCGGATCGATTTCGGTGAAAGTATACAACGACACTTCCTAGTGACGCTCTGGAGCCAGATATACAGCGCGCTCTTTCGGTTTCGGTATCGGTATCTGGTACGTTCTGTATATCTAGACTAATCGGTTCGTTACCTTTGTAACGATATAACGGGGTTGCATCTGGTCAGGTCGGGATCGTCGATAATACCCTTTGCTCAATAGTCGAAGAAGGGAGGGTTCGTTATTGCTTACTAAACGGTGAATTATAAAACATAAACAAATTAAAATGGTTTCTATTAATATAACTATTTACATTTTAAACGGAATATGAAACGGATATTTACAGGAAAATATATACATGAAAAATAAATGAGAAATTCTAGTATTGAAATCAGGACGGTACTGTAACCGGTTTCTCGAGTGAGTAGCGCACGAGATCTATGCTAGAGGCCTAGCTCGTGGACTATTCCCTCGGGATCAGCTATCACTTGAATACGGGTAGTCTCGTCGTATGATTAACTGTTCCGGATACTTGCGGTTTCGTAATAGCACCTATAGTGCGACCGGTCGGGGTTTCAGGTCGGGGATGTACGTTAGAACACCAAGGGTGTAATCCCGTGCGAGACAGGTTTATTATTTGACGTGCACAAGCTTTATAACTGACGGGACCACCCCAGGCCATATGCAGATTATTGTAAGAACCATCCGCTGCACATCGACAAGGCTGTGTAATCCGCCGCAATGAATGCAAGCATGTCGGTTCTTACTTTCCTGCACCTGTACTGGTAAATGGACCTACCTAATTAAGTCAGCTACGCTTCCGCTACAAGTCAAGTAACTCCGGTCTTGTTAACTTAATTATTGGTAGCCCTTCGGCTTCGATAATTAAGTACTAGCGATGAAGACTTGAGTATTTGTTCTTCGAGAATAAATCGGATACGGGAATGAACAGAAAATCACACGCCGTGAATTAAACTCATTCAAGCGGACTGTCGGTTAATATTTATCGGACGCGGGTGGAGAGAATTCTTCTTCGCAAACCGGTGAAGAAGATTCTTCTTGGACCTCTGCTGTGTGGCTTCCTTTATAGCCACCCGAATAGGTTCGGCGGTCAGGCTCGCTCTCCTACCATCGAAACGCGTGACGTGCCACTCCCACACTTCTCGTGCTCTTGTTTATTTACAATCGTGACGTAGCGGCTTGCATTTCTCTCTTCATCTGGATATGCCACGGCTCTCGCTCCGTGACGCGGTTGCAATAGAGAAAACAATTATGAATGCTAATCCAAGTTTGTTGGATGTAACCAGCATTCCAATTATGCATTGTTACAATATATACAAAAATAAACAAGCGAGTTATTTTGTCTAGCATATCACAGGTATTCAATCCGCTTGGGCTTCTAGGTCCTTGCATTATAAATGTAAAAATTTTATTGCAACAATTATGGCTAGAAAAATTGTCCTGGGACGAAGGACTGCCATTGCACATTCATTCATTTTGGTGCGAATTTAGAAGCGAGTTGACTCAACTTAACTTTTTGAGAATAGATCGTCATGTGTTATGCGTAAACCCAAAACGCATTGAATTGCACGGGTTTGCAGATGCCTCCGAAAGGGCTTACGGCAGGTGTCTTTATGTACGTAGTATAGATCAGCATGATAATAATTTCGTCAATTTACTTTGCGCAAAGTCCAAAGTGGCACCGTTAAAAACTATAACTTTGCCGCGGTTAGAACTTTCCGGAGCGGCAGTGCTAGCTAGACTTGCAGATAAGGTTGTCAAGTCACTTAGGTTAAAAATCGATAAAAAAATGTTTTGGACGGATTCCACTATTGTCCTTAGTTGGTTAAAGTTACCTCCATACAAATTAAAAACCTTCGTAAGTAATAGAGTGTCACAAGTACAAGAGCTAACTAGCACTGGTTCGTGGCATTACGTTAAAGGTAAAGAAAATCCGGCTGATCTTCTGTCTCGAGGCGTTAGACCAAGCGAATTAAAAAATTCGATATTATGGTGGCACGGTCCTGCATGGCTGTCACAGAATTGCAATAATTGGTCTCAATTTAAAACTCATGTAAATAAAATTCTAGACTTACCCGATGTAAAAACTAAAACTCATGTGTTAATTTGTCAAAATGTTGAGCAATTTCCATTCAAACGATTTTCAAAATTGTCTAGGCTAAAAAGAGTCACAGCATGGATACTAAGATTTAAGTTTAATTGTTTGTCAAAGGGAAGGAATATTTTAAGTCGATTTGGAGGTTTGTCGATCGAGGAATTAAACAGCGCATTTATTATATTAATAAGGATTTCACAAAAGATTTCTTTTGGTGAGGAAATTTTCCTCTTAAAGGCAAGCAAACCGTTAATAAACTCTGAATCTAGAATTTTAAATTTAAACCCTTTTTTAGACAATGAGGGTATTTTAAGAGTTGATGGTCGTCTAAAAAATTCTGATTTCTCAAATGATAAAAAACATCCTGTTCTTTTGTGTGCAAAGCAGCACTTGACGCGTTTAATATTTGAAAATGAACATGTGAAATTGTTGCATGTCGGTCCGCAGCAGCTTTTAGCGCATATCAGAGAACAGTTTTGGCCGATTTCAGGTCGAACTCTAGCTACAAAGGTTACGAGACAATGCCTTTCTTGTTTCAAAAATAACCCAAAAACTATTTTGCCTATCATGGGCCAATTACCCAAGCCGCGTTTACAGCCAAGTTATCCGTTTAACGTAACTGGTGTTGATTACGCTGGCCCACTCCAAATTAAGGACCGTAAGGGTCGTGGAAGTAAGATACACAAATGTTATCTTGGATTGTTCATTTGCTTTTCTACGAAAGCGGTGCACTTAGAGTTAATTTCAGACTTAACAAAAGACGCATTCATAATGGCTTTAAAACGATTCATAGGGCGTCGTGGAAAGCCAGCCAAAATATTCTCTGATAACGGAACTAATTTTGTTTCCGCGAATTCAGAATTGAAAGAACTTGGTAAATTTTTAAATAAGTTAAACGTTGATTTACCTGATTTCTTAGTTCAGGATGGTATTGATTGGCACTTCATACCACCATATTCGCCTCACTTCGGAGGCTTATGGGAGGCCGGTATTAAAGCTAGCAAAAAACACTTAAAAAGAGTATTGGGAAATGCTTCACTTACTTTCGAGGAACTAAATACTCTGCTTGTGCAGATAGAGGCAGTACTAAACTCCCGACCTCTCTTTCCTTTATCTTCCGATCCTTCTGATTTATGCCCGTTAACTCCTGCTCACTTTCTTGTGGGAAGAACTTTAACATCAGTACCGGAACAAGATTTTCAAGAAGCTCAAGTGGGAAGATTAACTAGATATCAACATATCGAGCAATGCCGACAACATTTTTGGAACCGTTGGCATCTGGAGTACATCTCAGAACTTCAGCAACGTTCTAAATGGAAACAACCACAAGGTCAACTGCAAGTTGGTGCTATGGTCTTAGTTAAGGAAGATAATTCTTCACCATTACATTGGAGACTTGGACGAATCGTTCAAGTTCATCCTGGCAAAGACGGCGTTAGTAGAGTGGCAACAGTCAAGACGACAAGGGGCGACGTTAAGCGGTGCTTCACTAAACTTTGTCCACTTCCCAGCCCAGACGTCAACATTGGTCAATCTCGAAAAGAATTAAAGTGATTGCAAGTGCCATTCATGGCCTTCCAAGGCGGGGGGCATGTCGAGAACGTTTGATCAAGTTTGTTAAGTTTTGGTTACCAAGGAAAAATAATAACAAGAAAATAATATAGAAAAAATATCTAATGTCAATTAACTGTTCTTAAATTTATTATTATAGTTTACTGTTAAAATAAACACATAGTTCTGGAAATGGTTGTTTAAAAAAGGAAAAAAGAAGTACACAGAAGAATATTACATACACATATAATAAAATGAAATAAAAATTGTTATAACCGCATTGTAACAAAGTAAACAGTCTATTCCTTAGGAGATGTCCCTCACGTGATTATTGAGCATCATATGAATTATAGGCTAGGCACTAGGCATATTAGGAAAAAATGGGGGTTCAGAGGAAAGTTTTGCTATAGTTTTGATTTTCTCACCGTCTATGTTTTTTGGGTCGCTGAACATGAATTTTAAGTTTGCAGGCAAAAATTTGGCCCGGAACTTAATTTTTTTGGCACTTTTTGCCCAAATTTTGTCACTTTTCTCAGTTTTTGGCCTATATCGCAGAAAGGAAGCGTTTTTTCGACAAGCCCACACCATACAGAATTAAAGTCGACAAAATTTCCTTCATTTTTCATATATCACTTTTTTTGTAAGACTAACCATTCCACCGCTAGAGCGCGCCAAAAAAAACATATTTCCGGGCCCAGTATACCTTACATGAATAATGAATATAGGGAAAGTAATTGAAAAAATGGAGACAAACGAATGAAATGCAGTTATTACTAAAGTAGTTATGTGCAGTGTATTATAGCCAGTAGTATAATATATACTCATATCATTATAATGATAAATGTTGCGAATGATGAATGTCCCTACCGTCATAAATTGGACTGCCTTAATCTGGAACAAACAGGAGATGTTATTTTATGGATTAAAAAACACATTCATCTTGTTTCTTCACGCAATGAGTGGGTGTGATCCGAGTTCAGCACCTTACAACCAAGGGAAATTGAAGTTTGTGAGAACTCTCACCAAAAACCCCCACCTTGCCCATGTTGTAAGTGTGTTCAAAAACCCTGAGGGAACTCCAGAAAGCATTGCAGCAGCAGAGGAGAGATTCCTGGTCAACGTGTACGGCTACACAGGAAGGACTGAACCGTCGTTAAACCGTCTGAGGTACATTAATTATAAGAAGGCAGCTTTCAAGGCCTCATCAAAAATAGCTGCACTACTACCATGCTGCTGCAGCTACACAGCACAGTTTTAGGGTGTATCACGAAGTACAGCAATGGCTGGGGGTGGAGACAAATACTGAAGATTGGGGTTGGAAACGAGCAACAAATTGCCTGGAACCGATCACCTCTCTACAAGCCCCTGCTCCTCCCGAACTGCTGCGTCTGGTGTCATGCAGATGCGTCAAGACCTGCACAAAAAAATGTAGCTGCAAATAAGCAGGCCTCGATTGCACAAATTTGTGCATCAACTGCAACGAGACAATCGAGACAGATCTCAAAAATACCCTTGAGGACGGACCATTCGACGTCAAAGTACAGGACGAACTGGGCTTCACATTCTCCCCGGTTGTTGGGACCATCGAAGAAAGTGTGGACAAGAAGGACGAAGGTATGTCACATTTCCTTCCCCAAAAACGACAATCACACACTTGGAGCATAAATGTACCTGTCTGAAGTAGTTAATATGAATGTTCAAGCTGGCCCATAATATCTTCTGTTCATTACATACCCCTGAAAAAATAAGGAGAATAGATGAACGGACTGAAGAGGATGTGACAGTTCCTTGAAAAACGAACGTCTGTACAACAGTGTCTTCAACAGTAAACATGTGCGGATTACTACTCACCTCGTCTATCAATAAATCCATAAAATAACATCTCCTGTTTGTTTCAGATGATTAAGGCAGTCCAATTTATGACGGCAGCGACATTCATCATTCGTAACATTTATCATTATAATATGAGTATATATTATACCACTGCCTATAATACACTGTACGTAACTACTTTAGTAATAACTGCATTTCATTCGTTTGTCTCCATTTTTTCAATTACTTTCCCTATATTCATTATTCATGTAAGGTATACTGGGTCCGGGAATATGTCTTTTTTGGCGCGCTCTAGCGGTGGAATGGTTAGTCTTACAAAAAAGTGATATATGAAAAATGCAGGAAATTTTATCTACTTTAATTTTGTATGGAATAGGCTTGTCGAGAAAACGCTTCCTTTCTGAGATATAGACCAAAGACCGAGAAAAGTGCCAAAATTTGGCCAAAAAGTGCTAAAAAAACAAAGTTCCGGGCCAAATTTTTGCCTGCAAACTTCAAATTCGTGTTCAGCGACCCAAAAAACATAGAGGGTGAGAAAATGAAAATTATAGCAAAACTTTCCTCTGAGAATCCTAATATGCCTAGCCTATTAAGCAAAAACTGTAGGTGTGTTTGCATTTCAACCCGTTGTCGCGCATGGCCTACGTTGCAGTAGTACACTGACACAATTCTCCTTAAAACCTGACAATCATAAACTGTCATTTGGCATAATTTGCATCAAAGAATTTTAAAAGTTATTGATTTGTGAACATAAATGCGAAATGAAAATTTATGTAATATAAGTTTTACATTAAGCATATAAGCGATATATAAGTAACACCAAAAAATTATTTTCAGCGTTCAGATAGTAGTTTGACCTCGAAATTTTTCTGAAGCTATTGTTACATACACACATATTTACAAAATGTCGCTGGCGAAATCATGTTTCTTGATGAAGGCATCCAGTGCAATTGGTTAATCACACACGCTGTAAATTTTTTCAAGACAGGTACACGTTCATAATAAGTTATTAATGATAAATGGAGTGATAAATTGTGCGTTAGTGTAATAATAAAAATAAGTGACTATGGCAAAACATCCTTACTTAATCACATTGATTACAAGTTCCATTACAATATTGTAGTAGTTATTAGTTTTGTAATGATACAACTTACAATTTATTTATTTATTCATTGAGCCTAAAAGTCTTTTTCTTGCCTTTTAGTACAATTTTGTGAAAAAAACATTGTAAGATATCGAAAATTTCTTGTGCTAAAACTTTCTAGTTGTAAAATTCTTAAAAAGTATAATTTCATCCAAATTATATGTCTTTCTTCAGCAATTTATTCTTCAATTTTTATTCAAATATTTTTTTCTCAAATATTGCAATTTTAGTACCTACAAAATCCGGCAATTTTGATTAAGTATGACAGCTGTAAATTATTATGACATTAAAAAACAAACGTAAGTACCTAAGTGAAATGACAGCAAAAGGGTCTCCAAATCCATCTCAAAAGAGTGCAACAGGGACAACACCATCACTTATGCATTTGAATTGTGCGATTTATCTCACTTTTAATTAGTCTGGTTTTTATACGTGTTTGAGAATGACAGCGTCTTTGTGACACTTGCCAAATTTGATAGGTAAATTCGCGTCTCGGCCTACGTTTTTGTAACAGTCCTTGTTCATATTATGCTAACTGCTATTTCACCTGCTGCAGTCTCGAATTCTTGAAATGTCTCTTTTGCATGTATGCTTTAAGTCAATTGTAATGCGTAACTTGGCATTTACAGATGTTACGTGGGGGACATCTTGTAAGGAATAGAGTTTACATTTTTAGAAAGTTTAAAATATTTAAAAATATGCAACTTTCGAAATACAAGTACTGAAATAAATCTTAGTTAATTCGTGCATTTACTCAAGAGACCTTGAGTCTTGAGTCTTGAGTCTTCGTTAATGCCTTTTTAAATAAGCCAGTTATTAAATTTATATAATTATTCGTGCCAATTTCGATTTTAATAACACTACTATTCTTGAACAAGAGAGAAATTTAAAAGCTAGACTTATTTTAGAAATGATACACATCCAAAAAGACAAAAATTCTTTAAATGACAGATCTGACATTCAAAATTTAAGTCAAATATACCGTGACATAATAACGTAATTTGTTCTCTACCACTTGATTCTAAATTAACTCATGTACATTATTTATTTCCTTGTTCATAATTATCAAAATCAAATGTGCTAGATATAATTTCTATTATTAAGTTTAACATAGTTACTGTTATTTACAAATTTTATTAAGAAAAAAAATTCAAGAATCAATTGTACCCCTAACCACATAAATTTTGAAATACTATATACGCATTTCGGCAGCTAAGCTGCCATCTTCAGTAGCAGGGAAAAACCTATAGTAATATAGTAATAAAAATATCAATAACATTAATGCAAAAAAAAAAAAAAAAAAAAAAAAAAAACCAATTATATATATGACAATAATAATAACAACAATAATGATGATGTGAAACAATGATAGTGACAATAACAATAATATAGGTCAGGTATTTTCTGCTCACCACTCCGAAAGAATCGAAGTGCACTCGATCAGCTCTCAAGCTAGAATGAACTCCACACGGAGACAATCTCCAATATATACTTAAAGTGACATAGCACTGACGTTACTTGTGACATCAACATTAATCACACTAGGATAGAAAATTCAATATCCGGGCATACGCTCATTTTTATACCACTCTATTCTTATTTTCACTATCACAAATGTACAAAAAGGTTGCCATTGCCATCTTTACTGCAGTTTCAATTAAAATATCCTATCTTCAGGATAATTGACTTGAATGAAACAAAAATAGAAAATGAATCCCATATAGGGAATTAGACGCTTATGAGAGTATGTTTATTCGCAAGTATGAAGGTAAACTTATTAATTCAGATTTAGGTCCAATTTCTGATTCCATATTGTTAGATGTCGTTAATGTGTAGGCGTGTAGGGTTTAACCAGAAAAATGAAAGGGTGCAGGGGTCAAGGTCTTCTTTATTGCAGTTTACTGTAGTTATTTGCTAGCCCATATAAGCCATGGACCTTCGAGGTTATTTGGTAATATGGGATTCATTTTCTATTTTTGTTTCATTCAAGTCAATTATCCTGAAGATAGGATATTTTAATTGAAACTGCAGTAAAGATGGCAATGGCAACCTTTTTGTACATTTGTGATAGTGAAAATAAGAATAGAGTGGTATAAAAATGAGCGTATGCCCGGATATTGAATTTTCTATCCTAGTGTGATTAATGTTGATGTCACAAGTAACGTCAGTGCTACGTCACTTTAAGTATATATTGGAGATTGTCTCCGTGCGGAGTTCATTCTAGCTTGAGAGCTGATCGAGTGCACTTCGATTCTTTCGGAGTGGTGAACAGAAAATACCTGACCTATATTATTGTTATTGTCACTATCATTGTTTCACATCATCATTATTGTTGTTATTATTATTGTCATATATATAATTGGTTTTTTTTTTTTTTTTGCATTAATGTTATTGATATTTTTATTACTATATTACTATAGGTTTTTCCCTGCTACTGAAGATGGCAGCTTAGCTGCCGAAATGCGTATATAGTATTTCAAAATTTATGTGGTTAGGGGTACAATTGATTCTTGAATTGATTATTTAACCACAGTCTCTTACATCTTAATCCTTAAGAAAAAAAATGTCACTTTTTTATACTTTATACAAGTTTGAATAAAACCTTGATAACGCCCCCTAACAGAGGCGAAACGTTGGTGTTTTACAAAAAGGAGTTTCAATTTTGCCAAAAAATTCACAAAAAAGTTATAAACCCGTTACTAAAGTTTTCAAAATGAATATACAGGGTGTCTGGTTAAGAATGGGCCATACTTCAAATCTAGCTTCCTTGAGTCAAAAGAAACTGATCTGAACCAATTTATCTTAGTACATTTCTGCTTCCTTAAAAAGTTATGGGCCTTCGAATATCAATTTTTTATTTAATTTTTTCGTTATTTCTCGGGCACCTTTAAAGCTATTTCAGTGAAACTTGGTATAGGAGGGTTTTGTGGGTGGCTTAACAATAATATGTACTTATTTTTGAGTAAAAAGTAGAGAGCGCTAACTTTCACCCCACGCCTTCTTTTGTTTTTGTCGTATTTTGTTCACTGGTACAAATTTTAAAACAATTACTAGTTTTATGGAAAGAGCACTCGATATACTGTAAAAAAAGTATGCTTGTTGCAAGTCCCTAAAATGTACCGCTTTAGAGAAAAATGCATTTAAAGTTAATGCTACTGTGGTAAGCCAATGATGTTGATCAGAATCCTGCCTCCATTTTAAGCCCATTAATCATGACAGACGTCAAACATACAGAAACATGAGACAGCCAACAATTTGCATTTGTAAAATTAGAAATAAAAAATTCTTCGGAACCCCATAAGTAAGCAAAAAAGTACTAAAATAATTTCTTCTTAAGGCTTTCGTGGCCGTTGTCCATGGAATAATGGTTTCCGGGCTGGTTGCCACGTCGTCGTTGGTAATCTGTAACACTAAAATTAACATTAACACTTGACGTTTCGACTCTCATATCAGAGTCTTCTTCAGAAGCTATTTCAGAATCCTGCCTCCATTTTAAGCCCATTAATCATGACAGGCGTCAAACATACAGAAACATGAGACAGCCAACAATTTTCATACGAAAAAAATGAAATAAAAATGTTTTCGAAAACCAATTTATTTTAGTACTTGGAATAATGGTTTCCGGGCTGGTTGCGACGTCGTCGTTGGTAATCTGTAACACTAAAATTAACACACTTGACGTTTCGACTCTCATATCAGAGTCTTCTTCAGAAGCTATTTCAGAATAGCAGGATTCTGATCGACATCATTGGCATACCACAGTAGCATTAACTTTAAATTCATTTTTCTCTAAAGCGGTACGTTTTAAGGACTCGCAACAAGTATAACTTTTTTATAGTTAATCGAGTGCTCTTTCCATAAAACTAGTAATTGTTTTAAAATTTGAACCAGTTAACAAAATACGACAAAAACAAAGAAGGCATGGGGTGAAAGTTAGCGCCCTCTACTTTTTGCTCAAAAATAAGTACATATTATTGTTTAGCCTTAAAGGGTATACGAGCAGAAAGGAAATAAGAAGAAATTCAATTATTAACAGGAGTATAAGAACTTATAATGAACTGCCGTCACCTGTGAGAAATGGTAGACTTAAATAAATTCAAGAAAGATGTTACTTTGTGCTTTGCGGGGGGGAGAAATACTGTTTGATATGTTTGTGGATTGATGTTTGATGTTTATTGTTAATGATGTTTAAAATAGGTGTAGGACTTGGTACCAGTACGGTTTGTATTGTTTTGAGTTCATTAATAAATGATTAAAAAAAATTTAAAAAAAAATACCAAGTTTCACTGAAATAGCTTCAAAGGTGCCCGAGAAATAACGAAAAAATTAAATAAAAAATTGATCGTTGAAGGCCCATAACTTTTGAAGGAAGCTGATATGTACGAAGATAAATTGGTTCAGATCGGTTTCTTTTGACTCAAGGAAGCTAGATTTGAGGTATGGCCCATTCTTAACCGGACACCCTGTATACAATACAATATTTCTGAAGCATATAGTTTGGGTCAAAATAACACTTAAAGTATGTAGAATTTTTTTTTAGCACGCACCCCTTCGAAGCTATTCGCCCTTAAAGGTCAAGTCCTGAAGAAGGTTTTTTGCTGGTAACTTTCAAACGACTGTATCGAATGTTATAAAATTTAGACTGTAGACATAGTAAGAAAGTACCTGTGATCAAGTGACAAGACATCTTCCGTATCTAGTGTAGGAAGCTGGGGGTGGAACACCCCTAATGCTTTTCACCACTTAACTTTTACGTTGATGCTTTTAGCGAATTTGCAATGACGTTAAATTCCTTAAACAATTGTCTCAAAAAAGGTACTCTTTTTTGAAACCGTTAAAATGGCCCGTTTCCGAGAAAAAAAATATACAAAGATATGGTTTATCATTTTTACTATACAAGCCGGGCTACGAAATACGAACTGTTACATGAAACATATGTGAGAAAATGAAAATGTAGGAACACTTGGTTTTGAAAATATAATAGCCGAGATAATAGCGGCTACAATAAATTTTCGAAGTGAGCGTACCTTGTAGACACATACATTTTGTGTAATAAAAATGATAAACCATGCCTTTGTATAATTTTTTTCTCGGAAACAGGCCATTTTAACGGTTTTAAAAAAGAGTAACTTTTTTTGACCCAATTGTTTAAGGAATTAAAAATGTCATTGCAAATTCTCTAAAAGCATCAACGTAAAAGTTAAGGGGTGAAAAGCATTAGGGGTGTTCCACCCCCGGCTTCCTAGACAAGATACGGAACATGTCATGTCACTCTATCACAGATACTTTTTTATTATGTCTACAGTCCAAATTTTATAACATTCGATGAAAGTTACCAGCAAAAAACCTTCTCAAGGACTTGACCTTTAAGGGTGAATAGCTTCGAGGGGGTGCGTCCTAAAAAAAATTTCTGCATACTTTAAGTGTATATTTTAAATTTTATCTTATAAGTCGACAACAGTCAAAAATGTTCTAATTTTGTTTCTTTTAAAACTATCAGGTCTTCCGTCTACCACCAGTAGCAAAAGCACCTTAGTTAGCTAACTTAACCTATTAGCAATGCCTACTGCCTAGATTTGATGATGTGCAGCGGAAGTTTACATTAACTAGGGAATTAAGAAACTTATATACCTACAGGTGTTCCGAGCCTCAAAAACCCCGTCTTTGTGTAACTGGTGTCCAGCTTGGTTCGCATTATTTCCGTCCAAGCCTTCTTAGTTTTTTGTGAAATCAACAAAAAATTTTATTGATGTATTCTAATTTGAAATTCCAAAGCAAAGAATCACATAATGCATTGATTTGGAATTTATTTACAAAATAACCATCTGATAAGTAATTCTTTGTTGTATTTGTCTTGAATCATGTTTTTTTTCACAGGAAATACTTTTAGTGAACCATCCCAGGAGTGGAATTGTTTTAGCTTCATTGTTGAAATTGAAGTGGAAATGGGCTTGATCATATCATACTAGCTTAAGTAATTAGAACTACTTAATGAATTGTATATAACGTGTATCGAGTTTTGATATTAGACAAAAGAATGAGATTATAAAGAGATCATTAGTTTTGTTTTATTAACAGGTAAAATCTTGAAATTTTTGAATTGGTTTTTCTTGATGAATTTGCTGTCAATAATAAAACGGGTTTTAATGCACGGATATATCTTTGTTGCTGAGACATTATCTTATTAATATTGACTGAATTGTATATTTTTTATTTCATTAGCTTTATGTACATGTTTGCATTGCTTTTTACTGATTGGTTTAATGCTTAATTGTAATATATAATTTATATTAGCTGTTTATTTACATGCTTAAAGTGCTCGGTTAAAGGTGAATTTACATATAAAAACATTCTTTAAAATCCTTAAAATCAGTCATGTATAACAACCTTGACAACAATTTTAATGAGTTTTGTTTGAATATTTTCGCGTGAATCTGTTAAAATAGTTAATTATAAGTAATGATTGTTTCTACATTTCTCACAAAATTTTCCATTCAAATCAATACAAGTTATTTTACATAATCATTCGAAGGTAAATTCACCTGGAACTATAATCTATATTTATAAAGATAATTATAAGATAAATTAGATATTAATTTTGTTTATATCTTGACTTCGGATTATGTGTTGTAGAGATTTATTGTGACTGATGAAGTCTATACACTTCCTATGTAAGTGTATCTGGGCTTTACTTTTAATTTTCCTCTTGTTATTCATCTTCTTTTTTATAAAAAATACGAATAAGTTATGTGACGAGCAGAAATAATTCACTTAAAGTATAAACTAACACCAATCGCCGTGTTTTTTTAAATAAAATTATGTACATATTTATAAGTTGAACTGAAAATTGTGCATATTGGTATGACTTCAATACTAAGCTACAATAAAAAAAAACAAGTCCGCCCATATCTAGTCCATGGATGAGTCGAACTAATCTATTACAAGTAATTTGTTCACAATGGCTTTTTGATTATAATCACAATGCTGTGATACTTTGCACAAGTAGTTAAGGAAATTTTACGACACTTTGTCATAGAATAGGTTCAAGACTACTACCCTAACATCACTGCAGTAAATATATTTACATGTTAAAAACTGTGTAAGTAATTATATTTTTAGAAAGAACGATTAATAGAAGATTGATAACAAGCGGGAAATATCAAAAATACCCACTGATAAGACTGCAGAATTCAAATTAAGAACAATAAAACAAAATTTTAAAAGCAATAGTATAAAAAATATTGCATTTAAAGTATATGTACATATTAATATATTGTATTAAACAAAATGTTCGGCATTATTAATCTGTACAAATATTTCTGTACTAGAACGAGACATTATGTATATCAGTGTGTATCACCAAAGGTACAATAAAAGTTTGTTACATGATCATACATTTTTTGTTCATAAAGGACCGAGAGGAAAACCACAGAGGAATATTTGTATGCAGGCTTCAAGAATCGCAAGCGAATTAATTAGTGGAGAACTCTTAATTTATATTTATAAAAATTATTTATAGTGATAATTAAAAATTTGCTGTCAATAAATTAATATAAAACAAGTTTCACTAAAGAATGATAATAGTATATTATACACGAGTTTATAATGAATCAGTGGCGTAACGCAAAAGCACAGGGCCCCCCCCGCGGGATCAAGTTTGGGCCCCCTGATTCTATGATGGGTCACATGAAAATTAGAATGGGGTCGTTACACAATTTTTAAAAATCATATTTTCCCGAAGATTCTCATAAAATATTTTACCTGTATTTTTTATTTTTGTCACTACGAACGTTTTAGGCATCTAAACCAGCATCAAAGTTAAGACGCTGGCCCTTTAAGCCTTTTAAATTATGACGTATCCGGGGCAATGTGGATATTAGCCGGAAAGTACAACCGTTGTTTGTTTATGCTTGCTAGCGCAAACGTCATCTTGTGTCAAATGCGTCAAACGTAAACTGAATTAATAAAACAATCATGGCAGTTGGCAGTCTAGTCGTTTGACAGATAGTGTCCAGTGTTGTTTTTCAGTTTGTCTAGTTCCCAAATAAATGAAGCCCTCGCCGTTTCGTTTTAATATTTTTCATTTCAGCACTGAAATAGTTCAAATTGGATAAATAATAATTGTCAATCATTTCACTACTAACTACCGGTAAATTGTTTGAATCGGCTTTAACGAAGCCTTGCTCTATTTTCCGTGCACAAATATACTAATTGACACAATAAATAGGAATAAACGACAGAGAACAATATTTATACACCCAATACAAACAAAAATAATAAATTTCCAAATGTCAAATTCCGATTATTCCTAACATTATTGCTCCCTACCTTACCGACTCAAACTCCATGTAACGGTAGCTTTCTGGATAGCAAAACATCAATTTCTATGACCAATCAGAAGCGCTTCTAAGCTAATGACGTAACCGGGGCAGCACGTGTTTCTGTTTAATTCTCCAAAGGCGCGCTTCGTGCTAAAATCGCCATTGTTTAAATTTTGGGTTATTGGCGAGTAAATAAATGTAACCCAGAGGGCCATTAAACACCTAATTACATACTTATTTCTATCAAAATTACATCGATTTTCTATTTAGTGCATCGACCCCATTATGGTTTCGACACTGCCATATTCCTGCTTATTTCAAAGAATAATCATTGTATCAAAATACAGCCGGTAATTTTGTGGATTTCAATTTAATTACATTATTAATTTTTTATATTATCTTAATTACGTGTTTTTTTTGTTTCGACGATTGGGCGCTTGGGCCCCTCAGATGGCTGGGCCCCCCTGCCGTGCGGGGTCTGCGGGGGTGTACTTTACGCCACTGTAATGAATGCTATTATTACCGAGGATGAAGTTTACAACACGAGCGAGCGAAGCGAGCGAGTTTTGTAATCATCCGACGTAATAATAGCATCATTATAACGAGTTGTATACTATACTTTGTCCACGACTATCAAAACAGATTCCCAGAAAGAATTTACCTTCATTTCCCTTCTCCAGTGTAAGAAAGATTCATACATATGCTCTCAGGTATAATTTTCTTGGTTTTTTGGGCAATGAATCTAATGAGGCAAGTTCTGCAGCTTTTATTGCTGATGCTGTTAAAGAAATCTCGTTTTCACTCTCACTACTCATTATATCTTCTTTTTTAGAATATGCATTTCAAATTAAAAGCAAACCATGCTGATTTAACGTTTCAATTTGAACTGACACATCGCGATCGCGGCCTACTAAATAAATGTAAAAAAGGGTCAAAGCGATGTTCCTATTGGTTTAGTGAATAATATTCATTAATCACTGCAGTGATTAATGTATCTAATTATGATTGAAGAAACACAAGTATAAAGAGTATGTTGTAAGATAGTCGTGGACAAAATACATTTTTTGGATTATTTTACTGGAGAGAGTTGGATTGTTACAAAATTTCCAATGACAATTAATTTCCTACGTAACGTACCACTTCCTCCAGAAAACAATACTGTATATCACACAGGTGTCCCACGCAAACCGTTCATTAGAAGTTTATAGGGTTCACTTTATAATGGAAATTTGGAAATTCACAGCTTGAAAACATAGTTGATTCCATTCTCCTCCTACTTTAAACTTTCTAGTACTCCAAGTTCTGTATAAGTATTTGCACTTTTTTGGATTTCACGTTGAATTTTGAACAACTTTTGCTAACGGTTTGTACACTTATCTTTTTTAGCTTTCGAGATAAAAATTTATTTCTGCAGTTTTGACCGCTAACAAACCATAGAATACGTCCTAGCGTTTATGGAATGTGATGTTACACTCTGCCCAGCTTTGCAATCATCATTAGAGAATAAATTTTGTAAGTATATATAATCAAAAACCAACAGCAAATATAAAGAAATAAGGGCAGCGGGACTACCGAGATATCTACGAAGTAGGGGAAGGGAGGAGAAGATAATAAGGGTGGCAAGGTTTAGACTGGGAAATGAGATGAGAGGGGGGAGGTATTGGGAAAGCGAAGACAGAAGAATGTGTAGGGTGTGTGGGGCGGAGGAGGAGACATGGGAACATGTGTTAGAGAGGTGCTGGTGGAGAGAGAACACGGAACATGTTGGGGTGGGGATGATACTGGAAGAAAGCGGAAGAGGGGAGAAGTGGATGGAATTGATTCAGAGGGGAAGAAAGGAGAGGGAGGGTTACTTATACTTAAATGGGAATGAGATAGGTGGAAGTTAATTGTGAAAAGGAGTTTATTTATTTATTTATTATTTTGTTTGTTCCATTCATTTATTTGTTTATTTGTTGAGTTGTAATCCCAAATGGGAAACAATAAAACCATTATCTAGCTATCTATATAATCAAAAACCCTTTTATACCGTGTAGGTGTAAGTACTTCTGTCAATTCCTTGTATTTTTTGGGGTTCCAAGTATTTGGCAATTCAATTTCAGTACCTTCAGTACTGCAACAAATTGGTTATATTGGAAAAAAGTTACACCAACTGCAAAAAAGATTGACCATTGCGATTTCAATTCATTGTTTCTTAAGGCACGTATCCACCAAAGCAACATACAGCAACTTTTGTGTTTCTGTTGCATGTTTCCTTAAAATGTTCCATTAAGTTGCTGCAAGTTGCAACTTGTTGCTCCTTGTTGCAGCAACAAAAACTAAATGTTGCTCCGCGTTCCATGTTTCCATTGGAAGCGGTAAACATCAAAGAAATAGTAGGAACACGCGGAAACAAATTTAAGTTGCGGCGCTTTGTTTCCCCGGTGGAGACAGGCAGTCACTTGTCACTGCTTGTTGAAGTTCCAAGTAAACAGGGTGCATTTTTATTCAATAAGAAAAATGTTTTAAGTGGGACAACGACTTATTAACTTGATATACGTATGAAGTTTTGAATGTGCCCTGATAATACGTCATCTTGCTTCAAGGAGTTTAAAAGCTACAACCCGCCATATTGATTCATGATTCCTCTTTTGAAGACTGGGGCGCACCCAATATTTGTGTTTCCTTTTCTTCTTTTTGCTCAAAATAATGTAAACTGCTGCTGTTAGTGCAAGACGCTCTTCATCAGTCGACATTTTGTCACTTCAATGGAGACACTATTTTCCTTCTATTGCCGCAACAGGAACAAAACTGAATCACGGTT
This sequence comes from Xestobium rufovillosum, assembly GCA_963966045.1. Lineage (NCBI taxonomy): Eukaryota > Metazoa > Arthropoda > Insecta > Coleoptera > Ptinidae > Xestobium > Xestobium rufovillosum. Next base: position 37,124,947 of record OZ014494.1, on the reverse strand, counting down.
ACATTTTCGTTGCTCTAGTGGAGACAAAATGTTTATCTATGTTGCTTCCTGTTTCTACACTTTGGAATAAACTGCAACATATGGCAACACAAAAGTTGCTCTATGTTGCTTTGGTGGATACGTACCTTTAGACTTTAAAAATGTGTGAGACCTAGGCGTCAAATATTTTTATTTCTATGAAAATGTAATATTAATCAGACATACTTTTTTTCAAATTAAAATTTACAGTTAGTAATCATACAGGCAACATTACGGCTCCACGAGCGATCAGGAACTGATCGGGAAAAATGGGTCTACGCTTGACCGAGCGCAGCCGATTTACCACGAAGTCTGCTGTGCATAGGTAGATGAAAGATGTGATCCAGGATTCGCTCTTGGGAACCAATCATCTTGGCAACAAATTCATTAATTTTGTAATTCCTACAATATTATTTTGCTTACTGCAAGTAGTAGATTTAAGCAGTTAGAATAAGAATAGAAATAAAATAAAATTGTTAAAATGTGTATTTACAGTATACTGTCACATCTACAGTAAATATATTAAAGCTTAGGTACTATGAAATAAATGCATTTTTATAACTAATTATTTTGGCAATTTTTTTAATTCATGGGAAAGCCAAAGTGCCAATGATAATAATGCTAAAGAACCACTTTGATGGCCAGCTGCTATCTCCGTCGGTACATATGTTAAAAGCGTTGTTATGCCTAATGCTACCTGTAATTATGCAAACATTAATTACTTAAATTAATGGGTACTAAAAGCCTCCTTTTACCTGCATCCAAGCCATAACTGTAAAAGCTGTTGCTATTTTATATGCTCTAGGTGGTAAAACTCTCCTTCTTGACATTAACCACAATGCAGAAATTGCTGTTACTGTAGTAGTGCCCAGTATTCTATGAATGAATTGTACAGTAGTTGGATTTTCAGTTATATTTGACAATTTTGGTGAAAGTAATAGTATATCCTCTGGTATCCACTTATCACCCATTTTAGGGAAGGAATTGTATACCAGTCCTGCATCTAAACCAGCAACAAATGCACCTAAAAATGAATTTTAATTTGAACATGTCTTAAAAGATCACTACTTTAAACATGCCCATTTAAATTTTAAACTGCAATTTTCAGCAAATGGAAAACCATGCAAAACATAAGTCCGTTGAAAATACTGAATGGACTTTGTTGCGATTTTTGTAAAATTCTAGTGCTGCCTCGGATAAGATTATAAAGCTCGTTATAAAGTGGAATGATTTATTAAGAAATACGACCTGAAATCGTTATACAAGGTTGGGTAGAATGAAGTATCCATTTTCAAACTTCACTCATTCCATAATACAATAAGATACAAATTCAAATCAAGTTGCCATGTATTCGTGATAAATGGGAATTTAAGGCAGTTGTCAAAGTGTTTGTGAGAAATGTCAGTTTATACTTGGGCCCCCGAACAGACGGAGTGATCACCCTGCAAGAACGTGCTCTAGGCGGGACCGCTATCAATTTAGGACAACTGAACCGCAGTGATGTGCTTTATTTAGACCCAACGAAGTCGCATCACTCCAATTCGGTCGTCATAAATTACTATTGGCCCCGCTAGAGCACGTTCTTGCAGGGTGATCACTCCGTCTGTTCGGCGGCCCAAGTATAGTTAAGAATATGAAGTTTTGGTCAATTATTCAACGTTCTTTTGTTGCTGAAGTTTATTTTAAGAATAACAGTTCTATTGCAACCACCCAGTACCTATTTCGCAGTCATTTTCATTTAAATCGACGAGAACTAGTTCCTACTCGAATAAAAATTAGTAAGTGGGTACACAAGTTTCGCACTACTGCTTCAACCGCCAGAGAAAAACAAAAGGGAAGAACTCGTTCTGTACGCATACCTAAAAATTCTGAAAGGGTAAGGGCAGCCGTGCTACGAAGTCCTAAACGATCAGCTAAACGACAAGCATTAGCACTCAATAATTCGAACCCAAGTTTTCTCCGCATTCTGAAAGACGTACACTTCCATCCCTACAAAATTCAAGTCGTTCAGAAACTTTTACCTCGAGATATTGGAATACACATTGACTTCTGCCAGCGTTTCAAAGGGATATTTGCTTTAAACCCGGATTAGGGTGACCAGACGTCCTCTTTTTCCCGGACAAGTCCTCTTTTTAAAGGACTTTGTCCGGGTCCGGTATCTTTTTTGTACATTGTAACCTCCTTTTTAACATTACGGGATCTTTTTTCTTCATCTTTATTCAATCCGCGACTTCAACTTCCATCGGCATCACAGTAAATTATTGCAAGAGCGCAGATGGGTAGAAGCACATCTATTGGTTACCGTTTCGCGGGCTTATATTTGTCTATCTCTGTCGCACATTAGAAGATAGAAGCGGGACGCCAACGCCCAACGTTCAAGTTGCCAGTTTACTCGATTTACTTTTTTGTATTTTATACTCGATTTTATGTTTGGTTTTTGTTAGATAACAAAGAAGACTGTTGTTATGTTTCTTTTATGAAGATATTTTGTTAATTCAAAATTTTTTAGGCATTGAAGTTTTAATTTGGGACAAAACACCTAACTCCCTTTTATTCTATCAGATGCATTTTTATTATATTGTTTGTAAAGTAATAATTTTGCCTTTACATAAAATAACAAAATTAAATAAGCTTGTATTATTAATTTTGAAAAATATTATGGGTGGTCTCAAATTGAACGTAAACTTTGAATATTTTTGTAGGTGTAATAGCTTTATTTTTCCGTGTCTGTTGATGAACATATAATTATGTAATGACATTTCTTGTTTGAAAATGATTTAAAATGGTATCTAAAGCACTTCTAAAAATTTTCCGGGGAGAAAAACCCCGGCCCCCTCCCGGAGCCCCCCCCCCCCACCGCACCCCGATGGCGCTTTGTTACATGTGTCCTCTTTTTTGCAAAGAGGAATCTGGTCACCCTAACCCGGATATCACTGATTACTTGCTGATGTCAGACGAAGCACATTTTCCCTGTCAGGTTTTGTTAACAAACAGAACTTTCGTTACTGGGCCACGGAAAATCCTCAGCAATTGCACAAAGTACCGCTTCATAGTGAAAAAGTTACTGTGTGGTGGCACGGCTTGACTGTTACTGTTACAACAACTTCATAATGTTGGTGTGGATATTCGAAGAATATGGTTTCAGTAGGATAGAATCACTTCCCACACTGCTAGGGGCTCTAGGGCAATTCTGCGAGGAATATTTTCTGGTTGTGTCATTTCAAAATTTGGGGATCTCAACTGGCCGGCACAGTCACCAGATCTGACACCGTGTGATTTTTTATGGGGCTACTTAAAGATAAAAGTGTTTATTAAGGCTGGGATATTCGAGTACCCGAGAAGCGTTCTCCTAGCTTCTGAGACGGTGTTACTACAGACAGTCCAGCTCAAAAACTGTATTACTTATAGACACGAATTATGGTTTAAAAGAAATATGAGGGTTGGTAGAATACGCTTATAACTATTTTATTTGCCATATTTACACTGTTGTTAAAATAAACGAAGTTGAAAACTGGCAAATTTTAACGGAAATCTTAGCATTATTCACACACAAATTGTACATTCGGATTTTAGTTAACAGCCAAATAAAATATGTGAGCATACTCACCGATCTTTTAGCTTTATTTTAAGACTATATTTGCCTAATTTCGTTATTTCAATTTTCTGCTGGACTGTCTGTACCAAGCGGTTGCTAAAGCTATGTCTATTTCTGTCTTACACATGTACTACCGATCTCCTGTCCTGTCGTAGCGTATCCCACCCTTAATCGACCGCAAACTTTGGAGCAACTGAAATATAATATTCGGACAGAGATTAACGCGATCTCAATTGAAATGTTGCAGTGGGTGATGCAAAAGGTATGGTAAATCCGGGATACTTGACCAGAGATTGCCATAAAAAAATTTTCTTGGCCCACATTTAGATGGCAGTGGTAGTGCAGTAAGTTTGTTATACCAAAGTTATGTTGTTTTCTTGTGGTGGCAGATGACATAACCAGTGGCGGCACTAGGGGTGGGCGCCCTAAAATTCTTCTTGCCCACCCAACTGCCCACCCTATTAAGAAAAATCATTTCAGTGTTCACTTCATATCATGCTATAATGGTGATTGGTATAGGGTAGGGCGAACATCGAACAATATAGCATATGGACATATGGAGGCAATTTAATGCAACTGACTGGTGACCGGCAGGCGACAGCGGTACAAAGTTATTATACGATTATCATATTTAATAACTTTGGCAGTAGTGTACACCTGTGATATAGCCTCAATTGAAGCAGAAATAAAATTATTACCAAAAACCATACACAGAACAGATATGAAGTAAATCACAATACCAAAATAAAAACAATATCTGAACTTGTAGTTCTTTTGGACGAGTTCAATTTAGTTTTTCAATAACTGTATACATTATGTAACATCACATTGACAGTACCATCTTCTAGAGCAGGGGTCGGCAACCTTTTCACTAAGGTGTGCCAATGTGCAACTATGAAAAAATTCCGCGTGCCGTTATAAAAATCGTAATAATAATAATAATAATAACTTATAAAATAATGCAGTGGGGCAGCAAGCACAGTGGTTCGGATAGTTAATCTGACGTGACAAAAACTATTTTTTGTTTAATGTGTTAAAAATTTAAGTGTTTGTCTTTGAATATTTACCGAACTTCGGGATATTATGCGTGCCATTTAAAACTACTTTGAGTGCCAGGCTTGGCACGCTTGCCATAGGTTGCCGACCCCTGTTCTAGAGCAAATTGTGAAAGATCTTTTAGCAGCCTCAAAAGAATTAAAAATTATTTAAGAACAACCATGTCCCAAGATAGACTCGCCGATTTAGGCGTTTTGTATGTTGAAAAAATATAATAACAGAAGAATAACGCTTTTATAAAAAGTATTATAACAAATATGCACTTATTGGTACCATTTTCTCTTTGTTTGCTTTTTAACTTGACTGTATTAAACTTCATTTATTTTTCTACTATTTGTTTTACTAGTACTTACACCCCCCCCCTCCCCGCGGCCGTTGATATCAATAATGTACATCGCCCACCCTTAAAATTTTTATGCCGGTTGTCGCCACTGGACATAACATTAAGAAACAGTGGCGGCTTGTGGGGTGAAGCATGTGAAGCGGCGCTTCACCCAAATTGCTTCACCTAAATTTTAATATTTTATAACAAACTTTTTCTTAATTTGAATATTTTTATAATTTAAATTATAATAATTATGTATTATGAATTCAATCATCAATTATCCATAAGTTCTAGTATACTCCAAAGTTTCACGTCTGAAACATGCAACCCTTTCCTTGTGCCCATAAGATATTCCTGACTGCGACGCGACGGACGCCCACGTTACACAACGAACGGCATCACTCCACAGCAAATGAAGCGTTTTCAGTCAGGGCGATCATCGCTTGTGCGTTGCTATGACAACGGCATCATTGCGTAGGCAGCGCTGGTGTAACTAGCCGCTCAGTCGTCGAGACTAAACACGTGCTCTGATTTGGGATAAGCCACCAAATCACAGTCGTAAAGCATTAGGCTGTCGCGTTGTGAAGTACCTACTTGGGCGTAAACTGAACTAAATTTTTAACGTCATGTTTCCGGAATATGACCCTGTGTGCGTTTTGCGCATGAAACCCTTTTCGACCATAAATGACGATGATAAAAAACAAATATTAAATTTAGATAGACCAAAGCCGAAATTAAATATTACAAAAAACGTCAAAAGCGCGAAAGGTGCGTACAACAGAAAGTTTAAAGATGTGTGGTACGAACAATATCAGTGGTTATGTGGTAGTGTTTATTTACAGAAATTATTTTGTTGGCCCTGTGTTTTGTTAAGTAATAAAGTTTCTGTGTGGAATAGAGCCGGTTTCGATGATATTTTGAATGTAACTCGTGCGTTGCGTAATCATGAAATGACTTCGGAACACTTAAAATGTGAATTAGGTTTTAAACAGCTTAAGAAGAATACGTCTACCATAGCCGATGCATTGCAAGAAAACAGCAGACTGTACATTTTGAAATATAACGAAAATGTGAGATTAAATCGTCAGTTTATGGAATTACCTATTGAGACTGTGCTTTATTTGGGAAAACAGGAGCTGGCATTTCGAGGCCACGACGAAAGTTCGGAGTCATTAAATCGAGGTAACTTTAAAGAATTATTAACAGCCTTTGTGAATAGAAGCTCTATAGATATCCGCAACCATTACCAAAAAATTAAAACTGTATTTTCGGCAGACTCCAAAACCATACAAAACGAGATTATTCAATGTATCGAAGAGTATATTGCTGAATATATAGTAAACGAATTAGACGAGGCAGTTTTTTATTCTGTGCAGGTGGACGATTCAACAGACATAGTGCAAAAATCACAATGTTCTATTATCATTCGGTATGTTAATTCTAGTGCTAAATTAGTGGAGAGATTTTTTGGATTTCATGACGTTAGCCAAAATCGTACAGCTGAAGCTTTGTTTCAGCTTGTGCATGCTAGTTTAGAAATACATAACTATGAGTCGAAACTGATAGCGCAATGTTATGACGGGGCCAGCGTAATGTCGGGACATTTAAATGGATTGCAGGCCAAAATTAAAGAAGTAGCTCCACAAGCAATATTTGTACATTGTTTAGCACACCGGCTAAATTTGGTTCTGCAACAAAGCGTCAAGAAAATTTCGAAATGTCGCATATTTTTATTGCAAATATCGACGGAATTCCTACATTTTTTCATCATTCGGCCAAGAGAACTTTTGTTGCGGATTCTATAACTGGTAGACGTATTCCCACTGTTGCAGATACGAGATGGAAGTCCAATTCGAAAATTTTAAATGTTATTAATACCGAGTGGGCGGGTTTGAAAGAAACTTTTGAAGAAATAATGAATGATCAGAATTCCGACGAAAAATCGATTAGGCAGTCGCAAGGATATTTAAATCTTTTCAACGATTTCGAATTTACATTTTTGGTGTTGGTTTTCAATGGCATTTTAGAAAAGACCAACATATTATTCGATGTACTACAGAAAAGATCATTCGATATTACTTACTGTTTAACACAAATTAAAATAGTGGGCGAACAGCTTTTAATAACAAGAACTGAGGATCATGTTAGAAAAATATTTGAATCAACCATCTCAAGAACTGCAGTTATTCATGGGAGGCGTAGTTTTAGCGGCGAAGAAATGTTTCAGATCTATAAGCAGTTATATTATGAAATATTAGATACTATTATGATGCAACTGAACACGAGGTTTCAAGACATGCAGAAAATTTCCTTTATTTCACTTGGGAATACCTCTAAATTTAATGACTACACTCAGAAGTTCCCGGAAGAGAGCCTTAGTAATCTTAAACTTAGTTATCCTAATTAGAAATTAGAAATTGTGTACGCCGATTGCCAGTATCGAGAGAAAAAATTGGAAGAGGCACTGCAGTTGCTGTTAGAAAATAAGGAGATTTTTAGAGAAACTTACAAACTATTTTCTTTAATTCTGACAATTCCGAGCACAAGTTCATCTGTTGAAAGAAGCTTCTCGTGCTTAAAAAGAGTGAAAACGTACCTAAGGAATTCTATGACCCAAGAAAGACTTTCGAGCCTCTCAAGGATTTCTATTGAAAAGGAGTTGTTGAGGGAATTACAAGCAAGCCGCCCTTTCTTTGACGATATCATTGACAAATTTGCATTGTTGAAAAACAGAAGAATAGATTTGATTTACAAAAAGTAAAAGTGGGTAAGTCGCTTTTTTAATAGTTATAGTTATGGTTATGGTGCTTTACACAAACTTACCCCCCCCCCCCCCCAATAGGCCGCTAAAAACGCTTCACCTGTTTGGAGGCTCACGAGCCGCCACTGTTAAGAAAGGAAAGAAAATAGCGTTTTTATTGTTGCAAGAGGTAAGACAGCATTTATTTACACTAGTTCGCCATATAAACGAGATAGGTGAGATTCCTTAAGATTATAAAAGGAACATCGTTGTCGCTTTGCCAAAAAGGAAAGGCTCGGATAAGTACGAAAATTTTAGAACTATCAGTTTAACTTCCCACACGTCAAAAATTTTAACTAGAATTGCTCAAAGAAGGATGGAGAAAAGGGCGGAAGAAATATTAGATCAGTTCGGATTTAGACGAAATAGAGGAATGCGCAAGGCCAGTCTAGCTTTACGAGTAATTACAAAAAAAAAATAGAAAAGGGAAAGAGTGCCTACATAGGATTTGTAGATTTAGAAAAAGTATTCAACAAAGTAAAATTTGAGGAAGGTGTTCGAAGTGCTATGAAATGTAGGGATGAAATATAGCGACAGAAGAATAATACATAATCTCTACAAAGAGCAAACGGCAGTTATAGAATTTAAGCAGGGCGAAGAGAAGTAGATATCCGGAAGGGAGTGAGACAGGGATGTGCGTTGTCACCTCTAGTTTTCAACTTATATATCGAAGATGTGATTAATGTTGTTAAGGGCGGAACAGCCTCAAGGATTAATAATAATAATAATAATAATTTTATTCGACATCAAAAATACATGACACGTCATAGCAACATCTAAAGATGTATCCGAAGGAAAAAAAATGAGAAAATGAACGAAACAATCGTGCGATAATGAAATAAAACTACAAATCAATTTAGGATTTAGGATTAATTTACAGGACCAAACTATTAACATGCTCAGATTCGCAGATGATATAGTAGTATAGTAGCAAAGAAGAATGGCTCTGAATGAAATGAAAGCAGTTTTGACAGAGGGCTGCGGCATGAAAATCAATCAAAAGAAAACTAAAATTTTTCGTACGTAGAAGTCGTGAAAATAGAACTAAAATACAAATAGGAATTGAGTCGCGGATTTCTGCTATTTAAAAAGTCAAATAACTCGAGATGGTAGGAGCACTAAAGATATAAAAGAAAAAATAGTGCAGGGTCAAGTTGCGTTTAACAAAAAAAAACGAAAAGGAACGGATAATTTAGAAACTCGGAAGAGACTCTTAAATACGTATGTATGGAGCACCGCATTTCGTGTAGCGTTTTTTTTCAATAATGTTCTTACCAATGGTCTTTGGGATATCTTACAGACATTATAACCTCAAATTACGATTACACAGCATATTTTGTGTATCCTGTAATTTAATATTCCTAGCAAAACGTTAGAGCGGAGATTGAAGTCAGGAAACCATGAGAAATGCAAGATAATTTTGGTAAAAACCACGAAGAAAGACTAGGGCGTGATATACTAACCACACAAAAGTGGGGCTTCCCATTAATTAGCAGCGAGATAAGATCAATTTATTGCTGATCAGTTTGCAGTTTAACTAAAAGTTAAATGTCGCTTTAATACAGAAACGGAGATAGCTGGTTATTAGTGGCATAGTTTATTTCTCTCCAGACATCCCGAAATAAGTATAAAGAAGTCTGAAAGTGTATCGCTCGCCCAAGCAAGCACGATGGTATAAACAATTCAGTAATGGAGAAGTACGAACTATTTGATAAACTCGGTAATGTTTACAATATCGATGAAACTGGGCTGCAATTGAATAATCAAATATTAGCAGCTAAGGGATCTAAAGCTGTATCCACTATTACTTCAACAGAAAAAGGCGAAACAATTACTCTAATAGCCTGCTGTAATGCAGAAGGCAATTATCTTCCTCCCATTATCATTATGAAAGGTCAAATTTTTCGATAGTAACGAGAGGTTGCCTAGCAATTTTACAAATGGCATTGCACAAAAATTATGAGACGTCAGTCGAGCAAATTTTTACAACACTGTTACGAGTAAAATTGAGCACCTCGAGTCTACAATCGACACATTTTGCCATGTAAAAATCTAAACTCGAATGATATTCGTCATAACTATTTCACCAAAGAGACCACAAAACTCACAAACATGAACTTATTAAACGAGAAAAATGCAACTGAATTTTTTATTAACAATGTCAGATGATGACTTCTATTAATAATAATAATAATGTGTCTTTATTATATGAATCATGGACATGAATGCACAAACATTCAAAAACAGAATAATCAAAAATCAAACAAAAAAGAAACACATGAACAAATAAGTGATTCATACAGAAGGTGATAGTCAGCATAGCTGGTCTTCCCTATCACCTAGAACTGAAGACAGACCAAAGTAAACTATAATTTAACAGTCAGCCGGCAGAGTTCAAAAGGAGATTCTTTATGGTTGCTTTGAATGATGCCGTTGTCGGACACTGCAAATATTCACAAATAACATTCAAAACTTTTGGTGCCTGATACTTAAAACTGCCCTGGAACTTTAACGTACAATGCCTTATCAAATCAAATCAAATCATTTATTTAGCCCGTCATAGACAGAATACACAATACAGAATACATATATAGAACACATAACATATCAAACAAAATAAATCACAAAACAAAACAAAAAAAAAATATATCAAAACCTCACATGAGGAAACCGGGGAACAACACTCTCAGCCCCCGAGAAAATCATCTACACTATAGTACAACTTATCAAGCAATAATCTTTTTAAAGAAGCCTTGAACAGTAAAAAAGTTGAAATGGAAGAAATTGATGCAGGTAGCTTATTAAATATTTGAATGGACATATATATTACACTTCTCTTAAAATTTTCCGAGTAGGGCCTCGACTGATACAATAACACTGCAGACCGCGTAAAATGCTCATGAATCTGTTCCCCCGTGACACAATTATTCTTAAGTCGAAACTGCAGAACAGCTATCTCATAAATGTAAATACATGCCAGTGGCAATATTCTCAGTTTCTCAAAAAGTGGCCTTGAAGGGGTACAAGGAAGACGCCGTGAGAGAATTCTCACTGTCTTCTTCTGCAATCGAAAGATATAATTAAAATTTTCCTGCAGAGGAGTAACCCCAGAAAGGTATACCATATCGGAGATGTGCCTCAAACAGCGCAAAATACGCATTTTTAGCCACAAGTAAATCGTAATTATTCATGAGTCCTAAGGGCAAAACAGGATCTAGACAACTTTGTACTTAGGTGTTTAATGTGCTCCTGCCAATTCAATCTATGGTCGAGATGAACACCCAAAAATTTAGTAGTATTTACAGATGAAATTATAACACCATCTGAAGAAAGGGCAAACAATACACCAGGCACGAAATTCATAAGACAAGTTTTATCCAGATTAAGAGTCAACCAACATCTCAAGAGCGACATGTCCGACACAATCCTGTCATGACCATCACTACCGAACCAAGTTATATTGGTGTCATCAGCAAACTAAACGAACTTGCCACTAATGCGCAGAGAAGACATATCATTTATGTACAACAGAAAGAGAAGTGGGCCCAAGACAGAACCCTGAGGCACCCCATACATAGACTGAGCAGAGTCAGATGTAAATTTCTGACAATCAGCATTGACAATAGAAATGGCATGGCATCTTCCCATCAGATAAGAACGAATCCACCCCCCAGAAACACCCCTGAATCCACAATATGAGCACTTCTCCAACAAAATAGAGTGGTCAACACAATCAAAAGCCTTAGAGAGGTCGAGAAACACAGAAACAGGAATATACTGGGAGTTGCAGTGAGTGTTTTTTGCCTCATATACATGGTCCAGAAAAGAAACTAGTTGTCAATGCATTGACAGAACAGCTTCCTAGCCACAGCCACAACTGAACTGGAGGGCGCGCTTGCCGCGCGCCCTCTTTTCGTATTTTTTTTCTCAATTTTTTCCTTATACAACCTATTACGATTTTCGCACATCGTGTAGCGAAAAATACCCTCTATCCGATGCAATACAAAAATATATACGGTCTCATTGAAAAAAATGTTCGATGACGCCATATCTTGGCTCAAAAGTGCTTTAAAAAAACCGCCCCGTCAGTTTCCTATGGACCATCTCAGATGCAAAATTTCAGCAAAATCTGTGGAGCCGTTTTCCCGCAAAAGTGCCAACAGACATACACACGCACGCACGTGCGCGCACACACACACACACACACACACCCACACACACACACACACACACACATACATACAGACGTAAATGTGCCACCTTGCCAAAAAGTCTTAGAATGACCTGAAACGTCCACATTTGATGAAAAACACCATGGTCAAAAAACGACTATCACAATAGCTACCTAGCTCGGCTAGGAAGCTAAAAATGGCCAGACCAGTACTCTTATTACTACGGAAACCAAACTGCAAACTGGACAAGGTAGAGCATTTGTCCAAAAAGCTAACAAATCTGGCCTTAACCAGCCTCTCAATCAGCTTAGAAACGGTCTGCAACAATGAGATCGGCCGAAAATTTTCTGGCCCAAATTCACCTCCTTTATGCAATGGCACGAAAAATGCTTCTTTTAAAGATGAAGGAAAAATGCCTTCACAAAGATCACAAAGATCAGTAAGACACAGATGAATATTAATAGTTACATAAGAAAAAATGATGGCAGGGATCCGGTCCCTATAGGAAACTTTTCTAGATACAAGTCTCAAAGTACGTGCAACTTCACCGACATCAGTTGGAAAAAAAACAAAAGTATCATTCTGCTAAAAACACGCGAAATTTTGCTGAGAATGATATTTGTTGTATTTAAGTGAGAAAACTGGAAATAACATACCTATAAAATGTCTAGAAGAATATCAAAGCAATTCTTAGACAAGTACAAATTAATATGTATGTATGTATGCATAGGTATTTATGTACTTACATATTTTTTGCTTGTTAAGTAAGAAACCCGGCAACAGAACATAAAATTTTTATAAAAATAAAGAAATAAACCTTGCGTATAAATATTTTTTGCGAACATTTACGTTACGTTTACATAACCTTAAAATTTACGCGGAGAAAAATCGTCAATTTTTGCTTGTTTCAGTCTACACAACTGTTCGGATTATCGAGGTTTTTGAAGATTTGTTCGGATTATAGAGGTAACGTTTTTTCGATCGACGGTTCGGATTACTGGAGGTTCGGATTGGCGCATGGTCGGATTAGCGAGGTTGCACTGTACTCAAAATTTAAATTTAAATCAAAATTTAGTGGGGAATTAGGTAAACCGCTTGCCTTCCTGATTAATGAGGCTTTCACATCTGGAGAATTGCCCGATGCACTGAAGGTTTCCAAAGTTATACCCATACATAAGAACGGTGACACAAAAGATCCTGAAAACTACAGACCCATTTTCATCCTACCAGTATTTTCAAAACTTTTTGAACATGCCATTAAGACCCGCCTTTTAGCATATTTGGACAAACACAGCATCCTACAATAAAATAAATTTGGCTTTCGAAGGAACAGATCTACTGTGATAGCAATACCTACCTTGAACATCTTGAACATCTTGAACAGTCTTGAGGAGGGTAGCAAACCAGTAGCTCTGATGTGCGACTTGTTCAAGTAGACCACAAAGTTCTTTTTGATAAGATGCAGTATGTATTACGGAATTAGAGGAATTACAAACAAATTATTCTGCTCATATCTTACTAACCGGAAACAGATGGTGGTTACACGAGATAGTTGCTCATCCTTACAGGATATTCACTACGGGGTACCCTAGGGATGTATATTAGGACCAATATTATTCCTGATATATGTAAATGATCTTTCTTCTAATATGAGAGAGGAAATTATAAAAGTCCAATTTGCTGAAGATACAACTTTCTTCTGGGACAGAGACCTTGGGGAAAGTTCAGAAAATGTTGAAGCAGTCGCTGACTTCTGGTTTGCCTCCAACCACCTCTGTATGAACATTGAAAAAAGTCAATATATCCAGTTTTCAACAAAAAGAACTCAAGGGGAAGACCACGTAAAGTTCCTCGGCCTTTACGTGGATAACACCCCTTACTTGGAATGCACACATCAGTAGTCTGGCCAATAAACTTTCAAAAGCAGTGTATATGCCTTGCGCAGAATGGGACACTTAACAAATGCTAAAACTGCACTTCTGGTCTACCATGCACTGTTTCACAGCAACCTGCAGTATGGCATCCGAATTTGGGGAAATTCAACTCATTCCACTCGCATCTTTCTGCTTCAAAAACGAGCCATTCGTGTAATAGCAAAAGTCCATCCACGGACTCATATTAAGCCATGGTTTATACAGCAAGTACTTACATACTGCAGAATTAAATCTACATCAAAAACATTCACACTGTGAAGAACTGTGATGTACACGCTTACAATACTATGCAAAAAGCTGATTTACATCTGCCTATGGTTCGGCTCAAGAAAGGACAGAATGGAACACGGTACTGGGCATATTATAGACTCTATAATCACCTATACCTGGAAAAATACGTGATCCACCAAGCCATTTATAATAAAAACAATGAAGGGTCGCCTTGTTGAAGCAGCCTTCTACTCAATTCACGAATATTTTGAGGACTCATTTAGTTGAAACTGGACAGTATACATATGTGTTATACCTCTTGACGTTGTTATGTTTAAATTCAAATATTTAACAATAAACATTATTATTATTATTAGAAAAAAATTCTTCTTAATTTATATTGAATAATAATTGTATTTACCAGACATTGCTGTTACAAACACTAATCCTTTAGTGCCGTGTGCCATCCAACGAAACTTTCTTGCAGCTCTAACGATCCTTTTATTGGCACTTGATATAGTTCCAGGAGGCACCAGGTGATGCAGAGCTGACCAGAAGAATAAGGAATAGAGTAATAATGCAAGTCCCAAATGTGTTGCTAAGCGGTATTGGGATACTCTTGGTATGTCATTTTCGCCATGGAACTTATCTTCTAAACCAGATTTCACCATATACCAACCCATCAAGCCCTATATTATTCATTTTACTTCAATAACTCAAAATATGTTTAATAAATATCATAAACTAAAATAGCAACCTTTACAATTAGTATTATAAAAAGGCAGGTTACCAACCATCAGGTTTGGGTTCAGGGGTGTTTTGGATGACTTCCATGAATGTTCAAAATATTTAATAATTTTAAATAAAGCATTATTAAAAATTAGTGATGACATCATTTTTGTGCAACTGATAAGCCGCAAGTAGGTAACCGTAGTGGCATTATAGGATATTTTGAAGACTTTTGCAGGGGGCATAAACTTAAACAGGCATTCTGAGGCCAAAATGTGCAAGCAAAACAGATATACAAAAGTTGAAAATAATCCCACCTGAGGACGAGTTAACCTTGATAAACACAGTGTCTCAATTTCGAGACTTGGTAACTTGCTTAGTATACAAAGTTGGTTAAATAAAGAAAGTTTTCACAATTTTAAGACCACCCCAAATTTACATTCAACTTTTGAATATCTTTTTTGATTTTTGAGATCTCTCAAAAAAAAATGTGGGCGGTATCTGCACTATAGAGGGCTAAGAACGAATGTCTAGGTAGACAAATTCCAGCAGTTTTAGGGTGTGTACCACATATGAAATACTCAAAACTAGCAGTTACTTAACTTGAAATGTGTTTATTGTGTCATAACTTGAAATTATCAAGCTAGGAATTTCGATTTCTGTTACTCTTCTTTCGCTATTTGCAAATTAATCAGTTTCACTTCCAAATAGCCAGCATTCAAAGATTTTGCAATATATTGTCTTAATTATATTTTGTATTGCAATTTACGGTTGTTCTGAATTTTTATTAAATAATTACGCTTTGGCTAATAACCCATTCTGGTTACTACTTAACCCTTTGATTAAAGTAGATGCGACAACACTCACGCACGTTTCAGTTGTGTCATTGCAATATCCCTATATTCAATGCTGTATCAGTTGAATATGGGATAAATTATGCATTCCAATACTATGAATGGAACGGTGTCGTACCACAATTGCCAGAAGGGGTGTGGTTGCCAAGTGTTAAAAAGAAACAAGTAAGATTTATTATGGCGACGTTGTGTCTGACGGAGTCCTACTCCTTTTTATGTATGGCTGGGTCCTATACACATCATAGAGCTTTTGATATTACATAACTCTCATCTAAACTGAAGCTGATTGAATGCTTACGCCATTCCAGGCAGACGGGTATTGGCCACCCCGTTGTCTACAGTTTGTATAATGGATCTTTGCGTGTGCGTCATAACTGCTTACATATGACACAAATCATTTCAAGGTCGAGTGTATTATCAAACAGTGGGGTGTGTTTTTATGTTGCTCAGGTACAGATATAAATAAGGTAATTTAACAGTTACATCATGTATTAATTAGTAGGTATGGCACCAGCAGAAGAAGAAATGAAGGAAACTTAGATTTTTAAGATACCTATTATATGTATTTTAGTGAGTTTATAGTACCTATTTAAAAAATAAACTTACCTTGTGCATACATGTTGCATATTATAACATTACGAATTTCCATTTTTTGGCATTCGTCTAAATCTCATATCTTTTTGAACATACTTCGATGCTGGAAACTAGACGCAAGCTAATCTTTAAAGCATCAGAAACATGGTAAAACATTAAAAAGTTTATAAAATTAATTAATTTATTTATTTATTAGTTTTATAATAGAACGGTACCATTTATTCAACGAGCCGTGAGGCTCATATTTAGAACATTTTAGTACAATTTTTAAAATTACAAATGCGAAAAATTCATCCAAATAATAACAGCTGTCAAATTGGTTCATAAACAATTCCAATTTCCCATTTTCTATTACAATCTTCTAAAATTCACACAAAACGCTCACCCATTCCATCTCCTGTTTCCCTATGCCATTTCTAATTTAGATATTCACATGTAGCAGCCAAACTTTACAAAAAATTCCATTATTGGAAGAGCCGAAACTTGACAACTTATTTTATGCTCAATATTGTATTATGAGACGTATGTCTCACAACCAAATGACATACGTCGCTGCATTTATATTAATGAATAGTACGGGTGGGTTAGCAGTAGGCGCATATGTCTTAACTAATTTTATACACACGCAAAGATCCATTATACAAAGTATAACCTTCGGCACACTCCTGCCGCTTTAGTGAGTTGGTTAATTTTTAATGATTATACAAAATTGATTTGAGAAATGACTACCAATCACACACTTAATCAAGACCAGCGTACGAATTGCTCATAGAATCATTGGTCTAATAATTATTTAAATGTTACGTTTCGATTGTTAATTAATGCTTCAAATCTGAGTAAATGCTGTGCTAATAAATAGAGGATATAACATTATTTTCATATTTTACGGTTTTTCGTTACTATTGTGGAATTGCTTGCATTTGTTAGAAATCTGGTGTCTGATAATGGTAAGGGCCATCTGACACGAGACTGATTTTAGTACTAAATTCAGTACAATTTCGGCGTGCACAGAGTTTAGTTTGAAATTTAGAGTGACAACAGAATTGTGCATGACAGATAAACACTAAAATAAGTATGTGGGTATGCGCATTGATCCAAATTAAGTTAAATGTCTAATATATTCAGGCATGTTTGTCTTTATAATCCTTGATTTTGATCGCACAGAACTTATTTTAGTACTTACTTGACATTCACAATTCTGTTGCCATTCTAAATTTCAAACTAAACTCTGTGCACCCTGAAATTGTACTGAATTTAGTCTCATGTCAGACGGCCCTTAGGACCGTCTGACACGAGACTTATTTTAGTACTAAATTCAGTACAATTCAGTACAATTTCAGCGGGCACAGAGTAATTTTGAAATTTAGAGTGACAACAGAATTGTGTATGGCAAGTAAATACTAAAATAGGCAGGTTGGCATGCGCATTGCTCCAAATTAAGTTAAATATCAAACATATTCTGTCACACTTTGTCTTTATAATTCTTGTTTTTAATCGCACAGAACTTATTTTAGTACTTACCTGCCATATACAATTCTGTTGTCGCTCTAAATTTCAAACTTGCTCTATACTCGCTGACATTGTACTAAATTTAGTCCTAAAATCAGTCTCGTGTCAGACGGCCCTTAGATAGAGATATTGATATACACAGCATAAGCAGATGATTACAAGGTCAAATATTTAAATAGTTCACTTATTAATTAATCAGGTTAGATATCCCGCAGGGTATGGGCAGGATAGGGTTGAACTTTCTTAACGTAGTTACAAGGGAGGGGTTAGAACCATTACAGTACTGATGTCAGACACAGTAAATCGGGTTTTTCTGGCCAAATATGACAATTTATGCAGTTTGAAAGTTTTGAACTATACTTGGACTGCCGAACAGACGGAGTGATCACCCTGCAAGCATGAGCCCTAGACGGGACCACTATCAATTTAGGACGACAGAACTGCAGTGATGCGCTTTCTTTAGACCCAAAGAAGTCGCATCACTCCAATTCGGTCATCATAAATTAATATTGGCCCTGCTAGAGCACCTTCTTGCAGGGTGATCACTCCGTCTGTTGGGCAGCCCAAGTATATAGCTCGGTAATGATGTATGTTACAAAAAAGTACAAGAGGCACTTTCGTAGGCCCTACTGCAGAAGAACTGAAGAACGCCCTTTCTGATTGTAACATTTAGCCTTGGGTCTAACAGGTTTCAACAAAAAAGAAAAATCCATAATTTGCGGGTTGCTTCCTGTATCGGTATCCTAGGATTTCGTATTCTTCGTATTCGTATTCGTATTCTTATTGAAAGTTACAAGTTACAACACAAGCAGCGTCAAGAAAATTTTACTTAAAATGAATACCGAGACCTGCAATATGCTTAATGTAAGCTTGAGTTGAGACGCCCTGTGAATTTAATGTGTCTGTATGGTTTTGGTACAGAATCAAAAAAAGTTATAGCATTTTGTTAAGGCTGCTTACGCAAAACCATGCAAGATATAGGTCCATTGTGTGGCAATGATCTTTGGAGATACAAAGAGAATTTAGTTGTGGTTTTCATGGAATTGTAGTTAAAAGTGCAACTTTGGAGATTAAATGAATCTGATTTATTACGAAACATAAGCTAAACCTGTTTTGCACTATACTGGATGCATCACAAAAATACGTATATGTATTTCTTACCTGAGCAGCAATTAGAGCACCAAAAGCAATAATGCGAGGTTTCAGTCCTGGTAGGAGCATTCCACGGGCCCAGAAATATACAGCAGGGATAAGAAAAACTGCGCCTATTGCTCTGCCCCAAGTTCGATGAAAATATTCCATATACCAAATCAACTTAAATTCAGAAAGAGTTATACCCTTGTTCTTTCTGTAAAAGGCAATGTAAAAGAATATGTAGGTATAAATAAATTAATCTTTACATTTTAAATTCTGGGGATTCTTGATACTTTTTAAATTCTTCAATCCAGTCTTGTTCAGTTATAGGAAATTTTTCACCGAGTAATCTCCAAGAAACCATAGACAACCCAGATTCTGTTAATCTTGTCACTCCACCTTCATAAAACAATTTATAACCATTTACACGCTTATTTGCTTTGAAACAGTCTCAATTACTGATTGATTTAAGTGAAAATTGAAAAGCAAAATAATAATTTAATAGGTATATTATTTTATTTAACAGTACTTTTAATAATTTCTTCCAGAACTATGAACACACTATAAAGAACAACATAATAAACAACTACAATACCTAACACTACGGCCACAAAAACCATTCCACTGCAAGTTAATAACCAGTATCCGACAGGTTTTTTACTTTTTGAGGCCAAGTCAGAACTTAAACGAACTGCTGTTGTGCCACTGCCTCGTAGAAAGTTAGATATCTGTAATATAATAATAATGAATATTAACTTCTACCAGAAAATAATATAAAGTGCATTTCAGATTAAGTGATAGATGACAAATATAGGAAATAGTCAAATCTTTGCTTCACACTGTGGAGTAACTACCTGTGTTCCGTGGAACAAGGCCCAGAGGCTATAGGATCTGGAGTTTTCGGGGGCCCGGAGGGAGCAAACAAGATGAAAAACATGCATTTTCTGCTCCAGATTATTATTAGGAAATTTCAAATAATCTTAATGAATTATACAGGGTGATTCACGGAGGCGGTCAGTTAGACGTTTCTCAGAAACGGCAGCGAATTAAAATCTGAAAATTTGCAGACAAACGTTCTCGGCTTAGACAATTCTAATTAAAATATTTTCAACGCCTGACAACTTCCGGTTATACCGGAAACGAGTACCTACTCTCTTATTTTAAATGGAATGCCCCCATTTTTATTACGGATTTAGATTTTTGGTCGAATTTTAAGGTCACCTTATGCAAAACACCATATGTGTAAAGTGCACCCTCTTAGAGATATTAGAAGTTGAAAATCGTCATTTTTCAAATTTCATCAATTATAACTTGGAAACAGTACGAGATAAAGAAATTAGTATATTATTATATGAGCGATTATGACAGCCATTATTCACGAAGGCGAGTGGCTCAAATCATCTGAGTGAATAATGATCATAATCACGAATATAATACTATACTTTTTCTACACCTATTAAACAAATAAATTAGACTCAAATTTGATAACTTTAATGGAACACTATCATGATACATTAATTTTTATTTTTCAATAAATGAACTACTTACTAGGAATATGTACTGAAATTTGTGCAGTTAGTAATATATAAATTTGGAGTTGTCCCTTCCATTGTTAAATTCTGGCCGTTTTAGTGGTTGAATTGTTAGTTTGCACGATTTAATCCGGTACCTACGCGAACGAAGTGCATACGTTGGAAAACGTAAACAGTAATATGGCGATACACTTGGATGTCACTGGAGTCGATTGTCAGCTCCGGCAAGAGTTGATCACGGTCGATATAAAATATCATTGGATCAGGGAAACAGTGATTATTGAATGTATATTTGTGATTGGCCGAATACCGTGAATTATGAAATCATAATTCACTGCAGTCAATTATAGGTACGATATTTCACAAAGAAAATGCTAATAATTGTCATATAATTAAATAGGTGTAGAAAAAATGATTTACATGTCCCTATCCTAGTTTTTAATTCTCCATCTAATGGACCTGGAAAATACTGCTTCCTGATTGGCAACTTTTTGTCCAATCAGGAGGCAGTATTTTCCAGACCCAGTAGGTAGAGAATTAAAAACTGGGATAGGGACATGTAAGTCATTTTTCTTTATCTCGTACCGTTTCCAAGTTATAATTGATTGATTGATTTGAAAAATGATGATTTTTAACGTCTAATATCTCGAAGAGGGTGCACTTTACACATATGATGTTTTGCATACGTTGACCTTAAAATTCGATCAAAAATCTAAATCCGTAATAAAAATGTGATCATTTCATTTAAAATAAGAGAGTAGGTACTTGTTTCCGGTATAACCGGAAGTTGTCGGGCATTGAAAATATTTTAATCAGAATGGTCTAAGCCGAGAACGTTTGTCTACAAATTTTCAGATTTTAATTCGCTGCCGTTCCTGAGAAACTTCTAACCGACAGTCTCCGTGAATCACCCTGATGCTTATTCACATATATTATTTTCAATACCAATATTCATTGATTCATCAATATTCATTGTTGGAAAATAAAAAGAAAAATTCTGCATCACTTACGCGAGTCCCAAGATACAAAAATATCGAAAGTTTAGGAACATCAGTAACAAATGAAATTATCAAAAACATTAAAGATTCAGCCTCGGATCGTTTTTCTCTGCAATAGATGCGACTCGGGAATTATCGAAAGTGGATCAACTAAGTTTAATAATGTGACGTGGAAAAATTACCTAAAGGAAGGCCAGAAGCCTATGACGTATAAAAAACAAAGAAAGAAAGTAAAAGAATTGGTAACAGTAGCAAATTTGGTGAAAAAATGGAGGTGGATAGTAAAGGAAACCAGAAACTGTTTTATAAAATATTAAAATCATTAAGAAAAGAAAAGGCACAAACTACAAATTACATCAAAAACAAAAGTGGAGAAATGTTAACAGAACAAAGATTATGGGCAGGTGAAAGGAATATTCGGCAAAATTTGGACATAGCTCGTATACTGCAAGCGAGACACTGCAAGATAGATCAGATTTCTCAACAGTACATTAATGAGCACTGAACTCTGCGAAAGTGCTGAATTTAAATCAACCCACTACTTTTTCAAATAAGCGAATTGGTGGCTCTCAAATTTAACTCACCCTTTAGTTGGTAATGTCCTAATGTCACCAACTACTTTAATAATATGGGATTTATGCACCTAGAAACAGTATTTTCCACAAGTAAAACGTGTATTATACACTTATACATTTTAAGTACCTACTTGTAGGTATATTACCATCCCTGTTCTAGACCCTATGCTACAGTATTCAGAATAAATCAACGTTGCAAGCCGTTACCTTTAATGTTGTGTTTATTGATTGTCTTCGTAGGAGCACATTCCCAATACACATGCGTTGGACATTTCGGGGCATATTTTGGATCTTTTTTCCTAGAAGACATCTTGCATTCGATGTACACACTGCAGATCTACAGTGTTTCAATAAGCTCAACATTATTTTGTCTAGTACTGAAAAATTAAAATTATTGTATTTGGCATTAAATCCCTTACTTTTCTGAAGACTAACCTATTTCAGTAAATAATTAACAATTAATCTTTATTCATTCCGGTTGAGGTTTATGTTTGGGTAATCCATTACGTACCTACATTACTCATCAACAATTTCCATTGCATATTTTTGTAACTGATCCCAAATTACGATAAGTTTTGATGAAGATGAAAGTGAAAGAAGAGGTTAGGTTTTAATGCGAGTGTGATTGTTGATTCGGACAGAAATTTTGAATTTATTGCTTCGTGGCGTGGCTGAAGGTGAAGTTCAGATCATTACATTTGTACTCTATGGTTCTTGGTTCAGATTCAAATGTAAACAAAACTGAAAACTGAAAACAAGAAAATATGGTGAATCTGAACACAGAATTAATTAAAGAAGTACTTACTACGATGGAATATGGCTCTATTATGGAAAATGTGGATTTAGCAAAGGTAAAACACCCTCCCAATTTTTATCTACACATAAGAAGTCAAATAGATATACGCAAACTATATCCATTCAACACGTAACCTTTAAATGATTAAAAATATAATACCTATACATGTATCTTTAAAACGAAGAAATATATTATTATTACTGCTACATGCAGTTTAAAATTCAATAAGTCCAAAAATGTATAAGGAAATGCACAAAATCAAATTTCATTTCTAAAGAAACCGACCACAATATTAAACCGTATACAGTATACAGTGCATTTTTTTAACATTGCATCATACGGATATACGTGATGTAAACAATCTCCTGTTAATGGTTGTTTTGTCGGTGATTTCTAAAAGATTTTTGGTGCACTTTCAACCCACATCATTTTTTAAACATCACGATAGTTTTTAAAGTGTAAGAAAGAAAAATTTCTTAAACAGAAAGGAAAGTACTTGGATAATTTTAGCCCAATTAAAAGGTTTAATTAAATAAAAGGTGAAAATGCAATTTTATTAGACAGACAGAAAAGTAAAAATGGTGACTAGTGATGTAAATAATCGAGATGTAATAATTATTAGTCGATTATTAGAATATCTCGATACAATCGATTCGTCATAAAGTTCTCAGTCCGATGACTGGTTGGACGCGTACCTCCATCCTTTCCTATCCTGAGCTAACCTACGCATTTCCCTAAAAGTAGAACATCCTACATCCCCAACTATTTGAGAACAGTAGTCTAATCTGGGCCTACCACTACATCTTTTTATTCTTACCTCTGATAATAATAATGTAGCAACAACAGCAATACCTAATAATAATAATAACATTATCCATAAATTTGTTAACACCAGTACAAATTTAAAAAAATTGAAAACACCGTCCCCACTTTTGTTTGTTGCAGTGAGCGGTCGTCTGTCATTGTTTCGACTTCGAGAAAATTTTATCATTCTCATTTTTTATAAATTGTTCCGTTGATTTATACTGGGTATACTTGAAACTTAACCAAGTTCATTTTAAATGCCTTAACGAAGGTTGCTAAATTGCAACTTCTGTAAATTTGTTGCTCTAAAACTATGTAGCTTACTGAATCCTAACAGCCCATTGGCTACCCCCGATAAAATTTTTAGCAGGAACTTTTTCCTCTGAAACACACCAATATATTCAGAAATGATGAGATTTGTTTGGTTTAAAATTCGATGAGCAGAATAGTCACGGATATTAATAATTACTATTACCGCATTGATCGCTTCAACTAGAAAAATTCCCTAGGTGTGACAATTGAGGAAGGTCTACCCTAAAAAACTAACCTTGTAACACATAGGTATATTTTTCCCCAGGTTAAGTCTAAAGTAGACCTGCATAACGTGTCTACATACGTACATGCTTGCTAGCATGTTTTGCTAAATCATGCCAAATTAAATAAGTATTGCATGTAAGGGGTTACCTTACTGATGGGTCTACACTACAGGATGAAATTGATAGTCTCCGAATTTTCATGAAAATTTTAAACAAGCAATATTTAATTTGACCTAACCTCCTAGTAAACACATAATTACGTAGTCACATTATGAAGGTTACAATGCATGGGAAACGGGACAGCATTCTGTGACATTTCATAGAATAAAAATCCCGATTCAATTCTATAATAGGGAGGTTCAGAGAAAAATAAGATATATATTTTTGGCATGAAAATGACAGAAAATTGTTATTGTAATTGATTTACGGCGAAATTTTCTTTCAAGAAAATTTTTTTGCAGCGTAATAAGAGAAAGAAATTAACTTACCATGCCCACATGCTAGTTCGCTTTGTGATTGGTTTGACGTCAGAGCTTCGTATAGCGCCCCTCCCACTTTCCTTAAATGCCCGCGAAGCGGTAGGTACCTATCTCCATAACATACTTATTGGGACTACTTCCAGTGTGAATTTTTAAAGTGAGGTGTCAAGAAAACATAAAACAAAGACAATATAATATTGATTAATGATGCAACAAGGGTATCAAAAGTCCGATTCACATAATTTGCCATATGTAGGTAAATGTGGAAATGGTGTGTGATTTTTTGCATCTAAAGTAGTGTTCACATATATGCAATTTTTGTTGCAGTAACAAAAATTGCACACGGTTGCAGTATGTAGAATTGCATGATCCATTCACACCAATGCAAGAAAAATTGCTGGTCAGGTTGTCTGTTGGTGCAATGTCAATTTATTATCATATATGTTTCACGTTTCTCTTGATTATGTTATTTAATAACATCGAGTAATATATTTATACAGTAATTATTGATTTATAAATCGAACGTGATGAGTGATATAGTAGAATCCGCTTTATCAGCATTAATCATTCGTCGACGTAATCGTTATTTGTTTCACTTAGAAAAACCTATTTTTTCAGGAGGTGGAATTGCAATGTAATTAATTTATTAGAAATCAGTTTCTATTGACATCTACTAATTGTTAAAATCGTAGAGAAACTAATATTACCACACAACTTTATCATCAGTAACGATAAAATCCCTAACAAAAAGTCACCAGAATTGCAGTTGCATGCAACAAAAATAGCGCAGGTTCTAATTTAAAGCATGGTGCCAGAATTGCATGAAATGGTTAATCTGCGCATGCGTGCAATAAAAATTGCATGTTGCAGCAATAAAAATTGCATAATGTGAATAGGCTTTAACACCAATTTCATTCAATCTCAAAAGCTCAAAACAGTAGTGTAAAGGCAGATCGACATAAGTAAAACAAAATGAACAATTTATTAGCTGTACATGCCTTTTATAATTGAGTATAAGCAGGTATGTAGATACCTGCTTACTTCTGTTTGTAAAATAAGTATATGTACCTATATTCTCTATAATACAAAATAATACATGCTACATACCTAATAACTACTCATTTATGTAGGTATACCTAAGTAAATGACAAGTTATCAAGTTAATACTCGTAGTTTTATAATGGATTGCAAATTTTCAAATGGAAGCAAATACAACTCACGCGAATCAAAAACTACGTACTATTTGTTTAACAAAAAGAAACAACTGCTATATTCGGGAACGGTTAATGTAGAAACTCAGAAGAGCCTCTTAAAGACGTATGTATGGAGGACGCCATATTATACGGGAGCGAAACTTTGACAATAGGAGAAGCTGATTGAAAAAAGAGTAGAAGCGTTTGAAATGTGGCGCTACAGACGGGTGATGAAGATACCGTGGATAGATAAGGTTAGCAATAGGGAGGAATTAGAAAGAGTTGGGGAAAAGAGAAAAGTATGGAAGACAACAAAGAATAGGAGAAATATCCTTTAGGATGGAAGGACACCTTCTTAGACACGAAGGACGCAACATACTGGAGTCAGAGATAGGAATAAAGAAGTAGGGGTAGGAGCAAGTTAGACTACTGCCCTCAAATAGTTGAGGATGTAGGATGTTCTACTTTTAGGGAAATGCGTACATAGAGGTACGCGTCCAATCAGTCTTCGGACTGAGAACTTTATGATGATGGATGACGTACTATTTAATTATTGTAAAATTCAATAGTTAATATAAAATTTCCTTTTTTAGTTCAGGGAGGGAACGCTACGGCGATTCAGTATTTGGCTCCATCATGCTCCTAGCATCCTGTGTTTAAAATTATGCTAACCGTAACACATTACCAAGTGGTCCCAGAAAACTACCGATACCTTAGATCAGCGGTCGGCAACCTTTTGGCAGGCAAGGGCCATATAGTGACAAATTGAAATAAAGGCGGGCCGCACATGTTCATAATTTTGATAATAGGTATTTGTGATATTTAAAATGCGGTAACATTTTATATGAATTTTATTAATACGTAGGAACAATGACAAAAATGAGAAAAATAATAAAAAAACTTAAACGAGAACTTCAAAGTAGGTTACTGTTTTACAAAATTTAGTGTGACGTGGTGAGCGGCAACATCGCGCACGGCTGTGGTCCTACTACTCTACGCAACGCACATTCTCATACATACGGAAGAGCGGCAACGTCGCGTACACCGAATGCCAGAGTGGAAACGGCCCTGAGCCATGTAAAAGTCATAAGATTGGCCGAGATTTATGTGCCTTTCACTAGTACCAGTTTCTGATAACGCCCGCCGACGGCGAGTGTGGCGCAGTGGTTAGTGCTATCAGGTTGTGATCCAGTTCGCTCGGGTTCGATCCCAATCTCGAGTACTTCTTTTTTTGTATTCCATCGTTAATATTTTTACATAAAAATCTGTCTGGTCAAAAGGACAATTGAGCGGAGGCCGTTATGCCAGAGTCTGTCTGTGTCATTTGATATAAAAACAATATAATGTAAGATAACAGAGTTATTCATTATCTCTTGGAAAATAAAAACCGGCAGTCTGCTCTACCGCTTGGGATCGGTCAATCTTAGGACTCACATGGCTCAGGGCCGTTTCCATTCTCGCGCACCGAATCTCCGGTTAGCGCGGACACAAAACAGAGAACTAAAACTTATTTCTTTACGTGAATTCGATAAATGCCTTCCTTGTGGACCTTACTTGCGCGGGCCGCACCTAGGTGGCTTACGGGCCGCATGCGGCCCGCGGGCCGCAGCTTGCCGACCCCTGCCTTAGATTATGGTCGATTTTAACCCCCGACGCAAAAAGAGGGGTGTTATAAGTTTGACGTGTCTGTCTGTGTATCTGTGTGTTTGTGGGTCTGTGTGTCTGTCTGTGGCATCGTAGCTCCTAAACGAATGGACCGATTTTGATGCGTTTTTTTTGTTTGAAAGCAGACGTGATCAAGATGGTTCTTAGCTATAATTTATGAAGATCTGTTCAGGCGTTGAGTCGGGGGTTACTTAAAATTTTGAATTTTGTTACTTGTATTCAGAGTGGCTACAATGACAGCCAATAATTTTATAAATTTTTTCAATGATAAACTAACTCGCGAAAATATCGATAATGCAGGCCGCTTTTCCTTCTAACTGCAGTGAACCACTTTTGCGTTTTATTGGCGTGCTGTACTAGTACATCTGGGTACAAAACAGACAACACCAATTAAAACCCGACATTTTTCTTATACGCAGTTAATAATATTTAACAACACATGCATAATATGGGCTCTCTGTACGCTGAAGCTGGGACTCGTACTAACCACCACCGACGTCACGCGGCCCAATCTCGCTGCAAGGTACGATTTCTAGCCTCGCACCGACGGAAAACTTTGCAACGGCCTCACACATGAAGGATTTTTTTTTAACAAAAATTAACAACATAACTGCCTTCAGTATAACAAACTATTAATTTTAAAGAAATTTGAAAATCACCGAACCTGCCTATTCAATGCCTGATAGGGTAGGAATTGTCTGGTGACACTTATTACTTAATGTAGATGTACAGACAAGGTAAAATTTTCCAGAGAAAATCATTTCTTCATTTAAGTTGCAATTTGTGGACTGAATTCAAAATTTTCTTATAAGAGTGAATTATTTTCTAGAAATGGTTTAAGGAAAACAACGAAATATATGACTCGGCCACAAACAAATTGGACAAAGATGCTGGCAACAAAACAGAAATTAGAGATGTTAATACTGATGAGGAATTAGGTATAATTTTTAGTCCTGATGTTGCATCTCTTAAGAAGATACTATTAGATGCTAGTAAAAAAACTGATGAGTGGCAAAAACTAAAACAAATAGAACGGGCAAAAATCTTAGACAGGTAAGCAAACTGAAGAATATCGAAAATGTTAAAAAAACTTATTTCGGAAAATTTTCTTTTCTCTTTAAGATTTGCTGATGAGATTTCCAAAAATTCAGATTTAATATCTCAAATTGAAGTCTGCGCAAGAGGAATATTGAGTAAAGATACAAAGAATGATGCTGTACCTATGCTGGTTGAATATCTTAAGTATTATTCAAGTTTTGCAGCCATCAATGGAATACAGAATTCTTCAGATGTTTCTGTATCTCTTTTTCCTGAAGAAACTCACTTAGCTCTTCTTGGTGTAGCTATTGGCCCTGCATTAGCTGCCGGAAAGAAAGTTCTACTGCAGACAAAAGGCAGACTGAGTTTTGTGGGATTTTTATTGGTGCAACTGTCTTTAAAAATTGGGTAGGTGTACAATATGTATTATTTAGACGAGTTGCAAAATTGACTTTAAATTAATGGGAAAATATCACAAGCAAGAAATTAAAATCCTTTTACTAGCAGTTTATAGTTTGTCATATTGTATTTTATATTATTTGAAAATGAGTAAAAAAACATTTGTATTTCTTTATAGCATTCCCAGAGGAACTTTGAGAATAATCCCAGGAGATGTTGATATTCAAACGATTTTTGATCATAATAATGTGACGCACATTTCAATATATGACAGTATATTTAAACAAGAATATAATTTTTCAAATGCTTTATCCCAGCATCTTACAGTCTGTAAGCCTATAAGTTTTTCAAATATGAAAATGCAAAGTTGAGAAATATTTTTCTAGATCCATTTGGAACAATACCAATGCTCGTTTTTAGTGATGCTGATTTATATTCTGCCTGCAATTCAGTAATTCAATTGGCGTGGGAATACAACACATCGGTAAGAAAATTCACCTGATTAATAAGTGTAAGGAATGTATACAGCGTGTCCCATCGGCGTGAGGACACGGGTTAGCTTCTCACTCAGTCAATTCTGTTTTTGCGAGACAGTACATACCCGCTGAGAGCACATTTTAAAATTATTTTCATTTACACAAGATGTCCACATACAAAGTGCTGCACTAAACATTTTTTTTTATGTAATGCCCAGTATGTTATGGCATTTCTGGAAAGCCACTTTGGTGCTGATCAAGTTGATATAATTATTTGAGTCTATTTTTAAACGTTCTTCCGCCAGAGGGAGTTAATTTGTTAAAGTTATCCAATGCCAACATTTCCATCCCTCTATACTCGAATGCCTCCTTTGCATAAGGAGAATTGTACATAATTGTAGCAGGAGGTAGTCAGTCACACATTGCTTTGTAATTATTAATAAGTTATTTTCAGCAGTTTATGAATTTTTGTTATAATTCTTATATTCACTTATTATTTCCAGAAGCCGTGGTCAGTTAGGACTGTAATCGTTCAAGAGGACATATTTGAAGAATTTATTAACAAACTGAAATTCAGACTTTCTAAATTAAAAGTGGGAAATAGTAATAACAAATTAGCTGACATAGCGTACCCTATCAACAAAAATACAATTAATGCATTTTTTAAAACTATTAATGACGCAAAATGCCAAGGAATAGAAGTTTATCAATATGGAAACTCTGAAGGGTCATACAGTCCCACTTTATTAATAGGTGGCCGGGTTTATGATAATAATGTTATAAGTGAAGATACACCGTCACCTGTTGTAACCATTGTTGGTTTTCGTACAATAAATGAGGGCATTGCTTTGGCTAATAACAGTAGATACGGTTTAGGAACTGTTATTTGGACAGAAAATATTGGTGTTGCTAAAGAAGTTCAAAGAAAACTTAAAGTATGCATGTGGATTTTCCAATATGTATTTCAATTATTAATTTCTTCTTTTTTAGGTCAGTAATGTTTGGATAAATACGAATGTAGTTTTCTCTGCAGAAATTCCCATTTCCTGTTATAAAAATAGCGCAAAGGGTTATTTTGGTGGTCATGCAGGTACATTATTATAATCTTAATACACTTATCTTTTTTTGTTGATTCCATTTTTTGGCATTTTCAATTCTTAATTATTCATCTACCTATATAATTTTGTAGGTATGGATGAATATTTCAAATCAAAAACTGAGGAACGCATAGAAATTGAATCATTTCAAAATGTAAATTTCACTGATATAATGAATAATGCTAAACAATCTCAAGAAGCTTGGCAAAAAGTTAGTCCTTACCTGCGTTCACAGAAGATTCGAAACATTGCTGAGTTAACAGATTTGACAAATATAAGGTAATACATAATGTTTTCTTCTTAAGGCTTTCGTGGCCGTTGTCCATGGAATAATGGTTTCCCGGCTGATTGCCACATCGTCGTTGGTAATCTGTAACACTAAAATTAAAATTAACACTTGGCGTTTCGACTCTCATATCGGAGTCTTCTTCAGAAGCTACTCTGAAACTGAAAATCTATCGCAGGTAACTATTTATACTCGTCGGTAATCACTGAAGCGCGACGTTTTCACGGAACAGTGATTTCCAAGTAACCGGTAGATCCATTCCTCCGTCTCTGTTGAAGTTGGGTCTCTTGAAGATCTCTATAGCCTCCCTGATCCGTCTGGGCCAGAAATTGGAAATCCTTGCTAGCGCCTTAGCATCCTGGAATCAAATCTCGTGTCCTGGCAAAGAGGAGTGTTCCACAACTGCTGACTTGTCCATCCGTTGGTTCCTGACGTCCCTCCTGTGCTCTTGTAGCCTCGTGCTGATGTGTCCCTTCGTTTCTCCTATGTATTCCTTACCGCAGATACATGGGATGCTGTATACTCCTGGTCCTTGATGCTCCTTCTGCTCTCCTATTGTCCTAGGGAAACATGCAGCGATCTTTCCAAGTGGATTGTACACTGCGTTGATCTTGTGTCTGTTGAGAAGGCGTCCGATTTTGTCCGTGCATCCATCTATGTAAGGAAGGTAGGCCGTTGCAATGTAGGTTTCTGATTCCTCTCGTCGTTGGTCGCTCTTCCTGATAGCACACTCTATGGCTCTTAGAGAATATCCATTCTTCCTTAGGGCTGTCTTCAGATGCGCTAGTTCTTCCTCCAAGTGTTCCGGTTCGCTAATTTGGCAGGCTCTGTGCTCCAAGGTGTTGATGATTCCCTGCTTCTGTGCCGGGTGATGATGGGAAGCGGCATTTAAATAGCGATCCATGTGCGTCGGCTTCCTGCATACTCTGTGTCCCAGGCTTCCATCAGTCTTGCGGTTGACGAGGACATCCAGGAATGGGAGGGCACCGTCTTTCTCCATTTCCATCGTGAACTGTATTTTGGGGTACAGTCCGTTCAGATGGTCCTTGAAATTCTCCAGGACGTCCGATCCATGGGGTCAAGTACATCGCAGGAGTTTTTCGGAGTCTAGTAGGGGAGACGGAGCACCACATCAAGAACTCTGGACATTTCGTCGAGAAGATGCAAGGGATACAACTAGACCCAGGAGACATTTTGGTGAGCTTCGATGTCACTTCGCTCTTCAGGAAGGTACCCATCGAGGACACTTTGGAGGAGACCCCTTCCAGACTGAGGCAACGAGGAATGGAAGACCTCGCGGATTTGGCTCGACTCTGCACGAAATCTACGCTCTTCGCCTTCGATGGGGAGTTCTATGAACAGACCGATGGAGCAGCGATGGGATCACCTCTATCACCAGCATTAGCCAACATCAACATGGAAAGCTTCGAGACCACGGCCCTGGACACAGCGACTCTCAAGCCGAAGTGTTGGTTCAGGTATGTGGATGATACCTTCATCGTATGGCCCCATGGATCTGACGCCCTGGTAAATTTCAAGGATCATCTGAATGGACTGCACCCCAACATACAGTTCACGATGGAAATGGAGAAAGATGGTGCCCTCTCATTCCTGGAAGTCCTCGTCAACCGCAAGACTGATGGAAGCCTGGGACACAGAGTATGCAGGAAGCCGACGCACACGGATCGCTATTTAAATGCCGCTTCCCATCATCGCCCGGCACAGAAGCAGGGAATCATCAACACCTTGGTGCACAGAGCCCGCCAAATCAGCGAACCAGAACACTTGGAGGAAGAACTAGTGCATCTGAAGACAGCCCTAAGGAAGAATGGATATTCTCTAAGAGCCATAGAGTGTGCTATCAGGAAGAGCGACCAACGACGAGAGGAATCAGAAACCTACATTGCAACGGCCTACCTTCCTTACATAGATGGATGCACGGACAAAATCGGACGCCTTCTCAACAGACACAAGATCAACGTAGTGTACAATCCACCTGGAAAGTTCGCTGCATGTTCCCATAGGACAATAGGAGAGCAGAAGGAGCATCAAGAATCAGGAGTATACAGCATCCCATGTATCTGCGGTAAGGAATACATCGGAGAAAAGAAGAGACACACCAGCACGAGGCTACAAGAGCACAGGAGGGACCAACGGACGGACAAGTCAGCAGTTGCGGAACACTCTTCTTTGCCAGGACACAAGATTCGATTCCAGGATGCTAAGGCGCTAGCAAGGATTCCCAATTTCTGGCCCAGACGGATCAAGGAGGCTTTAGAGATCTTCAAGAGACCCAAATTCAACAGAGACGGAGGAATGGATCTACCTTACTTGGAAATCACTGTTCCGTGAAAACGTCGCGCTTCAGTGATTACCGACGAGTATAAATAGAGTCACCTGCGATATATTTTCAGTTTCAGAGTAACTTCTGAAGAAGACTCCGATATGCGAGTCGAAATGTCAAGTGTTAATTTTAATTTTAATGTTACAGATTACCAACGACGACGTGGCAACCAGCCAGGAAACCATCATTCCATAATACATATGTTGTTCATTTTAGCCCCCATAAACATTTTAAATCGCTTTACTTGTGTTTAGATTAAAATAGTATATCGCACAGATAAAGGTACCTTTTAATAAAAATTTCATCAACATAATTTGCAGTCCGAAGATTGGTTGAACTTGCACCTCCATCCTATCCTATCTTAAGCTAACCCAGGGCCTACTACAGTACAGGCCGGAACGCTCGAAGCGGGAGATCGAAGGCCACCGAAGTGCTTGATTATAATATGATTTCCTATGCTTCCATGCGTATATACACATATTTTTATAGAAATTTTTATATAATTTACTAATAATCTTCAGAATTTGTGACAAATATACAAATTAGTGCAATTAGTGCAAAGAAGGATGGAGAAAAAGGCGGAAGAAATATTAGGAGAAGATCAGTTCGGATTTAGACGAAATAGAGGAACGCACGAGGCCATTCTAGCTTTACGAGTAATTATAGAAAAAACGATAGAAAAGAGAAAGAGCGTCTATATAGGATTTGTAGATTTAGAAAAAGCCTTCGACAACGTAAAATGGGGGAAGATGTTCGAAGTGCTGAGAAAGGTAGGGATGAAATACAGGGACAGAAGAATAATACATAATCTCTACAAAGAGCAAAAGGCAGTTATAGAATGTGAGCAGGAACAAAGGGAAGTAGATATCCGGAAGGGAGTGAGACAGGGATATGCATTGTCACCTCTAGTTTTCAACTTATATATCGAAGATGCGATTAATATTGTTAAGGAAAGAACAGCCTCAGGGATCAATGTACAGGGCCAAACTATTAACATGCTCAGATTTGCGGATGATATAGCAGTGTTAGCATCTAGCAAAGAAGAATTAGGAGCGGCTTTGAATGAAATGGAAGCAGTTTTGACACAGGGCTTCGGCATGAAAATCAATAAAAAGAAAACTAAAATTTTGGTATGTAGGGGATGTGAAAATAGAACTAAAATGGAAATACAAATTGGAAATGAGAAGATAGAGGAGGTCGCGGATTTCTGCTACTTAGGAAGTAAAATAACTCAAGACGGTAGGAGCACTAAAGATATAAAACAAAGAATGGCGCAGGGCCGAGTTGCGTTTAACAAAAAGAAACAACTGTTATGCTCGAGAACGGTTAATATAGAGACTAGGAAGAGACTCTTAACGTCGTATGTATGGAGTACGGCATTATACGGGTGCGAAACTTGGACAATAGGAGAAGCGGATAGAAAAAGAGTAGAAGCGTTTGAAATGTGGTGCTACAGACGCATGATGAAGATACCGTGGATAGATAAGGTTAGCAATAGGGAAGTATTAGAAAGAGTTGGAGAAAAGCGAAAGGTATGGAAAACAATAAAGAGTAGGAGAGATAGGATGGTAGGACACCTTCTAAGACACGAAGGAATAGTTCGTGACATACTAGAGTCAGAGATAGGAATAAAAAGAGGTAGGGGTAGGCCTAGATTAGACTACTGCTCTCAAATAGTTAGGGATGTAGGATGTTCTACTTTTAGGGAAATGCGTAGGTTAGCTCAGGATAGAAAAGAATGGAGGTACACGTCCAACCAGTCTTCGGACTGAGAACCTTATGATGATGATGATACAAATTAGTATTGGTATTGTTTATTTGCATTATTAGATACCTACGAAAAAGAAATTCGGTAAGAGTTACCTTGTAACGCCTCTCATTATTTGGCAACACAATTAGACAATATTTCAAAATTCCAAACACAAGGAAAATAGCGGTAGAAAAACGGTTTTATTATAATTTGTAAAGTAAGAATTTACATGCAATTGCAGATAATGAAATGAACCCCTAACTGCAATTTACTTTTGCATTCCTATTAATGTGTTGATTATATAGAAATATTTAAAGTTTGTTTCTCAAATAAATACGAATTTGGTATTTATTTTCTCGAAACTTTTGTGACATACGTTATTAAATAAAGCCAAACTTACAAATTCAATTTCAAGTAACACAAACATAAAACTCTGTAAATGTAACTGGAATAAAAAACATTTTAAATATTTAATATACATGGTGATTCGCAGCGAGTGTAAAAAATTTAGGTGGTGATAGTCAAAATAAGAAGAAAAGTTTATGTGAGCATTCGCCCTAAAATTACTTTTAGCAAAGATGCAGGGCGTAGAAATTTCACGAAAAAAATGTATTCTTTGTAAAATCTCCGAAACCAGGAAAGCTGTTGAATCAAAACTTTGGGCGCGATTGTCCTATGTAGATTTCTGTTGTTCTAAGAATTTTTGCCTTTTTACTGTCACCAGTGGCACCTCCACAAGTAGGTGAGTTTGATCCTTTCGCTTAAACGATGTTACGCCAATAGTTTCTACCTCGGTTTCTACCAATGAGACTGAAATTTTCGAATTTTGCGTTCAATTTGGAAACAAAAAGGTATCATTGAATTCTTTCCTACAAATCTTAGGTTCCTAGTAAAATAGCATTTTATGAAATCGTCCACAGCATTGTTCTAAATCTACTTGCAACACCATGAGGCATGAAAAGAACAAAAGCTTTTAGAGCTGTAGATGAATACAGGATGTCCCAGCCAGGAGCAAGAACTCGAGGTATTGCTAGAGCAATGGAGTTGAATTCTTCGGGCCTGATAAAAAAATTAGGGTTCATTTATTGCCAGCTGACTATCCACAACGACTTCAATTCTGTCATTGTATTCTGCACCAAAACAATTTTGACCATACCTTCATCAGTAACATTTTGTGGATAGATGAAGCTTCATTTACCCGTGACGGTGTATACAATTTGTACAACAACCACAATTGGACGCACGAAAATCCTTTCTCCACTCATGTCTGAAATCGTCAAGTTCGGTTTAGTATTAATGTTTGGGCAGGAATTGTGGATAATTACCTAATTGTCCCTGTTATCATTCCAAACAGGCTAAATGTC
The DNA here is from genome assembly GCA_963966045.1 of Xestobium rufovillosum. NCBI lineage: Eukaryota > Metazoa > Arthropoda > Insecta > Coleoptera > Ptinidae > Xestobium > Xestobium rufovillosum. The sequence continues at coordinate 37,088,685 of OZ014494.1, read as the reverse complement.
CAAAATTATTTACAATTTATAAGCGAGAAAGTACCAATTCTTTTGGAAAATGTACCACTGGGAATAAGGCGTGATATGTGGTGGCAACAGGATGGTGCTCCTGCACATTTTGGTATGAATGTCTAACAGTAGTTAAACCAACACTATCCTGGACGGTGGATAGGGATACGGAAATAAGTAAACGCACAATTATTTTCAGAACTTGTTGGGAGTAATTTTGGAACACATGTTCTTTCTTATTTTGACCTCCTCTATCACCTCCTAATTTTCTTTGCTCTGTTAGTTTCCTAGATATTTGTTTTCGTTTGTTTTGTAACTCTTTTTTGTGATTCTATTGATGTTTTTTGTTTTCCAATTTTGAAATTATTTCCTGGAGCGGCAAATAAAATTTTGAACTAAACTATTTTTTGGCAGTTTCTACTGCTACAAATTATGTGTGTTTCATTAATTTCTACTAAACGAAATAAAAATGTAATAATTCTTGCAAAATTACTCCAATGAAGTTGTTTTTCCATGAATAACTAAATTTTTCCACTAAATTATGAATTTTATTTTCTGGAACTATCATTTTTGTTAGAATATCAACTTGTTATAGGTTGCTATACTCAGCAAAAAATAAGCTATTTAATGACATAACAATCCATAACAGTCCATAAGGAAAAATAGACCTGGTGACGACTGCAAGTGTATGAAACCTCGGAGACAATTTTAGAGTCCTGTAAAATATGCAGATTAAACAACCATTTAAACATGTTTTTACAAATCATTGAAATCTTATTAAATAGGTAATGAAGTTATCGACAAAAACCAAATTGCTAATTTTTCCTTTTTTTTCAAATATCTGGGAAACCAACAGAGCGAAGTCGATTTTTATGAGGGCATATTAAAAGGCTCCAAATTGTAAAACTTTTTCCCCATTTAACCGTGTTTCTACCTTTAAAGATAAGTGAGTTAGCAATGTTGTTGAGGCTTATCTGGGACACCTGTATAGACTACCAAAAAGTAAATAGTGATTGTGTTAACAACTTTTTTGTTCACCTTGTTAGTTAGTTGGTTAGCATAATTGTTTTTTTTTTGTTTCCAGTAAAACTTTGTGGGATCTCACAGAATCACAGGTTCATAAAACCATTTTGGAAATGAGTAGTGTTCCTGGCTCAACAAAGAATAATCACGATACAACATGCTACAGAGAACCCGTAGGAGTTTTGTTAATCGTCACTGCAAATTCTTTAGAAAGTACATTAATTGGATTCATTTTAACAGCATTACTTGCTGGGAACTCTGTTATAATGCTTTTTCATAATACCAAAGATATGAATTTTTATATAGCATTAAGCAAACATCTTCCATCTTGTGGTATAACGAATGGAGTTTTAGTTGTTTTAGAATATGATAAAAATATTATGAAACAAGCTGTTTTAAACAAAAATGTGAAACGTTGTTTCAGTGTGCATCCAGATGATAATTTTACATTGTTACCCTTAAAGTATTCATTGAAAGATTATACTATAGTTACTGGATCTTATGGGTTTCAGAAAATTCTAAATGATGTCACAAACATAAAAACAGTTTGGTCCAGCATTGGCCAATCTTTTGTATAATTAATAGTAATACCACAAGAGATATTGCGATTAATCCTAATAAATTTTACTTTCCACGAAAAATTGTTTCTGGGAGATTCTTCAAAATCAAATGACATGAAAAAAGCAGGAGTGACATGTTTGAGTGTAACAAAATGAAATTTGTTCTAGGATTCATTGCAATCATGAGTAGTATTTGGAATGACTATTTCATGATGACACGTACTAATATGATTAAAACTAGGTTAAGAAATAGTATATTACGTACCAAGGTGGAAAATGTTTCATTACAGCCGAGGGCTAGATAGAGGACCAAGGCGCGAAGCACCGTGGTCATCTATAGCGCCAGGCTGTAATGAAATTTTCCAGCGAGGTATGTATGCTATTTTTTCACAATCATTAGTTTTAATGAACAATAAAGGAATAATTAGTGGTACTGGACCGTTCGAACAACTACTCCTCGGGCAAATACCCCACCAGGCATTGAATTATAGAACTAAATTCAGATTTTTTGTACTACGAGACGTTTCAGACTGCTACTCCACCTAAGGTGGCTTTGAAACAATCCTAATTTGTCTCCATGTACGTACGTGCTTTTAAGCAGGTCTTTGTTCAAATATTGCATGTTTTGAATGTGTATGGAAAACCGCAGACCAACTGGTTTCGTCCTTCTGGGACTCATCAGTACGGTGCTCTCCCCTACACACTCAAACCATGCAATTTATCTTGCTATATATGCTGCTGCGCTCTGGACAGATATCAGCAAGTTCCAACTTCTTTGAGTAATTATCTAGTATTAATTAGTGGTACTGGACCGTTCGAACAACTACTCCTCGGGCAAATACCCCACCAGGCATTGAATTATAGAACTAAATCCAGATTTTTTGTACTACGAGACGTTTCAGACTGCTACCCCACCTAAGGTGGCTTTGAAACAATCCTAATTTGTCTCCATGTACGTACGTGCTTTGTTCTTTGGTTCTTTGGTCTTTGTTCAAATTTTGCATGTTTTGAATGTGTATGGAAAACCGCAGACCAACTGGTTTTGTCCTTCTGGGACACATCAGTACGGTGTCTGAAACGTCTCTTAGTACAAAAATCTGGATTTAGTTCTATAATTCAATGCCTGGCGGGGTATTTGCCCGAGGAGTAGTTGTTCGAACGGTCCATACCACTAATTAATACTAGATAATTACTCAAAGTAGTTGTCACTTGCTGATATCTGTCCAGAGCGCGGTAGCATATATAGCAAAATAAATTGCATGGTTTGAGTGTGTAGGGGAGAGCACCGTACTGAAGCCCAGTCTTCTAAAATTTCTGCGAGTGTTCTTACGGAAGTGGTTTCCAATAATGTTGTAACTCCTTGCTACACAAAATTTACTGAATAGCTTCCATATGTACTTCTTTGTTGCGTTGATATATTTTTCTAAAGAAATCTTGAATCCAAAACGATTCATTTTATAAAAAACTACAAGAAAAATATGTATTTATTTACTACTTACAACATTTTGTTATAAAGGAAGAATAGAAACTATTTGGTTTGTTTGCCCACAGCAACCGCATTGCACTCTTGTTGGAGCTCATCAGTACGGCGCAGCTGTGTGCAAACAAACCAAACCAGCATCTAGTCTTAAACGGATTTGCTCTGTGGTTCAATGCCTGCCGGAGAGTAGTTGTTTGAGCAAGTTCTAGTCGATTTCTCTACAACCATTTTGCGTCAATTCAGCTGTCAATGAGAACTTCAAAAGTGAGTGATATATTTGCTTTTAGTATGGTCAATTCACTGAATAATTGAAGGAATTGGTAGATTTTTTCCCACGACCCCCTAAGAAAGCGACACATTGCATACGACTAAGTAGGCGCAAAAGTTGACAATTGCATTCACCCGTGTGCTATGCTACCCGTGGCGGCTTTGAAAGTTTGACTTTTACTAAATAAATATCACGTCTCTATTTATTTATTTATTTATTTATTTAGATAGTGCTTATTAATAATTTTTTACCAGAAATATCTCTTAAAAGGTACGGCAGTTAAACATTTTAATGGCTTCCCGATGAAAGACCTAAATATTTTAGGTACAAACTAGGCATTTATGAATTGATGGGCAAGAGAACAAATTAAATAGCCATTCATGAGCCGGTCAGAATTATTCGAATATGCTCATAGTAGGCTACTTAGAAATTTTGACGCTTCCTAACGTACTACATATACAGAGTAGTCCACTACGCGCGCGTCGGTCATTAGTCGCTAAACCGTTGAACTTATGGGAAATTTTTTTTAATAAAACTTGTAAGGTTCCATCTTTGCTGCAACTGAAAATTATTTTCAATTATACAGGTTGTCCCATTTCTTCTGCGCAGTGCTTAACTCTGTTTTTTTAAATGGAACACCCTGTATTTGATCGCATTTTGGAGTTCTTTGTTGAATTTAAGTGCCACTTTGTTAACCGTACATTGGGTCTAAGTCCCACAGTTTCAAAATTATTTGATGTTAGAAATCGTCATTTTTCAAGTTTCGCCATTTATAACTTTTAAAAGGTTCGAGATAAAGAAAAATGACTTACGTGTCCCTATCTTAGTTTTTAATCCTCTATCTAATGGGGTTCGAAAATACTGCTTCCTGATAGGTCACTTTTTTCCATTTTTTGACCAATCAGGAAGCAGCATTTTCCAGCCCCATTAGATAGAGGATTAAAAACTAAGATAGGGACACGTAAATCATTTTTCTTTATCTCGAACCTTTTAAAAGTTATAAATGGGGAAACTTGAAAAATGACGATTTCTAACATCAAATAACTTTGAAACTGTGGAACTTAGACCCAATGTACGGTTAACAAAGTGGCAATTCAACAAAGAATTCCAAAATGCGATCAAATACAGGGTGTTCCATTTAAAAAAGCAGAGTTAGGCACTGCGCAGAAGAAATGGGACAACCTGTATAATTGAAAATAATTTTCAGTTGCAGCAAATATGGAACCTTACAAGTTTTATTTAAAAAAATTTCCCATAAGTTCAACGGTTTAGCGACTATTGACCGACGCGCGCGTAGTGGACTACCCTGTATAATATACAAGGTGTTTCTAAATTGAGTTCAATAAATTTAGGAGTTTGTAGAGAAAGTTAAAATAACACTAAAACCTTTATATAGTTTTGTACGAAAACGCTTCCTTTCCAAAATACAGGGAGTTATAATGGCGGCTGGCAAATCAGTTATTTAGCTATATCTGTAACTAAAGCAGCCCGAGAAATCTAAATTTTTGTGGGCAAGTGTTACTTAAATCTACAGATAATCCAGCAATATTTTAAGTGGAACGCAACAATTCAGTGGTGTAGGAAAAGGGGTCGTGTAATACCTTTTTGTTAATAAATAGTTTGAGGTTAGGTTTTTTGGAAATATCGTTTTATTTTTAGATTCTCTAATCAAAATACTACAAAAAAGATTCTCTTTTTAAATATCTCTAAAAAGTCGTTTGTTTTCGAAATAATTGTGGTTTTATGTAGCAGTGCTCATATGAACTGGGGTATCTACCTACCTATGGTTGATTTTCGAAAAAAAATCGCATATGATTGCTGCATTTTTTTGTAAGTACCTTCGTAATTTATACCTGCAAGCACTTCTAGATGATTTTGTTATCAAGTTTTACGTAACTAATGATAATGTGGCAGAACAAAGACAATATTTTAATAGCACTGCAAAATCCTGAATATCTCGAAAACGAAAGACTAGGGATATTTAAAAAGAGTATCTTTTTTGCAGTATTTTGATTAGAGAATCTAAAAATAAAACTATATTTTCAAAAAACCTAACCTCAAACTTTTTATTAATAAAAAGGTATTACATAACCCCTTTTCCTGAGCCACTGAATTATCGTATTACACTTAAAATTGTTGGTTATCTGTAGTTTTGAGTAGCACTTGCCCACAAAAATTTAGATTCCTCAGGCTGCTTTGGTTACAGATATAGCTAAATAACTGATACGCCAGTCGGCATTATAACACCCTGTATTTTGGAAAGGAAGCTTTTTTGTACAAAACTATATATAGGTTTTGGTGTGATTTTAACTTTCTCTACAAACTCCTAAATTTATGGTACTCAATTTAGAAACACCTTGTATAGAGAACAACAATTAAAAATAAAATGACTTTTTTAAGGAGTCATGGGAAAAATAGTGTACATAGCTCGATGGAAAGTATATTTCACATACACTCATGTTATTTCTGCACTGTCACTTTCCAAGCTCATTGCATAATTATGAAAATGAGGACATGTCGTTGGGGAATTTAAACAGAATGAAATAGTCATTAATGTTTTACTCGGTATAGTTTATATCATGGTGTAAATAAAACTTAAAAATATTGTATTTTTCAATAAATTGTAAATCAATAATTAAACCATGGAAATATCATGCTTATTTATTTATAGACTGACCCATTACTTGCGTACAATTTCTAAGTCTGATGACAGTGTTTATTATTTCATTTTAAAGAGCAAATATCTCTCCAGCACTCCGTATCACCTTCCAAGTAATTATAATATAGTTTCAATGGAGAAAACCTGCTGAATGGAATATGTAACTTTTAGTACTACAATATCAAGCACGAATATAATATGAAGCTCATACTGCATTAAAATTTTGATAACGTGCTGTGGTAACCTAAATATCTGCAACATAAATGTGCTTATGTGTGACATATCATTCCCCTGTAACTCTGAACAGCTTTAAAACAATAATGCCAACATGCTGTGCAGTGTGCATGTCTTTCAAATAGTAGGTAGGTACTTCACAACAATATTCAAATACTGTGTTACCAAATGAAGTCTACTATTAAAAGGAAAAGTTACTGAATTTGTAGTGAACTATTTTTAGAATTACGGGTTTTCTCCATTGTATTAATTTGCTGTTAAGTGTCTTTTTTCTTATATTTTGGATTACAGTGCAATATTGAATTTTTTGGTATATTGCTTAGTGGACCATGTGTCTCTAAGAATTCTTCTTAAGTTAACACGCCAAAGTGACACAGTAATTAAACTCAACATGTTTCGCTGACAACGTCTAAAGTCTGTGTATGAGAAGTTGGCTCACACAGGCTTCCTTGTAAATCGGCTGCACTCGGCAGCACGTCTGGTGTATCGTCTACTGTAGACCCATTCCAGTTTTCCGTACACTTACTCTGGAGTTACATATAAAGTTGCGTGTGTGATTGCTAACCGTAATTTTTAATTTGAAAATTAAAATTATATCTGATAAATATTACATTTTCATAAAAATAAAAATATTTAAAGCTTAGGTTTCTCATGTTTTTGAACTCTAACAAACAATGAATTCAAATTGCAATGGTTTTAAAAGAAGTTTGTTTTGCCATGAAACACCTACGTCAATCTTTCTTGCAGTTGGCGTAACCAATTTGTTTCACAAATACTTGGAACTCCAAAAAATACTGAAAATTGTCACAAGTACTTTTAAAATTTATTCTATTTCTATTTATTGATAGAGTTGGACAGGGTGTAACACTATCATATGCCATAAATGCTAGGATTTGTTCTATGATTCAAAACAAGGGAATCAAGTAATATAAACATGTATCGTAATTTACTTTCTATGTAAGATACAGAGTGTTAAAGCTTATCGATGTTTTTTATTTCTATTTTGATATCTTATGAACGGTGCACTCGAGCAAACTGAAATTTTGGCTGAGTATTTTACTGAAGGTTTGAAATGCAATTTTACATGAACAGTGTCAAATTGCTGGTGAGCAACATGGCTTTTTTAAAGGAAGATGTACAACCACAAACCTAGTCACTTATCAGGATTTTTTGGTTCGCTCAGTGGAGGAAAGTCTGCAAGTTGATTGCATCTACATGGATTTGAGTAAGGCGTTTGATAGTGTTTGCCACGCTCTCTTAATACGGAAACTTGGAAGAATGGGGGTAACTGGTGTCTAGTTGAAGTGGATCGAATCTTATCTACTAGGAAGAAAGCAACGAGTGAAGTTAGGTGAAGTGGTTTCTCGCGAGATTATCGTTACATCGGGAGTGCCGCAGGGTTTCCACCTGGGGGCGATCCTGTTTACTCTCTTTGTCAACAAAGTAGTGTCTCAGTTGCGATTTTGTAGATCTTTACTGTATGTAGACGACTTAAAGATTTTTGCGGTCACTCGATCTTTTGAAGATTCTGTTAATATTCAGAACGACAGTCATAATGTTGTTTTATGGTGTAATAACAATTTGTTAAAATTGAACATTTATAAATGTAAGTTTATAAGATTTAACAGATGTCATACTTCTTTTTTGTACGATTATGACATTCATGGTTCGTTGTTGGAGAGTGTATCGATAATCAATGATTTGGGTGTCATCTTTGATAAAGATCTTTCTTTTATTCCTCACATTGATTTCGTGGTAAAATATGAGTAGTAAAAAAAGTGGAAACGAGGAGTAACATATTTTCAAATGAGTAGCTCAATAAATATTTGAATGCGTGAAAATTCAATTGGGCAGTAAAATGAATAAAGAAGCAGTAATGCGTGTGCGGTCATGAAATCAGAATGGGTCTGTTAGAAATCGTGGGACAAGTAGTTTTATAAATACTTACGCAGTACAAAATATGATCGGCCTGTTAAATGATACGTACATATTATATAATGTTTATTTAAGTTAGGCAGCGAAATAAAAAATAACAATTAACAGTAATGTAGATATTAAGAAAAAAAATTTATTGCACCATTAAAATTATCCAATTCTAACGACCAAGACTTACAGCGCTCCGCTCGCTTCGCTTCGCTCCGCTTGACCTTAACCTGACAAATTTTTGAACAAAAAGTGTGCGTTGTAAGCGTTTATAATGTTATTCTCTTCAAAGGTGCGCATTTTTATGTGAATAATATTTGAAAAGAATAATATAAACGCTAACGACTGACACTTTTTAATATAAAAGTCTGTCAGGTTAAGGTCAAGCGGAGCGAAGCGAGTGGTGCATTGTAAGTCTCAGTCGTTAGCATCCAAATGATGCATTATTCGATGCAGCATTACAAAAATGCTTTGTGGTGCAATGCGGTGCAATAGAAGACGCAAAGGGATGAAGCAATATTAATATTTTTTTTACCTGAGAGGGGCCGAGTTCAGTATTTTAAACATTTCTATGGGAAAACGGGAAGGGGTGCGTTGAATAAATTTAATGGTGCAATGCTAGTGCAATAGATCCAAGCACTCGCAACTCAGTGATAAGGTAATGAGCGAAACGACCTAATATTTATATGGAAATCTCTTCCAATTGGCCGCCCACGGTGCACTGTCGCGTAAGCTGCGCCCCTTTTAACGGAAGTGTGCCGCTCTTTTCAATGAAAATGACGTACGATTTTGCCAAACGTCGAGAACTGGCGAACTATTTATCTAACTGCCCATTAATACATTATACTGCCGATTCAATCATTTTACGGCTCAAATAATAATTGCACTGGACATTTATTTAATCTGCCGCTCGAGTAAGTTTTGAACTGCCGATGTAGGATTAAATAACCGACCAAATTCTTTTATATTGCTGGCCACGTTCTACTGCCACATTAAGTTAATTACCGCCAAAAAAGTTTAATACCGCCCGCGTGAATTTTTAACTGCCTGGATGTTAAAACAACCGCCCAAATAATTACTTCCCGATTTTAAATGCTCGTTTTAAAGAAGGAATTGCAGTTTTTAAGGCGTTTTATTAAAAGCAGTCAAAGTAACTCATTTTTCAGATCAAGTTCATAGTCTAGATCACAGAAATGTTCGGAACGCACATGGCATGCATCGGGATTCTTTCTCGTCGATGTTTTCGGATCCAAATCTTCCTTATGTCCGGATTTCTTGGAAATCTGTGATACTTTATTCTGTTACGCGTTTTAATTAAACTATTATTACACATCCCCATTTTTCATCGAGTGCCTGGCATATTAAAAAAGAGGGTAAACTTTTAGCAAATGGTACCAACATGACGTGGTCTAGAGCCAGTGCTTTATAATACTTGGGTTTACACTGAGCATCCGTCTATTTGTGTGCTTTCCCCCAACATGCCAAATATTGAGTCTCGTAGTACGTGGAAGTGAGCTAACTTCCCATACACAAACTGGACAATGTCAGCATCTTCAGTTGATATCTTCAACACATGTCGAGTTTAATTAATGTGTCACTATCCTTTGGTGTGTGGGGTTAGTTTATAAAGAATTCTTAGTGAATTTATGCCAACGTTCCCGATCCAACAACCCTGTCTGCTAATGCAATGCAAAAAGTGTGCTTTTTTTATTTTTTGGTTTTCTGAAATGTTGCATCAAAATAAATTACAAAATATTTGTTTCAATTTTTGAGTAATATACATCCAGTAAACATTTTTTAGTTTAATAAACGTCTTAATGTGGTTTTTCTGTTCCTATAAATTTGGTAGTTGTGCAATGTCTATTCCTTATTCGAATGTCCGTCAATGAAATGTGTTTATGTGGTTTATTATATATGTACAAGAATAAGATGATTATGGTAATCGCAGCTCCTTCAGTAATTTTTACTTTACTGAATACCCATTATCAGCTTTTACAAAATGTACGATTAATGCGTTTGTTGACGTCTTATTCATGATAAAAGAATATAAAGCTAAAATGACTATTTAGTGTCCTGATATATGAAATACCTTTTCATTCATAATACAAGGAGGTGAACAAGACGTTTAGGAAATACCTAATTCCAACATTTATTGATATATTTCTAGAATCTGCATAGTCTAAATGTATTAGCAATCACAGACGAAGGCCAATGGGTTTGTCCTCTTGGAACTGATCAGCACCGTACCAATATGCACAAATATACCATCCGAGCATGAGCTCTACCTATAAATTTATAGGATGCACGATGCACACTGCATGCTTCTAGATAACAAAAACACTTCATGTTTGTGTCAGCCCAGAAATTATGTCATAAGCAAGAATTTAATAGAACTGCCCATAAAATAAGCCGTAAGCAGAGTACCGAAGTCCACAACTGTCTCAGTTTACCAATAGACATTAATTTTTTTGTTTATCTGTAATAAATTTAGACTTACACTCACTCAGACAATAGTTTCTTGATTCTTGTATCATTTTTTTGTGAAGACCAAGTGAAAGAAAACTTAGGAAAAAACACTTTTCCAGACTTGATATAGTAGGATGAGTTCCGAGTTATAAGTACATAATTTTATATGTACGAACGTTGTTCATGTTTTTTGGCACTGGTAGCTCCATTTGTGCCCGAAGTCATCTTTATATTGGTTCTACCATTGAAAGGTTCTATTTCAATTTTACATGTTTCTAAGTGCGTATTGAATGTCACCTCACCTTATGTGGTGAAGTCGGGCAGGATTATATCAAAATGATAAAAATAACAGTTTCTTCTTGGAATTTACCAATAAAGAACGCTGCCCTCCTTCAACTTAGAGTGAAGGGTATTAGCAATGACAGGTAAACCTACTTAAATGCAACAAAAGCAATCGTTGATAAGCTAACAATCAGAAAAGTATAAGTATGCAGAGCGTTCTACGATGCAGCCGCTGAGGTTTGTTGCATGCTTTTTCCCTTTTTCACCCCTTTCCTGCAAACTGCCTGGGTCACTATGCCGGGTTTTTAGCACACTGCATAACTGTATTGATTAGAAGAGATTTTTGTTGTTTTTATCTTAAAAACCCTTCTTTCAGTGGCGGCTCGTAATGATGGGTTCTAGGGCCCTGCCCTCCCAAAAGTTTATAAAAGAAAATTAAACCAAATCACGTAACGGATTTTTATCTAATTAAGTACAAAAAATATAACATTTTTATCTGTCTTACGCCTATGATATTCGTAGCGCACACCCTTAATCGATTCTTCAGACTGCAGATCAACCCAGCCCTAGCACTGGAATGAGTGGAGCGATGCGCTAACTGGCTCGCCTAGAGTACCTGTAGACTGGTGCGATCTGCTCACTGCCCTGTTTGACTGAAGATATAACGTCGCTGGTAAATCCTCAGCCCTGCCGGCCTACTTCGTTCAAAGTTCTATTATTGTTCTGCAATGTATCTTTGGGGCAGCCCAGTTTCCCTCGGAAATATATGGAGAATGTAGCATAAGTGAAGTACAGTAAAAGATAATAAATATGTTCGTGTTAAGCTATAATCTACAGCAGTAAAGGTGGCGCGGTAGATGGAGTATCGGTTTAGTGATTCAGTAGGCCCGGCTTCTATCCTTGAAGTGGTTAGATTTTGCTTTTCATTGTATTGTTCCATTTATTTCATCGGCAATGCCGTATTTTTAAATAAAATTTTTGAAATCTCTTGAGACGCAATATTTTTCATGTTGATTGGTAATAAATTTAAAAAAATTCAAGTACCTACTGATAGAAACATTTCCTTTCAAATAGGGCAGTTTTATGAAGTGAATGACACACATTGTCCCAATTTCTGGTATCAAACAGTTGCTCCATAATATGTTTGTCGAAAAATGTTATTCTTATATACGAAATAGATTGATAAGCAAAAATTCCAGGGAGTGAAAACAAGTTATTTCTCTTAAAATTCGCTAAGCACGATTCTCAAGTTGTTTAGGATTCACCCGAAAGTGTCAGCCAAAAAATTATAGTTATGAGAAGTACAGTTTGAGCAATGAATCTTTAGTTTCGTATGTTCTTAGAAGTCGTCATGAATGCAGTATTTGGTTTCCCTCCTAATACGCAAATCGGGATACTGGAAGTTTGATGCATAGGTCAAATGAATCAATCTAGGATGCCCCACGCATCATGCTCGATTCGTCAGGATACCAATAACCAGAGCAAGTAAGGCGCAGCTGTCACTCTTACTGTCAGTGGTGTCGCCAGTTTCAAGAGTGTTATTTTGGTAAAGTTAGTAGAAGCTTTATTGTTCGCTAACATCTAATAATCACTTGTATACTGAATTTATGTTTGACTGCGAAATTTTAGTCAAGTAAGTTTAAAAATTGATGTTTTCTTTAAAAAATGATAATTTCCGATTGTTGTTATTTATTTATGTTTCGTTTATTTTTTTTCTCATACATCGCATGCCACTGCAACTGCTTGGCAACAAATGCAGCATTGATTTGTTTCATACCGATCTGCTTTTGTTGCCGCGATCAAAGATCTGTTGCTCAAACTCTAATTGAATAGAACCAAAGACAACATAGAATATGAATAGAACTGTCTGTAAAAAGCGGTAAGCAGATTACTAAAATCTGCAACTCTCTTAAGTTTCCTTGATGGACTTTTCTTTTAGATATCGATTTTTTAATCTTGCGATGTTTTATCTGAAATAAAAATATAAGTTTAGAAGACTTTACTTTTAAATATTAGACTTTACTTTTAAACATTCATTTTTGATTTTTGCGACGTTTTAGCTAAAGTAAAAATAGACATTTAGACTTTAACTTTTAAACATTAGTTCCTTGCTTCTTGTCTTGTTTTCTTGTGAAGAGCAAGTGAAAGAAAACCGAGGAGAAAATATTGTTTCAAACTGAGTAAAAATTTTACCTAAACGTTGTTCAGGTTTCTCGGCAGAGCCCCCCTCTTTAACCCCTTACTGCAATGTGTGCCGTATATGGCACAAAGCATTTTCAGCTTGTTATTTAATGCCACCTAGTGCTAAATAGTTCTATTACCATTACAAGGCGAATTTATAGGGTTATTGCAGAGATCTGTATACAAAATATATCTTACAGATTTCTCCTACTTGCCTTATTTTTACTTTTGAAAGTCAATGTCACTTGTCAATTGATGGACTTGGAACCGCATCCAAATATTGCACCGTAATTGTATTTATTGTTAGAATTTGTTAGAAAATAAAATATATTGACAAACTACAGTATATGTGAAGTGGATAACTACTACGGCAAACAGGTAAGACATTTTGGAACAAATGTACACTTGAAAATTGGTTTGTGCCGTATATGGCACAGTATGCAATGAAGGAAACGGAGTGTGTAAAAGCGGAAATGTGTGATCCTAGAAATGTATACTAATTATAGTATATTTTAGAATAAAATGGGACCCAAAATGTTTTATGAGATAAGAAAATGTCGTCTTAGTTGATTTCCAAGATGGAAAATGTGAGTGAAGATGATCATTTATCCGATGATGAGCACCCCATCGATAGCGATATTCTGGCCAATGACTCCGATTAGCTCGCATATCTCCAGAAACAGATACAGATACTGAGTGTGAAGATGATATTCCTCTGATTCACTTCCTACAGTAAAGAGAATCCCTGGCATCAACACAAAATAAACTAAACTGGAAAATATCAGATTTAATTGTGCCAATAATTTTTTATTGCTGAATATGTAATTAAAAAATGTTTTTATTTTGATTCTACTTCCCTTTGACCGTAGACTACCGTAGTCTACGCTTTGACACATCATATTAGTCAATGATAACTTTTAAATAAGCGTATGTACTATCGGTGCCAAAATTGGTCTTACACTTTAGGGTTCAATTCCGCTTAAAATGCCATAACCAATTACATTCTGAGGTAAAAAAACCTTAGCAACTGTCCGCCAATTAAAGCTTTGAAGGCGGATCTAAACGATTTTATTTCAATGACAACAAAGTAAACAAAGGGCAGCAAAAAATAGATAAATAATCATGTTCTTTTAACGAAAAATCACATCGCTTATGGGGGGCGGGGCTGGCGAAAACATAGCAACGTCCGGCATAAACGATTCGCGTTGCAAACTGGAACACCACTTTTGGAACTTTTAGTACATGTCGCAACTGCATGCTGTGCCACATATGGCACAAACCTATTTTTTGCAAATTACTTGCCCAAATTTTATAATTAATTTTTTTAAACAATTTTTGGGTAAATAACACACCAAAAGACACTTAATTTATTTTTTTCAATAAAATTAAAAAAATCATGCAATAAGGGGTTAACAAGTCACGAACCGCCACTGCCTTCATAAAAAAATGTATTTTTTCTACACATATACAGGGTAGTCCACTACGCGCGCGTCGTTCAATAGTCGCCAAACCGCTGGACTTATGGAAAAAATTTTTAAATAAAACTTGTAATGTTTCATCTTTGCTGCAACTGAAAATTATTTTCAAGTATACAGGCTGTCCCATTTCTTCTGCACGGCACCTAACTTGGCTTTTTTAAACGGAACACCCTATATTACATAGCATTTTGGAAATCTTTGTTGAATTTAAGTGTCACTTTGTTAACCATACATTGGGTCTAAGTCCCACAATTTCGGAGTTATTTGATGTTAGAAATCGTCATTTTTCAAGTTTCGTCATTTATAACGTGTAAAAGGTTCGAGATAAAGAAAAATGACTTACGTGTCCCTATCTTAGTTTTTAATCCTCTTTCTAATGGGGCTGGAAAATACTGCCTCCTGATTGGTCAAAAAATGACAAAAAGTTGCCAATCAGGAAGCAGTATTTTCCAGCCCCATTAGATAGAGAATTGAAAACTAAGATAGGGACACGTAAGTCATTTTTCTTTATCTCGAACCTTTTACAAGTTATAAATGGCAAAACTTGAAAAATGACGATTTCTAACATCAAATAACTTTGAAACTGTGGGACTTAGACCCAATGTACGGTTAACAAAGTGGCACTTAAATTCAACAAAGAATTCCAAAATGCTATCAAATACAGGGTGTTCCATTTAAAAAATAGAGTTAGGTACTGCGCAGAAGAAATGGGACAACCTGTATAATTGAAAATAATTTTCAGTTACAGCAAAAATGAAACGTTACAAGTTTTATTACAAATATTTTTCCATAAGTCCAGCGGTTTAGCGACTATCGACCGACGCGCGCGTTGTGGACTACCCTGTATATGAAAATAGCAGTTTTTCAACTGTCTACTCTGTATAAAAGTGACATTTTTTACTCTAGAGATGAAAATATTTTCGTCTCTAGAAGTGAAAATATCAAATTTATAGTTTTAATAATGGATAAAAGAAACCCTCATTTAGTAGCCTGCGTATCTATGTTACCTAGCAACGACTAAATAAACAATTAATAATTTACATTGTGAGTGTTCGCTTATAATTTAATAGCATTTTAAAGGACTCAGAAAGTGAATACTGTGAATCATGCAGACCCCCAAATATATAAGTGCAGAAAAAATAGCATTTCCTACTCGAGATGAAATATGTTTTTTTTTTGTTTGTGAGAGATTGCTCGACTCGCTTCGCTCGTGGGCAAATTCTCACCTCACGAAAAAAACAGTATTTTCATCTCTTGTTGTAAAATATACTATTTCCTACACATATGTATATACCTATTTGAAAATAGCAGTTTTTCAACTGTCTACTCTACCTATATGAAAGTGACATTTTTTACTCTCGAGATGAAAATATTTTCACCTCTAGAAGTGAAAATGAAAATGTCAAATTTATAGTTTTAATAGTGGATAAAAGAAACACTTTCATTTAGTATCATGCATATCTATGTTAGGTACCTATCTACCGTATAGCTCATAGCAACAACTAATCAAACAATAATTAATAATTATTTACATTGTGGCGGTTCGTTTATAAATTAATAGCATTTTAAATGATAATTATGGACTCAGAAAGTGAATACAGTGAATCATGTACACCCCCAAATTTATATGTGTAGAAAAAATAGCACTTCCTACTCGAGATTAAATACGTTGTTTTTGTTCATCAGATTGCCCAACTCGCTTCATTCGTGGGCAAATTCTCATCTCACGAAAAAAGCAGTATTTTAATCTTTTGTTGTAAAATATACAATATACTGTTTTGGATATCGGGTCACCCAATTATGATATGCGCAAAACGGAACGGTTTTTGTTCAGTCTAGTACCATGATTTTACATCATAGAACTGTTTTAAGAAGAAAAATTCTGAAGTTGAAGTTTGGGATGCTTCAGGTGCAAGGCCGGGTAACTTTAACATTTGAATTTGGCGCGTTTTTGAAGTTTGAATAAAATTGTCACTTTACCGGTTATTTACAAAAGTGTCGGTGGTGGTGCGCAATTGCGTTGTGCGATTTGATATTTTCACGTTTGAAACTTTCAAAAATACTTAGTCCTAAAAGTTGTAAATAATATAAATTCTGTTTGTTGTGTTTATTTAGTTTAATTTATGTTTTAATGAAATCTGAACAATGAGTTCTGTTTCAAAAACTGTGTGTGAAAGTGAAGTAATAGTAATGCTGTTCAGAGTAGCTACTTACCTTTTTTTATTAATAATTCTTTTTGTAGCCTGCACCTGACGCGTATTTTCAAACAAAGGAAGATATGTTAAATTATTTAGAATCGGGAAGTGATAATAACATGCCATTACCAAGTGATGAAGACATTCTTTTGAATAGTAGGAATGGTATTGGTTCAGCTACCAATACAATTAAATTAGAATCAGAGCAGTGTTTCAAAATGGAGAAAGACATACAAGAAATATGTGCTAACTTGCCAGAAAAGGTACCAGTTATAATCATTAGATCGATTTACACCATAACTTAAAGAAATATATAGCTCCATCGCTCACGTGCGGCAGGTTTGATATTTGGAAGTCAGTTCGCTCACGCAATAGTGGAGGCACTGCTCGTTCCAGCTTTTTCTGTCTCCTGCCATTCCAGCTGCAAAGCCTTGCCTGCGATAACTTCCCTTCTTTTCGCCTGGCCATCTCGTTGCTTCGTGGCGACAGGCGAGTGTCTTGGCTATACTTTTTTAAGCTATGATTTATACACACAATTTTCAAAGGTTAATTCCGGTCAAGCTAGGTTTAATTGTTGGTAATCGTCAGACTACAATAACTAAATAATAGGGCTGGGAAGTCTAAGTATTATTCTCTTGAGAATAATGTAACTGTCTGAGTCAGTATACACCAAATCGCATTACAGAAATGAAAGACAGGTAAGCAGGCTTTCTTGTCCGTTGCGTTAGTCAAGTCAGTCGGATCGGATGCGGGAGAGAAATTGTTTTTTCTATTTACAAGCCTTAGGTAATGTAAGTTGTTTCTGGTTGGGTACAGGTATACAGACAGCTGTGGCCTCATCTCAGAGACTGGACTGAGTTGGGAGCACTTGCTCCTAACTCGAAGCTGAAGGAACAAAATACTACTCGACTGTCTTGGAAGTGTCTTCTTCGAATTGGTACTGTCGGTTTCCGACAGATGAAATCGAGTTTCCTTCCGTAGTAGGTGCTAAACTATTATTTCTCCCCGTACTATTTTTATCCTCGGGTGACATTCCATCTCTGTTTACAAGCTCGATGGCATATTTTTCGAGTGATGTCAAAACGTTAAAAGTAAATACTAATCAATTTTATTGGTTCCTCTAAATATTTCCTTTTGCAACGTTAGGTGCTACAAAAACATACCTATCCAAATATGACTGATATTCCCACCAACTGACACATTTGTATCATTCTAACTTTCTGAGTATTATGCTGTGTGTAGTATTAACAAATTTCTATGCTTCAATACCAATTAATGTTACAGGTTTATTAATATGATAAGATTTAAGATTTACACATTTATTCTGATTGTTTCTCCCTGGAAATTACTATTTAATTGAAAATGATCCTGTGAGTATTGAAACTGTCACGACTGCAGCTAATGATCTCGGAAATTGTGTATTGATTGTTAATTAATTTAATGTGTAATCTAAGTCTTATATTTCTGCAGCTTATCTAGGCCTTCTCTTGAGAGATAAGTGCTCAGTTGGCCAGAGCACAGATTATTAATATTGTTATTCTACTGTCAAAACATCCGCCCGGAAAGTGGAAGACCTGAGTTTGAATCTCAGTCGGCTTGTTCGTGTTTTTCATGGAGTGCTTCTCCCGTGGTTGCTTGTATTTTACTGCTATTCACAATTTCTATCTATGTGATTCTAATTATTATTTATATTCAAAGATTTACAAGTAAATATTTAGTGTTCAAATTGTATCTGTAGCTACTTAATTAAACTGTGGAGTAGTACGAAACTTTCAGGTTTGCTTAAAGAACTAAGTGTTATGCCAAACTCATTTCAAAATGAGTAAAAATATACTTACACTCACATACATAGTGTACCAGCCAAAACCGCATAGCAGGTCACAAACCATTTATCTGCTAATTTTTATAATGAACTATTCTATGCGTGCTGATGTACAGGCTGAGAGCATCAGCTAGAACATAATATAAATTGGCCGATAGCCAGTCAAACAGGTAGTATTTACCCTGGTAGTTTGATGCTAGAGTGTTACTATGATACCAGCTTTTTGATTGGTTGTATCATAACAACTGACTTAGGAGCAGAGCTGGGAATATCTTATATCTTAGAACTTAGATACTTGTTTGTATCTTAGATACTGTATTATCTAGATACTTTTTATAATGAGTATCTGTATCTGAAAATAAAAATAGTTTTATAAAGTATCTAGTATCTAAGATACTTTTGGAAGTATCTTAGTTACTTTGAAACCATGTCGAAAATGTTTAAGTATCTAAAATACTTTTTGAGTATCTAAGATACTTTTTGAATATCTGAAATACTGGAATTATTTTGCAAATTGTCAGTGAGCCTCTTGGTTCTAGTGTGCAGCCCCACTACCTTACCTAGGAATAAACACTGGGGCGAGCACTGCGGTGGGGTTCGCGATTAAGTTGATGGCCTTTTGAACAAAATAGGAGAGCAGCGATAAAAATGTATATAAGTACCGGGTGTCCAAATAAGAAAGGATGCCGGCCATATATAGCTAAGGAACCGTTCATGGTACAGCTATGGGAAAGAAAAAATATTAATAAAAGTGGCCAAGAGAAATCGCTAGAAATTATTCTCAAGTTTCTAAGTTTGCTGCTAGACGGCGTAATAGTCATATTCGACAAAAGAAACTTGGTTTTCTCTAAAATATACCCAGATAAAGTAGATCAAAAATACGAATATTGCAATCTTGAATATATTTTGTATAATTTTGGTTTACCACTTCTTGCTCTAGCACTCTAGCTCATCAAATAGCAGCGGAGGGGGAAGGGGAATGATTGATTGTGAAGATGCTTGTAACTTGGGTTTGGTTCAACATAATTTGGCAAACTTGGTCTCGTTGAAAAGAGCTCTCTACGGTTAATTATATGCTTTTATAAGCTATGTTCTTTTAGTTCTGTAGTGATCGCTAGGGGGCGCCGTTTGAAAGGCCAGCAAACTTTTCAAAATTTCTTGAAAATTTTAAATGGAATGATACAATAATTTTAACCTACTTAAAAAGAGGATAGAATGATGAAAGGAATAGTGAAAACCACGCATTGATATCTTTTTTCTAACCGGAGATATAAACAAATTAATGTTAGGATTGGGAGGATGGGGGCAAAAATTGTTGGTAACACCCGGTTCAACATTTGCAATTATTATGTAGTAGTGATAAACTTGTGTATTCTTTGATGCCAATATAAAAATTATACAAATATGATAAAACAGCTTTTACTATAGTTTGGAGAAAGTCTCCCATCTTCCGAAAATTTAAGATATTTGTAGATATCAAACACTTGACATTGTGCTGAATCTTTTTGTTTCAACGCCAACTTGTTTTATAAATATATTGCGCACACAGTGGTTGGATCAGTAACTTCGGCGTAAATTCACTATGAATTCTTAATAAGCTAACCTATAAGCTAACCTCACACGCCAAAAGACAGGTACACAGCACACCCCTGAGGACGGTGACTTCGTCAGCGAAATATATGTCGAGTTTAATGACTGTGTCACTATCTTTTGGCGTGTGGGGTTATCTTCTTAAGAATTCATAATAAATATTGCAGTTTACAAGATTATATTTTAATACCTAAAACATAGGTTTTTTCTGTAAAAAATGGTAATTTCCACATTTAAAAAGGCCACGAAGAAGCAACATATAATTTTAATGATTATGATATTTTCAAAATGTCTTTTATATTTGGTGGCATGTATAAAGGTTAGTAATTAACCCGTCCTCCCGCCCCTAAAACTCTTTTGTCCATATCTCCGGTTAGAAAAAAGATACCAATGCGCGGTTTTCACTGTTTCTTTCGTTATTTTGTCCTCTTTTCAATTAATTTATAATTATTATACTGTACCATTTAAAATTTTCAAGAAAATCTGAAAAGTTTACTGATCTTTCAAACAACGCCCTCTAGCGATCAATACAGAACAAAAATGACTTAAATTATAAAAGTATCTGATTAAAGGAAGATACCTCTTTCCAACGAGACTAAGTTTGCTAAATTCGGTTAAATCAAACCGAAGTTACAAGCATCTCTACAACCAGATGCTCCCCTTCCCCCTCCGCTGCTATTTGATGAGCTAGAGCAAGAAGTGGTAAACCAAAATTATACAAAATATATTCAAGATTGCAATATTCGTACTTTTGATCTACTTTATCTGGGTATATTTTAGAGAAAACTATGTTTCTTTTGTCGACTATGAGTATTACGCCTTCTAGCAGCAAACACAGAAACTAGAAAATAATTTCCAGCGATTTCTCTTGGCCACTTTTATTATTATTTTTTCTTTCCCATAGCTGTACCATAAACGGTTCCTTAGATATGGCCGGCATCCTTTCTTATTTGGACACCCGGTACATATTATTTACATTTTATATACCATGAGAATAAGAATCATAGCTGCTTGTTTTTGCACAATAAGAAATGGTCAAATATTTTTAACATCCATATTCGCAAATGAACTCCATTTGATGAATGTTTTTAACATTAGGTTGGTATACACTGTAATTTTTACCTAAAATTCGGTTATTTTAGTAAAAGTATTCTATTTCTATTGAAGTATCTTAGATACAAAAGTATCTTCAATCTAGACTCTTTAAATGGAAAATATCTTTTATCTTATATGAAACTACTGGCTGATATCTTGTATCTAATTACTATTTTTAAGTATCTTCCCCAGCTCTGCTTAGGAGCAAGTTAACGCTGTTAGTGCTTATTGACCCCGTAATTGACTTTGATTTAGTCTCCTGTGGTTGTAATGAGTAATGACCCTGAGATATAATATACACAGTTAATTCTTTAATTAAGATTGGTTTAAGGAATTCGGCAAGTTTAATTTTCAGTGCAAAGCAATGAAATATACATACAGGGTGCGGCAGAATGGAGTCGCACATTTCACAAGGTCATTGACCATGCCGCGGCGCAGGTAGATGGAGACGTTGCTACGATTACTTTTGTCTTCTCTACTCGGGCGTCACTTTATACAACAATGTTCTCGGTTCGGGCCCCTAAACATACACCTGTGTCCCTCGGTCTCACTTATTGGGACACACTGTATATCTAGGAGGATCTGTACGTTCGCTTATGAACGTGTTCGGCGTTGCCTGTACGGTCTGGTCGGTGGAAGATTTATTCGTTGTTCACCCTTAAGCTCTTAGTCGCAGAAGGGCGGGTTCAACTGCATACTATTGCTAAACGTCGATGAAATAATAAGCAGAATAAACAAAATATAAACGGACTCTATTACTTTAACTATATATACATTTTAAAACGGTAAAACAAAAACTGACTATAGATACAAAATATTTACATGAAAATAAAATGTGTTTTTCGCAGAGTATCCCTGATAGCACCTTAGATGCGTCGTATGATCACAACTGAACTGTTACGGTGCCTCGGAGTATCCGTAATAGCAATAAAATATGCCTATCCCTAAGCGGGCTTCGGAGAGATTTTCGTTGCAGCAACTAGATTGCGATCTCGTTGGGGAACGTCGTTGCCGCTAGGATATTCGTGACAAGTAAATAGTTCGTTCGCCCTCCGTATGTCACCAGTGACCCTCAGTTACCCGGGTGCAATCGATTCCTGTCATCTCATTCATAGACGCTGTCGCACAAGATTGAGAAATCGATTTAACCTATAGTGGGGGTTGCCTTCTAGATGTCCAGCGGTAGGAGTAATGTCGGATGCAAAATGCATGACGTCAGATGGGTGACGGCCGCAACTACCATCCATCTCGTTTGACGGCGATCTTGTACGGCGCGCGCTTGTCTCTCCCACCTGTGTTTACGAACACAGGTGACGCACATCTCTTCGGGATCCGGACGTGACGTAAAAACGTCCAAAGTAAACACGAATCATCTTGATTCTTTCACGTGTTTACTTTTGCAACGTTACAACGTGAGGTCCCATTCGCTTGGACAGGCGATAAGATTTGCCACTAGGACCATGCCTTGGTCAGGTGAACAACGGGGATACATAATCAAAGCATTTTCTAAAATCGCCGAATCCGTGACCGCGACAATGCAAAATTGAGTGACCGCCTCCCTCCCCTGATCTGAGCCCCTGCGATTTCTTTTTGTGGGGATAACTCAAAGCTGAGGTCTACAAACATCGGCCTCAAACTACCGAACAACTTAAGGCTACGATAGGAGAAGAAATTCCTCGAGGTATGATAGAGTGATGCAAGACTTTAAGAAACGACTTCGTAAAGTAAATGAAACCTTATTACATGTACTATTTAGAAAT
The DNA here is from genome assembly GCA_963966045.1 of Xestobium rufovillosum. Classification (NCBI taxonomy): domain Eukaryota; kingdom Metazoa; phylum Arthropoda; class Insecta; order Coleoptera; family Ptinidae; genus Xestobium; species Xestobium rufovillosum. Next base: position 37,065,669 of record OZ014494.1, on the reverse strand, counting down.
AAAAGTTTTTTTTTTGTACCTTTTACAGTTTCTTTTCTATTAACCTTTAAAATGTAGGACTCCATTCTGCCGCACCCTGTACTTACTATTTGCTCTGATATAGCTTGCATTTGGTTATAAAGTACTCTCCCTAAAAGGGTATTTTACAACTGAAGATTACTATATTTTACAAAATATTGTTTTCTGTTTAGCCTTTCATTTTTGGAGAAGATATCGAACCTTTCAACAGATGTATACCAGGAGATACGGCAAATGATTCTCTGTCAGAAGTTGCACCGTACTTTATAAACTATGCTGATGCAAACTGGAAAGACTTAGAAGACAGACCGCTGCAAGTATGTAACCTACATTATTCTTAATATAATAGGCACCTTGCGAAAAGATGTTAAATATTTTCCACGACAAAGAAAATAGAGTTAATGTAAAAGATTAAAAGTGTTCATTTGATATCGCTGCTAAATTACGCAAACATTATGTTCTCGAGGAGAACACCTGTTGGTATCACATCATTCTGTTGAAGTGCTGTCATATCTCTCTCTGCCGCATACTGCTTCGTGTCTAATGATGGAGTAAGTGAAAGTTTGATGAAATTATATAAATGCAGGCGGCAAATTCAAACATGCTTAAGTGTGTTGTCATACTATGCTTTATTACCGCTCCTGCTAAAACGCATGCGGTTTGACAGGACGACCTCTAGTCAGTTCTCAATTTCCCGCCCAACGGGATGTTTTGTCAGTGGCGTTTATGAAGTGGTTGTGTCATGTCACAATTTTTAAAGATTGTTTGTGCGCTTGAAGCAGAGGGGTTATTGCGAAAGCAGATAGATTATCAATATTGGATTGATCCTTTCAATTCAGTTCTATCTTGTACGCAATTGGGTCTTGTAAACAGCTAGAGATGTCGCTAAACTCAGTTCCAAGTTTTAATATTAAGCTGTGCGTTCGTTCTGTGACCGCTGCGTTTCCAACGCTTACTGTGACGACCAACTTGCAAATACGTGTGTTTTCGTTTCAATCCGGTTGTCCTGTTATCCCGCACTGCCGCAGCATGATGCCGTTGCATCCGGTTGGTGAGGCAATACCGCACCTATGTGACTGCTCTCATTTAATACCGTGTGATATTACTATCCCGTCAAACAGGAGTGTTTTAGCAGGAGCGGTAATAACGCATAGTGTGACAACACATTAATCGACTTAAAATGTTTGTCATATGCGTTATTATACCAGTCATCTATTCAAAAAATTCGAATAAACAGTAACGCCCATTTCTCGCATAATGCACTAGACAAAAAGAAGATAAGTGTGACTCAAAATTAATTTTTTTAGTTAAGGGGGCTCGTCGAAGGTTTCTCCTGTCTCGCTCGAACTCATTGATTGTCCCTAAGAACCAGATGTTCATTTTCCAAAGACTCCAATTTTCGGAGTATCTACTTGACATTTTGCACACTAAAGCTTTTAGTTGTGTAGAAATGCGCTATGATCTCAGTTTTCTTTGTAATTTTAGAAAAGAATGCCTTATTTCACATAAAAAAATTGAAAAAATGCTAGCTTTTAAGTAAACCAAAAGATCCTAACAAAAAGAATAAGTACGCAAAATTTCAGGTAAATTCTCCTAAAGTTGCCTGTTTCATCCTTGAAAAACAAACGCCTAGTTCTCAGGGACAATCAATGCGTTCGAGCGAAACAGAAGAAAGTTCGACGAGTCCCCTTAACCACATTTTGCTTCTTTTCTTTTTTACTATTATTGTTTTGCATAGCTTCTTCTGTTACAGTTTGTTACACATATTAATAATACATCATATTTTTGTTTTTCTTCATCATTATGAAGTATGTATGTGTTTATCCACAAAATGCTTTTAACACCCATTTTTTCTTAAAAATGTAAATATTTCAAAATTTATTCAATTTAGGTATCCATACTTAGGTACCATATGTAATAGAGTTATCCTGAAATGTTTCAGAGAACTTGAAAGGATATAATAATTACAGTTGAAAATGACGAGCTTTGGCAATTTTGATTTTGTTCAAATTAATTCAGTATTTTGAGCATACAAGTATGTACTAAAATATTGAATTCTTCACCTTTGCAATAAAGGGAGATGGATATACAGGTGGTCCATTAATGCGGCGACGGCCTATATCTCTTGAACCATTCTAGGCATCAAAATGAAATTTTGCAAGTGCTTAAGAAATCCCATGCCGTATCTTGTAAAATAGTTTTGGTGTATACAGGGTCTCGCATTTTGCGTAACAAACCGAATTTATATTTTTTTAAATGGAAACCCCCAATTTTTTTACATATTTATGTTCCCCACAAAATTTCATGGAAAACGATATACCACATTATGGAGTTTTCAGCAGGGCATGTTAAGATATTGCCATTTTAGTGACAATGTGGACCCACCTTTGTGGCACTAGTGACACCTAATTACCGAAGCTATCTAATATTTCTTTATCGAACTAGATTAACAGACTATTCTATTTGCAAATTCTGTTAATACCTTTGCCACAGTACTTTATATTATACTGGGTGGTCAACATACTTACGCATAATTGAATTTTTCTCAAGCAATTTAAATGAAACACCCAGTATATTAATTGCACATTTAATAATCAGTTTACTAAGCTTTTAATTGATGCAGGCATTGCCATGTCTGCGACTGACAGTTTCTACAGAAATTATGATTGAAACTTAAAAATTTCCAATTTCACTCTGTATAAAATGGGGACAATGGGTATTTTGGGCCGATGGGATAGCTTGTTCGTGTATGATAATAGGGATGAAGTTTTAGGGTTATATATTATTGTTTGTTAGGTTTGTTTAGGAATAGTATTTTGGAAGATATTTGTAAGATCAGGAAGTTCGTTTAGGTTCGTAGTTTGTTTGGTATAGGATGTTTTATTTGGATTATTTTAGGAGTTGTATTTTGGATAGTATTTGTGGTTGGGAAGTTTGTTGTAATTTGTAAATTGTATAGGAAATAATATTAGGAAGCACTATGGGATGCAGCCTCACACCCCTGGTTTTATGGCTTGGTTATAGTGCAGGTAGGTAGTAGCGATTAACGAAACTTTTATCATTAATGTCGATTTATTTAAAAAACAAGAATTTATATACATATCACAAAAATAGCTTAACAATTAATTTTGACCTAAAGAGGAAATAAAATTTGCTGATTAGTTAGATGTCGACAGTTTGTAATATTAAGTGCTGCATTGAAAATTAAAAGCTTGCATTCTGAAAGAAATAATAAATTGTCGTTTTGTTGAATAAGCTTAAAAAAGTACTTGTGTGTTCGCAACCAGGAAATAGATATTTCACGGCTAGCAGAAAATTAATAATGAACTTCAAGTAGGTCAAATTGGTTTAGGAATTTACAGAAAAAATTAAATAAAGATAATTATGTTTATGGTTAAACATTTTGGCGACTCCAAAGTGGACTGGAATGGTCCTACTGAAGCTCTCTTGCTAGCATCTTGTTGATAGGTTCCAATTCCATGGTGTTTTGTTCTTGAGTATTTAATACTCTTGTGCTGGACTCGTTTCTTGCTGTTGTGGTTACTCTGGTGATTCTCCATTGTTTCCATACCTTGTAGATTAGATACATAATTCCAATCATAGCCACAGTTGTAGTAATGGATATGCTAGTTGGAATTGACCAGTGATGTTTAATTTTCTCCCAGGTAACATCATGGATATGTTCTTGTTCGCCTCTTAACTGTGTCAAGTCATCGAATGCCTTGATGACGGGCTCTTTCTCAAGATTTTCGTATTTGTTTGACAGTCTTATGGTCGTATTGATGTTGACTTCTTTGGAGAAACTTTCCAAGACAGTTATATTATCGTGCCTTGTAGCTGCTATTACGTTTTGTTTTGTTTTAATGGTGCAGTCTTGAGACACTTGGATAATTCCGGTTCCGTTTAGTTTCACATCTTCTCTTGCACCACTACATGTGACTCCAATGAGTGTCGGTTCTTTTGTGATAAATAGCCAAGTGTTGTCCATGTATAATTGTTTCCAGATGATAGATTGTATTTTGTATCGTATGCTGTTGCAATTTGTTATTTCTTTTCTTTCGTAAATTTCGTCTATTATGCAACTTGGACTGTTTTCTATACTTCGGACTTCAGTTGGGGTGCACAAATACTTGTTTTGACCCAGTACGACAGCGTTCTTGAATTCTTCGTCTGATATTTCGAAATATTCTTGGGTGTTGTAATCCACCGCTAATAGGCCATTCGGTATCTCCAGCACCCAGTAGGAACCATTGTTGATGTTTAATGGTATAGGTGTGACTTTTATTAGGACGAAGTCGTTCACTTCTGCCATTAGAAAGTATCCAAACACATGAAATGAAGATTCACTTTGTTGGATCTTCGTCTTCCACAACGGAACGGGTAGGATGTTGATGTTTGATGGAAATTTCTTTTCGGCAGATTTAATAATTTCTTCTATATGGGCTGGTGTCATAAAGTCGTACAAACTTCCTCGGCCGAACACAATGTTTGTCAGTTTCGAATAATGTTGTATGTTTTCTTGTATGAAGTTAGTTGCTACTTGGTAGGTACTTAAAACGTGAATGCTTAACTTGTTCGCGTCGACCTTTCTGTACCATCTGTTCATGTCGTTAACAGCTTGTAGCCCTTGGTTCAACTTTTCTCTAAAGTGGTTCAATTGTTTGAATATTCTGTCTTCTGTCTCGTTAAATTTGGATAATGCAGTTACCATAAACTTTGTTTGATGGCTTGAGGCTTGTATAAGTTGTTTTTGGTTGTTATCTAGTTGTTGTATGTCTGTATACACTTCATCGTTCACACCAAAAATTGAAGTAAGAAATTTTCCCAGGAGTCCGCGTTTTTGTCTGGGTTGTGCATTTTGTAACCCAGTCACTAACCAATCCATTTGTTTCTTCTGTTCTCCTAAATGATGTACAAGCATATCGCATGGCGTTTCTGATGTAAGTTCTCTGGTTTTGTTGCACAATTGCTCCATTTGAATGACTGTTTCTTTTATTCTTGTTGAATCTCTTGATATTTGTTCTTTATCTATTTTGTATTCGATGCGAAACATGCCTCTTCCTAACTTCGAATGACCAATATGTTCGATATATAGACCTGGCTTCGGATAATGAACGGTGTAGGATGCGTTGATTGCAGATATCATTAACAAGAATGATATTAGGAGCATTGGTATTATCTTGAACTTAGCTTTTTGGAATTTGCTTTCTGAAGATTTGGATTTATGGGTGGATTTTATTGGAGGCGTTTTAGTTTTGGTAGTTTTAGGATTAGTGATATTTAGGTGGCATTGAGTTTTTGTAGTAGGAGTAGAAATTGGTTCGTCTGTAGAATCGAAAGGCAATGGAATTAAGGAGTGTATTGATCGTTTTAACATAGTTCCACCTGCTTTTTGAAGTGTCACCACTCGGATTGTTCCATCTTCTGCAGGATGTACTTGTATTATTCGTGCTAGAGGCCATTTGCTCGGATTTATATTATCTTCTTTGATTAGAACCAGTTCTCCAATTTTCAAATTTTGATGTTGTGTTTTCCACTTGTATCGTAATTGAAGTCTGCTTAGGTATTCTGATGACCATGCATTCCAGAAATCTTTTTTCATTTTTTGTATTAGTCTCCATCTGTTAGTTAGGCTAGTATTTATTTCGGTACATATTTATCGGATCGGGTGGCGATACTAGTTCACGGCCAATTAGAAAATGGCCTGGCGTTAAGGCTATTACGTCATTGATTTCGTTGTCAATTGGGCAGAGTGGTCGGGAATTTAGACTTGCTTCTACTTGATGCATGAACGTGGCGAGTTCCTCGTATGTTAAAGTAGTATCTCCAATGACTCGCTTGAGATGATGTTTCATCGATTTCACCCCTGCTTCCCACAGACCCCCAAAATTTGGGGCGGATGGTGGGATGAAGTGCCACTGCGTACCCAAGTTCGCCATGTTTTCTTGGGTATGATTGTCTGACACGATTTTGTAAACTTCTGCTTCAATAATTTTGCTCGCACCAACGAAATTTGTTCCATTAGCGCTGTACATGTGGGCACATGGACCTCTTCTAGATATGAATCTTCGATATGCTGCTAAAAATGTATCCGTTGTCATATCGCTCACTACTTCGAGATGAATAGCTTTGGTTGACAGGCAAATAAATATTGCTATGTACCCTTTGTATGATTTGTGACCCCTGCCTTTTGTCGCTCGAATTTGGATGGGCCCTGCATAATCCACACCAGTGTGTGTGAACGGTGGTGAAGGAGTTACTCTAGGAGTAGGTAATTGTCCCATTTGTTGTTCAGCAGCTTGCGCTTTATACCGTATACATTTGGTGCATTTGTGTAGGATTGATCTAACAGCTTTTTTTCCATTAATAATCCAAAATTTTCTCCTCGTATAGGCTAATGTGGCTTGGTTTCCACCATGTAGTGTCTTGTAATGTGCATCTTGAATTATTAGTTTCGTAATATTGTCGTTGTACGGTATTATAATCGGATGTTTTTGGTTGTATCTTAACGATGCATTCTTGAGTCTGCCTCCTACTCTCATTATCCCTTCTCTGTCCAAGAAGGGAGTGAGTGGAGATAGTTTGCTGCCTTTGGTTACAGAAGTATTTGTTTCCAAAGCTTCCTTATCTGCCCTTAATTCGGTTGATTGAATAATTTTTATAATTTTGTTTGTGGTAGCGTTGATTTCGGTATATTTCAGAAAACCTGTTTCCGCTTCTTGTTGTCTGGCTCTCTTGATGAATCTGTCACAGTAGGATAGAACTCTGATCATTTTTGTAAAATTTGAAAATCGGTTGAGCACTTCGTTTTGTGTATGCTTTGTTGTTGTTTGATGGCACATCTTCATTTCTTGTTCAATTTGTTGAATTTCTTGTACCTTTGGCCATTGTCTGTCGTTCTTTAACCATTCAGGGCCTTCCCACCATATTTTATGTTGTTTTAGTTTTATCGGGTCCATCCCTCTCGAAATCACATCAGCGGGATTATCGGTAGTGCTGACATGACTCCATACCTCTGGCGGTGCAATGCGTGTAATTTCGGATACTCTGTTCGCAACAAAAGTCTTCCATCTTAACGGATCTCCCTTGATCCAACCTATTGTAATCATTGAGTCAGTCCAAGCGTAAATCTTCCTTTTTTCTATTTGTAGTGCCGTGATTGTTCTTTTGAATAATTTGGCTAATAATACAGCCGCGCAGAGTTCGAGACGTGGTAATGTAGTTTTTACTCTTGCGGGTGCTTCTTTGGATTTGGCAGCTAGTAGTATGATTTTCGTTTCATTGTTTATCACAGTTCTGCTGTAAATGACAGCTCCATATGCCTTCTCGGAAGCGTCGCAGAATCCATGTAATTCCAATTCTTCGTTATTGTAATTTATCCATCTGGAGAGCTTAATTTCTTCTACAGATTTTAATTGATTTCGAAATGTTAACCATTTGTTTGCCATGTCTTCGTTTAATTGTTCATCCCAATCAAGTTTTTGTATCCAAAGTTCTTGTATAATAATTTTTGCTTTTATTACAATTGGAGCTAGCCAGCCCAACGGGTCAAATAATTTTGCAATTTCAGATAGTACATTTCTTTTTGTTAGGGTCGATTCTTCGGATAATTTCACTCGAAATCTGAATGTGTCATCGAAAGGTAGCCATAGGACGCCTAGTGATTTTTTCACTTCGTCTTGGGGTATTTGTAGAGCTGCTTGTTCATTGAAAGATTCGGGTAAGTCTTGAACAGTTACTGGACCATTTTCGTAAGTTGAAACCTCCGTTGCGTAGCATTTGTATTAATTCGTGTTGTAGTTTTGTAGCTTCTTTTAAGTCGTGTGCCCCAGATAATACGTCATCCCCGTAAAAGTCGTTTTTTGCGACAAAGGATGCGTTCGGGTATTCGTTCTCTTCATCTGTAGCTAGTTTTTGTAATGTTTTTACTGCTAAATATGGAGCCGATGCAGTTCCATACGTCACAGTTGTTAGTTGATATTCTTGAATTGGTTGTGACTCGTTAAAACGCCACACAATTCTTTGATATTGCTGGTCATCACGATGTATTTTTATTTGTCTGTACATTTTCTCGATATCTGCTGTGAATGCTATTCGATGTTTTCTCCATCTCAGCAGAATATCTGGTAAGTCCTGTTGTAATTTTGGTCCTACATGCATCAGTTGATTTAGACTTGTATTACACGAAGTTTTGGATGATGCATCAAAGACGACTCGAAGTTTTGTAGTAATATTGTCTTCTTTGATAACAGCTTGGTGCGGATTATAATATTTTCCTTCGTTATATTTATACCGAGGTACTTCTTCCATGTGCCCCAGAGTTATATATTCTTGTACAAATTCCTTGTATTGTTCGCTTAATTTCGTGTCTTTTTTGAATTTCTTCTCTAACTGTAGTAATCTTGCTATCGCCCTTGATTTTGAGTTTCCCAACTCTGTTTCTACGGTTTTGAATGGAATTCGTACTGTATATGTCCCATCTTGATTTCTTCTAGTTGTTTCATCGTATTGTTTCTCACAAAGTGTATCTTCTTCTTCCATTTTCGGAGAGACCTCTTCAATTTCCCAGAATTTTGTTAATTGTTTGTCTTCTTCGGTACACGCAATCATACTTGTAATTGTTATATTTGAGGGTCTTTCGTTAACGTACCCTGAAAGGATCCATCCCAGTTCTGTGTTTTGACCCAGGATGCCCTTGTTAGATTTATGAATTCCATCTTTCATTATTTTTCCATATTCTTCGGCACCCAATATTAGATCGATTGGCCCAGGTTCGTTGAAAGTGGGGTCGGCAAGCATTAAATTTTGCCAGGAACTCAGGTTTATATTTTGGATTTTACTTTTAGGCATGGATTGTGTTAATTTCGGTAGGACTAATAATTCTACATCTAAGGAAAAGGTACTCGGGAATCGAGGTTTCAGTTCGGCTTGAATTTTCCAGTGGGATTTTTTCGGTTTACTGTCACCTAGACCTGTTATTTCTGCTCGAATTTTCTGTCTTGTTAGTCCTAGGCGTTGTGCTACTTCTTCTGTGACAAATGAAGATTGTGACTCTTGGTCGGTTAGCACCCTCAGAAGTTGAGGCATTTTTGTTAGTGTTTTGGTCTCAACTATTGCTGTTGCCAAAAGAATAGTATTTTCTTGTCTTCCAACGTGATTAGATGTTCGGATTATTTCTTGTGGAGTATTTGCCGGTGCCTGATTCGCTTTAATGGTATGGACAGTAGTTTTGAATGGATTCGTTGTTGCCGGTTTTGTTGTCGGCAACTTTCTAAATTGATTGATATGTAGAAACGTATGGTGCTGTTGTCTGCATATATGGCATCGCATGGTACTATTGCACTTTATTTTGTTGTCGTGATTTAAGCAATTGATACATAAGTTTTTGTCTTTAATTGCTTGTAGTTTTTCTTGTGCACTCAGTAACTTGAATTTCGGACAGCCGTAGATGTTGTGGTGTTGTTTGCAAAACCTGCAAATGACATCAGCTGAATTGCCACTTATTGGTTGCCACTTCTGTGCTGGATGATGGATGTTTGATTTGAATCTCATTTCTTCAGTTGCCTCCAGGGATTGAAATCGATTTTCTAAGAAGTTCATGAATACGTCAAAATTTTGAAGTGCATGAGGTTCTGTCAATGACTGTTCGTATATTCTATTTGTTTCTTTATCCCATTTACGAATTAACATACGGCTTACTAATGGACCCCAAGCAGTAGTGTCTATGCCAAGATTGTTGATTGCTTCTAGATATTCATGCGTGATATCATACAGATGTTTTAACTTGGATGCAGATTCAAATTGTACAGCGGGCAGGTCCAACAATTTGTCCATTAATTTGGATACTAATAGTCTGGTATTTTGGTATCTTTTGCGGAGAAGTCCCCAAGCGGTTTCGTAATTCGTTTCTGTAATTTGTAGGTGTTGTATAATTCGGCCTGTTTCCCCTCGAACACTTGTTTTCAAATATTGCATCTTCTCGGCCTTCGTTATTGTAGGATTGTCATGAATAACTCTTCGGAATAGGTCGTGAAAGGTGGGCCAGTTTTCGTATCCTCCGTCAAACATAGGAATTTTTATTTGAGGAAGATTTGGATTGGATTGGGCAGGGGTAGTATCAGCTTCGGAAATTTTGTTTTCTAGGATTTCGGATATAGTTTCGTATTTCTCTTCAACGGCTAAGTACATATTTTCCATGAAGTACTCATCTTGAAAATATTCCTCGTGCAACATAATTTCTTCGTTTAATTCGTAAACAGCATCCCATTGTTTGGAAATTTTTCGTAGTAGGGATTCGTATCGGTATTTGGAATTTTCTTCTTGGATTTTTTCTTCAACTTGTTTAATTGTATTTAGTAGTTGGTTTATTCGAATAGATTGTTTCTTGAGTCGTAATTTTTGGCTTTGATCGTCGTTAGTATTTGTTTTTTCGTTTTTGGCTTCGATTTCTTCGGTAATTGGTATTTCTACCTTGCGACCTTGCAGACTTTTTTGGCAATCTGCAAGATGCGCTTGTAATTCGTTATATACTTCTTTCATCTGACTGAAGTAATTGGATTCGAAGTAATTGTGTGGTAAAGCAATTTCGGTCATTGCTTTGTCATTCTTGGTAACTTCATCCCATATTTGAGTAAGTTCGGAAAGGCGATTCTTGATGTATTCTTCCGTTTTTCTTCTTGAGGAATCTTTCTTCGTGTTCGATAGGAGTTTCACCAATTGTCTTCCATTTTCTTCTTGTTGTAGGGCTAATTCGTTCAGCTCGCCCATCTTCGAATTTATTGGCGGACTGGAGAACATGGCGATAGTTCAGTTTTTTGCTCGAAGGACCAATGTATAAAATGGGGACAATGGGTATTTTGGGCCGATGGGATAGCTTGTTCGTGTATGATAATAGGGATGAAGTTTTAGGGTTATATTTTGTTGTTTGTTAGGTTTGTTTAGGAATAGTATTTTGGAAGATATTTGTAAGATCAGGAAGTTCGTTTAGGTTCGTAGTTTGTTTGGTATAGGATGTTTTATTTGGATTATTTTAGGAGTTGTATTTTGGATAGTATTTGTGGTTGGGAAGTTTGTTGTAATTTGTAAATTGTATAGGAAATAATATTAGGAAGCACTATGGGATGCAGCCTCACACCCCTGGTTTTATGGCTTGGTTATAGTGCAGGTAGGTAGTAGCGATTAACGAAACTTTTATCATTAATGTCGATTTATTTAAAAAACAAGAATTTATATACATATCACAAAAATAGCTTAACAATTAATTTTGACCTAAAGAGGAAATAAAATTTGCTGATTAGTTAGATGTCGACAGTTTGTAATATTAAGTGCTGCATTGAAAATTAAAAGCTTGCATTCTGAAAGAAATAATAAATTGTCGTTTTGTTGAATAAGCTTAAAAAAGTACTTGTGTGTTCGCAACCAGGAAATAGATATTTCACGGCTAGCAGAAAATTAATAATGAACTTCAAGTAGGTCAAATTGGTTTAGGAATTTACAGAAAAAATTAAATAAAGATAATTATGTTTATGGTTAAACACACTCTGTTATTTTTTACAATCGTGTTCGTATTTCCCCTATTTTTTCACCTAAAACAAAAAAAAATGTTTAAATTTGGTTCCTGCACAAAACTAAGCCAATAGAATTTACACTGACACAAGAAATGCAAATTACTTCTTGAAGGTAAAATCAGTTTCATTTTTATTAAGTGTACCCGTGTTTGCCTAAAGCGGATCGCTTTCAAGATATTCTTTCCGAAAATTAGTATTATTGTGATAAAATATATCAAAAAGAATAAAAATAGCTCGAAATCACAATATCTTCCAGAACCAAGAAAACTTAAATTTGAGCCACTCACTTTCTAAACCAGTTTAGTTACGTACTTTGGTTTTGTGTTTTCAATTTCTTCTCAAATTTGGAGTTTTTGCGGAAGTCAGAACAGATAAATATTTTAAAATCAGTAGAAATTATTAATGAGATAAATTTGGATTTTATCATTAGTGGGAAATCTTGTAATTTAAACAAAAAACTATACAGGAGAACAAGTTTATTGAAATAAAGTTAATACTTAAATTAAAATTAAATAAGAAAATGCAGAAAATCCATTAAGCCAGCAGATGTTGTTCAATACATATTTGAGCTCTAGTTGCTACCGACTAATATTGTCCAGCATTTGCGGCGTGGTTGTTACAAATGCTTGCCTTATCCATTCTTGCGTATTTTCACGGGTTGTTGGTGATTCAACATGTAGTTTGTCTTCCACATAACCCCACGGGAAAAAGTCGAGTGGGGTAAAGTCAGGTGATCGTGCAGGCCAGAGTACTGCGGAACCACGACCAATCCATTTATTACGAAAAAATTCATTTAAACATTGCCGAAGTCTAATTTGAAAATGTGCTGGAGCGCCGTCCAGTTGAAACCACATATCATTTTGCACATTTTTGAGCACATTACTGAAAAGATCGAGTAAATGGTTTGCACGAAATTTAGAAAAACAGGTCCTGTTAAAGTTTCTTTTAAAAATACACAACAAAGTTACCTAACTTAAACTTAATCGATTTAAAACGGAAAATGTCCAAATTTAAGTTAAATGTGGAAATCTGGATAAAATTATAAAAATAACAGTGAAATTGGGAACTTTTAAGTTTCAATCTTAATTTCTGTAGAAACTGTCAGTTGCAGACCTGGCAATGCCGACATCAATTAAAAGCTTGGTAAACTGGCTATTAAATGTGCAATTAATATACAGGGTGTTTCATTTGAAATTCTTGAGAAAAATTCAGTTATGTGCATGTTGACCATCCTGTATAATATTAAAAAGTACTGTGGCAAAGGTATTAACAGAATTTGCAAATAGAGTAGTCTGTGAATCTAGTTCGATAAAGAAATCTTAGATAGCTTCGATAGGTAGGCCACAAAGATGGGCCCACATTGACACTAAAATGGCAATATCTTAACATTCCCTGCTGGAAACCCCATAATGTGGTATATCGTTTTCCATGAAATTTTGTGGGGAACGTGAACATGTAAAAAATTGAGGGTTTCCATTTAAAAAATTATAATTTTGGTTTGTTACGCAAAATGTGAAGACCCTGTATACACCAAAATAATTTTACAAGCTGCGGCATGGGATTTCCTAAGCACTTGCAACATTTCGTATTGATGCCTTGAATGGTTCAAGAGATATAGGCCATCGCCCCACTAATGGGCCAACCTGTACATGGGGTTACCACTTGGCTTAATCACAGATTCCTAGGGCAAAAATAAAGCAAATTAACCAAACTATTAGAAATTTGAATTTAAGTTTTTTGGGTAATTCTGAACAAGTTTTATTACTAGAATTTTCCTATGAAAGTGCTAAATATGATTGCATTGTTTCCATTTATTTTGGTATCGCAGTAGCCTTGTATTTGAAGGGGGTGAAAGGAAGTACAGTTTGAGCAACGGATCTTTAGTCGCGTATGTTCTTAGAAGCCGACGCGAACGCAATACATATTTTGTTTCAGTCCTACTACGCAAATCAGGATATCGAAAATTTGATGCATACTTTCGCAAATGAATCAATCTAGGTTGCGCCGCGCCAAAGTTATTATATAGGAAGTTGCCTAATACCCGTAAAGCGCTGTAGCACCGCGCGAAGTACGAGTGGGGGAAGCATGTGACGTCAGCGATGGACCTCGGCCGCGCTCCGCAAGCATACTTGTACAGACGTCTGCATGTGTTTCCCGATTCCCACGCTTTATGCATGCCTTTGATGGCATAAATTTATGTATAACCTGCGTTGTTATGAAGTTTCATCGTTCTGCAGGGTGTAAGTAAAGGTCCTAAAGGTACGTACTTACCTACCTTAAGTTAAATTGCTGGGTCTCTATCTGGATCCCAGCCTGAAGTTTGACATACACACGGATCACATTACAAAGAAATTATCCACTTACCTATATGCCTTGCGTAAACTACAGAGGGTGGCTGGATATCAAGCAACAAGAGAGGCCTACTTCGCTTTTATCCACAGTACCATCTCATATGGACTCATTATATGGGGAAGTTCTTCGGGAGCCCATGATGTCTTCTAGAAACAAAAAGAAGCCATTCGAATACTGTGCAATGCAGAGTACAGAAGCAGTTGCAAACCACTATTTCTCAAAGAAAATATACTTACTTTGTTCTCCTCATATATACTTACATGTTTAGTTTACGCCCATGAAAACCAACATCAGTTTCGGAGTCATAGTAAGATACATAGCCACAACACAAGAAATAAAAGCCAGCTTGTAATACCCTACCACAGGGTTAATTGTGCCCAACAGGGAACAAATTATTTATGTATTAAAATGCATAACAAACTGCCACAACACATAAAGGACCTGAAATTGAAGAAATTCAAAGCAGTGTTGAAAGACTACCTAATTGGGAAAGTGTTCTATAACCTGACAGACTTTTGTAATTCGTCTCTAGATGGGCTCCAATCCTAAATTGATTTGTAGTTTTATTTCATTATCGCACGATTGTTTCATTCATTTTCTCATTTTTTTTTCCTTCGGATACATCTTTAGATGTTGCTATGACGTGTCATGTATTTTTGATGTCGAATAAAATTATTATTATTATTACCTCAAATTCCCGCGCTAAATTTCCGACACTTGCTACTTCTGTAGGTAGGTCATTGTAAAAACGGCGGATCATTTCATTGGGAAATAGTCAGGTTCAAATTGGAATTTCATTCATTCGATACTTACGGACTTTCACGGATTCTATAGTTTCTTCTGGGCGTGGGCCTGACTATTTCTGGTATACCTAAGGTTTATTACTGAAACTTAACTACCTATATGGATAGGTAATTTGTAAAATTTAAAGCAAAAATGATCGTATTCTAATATAGTAGAGTAATTTAGATTTTTGAATTAGCATTGTTAACCTAATAAAGTTAAATTTAGATTGAAAATGAAATCGCCCTCGATGCCGTTCAATTTTAACTGGAGATGATTAAAATAACAGTATACCTACTACAAACTAAAATCCACATCCAGTTTTTAATTTCAGAAATAAATACATACACCCATACTCCGACTAATTCCAAACAAAGTAAAAAGTTGAAAAAAGTATGCGCATAACTTGAAATGTAGTAGGTAGTATAAATAGATGTAGATAACATTATGTAGTTATTTGAATAAAAATACCTACTTCTAAACACTTTCTGCTCGCCGCCGCCGATGTGTTTTTGAAAGCAAAACTAAGTATGTACCTACCTAATACCTACCCACCTTCATACCTACTACTACTCGAATAAATACGTTCCTATTTGCCTAATATCATTCCCGAGACTAATCTGGAAGTGTCTATTAGGTACGGTAGTACTGAATTTTGTGCATTCATTGATTCATCACTCATCATGGCGAAGAAAGTGTATTTAGGTACCTACTGAAACAGATGTTCACCGACATTTAGTTTTTGGGTTAATAATAAATAATTATTGTTGTGTATCTTCCTTTCGTTCGATTAAAGAAAACGCAAAAGTTTTGATACGTATTTTATTTTAATATAATACAAAGATCGACTACTCGCTACGCGTTCTAAAAAGCGAGTTTTTTTTCTCATCTTCACGTAAAACAGATACACACACACAAAATTCTTATCTCTAAAATATAAACACATGGCTCGGTTCTATATACAAGAATATAATACAAGGTGTTTGGAGTTTCTATAATTATTTTATACCTAAAGATTTATTCCACCGTTCTATGCGCTCCGCTTATCGGCGAATGTACGGCAGGAAATTGCGGTCCCGCGGTGACGTCAATTTCCGACCGCTGCCGACTAAGAACAAACCTCGCATTAGGCAACTTCCCATATAATAACTTTGGCGCCGCGCATCATGCTCGATTCGTTGTGAGACCAAAACACCAGAGTGCGTAATAATAATAATAATCATTTTATTCGACATCAAAAATACATGACACGTCATAGCAACATCTAAAGATGTATCCGAAGGGAAAAAAAATGAGAAAATGAATGAAACAATCGTGCGATAATGAAATAAAACCACAAATCAATTTAGGATTGGAGCCCATCCAGAGACGAATTACAAAAGTCTGTCAGGTTATAGAACACTTTCCCAATTAGGTATGACGCAGCTGTCACTTACTCTTACTGTTAGTGGTGTCGCCAGTTTCAAGATTGTGATTTTTGTGAAATTAATAGAAGCTTTATTGATCGCTAACATCTAATGGTTACTTTGTGTACTGAATTTGTGTTTAATTGCAAAATTTTAATCGTGTAAGTATTAAAAATGGATGTTTTCTTCAATAAATGATAAATTTATATTGTTATTATTTATTGAATTTTCTCACGCTACTGCAACTGCTTGGCAGCAAACGCAGCATTGATTTGAATCATACCGATCTGCTTTTGTTGCCACGATCAAAGATCCGTAGCTCAAACTGTAGCAAAGCTGCACCGATACATTAACACGCTTTAAGCAGTGCTCGTCACAGCTTGCATTTGGATTGGTGGCCGGTATTGAAACCATGTGTCTGTCCAATATGCCACTATGAGTAAAACTCCTTTCACAACCTACGTGGCCTTACTTCATTGTAAGACTATAATGCCCCCATTAGGGAAGGTCGATCATGCAGTAGTGGATTGTTAAGGTTGGGAAAGAAGAATGGTTTTGCCCTTAAGTAGAGCCTAATGTGTTCTATCTTTGAGGAAAAGTTATACGGGTGTTAAATGGAACAAACTGTATAAGATTTCATGCGATAGAAAATATATTATGCAGCTCCAGTATTTAATATTAATTATATGGAAATACCCTGTATAGTAGTAGTATGTCTAGACAAAGTTGGGTGTTTTAGATTTTTGTATGAACTGAACTCGGTACCTTTTTTTGTTACCTATTATTTTGATGTAATATTGTTTTTATGACGCAATAGAATAGCTCTGATGAAAATCAGGCCAGTAATGCGGAGAAAGTGGTGGAAATTGATGGCTGCGTGAATAATTATATGTTGGACAATTATTCTCAAGCGAGTTTTCCAAAAACTGAAGATACACAAAGAAAAATTTTGAAGCCATGTCGGCCAGGGGGCCTATTTCATCATGCTGTTGCTGATATCCTCAAGACAAATAGTTCTCAAACTATACAAAGTTCTGTTCAACAAGCTACAGGGATTTTAAATGACCTTATTAATGCTGTTACATCATCTAATCCAAAAACGTGTTTAGAATTGGGGGAAACGACGATTAAAAATAAACAAGCTGACAAGCAGGAGGTATCTTCAGTATATTTTCTAAAATTAACCATACTTAAATTAGGTATTTGTAGGTTCCTGTTAATATTGTTAATTCAAATTTGAATTATGAAGTTGACTTGGAAATGAGCGAGTCGAAATGCGGCATTAAAAGGAAGTCAGATTACAACGTCGATCATTTTACCACAAAACGTAATCGTTCTGATTCTAAAAACCAGGGGAAAGAGAGTTTGAAATTTGAAGGCACTTTACATCAAGTACCAGAACTGATTTTACTAGATTCTTCTGAAGACCACTTTAGTAAAGCACCAACGGCGACTTCACCCACTGGCAAGCAAAGTTCAGTAAGTATAAATCAAGAAAATTACTCGGACCCTTTTAGTAAAAAGTATGCTGAAACTTCTGGTGTTCATCAAGAAGTTTCATTAACTAGTAAATCAGCTGTTCCAAACGATACCATAAATTTTAAAACAAATACAGAAAATAAATTTGAAGTTATTGACCTTACAAAACCCACAATTTCCTTTAAACCGTTATTGGCATTACCAAAAGTAAGTTCCAAAATTGGAGGAAAAAGAGAAAATAAACCGTTACTGTCATTACCTAAAATAAGTTCTGTAATTGGAGGAGCAAGAGGAGGTAAAGATGTTGCCAAAAATTTTCAAATTTTTTCTGAAATTTCTTCAAAAAATCATATAACTGGAAATGAAACTGTTGTTACTCCTATTGAACAAGAATCTAATGTCAAATCAAACTCCGGAGTGAATGTAGACTTTTCTTCGCAAAATAACAAGAAAAGAAAATCAAATTTGTTAGATTCAAATCACTCTCCTATATCACTTAAGAGCCATGAGTCTGAACAAGTAGGCACATCACGGATGAAAACTAACAAGCCGAGATACAAATTGGATGACGAAGAAGAAAATGATTTACGAAATACAAAATCGGCTTTACATAGTTTGAAATCATCATCAGAATTTTTCGATTTTGTGCAGAAGCAATGGAATCCATTAAATATTTCAAATCCTCATCAAAATTTAACCTGTCGTTTTGTAAATAGAAAATCTCAAATAAATAATACTATCCAACTTCATTCTGATCGATCTTCTGGAAAACACGGTTGCTCGTCAATATATCAGAGTCGTATTAATGTTGTTAAAAATTCATTGGACAGCATTCATAAGGAAATTGTGGGTTTAGTACGGAAACAAAAGTACAATAGAGATTATTCGAAAAAATCCGAAGATAGAATTCACTATGTGAAGAGGCAAAGAAATAGGTTGTCAAACATGTTAACGAAACTGACATGTGCTAGGAACGAAGTAGATGCAGTTTATAAAAAGTATGTCGATAAGAATAATAACTGGAGTGGGGGATATTTGACTAATTTTGACAAAGCTGAAATTGAGTATTCTAAAAAAATCTTTGATAAAATACAAACATTTTATGATTATCCCAATTAAATTGTTTTTTCTTTACTGGCATGCAGCTTATTTAGTTTTTATACAAAATGTAAAGTAAAATATGTTACTATCCATAACTTATTTTCACTTATTCAGAAGAGGGATTTTTTTTTAGTTGTGCAAATCAAAAATACCTTTAATCCAAAAATTTTGTAATCTATGCAGGTAGTTTCATTAAGCCTGGGTAGCACCGTGGCATTATTATTTGAAAAGAGATAACCTATGCCATTTTATTTTTGAATTCTATACGAAATTTTAGTCTTATTGAGGCAGAACTATGCAACAATATATCAAAAGTGTTTTAGTATTATTCCAGATGATACTAATTTATTTATCAATTCAAGCATTTCAAATGTCATAAAACTTTTTACAAATGAAACAACCTATAGGAAGTAAGCGAATATTGCTTAGCAGCGAATCCAAGGCGGCGCAATGATAAACTTTTGGTAGTAACTAAGTGTCAAACTGACAGAGCAGGTGACAGCTCTGTCAGTTTGACATTCCCGCGTAAATTTAAGCAATGAATACTGTTGTATATTTCGGGTGAAATTTACTCATAGAGGTGAAGCTGCGTATAAGAAAGGTTTGGAATTGGTTCGTTCGAAACATGTTAGTGAACGAAAATGCTTTGGAGCCGAAATTTCTCACACTGAAGGTCGAGTTATTCGACCAATCTCATGCCTTTCATATAAGAGCTCGTCATATCAGCATCCGAAGGGCATGTAAGTCATTAACGATATCAAGTTCGATTAAAATATTTTACACAAAGAATTTGTTCGATTTTGCGTGTCCAGTGGAAGACGCACAGTAGATCATAGCATAAGGAAACAATGTTAATTATTCCCTGAAAAATATGGCGCAGTCTAAAAGTCTGGTGTTAATTTTGCAATCTGAGTAGGAATGCGTGTCGGCCTCAGCTTGCCTTTTATTGAATTTCTTCAGATGTACCTATATTTTCATTTAACTTACGAATTTCCTCTGCGGGTGCTTCTGATTCACAATAAGCGACGTTCCTATTCATTATTATGTTAAGATACTTTAACGTTATATGAAAATAAACTGCAAAAAATTATAAATGTCAAATCTGACAGCCCACTACCACCAAAAGTTTTAAATGGTGGCGTTGGCTGAAAATTCGCTCACTTAGGGCTGTGCAAAATAATCGATTATTTGATTATAGATTTTACAATAATTGATTAATCAAATAATCCATTACTCAAAAAACGATTAATCGATTATCTGATTAATCGAATAATCAATAAATCAAATTACTGATTAATCGGCTGATCGATTGTTCGATTATTTCATTAATCGATTATTTTATTAATCTTTATTTGATCAATTCTTCACTTTATTAATCCATTATTTAATTATGCGATTAATTGAATATTTTGTTCCATCAATTCATTAAGAGGTACCTATTATTTTTATTACTAATATACCTATCGCATATTATAATGCACAATATAAAATCTCTGTCGTTAATGCATTAAAGGCAAACTTTATATTGTGTGTTATAATTAGTAGAAATCACAGTAATTGTGAAAACTCAACATTTCCGACAGATTAGGTATATGATTAATCGATTAACCAAATAATCGCTCAGTCGAT
The DNA here is from genome assembly GCA_963966045.1 of Xestobium rufovillosum. Classification (NCBI taxonomy): domain Eukaryota; kingdom Metazoa; phylum Arthropoda; class Insecta; order Coleoptera; family Ptinidae; genus Xestobium; species Xestobium rufovillosum. Next base: position 37,045,334 of record OZ014494.1, on the reverse strand, counting down.
TAATCAAACACTTAATCGATTAATTAAACAATCAAGCCGATAGATCAAACAATCGATTAATTGACAATCGACTAACTGGTTAATTAAATAATCGATTAATGGATCAATCAAGTAATCGATTAATCACGTAATCGATTAATCGATCAGTCAATCAAGTTATCGGATAATCGGTTAATCAAGTAATCAAAAAATCGATCATCCGATTAATCGATTTATCAAATTTATCGATTACTTTACAACAATCGATAATCGATTATGAAATGTAATAATCGCACAGGCCTAGTGTCAATAGATTCCAGGCTACCACTACAACTTCTGTATTTGTTGTCTGCATTGTACGAAATTTGGTGTGTAAATAAGAAAACATTTCGGATTGGTTGATGAAGGATTATAGTATGGTCGACTTCCGACTTCACCAGGACTACATTAAACATTTGTTTTTTTAAATGGAAGCTGTGTATTTTGAGATTCTATGCATCAGAGTGATTCCAAAAATGAGTTTTTAAATTTTCGATTACTCACACAATTTCTTGCCTAGTGATGAAACTTGTTTTTAACAATAAATCATAGTGAAAGTAGGAAACTCTGTTTTAACTATTTTATTTTATCTTTTTTACATTTTTAAGTATTTTATTTTTATTATTTGGAAGTCAATTACTAATGATTTCGCATAACATGCATATTGATCTGGCAGTTTGCAAGTCCATCTCCACTTGGCAAGGATACAGGTACTTACTTAGTCGATGTCTGCAGCTTTAATCATTCCTAGTTTAACTTTTCAATCGACACACATTGATGAAGTGGTTGCAACTGGAATTTTTGAAGCTGCAGGTTCATTTGCTGGTATAATTTTTCAAGCTTCAATGTAACGTCTGCTACAGATGCTGATGACCAATTAAACTATAATAATACCTTGTATAATATTAAGATACTTTTGATGCGTTATCTAATATCTCTCGTGTCTTAATACTTTTGTCAACAAATGTTGCTGTAATTGATAAATCTGTTGTGGTCACTTTTTTGCAAAGATTTTTTTCTGAAAGCTATCAGGTGAATAGTTTCCGAGATATGACTGGTCGCCAACTTAAACGGGACACCCGGTATAATACAAGTGGGCCGACTCTTGCCGACAATTTTTATTTGTTAGATCACAAGCAGCTGTTGCGGTAAAAATTGCCACGATCAATTTAACTGGATTGGAGATTTTCTGAACATAATAGCTATTTGACAACTTTTCTATCATCGAATATCTCTAACAAAATGCAACTATCATGTCCCTAGTCATAACTCACTATAGTCACCTCAGCTGTTTGTTTACGTGTAAGAAACACCATTGAAAAGTCCCAGAGCAACCAATGATTCTTGTGAAAAGTCAAGGATTTCTAACCTAGATAAATTACGGTGAACAATTGGGGGAAAATATGCATATTTATGCACTGATTTATGCTGGAATTATGGGCTGAAATGGCTGCAAGACAGGTAGTATCTACAAAACGTCTCGACAACTCTATCGTAACAATTTCTCAACAGTTAATCAATGGCTGAGATTATGGCACCATTAGTGTGTTATCTGACTGACTAACCCGACGAAAACCTCACGGACTTCGGCAATTGAGCAAATTCGGCATCTAAGTCTAGCATATATACTTTCTTTTTCTTATTACAAGTGTACAAGTCCTTAAAACAGTTACGCACTCCCGTATTCCCTCCCCATTCCCCATCACACATTTTGTGATAACAAACGAACGTGTTGGCCGCTGGTTTGGAGACGGAGCATTGATGCACGCAGTATGTAGCACACTGTTTTTCAGTTATCACTTATCAGATGCAAGATGTCTTAGTCCTTCAGCCGACAGCCGATTGCGGAATATGTAGTCAGTGTCAGAACTCCAGAGTATTGCATACTCCACTGTCAAGATTTCACTAATACAAATAATATTAGTACAAAAAAAATAATACATACATGACCCTAAAAATTTCATAGGGACTAAAATATTTAAGATTAATACATTAAGAAAACATCTATTATTCTTGTTATTTTGACAACTAAAAGAGTATAATTGAATTAAAACATTACTTTTTAACAGCAGTAATAATACTTCAACATGGGGATCCGTTATTTCATAAGTGCTTATTGTCATCGTTGATTTTGAAATAAATTGAAGTTTGATGTTTAAACATGTGCGTCACTGCTGACAGTATATTTAGTGATCAGACTCTCAACTATTGATTTGAAGCTGAACTAAATACATACAGTGCCCGTCTAAAGTCCGTTCCCCCCCTACTAATTTTTGAACCATTTGAGGTACATCAATGAAATTCGGCACAAGGTAATCACAGGTCACAATATATTTTTTGACGTAACAATGGCAGCTGTCAGTCTCAAGATGGCGGTCGAGCGCCATTTTGAAACAAAATTTTAAATGGGAGGGAGGGTCATGTGACACCTCGTTTTAAAGGTCTTATCGAGTGCAATATCATACTAAAATATGGCGTCGATGTCTTTTGTTAAATTTTTAAATTTTAACATTTTTCTAACGAAATTTTATTCTAATTTGTAGTGAAATTTCTTAATGAAGTCGACCAATAAGAGGAGAAAAGAGAGTTTATTAAGGAAAAACTACCGTTAGATGGTAATTTCTTCCACCTTCTCCAAAAATCAAAACCTCTTCAAATTTATCGTTTAAGCTACGAGCCATGGTCACACTTTTCCTAAATGAAGGAACTAAACATGCCACATTTAACAAGTAGAAAACAAGATGTTACCGCGACAACGATTTTTTTTTCTCATACAAACGTGATTGAGAGCAACATTCATGGTTATTTAGAAATTTGATTAGCCACCATTTTGTAACGTTTTCAGGTATCGACGCCATATTTTAGTATGATATTGCACTGGATAAGACCTTTAAAACGAGGTGTCACATGACGCCCCTTCCCATTTAAAATATTTTTTCAAAATGGCGCCCGACCGCCATCTTGAGACTGACAGCTGTCATTAATACGTCAAAAAATATCTTGTGACCTGTGACTACCTTGAACCGAATTTCATGGATGTACCTCAAATGGTTCAAAAATTAGTAGGGGGGGAACGGACTTTAGACGGGCACTGTATATAAATTTTAACAAGATTGCCCATCCCTTGCCTATGGTATATTTTGCAAAATTCGTCTAATATCTGTTCTTCCATTCAAAGATACGATGGAATACAGGGTTTTCGTCACAAATAAGAAAGCCATGTGGTGCTCAGACTGAATGGGACAAGCCTATAAAAAATCCAGAATTCTGAGTAGATAATATTTGCATTATGGATAGCAGTGTTTCTTGCTTCACACCTTGTATTTGGAATAGGATAGAATAGAGTAGAATTTCTGTTTTGAAAAAATGAGAATTGGCTCATACACGAATTTTGTATTTAAAACCCAGAATCTAACATGAGATGGCATATTGACAATAAATATTGATCGTGTCCCTTTAGTAAACAATTAAACCAAATTTATAATTGAAGTGAGGCTGCAGCCGGAATTAGTTAAACGCTCGTGTTTCATCCAGTATTACCAGTGATAATTAGTAGATATTGAACTGATAGGGCTATACATATATACTGGAGGCAATATTTCTTATGCTGGGTTTATGCAGGTAGCTATAGTTCTTTTCAAATCAGTTGTCATGCTGGCAGTTTATAGATTGGCTGGATCAAATCAAAATGCCGAGGTCAAGTAAAGTACTAATTGAGTGTTTAATAAAATATAAAACAAACAAAAAATGCTAAGGCACAGTAAAATCTTACTGATACTTTTTGACAGATATTCACTAAAAATTACGGTAGTTATTAATTTGTTTCCAATCTTTGTAAACCTGAATTAGACATCTAACATTTCAGAATTGTAGGTTCTGTGCGAAACATGAAATTAATTAAGGAATATGTAATATAAACGTAGCACATTACTGGTAGCACTGTTATACACCAGATAATTCAGAAAAATGGACATTATTTATTATATTCTACCAACTGATTTTTTTTATTAACTTTTTGGTTCATAAGGAATGCCAGATGCATTAGATAGTCGTGAGTGGGTGCCAGACGACCCCAAATATGTAAAAGTGAGAGGGTCACGTGACATATTTTCTACCAACTGATTTTTCTTTTACTAACTTTTTGCATTGTAATGAAAACTAAAATGTCATTACCAGACGGTTTTGTTAGCTTTTAGGGGTGGTATTATCGATAGAAACGTGTCAAGATTTCAGGTTAGAGTGACATACTTTTTACGGGGTGGTAGTCTGTAAAACCTTTCCGTTGCAAGGTTACACTTAAAAAAATGCAGTTGCCAGAAGAGTTACTCAATAGATAAACCAATTTAAGAGATTTTTACACCTGCGCTGTTAACAATTATTTTTAGTCTATCCTTCTAAAATCCACACAAATTTCTCACCCAATCAATCAGTCTTCCCAAAGCCATTTATAAATGAACCGTACAATTTTTTTAGTTCACTGTGTTCCAAAATTTCCATATTTGCACTTAAATATGAGAGAATTAGATATTAGACATCCATAATAGGCACTACGATGTGACAAAATTTAAGATCACGGTGATAGGTCATAAAAGGAGTGAAATTTATCCTTAAAGTTGTACAGAAGGTTGTACGTAATAGCAAAGTAATTTTATGTAAAAAAAAACTGCAACATAAAAAGTATATGATTCCGTTTAAAAAAATTAGGTAAGTTATGAAGTTTTACAATTTTCCAATTTGGTGATGCAATTGCTAATAAGTACAGTAGAACCTCGATTATCCGTGCGCGGCTGATCCGTACGGCGCGTGCGGCTTATCCGTGGATATAAGTTTGTTAATTTTTGTATTATCCCAGCAAACAGCATCACGTGATAAACACGTCATTTTCAGGTCTATTTTTGACGTAGTGACGTCAGTAGATGACTTTAAAATGACGTCAATATCTCGTACCCTGTAGGGCAAAATGTCACAGCCCACTGACGTCATAAGGTATCGTCAGTATGACGTCTATCAAGGACGTCAAATGGACCAAAAAAAAAAGACTAAATTATCACCTCTTAACGTGAATAAGACGTCAAGATGACGGGATATTCACGAAATTAAATTTTCATAATATAGGCACCTTAATGGAAATAAAATTCATAAAATTTATTTTGCTAAAATTTTATTTTTGTTACATTTAACAAACAACAAAATATTATATTGCAAGAACACATCTTATTCTTAATAATAAACGAAAGTATAGTATGACTATAGGCGTTTCAAAAAACATTCCCAAGGCTCTCTGGTGCAGAATGTTTTTTGACACATCCTGATTATAAATAAATATAAACAGGTAAACTGAAACGTCAAATTCAGATAAAATTGTACGTATATGTAGGTCAAAATAATATCAATCTAACAGGTTATATTATTATGAAGGCTTAATCAGATATTAGGGGCATATAATAATTATTGCAAGTACATACAAATAAAATTATTGTTGCAAAATACGCAAAACTATACATTTTCTTTTAAAGAATGTACAATGGGCATCGACACCCATTCATTTTTGTTAAGGTCATAAGGCATCACCAAATACTTGCATTCGATGTCTATTAAGTGCCATGTTTGCAATGTGTCAGACAAGTTCGATACTATAAAAACATTTAAACTTTTTGAATTCATAGGGTATTCAAAAAATGGTTTATATGAACAAAACTGCTTACCAACTAATATCACTTTATTATTAAAACTAACAATATTAAGAATTTGTATCACTTTATTTTTGACCCCACAGTAACAATCTGCCTTTGAATGTGAAAAAATTGTGATAATGAAAGTAGGGAATTGAATTTTTTTAAACTGCCTGCAATTCTGTTTGTGGCACATTAATAAAGGACCTGTGTTATGTTCCATTTTCGGTACGAAATTTTCCGTTTCATTGGATGCATCTTGAAGAAAGGAACAGTTATTTAATTCTTCAATTCGGTTGTATATCTCTTGCAGAGGATTAACTGTGGATTTCACTAAACGTTTGAGAGAACCAAGATAATTTTCAAACATAAATGCTGAGAAATTGTCAAGTGGCCCATATTTTTCAACATCTTTGCTCAAATGTAATAGAGTGTGCACATTATAGATCAAAAACGTTTCACCATAAATAGCAACACTATGTGCTACAAAAAAATTTAGAAGTTTAGTTGCAAAATGAACTCCAATATTTGACAAATGTTTTTCGGAAATCATAATCGTTATACCACAACTGAATAACATAAAATGTTCATAAACTGCAACATCTACATACTTTTTTAGTACAAGTGGACCTACATACAGCAAAAAAGTACGCAACTCTGTGGCCTTCCACCTAGATAAATCAGACAGAGAACGCGGTTTCCTATTGAATTCCCTAGGAATGTGCTTCTTAAGTGATTCTAAATGTTTGGAAATCAATGTAATGGTGGAATTTTTTAGTCGTACCTTTAAATGCCCACTTATCCAAGAAAGGAGAAGTTTACGAGTCACACCTAAGCAGCAATTGTGCATGTAATCAATAGGGAATTGTGATACTAGCCCCACTTTCAGTTGCACTAAGGGAGAGATACCTAAGTGATGGTCTTCATCCAGTTGCTGCTCGAATGTTTCATCTGTTCGTAATGATGCATTGGTAGAACTTAATATAACTCGCCCATCAACGTACTTACCTGCATCAGTGCATTTCTCACAAGAGGAATATCCTCCATGGGATTTTATGCATTTTAAGTATGCTCGTGCAGGCGCATCGCATATAAAACTGTGAATTTCAAACTGAAGTTGTTTCTGATGAAATTGAAATCCTTGATCCAAAAGATAAAGAATCTCAGTTATAAATTGCTCTAAATACATTCCTAAAGGTTTGGGCTTTGAAGTTCCGCAAAAAACACCCACAGCAAAAGGTTTGCTTTCAATATTTTTGACCTGAGCTAAAATTGGCCAGAACTGAACTTGAGAACTATGGAATAAGGGAATTCCATCAATATTGAAACATATTTTTAAAACATTCGTGTCAACAATATTGTTTGTGAGAATATGCTTAATACCTTGTGATAAACCAAAATGGCAGTAGGTACCAGTATCTAAACTCTTTGTTGCAATTTTTGCAGGCGTTTTTAGTAACGTCCTACAATCTAAAGGAAGTTCCGGGTGATATGAAGAAAGTATGTGAAGTATACTCGTAACACTTGAATGTGTAACAGATGTTTTGACCGCCCACAATCGTAACTCATCTGTTAAAGATCTTTTAGATTGAGTGGTTTGTGTTTTCAATATGTCAGTATCGGGTTGCATTACATTATCAGAAACAAAAGAATTATTTACAGGTAATTCATCAGAGGAAAGTAAATGGTCATTAAAGTCATGGTTTGGCATAAAATTAGTAACGTAATTGTCTAACTTGTCACAATTGGGAATTTGCTCTTCTGAATGGGTGTCGCTTACATTATTATCAATAGATTCAGTATCACAAGAACTTAAAATATTTTTTTTATAAAATGCTACTCTACGATACACTTGCCTCCGTCCTACTCCCTTTGAATTCCGATTATTCTCCTTCTGCATCATTGTTTCTATTCTGTCTTCTTAATTCTATTTGGCATCTTTGGGGGGCATGCTTTAACCAGATTTTGATGGCATTCTCTATATGTTTCTCAGTAAAATCTGAACTCCTTTGCAGAGCCTCTATAATAAACATTAAATTGAATTAATAAATATTAAATTAAGAAACTGTCGGCACACTCACCTACTACAGCTGCTTTTAAATTCAAATCATTGAATGCATTTTTGCCTTGCCTCTTCCCATAGTAACTGTACGAACGTGCCAGATTATTACTTAAAATTTTTTTTAAAATGCAGTTAACTTTTGCAGTAAGATCTTTTCCACCCAAACGAGAAAGATGCAAGACCTAAAACAAGATTGTACAAGAAATGTTACAACACATACCCATTTTTAATTGTCATACCAGTGCAGTTTTATTGTTATTGCCTGACAAATAAGTTTCTACCGCAAGCAATTCTTCTTGGTTTTTTAAGGGCAAGGTAACCGGAAAGTCCTGTGGAATAGGCTGATGGAGTGATGTAGCTTCGTGCTTTGTTTGTACTAGGCCCAATATCTGCTTATTTTGTTCTCGCACATGTAGTAGCACCGATAAGAGTTGCTCATTTGATACTGAAACACAATAAAATATTTAATTTTACAAAGCTATCTTAAATAACACACTCTTTTGTTTTATGAAACCACAGAAAATAGTCATTTTGATCTACACGGATCCACAATGAATACTGGAATGCGGATCAAAATGTAACACAGTGCTGCAGTTAGTTCACTCGTTCACTGTTTGTGATTGGTTGGATCATAACAATGAACGGCAAATTAATTGCAGCACTACGCAATATTTTGATCATGAACAACTGGCTCTATAAACAATTCACGATAAGTTCGCATCTATTCACTCCACATCAATAATGAATATGCATTTATTTTGTCTGATTACAAACAGAAAATAAGAACTAACCTGTTTTCTTAGTGCCACCGGTACCAGATGTCCAAGAGTTATTATTTATAGCATCTGTCAATGAAGAATCGATGTCACAGTCAAAAGATGTCCGCGGACTTCCGTAAACTAGACTGTTCACCCTATTTTTATTTAAAACTCGGGAAGGAGGAACACTTTCACAAGAGTTGGATGCCGAACTTAACGGAATTCTGCGCACTGCAGTATTAATTGAGGCACGACCTGTAACAAAACTGAAGTATGAAATAACTGAAAATTCTACATGCGTTAAATTTGAAACAATTCAATGAAATAAACAAAATATTGTAAAGAAATTACTTGAATAGTTACCTTTATTTGTAGGCGATTTGTTTGGAATTATTGTCCAGTTAAGTTGTTTTGCAGTAGAATTTGAACACGGACTATAAACAGCAGTAGTTGAAGTGGCCGATCCTACATTAGGTTGCTCTATCTCACCAGGTGGCTGCACAACAGGTGGTCGGGGAATGTTTCTAACTTCCCGTTGATCATCATCACTAGACGAGTCATAAATTCGCTTCGGTGCTCTACGTTTCCGACTTTGCGATACTTCCACTTCGTCACTGTGCACATCTGATAATTCCTCAGACAGTGCTAATTTTTGTTTTGCCTTAACATAATCATCTGGAGAAAGTGCCATTAGAGTTTGAAGAATACATTATCAATATTTCCAAACCGCATTCGAAAAAGCAGCGTTTTATTTTGTACACCGTCCATTGATCTTCGTTAGGACACTCCGATTTTAATAGAGATTTTATGTATCGTTCTTGACTCTTATAGGGCGGCCAGAACGTTTCTGTTTTTCTTGGGGTAAGCCAATTCTTGGAAACCAACGCCACACTACTTGCTTCCTCTGGGCCATCAAACTCGACCCCTACAAAAGCCATAACCCTACATTTGAAAAATATTGTAAGAATTTTGTTTGTTCCCACACTTGCAGTTGAAACCAAAAAAATGCTTTTCACTCACACTTTACCTGACTAATGAATGTCTTCAGTTCCACTTGTTGCAGTGCAATTTCAGTGTTTTACCTGCAACAAGTAGGTACAATTAACGCAAATTACAAAACGTTGGAGCTATTTTATCTGAATGCATTATGTAATATGAATTTATTAACTTCTTACCAATTTTTCAGTTCCAGACGCCAACAGAAATACTCGGCGGGAAAGCAGTGTTTTTAAGGTTAGGTCCGCATCACTGTACACTGTTGCCACATCTTCGATAAAGACTTTTCGCTATGCTGTGTTGCCACACAGTGAACGTTGTATATTTATTACCGTCCTTGTTTATTATTACATTCCAGTTTCTAATATGTTATTTAACAGAAGTATTTAATTCTTTTAGGCCTTTTTACGAATGAAACACGAAAATATTTTAACAAAAATTTAAAAATTCCGAGTAATGTATAGGTACTTAGATTATTATAATGTTCATATAGATTCAATATTTTTGTACTGGGTATCCAAGAAGTACCTAATGTGTACGTCATATTACCTTTCAGCAATGACGTATTAATCACGTCTGTTATATGACGTCATTAAGACGTACCTGGTTGGTACCGTGACGTCGGTGACCTAAGATCACCTGAAAAAGACTCAATACTGACGTCTCACAACGTCACTCTGTTTGCTGGGATGTAGCATATAGGTATGTAATAAAGTACATATTTATGTACGTGTGTTGCAAAATTGGTGAATTTAAGTATTATTCCGATTAACCGTGTTTTCAATTCTTCAGCAATGGTCCGGTCCCGGCCGGCCCGGATAATCGAGGTTCTACTGTACCTTGTATACTATGAGTGTTTTATTATTGCGGGAGTTACTTCTTGACCTTGCTTTCATTCCACCAAAATATCACTTAAACAGCTTTTTTCCAAGATATTTAATTTTCAGACTTCCTCTACTGTCTGCCAAAATTTACAAATAAATTCCCATAACTCAAAAATTTTTCAATTTAAACGAAAAATGCTGATATAACCTTACATAAAATCAGCCAAGGAATTCAAAAATGCACTCAAATATAGGGGGTTCCATTTAACCCTTTCGGGATGGCAGCGGTAAAACGATTGCTGGCTGGCTGGACGGCCGCGGACAGCCCGCAGACTCCGGTCGCTAGCCGTCTTGCGCGCCAAATTATTCGTTCAAAAAAATGTGAAATTTTGTTTTCTTTTCATTATTATTACTTGATCACAAAGCCATTTTCTGAGATCTGAGCAGAAGATGCACTCCCAAACTCATAACACACTATACTGCATGATGGAACACGAATGCTGGGAGGAAATGGAGGGAGATTAAATTTGCCAATAAGCGCCAATTATAGACGTTATTGGTTATCATAATGCCGCCCCACTATTAAACTGCGATCGTTTACAGTTCTAAACCTTCTTTCCAAGCTTCCAACTTTAGTCGTTTCCTGTCTGGCGGGTAAGAAAATTTTTTTCAACTCCGGTCGCTTTCCATCCCGAAAGGGTTAAAAGATCAAAGTTGGATGCAGTACAGAAAAAATGGAAGAATTTCAAATACATACTTTTATAGAAACATTTTTTTTGCCTCTTCAAATACGGACAGCATCCAAGACCCACGCGAATCTGGGACATCCTATATTGTATATTGAATAGTTCAAATTCGGACGAACGCAGCGGACAAGTACACTTGTATGAAACAATTTGTTTTTTCGCTCTTCTTCGCTTTTGTCATTTAACGTCGTTCCAACATGATTGTACCACAACAGTGCAGGCAACATATTGTTTTTTTATTTTATTTTTTTTATTTATTAAAAACCTCAAAAACCCCGAGGGGTTACAACAGGTTTACAACTTACATACATTTAGATTACAATATGGCAAACATGTGAATAAAATACAAATAAGTATATATGTGGTAACGCATTTATGTATGGCAGTATGGCACAAGGCACATACTTATTTAAGTTGTCAGTCTTTGGTTTAAGATAAAAGTATAAGTCAATTTTTTGAATACATTCACCGTTGAACTTTGTCTGGTGTTCAGGTAGTTGATTGAACCAAAGACTTATAGAGGGGACTTAGCTATTAACATTTTCGACTGAAGCAGGGTGAACGCTCACAGTCTAAGCGTTTGTGTGTGGAAAAGGCAAAACAAAGCAGCCGACCAGTTGTGTAGCAAACAGGTGTCGCCGCAGAAACAGAGTATCGCGGAACATTCGCCTGGTCCGTTGCTTGAATTTAATAACAAACAACGCGACCCGCTGGCCTACGAACAAGTAAACTTCAAAACAAAATCAGCTGTTGCATAAGGACGCCAGGTCCATTCTAGAAGTCTTTGGATTGAACTGCATGATGGCATAGTGGGCCGCCCTTCGACGTCCTGCATTCCTGGTATTGGGAAGTAAGTGAAAGTCATTTGTCTGTCTCGTGTTGTACTTGTGTATGTCTCTGTTTGTATGTAAGGTAATATTTGTTTCTATGAGGCCGTGATTGATCCGATAAATTAACTTCAAGGATTCATGTCGAACTATTTCTGAGATAGTCAAAATTTTAGTCTGGTTGTATACATGTTGGGTGGAAGTTAAGTATGGAATGTTGTATAGATACTTAATAATGCGATTTTGAGTCCTCTACAGTCTTTCTATATGCGTTCTGTTTCCCAAACCCCAGCAGTGTGCTAGGTAAGATAGGTGGGACTTGACGAAGGATGCATACAATATTACCCTAATTTTGGATGATATAATAGGCCCTATTCTTCTAAATTGCACATTCATGAACTTTATTTTATTGTTAATTTTGTTTATGTGTTCACCGAAAGTTAATTTTGAGTCTAACATGAGTCCCAAATATTTAACACTATTAACATTTGATACTTGAGTATCATTAATTTTGATTGTTTCAGTATGTTCTTGTTGATTGTTTCCAAATATCAAATATTGACACTTTGTTTCATTAAGGTATATTTTATTGCTATTAGTCCACTGCACTATTTCTTTTATATCCAGTTCCATGTCACGATAAGTTTCATTTACACCACCTGCGTAGAATATAGCTGCGTCATCTGCATATAGTGTTATTTGACCCCGAAGTCCACAGTCAACAAAATCATTTATATAGACGATAAACAGCAGTGGACCTAGAAGTGATCCTTGAGGCACCCCGTATGTTAATGCTTTCATTTCGCTAGCAAAACTGTCTATAACGGTATATTGTTTACGGTCTTGTAAGTAATTTTGCAGGATACAATAAAACTTAATTCTCTACTATTCCAATTTTATTAAGCTTCTTCAGTAAGAGTTGATGATCGACCAAATCAAATGCCCTGCGGAAATCAAGAAATAACCCTCTTATTTTTCTTCCTTGGTTTAAGTTTTCATTTACATATTCCAAAAGATTTACAATAGCTGTTTGCGTGCTTCTTTTTTTTAGAAAACCATTTTGGTTGAATTTTATGAAACGAATCTCTGCAAGATATCTTTCCAGTCGAATGTATATTACCTTTTCAAAGATTTTAGAAAAAACTGGAAGAACTGATATAGGCCTGTAATTCTGAATTTGATCCTTTTTCCCAGCTTTGTATATGGGCGTCACGCGGGCAATCTAACTCGTTTGGAAATTCTCCCACTTTAATATATCTATTTATGATTCTGGCAATGTATGGTGATAAAATAAGTTTGAATTTTTTAATTAGTTTTGGTTTTATGTGGTCGTATCCTGGTGAAGTGTTGGGCTTCAATTCTTCTATAATCTTGCAAATTTAATTTGTTGTTGTTGGACAGAAATATGCCGACTGATTTGCTTTGTAGTCCATGGTGCATCTTGCCACTGTAGAGTATTTTGCATGTATCTCCTTAGGTATATTTTCACGTAGTGATTATTAAAATTTTCTGCTATTTTTTCTTTTGACGTTTCTTTTGTGCCATCTTCTCCTGTTATATGTTCTATAACATTGTAACTCTTAGCCCTGCCTACAAGTTCATTAATAGTTTTCCAAATTTTGATGCTATTATCTGAGTTTTTTCGAAATTCTGACTCATAGTATTTTCTTTTGCTATCTCTTAATCCTTTCTTGACCTGCTTTTGGTAGTATTTGAATTTTTGTTGTATGTATTCATTTCTTGGAAATTTTAGTTTGCGTTTGTAAAAGTAATCCCTTTCCTTCATTTTATCATATATTTCTTTTGTCAGCCACCCATTATCCAACCTATTTGTGTATTTTCGCCTACTGGTCATAGTATTCTTTAGAACTTCCGCTTTTATAAGATTCGCCAATTCAGTAAAGCTCGAGTCTTCATTTATTTCTGTTTTCAAACGTACATCTAGGGACTTTTCAATGATATCATAGTTAATTTTGTTTACAATGTACACTTGTTTGACTTTTTCTCTACAGCACAGTTTTTCAGTTTTAGATTTGTCAGTTTGTGATCAGATACAGGATCACTGAACATCTCTATTTCAGTAGATACACAATCCCGTAAGTCCGTGATTATATGATCTATTACAGTTTCCGTACCATTTACTAAATTTATTCTCGTACCTTGCTCTGCATTATTTATAATTGCGCAACCACTTCCCAAAACTGCATCCAAATATTATATTCTCACTTTTGTCATTAGGTATGGTTACTCCAACATAAACATACTTACCTTTAGAACTGTCTCTTCTCTCTCAGAGCTCATTCACACTTGGAGGGCGGCTAGGAATTGATACCTATTTGACTTAAGTAATTCACACTAAAATAACAGAATAATCGTTTCAACCAAATTAAAGTACCAAAAATGTTTATATGAACTTGTTTGTTAATCAACACCTTTACATGCGTCTGGCAAGCATTTTCTCATTAACTATTCGTCTGGTAATTACTTCTTTGCACAAAATACATCTAAGTTTAGCAACTAACCAAATGCCAGACGGTAGAAAATATGTTACGTGACCCTCTCACTTTTACATGTTAGGGGTTGTCTGGCACCCACTCGTGCCTAACGCATCTGGCAGTGATATTTTGACATTCCTTATGAAGCAAAAAGTTAGTAAAAGAAAAATCAGTTGGTAGAAAATATGTCACGTGACCCACCCATTTATAGATGTTTGGGACCGTCTGGCACCCACTTGCTACTACCTAATGCATCTGGCAGTGATATTTCACATTCCTTATGATGCAAAAAGTCAATAAAAGAAAAACCACTTGGTAGAAAATATGTCAATAGCAACTTGTAATTTAACGACTAAGTGAACTCACTCTGCAGTGCGACTCAGATGCAACTTTCTTATATCCATACTCTTGTTCCTCGTATTCCGTACATTAATAATCATACCGTCTGGCATGGTAGAAAATACAGCAATAATTTACAATTGCGGCTCCCTAATGGCAAATTATTACTGTATTTTTTACATGCCAGACGTTATTCATCTTAATGCATCAAACACGAAGAACAAGAATATGGCTATAAGAAAGTTGCATCTGAGTCGCACCGCAGATGGCGCTCTTCAGAAAAGTTTGGAATCGTCTGGCACCCACTCGTGACTATCTAACGTGTCTGGCATTGATATTTTGGCATTCCTCATGATACAAAGAGCCAGTAAAAGAAAAATATGTTGGTAGAAAATATATCACGTGATGCTCCCACTTAGACAAGTTTGGGGTTCTCTGGCACCCACTCGCCCACTCGTAATGTATCTGACAGTATTATTTCGGCATTCCTCATGATTTAAAGAGTCAGTAAAATAAGAATTTTTTGGCAGAAAATGTGTCGGTACCAACTTTTAATTTAATCGTTAACTTTGAAAGAGCGCCATCTGCACTGCGACTCAGATGCAACTTTGTTATAGCCATATTCTTGTTCCTCGTGTTACATACATACATTGTAGAAAATACAGCAATAATTTACCATTGCGGCTCCCTAACTATATTACTCACAAATCTATATAAAACAGCAACGCACTTTTAATAGAATAGTTATTTGTGTATCAAGGCCACAAAATTCCATTTTAAGGTGCCGAGAGAAAAATTATAGAGGCAAGATAATCTCGCGGTTGCAAAAAAATTCTTGGCACACTATTTTTGTGCAATCGAGAAAATTGTGCAATTATAAAGATTAATACACGCCTATTCTAAGAGCCAATGAGATTTCTTCAATTTCTTAAAATCAACCAATCAACTGTAATTTTAAACGATAAAAACCTAACTAGCTTTCCCAATAACTGATATATGCGCCTTGCTTTGGATCAACTATGCTGTGAATGCTAGTTTTGAAATTTCTACCTTGGCAACTGTCACTGTCATATTATTTTCGAGTTTTCTTGCAACATCGTTTTAAATTGTCCGTATAATGTAGTTGTGTATTAATCTCCCTAAAATACATTCGAGATCATTTTTTTATAAGATAAATACATTTCAAATTGTATTCAAATTTTATTGCCATTCGGCAGAAAATCTTGAATCAAGGGAAGTAGAAAAATCGCTCGAGCAAGCTCTCGCGATTTTTTCACTACCTTGATTCTCGATTATTTGCC
The DNA here is from genome assembly GCA_963966045.1 of Xestobium rufovillosum. NCBI lineage: Eukaryota > Metazoa > Arthropoda > Insecta > Coleoptera > Ptinidae > Xestobium > Xestobium rufovillosum. Next base: position 37,029,296 of record OZ014494.1, on the reverse strand, counting down.
ATGACTTATGACTTATGAAAGATTTATTGTCATGGCAAATACTCGTAATCGAGAATCAAGGTAGTGAAAAAATCGTGAGAGCTTGCTCGAACGATTTTTTCTACTTCCCTTGATTCGAGATTTTTTGCCGAATGGCAATAAAATTTGAATACAATTTGAAATGTATTTATCTTATAAAAAAATGATCTCGAATGTATTTTAGGGAGGTTAATACACAACTACATTATACGGACAATTTAATTGGAAATAGAAGATTTAATCGAACAATAAACATTTTAAATTAACAGAACATATTAAAATATTTAAATATATTGTGTAGAGTTTGACTGATCTTTAGTTACATACATATTTTGAACATTGAAAGTGCAATGGTTATATGTTATATTATGACCAGATTTTTTTTGCATATTATTATTATTAATGTTTTCAGTGGTAAAATTTTCTTGTCTTATGTTTATATCTCTTGTAGTTTGGATTCCAGAAGGTCCAGGTCTCAGGTTGTTTGTTAAACTAGCATGATGTTCCTCGTCTAACTGTAAATAAGGGCCTAATGACTTAGCATTTGCATGTCCAGTCATTTTGATGAGCTGTTCTTCCAGGACACCTGATTTAGCAAGATTTGATACAGCACTTGATCGATTTGAATGATTCGTGATTTTGTTTGTCAGAGTATCAAGCCCTATTCTTTCAGCAGATTGTTTGGTCCATTTTCCAACCTCATTTACTCCATAAGGCATATTTTTGTACCATTCAGAATTGCTTTTATTCCAGTAAGGATTTACAGTCAGAAATAGTCGATCTGACGTAATTCTATTAGTCCGTTTAGAAATAAGCTTTTTAAAATAACCTTACCGGGCACATATCGAGATTATTGTAATTAGGCACTAACCACTTACTGTCTGATATTTTTTGAGCTCCACCCTGGCATGTTTTGGAAAAAATCGGGTTGTATTCAATTCTTCCGGTTACGTTACCATTTGATTTCTTTTCCTCTTTAAAAAAATGCACTTTGCATTTTGCTGCCTCTCCCCCTCTCCAGGCTAGTTCGAATGCTATTATATGATACAGTTTTTTTAAGTCCTTCTGGACAATCTTCGTTCCACAGATTCATTATTGTATATATTTCTTTCTTACTCAGAGCAGTCCAACTTTGCTTCCTCTTTCCGAGAATAGACTGAAGCTGCTTTCGTTTCGCATTTTTTGCATCCCTTGTTTGTTTGAATTCAATGTCTGTAAATGGATTAAATTTTCGGGCGTACTCTTTGTAGTATTTTTCTTGAAGGAGTTTTGCAGTAACATTCCACATGGTCTTTATAACGCATTCTTTATAATCTTCACCATCAGCTCTCTTCATATTAAAAGCCCAATCATTCATTATCAGTCCAAGCTCTTGATTTGAAGTAATTTCTAGAAGTTCATAATGCTTCTCTTTTAAAAATATTTTGAACTGTTTCCATATTGACTTTTGATTTTTAACTGTACTCCTCGGAGTAACACTCTGTACAGTTTTTTGAATATCTTCCAAAGATTCTTGGCCAAATCTTGCCATTTCAAAACGACGATGTTGCAAGAAAACTCTAAAATAATATGACAGTGACAGTTGCCAAGGTAGAAATTTCACGTAAATTATTTGACAAAATTTTTGTCAAATAATTTACGTTTACATTTTTATATCTTTACAAGTTTAAATAAATATTCTTGACAAAGCCCCCAAACGGGGGCGAAACGTCGAATGAAAAAAAATACTACAGCTTTATTTATTAAAAAAACATTGCCAGAAATTTCACAAAATTTGGAAATTTAAAGTTATTGGGAAAGCTAGGTAGGTTTTTATCGTTTACAATGACAGTTGATTTGTCGATTTTAAGAAATTGAAGAAATATCATTGCCTCTTAGAATAGGCGTATATTAACCCCCGAAAAATGTTATTGCTTTGAAACAAAATGACAGTTCAATATGGAAAAGTAGCCTGGTGGCCTTAATGTCACAGCATTTCTATGGATATCAAATATTTTTTTGTCCAACTGTATGCGAAGTTAGTATTTGGCGGCCGTTAATAGTTATTTAAGATGCAAGTATCCGTAACAGTTCAAATTGTGATACAAGATGTATCATAATAAGAGGTTACGATAAGAGTATCTTACAATGTTTTATCTACTGTCACAGTTGATTTGTCGATTTTAAGAAATTGAAGAAATATCATTGCCTCTTAGAATAGGCGTATATTAACCCCCGAAAAATGTTATTGCTTTGAAACAAAATGACAGTTCAATATGGAAAAGTAGCCTGGTGGCCTTAATGTCACAGCATTTCTATGGATATCAAATATTTTTTTGTCCAACTGTATGCGAAGTTAGTATTTGGCGGCCGTTAATAGTTATTTAAGATGCAAGTATCCGTAACAGTTCAAATTGTGATACAAGATGTATCATAATAAGAGGTTACGATAAGAGTATCTTACAATGTTTTATCTACTGTCAGCTTGACCATATGACTAAGTATCACCGACTATCGAGGGACGGTTACAATCTGCTAGTGGAAGGAGGTGACTCCCGTTTCTAGAAATGGGTTTATTGTCGAAGAAAATTTAATGTAGCTTATTTATTTTCAGTCTAAATGCATTCAAATTTGAAATGCAAGCAATTTAATGTTCATATTATATTGTGCTCAAATTAGTTTTCCAGTAGTTGCTGTTTGAACCAAGTTTTGATATTACAGTGTGCTCAAAAGGCAAATTTCACGTCTCGTTTCTATGATTATTTACATATTTCTTAATTTGGTTTGAAGGAATTGTAGAACAAATCTTTCTGACAAAGAAGAAATTTTTGCAAAATATTTATTACTAAGAGTGCTATGTTTCGTAACATAGAGCTTGATATCGCCGCTCTTTTCAATAAAATATTTTGTCATAAAAGAGATTTGTTTTGCAGTTTCCCACGTTTAAATCCAAATTTTTAAAAAAATGGAAATTATTATTGTATCTGTTTGTGACGTAATGTAGGGAAGAAGGTACCTATCCCTGTTTTTCTTATGCATATCGAGCAACTCAGAATCATTGAACGTACGTCTGAGTTGTTTCATATACAATTGATCTTACGGCATTGCCATATTTCCTTTTATTGCTCCTCAAATACAAATATTTTGTGGTTTAAACTGCTTTCTTATGTCCAACTCAAACTTTTATTGCGTTTCGTTTCATATATTAATTGCGTTTAGTTTTTTACTTTGAAGAAAGCTGGGGTACTACTTTTGTGATCTTCGAGTAAGAGGTGCAAATATAGTTTCTGTGTGAATCAAGCAAGGCAAATGCTAACCAACATATTGGTCACGTGCATTTTACTATGCCAATGGGTATGGAGCATACCCAAGGAAATTATTTTACCAACTGTACTTTTTAAAGAGTAATCTTTTAGAGAGACAAATACTTGGTATCCTTGCTTTTCAGTTTCGAGTCCATAGCGTACTCTTTTCTGATAATTAGAAAAAAATATGTCAATGTTGTATGTGAACAAAACTCAAAACGACACTATCTTACTATCTGTGAGGTCGTATAAATACCTATGCTAATAGTTTGTGTCTGCATTTCAAGTTAATCAAGAACTTTCGACTTTTTCAGCGCCAAAATATTTTTTTTTTAATTTTCCTAGGTAGAAACCCCCATCCACTAAGTGGGGTCTGCAGTCCCTGCATTGCCCTTTCAGTTCTTCTCCAATTTCTGTCGATTGTCCTCTTTTCTATTGGCGAAATATGGTAATCTTAAAAATGAAAGTAGATACCTTAAAAAATTTAATTCTTAAGTTTACTTGCATAAACCCACCATTACTGATTTGCCCTCATGTCTCCTAGCAAAGTTTCGAGAAAGTCAACATACCTAACTGTTGAAGAGATAATTTTCTTCATCAAATAATGTTTATGTTTTGTCGATGCTAAATTAGTTTCTGTTCCTGTAAGCTTAATAATTTGTGTTGTTTTTAAAAAGGTTTTGGTGATTTTATTAGGATGTTGTATAATTATGTATATATGTAGGTACTTATTTGTACGTTTAATGCGAGTAGCATGATATTTACATACGTTTTATACAGGGTGTTACAAATTTTAGGTCCGTAAATTTAAGTGGTGATTGTACATAAGATTTTATGAAAAAAACTTCCTATAAACATGGGTCCGGAAATCCATAATAACGGAGATAATTGTCATAGAAAGTTACGATTTTTTAAGAAAAAATTTAAATAAAATTTTTACGATTCAATCAATTTCGAACAAATTTTGGATAGGCGTTTTTGAATTGAGCAGCTACGAATGGCAATAAGTGGTTTGTTTTAAAGAGTACAGTGACGTAGATAATGGGGGAGTTGACCGATTTTTGCCCCCTATTTTCTACGCCACTGAAGATTTCTTAAAAATTGATGGAATTTCGATATAAATATGCAATTTGTAAAAGAACAATACTCTTGCAAGATTTTGATTTGAGGCTTCATTTTTGAGATATTCAAGATTTAAAAATGCATTACATTTGCGGGCACAAAATAATTTTTTATAATAAATAAGTAACAAACTAGTTATTGTCATTTCGTAACTTCTTAATTCAAAAAGGCTATCCAAAATTTGTTCGAAATTGATTGAATGGTAAAAATCGCAGTAAAAATTTTATTAAATTTTTTCGACATTTTTTTTTAATTCTTAACTTTCTATGACAGTTATCTCCGTAATTATGAATTTCCGAACCCATGTTTATAGGAAGTTTTTTTCATAAAATCGTTGTACAATCACCGCTTAAATTTACGGACCTAAAATTTGTAACACCCTGTATAGTGGCTGGTTATTTATGACTATAGCCCAGTTGTTTGAAAAGGATTAACGTCACATGAACTTTAGTACAACCACTCACAAAGTCGGTGACACAGGAACAAATCTGGTATTAGATTTATTGCGGCTTTTTCAAACGGCTGGACATAAATACATACGGGGTGGTACTTTCAAATGGTATAAATTAATTTAAAAAGGAAATCGAAATAAAACTGTTTGAAATTAGGGTAATGTTCATTACGCCTCCCAGCAAGTATTTTCGATTTAAGCTATGTTATCAGATAGCCTGCCAAAGCTAGCTTAATATTGCAAATTGAAACAGTTATATGTAGATTTCAAACAATTTTATGTTTTATTTCGCTAGAAAAGAAAGCGTGTCCATGACGACACAGAGTTTTTTCTTGTCAATTTATAGACGAAAAACGTACAAGTATTTATAAAAATTGTCGTGCTGCCGTAAGTCCTTTAGAAAGGATGCAAAAATATCAAATGAGTGTATTTTTAACTCAGAAAATCGATATCCGAGGGTTTTCCCTAAAAATTTACGCCTCATTTTTTAATTGTTCCATTTGAAAATGCTATCCTGTATATCAAATTAAAATTTTAATCTTTATTTAGAATCAGTTGTAATAATTAATAAATGTTGCAACATTGACAACTATGATAAATTTAAATTTGCTAATGTAATTTGTTATTTAAATTTGAAAATCAAGTTTTCAGAATATGACATGTTCTTTCCACACAATTTTATTATAAATAAAAATGTAAAAAATTAGACGATTGCAGTATTATTCCATGTGCACTGGTTGATTTTACAAGAAAGATGTAAAATTTAATGTCTAACATTCAGCTAATGTTTTAACCAAATGCCCTATAATAGAATATGGATCACAATTTGCAGATGGTCGACGGTCTTCAAAATATCCTTTTTTACTCTCCGCCACCAATTTGGGGATTCTGATACTTGTGCCACGGCTTCCCACTCCATAAGTAAACTTTTTATAATCACTTGCAAGGTGATGTCCTTCTAATCTCCTTTTAGTGTACATTCCCCCAAATGGATCGCACACAGTTAAGTAGTCTTCATGTGCTTTTTCAAGTTTACACATCGCTTCTTCTATTTCTTTAATTCCGTTATCTGCACGCATTTTTTTGGTTGAAAATGTTACGTGGACCCCAGAGCCGCACCAATTTTTCAGTATTTTAGGATGAAATGAAATTACAATACCAAATTCTTCAGCAACCCTGTGTAACAAATATCGCGCTGTCCATAAATCATCTCCTGCCTTAATACCCTTGGTGGGGCCAACCTTAATCTTCCATTGTGATAAGTTACATTCAGATTGAGCACCTGCTACTGGAATGCCAGCATATAAACAAGCTCTGTAATGTGCTTCCAATACATCTCTGCCATAAGTATTTTTCGCACCCACACCACAGTAGTACTTATCTGTTGGTCTTGGTTCACCACGAATTATTGGCCACCCAAATGGCCGATCGTCTATATCCATCAAATGGAATTTCTGTTGTAGACCAAAAATTGGTTCTTCTTCGCACATTTTGTTCAGATTTTCTATACACTGACGACGTTTATTGGTTTTTGTTGGTTTATGGTCGGGCATGTAAGTTTCACATAATACAATTTTATTATTACCCCTTCTAATTGGGTCATTGTACATAGCTACTGGACATATGTATACATCAGAATTCTCGCGCCCCGTAAAGTATGTTGAGTTACCATTCACAGTCCATGTTGGAACTTCTTTGTGGGAGGTTGGGACAAAATCTAGAGTTCTTGTTCGTGCTCTAAGGTTATCTCCACGACCATCGATCCATATGTAATTGACAAGACTTAAACAGTCTGGTAGTGGTAAACACATGTACCTGTCGATTACATTTTTGTTAATTCGTGCATTTGGCGAATATGCCAAAGCTTTAGTTCTGATAAATATTCTTTGAACTTCATTCTTAGCACTTAAAACTTTCAAATATGAAATCATAGTATAAAAACTGAAATATTAATCTTGTGTCAGTCTGGCTTTTTGTCAAATACCTGCTTGATCAGTACACTTCATTTTTTTTAAATTTATTAAACAGTTAGATACTCTACATGACATTTATTTTTCAAAACAATAAAAATACTCTAAATCTCACAAATGTTTTCTTAAATCTAGCTATTACACTTATATACAGAATTACGTGAATTGTGGAATGAAAACACTGAAGGTTTAAGGCTTAATTTCATTGCCCTGAAAAGATAAAATATTAGAAGTAACTAGGTAGGTAAAAATTTTGTATAGACATACCCATTCTTTTGCCATAATTAAAATTGCATGCCTGTCTAGTGTGGGGCCAATTAATGGATTCATTTGAGCTAAGTAGCAGCACAACCAACTGAAAAATGAAAAAAAAACAAAGGTGATAACTTATTCAACACTTATGAAATACTATATCTTATGCTTAGAAATAGAGGCAATCAGCAAACTGCAAAAATACGTTCAGAAATATGTGTGCCTTATTGAAAGTAACAAAAACACAAATGAAGAAAAAACAGTTCGTAATGATGAAAATGAAGAAAATAGATGTTTTACTTTATTTTCAAGAACACCACAAAAATCAATTCTAGATGCAATAAGTGATATGAACATTTCTATAGTGAAAATAAGTAAAATTTTAGACACAAATGCAGTGTCGTAACTAGGGCAGGGCAACCGGGGCACCCGCCAGGGGCGCGAGCTCCCGGGGGCGCAATTTTAAGCCTCGTCTGCCTTACAAAACAGAGAAAACCCGTAAATACTACAAAATGAAAATTTAAGTTCATTCGCTTAACTTGTCACCAGATATCTGATTGATTATAAGTTAAGTGTAAGTAAATGTTTTTTACATTGAAATAATCAAAGACTTGTAGAGGGGACTTAGCTATTTACATTTAAGGCTGAAGCAGGAATAATACTCACAGTCTAAGCGTGTATGTGTGGAAAAGGTAAAACAAAGCAGCCGACCAGTTGTGTAGTAAACAGGTGCTGCCGCGAAAACAGAATATCGTGGAACATTCGCTTGGCCCGTTGCTTGAATATAATAACAAACGACGATCCCCGCGACCCGCTGGCCCACGAACGTGTAGGCTTCAAAACAAAATCAGATGTTGCATAAGGACGCTAGGTCCAGTCTGTAACTCTTTGGAAATAATGAACATCATCGTTGATTGAGAAGTCCTTCCCAATCAACGATAATATCAAATATGAAACTTTGAAACAAAATATTGCCGCCAAAAAAGCCACCAGTGACGCAATTCAAAAAGAAAAGAGACGAGAAGAGAAAAAAGAGGAACGCGGGGAGGAACGCAAGAAGTAGGATTGCCAGACGTCCCGTTTTTTTCCGGGACAGTCTCGTTTTTAGAAGTTTTGTCCATCTTCCCTGGCAAGGTATTAACGGGACGCTTTCTGTCACGTAAAATTACGGGTAAAATTACCTATATTATAATCATCAATCTTTTGCACTTTTCGTTTGTGCATAATGATGGGGGAATAAAATCCCCCCGAATAAAAAATTGGTGGTATTAGGGGCGCAAAATTAAATGTTTGCCCTGGGCGCCAAAATGGGTAGCTACGACACTGCACAAATGTTTGACCCTTCAAATCACTACCATTGACTAGGTTGACTGAAGCAAATGTAAATGCAAGGAAAAAAATTCACCGACTTATGGTTAACAGGATACAAAATGAAGTATGTATGTATATTTGAAATAAAATATTGATCGATAAGGCAAACTTTTCTACATCTGGCGTTTTTAATAGAACAGTACATGCACTTGTGGTGAAGTGAAAATCCACATCACATTACAGATGTAAAGTTTCAGGGACAGCAGACACTTTCTGTTTGGTGTGGGTTTTATAACAATTGTTTATTAGGTCCTATATTTTACACTTGCTAAATGGTGAAAGTTTTTTATGTAAATTTTTAATATACGGTATTGAAAGAATTTTTGAAGATATGTCTCAGGCCTCACAGAGATTATAATATGATGGGCACTAAGCCAGTGCACCAGTCCATAACACGGCTCCTGTTAAAAATGATCTAAATGGTCTTTCCACAAATGGATAGGAAAATTTGATACTACATATTAGGCGAGTGCCAAATCCAGATTTGTTTTTACTGGACACTACCTGTATAACAGAAGTGTTGTAATTATATCAAAAACTATGGGTGGTAGAATGCAACAATACCACATTTTTAAAATGGGCAGAAAATTATCCAAATTCGTAAAAATTTATAGGTTCTTCCATTAAGAGTTCGGCAAAGCAGGTCAAAAGTTACACCTGCGGGGCAGTGGGTCGGTGAGGTATCCGTTAAAAAAACAGAGGGAACTATCAGCTGTATTGCAACACCGATGATGACTTAATTCTCTAATCACATTTATGGACACAAGAACAACTCGCATTCAAAGCCCGCGCTTTTGGTACCTAGTGAATGTGACAACGCCGCTCTGAGTGTACGCTCACTCGCAGCACATACCAAGGCATATTTTGCGTTTTGCAGTGGTTTCGCTGTACTACGATGAAACCTTCATCCTAGTACATTTAGCAACATGAAAGTCTGATTATGGTAGAAAAAGGTATATTTTATGCCTCTATAGAAACAATTTTTTGAAAACTGTAAATCTCTTGGCGCTATGCACGCGTGAAGATGGCCAATTTCATGAGTGAACTGACACTTTCTAAGATTAAATTTTTAAATTTTCTTTCTATAGAAGCCTAAAATAAAGTTTCATTTATAAACTTAAACACTTCAATTTTCACCATTTAGAAGTGAGCGTAGTACTACGAAGTCAGTTTTCAGGTTCATTTTAAAGGGGTTTGCCGGACTCTTAAGAAAACCCTAATTTAGTCTGTATTTTCTGCCTCAGGTATTTGCTTTTCTCATTACATATTTGGAATCTTCAAAAAAAATAGTTATAATGTTTATCAGCGTTTTCTTTATGAACTTAAAATTAATGACGTTATGGGGTTGTTCAGAATATATGTGAATACCCTGTACAAAAGACCCGATAGTTTTAAAAGCAAATGACCTTTTATACAGTGTGTTTCAGACACAGAGTTACTTGTACAGGGTGTATACAAAATGGCCCATAAGCTCTCAAGTACGTTGCGGGGATCCCTAAGGAGTAGGGCATCCAGTCCCGGGATCGGGATTTCCCGGGACCACAGCTTTAGTCCCGGGACCTACCGTGGTCCCGAAAATGGTGAGAGATTGCGCTCGCGTCACAGAATACAGAGCACGTTTTCAATCAAATGACGTAAGGACATTTCATTTTGTTCCATTTATATGTAAAACTTTCGTGTATGTTTTTTATATATATTTCCTCTTATTTATGTATCCATGTACATTTTTCTTTTGTGTTTCTATGTTACATATTTATTTTGTTGTTATGCACTAATAAAAGTTGCAACGTTTCTTTTCATGTTAGACAATTGTTTTATTCAACATTCGTGGTAGTCACATCTTAAATAAGATAAAAATTTACCTATTCAATATATTCGGGACTGCGGGACTAGGCCCGGGACTTTTTGGTCAGGTCCCGAAGTCCCGATTGGCCCCTTGGTCCCGGGACTTGGATGCCCTACTAAGGAGAGATGGGAAAAATAACGAAAAAAAATTATCGTCATTGTTTATGAAGTTATTAGCAAAAGAATCTATGGTAAAATTGGCAACATGTTAAATATAGTTAGTATATTTTGTATTTGAATCTTGACAGGCTATGTATTTTAGTCACTTAGACAATAATATTTGTAAAAATTTACCTAAAATAAAAAATTAATCAAAATTATTAAACAATAATACACTTAACAACAATTAAAACAAACATTTTACAACAGATGTTCAAAATTTTTCCTAACGGGTAACATTTGATGGTCGACTAGCAGCAGCATTTCGAATTCGGTTTGTCAGGTCATCAAGATTCTCAACGGGGGTCCTGTATACTAATGCCTTGATATGCCCCCCATGCTCCATAAGAAAAATCTATGGGCGTTATATCCGGGCTGCATGGTGGCCAGTGAACTAGTCCGTTATTATCTATCCACCTCCCTTGAAATTCTTCGTACAGGAGCAAAGTGAGCTGGGGCACCATCCAGCCATTGCCGTCTTGATATGAGAAGGCCGTGCTTAGAGCATATATATATCGCGTGTGACGTCAGCTCTGCTGGCCGGGCGCGAGCGCAACTTCAGCTGCAGTGACTGCAGACTGGCATGGCACGCGATCGAGGCAGACGCAAACCGATGCTGAAGGGGGAATTGTTTTTACTGCAGAAATTGCTCTAGTTATGCAAAAATAAGTCTACCTTTTCAATTCTAATGTTTATTTCGTGGTAAGAAACGTTTGAAAGGTAAATGTTTCACTGAAATAATAGTCGGTCTGCTTTCAACGTTTCTTTATTAATTGCCCGATAAATGCTCTGTACCGGATTGTACGAGTAATTACAAAGCGTGTTCAGAATACACCAGTGTATTTAAATTTCTCACAAAAGAGCACATGAAGATGCTATCTAGGTATTGTAATTTCGTGCCCGGAAAAAGATGTGCAGTTTGTATAAAACATTTTAGTGAACAATAGGTACATCGTAAGAGAAGATATGTTATGTACTTTCCATTCTTATTTCTGTTCCATTACGAGCACCTTATTAAACGTTATTAAACATTGTTAATTCATACCCAGTTGTTGTTAATCGATATTTCTGAGAAAATCGGGAAAAGTGAAAATGACCGAGATATTCTTTTTGTTCTAGAGCCCTTATTTGTTGACATTTTGATGCGAAATTTTAAAGCTAGTTATTCTTGAAAATTCTCAATAGGCCAGTGGTATCAATTTTTATACGGGGTATTTAATTTAAGCGTACCAGAGGTTAAGTTTGTTTTTTCTTATGGCCGCCATATTGGTACTGGTCATATTCGAGGAGACGGTTTCAAGAGCTTTTCAACCATGTATAATAGTCCGCATAAAAACCTTTAGTTAACAACGAAAATCGAAAAGTTGCCTTTAAGATTAACAGTCCATTAAGAATGCCACATTTCTCTTCTCTAGCAAGCTATGGAAAACAAAGCATTATGTTTATTATGACAACAATTAAATAAGATAACTTAATTATCGCAGGTAAATGTAGTTCAGAACGTTTGGTTGCAGCAGGATGGTGCACCTCCTCACAATACACATAGGGTTCCTCAGTATCTAAACAATTTATTTGGTGAGAAATGGATAAGTATGTTTCAAATTTATGATAGTAATAAGGTACACCTAACGTATTTTATACAGGATCAATACACCGGCCAGCTCGCACCCCGGACTTAACACCCCTAGATTTTTTCTTGTGGGGTTACATAAAAATTACGTATACAGTCAAGAATATGAATATCAGCATGCTCTTCGGGCAGCTGTAATGACCGCTCTTAGATAACTTCCACCTCAATTTTTGATAAATGCAGTGAACTCGGTGGAAACTCGATGCAGAAACTGACGGAGGACTTTTTGAACAATTACTGAACTAGATAAGAGAAGCTGTGGCATTCTTAATGGACTGTTACATCTTACAGGCAAATTTTTCGATTTTCATTGTTAACTAAAGGTTTTTATGCGGACTATTATACATGGTTGAAGAGCTCCTGAAACCGTCTACTCGAATATGACCAGTACCAATATGTCGACCATAAGAAAAAACAATCTTAACCTCTGGTACGCCGGGGGTCGTGACATCACACTACGCTGAGCGGGGCCCTTGTTTATATACATTATAGTTAGCCAATGAAGTCTATTAACCTTGACGCCTTTTAAAGAAGTACTCACATTTCCGCTAGATGGCAGACAAAGCGCGATCTGGAATTGTTTTGAGTTTCAAAAGTATAGATACGCACCTTCTTTGGCAGTTTGAGAAGAGATGTTTTAAATCTATTCATTGCAGATGGCGAACAAGAGTTTCGCATTAGCAGGTGGTCGTCGGTTTTTTGCACTTCGGTGATCAAAACACACCGCCAACTAATAAATTATGTACATAGTTGACAGCCGGCAAGCAATGTGATTTAAATGTTCTAGTCATTTTTATTACTACTTTATAATAGATATTTTATATCTTTCCGAACTTCAAAAACCGGGTGCTGGCAGATATCGGCCTCCTGTTCCACAAATAAATAGGTACATACTTAATTTACAAAATGAACAAAAATGAAAATTAATTAATTTGAGAGGAGCGGCACGGTTTTGGTTGAATGTCGGAGCCGCTCAAATAAATGGCTGGGTTAATTCTTACTTTTACCTATTCGAAAAGCATTTCAAGGGACATTTTTGTTAAAACCAAACAAAAGCAATATGTGGAAAGGAATGCCCAAAAGGGATCAAGGCAAGAATGAGAACATGATTGTTTATTTCCAGGAAAAAAGTAAGTTTAAATAGAGATTTTTTGGTTTCTCTTTCTATGAGATAGTGGAACAGATATAGCCGTCGGACTATGAGAATTAAGCAGTTTCCTGATGGCAGGAGACCATGTTAACGAAGATGATTTATACCGTTTATACTATGCTATTCCAGCGAATTGAAGACCCGCGTAAGGGTAGACGGTTGAGTTAGTAAGCATAGAAAAACCCAAGCTAAATCAAGGTTACTATAATACAGACAGTAAGTAAACCGAAAAAATTAAATTAATCAAAAAATTGTACATTTTAATGGTCTGTAAAAAAAGGATTTCCGTACACTAAACAAATTTTAAGAAAGTGCGCAGTGTTCAAACAGCGACTTTGTAGTACAAAATAATTAAGACAAATATTTATTCATTGAACATAAGGTGCATGAAGTACCAAATAATTAAAAAATACTTCCAGCGTTAACTTAGGGATTGAACAACCATGCCATACAGGCAGGTCCGTAGCCCCCCCTCACCCTAGAGCGAACAAAAAACGTTGATATGGAAAAAGTGCCCCGAAAATTTAATGACAGTCGAAATAGGAAACTGCAATAATAATTATTCTAGATTTCATATATATGGTGTTCACAATTAACGGGGCACTATTACTAGGTAACTTTGTTATCTTTGCAGCTATACGATTCCGGTTAAATGGACAAACTAGTAGTATTTTTACTCAATTTTTTACGTAAATTCAGGTCGTGAAATCAGAAAAGTAATTGAACTTGGGGTTTTCGCGTTGTCAACAAAAATACCTTTTCTTAATTGAACAACCTTTATATTTCTATATACATATTTTGAAAGCGAAAGAAATTCTTAACAAATAATTTTCGTGAAATGTGGAATAAAGAAGATCTGAGCCATTTAAAACACTACATATTCAGGGTGTCCCAGAACAACGGGGCAATATTTCTGGAGCATATAGTTTTGGTCAAAATAACACTTAAATCATATAAAAAAAATATCTAGGACGCCTCCCTTCGAAGCTATTCGCCCTTAAAGGTCAAGTCCCGAAGAAGGTTTCTTGCTGGTATAAGTGGTAACTTTCAAACTACTGCATCGAATGTTATAAAATTTGGACTGTAGACATAGTAATCAAGTACCTGTGATCGAGTGACATGACATCTTCCATATATCTTGCCTAGGAAGCCGGGGGTGGAACACCTCTAATGCTTTTCACCCCTTAACTTTTACGTTGATGCTTTTAACGAATTTGTAATGACATTTTTAAATTCCTCAAACAATTTTCTCCAAAAAAGGTACTCTTTCTTGAAACCGTTAAAACGACCCGTTCCCGAGAAAAAAAAATGATACAAAGACATGCTTTATCATTTTTACTACACAAAAACGTATGCGTCTACAAGGTGCTCACTTCAAAAATTTATTGTAGCTGCTATTATGTTTGCAAAACCGATTGTTCATTTTCATTTTTTCACATGTTTCATGAAGCAGTTCATATTTCATAGCCTGGCTTGTATAGTAAAAACCCGTAAAAATGATAAACCATGTGTTTGTATACATTTTTTCTCGGAAACGGGCCGTTTTAACGGTTTCAAAAAAGAGTACCTTTTTTTGAGAAAATTGTTTGAGGAATTTAAAAATCGCATTGCAAATTCGTTAAAAGCCCCAACGTAAAAGTTAAGGGATGAAAAGCATTAGGGGTGTTCCACCCCCGGCTTCCTAGACAAGATACGGAAGATGTCATGTCACTTGATCACAGATACTTGCTTACTATGCCTACAGTCCAAATTTTAAAACATTCGATACAGTAGTTTGAAAGTTACCAGCAAAAAACCTTCTTCGGGACTTTACTTTTAAGGGCGAATAGCTTCGAAGGGAGGCGTCCTAGAATTTTTTTTATATGATATAAGTGTTATTTTGACCCAAACTATATGCTCCAGAAATATTGCCCCGTTGTTTTGGGACACCCTGTATACAGCTATGTAGGTAGGCCCGTTTGTGCATCCCAAATTAAATTTTTTCTCCTCCTCTTCTGTACAAAAACATCTGTTTTGTTC
Organism: Xestobium rufovillosum; assembly: GCA_963966045.1. Lineage (NCBI taxonomy): Eukaryota > Metazoa > Arthropoda > Insecta > Coleoptera > Ptinidae > Xestobium > Xestobium rufovillosum. The sequence goes on along the minus strand of OZ014494.1, from coordinate 37,014,025 downwards.
CTTAATTTCCTGTATAATTTTAGGACGCACGTCCGGTTCGGCTATTCTTATCATCATAAGGTTACTCAGTCCGAAGACTGGTTGGACGCGTACCTCCACTCTTTTCTATCTTGAGCTAACCTACGCATTTCCCTAAAAGTAGAACATCCTACATCCCTAACTATTTGAGAGCAGTAGTCTAATCTAGGCCTACTCCTACCTCTTTTTATTCCTATCTCTGACTCTAGTATGTCGCGAACTATTTATCCTTCGCGACTTAGAAGGTGTCCTACCATCCTATCTCTCCTACTCTTTATTGTCTTCCATACCTTTCGCTTTTCCCCAACTCTTTCTAATACTTCCCTATACCTTATTGCTAACCTTATCTATCCATGGTATCTTCATCATGCGTCTGTAGCACCACATTTCAAACGCTTCTATTATTTTTCGATCCGCTTCTCCTATTGTCCAAGTTTCGCACCCGTATAATGCCGTACTCCATACATACGACTTTAAGAGTCTCTTTCTAGTCTCTATATTAACCATTCTCGAACATAACAGTTGTTTCTTTTTGTAAAACTCAACTCGACGCTGCGCGCTATTCTTTGTTTTATATCTTTTGTGCTCCTCGTCTTGAGTTATTTTACTTCCTAAATAGCAGAAATGCGCGACCTCCTCTATCTTCTCATTTCCTATTTGTATGTCAACTTTAGTTCTATTTTCACATCCCCTACATACCAAAATTTTAGTTTTTTTTTTTTTTATTGACTTTCATGCGGTAGCCCTGTGTCAAAACTGCTTCAATTTAGGTAATTCAAAGCCGCTCCTAATTCTTCTTTGCTAGATGCTAACACTGCTATATCATCCGCAAATATGAGCAAGTTAATAGTTTGACCCTGTACATCCATTCCTGAGGCTGTTCTGTCCTTAACAATATTAATCGCATCTTCGATATATAAGTTGAAAACTAGAGGTGACAATACACATCCCTGATGTCTCACTTCCTTCCGGATATCTACTTCCCTTCGTTCCTGCTCACATTCTATAACTGACTTTTGCTCCTTCTAGAGATTATGTATTATTCTTCTGTCCCTATATTTCATCCCTACCTTTCTGAGCACTTCGAACATCTTCCCCCATTTTACGTTGTCGAAGGCTTTTTCTGAATCTACAAATCCTATATAGACGCTCTTTCTCTTTTCTATCGTTTTTTCTATAATTACTCGTAAAGCTAGAATGGCCTCGTGCGTTCCTCTATTTCGTCTAAATCCGAACTGATCTCCTAATATTTCTTCCGCCTTTTTCTCCATCCTTCTTTGCATCGGCTATTCCCGTCCAAGAAATAATTCGGCGTAGCATGCGATAGATCGAAATTCATTTTTTATAAGCTTACCAAATCACACGTGTCCCAGTTTTCTACAAGAGTAAACGGCATGGTGAAGATGTCGATATAGTCACGAAAATAATACGAAAACTCACTAAACAGCAATAAGTACCTACTAATAAAAATTTACAAAGAATATTTATTGATTTCGACACTTGCCTTGTTCCTCGGCCTGTTTTGGTTTATAGTGTAAAAGATGTATTTAGTGTTTTACTTTTAAATGGCTTAAAACGTCTTTATTTTAAATTTTAGGGTAGCCATTAATTAAGACTTTCTGTTAAGAATTTTTCTCTCTCCCAATATATGCAAAAATACATAGAGCGTTCCATTTAAAAAAAGTTATTTTTGCACATAACTCGAAAACCTGATGTTCAATAATTGCTTTTCTGTTTTCGCGACCGTAATCTATTAAGAAATACTACTAGTATGGTCATTCAACAGGAATCGTGGCTCCAAAAATAACAAAGCTGTCAATACTACCCCGCACCCCGCTAATTGTTAACACCCTGTATAGTTGTATTTTGTTTCATTGTAAGAAGTGAAGATTTTAGTTTATTGTGAAGTTAATAGTTTTTTTATTCTTCGTTGTTCAATTTTTACAAGAATTAGTCATATTTATGTAGGTACTGTTTAAGTGTTTATTGCATCCATATCCTCAAACTAGGTATATAGGTATTTATCAATTTATCTAGTTTAGTAAAGTATTATAATTTCCAATTTTTAGAATAATTTTAATCGCATATTCCAAGAGACATCCTACCAAATATTTTGTTTAGGCCCCCTCAAAAAATTCATAAGCCCCCCCTAAGTTTTGACCCTGGCTACGGTGTTGCATACAGATCCTCAAAATGTTTTCAAAAACGAAAGTTACTGGAAAAAACAAGTGCGCTTTTTGTTTTTCGAATAATACGTTAAAACGTCGAGAGTAAAACATCTTTTTGGGCTGTCTCTTAATTTTTATTTTTGGGATCTAGGAAGTAAGGCCATTCAAATAATTGGGGCTGGCATATGTGAACAAATTCGGAAAGATAAAATTGGACATAAAAAGTATTGTAAATGCATAAATTTCATGCAGGTGTTACCCCGACAAGCGACAAAGGGTGCCGCCGTACCCTGCGGGAACATAAAAGCTTATTTGATATCTTATTCCGCAACGTCCCGTCGTGCCGGCCGGCGCCGTCTCGCCTTTCGCATCACCCCAGAATTAAAATCGCCGTGCCTGCCATCTGTTAAACAATAAAATCAACTAAAGTGCCACGATAGCAGATTGAAAACTGCAAGTTTACTAAGCGTATCGAGCCCCATCTAACCAGCTGCGTCCAGAACTAAAATACGTGGCGTCCAAAAACCGGCTTCCAATAAATTGCATTGGATTAGCAGACTAGTATATATGATAGACAAGGGCGGGGCCTTCTCATATCAAGACGGCATTGATCCAGCTGTATCTCACGTTCCCCATTGCCGCAAAAGGAAGATCACCAAGGACATCTTGTAGATTATTTTGAAAAAACTTGATAAAATTTCCCCATTTAAACGTTGAGTTACTATAATCGGGCCCAACAAATTGACTCCCAAAATTCCAGCCCAAACAATAATGCTGAATCGTTGTTGGTGGTTATGTTCAAAGGCAGCATAGGGGTTTCTAGTCCGTAATAATGGTTACTGTGTTGGTTAAAAAACCGTCTCCAGAAAATATCGCCTCATCGGTCCACAGGACTAGAGACGTAAAAGCGTCGTCTTCTGCTACTCTACGTCACAACCAATTGCAATAATTCACGCACTGTTTGAAATCTCCAGGTAAAAGTGCTGGAATCCTGGCATAATGGTAAGAATGATACTCTTCGCCAACCATGTGTACGCTCTGGATGCATGTGTACGCTCTGGATGCTTCTAGTGCATTCTCATTTCATATAAGCGGCCGACGATAGCATAGCCTAACCAAGTATAGCTCCGAAGCTCTCGAGCGGCTCCTTTGATGTATGCGAGGCCAGTTATCTTACACGATGGTGGGGAGACCGCGACGCGCTTTTAACTTTGCAGGTGGCAAAACCAGCAGGAGCCGTATTTAAAAATTTTGGGGGCACCACAGAATTGAATGAAATATTTTATTTTTACTTTGGAAATAACGGAAATATAAATAAATAACTGTTAAAGGTATTCTGTTATTCATTGATTATTATTAATAAAAATAAATAAAAGTAAAATAAATAATATCTAACAGAACTCAAATCTCAACTCAACACATTTTTTGAATTCAAAATTTGTACGATCTACAATTTACTGTTATAAAGTAAGTCCAAGTTCCCTTACTGCACATAGATTGCACTTAATATTAAATTTTCATTTACACTTAAAACTTAGAACATATATTTCAGAAAACAAATCTCCAGATGGGCACTCATATTTTTCTGACTTTATCTACTGCTCGGCTGCAAAAATATTTAAGAATGTTTCCAAATTATACAGTATGCATTACGTTTATGATTTACCTATTTTCCTCTTTGGGAAAATTAAAAAACTATAGGAACAATTATTATAATTATTTAAGCACCCAAAAGCTGCACAACCAGGGTTGCCACTTTTCTGGAAATGTCAGGGAAGTTAGAAATTTCAAAAATGTCAGGGAAATGTCAGGGAATTCTGTAAAGAGTCATGGAAATTTGCAATATTCTACTTAAAGTCATGGAATTTAATAATCTTCATATTTTTCTGTGTTTTAAAATTCAATTAATCAATAGAAATGGAAATTTTTCTACCTGTAAGAATTATTTATTATTTTTGTTACTTGAATAAATGTTTATTTTGTTCTTTTTAATGTCTGAGCATTTATTATATTTTTCATGTGACTCCTCAAATAATTTAGAGTAAGTCATGGAATATTACAAATTTGGTCAGGGAAAACCTGGAAAAGTCAGGGAATCCCAAATGAGAAATGTGGTGGCAACCCTGACAACTTTCCCTTCCTTTGCCCATTGTTCAAACACAAAAATATCAGTCACTAAAAGTACAACATTAATAACTGAAATACAGGGGCAACAACTCAACAATCTATAAACCCACAAAAATTGCTCTTAATACGCCCCAGAACCGCTCGTTCTATCTCCTGTCGGCTCCAACTACGAAATGAGTTCTCTTCATTCCGGCTTCAGTCCGCCGGCCCGTCTCGTTACTCGGTGGGGATGGCCAAGTGGCGGAGCTATAAGAATTTCTTAAGCTATGACGATAGGCACCAAGGACTGCCGGGTAGTCACTTTGATGTCGTCCCTATCGCATTATAGGATTGTCGCTTTACAGGAGTGCAATTAAGGGTAAAATATATGAAAATGTGCTTGTTCCTATAAAATTTGGTCTCTTGCTCGAGTGGCCATTTTATGGAGGTGGTCATTTCTAGGATTTTTAGTGTATTTGTAATGGCAGATCGACTTCAAAAACATACTTTTCATGACGACTTAATTGGAAACTAAGAAAATCAGAGATCTAACAAATAGATTGCAAAACATTTTAGAATAAAAAGTGGATAAAGGGAATGGAGTAAAGAAGCTTCGTAGGCTCAAAGTCCCTTCGGCACATTTCCCTATCGAGCCTCATATCGAGCTATGCTGGCAGTTTTCAAGATTCCTTTTCATACTGTATTAAAGCGACTACAAATAAATAATGTGATTTATTTTCAACGTGAATATAGCAACTAAAGTTTCAAGCTAGAGCCCGAAGGCCTCGTGACTTCGATGCAAACAGAAGATGAGAACTGATGAGTATCACATATGCTATGTGCCCTGGCAACCAAGATTGCACGGGAGGTTACAGACACAAACATAGCGGTAAACGAAATCGGCTTCATTTAAATGATTAGCACGTATAATTCTCACCTTACTAACATCGCTGCGTATTTACATCAGATGAAAATATAATAAAAGCAATAAAAGTAAAAGTTTTTATAATTCTTATTATACAGGGTGTCTTAGAAAAGGTGTGACAACACTTAACTACAGATTGCTGAGAATATAATAATCTAATTTAACCTAATTTATGCACATACAAAAATACACCCCTACCGAGATACAGCACTCTGAATGTAGGCCAACTTGATTAATTTTACTGAAATAACTTTGAAGTAAGTTGACTTACAGACTTTGAATTTTTAGAAATACTTTTCTATTCGAATGTGATTTGCAGTAAGAGTTTGATGAAAATTTGGAGTTTATTTTTTAAGAACCTCCAGGCCCTTTTTATCGGCATCATACAGTTTTCAATTCGAAGACTGGTTGGACGCGTACCTCCATCCTTTCCTATCCTGAGCTAACCTACGCATTTTCCCAAAAGTTGAACATCCCTAACTATTTGAGTGCAGTAGTCTAATCTGGGCCTACTCCTGCCTTTTTTATTCCTATCTCTAACTCTAGTATGTCACGAACTAAGCCTTCGTGCCTCAGAGCGTGTCCTACCATCCTATCTCTCCAATTCTTTACAGTCATACATAAAAGAAGTCAAAACCTGAGATTGTTAATAAAGTACCTAATCAATTGCACTTTTCTCACGTAATAAGTTTATACACTCATGGACAAAAATATGGAATATTTTTGATTTTATTTATTTCTCGGGAAACTTTGTTAGTAAGCCTGGCAATAACAAGCAAGTATCAGAAACTGTCATTGTGTTCTAAAAATCGAATTAAGTAAACCTCGTGTTCACACCTGACTTTTAACTTTTCCAAGTAGGTAAGTTTACTCGTCAACCTAGGTGTGCAGAGGTAAAATTTAACATTTGTTGATTATTCTGTAGCATTACTGTCTTCAATAATGCCAGCAGTTCGATGTTGCACTGAAGTTGAAGTAGCAAAGGTTGTAAATTTGTCAAATGTTGGTTGGAGACAAAGCCATCTTGCAGAATTTGTTGAAATAACTCAGTCTGCGGTTTCAAAAATTTTAAAAGGCACAGATAAACTGGAAATTTCAAGAAGAGCCCTGGCCAAGGACGGAGACAGTGTACAACTCGCCGGGATGACAGATTTTTAATGTTGCAGTCACTACGAGATCATACCTTAACATCAACTCATTTAAAAAACCAACTTTTAAATGCGAAGCAGGTTAATGTTAGCTCCAAAACAGTTCGGCGAAGGTTGAAGGAAGCAAATTTGAAAGCGAGACGGCCTGCTAAAGCCCCTCGACTCACTCAGAATGCTAGGGTTTGCAGACTACAATTTGCTAGAGCATATGGTGACTGGCCGATTGGCCAATGGAAGAATGTTATGTTTACCGACGAAACAAGAATCGTACTGTGGAAGCCAGATGGATGTAACCATGTGTACAGAAGAATTGGAGAAAGATATTCCAACTGTGCACTAACTCCAAACGTCAGTTTTGGAGGAGGTGGGATAATGTTTTGGGCAGGCATTGTTGGGAGGGTCGTACAGAATTTGTAGAAGTGCGTGGAAGGATGACAGCTGACAATTACGTTGAAAACATCTTGTCGGAACATGTTGTGCCACACGTTGACTTCATTCATTACAACAGATTCATCCTAATACATGACAATGCACGACACATGCTGCTGCAATTGTAAACCGGTATCTTAATGATGTAGGAATCCAAAGTTTGGACTGGCCACCATACAGTCCAGACTTAAACCCAATAGAGCACTTATGGGATCAACTAAAAATTCGTATTCGAGCCAGGAATCCTGTGCCAATGACGCTAAATTAATTAAGATTTGCCGCACATCAGGAGTGGGATGCAATTCCGCAAGAATGTATACAAAATTTAATCTCCAGCATGCCTAGAAGAATGGAAGCCGTAGTCCGCGCTCGGGGAGGCAATACTCAATATTGAGCAGCCCATGTTTTTTGTAACTGGTTTCGTTCTTTTGGTGTTAATGTTTGTCAGACCGTAATTTATCCATTCTATACATATTCAACTATTTAAGTTTTTATTATTTGGTGTTTATTGAGGAGTTACTTGATGAACCGTTGTTATTAGATTACTCTTAAAATAGACAAAGATAACTTGATTCTTTAGTTTTCTATCTTCGTAATCTGTTATTATGAAAATTTAAAAATATTCCATATTTTTGTCCATGAGTGAATATTATAATATTTGAGTTTTGTGGTCTCTTTCTTGAAATAGTCATGATGAATATCATTTGATGTCAGATTTTACCTGGCAAAATTTAAGGATTGTAAACTCGAGGTGCCCAAATTCTTGTCACATTGTTAAAGAATTACTCGACTGATGTCTCGTAACTTTTATTCAATGCCACTCGTAAAATTGCTAGGCAACCTCTCATTACCATCGAAAAATTTTACCGGCAAAATCTAAACTCTTGAGGCTCACTTTCAACCAAATTTGACATCGGAGTTCGACTCCGAGTATGCCGCATTTGTAATTTTCAACAGAATCTAACTAGAGTGTGAGCTCAGGTGTTCGATACAAATTTCGTGGGTTTTTCTGAATTTACATTCGTGATAGCAGTCTGTGCAAATTGTCACTTTTCGCATCTGCCAGGCGAATTTTATTGTAAATTGGGCTTTTTTTAACGTTTTTACGACTGCTTGCACTGTTTCCCCTATTTCGTAGATTCCCTTTTTAATTAGGCACAGGTAGTCTGCCATAAAGATTGTACAAAATATAACAATGATGAATCAATGAAATACACTGCGTACTACCAATTTTACTTTTTCTGATGATGAGATTGTTTATAATCTTGAAACCGGTCAAAGTTCTGTAATAAACTGTTATATTGGTAGTACGCAGTGTATTTCATTAATTCATCATGAATTTCTACCCTACCAAAGAGTAAAAGAAGACAATATTAACTACATAAAATATAACAATTTAAAATATTTCTTCACGAGTCTGTCAGACTCGAGAACAAAAGCTTGCAGTTTGCGAGTCTTAGCACGGAAGTGCGAGTGTGCCTGAAATTTTTAAATGTGAGCGTTTTGTTGAAAATGAATACGTTGAATTTCCTAAAGCAAGCTTTGCACTCGGACTCGCACTTCAGCACGTAATTTGATTGAAAATGGACCTTTATGATCCTACTTATAGAATAGACCTTGTAAACATTAAGCATATTAAATATTTTATATTGCAGATTTAAAACACCGGAAAAGTCTCTTTATAATAGTAAACTCAAAATACATGTCAATTTGAAGTGCGAAATATTACAGTATCTACATTTAATCAATATACTTACAATAGCCAGCATGTTACTGCTGTTAGCATTAATATAACTTGAATGATCCTGCAAAATTGGTTACTATTAATTTTATACTATGTGAAAATCAAATTATACTTGCCCCTTGTTAGGTCCTTTAGGTACAATAAAAGGTAAAACAATACCCACTCCACCCCACAAAACTGTAAATACGATAAAAGGAATTACTGAAGCACCCATTCTTCTTATTTACGAAAGAGTTATGTTCAGCTCCAGTATATTTTGTGGATCATATGACTTATCTGACACTCCTCTCAGCTGCTCGCCAATCGCCATAGATTAGATTACGGGGGTATCTACCATAGAACACAATAAGGATATGAAGTTGGCGGTTGGCGCAATCTATATTTGGACTATGTAAACTGTCTCCGAAAAGAACTACTGAAGGATTTTCGTTTTTCGAACTAAACGTTGTAACCATAGTTATGAGTGTGACATGACTATGACTGTTGACCTTAGCGCCGTCTGACACGAGACTGATTTTAGAACTAAATTCAGTACAATTTCAGGGTGCACAGAGTTTAGTTTGAAATTTAGAATGACAACAGAATTGTGTATGGCACGTAAATATTAAAATAAGTTCTGTGCGATCAAAATCAAGAGTTATAAAGACAAACATGCCGAAATATATTTGACTTTTAACTTAATTTGGATCACTGTGCGTGCATACAGTGTTGCCAGACAACTGAAAAATAAATCACCAGATATCGTTCTAAAAATTCACCAGTTACCGATTAAAAATCACCAGATTTTTAAAAGTTCCCCCGACACTAGGCACTATGGTTAGGGAATAAAAAAGTACTATGTTCAATACTAACATCTGAAGAAGCCACTGTGTAGGCGAAACAATTGTCATATTTAATTAATAAATTTACGAAAACCTAGACAATTTTGTCTCATTTAAATTAGTGATCATGGATTTTCGTCAAGTAAAGGCAGATACCATCAAATAGTCAAACAAATCTTCATTCTTTTCAATAAACGATCATAAACTCCTGCAATGAAACCAACGGAACCGCCTAATTACTTTACAGTAACAGCCTAACAGCCGACAGTCGTGTAAGAAACACAGAACAGGTAAGAAAGACAAGGTGAAGGTCGGTCGTCGGTAAGACGGTATGGTAAACTACTTTACCGACCTTGCGTGTGCGACCACGACCATAGAAAAGAAATTCACAGAATGCGACAGAGCCGCGAGGTGCGAGAACCGAGAGTGAGATGAAGGAACATGGAAGCTTGCACTTGATGATCGTGGCTCCAGTACTAAATCACCGAAAAAATCACTAGTTGTTTAGAAAAATCACCAGAATATAGTCTTTTAAGAAAAATAATAACCAGGTAGCATCCAAACCTTAAGAATCACCAGATCTGGTGATAAATCACCAGCTCTGGCAACACTGCGTGCATACCCACATACTTAGAGGAGGGAAGGAGAGGAGGAATAACAAAGCAGATGTTTGTGTTACCATTCGGCACCAAAAAAGGGGCGTAACCGAAACTTCTTAGTCCCTTTACGCCGAGAATTGAACGAAAATTCTTAAAATGATGTGACTGATTGCACTATTTCAAACGCTGCTTTCATTATTTTTAGTTAAATTACATGAATTCTAAACAGTAACCTGGTTTCATCACTTTGTTTGGCACCAAACACGCTCAAATTTTGGTAACACTCATGTGCACGGCAAGGGTCGGGCGTTATGTATCCATACTCTTCCGGCAAGGGTCGGGCGTTTAAGTATCCATACTCTTCCCTCATCTAAGCTGTTGACTGATAACATAACCTCAATAATTGTTGTGTAGGTAGGTAGAGGATAGATTCTGCTCTTATCTGATGTAAGTGAAAAAGAACCATGAACCGATTGAGCAAAATTTTTCAACCTATTACTGTTGTTCCAAAAAATGTTCAAGTGAAAGTTGGAGATGCTACTTCCAATAGTCAAAAGGTAAGTAATAAAAATAGGTACTTATTGTTCAATGATTTTGTTAAGGGAGTGTCTACGGAACCGAATATTCGGACGAATAATATTTATTATGGAACCGAATATTCGGATGAATAGTATTTATTATAACACCGAATACTCGAATGGATAATAAATTACTTTATTCGTTGGTACTGCCGCTTTGCACATGCTTTCTCATCAGTAATAGTCTTAACAGTCGTTTGTTCCCGTTCCCGGATTCCAGTAACTTGTTGCTGGTTGTTGTGTTGGGGTACTTATTACTTATGGAGAGTTTATTAATTTGTTGTCTTTAAGTATTATTAGGTAATAAATGTACAGTTTTAGGATGACCTCTTTTTTAGTATAGGGTAAATGTGCCAGTTAGCCGACCACCGCCAGTTGCCGACCATTTCCGAATTAAATATGCATTAATAGTAAAATAAGGCCTAAAATTCGCTGGACGAAATAATTCCAGTTTTCGACCATCTATTCTGCATGTATGTTTCAAACCACAGCTCACCCTAGCGGCGGAGAGCGAAATTAGAGCTATTAAAATGGTGGTAGTTCATGCTGTTACGCTAGTTCGTTCAGAAATTTAAAAAAGTGCTAGTGCGGTACCTCTTTCAAAATAGTAAGTATTCTTTTTATTTCATCACTTAATTGTTATTGCTGGCTGTAGTAGTGTCCTAAGGTATATTAGCTTTGATTTAAAACAAGAATATAGCATAAATTTGATTTTTTAGGTTAACTTTTATGTGGTCGGGAACTGGACCTATGAAATGCGCGAAAAATCAATTTCCGACCACGTTGGTCGAGAACTGGGTCTAATCATCCAATTATTCTGTGTCCTTTTCTATCACATCCAAATTGATATCTGACTGTTGCAGTTGCTCTTTCTATTTATATTTGTACTATTGACATTGAGTCCAGTTTACGACCAGCAAATGGCGGGAATTTTAAAAACTATATTGAAATGATTTTTGGTGGTCGAAAACAGGGTATTAATGCCCCTAATTCTCGACCACTCTAATATCATGTACCTACCTATTCTATCAAAATTATTACAATTACTTACACCTGAGCAGAAGAAGTAAAAACTTTCTGTTCCGTCATTCCAGATGCCAGCAAAAAAAGGAAAAAAGATAAAGACAAATAGTGATAAGGGAAAAAATCGCAGAAAATTATTTCAATACACAGGTGAAGCTTTTACTGCTGCCTTGGAGGAAGCAAAGGAAAAAGATTCTAATATTCGTGAAATTTGTAGAAGATATGGTGTCCCAAGGACCACTATCTATGACCATTTGCACGGCAAAATACCTGCACAATGTAGAAAAACTGGACCTCAACCTCTTCTTACTTTTGAAGGCGAGAAAAAGGTTGTGGAATGGATCATCAAATTAGCAAAATGTGGTTTTCCAGTAAAAAAACAAGACCTATTAGAAACTGTAAAAAAAATTTTGACAGCTAGTGGCAAAGCTGAAAGGAAGCCTGGCGAGAAATGGTACAAGGGGTTTTTAAAAAGACATCCTGAGATTTCTATTAGAGAAACGGAAGGAGTAAATAAAGCGCGTGCGATAGTAACAGCAGAAAACATAAGGCGCTGGTTTTCAGAACTGGAACACTATTTAGAGGATAATAATTTGTTGGACATTTTTAATGATCCTCAGAGGATATTAAATGGGGACGAAACAGGCTTTTCATTATGTCCAAAGACGGGTAAAGTTTTGGCCCCAAGAGGATGCAAGAATTTGTATAGTGTGAAGCTGGGAAACGAGAAGGAAAATATTACGGTTTTGTTAGTTTTTAAACAGCTGGGAAAATATGCCCACCATTAGTTATTTACCCATATGTCAGGCCACCAAAGGCTGTGGTTGAGTCAATGCCAGACCACTGGGTGCTAGGTAAATCTGATACAGGCTGGATGCAGTCAAGTATATTTTACGAATATGTAGTCAATGAACTTGATAACTGGATAGAACAAGAGCAAATTAAAAGACCTGTCATTTTATTCATAGACGGTCACCGATCGCATATGACAATGGCCCTTAGTGAAGCTTGTGAAAAAAAGAATATTGTACTCTATGCTTTACCGCCTAACACCACTCACTTACTTCAGCCTGCTGATGTCAGTGTATTTCGCCCTCTAAAACAAGAATGGAAGAAGACAGTAATGAAGTGGCAAAACAGGCCAGAAAATGTGAATTGTACTGTCAATAAGACCAACTTTTGTAAGCTGTTACATGAATGTTTGGAAAGCACAAATATGGAAAGTGATATCATAAGTGGATTCCGGAAATGTGGGTTGTACCCCTTAAACCCTGACAACGTCGACTATACGAAATGTATTCAGAATCAGAGGGAAGACCTTCAAAAAAAGGCAAATTACAATGAAAAAAGAAACATCACATCTGAAGACATTAGGTCCACAGAAAAAGTTATAAAGAAGATCGAAAATAGACTTGAAAGCTACGGCATAAATGTTCACGTCATTTTAGAAGAAATGAGGCAACTCGAAAATGAAGAAGTAGAGCAGCTAAATAGAGAAGAAATAGGTCAATTAAAAAGTGAAGAAATAGTCTACCTAGAAAATAACTCTATTTGCGAAAATGTACCGGAAGAAGTAGATTGCTACCAATCGATTAGTCCCCATAGCGGATCTATCGTAGAAGTGGGTTCCATTCTGCCTGTAACTAAATTCATAATACTCTCAGATGTCAAAATAAAAGAAGCTGGAAGGTGGAATATGGTAACAACCTCTGACGAAGTCAAGTTACCAGAAAGCAGCACAACGAAAATAGATGAGGATACGTTTTCTAACGACAAAAGTAGTAATGAAATAGAAGAGGAAAAACCACTGCAAGAATTGCTCGTCCCTACAAAAGAACTATATCAACCTTTACCCTGTGAAAATGTTGACATCACAGAAGCAAGTTTCTCTGAAAGTTTACTGTCGACTAATTCTGAAGACACCCTTGAAGAAAAACCTCTTCCTTTAACAGAGTCCTGTAGCAAAGCAACATCCGGTTTAACAAATCTTTCTATCAACTTGAGCGAATTTCCTGAGGAGAAACCTACCACATCATCTCAAGCAACTTTAAAGAAAGTGCCAGTTCTACCATCAGAAAATTCGGATACCAGTTGGGAATTAAATCCTACTGAAGTTTTGCCAACAATGAACAGCAAGGAAACTTGTGACAAGGAATCCCAGCTTTCTTTGAATGATTCTTTCAACAAACATTTAACATATCCAGAACCCATTGAGAAAAGTATTAATTCAAAATCAAAGGAGAAATTACCAAGTGCGATTTCTTCAAAAGCTTGGCGAGAATATTATATAAAAAGGGAAAATCTAAAAAAAGAAAAGGCAGAGGCATTTTTAAAGAAAAAAGAAGAAAGAGCAGAAAAGAAAAGAAAGTGCCAAAAAGAAGAGCCAAAACGGAAGAGAAAAAAAACGCAGAAGAAATGCAGTGCCAGTGACAAGGAAATCTTAAACGAAGAAGCAGCCGCACGGAAAAAGGAAACCTGCGGTGTTTGCTCAAAGGAACTCATTAGCGACGCTGAGGACGATGATGAGAAAAATGTGGGTTGTGATTTTTGCGCCAAATGGTACCATATGAAGTGTACGGATTTTATGGGAATGTCTTATGAAGAGGCTGCAACAAAAGAATATAGATGCGATTACTGCACTTGAGTTCTTTTAATTTTTCGTTATTTGTTACTATTTTCTAGTTATTACGTTTTTTATAAACATCAAACATACCTACCTATCTTCTAGGTAGGTACCAAAAAGTATTTTTAAGTTGTAAGAGTTTTTAAGCGTTATTTTTTAATTTTAAGTACCTAATACAGTTCCTTTTGTATTTTATTTATCAGAAGATTATTGTACCGTCCTATTCTTGCTTATTGTTTCTAAGAATAAAGTTTTCTTAGTTTTCCTTGATTTTCTTATTCTATGGTCGAAAATTGGATTATGTACGACATACTACTCGACAGTGGCCGAGAACCGGTTCCTCAATGGTCGACAATAGATCGATATCAGTCGAGAACTGGTCAAAGTGACATTTTTCCATATGTTTTTAAATTTCAGATATTTATCATTTAATTCGTCAAGATTAACATTTTTAAAACATTGAATATACTTGTAGGAAAGGTTTTATCACAAAATTACAGTAGAAAATCTTCAGTATTTATTTTGACAACTTTCGATTCTCATAACCTCGCTTTAACTGGTCGAGAACAGGCACATTTACCCTACCTATGTAAAAAAGTATAAGGTTAGAAAGGAAATTTTTCGAATCGTCTGATTTTGAAATTTGAAAAATTGAATACTTTGATCGATTTAAAAGAACAAGTTGGCCGGGAAAGTTGAAAATAAGTTTAACAATGGTCTAAGTATACCATAATTTATAATTTACACCGAAGTATGCCACAGTGACAACCGGTATACATTGAATCTTTATAGATCAGAGGTCAGAGTGCTGCAGTGATGTTGATCCCGGTAATTTTCCATTTGGAAATTTTCTGGAAGATTTACAGTTTCCGCCGAAAACTTAGGAAATTAGCGTCAAAATTGAAAAATAAGTAATTTTCAGAAATTGTATAGTTTTGAAAATATGTTTTTACACGACACCCAAAAATTATTTTTTCATGTTCTCACTATTATATCAATTCGTGATGAGCTGCTCATAAAAAATTGATCGTCCTGCGTAAGATACAAAATTTTTTTTTTACTTATTTTATTTTAGAGAACAAACCCGACATGAAGCAAGAAAGTATGTAGGTACCTATGTATAAATTGAACTTCATCAAAAATATTGACTGTCTTGTGATGAGAGACTTGTGGAAGGATAGGGTAATTTTTAAAAAATAAAACATTTTCGCTAATTTTACCAGAAATTTTCCGAAAACAAACAACACGTGTACAGCAATATTCATATCTGTAATCAGTAGGTAAACACCTAAACACTCGCATTCTTGTGCTTGGGCATTCATAATTATACTTTATACTAGCCGATTTTAGACTATGATCATTAATTCTAATGGTGGATAGAGGATAATTTTAAAAAGTAACTCGAATACGCATATTAGGTGTACACAAAAACATATCAATCCAGTTCAAACATTCGGTTGAATACACAAAATTAGCGAATACCGTTTGTTTTTTGTTACTTATCCGAATATTCGGTTCCATAATAAATATTAATTGTCCGAGCATTCGGTTCCATAATAAATATTATTCGTCCGAGTATTCGGTTCCATAATAATTATTCGTCCGAATATTCGGTTCCGTAGACACTTCCTTTTGTTAAACTCCGGACTGTCTCATGAACTTCTACCCAAGTAGAATTTGTGATGTGCCTTTTCTTTTTTTGTGGCATGTTTGGAAAAAGTTGTTCTATTTTACGTGATCTACTACTCGACCTCCACAAAAGACGTACAAAATCAAACAGCACTTCAGGGTTCAGGCAAATCAATTATTGTTTAAAAATAATTGCCAAGTGATCGATAGACAATAAAGACAATAAAGAGTAGGAGAGATAGGATGGTAGGACACCTTCTAAGACACGAAGGAATAGTTCGCGACATACTAGAGTCAGAGATAGGAATAAAAAGAGGTAGGGGTAGGCCTAGATTAGACTACTGCTCTCAAATAGTTAGGGATGTAGGATGTTCTACTTTTAGGGAAATGCGCAGGTTAGCTCAGGATAGAAAAGAGTGGAGGTACGCATCCAACCAGTCTTCGGACTGAGAACCTTATGATGATGAAGTGATCGATGCAATTAAAGCAATCAACAGCGAGCAGAGTACGATTCGGGGTGCCTGTCAGATTACATTACTAGGTTGTTTATCGCTCTGTTAGGAAGGTTGTTGGCTTTTTATGGTTTTCATTGTATGTAAAATTCTATTCTCATCCAAGTGTCTGCAAAAAATAAAATGAGGTCACATCAATGTGCTCCTAGTTACTTTCTTAAATTATAATTACAGCTGATGCTGGAATTGGGGATAATTCGACAAGCAAGTCATGGATGCTTTTACTTACTTCCCTTAGGGGTGAGGGCATTAGAAAAGTTAATAAATATAGTTGACAAAGAAATGCATGCTATGAATGCCCAGAAAGTTTTATTACCTTCTCTTACAAATGCACAGCTTTGGAAAGCTTCTGGTAAACAACAAAATATCAGTCTACTTATTATTTATATGAGCATGAAATTTTTTAGGTAGATTTGAAAATGAGGCCTCGGAATTGTTCAAATTGAAGGATCGAAATTTTCATACATATATTTTAAGTCCTGTAGGTAATAACTTAGATACTTAAAATGAGTAAGTATAAGCTACTGTCTTGTTCTATTTAAGACGCATGAAGAAAATGCTAGTGATTTATTGGCTTCCGTAGCTCCATTATCTTACAAAAATTTACCGATTCGTTTGTATCAAATAAGCAGTAAGTATCGCGATGAGATGAAACCTAGGTTTGGTTTGATGAGAAGCAGACAATTTTTAATGAAGGACTTGTATGCTTTTGATGCTGACATTGATGCCGCTAAAGAAACTTATGAACTAGTGTGCAACAGTTACAACAACATTTTTAAAAGCATTGGAATAGATTTTGTTAAAGGTGAATAATTTATTGGATTCGATCTATTTTAATCTTAAAAGGTATCATTTTTTGTAGTTGAAGGAACAACAGGCAACATGGGTGGTTCAATTTCTCATGAGTATCATTATTTAGCAGATATAGGAGAAGATAAAATATTGTTGTGTTCTTGCCAGTATTCAGCAAATGTTCAGTTATCAGGGGTTAATAAATGTCCAAGCTGTGGAACAACCGATGGATTAAAAGTGTCTTCAGGAATAGAGGTTGGCCACACTTTTCTTTTAGGAGACAAATATTCTAAACCATTAAATGCAGTTTACCTAACGCAAAAAGGAAAACCGGCCGTGCTTATAATGGGTAGTTATGGTCTTGGTTTATCTAGAATTTTAGCAGCTGCCATTGAAGTACTTTCAACTCAACAAGAAATGCGATGGCCTGATTCTTTAGTACCCTACACAGTTCTTATAATTCCTCCGAAGGTAACCTGAGTTTAATGTTATGGTTTCCTTTTTTGAAAATACTAATTTTGTAGGCAGGATCGAACGAAGAGAACTACACTTTACATTTGACTGAACAGTTGTACAGATTATTAGATTCTTTACCTGGTCTGAAGAACGATGTATTAATTGATGACAGAAATAATTTAACTATAGGACGAAGGTATTTGGAGGCCCGTAGAGTTGGTTATCCTTTAATTATAGCAATAGGCAAAAAGGCAACTGAATATCCTCCACTATATGAAATTAATAACCTTAGAACTGGTTCACAATTGTATTTGAATGAAACTGACTTAATTAATTATATAAATCAAAATTTATCTTCATAAAGTATTAGTTGTGTCTCATGCAAATTTGAACCAATAAAGTTGTATTTATTGATGGTGATGTAATTTACAATACATTTTATATTTCCGGATTATGATAGAAACTGTAATTATAGAATGTATATTCTATTTTCCGTATCCTCCTTGTAAAACATACTTTAACCAAACCTTGCGCTGTTTCATTCTTGCTGCTTTTGTTTGGGCGGTTTCTTCGTATACGCATGGTTTCTTTGGAAATGCCTTTGGTATTTCTTCATCTCTTAAAAATGGAATATCGAATTATTAGTGAATTTAATAATGTTTCTATTTTTGAATAAGTATATGGAGCAGTGGTGGCTTTTCCTTGAGCCCGCTGCCTCCCTCTACCTGCTAAAATGCCAGAGATGAAACACTAACGCACCCTTTGTTATTATATCGCATAATATAATAATTATTGAATAATAATATCTTACACTTCTCTGTTTCTCAACTGACTGCCTTAGCACTTTTCTTCTAGTCGAACTGCAGCGAGCATCGAAGTGACCACATGCACAAATAATACAACATGTGCAAATTTATAAGCTAGCAGGGACGCACAGAAGCCGTGCATACCCCTACCTAAGCTAAGGGGGCAAGTTACTAACAACTGTAAATTTATACTTTGTATACTACAGAGTTGCAATACTATAGTTATTCATATCCATGACTTGGGGAAAATTGGGTAGCTTCGAACTCCCGAAATCCTACTGGAGTACCTTCATTATTGAAAGTTACAACTCAAGTAACGTCAATAAATGCTAGTAATAACTCGAAGAATTCAAATAGTATGAATTTGCCAATAATTTACTTTAAGAGAGCTACTCCTCCAATATGCACATAACTTCAAGGTAATCGAGGAAAATCTTGCTTAGGTAGTTGGGAGAAACTTTTACTTCGACAGGTTCTCTATTAAACCGAAAGAATCGACGATACATAGCATAAAGACGTCGGATGCCGCAAAATTTGACGATTTAAGCAATTGACAAATAAGCAATTTTACAAATAGAGTACAATTGTCCTTGTAGGTTGGTTTCCTGGCATTTTGTCGCCATTCAGTACACACTCGTCAAGGATTTGCTCTGTAATTCAATGTCTGTTGGGGTATTTGCCCGGGGAGTAGTTGTTGAAGCAAATCCGGGCCGAATTTTTATACAAATAGAGTAGTCTATGTTGAGATTTTGCTTAAATCCTGAAGCAGCAGACTTTAGTTGGGATGTTGAACTTTTTGAAAATGAAATCTGTACTACGTTTTCTGTAGATTTAACCAAGTGTATATCCATTTGTGCTAACATAATCACTCAAACGTTTTCTTATTAACTTCCATTTTACCAGCTGCTGTTTGATGACCTCGTATATCGTATTCTTTTTGAAATCACCACCTGTATACTTTCTTTGGAGGCGGTGGTTCCCCATCACACACATACATGCAACTGTAAAAGATGCACTGAATATTCCTCAAATAATAAACAGTTGGCCGCTTAATATACCTATAATTCGAACTATAGCACGAATTTTATTTAAAATTTGAAAATTATGCAATTGTGCACTCTTTAAATAGTCTCGGTTGATAGCGTTTGTGTACAGTTTCGTAAGATCATATAAAACATTGCTGGGAATAATAAAGTCTATTGTTCTGTAAATTATACCTATTAATACGGTAAGTGTGATGGTGTTGTGGTTAGAGTGCTAGACTAAAAACACTGTGGACACAGGTTCAATCCATAAAGCCTGCAGTTAGTATATTTGATAGTTTGTTCCACCTCTGGATTGACTCAACAGGGCTATTATTCTATGATTGGTACATTTGAAAATTTGTACATACGTTGGATGTGATTTTGGCGGCAATTTAAATTCAGGAATAACCCTGACTTCTTTCATTATATCTTGACTGGTCCTTTCTTTAGGCATCATCATGGCATCTAGTTCATCTCTGGGGAAACCTACTACACCTATAGTGATTCCCATATCAACAAGATATTCCTCCGGAGCAGCAAAGGCAGCCTCCAAATAATGTATTCTCTCACAATACCTGTTAAAGAACAGAACTGAAACAATATTGTATTCTGATGATGGAAATAACTCATACGGGTCTATGTCCAGTTCTCCTATAGCTAACATTCTGTAATCATGGTTGTCATAAATTAGTTCTTTTGAAGTTGGTGATTTCTGCAATAATTTTCTCTCGATTCTATTAGCGGTGCCCATTAATACTCTTTTCTCCCCTGTAGCGGTGTCAAAAGTTGCACCGCCTTGTACCCCATGGTGCAATTTAATGTTGAAAATTTCTGATCTTAATAGTCTGTTCATTTCTAATTCTGTCAAAGTAAATTAAATATTAAAGAAGGCAACACATGTTAATGTCTCTGAGACTTATGTGAATTATCTGTTCATGTCTTAGGTCTAGGACTAGGAAATAGCATATTCATCTTTAGCTTGCCAACTTTTTTTATTAATACAGTTAGCTTTATATCAAAAAATAAGAGACATTATTACAAATGCAACTGACAATATGTATTGGAATTGTCTTTCCCCATAAAGTCAGAGCAAATTTATAACATGGACATTTATTCTTTATGCTTGAAAGTGAGAGATAGTACGAAGGGTCCCTGGTATCACTCAATCTTTTCTTTCGACAAGTCATTATATTGAGTTACAACTCATTATATTGAGTTTCTTCATCTCAATAAAATGAGTTGTGATATCTCAAGATAATGAGTTGGTAACTCAATATAATGAGTTACTGCAAGTCAATATATTGAGTTGTTTAAAAAATACCTTATTTAACTGTTCAATAATCTTTGGATAAAGCTATATGCCCTTCTGGAATAGTTCAATGACCTCTGACCCCCCGAACTTGAATAACCTTGAAATTAACTCATACAGTTGTATGCTTGTTCGCCTATGCATAACAGCTGCGGAATTCAGTAATCGCATATACCGATCTGAAATGACCTCTGACCTCTGAATTTGAATTAATAACCCTGAAATGAGCTCATACAGCCTCTTCCTATGAACGTCATTTTCTAAATCTCTGCATAAAGCCGTTCTGGAACAGTTAGATAAAGTATTTTTTAAAACAACTAAATATATTGACTTCCAGTAACTCATTATATTGAGTTACCAACTCATTATTTTGAGATATCAAAACTCAATTTATTGAGATGGAAAAACTCAATATAATGAGTTGTAACTCAATATAACGAGTTGTAACTGAATATAATGACTTGTCAAAAGAAAAGATTGGGTGACACCAGAGAGCCTTCAATGGCATGATTCAAATCATGGCAAAAGACTGGACCAATAATTTTTTATGAGCGTAAACAATTTTTTTGTTAAAACTTTCATAATTTTGGTTGCTGTACAATTTTCCTCGAAGTAAGGTATGAATTCTTAAGTAACAGATTGCGGAAGTTATAAATGGAAGAGATTAAAGACTATGATTTGATATATTCTAAATTTCGTACTCGGTGCTAAACAGAGACAGAGCAAAAGTTTTTGAGCGCCAGGCATTACAGACTGTTTCATGATGGGTCACTTGTTGGCTTGTTGCACCACTTTTATACTCTACCATGATTAGAGGCAATTTGGATATTTCTCGTAGAAAATTTTCCTACAAATTTTATTTCTTTTTCTATGAACATAGAATATAACGGCTGTCGAAGTAACTTTGCAATTTGAACCGCCCACGTCCATTCTCCTAATGCCAAGATTTGGCACAGAGATATACAGTAATATACACTGTGTCTATAAAAAAAGGCAAAATATGGAAAACATCGATTTCTCAAAAAAATTATTCTGCATAGAAGCTGGTTCTTGTTACTGGAATTTTATGGAATGACAAGGTGAGTATAGACGATTATTTTTTCCAATACACTTGGTGCCGCTGCTTGCAGTATCTCTAAATGCATGTCAGTCAGTTCTTGAAAGCCAAATTGTGCCATTTTCAATGTTAACAAACTTGTATACTGTCTATGTGTTTTAATTTGACGTTTGCCGCCGCCGATAAATTCATGCCGTCCGAGATATTGCATGTAGCATCGCCAGCAACACGCATGATCTTTAAGAAATGTGATATTTAGAAAATGAAATTCGAGAAATAAGATATGTGACTAGAGGAAGTAGGTACCTATTAAACTTAAATATTTTCTTTGCAGTGCCACCCAAACTACACGTATTGCTAAATGTATTAAAATTTCAAATAGCTTTCTGTCTTTATCTGATAATGATATGTTATTTTGATTATTCATATGGTGAAATTTTCTTGCATCATCAATTCCAAGAAGCAAACTTAAATATTCTCTTGCAACCATACTTCGTAAATCTGATAAATTGTCTCGTACAATGTTTTCCAGTTCGGTTACTCTGGGTTGCCACAATTTTCGTTTCGCTTCTTCCCTTCGCAACATCATATTTTCCCATACCTTTATTGTTAAACATAACATTAAATATCTAGAATTCTGCAATGTAGTGCAAGATGCTGTTTGTGATGTTACCTGAAGATAATACTGAAAATAGACTATCAACGCTTTCAAGAACTTGTCCATTTTTGGAATATGAAAATAATTGATAAAATCTGGAGTTAAGTCTTTAACATTTGCAAGAAACAGAGCCACATCTTTAACATCTTGTACAGTTATTACTTCAGGATCTCCAGGTCTGATGCGACGTTGAAAATATCTTCTGAATTTGACCTACAGTTACCGTGCTACATTTACTTTTTGATTTGGTTTGTCTATTACCTGCTCTAAAATATCAACAGTTTCTTTAAATTTCATTTCAGTAGTAACAAATTTCACAGCTGGTATTTGTGCTTGGGTAACTGCTGCAGCATCTGTACCACCAACATCTCGACTAAAAATTTGCTCATCAATTTCATTTCTTATACTCATCTTGAAAATTCTTTTACGAAATAAACTGTAGGCTTTCAGCACTATCATTCCAAATCCAATACCCATTACTAAATGGTGACATGCTAGACTCCATTATAAATAATGGCTAAATCAGATTTACTGTTGTAAAAATGTATGTATTATATAATTTATTTTGAAGTTTTCAGAATCAAATTTTGTTGTCATTTGACATTGATTGTGAAAAATATCAAGTAACATAATTTACATAAACAGCACTTTCATAAAAGAATGTTTTTTTTTTATTAATCTCGGGGTAATTTAACTAGATAAACTCTGAATCTGAGAATTATAACATTTCCGTTAGCACTTAATTGGTCCTTAATTTGGAATAACAATTTTCAGCAACATAGTGTATGTAGGGAGTTTCCAACATCTCGTCTAGAAATTTTTACTGAGCATGCATTCTTCACAAACGTTGTTATTTTGATGTTCTTATCAATCATCAGGGAACCTTTAACTCGTACACCTGACTACATTATGTAACACACATCAGGTATTATGCAATCTTTACTTTGATGCCCAATATTCTATATTATCTACCAGATTTCCCATTTTCCGGTTGACTGTCAAGAAACTTATACACAGTAGCGGCTTGTGACTTGTTCAAGAGGGAGGGCTCTGCCAAAAAACCTGAACAATGTTTAAGTAAAATTTGAACTCGGAACCCACCCCACTTTAAAAAGTCTGAAACAACGTTTTCTCCTCGCTTTCCTTTAACTTGCTCTTCACAAAAAACAAGATAAGAACCAAGAAAATCATTATTGTAACACAAATTTTATCCCAAACAACAGTCGAACATGAGTGGTACTGGACCATTCGAACAACTACTCCTCGGGCAAATACCCCGCCAGGCATTGAATTATAGAACTAAATTCAGATTTTGCGATTAATATTGTTAAGGACAGAACAGCCTCCGGGATTAATGTACAGGGTCAAACTATTAACATGCTCAGATTTGCAGATGATATAGCAGTGCTAGCATCTAGCAAAGAAGAATTATTAGGAGCGGCTTTGAATGAAATGGAAGCAGTTTTGACACATGGCTATGGCATGAACATCAATAAAAAGAAAACTAAAATTTTGATATGTACAGGGAGTGAAAATAGAACTATAATTGAAATACAAATAGGAAATAAGAAGATAGAGGTCACGGATTTCTGCTATTTAGA
This sequence comes from Xestobium rufovillosum, assembly GCA_963966045.1. NCBI lineage: Eukaryota > Metazoa > Arthropoda > Insecta > Coleoptera > Ptinidae > Xestobium > Xestobium rufovillosum. Next base: position 36,989,998 of record OZ014494.1, on the reverse strand, counting down.
AAGTAAAATAACTCGAGATGGTAGGAGCACTAAAGATATAAAACCAAGACTAGCACAGGGTCGAGTTGCGTTTAACAAAAAGAAACAACTGTTATGTTCAAGAACGGTTAATGTAGAAACTCGGAAGAGACTCTTAAAAGTCGTATGTATGGAGTACGGCATTATACGGGTGCGAAACTTGGACATAGGAGAAGCGTTTGAAATGTGGTGCTACAGACGCATGATGAAGATACCGTGGATAGATAGGGTTAGCAATGGGGAAGTATTAGAAAGAGTTGGGGAAAAGCGAAAGGTATGGAAGACAATAAAGAATAGGAGAGATAGGATGGTAGGACACCTTCTAAGACACGAAGGAATAGTTCGCGACATACTAGTCAGAGATAGGAATAAAAAGAGGTAGGGGTAGGCCTAGATTAGATTACTGCTCTCAAATAGTTAGGGATGTAGGATGTTCTACTTTTAGGGAAATGCGTAGGTTAGCTCAGGATACAAAAGGATGGAGGTACGCGTCCAACCAGTCTTCGGATGATGATGTACTATGAGATCTCATACGGGATGCTACCCCAAACATATCGTTGGGCTTGGAACATCCTCGGATCTCTATGTACTTTCGTGCTCAACTAGCATGGAAAACTGTAGACCACTAGTTTCGTCCTTTCGGGACTCATCAGTCGAATAGTGAATAACAGTTTCCTCATACAATGTGTAAAAGGTGGACCGTCGTATGCGCGCATGTCTTTCTTGCCATTTCCAACTTCCTAAAATTGCACTTGATCACTGGTGGCCCAACTCATAGGAACATTTCAACACTCAAAGTGCCATTCTGATTTTCGAATATTTTGCTTCATGTACCTAAATTCCTCTTTCGTGTTTTTGTTTTTAGATTTCATAGCCTTTTTATTTATTTATGATTATTTATTTATCAGCTCATTTACGATATATGTATGCAAACTGGAAATTATCAAACCACATTTGCTATTCATCGAGAAGAGGTTCAGAGGCCATTACTTATTTATGTTGTCATTTCGGAGTTGGTAACCAGACCAGACCAGGACCCTTCTGAATTGATAAAACAAAGGCACAACACGAACCAGAATTCCGCACTCGAAAAGGAGCTAGTGTCGGATCTTTCCATTGAATAAACAGACAAAGATTCAAAATTCAAAACAATAATTTCCAGTTGTCATATCTTAATAATTTGTTCAATCTCATAAAGTTCAATAAGTTAAGATTGTAAGCCCCGATTATAGCGCTATATATTTTCTATCTATTAAACTCATTCAAAATTATAATTTACCATGTTGCTATTTAAATTTTACGCTGTTGTCACTGTATAAAAAAGTCTACTACTATAAAACCTACTTTTGACAACCTGGCACCTGAGTTGGTGTTTTTCTTGATTTTCCAAGTTAAGAAAAATCAAATGGCACCCTTTATAGGAAGAATTCTTCCCCATGGTCCAATGCCCCGGCTGTAAGAGCTGCCAAACAGTAACAAATGTTACATGATGTTTAAAAGTAAAGTCTAAACTTATATTTGTGCTTTAGTTAAATCAACGTAAAAATAAAAAATTATTAATGTCTAAACTACTATTTTTATTTCACATAAAACAACGCAAGAATCAAAAATTTATGTCTAAAATTAAATTCTAGTGTTCTACAGTTTAAGGAAACTTGAGAGCTGCAGAAGTTGGTACTCTGCTTACAGCTTCTTACAGGCAACTCTATTCAATTCTTTCTCATGGCCATAATTTTTGGACTGGCATAATATGGGTGGCTATTTCATTACCCAGAAGCATGCTGTGTGTATCCTACCCGATTTGAGAGTTGGGAATCGTGCATAGTGCATTTTACACGAAATAACTTGTATTCACTCCCTGGAATTTTTCTTTGTTAGAGTATCTATTTTGTTTATAGAATTAAACATTTTTTCAATAATTACATGGAGCATCAGTTTCATACCAGAAATTGGGATAATAGGTGTTATCCACTTCATAAAACTACCCTATTTGGGAGTGTATACTTCTATCGGTACTTGAAGTTTTTAATTTGTTACCAATCATCACGAAAAATATTGCGTCTCTCAAAAGATTTCAAAATATTATCTAAAAGCACCTCATTCGTGCCAAAATAAATGGAATGACACAATCAAAAGTGAAAACAAACTATTAACAGCTTAGAACCCTGACCAAATGGATCACTAAGCCAATACGCTATCCATTTCGCCTTGGCATATACTGCGAGGTGGTGCTTAAAACACTTATTTCTTTTCCTACACTGTTTAGTGATTAGCCGTTAAAAATGTGAAGCGTCTAACTTTAGTTTTTATATAAAACTTTTATAGAATAAAATACCCCTATTCTGCAATCCTCAAAATAATGGATTCCATCATTTTCACAAAAAAAAAGAGTGATCAAAGTCTCTGGCTATAGCTTGCGGCAGAACAGGAGTTTCTGACAGAGTTTTTCTGAAATGAGACCCTGTCTCTTTTAACATTACACTTGCTATCAAAATTCTTTGTTCATATTATACTAAAGATTGGCACTGATGTTGAAATATTTCCTAACGCCAAATGGTCAGTGGTCTGTGTACCCAAGAACAATGCCAAGTGTAACATGACACGATCTGGCACAGAAAAAAAAACGAAAGAAGAGAAGATGTTGAAATAGTGAAAAATATAAGAGTACTTAACAAATAATGCTAATAGTCAGTCTTGCTGTACCTACCTATAATAGGCAAGTTATAACTCTGAAAATAAGATGTAATATCCCGGATAATGCAATAGAGACTGACATTATATATATTATTGATACTGAAGCGTAAAAAATACAAATTTATTGAACATAGTTATTTACAAAACTAATTTCATCCGTAAATGTGTTATTAAGTGAACAGTCATAAACACAACAACTCAATCTATTGTAAATATCCAAAGAGTTTATCCTGCAGTAATTAGAGACAACAATAACTATAATAGACCAATATTTTGGACACTGGCATACAACTAAAAAGACAAAATAAATATTATGAAATTTTAAAAATAAATAAAAATTTTACCCGTATATGCCAACAATTGTGACAAAGTAGTGTACAAAGATACAAAAGCAATGTGGAAGTCTTGAACAGCATTTCCATTCCATATAATTGAAGGCAGAAGCAACAAAATTCCAAAATTTGATAGAGTACTGGCCTTCCATATATTTTTTAAAGATAAATCATTTGGAGTTTCACGCTTGGAATACTTATATATTAAAGTGAATGCACATAACGTTAACACAAAAAATACAGTTTCTGAAAAATCAAAGATCATTGTTATATTAACAAATTACTTTGTTTGATGTCAAACTAGTATATTGTGTCATAAGGGCAGAAAGTAGGCATTTGCTGGCCCGCGGTTGGTTGATGCCTGAGCGATAGCGAGGGCAGCAGGCGGCTAAGGGCCAGCAAATGCCTGTGTGACACACAACTGTTTTTCGCTTCGCATTAAACCAAATTAGATAAATAACTTGTTTTTTGATTTAAACTGACGTTTAATAAAAAATTATGTGAAACATCAAAAAAGTGCACAAATGACAGTCAAAGGTGTCGAGATTGTGATGAAAAACTATAAAGTAGGGATGTTCGGAGTTTTAGAAGCCCAAGGGCAGAAAATCTAGCTTTCGGTTATTTTTTAGGGTTGCTATGATTCATTTTCAGGTATTGCAGTTTCTTTGAATTGGCTAACTTTTCTATAATTTTATATCATCGCTACGAAATTCTGTTTTCAATTCGATAGGCAATTGTTAGTGTTAGCATCCAGCAAAGAAGAAATGGGACAGTCTGTATAAGTGAAATTATTTTATACATATAATATACCTAGAGAATCTAAAATTAAATTATACCAGTAATTTAGACGTAATCAGTTTTAACCTATAGACATTAAACATATCTTGCTGCCTTATTGGTTGTCCGAACGCTTGGAAAAAAGCCGAACACCTTCCAAAGCCTGCCGAACGAGAACATGAAACTTGAAAATTAGGACATGTTCTCCGTCCTCCTTTTGCCGGACAGATGGTAACCCTAGAGCCTAGACAGAGAAATGTCCCTAGCAGCTGTATGCTGCTCTGTGTTAATATATCCTGACTTTTATTGCGCCAGCCACATGCAAGCCACAATTTTTATTAATTTTTTTCTTGGTTAATGGGTGCCTTAGGTGAAATAAGAAAAAAACAAGGGTCAAATATTTTGAAAAGTTCTTTCTAATTACGAAATAAAAAAAGTTGTCCAACTGTCTATTTAACAACATAAATATAGATCACGTAAGGACCAGTAGATCATTAGTCTACTTGTTTTAGTTAACATTAGTTAGATTTCACAATCAGTTTAATAGGGAAGTTAATTTTGTCTGTGTTTATTCTTTGTATTTGAACAAGTAATAATTCCGTTGAGCGAACTCCTAGTAAAAACTTACTAGTAAAAACTTTTAAACAAGTTTTATAAAACAACAAATCATCAGACTCAAAATAATTTATCTGAATGTTCCTTGCATTTTTGGACAAGTTTGTTGGCGAGGATAGTACATATTCAGAATATGCTTCCATGATTTGGAACATGATGGCCAATTTCCAGTGAATCTGCAAGAAACACAGACAGTAAATTGAATTTTTATGACATACCCGACTCACCTTAAAATCTGTATTGTATAAAATATGGCGATATGATTCCTTACTTAATAACACAAGATCGATTATTATAATTAGAGGATCGTATTCAACATATTTATCGGCTACATCATTACAGGTTTCCTGGAGAAAAGAGGCGATTAAAATTTATAATGAAACTTTTATTCATTACATACACAAGAGGATAATTTTAAAACGGATGAACTATATTTTTTGTATAAAGCATTAATTTTATTGCCGCAGTTAATGCATGTATATTTATCTTCTGTTATTGCCATTTCAATATATACAAGCCCATAAGCTAAAAATAAAAAATATGCTCCTCTGAAGCACTGACAGTGACACTTAACCTGAAAGAAAGATTACATAAAATAGTTCATTTACTTTGACGTTTAGAAGTTCAATTTAGATTATGAGAGTGTCTACCGTTACGGGTAGCCATATAAACATACCTTACGGACCTACGGTACCGAGTGTACTATTAAGAAAGCGAGTCCTTAAATACTATTTCCTTAAATAAGTACGCGAGCACCTTTCACTGTTCGATGCGTCACTCAATGAATACGAAATTCTGCGGTTCGCGTCTCGCCGCGGTCAACTTTTTTTCGTTATGATGATTTCGCTTTATTCTTATAGATGGAGAACGGGGAAGGGGTTCTCAAACTTCTTTTCTCGAGTACCACTGTATGTGTATGTTGCAGCTAGGTTAAAACTCGCAAATAATATGCCCATCAGTTTTTAATTGCAATCAATTATTTCAAAAAATTAAAACTCTCGCGACGCCTTTTGCTTGCTTTGCATGAAGTTAAACAGTCTATTAAAGCGTGTGAAAATGAAAGTAGACCAGTCAGCTCAGTATTTAGCTCCATCATGCTCCTAGCATCCTGTGTTTCAAATTATACTGCCCGGCGCCGTAGGTCTGTAAGGTATGGTGCCGTAAGTCTGTAAGGCAGTGTTGCCAGACTGAAAGCGGTGTATTATCGCACCAACGTGCAACGTCCACAAATTATCGTATCCAATCGTACACAATTATCGTTCCTTAAAATTTTGCACCGTACGTACATTTATTGCATTAAATAAAGTAAAACACAAAAATCAAAGCAAGGGACATGATAAAGAGTGCTACAATAACTCTGCTTCTCTTTCTTCAAATATAATTTCTTCCTTTCCTCGTCCTCCAGAAACCGCCAATTCGTTCTTTTTAAAGTATAGATTTGATGACGTCAATGCTTGCACCATTTCCATAGAGCATAGAAGGATTAAAGGTCACGCAACAATTCTCCAAATTAATACGCTCTGACGACAGCAAAATTCTATTCAAAATGCTTGTCAACCTTTTCTACTTTTCTAGCAGATTTTCAAAAGATTGCAACTTTTCCTTCCTTCCTCACTCACTGTATCTGTTATGGGATTTATTACTGCATAATACCGGCTCCTAAGGTACATGCTTTCGTACTGATTAAATTTAGCCTCATTTGTAGGGTCTATATTCTCTATACCACAATTCGCATAACATAACAAAACAATATTATCAATCGCGAATTATGCACGCTGGCTGAAAATAAGAACAAGTGTAATAGAACAGCGCAGCTGCAGATTCGGGGAAATCCCGGAACTGATTTCGCTCACTTCCATGGAGTTTGCTGTCAGAACAGAAATTGCAATCGAATTCGTATTAATTAATACTTTTTTGACGCATGACGAACCGAGTGATTGAAATTCTCTAATTAGCGTAAAATTAGTCTGTGTCCAAATTATCGTATAATTAGGTCTGATCGTACACGTGATATCGTACATCGTACCCACGGAAAATTAATCGTACAAATGCGATATTTATCGTACATCTGGCAACACTGCTGTAAGGTATGTTTATATGCTTATAATAATAATTTTTCTTATTGCTTCGTATCCAGTCAGATCTTTTACGGTTGTAAAAGATCCGTCAAGTAAGACTGGTGGAAAGCTCACAGAACCAATGTTTGGAACAGACCACTTAACTGACGGATGCTAGGCTACGGAAGCGCAGAACGGCCAATTAAAAAAAAAATAAGAACTTGAAGTTAATTTCACCTTTTTCCCAAAAACTTAAAATTAATTTCACCTTTTTTGCCAAAAAGTTGAAATTAATTTCACTTTTTGCTAAAATCTTGAAATTAATTTCACCTTTTACCTAAAACTTGAAATTAATTTCACCTTTTTCCCAAAAACTTGAAATTAATTTCACCTTTTTGCCAAAAAGTTGAAATTAATTTCACCTTTTTGCTAAAATCTTGAAATTAATTTCACCTTTCCCAAAACTTGAAATTAATTTCACCTTTTTCCCAAAAACTTGAAATTAATTTCACCTTTTTTGCCAGAAAGTTGAAATTAATTTCACCTTTTTGCTAAATCTTGAAATTAATTTCACCTTTTACCTAAAACTTGAAATTAGTTTCATCTTTTTAGATGCACTCACTGGTACATCCGTGATCGTGCGATCTCTCTCATAAAATAAGGAAAAGGATTCTTGAGCGGTGCCAGGACACAGAACAGCGGTCAAACAAGTTTGTGTACTGCTGTTCTGCTTGTGTATTCTATACCCCTGTGATGTCCATCCATGGCATGAACCATGAATTTATGAACCATGACATGAAGTTGACAGTCAACTGACATGAAATCATGGTTCGTGGATGGACATCACAGGGGTATAGAATACACAAGCAGAATAG